>JAWHQI010000003.1:29350000-31750000 GCA_033032865.1 Dactylorhiza incarnata | reverse complement strand
TGTTGCAAAGATGAATTTTATCCGTATTCTGCTCTCGTGTGCCGCCTGTAAAAATTGGACTCTGAGTCAGCTTGATGTGAAAAATGCCTTCCTCCATGGAGACCTGGAAGAGGAAGTATACATGTCTTGTCCCCCTGGCCTTACTGTTGAGGGATCTGAAGGGAAACTCTGCATGCTGAAGAAGGCTCTATATGGCCTTAAGCAATCCCCGAGGGCTTGGTTTGGAAGATTCCAACAGACAATGATGACCTTTGGATTCAAACAGAGTAACGCAGATCATACTCTATTTGTAAAACACAGACATGAAAAAGTGACGACATTGATTGTGTATGTGGATGATATTGTAATAACTGGCGATGACATTGAAGAAATAAAACACTTTAAAGTCAGACTGACTAGTGAATTTGAGGTTAAGGATCTAAGGAACCTCAAGTACTTCCTTGGCATTGAAGTTGTCAAATTCAGGCATGGTATCTTCATCTCCTAGAGAAAGTACATTCTTGACCTCCTGGAAAATATGGGGATGAGTGGGTGTCGCCCTGCTGACACACCCATAGAAACTGTAGAGAAATGGTATAAACCTTGTAGTATATTCACTTGAGAGGAAAATACAAGTATGAGTACAAATATATAGGAAGAGAGAGGAGGAAGA
This sequence comes from Dactylorhiza incarnata, assembly GCA_033032865.1. Classification (NCBI taxonomy): domain Eukaryota; kingdom Viridiplantae; phylum Streptophyta; class Magnoliopsida; order Asparagales; family Orchidaceae; genus Dactylorhiza; species Dactylorhiza incarnata. The sequence continues at coordinate 31,749,348 of JAWHQI010000003.1, read as the reverse complement.
AATCCTATACAGGAGATGTGGGACTAAAAGAGAGAAAGAAAAATGGGCCTAATATATGGGCCTTTACATAGGCTTTCCTATATTCTCTAACACTCCCCCGCAAGCTGGAGCGTACAAGTCGTAGGCACCCAGCTTGGATAAGAACTGGTAGTATAATGGCCGAGGAAGAGCTTTAGTCGTGATGTCAGCAACTTGTTTTGCAGCTGGGACATGTTCCAATTCTATCTTCTTTGACTGAACCTTTTCCCGGATGAAATGACAATCAATTTCAATATGCTTTGTCCGCTCATGAAACACAGGATTCTTGGCAATATGAATAGCAGCCTGACTGTCACAAAGAAGAGTTGCCGGAGAGGAGAGTTTGACACATAAATCTCCCAAAAGTCCTTCAAGCCAGGTTAATTCAGATGCGACAGCAGCCATAGCTCTATATTCAGCCTCAGCCGAGGAGCGAGCAACCACAACCTGTTTCTTGCTACGCCATGTTATAAGATGTCCACCAATGTACGTACAAAAACCAGTCGTGGAACGCCTGTCATCAGGAGAGCCAGCATAGTCAGCATCTGAGTAAGCAAGAAGAGATGGCGAGGTGGATGGTTTGTAGACAAGGCCTTGTCCAGGAGCAGTTTTCAAGTATCGGAGAATGCGCTCAACAGCTTGGAGATGAGAAGTCCTCGGAGTGTGCATGAAGCGACTTACAACGCCGACGGCAAACGAAATATCTGATCGAGTAACTGTAAGATAAATCAGCTTCCCAACCAAACGACGGTAGTACTCTGGATTCTCAAGGAGTTGATCAGTCTCAGAACCAGCTGCACATAATTTTTGGTTTGAATCCTTAGGGGTATTTGCAGGTTTACAGCCAGAGAAACCTGCCTCTTGAAGTAAGTCAATGCAGTATTTCCGTTGGGACAGGACTAACCCAACGGGTCGACGAGCGACTTCAATTCCGAGGAAGTATCTAAGATTGCCAAGATCCTTTGTTTGAAACGCCGAGTTCAGATGCTCCTTGAGTTGTTGTATCCCAGAGATGTCGTCCCCAGTGATCAAGATATCATCAACATACACAAGGAGGATCACAGTTCCCGTGGGTCCTTCTTTGATGAATAGCGAGAAATCAGCAGAGCTTCGTCGAAAACCAAGTGCCGGTAGGACTTTGCAGAATTTTTCAAACCAAGCTCTCGGAGATTGTTTGAGGCCATAGAGAGATTTCAGAAGGCGGCAAACATAGGCAGCACGAGACTCCCCCGTGGTCTCAAACCCGGGAGGTTGGTACATATACACTGGCTCCTGTAGATCACCGTTCAAGAAGGCGTTCTTGATATCTAACTGAAGAAGAGGCCAACGGCGGTGGACAGCAACGGAGATCACCACACGAACGGTGTTTGACTTGGCTACAGGGGAGAAGGTTTCATCGTAGTCCAAGCCCTGTTGTTGAGTGAAATCGCGGGCAACGAGACGAGCCTTTAAGCGGTCAAGAGTCCCATCGGCATTTTGTTTGACAGCGAAGACCCATTTGCAGCTGACACAGTGTTGGCCAGGAGGAAGAGGTACCAGCTCCCAAGTGTGATTAGCGCGGAGAGCGACCATCTCTTCCTCCATCGCAGCACGCCACCCCGGATGCTGTAGCGCTTCCTGCCCAGAGTTAGGGAGGGAAATGGAAGAAAGAGAGGTAGCAAACCGGTGAAGAGGTGGAGATAGCCGGTGGAGAGACACGTGGTTTGCCATCGGATGAGCTGTAGAGGCGGAGGCCGGATCAACCGCTGATGGAGAGGCATCGGTAGCAGAGGGCGTCTGACGGGGACCATCCTTAGATTTACGACGAGAGTATACTTGAATGATGGGAGGAGGTTGTTCAGGAGATGGAGATGGTGAAGGTACTGTAGGGGGCAGAGATGGTGAGGGTGTAGCGTCCGTCGGAACAAAAGGACGAACAGTAGTGGAAGGTAATGTGCTTGGAACAGAGGGAGAGTGGAATGATTGATCTTCACAGAACGTAACATCAGGTGAGACAATGGTTTTGCCGGTTGTTGGAGAGTAGCACACGTATCCTTTTTGGGTCCGAGAATAGCCGACAAACATATACTTGGCAGCTCGTGGGGCAAGTTTATCGATAGGCGGACCGAGAAGGTGGACGTAGCAGACGCAACCGAAAATGCGAAGTGGAATAGGAAAAAGAGGAGTGGAGGGGAAGAGTAGTGTCATGGGAGTGGCAAAGTTAAGAACAGAGGAGGGCATGCGGTTAATGAGATGGCAAGCAGTGGAGACGGCAAAGTTCCAGTATTCCGTAGGAACCCGCATTTGAACCATGAGTGCCCGAGCAACATCCAGAAGGTGACGATTTTTCCGTTCGGCAACGCCATTTTGCTGGGGGGTATAGGCACAAGAGGTTTGGTGAATTATGCCAAACTTTGTGCAGAGAGTGGAAAAGGAGCGGCCAGTGTACTCGCGAGCGTTGTCAGTTCGAATTATTTTAAGTGTAGTGGAGAATTGTGTCCGTCATTCAGTTACAAAGGCACGAAACACAGATGGTAGCTCAGAGCGATCATGAAGTAAATATAACCAGGTAACACGGGAATAATCATCAATAAAAGTTACAAAATAACGATAGCCATTAATACTTGGGACCTTATAAGGGCCCCATACATCAGAATGTACTAAAGATAACGGAGTCGTGTTCCGGGTACATGAAGGGAAAAAAGAAGAGCGATGTTGCTTGCCGTAGATGCAGGCTTCGCAGGTAAACTCGTGAAGAGGTACATCAGGGAGAGCTTTGCGGAGGACTGGAAGAGGAGCATGCCCAAGGCGGCGATGCCAGTCGGCTGTGGAGACAGTCAGGAGAGTGGTAGGTGGGAGATCCAAGAGATAGAGCCCATTCATCAGCCTACCGCTACCAATGATACTCCGTGTGCGGCGATCCTGAAAAACAAAAGAAGAGGAAGAGAAGGTTACACAGCAATCAAGATCCTGTATCAAATGACTCACAGAGAGTAAGTTGAAAGGAGAGCCCGGAACATGAAGAACCGAGGAGAGCATTAGAGTGGGAGTGAGGTGCAGATCAGCAGCACCAGCAACCGGAGTAGTAGCGCCATTTGCAACAACAATAGACGGAGGGTGAGACGTCTGTATATACTGAGGTGGTTTCTGGGAGGTGATATGATGCGTCGCTTCAGAATCTACGATCCAATGAGAACAGTGAGATAGGCAGGTTATACCTTCAGTAGAGAAAGAAGCAACGGAGCCAGGAGAACGGCCAAGACTGCCTTGAAGCTGTTGGAACTGGGAGCGTAGGTCATCATATTCCTGTCAGGTAGGACCAGGCTGATCGGCTGGGGAAGACGCAGCAGGAGGTGCCGAAGTAGCAGCAAGATGAGGAGGGAGACCATGCTTACGGTAGCAGGTTGTTTCACGATGACCGTCACGGCCACAGTAAGTACATTTTAAAGGAGGTCGGCCACCACGGCCTCGTCCCCGAGACGGGGGACGGCCACCGCGAGCAGAGGAACCAGGAGAAGGTGTTGGAAGGAGCGGCTGTTGGAGAAGAGCCGGAGAAGAACTTTGCAGGGCCTCTGATGGAGGTGTGACCTTGATAAGCATGGAGCAGACAGCAGACAGAGACGGTGTGGTAGTAGAGGAGAGTATCTGAGCTCGAACGTTATGTAGATGAGGAGGTACGCTAGAGAGTATCATAGCAATGGTCACTGCCTCTTTCTGTGATCGCTGAATAGCGAGATCCGGAGTGGGAGGCTGATGCTGAAGCCAAGCCTCATGAAGAGTCTTTGCCTTGGCGACATGAGATAGCATGTCATCGGGCGCGCCAGGCTTAAGGTTCTGAAGGTCAGATATGATGTCATACAGATGTTGGAGACTGTTCTGCCCAGAGTAGAAGGCATGAAGTTCATCCCACATGGCTTTGGCGGTGTCATGATACATAGCCATCCTGTACGGCTCCGAGTCCATGGAGTTGAGAAGCCACGTTTGGACACGACCATCATCCTTAAGCCAGTCAGCAGTAGGCGCAGTACTGACCTGGAGGAGGTGATGAAGGAGTCCTTTGGTCTGTAAGACTCGACGCACCGAGTGCACCCATTCCACAAAGTTACGCTTCCCGGTAAGAGAGATAGTGGTAATTCGAAGTTCATCACGAACATCAGGGACCGGAGCAGCAGTCGGAGTGGGCGACGGAATGGTAGTGGAGGAGGAATCGTCGAGGGCCATTGGAAGGGAGACCAGTGGAAGAGAAGCCGGCTAGATACAAGGAGCAACGACAAGAGAGGAGCCCGCAGCGGCAATGATGATGAGACCGACTGCGGCAGGGAGCAGGACAGCGAACTGGAGGAGCTGCAGGTCTCAGCGAGGTCGCTGGCGGGTCTGGTTTCGCACGAACAGCGGTCTGGAGGAGGCACAGCAGCGGTCAGGAGAAGCAGGCGAGGTCGCGAGAGAAGCAGGCGATCTGGAGAAGCAGGCGATCTGGGCAGCGGTCAGGAGGGGCGTCCAGAGCAGAGCAGATCGCAGCGAGCAGAGACAGGAAGCTCGCTGGCGGAATGGTGGTCAGGCAGAGATCGCTAGCAGAGATCGCTAGCCGCAGAAGAGACCGAACGGTAGGAGATCGAACGGTAGGAGAGATCGCAGCAGAGATGTCTTAGCAGAGAACGGGCGAGCAGATCGCAGATTGCAGGAGCAAGAGCGGAGATCGCAGCGAGCCTTTGCGGGAAGGAGAAGGCGGTGGGTCCCACGATGCAGGCTATAAAAGCCAGGAAGAGGAGAGGAAGCTTGGGGGGTGCAATGCTGGAAGCAGAGATTTTCGCAGCAGGGAAGCGGTCTCAGAAAAAGGAGACCGCGAGATTGCAGCAGGGGGGGGGCGGTCAGAAAAGTAGAGACCTCAAATTTTGGACCGAGTTCTCTGATACCATGTAGAGAAATGGTATAAACCTTGTAGTATATTCACTTAAGAGGAAAATACAAGTATGAGTACAAATATATAGGAAGAGAGAGGAGGAAGAAATCCTATACAGGAGATGTGGGACTAAAAGAGAGAAAGAAAAATGGGCCTAATATATGGGCCTTTACATAGGCTTTCCTATATTCTCTAACAGAAACAAACCATAGATTGGGAAGAGACGAAGGAGAACCGGTGGCTGATATCAATGCCTTTCAACGGCTAGTGGGGAGAACTATATACATATCTCATACTCGCCCAGATATATCGTACGCTGTCGGAGTCATTAGCCAGTTCATGCACTCTCCTAAAACTCATCACTTGGATGCTGCCAATTGGATTCTCAGATATCTTAAGACCTCCCCTGGACGTGGAATCCTATTCTCTCCAAACAAAGATCTAACCATTGAAGTCTTCACAGATGAAGATTGGGCAGGATCTGTCGATGACCGGAGATCCAATTCTGGGTATTGCACTTTAGTTTGAGGAAACCTAGTAATGTGGAGAAGCAAAAAACATGTTGTGGCTAGATCCAGTACCGAAGCGAAGTTTAGGGCTATGGCCCAAGGTATATGTGAAGGAATGTGGATCCAATCCCTTCTACTTGAACTTGGGATTCACGGCAAAGGACCCATCCGCCTATATTGTGATAACAAGGCGGCCATTAGCATCGCTCACAATCCCATTCAGCATGATCGCACTAAACATGTTGAAGTCGATAGGCATTTCATCAAAGAAAACATTGTAAGGGGAGTTGTTAGCACTCCTTTTGTTCCCTCCGATCAACAACTGGCAGATGTGCTGACAAAGGCTTTGTCTCATAGGGTGTTTTGGAACATTATGTCCAAGTTGGGCTTGACAGATATCACAAGCACAACTTGAGGGGGAGTGTTAGGAGTTGGTTTATTATTTAGGTTAATATTTAGGTCAAGCTTGTATTTTGCTCTCTCCTATATATAAAGGAGAGGCCCCTTATTCTAAAGAATGAATGGTCTTTTTCCATCCAACAATCTTCTTTAGCATTAAATTAATAAAATGATTTTGTAAGGAGAAGAAATTATTTCTAAGAGTTAGCCACCATTTAATATGACTATATGAGGCGTGACTGAGCGCCTGACGCCGTGAATAAAATAGCGGGAAACGCGTATCCCGCAAGGGGGACACGCTTCCCAATTAATTTTTTTATTTAATTTAAATATTGTGTTTCCTACGTTTCGGAAACGCGTTCCCACGCGTTTCTGGGCGTTTCCCGTATCTGATACTCGTTCGGGCCGATACACGAAGCATTTTTAAGTATCTGTGCTTCGTAGATGGCTGTTACATACAATTTTCTAATTACAAAAATATCAACGATGTATGATTGATAAGTAGTCTTTTGAACTATTTTTAGTATAGTATTTAGGTTAATATCAATATGAATTTGTAAATAATATGTCAATTTTACTTAATAATCATTTCTTTTTATAATTGTTTACTAATTTAACTTTATTTTTTGTTTTTCAGGATTTCTGGAGCTTTTGACCAAAAATGTCAGTACACGCCCTCGGTCACGCCCGTGATCAAGGGCGTGTCAACATAAAGATCAATTCCAGCCTCCTGTCGTGATTCTGACTCAAGTCGTAAAGAACTCATAGTACACGCCCGTGTACTTGAAGTCACGCCCGTGACTTTCCAATGTCACGCTCGTGTACCCACCTCCAGCCAATCCTGCAGCTCATCCAGCTGTTACGCCCTGATCCAGACAAGTACCCGCCCGTGTCAAGCATGTCAAACCGTGTAACCTCCAGAACATTGATCACGCCTCCGTCCCGCCAGAATTTCCCGCCAAGAGGAGTTTTAATTATTACACGCCCTTGGTCACGGGCGTGACCGAGGGCGTGTAACTTGAAACTTTTGCCTATTTAAAGCCAGCATTTCCAGATCTGAAGGAGATCCTTTTTCCGCCCCTTTTGGGCCGAAACTCTCTTCCTCTGCCCCTTTTGAGCAGAAATGCTTCTCTTTTTGTATTTTCTTGTTTTTTTTATTAGCTTAAATTTCAATTTCATATACTTCTAATTTATGCAATGTAGTCTTAGATTTCATGTTCAGCAATTGTTCTTTTATTTCATGTACTCTCTTTCAAAGTAATGTTAATATAATTTTCTTTTATAAAATGTCTCTTTCCCTTCCTTTCACCTTCTTATTTTCATGTTATTTAGATTAATATTTAGATCTTGAAAATTGCGAGTTTTGAATGAAATTATCTTTCTCTTAATTATCTCTCTTTTCCTCCTTCGATTTATTCTTGAATAATAACATATCGAGTTCATATATCGGTTGTGAATTTCGAGAGTTATTTTCGCATTCTAGTTAGCCGAGAGGCTCACGCGTACGAATCGATCGCTCAAGAATAAAGAGAGTTGGTCGCAACCCTCGAGAGAGGATAACGAAATTCTTCTGTATAGGAGTCAAATGTTATAGCGGGATTCACCTCGTTAAAGCGAGTTTTAGGGGTTTTGATTCTAGAATGAGAGTTCGGTCGATCAACCTAATCTCAATTGGGCGTACCCTCGAGAGAGGTGCGTTCATAAATCGGGAATCTCCACGGTCAAGGATCAGATTAGAAGCATATAAATTTATTTATTTTATTTCACTCGAAATGTGCTTTGATCAAGTTAGGTTTTCTTTATTTCATATTTTAGTTTTAAATATAAATTTCTTTGAAGATCTATTTGATAAAATAATAGTTTAGTTTCTCGAAGTAAAAGTACTTGACAGACCCGTGGATTTATACGCCATTGATATGTCTTTCATATCCTACGCTATGAACGAAAGGTACGCTTGACTATTTCGTTTATAGATTTAGATTTCTCAAATTTCCACCTATCAAGTTTTTGGCGTCGTTGCCGGGGAGTTTTTGTCGATATTTCGAAAAGGGAAAACGCTCTTAATTTTCGTTCTTTTTCATTATTTTTCTTTTTCCCCCTTTTATCAAAATAAAAAAAATTATGTTAAAATTAAAATCTTGGAAAGGGAGCTTAGGGGTGTCATCTCATCGCAGCTCCTAGTACCTTGCGAGCCCTTCACCGGATAGACCTTGGGAAGTTCAAGACTAATTAAAACAAATCAAAAAGATTCTCTTTTTATTTTATTTTACGCCAAAAAACTTATAAAAATACCAAAAAACACTCTATTTTTGTTTTGGATTTTGATTTGCTGTTCTTATTTCAATTTTTTGTGCAGGTATTCGTGGTGCAGAAGGATGGACTCGAACATCTGGTGCAAGTAATGCGGATGGGGGGCCTCCTTCGTCCCGGCGCACACCCTTTTTCTAGCCCTTGTCTTCCAGTCTGGAAGAAGGACGACCTGTGGCGTCGTACTACCCCGCCAAGCTACTTGTTCACCGCTACCACCTTCCGGGGGAGTATACATTGCAGGAGACCCATGTCGCTTACATTACCCGCCCAACATTCGAAGCCACGAGACTCCTCCAGGGCTCTACTCTGACCGCCAGTTCGTTGACTACTGCCTTGAGGACAAGACATATTATCCAGACGGCGACATTGTTACGGTCGCGCACGCCAAGGCGAGTTCACGCGCAGAGGAATGTGACAGATGCTAGTCCACCGATTAAGGAGGAGACCGTCGATGCTTGACCTAGGGATTGTTTTCATTTTGATGTCGTTTTGTCTTTCGCTATCCGTAGACCGGATATTGTTAATCGCACCACCACGGCTATATAAGGGGAGTATGCTTGTATTAGTTTTTTTATCTTGGATGAATGTTAAGGTTTAGGGTTGCTCCCTAAGTTTCTTCTCAACCCTAATCCCTCTCTTCTCCCTCACCTCCGCCGGCCCTTACTCTTGCCGGATTCTTCCCCGGGTACGTAATACAATCAATAAACTTACAATGCTTATGGCATAGAAGGCTTGGTGGATGCTCGGAGAGATCCCGGTAGTCGGAGACGCAACAAACGACTGAAGTGGGGCTGCCGGACAAAATCTGGTGGTTCGATGTGGTGGCAAATGAATGGGTGGACTGGTTTTTGAGAAATAGTGGGGCTGGGTAGCAGGATTTAGGAGTTTCAGGGTGCTTCAAAGAGTTGGAGAGGCTGTTTGTGGAGCGGGGTGCTTGTAGGAGGGCTGTCTGAGGTGGGGCATGAAGTTCTGGAGGGGTGGGGGCTACAGAATGGTTGGGAGTGGCTATAGCTTGGATTTCCAACCACTGGAACTACAACCAGGGACTGAATGAAGAAAACAGTAGGTGAACTGGAGTGGAAGGAGGCTGTTTGGGGTTTCAGGAATTGATGGGGGAAGTTTGGGAGGCTGGGTGGCATAGTAACAGGGTGGGAGAAGTGGGGGCGTGGGTGAGTAAGGAGGAGGCGTGAGTTATTCCTGAAAATTAGGATAAGTAGGGTAATGGGGAGTGAAGGTGAGGGAATGAGTGGTGGGAGTACTTTTAGGAGTAGTGGTCCTTTTAGGAGGTGGTTATGACTGGAGTAGTGGGGTAGTGGCTCAAAGATTAGGATGGTGGTGGGAGAGTGGTGGCCAGCCAAGGGAGTTAAGGTGATCGCCGTATGTGGTGGTGATGGCAATCGCCGGAAAACTGAAACGGAGGGGATTGAGGTGGTGGTGGGGTGGAATTTTTAGGAGGTGAGTTTTTGGAGGGTGGCCCGCTAGTCAATATGGATATGGAGGAGGTGGGGAGGTGATCGGCTAGTGGAGGTGGGAAGGAGAGGTGGCCGGCTAAATGGAGAGGGGGAGGGGGGGTAACTTCCAAGCTCCGCACTTGAGTTCCGGCTTCGGCGCCGGGTGATCAAAAGGAGAACTTTTCACTCAACTTTCAATGCCTTCTAAATGAGCTATCCATATTTATAGACTAAGGAGATACCGTGAATGGTCGTGATTTTCCGACCATGACGACCCTCAAAATACATTAAAATAAACATTAGAAAATAAAAAAAATAAGTAAAAAATCATAGATCGACGATCCGTACAAAATGGATGGCTCCGATTGTCGTGCCGGCCCATGTGTGTTGTGATCCCCATCACACTAACTCATACTTATATAGTATTGCATTCATAAGGTGACAAGATAATATCAAATCATGCACGATCTAACAGCAAGAAGAAGCAACTACCAAATCCTAACAAATAATCAGATAGCTTACTTAGAAGTAGGTAGCTTTTCTTCAAATTTCAATCTACAAATGGGAAATTATATTTTCTCGACATACGGGTACTAAACATAGCCCAATTTTAATCCATCCTCCATTGAACATCAAAAATTGTTAAACTAAACGTCAAACAGATTGACAAATTATAGTAATGATTACCAGAAGAGTAGATTTTTCAGCAGCTTGTTGATGAAAAACTCTATCATCTACTAAAGACATACGTGTGAGAAAACGTAGATGAGCTGCAGAGGTTTTTCTTTTATCAATACTCTCAAATGTTTGGCCACTGTAATGAGCTCCAATCTAAAGCAAACATAGAAATGCATGAGTGTAGCAGACCCACAAATCAGCTCTTAAAAGTAAGGAAATCAAAACTGATCTCAAGGCTAAATATTTGCATGTGATTTGTAATATCAATTGATTTTTCATAGGTATAAGATGCTTATTCATACTAAAGGTTATTCATTGTCAGAATTTTACTAAACCACAAATAATTTCGATCTAAGTAATAACACATGATAATTAAAAAAACGAGTTGCTTGGAGAAATTTGCACTGCTTGTACAAAACTACTAATAGATGAACTGTCGTGTTCCATGGAGTACAAACTATAAGCAATTTGAGATACTCAATTCATGCTTTTTATTGGTGATGTCAAAAGTGGTTCCTTTGAATAAGGCAAAACTGGAACAATTTGATGAAGCAAGACTTCAAAAACCATTTGGTTTAGAGGTTTTTTAGATAACCAAATTCATAACGGATGATCAATGCCATTTAATGATGGTTTGTGAATGTCCAAAAACAGAGTGAAATTGGGTCACAAAACCTATTTAATTTGGTTAGAACTCCGGGCACCACATGCTCACTTTGGATATGGGAGTGGCATGTTCCTTCCGTACATGTAAGTAACATGTACTAAGACAGCAATCCTTTCTTTCATGGCCACGAACTCTCCCAATGGACATACTAGAAAAGGGAGTGATCACATCAGGCATGTTAGAAAAGAAGAGAGTAATCCCATCAGGCATGTAGAAAAGAAGAGAGTAATCCCATCAGGCATGTAGAAAAGAAGAGACTAAGAGAGAAGAATCTCAACATTGAATTAATTCTAGATATATTAGTTCCCGTATTATGTAATCCCATCAGTATGCATTTCTCCTACAATATAAGTATTATGTAATCCCATCAGTATGTATTTCTCCTACTATATAAATAAACCCTTCGATCTCTATTATCAAGTCTTCTAACATGGTATCACAGGGTTAGGGTGTAACTCCTCCTATGCTTCTTGTGCGCCACTCCCTTCTCCTACGTCTCTCGTGAAACGACGATGAAAACGCCGCTGCAACTTGAAGTCGTTGATTGAAGTCGTCAACGACACCCTTGACGTCGACGACGACGCTGCTTCTTCCAGCGCTTGAAGACATCATGACCTAAAAGGGGGTGTGGCCCCGCTCCATGCGGTGATGCAGCCTGCCACCGATCTCCATACCTGAACTCTTGTGCCTCTCGATGCCTGGTTTCGCTACCGAATCACGCTGCTCGCAACTGCCGCCGATCGGCTCCTTGTGACGCTGCTGCTTTCCTGATCCTGATCTGCTCACTGTAGGCATGTATGCAACAGCTCTCCCGTTACAGTAGCCTTCTTCTCCCGTTTGATGTCCGCAATCTTCTCCCATTTGATGTTTTTGTCGTCTGACTGCCTACAACACCCTTCTTCTGTTGTCTTGGTGCCTTACAACTAGGTCATGGGTTCCTCGGTTACGAGCACAACTCCGACAACCGTACCTCCAGGGGATTCCAACAATACATTTCCTCCTAATGTGAGGCTTGTTGCTACTATCCTTACCTCCTCTAACTTCCAATTGTGGAAAAAGAGGGTCATTATGTCCCTATCGGGTATACGACGTATGCACCACCATAATCAACTCCCAACTAATGATGTGGGTAGTTCAGAGTATGAGGATTGGTACAGTGATGATTGCCGAATTTTTGCTCTCCTACTGAGCTCCATGGACCCCTCCGTTCAACAAATGTGCAAGAATTGTGGCAGCACTAAGGAACTATGGGATACCTTACATATGATATTCTCTCAGGCGAACAATCTCACTCGTCCTTGTGAACTCTTTCCCAAGATGGCAGAACTGATACAAGGGGCACGTTCAGTCACCGAGTACTTCACCGAATAGAAGGTCCTTGCTAATGAGATCTTGGATCTTTGGGAGATCCCTTTTACCAGGGAGGAGCATCGGGCTCAATGTGAGTGCCTTGTATTACTTTGTCTATTGAATGGCCTTGATCCAAATTTCTCGACAACAAAGACTGAAATGCTAGCGAGTCCCTCTACTCTGAAGACTGCTACTGTGTACCATCGTCTGACCAAAGACGGAACAGCCAGTACCATTGCCTCATCTGCTCTACATATTTCCTCTGGAGATCCGATGGCTATTGCTTCTCGGGTCGAAGGGGGAGTAACCATGGAGGTCGCTCTGCACGTGGTTGTGATACCGACACGAGACATTGGTGTCGGGGCCACACGAAGGATACTTGTTGGTTGTTCATGGGAAGCCTGATTGGGCCTCCAAACCTCCTCCATCATCTTGCTTTGTGCACCTTGCTGACTCCACTCCTGTATCTAGGATTCCGCAGATAGTTGAAATATCTAAGGAGGAGTATCGTTGCCTACAGGCACTTCAGATTGATTCTCTGACTCATAGTGTTGTTGTGGCATAAACCATTAAGCCAGTATGCACTTCACAACGCCTTGTTCGGTGGCTAGCAAATTCAGGCGCTTCTAATCACCTTACTAGTACCTCAGGTATCTTACACTCATGCAAACCTCAAAGTGGGTCTTCAATTACTGTTGCAGATGGATCAACTGTACCCATTGTTGGGTTTGGTAGTTGTGATGTGACACTAGACATGACTATCCTCGGTTGCTCACGTTCCCCAATCTGCTTACAACTTATTGTCAATTAGTAAGTTTACTCGTGATTTAAATTGTACTAATATCTTCACATCTTCTGGTTGTGTTTTTCAGGAACATGCGACGAGCCGTATTATTGGTAGAGGGAAGCTGAGTGGTGGCATGTATGTCCTAGATGAAGTCTCACCTCTTGTATGTTCTGCTGTTTCCACCAAGTTTTTGGATCTTCATTATCGTCATGGTCATCCGTCTGTGCATGTTGTCGTTTGTATCCTGAGTTTGGGCATGTTTCCCATCTCAACTGTGATCCTTGTCATTTTGATAAACTCCACAGAGTTATCTATGTCCCTCGTCTTGATGTATGTGTTATTGCACCGTTTGATTTACTTAACTCTGATGTTTGGGGACCCTGTATTATCCCTACATTGTTATGACACAAATATTATGTTACTTTATTGATGATTTCTCACGTATGACTTGGGTGTACTTAATGAAAAATCGTTCTGAGCTACCTTCTATTTTTCAAAACTTGTGGAATGAAATATTTACTCAATTATTTGTTCATCTTATGTGTTTTCGTGCTGATAATGGTAGGGAATGCTTAACAAAGGCATTCTGCATTAAACAAGTTGTCCTGATACCCCCCAACAAAACGATGTTGCTGAAAGGAAAAATCGGCACCTTCTTGAGGTAACGCCGGTCATTCTTGTCACGACCCGTCTCGACAAGAGTCAGAGTGTGCTTCGGGGCGGGCCGTGATGCCACAGGCATGGGAGAAAAGGAATCCATGTCTGCTAAGGCGGAGACAGAAAAACTACAAATAAGTTCTAAAATAATTAATTTGAAGAAAAACAGTTTGTTTTTATGCGGAAGCTTTCAAGTTATCAGTGAAAAGGATTTGATGCACATGTATTTTTGCAAAGAAAAACTTATGATACAACATTTTCTAGGTTTAACTGACGCAACACCTTGACTTGGGTTCCCTCTTGAATCCCTAATGGGAACAAAGGACCGGTTATAGCGAGCATAAATTTCTGAATCTCTTGAATCCATACTAGAATATGTCATGAATCCTGCGCGTCAAACAAAAACACCTACACTTTCACTTGTTACAACTTATGTTATTACATGAATCACTTAGGTCCTGAGTGTCATAAGCAAATCTTGGAAACTAGGTTTTAGGTGGTGCATCGTCTTGTTTGCATGGTCGCGGTAAGCAGGAAATACTCTTATTCTAGTAAGACTTACACTTGGACTTGAGTGTGAACCATGCGCACCCACTATAAACACCTACGCATTTCATCGATTACAGCTTATGTCGTTGCAAAATAAATGTTTAGGCTATACTTCGGAGTAGTCTAATAATTCTGGATATTTCTGCTTGTCTCACTTGCTTGCCTGTCTTGTTAGCTCTGCTTCATGAAAATCGGTAAACAAATATTCTGTTTCTCCTGCACGTATTTTTATTTAGCTTTACTCATGTTTATTTCAATGTTCTGAGGCTTTTCCTTCTTGTTTTGGAATTTGCCTTAGTGTTCGTGCCTGCGCCGCCTGCTCTCTGAGGCCGATCTGCGTCAAGTTTCAGGTTCTATGTTTATGTTTCATTTCTTTTACTGTCGGACATTTCTATTATGTAGTAATTACGACCAGCCATTTTCTCTTGTTTCATGGACAACTGCTAAGCTAAATATTATATGTACTAGAATTTGACATGTTTTACATGCTCATTCATCTGTGATGATCACCGCATTAATTTCTGTTCCAAAACTTGTATCTTAAGCTTTTACAAAATGCATGTGCACCTGTTTCAAGTTATCATATTTTAAAGCTTCCGCAATAAATCAACCTGTTTTTACTCAAAAGTAACTCTTTTAAAACTATTTGTAGTATTTCTGTCTCCGCCTTAGCAGACATGAATTTCTTTCCGCCCATGCCTGTGGCATCACGGCCTGCCCCGAAGCGCACTCTGACTCTTGTCGAGACGGGTCGTGACAATTCTTCATCGTAAACACGTACTCAAACACTTCTGGGGTGATGCAGTACTTACCGCTACACATATTATCAATCATCTTTCCATTCATATTCTTCAGGGGGAGACACCCTACCATACCCTTTATCTTGACCACCTTAATCTCTTCCAACCTTTACAAGTCTTTGAGTGTGTTTGCTACGTTCGGGATGCTCGTCCCTCTGTCTCCAAACTATATCATCGCTCCTTGAAATGTATATTCCTCGGTTATTCACGTACTACTAAGGGATATCAATGTTATTCTCCTGTACTCCACGGATACATTTATATTTGTGGATGTTGTCTTTCTTGAATCTGACTCTTACCTTCCTCGTCGATTCACACCTCCTGACTCTTCACTTGATTTTATCTTTGTTCCTCGTCCTAAACCTATTGTACTCTCTCTGGATGACCTTCTGAGTCCATGATAGGTAAAATTTAAGAGATGTTTTTCTCCAATTCTACGAACTATAGGGAAGTATACCTATCGCTCATAGCATAGGATATTTAAAATAAATATCAAATGTCGTATTCCATGGGGTTGTCGAGTACTTTTACTCACTTATATTCTATTATTTTATCGATCAAAATAAGAGGTTGATTGTAAAAGTAATGTTGCAATTCTAATATAAGAAAAGAATAAGAACTTTGAAATGAAAGGAAAAAAACAAGACTTATATTAATCAAAAGAGAATTACAAGTGCATAAAATGAAAACTCTAAGCTATAATTGAAAACGTGAATTCTAACTACTTGTAAGAAATGAAATTACAATAAAAAAATACATAAAATAAGCTGAAATTGATTCAATCGAAGGCATGACTGGATGCAGAACTCTTGGAATCAGCTGACTTTTATAGGTCCTAAATATTGGAGTTATAATTACTGTGTATGGCAATTTTGTAATATTGTAATTTTGTGGATATTAATATATACCAGGTCTCCTTTGTGGAGACTGAGACTTTTTGAGCTTTATTCATGACATAGTATCAGAGCTAGGTTCCGATTAGGGTTCCCATTCTCGCAGGAGCCGCGCTTCCTCGTCTCGTTGTTCGTCGTTCTCCAGCGTCGTCTCGCAGCGTCTCCCGTTCGTCGTTCTTCAGGAGCGCTAAACGTCGTTCTCCATCGTCGTTCTCCAGCAGCGTCGTTCTCCAGCAGCGACGGGTTCTCCAGCAGCGCCTCCTCGTCTCGTTGTTCCTCATCTTCCGCAGCAGCGACGACTCCAGATCCGGTCTCCAGCAGCCACGGTCTCCAGCGCCGTTCTCCAGCAGCCACAGTCTCGTTGTTCCTCGTCTCCCGCAGCAGCGTCGACTCCAGAGCCGGTCTCCGCAACAGCGTCGACTCCGGCTCTAACGCCTCCTCGACCCGCTATTGCGCCTCCTCTCTCCGATCCCGCAGCGCCTCCTCTCTCCGATCCCGCAGCGCCCTAGTCTTCCCCATGGAGCCGTTCTTGCCGCTGTGACTGTGAAGTTTCTGTCCTCTTCTCTTCGGTCCCCGATCTCCTTTGCGGGAGTGATCTTGTTGCCCGTTGCTTCCTTGCCTCAAGAATTCCAAAGACACCTATGGATCCTCTACGGGACGGATTACTACCATTCTCCTGAATGAGAAAAATTATCCGTCGTGGGCGACTTCAATGAAAGTGGCTCTCGCCGGCCGGAATAAGCTTTCATGGCTGACCGGCGGCCCTCCTATGCCCAAACCGACCGACAAAGATGACAAGAGAGAGGAGTTGGTCAAGTGGTCTACCGAAAAGTACATGGTTCTTGGATGGATTCAGTGCTCGATGGAGCCCCGCATCTTCAGTCAGTCCATGAGCTTTAAGGATATCTCTGAGCTTTGGTCCGCCCTCCAGCGCACCTTTGGGCACACGTGTGTTGATGCCCAGATCTTCGGCATCTTTCAGGACATCGCTTTTGCCACTCAAGGGGAGCGTTCTGTTCAGGAGTACTTCACTTACCTTCAGGACCGCTTTCTTGAGCTCAACGATCTTGAGCCTCTCAGTGATCTGGAGTCTCATAACGATATAACTCTTATTCGGAAACAGCGACAGCGACGGGAGACATACCAGTTCTTGATGGGGCTTCGACCCGAATACGAGTCTACCCGTGCTCAGATTGTGGGGATGTCACTGTTGCCTGACCTTCTTGAGGCCTACTCCATTGTTGCAGAGCATGAGAAACGTATGCAGTGGCAATCTAGTCTTTCCGGCGCTCGTACTACCTCCTCCCTTCCTACTGAGCAGCCATTGTCGCCTCTTACCGCCCTCCCACCTCCAGCTCTCGGAATCGGGGTGGTCGATCTGGCGGTCGTGGCTCTTCTGGCGATCGTGGCTCTGCGGGTACTCCTGGCCCTTGCTCTTACTATGGGCGTCTGAATCATGACCGCAGTCGCTGCAATCAGCAATACCCCCACCTGAGGGGCTCTGAGCGTACCACTCCTGGTGGTGTCCCCAGGCACACCGTTGCCTCTGTCGAGTCTTCCGAGCCCGTTGAGCACACTTTGGGTGTCAACTCATCTGACTTCAGTCACATGCTGGCCCAGTTTCAGCAGCTTCAGCAGTTCCAGCAGACTCAGCCTTCCACTACTGCCTCCACTTCCACTGTTTCCTCTTCACCAGGTACTCCGTTTGCTTGCTCTGTGACCACAGTTGACCATGATTCGTCACCCTGGGTGATCGATTCTGGTGCGACCGATCATATGACTGGTACGTCTTCCCGTCTGCTTCAGGTCGTCCCCTGTTCCCACCGGGATGTGCGCCTTGCTGATGGCTCGGTTACCCCTGTCCTCAGCTGGGGCACTGTCCATCTCTCTTCCTCTTTCTCTCTTGACTCTGCCCTTCTTGTACCTCAGTTGGCTCTCAACCTAATATTTGTTAGTAGTATTACTCCTTCTTTAAACTGCTCAGTAACTTTTTTTCTCTGATCGTTGTGTTTTTCAGGACCTGAGATCCGGGAGGACTATTGGTACGGGATATGAGAAGAGTGGGATGTACTACCTGGAGCTACCTCCTTCCACTGCTGCTACTACCACCACCGACACATGCCCACATACCTCTTCTGTTGCTTCCCATGTGTTGTCATACAATTCACTTTGGCACGCGCGTCTCGGCCATGCTAGCCATCGGCGGATGTTGTCTGTGTGTCCGGATGTGTCCTTTGTTTTTCCTTTTCGTTGTGATGTATGTGAGCTGTCGAAACATACACGCAGCACGTATGTTCCTTCTATTAGTCGTGCTACTTCTTGTTTTGAGTTGGTACATTCTGATGTGTGGGGCCCTGCCCCTGTTGTATCATTTGATGGATTCTCTTATTTTGTGACTTTTATTAATGACTATTCTAGTTACTTATGAGTTTATCTCTCCTAAAACATAAATCAGAGGTCCTATCTGTCTATTCTCATTTTTCTCGCATGATACAGACCCAGCACGGCACGTCTGTTCATATCCTCCGCACTGACAATGGAGGGGAATATACTTCTCGTTTCTTTGATCTCTTTCTCCGGCTAACCCCGAGCAGAATGGGGTGGCCGAACGAAAAAAACGTCACCTTTTAGACTTTGTTCGTTGTCTTCTTCGAGGAATGAATGTCCCTAAGTCCTATTGGAGCGCCGCTCTTCTTACAGCAACTTTCCTGATTAATAGGACTCCCTCTCGTCCTCTTGGTGTCGTTACCCACTACAGTCTCATCCACTCATCCGTCTCCGCCTTTCCCATTCCTCTTCGGGTCTTTGGTTGTGTGTGTTTTGTCCAAGATCGTCGCCCTTCTCGGACTAAACTCGACGACAAGGCCGTCCGCTATCTCTTCCTCGGGTACTCCACTACCACTAAGGGTTACCGCTGCTATGACCCTCAGTTGTGTGGGGTTATTTACTTTATAGATGTGACATTTCATGAGGAGGTTCCCTTCTTCCCTGCTCATTTGCCTTCACCTATTCTTCCTACTGTTGTGCAACCTCTCCTGGTTGTTCCTCCTTCACCAGTCACTGATTCACCTGCTGCTCCGCCTGTTCTGCTGATTTACTCTTGCCGTCAGCGTACACCCACTTCTCCTCCAGTCCCGGATCAGCAGCTTCTACCGGTCGCAGTTACCTCTCTTGAGTCTCTCTCTACTACTTCTGTTGACTTACCTATTGCCCTACACAAGGGCAAGCATGCTTGTGTTCGTCCCTCTGTTACTGAGCACCTGTTGGCTAATGTTGTTTCCTACCAGCGTTTCTCACCCTCTTACCAGGCTTTTGTGGCTACTGCTGATTCTGTTCGCCTACCTGCTTCGACTGTTGAGGCTCTCCTTGACCCGCGGTGGGTTCAGGCCATGGAGGAGGAGATGTCTGCTCTCCATCGTACTAGGACATGGTCTCTGGTTCCTCTTCCTTCCGAAAAACGCGCAGTTGGGTGCAAATGGGTATATATTGTGAAGTACTCTACTGATGGAGCCATTGACCGCAATAAGGCTCGTTTGGTGGCCAAGGGCTTTAGTCAGGCTCCTGACGAGTTTGGTGCCACGTTTGCTCTCGTGGCTAAGTTGACTAGTGTCCGCCTTCTGATCTCGCTTGCTGCCTCTCGGGCGTGGCTGCTCCACCAGCTCGATGTCAAAAATTCTTTCCTGCACTGTGATTTATAGGAGGAGGTCTATATGGCTCCTCCTCCAGGGTTTGCCCTTAAGGGGGAGTATTCAGAGAGAGTATGTCGACTGCACAAATCTCTGTATGGCTTAAAGCAGTCTCCGCGTGCCTGGTTTGAACGATTCAGCTCTGTTATCCTTCAGTCCGGCTTTACTAAGTGTCATGCAGATCACACTTGCTTCATCTGTGCCACTTGATGAGTCTCATTTGTATACACATTTTTGGACTCATCTGGACCAGTTTTATAGTCAATGCACTACATATTAGATCCTTAATCACTCATATTTGTTCTTTATACTTCATTTCATGCTAAGTGCAATTTTAGGCCCGTTTTGGTGTGCGTTTGCGCTCCATGTTGTTGGGGGTAAGCACATGGTGCTCCCCGACCCTTTTTCTTATTTGGATGTTGTTGGAGGTGTATTCCCAGCTGATTATTGTGCTGTGAAGTTGGGCAGATCTTCATTTTGCCCAAATTACATTTCTGCATGAATTGCACGATCGTGCGTTTTCTTAACGCACGATCGCTCCGACCGTGCGTGCTTATCTAATGGAAAAAATGGTGATCTGGATTCGCCCGTTCGTTTTTACGCACGATCGTTTTCGACCGTGCGTGAGTAAAACGCACGAGCCCCTCCGTTGGCCTACTTTCATGCATTCGGAATTTGCCCGTGCATTTTTTCGCACGGTCGGCTTCGATCGTGCGTGAGTAAGACGCACGGGCGCTGCTGCTTCTTCCGCAAGGCACTGCTCCTTCGTTAATATTGCACGGTCTACGCATGGTCGTGCGTTCGACCGTGCGTAACTTAATTTCTGTTGTTTTTGTTTATAAGCCAGGAAATCTGCCGGCTGTTGAACTTCTTCCATTTCCGCGATTTTAAGCTCCGCCCAGCGCCGTTTTCGCTCCTCCTCCATCTCCACTCATCTCCTTCATGCGGGAACCATTCTCCGGTGAAACCCTAGCGGATTCCAAGAGTTTGGAAGCATTCCCGACCGTCAACAACACCATTGCCGAGTTGTGCAACCTCAGTTTGGAAGAAGAAGAAGAAAACCTGACGAACGAAGACGACGGGGAAAAATAGGAGATAGTGACAGTCTTGGTCCCGGAAGCATACTTCGACCGATCCCGGAAGTGGTTTGACAACCCACTATTCTGGCCGAGATCGACGGCTAGTCTTCTCTATTGGTTTACTCTTTCCCTTTCCTATTGTGGTTATTAGTTTGTAAAGAACATGAATACTCTCATTTGTCTATGAATGAAGGTGTTTATTGCTTTTCTTAATCTTGGATTGTGTGTTGTGTTGTGCTTCATCACCACTCACCCGCATCCACTCCATTCACTCACTTGAGACTCACGTTAGCAAAGGCTAAGATTAGCGAAGAGGTGATTGCGACCCTCACATTCCACACTTGCTTTCCGTCCACTCGCCTCACGAAGCCCGGCATAGCGGCCGACGCATTCATCTCGCCAAGCGAAGCGGTGACTTCGACCCGCATCTTTATTTTCGTGTTTGTTAGTTTAGACCAACCAACCAAAGCCCCCTTGTTTTACTCATTTCGCTCATTGTAACAATCGTTTCACGACACGAATTACTTCACCACAACCTGCATTCCTCAAGAGATCGACATTCGGGGAAGCTATTCCCATTATTACTTGACAGCGACCGGTGCACTTGCCGAAATCGCATCAAGTTTTTGGCGCTGTTGTCGGGGACTGCAGGCGTGATGAATTTATGTCTGTGAAAAATCGTTGCAAGAGCTATTGTCTCTATTCCTTTTGTTTACCTCTGTTATTTTCCTATTTTGTCGGATACACACATTTAGGTGCTTGCATTCTTTTAATTGTGCGCTAATCCATTGTTTTGCAAGCAAGTTTATCATGACTTCTATTAAGCAACATATCTATCAGGGGAGTTTGAATGATCTCAGGCTTCAGGCGGGGAGGAATAATCATGATTCCGAGATTCCCACCGACATTATTGAGTATATATCTGAGAATTGCAAGTTCAGTGGGGTTGGACATGAAGACGCAGTGCACCACGTGCAGGAATTCTTAGAAATCTATTACACGTGTATATTCAACGGAGTTGAAAACGACAAAAAAAAATCCTGGCGTTCTCATTCTCTCTGCACGATAAAGCCAAAAGCTGGTACTGGACTATTCGGAAGAGAGAGACGACTTCATGGAGGCAGTTCGAGGGGAGATTCCTGTATGACTTTCAACACCGTGTACAAATTATGGATAAGTACAAGGAACTCATTGCCTTCGCTCAGGGAAAGGAGACGTTAGTTGACGCATGGGAGCGTTTTCAATCCCTGCACAGAGAATGTTACCGAGATGACTTGTCAGAAAACTTCCTAATTCAGATTTTTATTTTGGCGTGCTGGAAAGATTCCGACCGTTATTTGATGTAGCAGCTGGAGGCGCTTTGTTCAATAAATCACTGAGTCGTTTCCCACATCCTCTCTGACCACCCGCCACCTTCCACCTCCCGATCCTTAATGCCCACTTCAACTATCCACCCAACCCGAGCCTCCTTGGATTCTACTCAGTACCACAAGGGGCCAGCATCCCTTGGATATCCACAATGCCACATTTCGTTGCCAACGGCATGCGTAAGTTATAGTTGGTGTTTGTGCTTCTTTATTTTGTTTGGACTATTTCTAATGAATGTGATAGCATATGTTTGTTCTTCTGTGAGATTGTCTGACTTGCAGAACTTATTCATCGCACGCTTACATTATTGGCGCCTCTATTGCTAGTGAATTAGCGTTTGTTTTTCCAATTCCATTATTTGTGAACAAAAATGCTCTTGACCAAGTTTTATTTTAATTAATTGCTTATTGCTAATGTAATCGGACTGTCTATTGCATTTGCACCCACATTAGGAGTTGTCAGTAAGCACACTGCATTCCACCTAGGGTTGTGATGCAGCCTCCGTCGCATCCAAAATTGCATGACGTCGCTACGCGACGTACATTTTTATTTATGCATTTATTTATCGTGTATTTCTTTCGTCACAGATTTGCTTTGTTAGAAATTGTTCGGCTCGTCGGTTTGACCACTCGATGAGACCTTAAATAAAAGGTCAGGTAATTTTAGTTGTTAGGACGTAACGGGCAAGCTTAAAATTATTTAAATGTATAAATTTAAAATTAAAATTCAAGATAGAATATTTAAAGTATGGAGAAGAATAGGAAATATTCAGTTAGGAAATAATTTCAAAGTTGACAAACACACTTGGAAATAAAGGTTGAAAATAGTATTTGGGAAGTAATTATTGAGAAGGTTATTTGGAATCTTGGAAATAAAGGTTGAAAATAATATTTGGAAAGTAATTATTGAGAAGATTATTTGGAAAGAAGGACAGCAATAATATTATATACGCTAGGGCTGCGTAAAGAAAGGCAGACCGGACAGCAAAGAATCGATTTCTTATTCGATTCTCTGCGTTGTCGGTTCCTTCCTCCTCCACGTACAGCTATTTTCGGTCGCTGCTTCAACTTCCTCGTCGACGACAACACAGACGCCCTCATTCGTAGCCCTAGCGACCTTGCCGATGATCCAACAGTCCTCGTTGCCCGTGTTTCCAGATCCTGACGCCAAAAGATCCCGACGCCTCGGCGGACCTTCGCCAAATCAGACGGACGTCGGCCTTCAGCAGTCGGCGTCGGTAGGAGCATTCATCTCCTCGCACCGGCGGCCACCCAGACTCCTCCCCGTTGCCGATTGTTGTCGACTCCAGCGTTTACTTCCAGCAAACGGCCGACAGCCACTGTTCCGCATCCCTGCAAACGTATTTGGAATCGACCGATCTCCTGTGGTATACTCACCCGCTTCATTGCTCGGTTATTTAGTTTTTAAATTTACGCACCCATTTAAATAATAAAGAGTTTGCCCGAACGTTCAATTGCCTTGCATTACCGTATTTCATAAATTATTGTTTGTGGTTGCGGAAGCTCGAAATTCGCAACGATTCTATTCAAAAACACTAAAGAGTGTCTCTCAAATAACTATTAACGATTTTACGAAAGTCCAACGTTGGGAGTGATTTGCGCGAAAACTAGATTTGGTCACTCGATCGGTCTGAAAATTAAAATTTCACGTGATTTTCAAATCATAAATTTATTTTATAATAAAATAAAAAATTTCTCTTTGATTAAAATAATTAATTTAAAAATCTAAATCTGAGTCTACATCAGTTTGGTATCAGAGCGTTTCGATTCACTCCTACCATGAATCGGTCGATCCGTTACTTTTTATAAAAAAAATAAAAAAAAAATCGCTATCTAATAACAAAAAAAAGAAAGGAATTTTAATTTGAATTTTAAATTTTGTTTGTCTTTTAAAATAAAATAAAGTTAAAACTGTTTTTCTACCCACTAGGGTAATCCCTCCTTTCAAATAAAATTTTTCCAAGTTTTCTTATTTTTCAAGATGTTGTTCCTTTAAAATAAAATAAAATAAAGAGTGATTTAAAATATTTAAAGAAAAAAGGATCTTAAAATTATTTTAAGTCAAACCTTTGGGAAAAATTAAATTATTTTAAATGGAAAATCGCGTGGGTAAAATAGAAGATAACGTCACCACTCTGAGTAAATAAATTCAAAATCTAACAAAATCAATTGAAGCGTTAACCACTAGTGTCAACGAGAATCAGAGAAATGTAGGACAAGTGCTCACGGGATTACGTGCGAGCGTTAATGCTTTAGAGGCCAACCAACACTTAGGACTAAATCCACCACCCCAGATTCAGCACTATCCAAATCATAGGAATTTGGAACTAGAAAATCCGGATCCACGACCTTTCGAACCGGTAGCCCGCAATATAAGAGAGACGCCTCGTTGGGATTTAGGGGTTAAGTTGGATGTTAGTGATTTCGAGGGTCGACTAAATCTGGTACATCCACAAGCAAATTCCACAATTAATAATTCTAAAAATCGCTCTCTTAATATATCTCCTTTCGAGATTATCCATGTGTTACTCCACCGACCTGACCGCCAACATCTCTCATTCCATGAACATATTTCATTCGATGCTCAAGATCATAATAATTATTTAAAGGAACTGCATAAAATTATTGCTAACAAATTGCGAGCAACCTTTGAAACGTATAAGCTCATGGTCGGTCGTTATCGTCGTGAATTGCACCTTTCAAAGGAAGATTGGGTGTTTGATTATTGCAGGAGGTTTTGTCCTTTTCAAATTCAGACGCATATCAAGCCATCTGGCAAAGCACCAGACATACCACCCGATTTAGCACCAACGACGACATCAGATCTCTCAGTTGCCAGTCTTTGCGAGTTCTCGTCGGGGTCGAGCTCTTTCAACCCCGGGAGAATTGATGCAGCCTCCGTCGCATCCAAAATTGCATGACGTCGCTACGCGTCGTACATTTTTATTTATGCATTTATTTATCGTGTATTTCTTTCGTCACAGATTTGCTTTGTTTGAAATTGCTCGGCTCGTCGGCTTGACCACTCGATGAGACCTTAAATAAAAGGACCGGTAATTTTAGTCGTTAGGACGTAGCAGGCAAGCTTAAAATTATTTAAATGTATAAATTTAAAATTAAAATTCAAGACAGAATATTTAAAGTATGGAGAAGAACAGGAAATATTCAGTTAGGAAATAATTTCAAAGTTGACAAACACACTTGGAAATAAAGGTTGAAAATAGTATTTGGGAAGTAATTATTGAGAAGGTTATTTGGAATCTTGGAAATAAATGTTGAAAATAGTATTTGGAAAGAAGGACAGCAATAATATTATATAAGCTAGGGCTGCGTAAAGAAACGCAGACCGGACAACAAAGAATCGATTTCTTATTCGATTCTCTGCGTTGCTGGTTCCTTCCTCCTCCCCGTACAGCTATTTTCGATCGCTGCTTCAACTTCGTCGTCGACGACAACACAGCCGCCCTCTTTCGTAGCCCTAGCGACCTTGACGACGATCCAACAGTCCTCGCTGCCCGTGTTTCCAGATCCTGACGCCAAAAGATCTCGACGCACCGACGGACCTTCGCCAAATCTGACGGACGTCGGCCTTCAGCAGTCGGCGTCGGTAGGAGCATTCATCTCCTCGCGTCGGCGGCCACCAAGACTACTCCCCGTTGCCGATTGTTGTCGACTCCAGCGTTTACTTCCAGCAAACGGCCGACAGCCACTGTTCTGCATCCCTGCAGACGTATTTGGAATCGACCGATCTCCCGTGGTATCCTCGCCCGCTTCTTTGCTCGGTTATTTAGTTTTTAAATTTATGCACCCATTTAAATAATTAAGAGCTTGCCCGAACGTTCAATTGCCTTTCATTACCGTAATTCATAAATTATTGTTTGTGGTTGCTTATGGAAGCTCGGAATTCGCAACGATTCTATTCAAAAACACTAAAGAGTGTCTCTCAAATAACTATTAACGGTTTTACGAAAGTCCAACGTCGGGAGTGATTTGCGCGAAAACTAGATTTGGACACTCGACCCGTCTGAAAATTAAAATTTCACGTGATTTTCAAATCATAAATTTATTTTATAAAAAAATAAAAAAATTCTCTTTGATTAAAATAATTAATTTAAAAATCTAAATCCGAGTCTACATCAGGTTGCATTTTATGGCATCCTCATTTACAACCTAACCTGCATCAAATTGGTATCAGAGCGCAAGGTTGGCCCACATTATATGATACATAGTGGTAGGTTATTTCGATCATCTATGTGGTGGAGACCAGTTCAGATCAGGTCGACGCAAAAGTGCCCGACGCCGCACCCGTCCGGACCTCTACCGACCCCGAATGATTGCATTTTAATTTTGTTAATTTTGCAATTTATTTTCGTTTGCATTTTTATTTTTGCACGCCTGCGTGCGTAGCTATGTTTGGAGCTTTATTCATTTTCTCCCAGGATATATATATATATATTATCACACACACACATATATATATATATATATATATATTTTTACATATGTTAAATACAGGAGCCGGTCCATCCCGCCGGTCCATCTTCCCATTCGGCCAGAAGAGCTACCCGCACATGCTGCTCCCGGTAGGGTTCCATCGCACATCTCCGACTTCGGCACTGCACCAGGAGAAGCTCCCGCACCCACGATCTCGCGACGATCGGTCCTGCTTCAGCCTCTGGCCACGTTCCCCTCTCCGACAGTTGAGGTCAACTCCTCCATGCCGTTTCTTGGATGACGCCAACAAAGGTTCGTTGTGATGGCTGTTTTTGAAGATCTATAAAAGGGAGGGCTGTATCAAGTATAGGGGGGCATTTTTTCCTGTATAAGAGATCCTGATGTTTTGATTTTGA
Source organism: Dactylorhiza incarnata (assembly GCA_033032865.1). NCBI lineage: Eukaryota > Viridiplantae > Streptophyta > Magnoliopsida > Asparagales > Orchidaceae > Dactylorhiza > Dactylorhiza incarnata. Next base: position 31,722,398 of record JAWHQI010000003.1, on the reverse strand, counting down.
ATTTGCTGGCGAGAAAATTCCTGTGTAAGATTTTTTTTTTGGAGAAGATGAACAGTAATGCTGTGTTTGCTTTCGTGAGTCTTGCCGTTGAATATGCCTGATGGCTACTGTTTGCGTTTGAAGGATTTGCATTTGTTGTGATTGTTTTTTTTCTAGTCCAGTTGTTGATGCTGATTGAGTAGTAGGTTTCAATTTGTGTGTTGGTTGGAGTTTATTTGTATTTCCTATTAAGGAGTCATCGGCTGATGAGAGTTCTGCTTGGGGCTGCTGCTGTCTATGTGGGAAGATGATGAACAGTGATCAATTGTTGTTACTATTGAGTCATTAATCTCCCGTTGGTGGTAGAAGTTAGGGCTGCTACTATTTGTTCCCGTGAACAGTTAAGGTGATTTAAGATAGTAGTTGTGCTTCCTTGTGAGAAATTAATTTCTCTTGATTTGTTTAGAGAATTCGTGGAACCACACTCGTATACGAGAGTGAGTGACTTGCAGTTGTTTAGTTTGTGGCTTCTCTAAATATTGAGTTAATTAGATTCCGTGGAACCACTTAGTGTGAGAGTGAGCGAATTTATTCCGTGGTGCCCTTGTGCGATAGCGGCCGTCCACGGAGCGGGAGATCGGAGGTGACGAGGAATTCCTCGTGGGATCGCCGTCGACTTCGATTGTGGAAAGACGCATCTTTCCGTGGGTAACTTGTTTCTTTCTCTTCCTTTGCGTGCGTCTAAATTTTCTCTCTAGGTTATAGATTCATTGCTGGATTTTCGCCGGGTTTTGTCAGCGAACGCTACGCCGAAAACTCCAAACGGAAACGTATTTGGAGTTCACGATTTCCGCTTACTACAACCGGGGGAACGAAATGAAAGTTGCGAACCTCTTTCCCCGAATTTAGAACTGAATCATTTTTCAAGAAAACCCATTTTAAACAAAAATAGTAATTTTATGCTTTACAAAATCTGCTTAATTTCTTAAAGTTCGTGCACGCCCGCTAAAATTTCTTTTTTTTAAAAAAATTTGCATACATTTAGGGATTCCTAGAATAGCCGACAGACGCGCAAACCCTACGCGTCGTCCTGCATCAATTTGGTATCAGAGGTAGGTTCCGAAATTTTTCTAAGTTTCGAAAACCGCCTGCGTAGAATAGGAACCCCGCATAGCATTTAATTTTTCAAAAAAAAATTTATTTTATTTTTTTTATATAGCATAATTATCCATTTTAATAGTGTGTTTGCATGCATCTGTGTAGTGGTAGGTTAGTGAGCATGAGTTCACCACATCACACTCCACCTGAACACCCTCAAGAGGTAAATTCTGAGATGCATCGAGTTAAACGTGGACAAGCGAGTCGTGTGAACGAAGGGACAGAACCGCCCCAGTGGTTTCTACCTTTCGCCCACCAAATGGCAGCGTTAACCGAGAGTGTCTATCAAGTGAGAGAAGGGTTTGAAAACTTTAGTGTTAGGATGAATAGCTTAGAAGTTCCTCCTCGAGTTTCAATGTCACCTCCAATTCAAGATGAGCATTTTGTTCGCCCACAGTACGAAGCCCCTCCACACTATGGAGAAAGGTCTACACTTAGGAGGAATCCTCTATTTGAGGAAGAGGGTCGACACCCCATAGATAGGTTTGAGTTTGCGTGCGATCAGGGTGGGAATTTTCCAAGGAATTTTCCTGAGCCCCAACGAGGGCCTATCTTAGGCATGCGAGATAATTATCAGGAGAGGCCACATTATGACGTAGCGAGAGAGGAGCGTCCTCGAGACCATCATCGGCCTATACCGGCCATGCATCGTGATGATCGCCCTAGAGATTGGCATCGACCGCCGCCCCCACGGCGTCGAGACAATCGTGATTCTTACGATGATGATTACGACTACCCTCCCCGGGATAGGCGACCGGATCTCACACGAGTGGTGAAACTTGATCCACCACTTTATGATAGTTCTATGGATCCCAAGATCTTTTCGGACTGGGTTATCGACATAGAGACATACTTCGAGTGGTATCGTATGACGGAGGACCAAAAGGTTCAGTTCGCCAAAATGAGATTGACTGGGCGAGCAAAGATCTTTTGGATAGGTGAAGAGCGTAGTCTAGAGAGGAATGGACGCCCTCCCATTACACTTTGGCCTCACATGAAGGCCATATTAGAGGAGCAGTACATTCCCCAGCATTACCAGTCTCGTCTACGAGACGAACTGACGTCTCTACGTCAAGGGACCAAATCAGTTTTTGATTACTTAGCTGAGATGAAGGACCTTATGATTAGGTGCAACGTAGTAGAACACCCACGTGACACCTTATCCAAATTTAAGTGTGGGCTACGATCTGAGATCCGAGATGAGTTGATTCGATATGGCCACTTGAGATCATATCTATCGCCATCGATATCAAGGAGCACCAGAAGAGAACCTCCCGGTTCAAGTCTCAACCTAAAACGAATACTTCTTACAAGAAAGAAGAACTGAAAGGTAAGGAGAGTGCGTCGAAGCCTACCTCGACCTACACCCAAGATCAGAACAGGAAGTCCCCCATGGGAACTGTGACCCCTTCACAGATCCGATGTTATGAGTGTCAGCAGATGGGCCATATTTCGAGAGATTGTCCCAAGAGGAAAGGCACGTTGGTTATTCATGAGGTGACTGAGGAGGATGAGCCTGTAGAAGAAGCGAGAGTCGAGAAGGACTCACACGTTTTGATCGATGAAGTGTACGGCACCGCCTAGTGATGAAGATATAGATCCCGGCGTTCTAGTGGTGAGATGCATGTTATCTACACCACAAGAATCAGCCGATTATTGGCGGACGAACATCTTCCAGGCCTACTTTAAGGCTGGGAGAAAGTGTGTCGTTTAGTAGTGGATAGCAGGAGTTGCATGAATGTGATAGCTGAGACAGTTTTAGCCCGCATGGGACTCACTGCTGAGCCGCACCCATCTCCATTTCAGGTAGCCTGGGTTACCAAGACTACACTATCGGTGACTAAGAGATGTTTAGTGCCCATCACTATCGGTACGTATTCCGATAAGATCTGGTGTGACGTTATGCCTATGGATGTGTGCCACGTATTACTTGGGCGACCTTGGTTATACGACCGAGATGTCACCATACATGGCAGGTCCAACACTTGCTCCTTTCTACTGGATAGAAAGAGAGTAGAACTGACCCCGGTGCGACCCAAAGCACCGTCATTCCGCGCGAGTAGTAGTGCGAAAGAACCTCTTCCTCCCACTGAAAGGAAGAAGACTCTTTGCATTATACGAGGTACTGAGTTCCATCGAGAGAGTTTTGACGGTGGATTTATTTATGCCTTAGTGGTTTTACAGGCATCTGATTTATCAGAGGTATATGAGTCTACTCCTATACCTGCTAGGAGAATCTTAGAGGAGTTCCAGGACCTACACCCTGATGAGCTTCCGGCTGAGTTACCTCCCATGAGGTGTATTCAGCATGCGATAGACCTTGTTCCTGGAGCTTCCCTCCCTCATCTACCGCATTACCGATTGAATCCTACCACCCACGAGGAGCTGCAGAAGCAGATTGGAGAGTTATTAGATAAAGTCTTTATTCGTCATAGTCTTAGCCCTTGTGCGGTGTATGCCCTCCTTGCCCCAAAAAAGGATGGTACATGGCGTATGTGCATTGACAGTCGTGCTGTCAACAAGATCACTGTGAAATACCGATTCCCGATACCCCAACTGGATGACATGTTGGACATGTTGACTGGGGCTACGATCTTCTCTAAGATCAACCTTCGTAGTGGTTATCATTAGATCCGTATACACGAAGGAGACGAGTGGAAGACTGCCTTCAAGTCGAAGGATGGACTTTATGAGTGGCTTGTGATGCCCTTTGGGTTGTCCAATGCCCCTAGTACTTTCGCTCGGATGATGAACCGTGTCTTCAGACCTTACATTGGGAAGTTCGTAGTAGTTTATTTCGACGACATTTTGATCTATAGTCAGACCGAGAGTGAGCATTTGACTCACCTACGTGCTATTTTCGAGCTCCTGCAAGCCGAGCGACTATACATCAATTTGAAGAAATGCGTTTTTATGGCTGAGTCTGTTATCTTTCTAGGATATATAGTGAGCTCCGCTGGCATCACTATGGACACCAAGAAAGTCCGAGCGATTCGTGAGTGGCCTACACCCCAGAGTATTCACGATGTCCGTAGTTTTCATGGGCTAGCCACATTTTATCGCTGATTCATTAAGAACTTCAGTTCTATTATCGCACCAGTTACTGAGTGTACGAAGAAGGGAAATTTCAAGTGGACGTCATCGGCAGCTAGAGCCTTTGAGATCATCAAAGATAAGATGTCCACTGCACCTGTTTTGAGACTCCCTGATTTTAGTCACGTGTTCGAGGTATCCTGCGATGCCTCTGGGGTTGGGATAGGAGGTGTACTTAGCCAAGAGGGTCACCCCGTTGGATTTTTTAGTGAAAAGCTTTCAGGCCCGAAACTGAATTATTCCAACTACGAGCGTGAATTCTATGCGATTGTGCAGACGTTGCGTCACTGGAGGCATTACTTGTTGCCCAAGGAGTTTGTCCTCCACTCCGATCATCAGACGTTATGTTACATCAATTCGCAGCAAAAGTTGAACCCTCGACAGGCTAAGTGGGTATCATATTTGCAGGAGTACACACCTTCGTTCTCAAGCACTGTAAGGGAACGGAGAATCGGGTTGCCGACGCCCTTAGTCGAGTCACCCTCGTTTTATCACAGATACGTACTCAGGTGATAGGATTTGAGCGTATCAAAGATGACTATTCTAGTTGTCCCGATTTTAGCGGAATTTATGATGCGATACGCTCGGATCCCTTTCACGATGAGACAGATTATCTCATTCGAGATGGATGTTTGTTTCGTGGAACCCGTCTGTGTATTCCCCGCACCTCGTTGCGAAACTTCATTGTATGGGAATTACACGGCGGAGGCTTAGGTGGACACTTTGGATGAGATAAGACGATAGCCTTAGTAGAGGAGCGATTCTATTGGCCCGGGATGAAGCGGGTCATCGCACAGATTGTCAGTAGCTGCCGCACTTGTCAGGTAGCGAAGGGCAATAAACAGCCTGCTGGATTATACACACCTTTACCAGTGCCCAGTATTCCTTGGGATGATGTTAGCATTGATTTTGTGCTTGGATTGCCGCGCACTTTTAGGAAGCACGATTCCATTCTTGTAGTGGTCGATCGGTTTTCTAAAATTGCGTATTTCATTCCCTGCAACAAAACCGACGACGCCTCTCATGTTACCCGACTTTATTATAAAGAGGTTGTCGCGCACCGAGGAATACCTAAGACTATCGTTACCGATCGAGATGTCAAGTTCGCCAGTTATTTTTGAAAGTCACTCCGGAGACTATTAGGTACTAAACTTCTATTTTTGACCGCCTATCATCCGCAGACCGACGGTCAAACTGAGGTTGTTAATAGGAGTTTAGAAAATTTACTGCGATGTTTGGTAGGAGTTCACCAGGGGAATTGGGATCTAATTCTTCCACACGCTCAATTGGCCTATAATAATTCGAAGAATAGATCTACGGGTTTATCTCCCAATGAGGTTGTTCATGGTCACACTGCACGAGTGCCGCTAGATTTAGCCTCACTGCCACCCACTTTTAGGACTAGCCAGTTTGCACACGACTATGCATTGCATTTGCATGACTTGCATAAAGAAATTGAGCGGAAATTGCATAGTACTTATGATTTATACGCAACTCAAGCTAACAAGCATAAAAGAGCTATTAGTTTCAAAGTGGATGACTTGGTGATGGTTCGGCTAAATCCGGAACGGTTACCTTCGGGTACCGTAAAGAAGTTAGCTGACCGTAGAACTGGTCTCTTTTGAGTGGTCAAGCGGATTGGGCAAAATGCGTATGAACTTGAGATGCCCTCTGTTTGGGGAGCAAATCCGGTTTTTAACGTAGCCGATCTAATTTTATTCCATGATTATCCACATGAGTCGTTAGATTTTTCATTGCCTTCTCCTCTATTTGTTTCTTCTGGGTTGGCGAGTGCTAGTGAGGTGCCACATTCTGGACACACCGACACTCACTCAGTTACTGACACTCCGTCTGCAGTTCCTCTGTTTTCCACTGATAGCTTTCAGGCTGAGCATGAGACGCCAGGTGATTCTTTCAAACCAGTTCCCAGAGCCGCTGACAGACTTCCGCGATAGATATTGGTTCCCGAGCAGATATTGGATGACGAGACAGTGACCACTACTGATGGTGGTTTTCAGAGATACTTGGTTCGTTGGCATGACAGACCAGAGACCGAGACCAGTTGGGTCTTGGCCGAGGACTTACAGCGTATGGATGCCGATCTTCTACAACACTACCGGTTCGAACACTCACCGGAGATGAGTGATTTCGAGAGGGGGAGAGTTGGTGGAGACCAGCCCAGATCAGGTCGACGCAAAAGTGTCTGACGCCGCACCCGTCCGGACCTCTACCGACCCTGAATGATTGCATTTTAATTTCGTTAATTTTGCAATTTACTTTCGTTTGCATTTTTATTTTTGCACACCTGCGTGCGTAGCTATGTTTTGAGCTTTATTCATTTTCTCCCAGGATATATATGTATTTTCAAACACACACACACACATATATATATATATATATTTTTACATATGTTAAATACAGGAGCCGGTCCATCCCGTCGGTTCATCTTCCCATTCGGCCAAGAGAGCTCCCCGCACATGCTGCTCGCGGTAGGGTTCCATCGCACATCTCAGACTTCGGCGCTGCAGCAGGAGAAGCTCCCGCACCCACGATCTCGCGACGATCGGTCCTGCTTCAGCCTCTGGCCACGTTGCCCTCTCCGACAGTTGAGGTCAACTCCTCCATGTCGTTTCTTGGATGACGCCAACAGAGGTTCGTTGCGATGGCTGCTGTTGAAGATCTATAAAAGGGAGGGTTGTATCAGGTATAGGGGGCATTTTTTCCTGCATAAGAGATCCTGATGTTTTGATTTTGAATTTGCGGCGAGAAAATTCCTGTGTAAGAGTTTTTTTTTTTTTTTGAGAAGATGAACAGTACTGCTGTGTTTGCTTTCGTGAGTCTTACCGTTGAATGTGCCTGATGGCTACTGTTTGCGTTTGAAGGATTTGCATTTGTTGTGATTGTTTTTTTTTTCCTAGTTCAGTTGTTGATGCTGATTGAGTAGTAGGTTTCAATTGGTGTGTTGGTTGGAGTTTATTTGTATTTCCTGTTAGGGAGTCATCGGCTGATGAGAGTTCTGCTTGGGGCTGCTGTTGTCTATGTGGGAAGATGATGAACAGTGATCAATTGATGTTATTATTGAGTCATTAATCTCTCGTTGGTGGTAGAAGTTAGGGCTGCTACTATTTGTTCCCGTGAACAGTTAAGGTGATTTAGGATAGTAGTTGTGCTTCCTTGTGAGAAATTAATTTCTCTTGATTTGTTTAAAGAATTCGTGGAACCACACTCGTATACGAGAGTGAGTGACTTGCAGTTGTTTAGTTTGTGGCTTCTCTAAAGATTGAGTTAATTAGATTCCGTGGAACCACTTAGTGTGAGAGTGAGCGAATTTATTCCGTGGTGCCCTTGTGCGATAGCGGCCGTCCACGGAGCGGGAGATCGGAGGTGACGAGGAATTCCTCGTGGGATCGCCGTCGACTTCGATTGCGGAAAGACGCCTCTTTCCATGGGTAACTTGTTTCTTTCTCTTCCTTTGCGTGCGTCTAAATTTTCTCTCTAGGTTATAGATTCATTGCTGGATTTTCGCAAGGTTTTGTCAGCGAACGTTACGCCGAAAACTCCAAACGAAAATGTATTTGGAGTTCACGATTTCCGCTTGCTACAATCGGGGGAACGGAACGAAAGTTGCGAACCACTTTCCCCGAATTTAGAACCGAATCATTTTTCAAGAAAACTCATTTTAAACAAAAATAGTAATTTTATGCTTTACAAAATCTAGTTGCTTAATTTCTTAAAGTTCGTGCACGCCCGCTCAAATTTCTATTTTTTTTTAATTTGCATACATTTAGGGATTCCTAGAATAGCCGACAGACGCGCAAACCTTACGCGCCGTCCTGCATCACTATGTCTGACCAGAGCCTCAGTGAAGATCGAGCTGCCAGTTCTAATTTGGACATGATGCAAGTCGAGTTTCAAAGACTTATGCTTGATCGATTTGAGCAGATAGGAGCCCAGTTTGATGTCATTGGGTTGGCCTTGATAGATTTAGCACTAGAGTCGATCAGTTGGACATCCTTAAAGGTCAGTCCCCATCCCCACGTTATGATCTTCCAGACGATCCTCGGGATGCTCCACCACCCCCGGAGAGACATGTTAGAGACCTACCTTGCCGAGATCCCGTTCCTCCCACTAAAAGGAATCCAGAGCAGGCCTACGAGTATCGACAGGGTGCAGCCCCTATGAGAAATCACCGCCCTCTCGACGAACCTCGTTCACCCCCTCCACCGGGTCGTAAAGATTGTGCTCCACCAGCACGACACGATTATGATTATGACGATCAATATGATGAAATACCCTGAGCCACATTGCGAAGCAACCCCAACCTAGGATGGCATTATCCGGCGCATCCGCATTGACACACCATCCTTTGATGACCATTTGGACATAAAGGCATTTAGCGATTGACTTTTGGACCATTACTTTAAGTGGTACAAAATGAGTGACAAAAGGTGGGTTCAGTTTGCCAAAATGAAGTTACATGGGCAGGCCAAGATTTACTAGACGAGTCTAGATAGATCTCTTGAATGAGATGTATACTACCACATTACCAGATGGGCTGAAATGAAACAGTGGTTGAAGGACAAATACTTTCCCGCCTTGTACCAAGATCAACTTTACGCTCTTCGGCAGGGGACCCTTTCCATTGTCGAGTATATGTCTTGTTTTCATGAATTAGTGGTAAGGATCGACATCTTAGAGGAGCCCATTGTGACTACGTCCCACTTTTGGGCCGGACTCCGATCTGAAATCTGGAGGGAATTGATTCCCCATAAAGTATAAACATTCGAGCAGGTGTTTCAGCTAGCACTGGAGAATGAGCAGTACCTGCGCACTGCGGGTCAGAGACAGGTCACCCCTCGACCTGACACTTCCACATTTAAGAGGCCCGCCCCGACAACGACCACTGCCAAAGCGCCTCCCTGCACCTACGGATGCAAAAGGCGCGGCGATTATTCCTGGAGCTCTCAAGTCAGGGGGTGCAGTACTACATGTGCTCTGCAGGGGACATATGGATTCACAGTGCCCGACTAGGAGCTTACTGATTGAACAAGAGGGTGAGCCATGTACCGAGAATGAGGATACACAAGTTGAGGAGATTACAGCCACCGTAAAGAACGGATAGGAGAACGATGCTAAGAGATCGCTGGAGTTAGGAGGATTCACCACCTTTTACACACCCCTCGTGCAGAAGAGGACCGATGTCGCACCACTATCTTTTACACTTATTTTCTCACCTCAAGCGGTCCCTGCAAATTAGTAATAGATAGTGGTAGTTGTGTGAGCATTGTAGGCGTAGCTAGGAAAGGTCTGGAGCGTATACAACTCACAACCGAGTCACACACACATCCTTCCGCATCCTTTGGGTGGGCAAGTCCACCATTCAGGTTACACAGAAATGTATGGTGCCGATTCGTTTAGTGTCCATTGAGGACAATCTGGTGCGACTTTACCCATGGACGTAGTGCACGTATTGCTTGGGCGGCCTTGGTTGTGCGACGGTGCCACATGTTATGGCCAATCTAACACGTGTGTATTCTTTGATAAGGGGCAAAAGATTATCATATCCCCGACCCAACCCAGAGACCCCCCCCAAGGGTAAGGTTGACGCGTCCATTGGTGCAGGGTCATCGAGGCATTTGCATATCTTGAGGAAGGGTGACTTTTTCAGAGAGAGTTTGGACATTGGGGTTATGCATGTAATAGCAACCATCGTGGCTTCTGAGGCTTCTACAGACACTGTGATTACTGATCCGGATGTAACACCCAAAAATTGTGAGTACTTTCATAAAATTTAATTTCAGGGTTTGATCACGATTGATTGAAACTGTTTCACCGCCGATAGAAATATCTAAGCTAGCTAACGTTAAATTTTACGCGTTAATTAAATAAACAGTTATTTTCATATAGTAGAAAATTTTATGAGAATTACTTTGGTGTAATTCATGGGTCCGCAAGAGCATTCCTGCACCTAGTTAGCATGGAGCAAGGTTGTAATGGCATGTTTTTAATACACAGATAAAAAAAATTGAAAACCTAATGTTATAAATGAATCGGCTCAGTTTTTATACACCGTACATTCGTCATTTGTTGGATGATTATTCGGAGATCATGTGTGAGGAGCTCCCTGACGAGCTCCCTCCTTTAAGAGACATTCAACATGCAATTGATCTAGTCTTGGGGGCATCTTTACCTAACTTACCCCATTATCACATGAACCCGACCAAACACGTCGAGCTAAAGCCGCAAGTTTATGACCTCCTTCGGAAGAGTTTTATACATGAGACTGAGTTTGAGTCAATGCGCAGTACCCGCCCTTCTTACTCTGAAGAAGGATGGGAGTTGACGCATGTGTGTTGATTGTCGTGATATTAATAAAATAACGGTGAAATACCATTTTCCAATACCCCGCCTTAACGACCTCCTGGACGCGATGGTCGGTGCCCAGATTTTTTCAAAGATTGGCCTATGTAGTGGGTACCATCAGGTTAGAGTGAGGGAGGGGAACGAGTGGAAGACGACATAGTTATGTCATTTGGATTATCGAACGCCCTAGCGCATTCATGAGAGTAATGACGCGGATCGTGCGGCTCTACATGGGCAAGTTTCTGGTAGTATATTTCGACGATACTGTCAGGGCCACACCAAGCACATGCGCCATATTCGCTTGATATTTGATCTCCTCGGGAGGGAGCATCTATATATCAATTTGAAGAAGTGCTTATTTTTATCTTGTCTGTCCATTTTCTAGGATGCATCGTATCCGCATTTGGTATATAATTTGACCCTGACAAGGTCAAGTCCATTCGTGAGTGGCTCATCCCAACGAAAATTCATAAGGCGCATTGTCTCCACGGACTTGTCACCTTCTATAGAAGATTTGTCATCTTCTATAGAAGATTTGTCAGAGGATTCAGTTCTATTATGGCCCCCTCTTATAAGTTGCCTGCGTAAGGGAGATTTTGTATGGAGGAAGGCGGCTACTCGGGCATTCGAGGAAATTAAAGAGAATCTATCATCGCCACTTGTTTTCTGCCTTCTAGATTTCTCTTAGGCGTTTGAGGTGGCTAGTGCTACTTCAGGAGTTGGCGTTGGTGGAGTACTTAGTCGGGAGGGTCATCTAGTTGCTTACTTCAGTGAGAAGCTGGATGAAGCCCGACAAAAGTATTCGAATCATGATCGTGAATTTTAAGTTGTCGTGCAAGCACTTCGTTATTGGCGTCACTATCTCCTACATAAGGAATTCGTCTTATACTCCGACCATCGGGCCCTGCGATACCTTGATTTGCAGAAGAAGTTAGGTCGTAGACATGCAAAATAGGTCGAATTTATACAGTACTACCATTACATTCTTAAGCACTGAGTAGGTGTTGAGAAAGCCGGTAAATGCCCTGAGTTGTCGAGTCGGCTTCCTACATACTATGAGCACATGAGTTAAGGGCTTCGAGCGTTTAGTTTACGACTACCCTAAGTGCCCAGATTTTGGCGACATCTATGACGCTCTGAGAGACCATCTTGAGCTTCGTGAGGGTTATGTAATCTCTTATGATTATTTATTCTAGGGATTGCGCCTCTGCTACCACGGACGACCCTCCAAGATTTCCTTATCTGGGAGCTACATGTGGGTAGAGCCACAGGACATTTCGGACGAGATAAGACAATTGCGTAAGTTGAGAATCGATTCTTCTAACCTAGCTTGAAGAAGGATGTTGCACTGATCGTTAAGCATTGTCGAGTCTGTCAGACAACAAAGGGGACACGCCAACCCATTGGTTTATATACTCTGCTTCTTATCCCAGAGAGACCCTGCACTGACATTAGCATGAATTTTATACTCGGGCTCCCACGCAACCTGAGGAAGCTTAACTCTTGTCGTGGTGACCCGTTTTTCAAAAATGGCCTACTTCATTCCATGTCGAAAGACCGTTGATGCGTCTCGCGTGGCAGCTCCATTCTTTAGAGAAGTGTTTAAGTATCACAGGCTACCCACTTCTATAGTTTCTGACCACAGCATTTGATTCATGAGCTAATTTGGAAAATGTTATGGAAGAAAACCGGTACGGCACTGAAGTTTTTCATCTCCTATCCCCCACAGACGGATGGACAAACCGAGGTTGTAAACCATAGCTTAGGAACCCTTCTGCGATGTCTAGTTGGGGATAGTCCTTCTACCTGGGATTCTGTTTTACTCATAGCTGAGTTTGCATATAATAATTTAGTTAATAGAACCGCGAGTTTGAGTCCATTTTGCATCATGTTAGGTTACGAGCATAGGAAGCTCAATGACTTGAACCAAATCCCTTAGAATCTCAGCCTAGTAAGTCTGCAGAGTCTTTCATTCAGCATTTGCATACACTCCATGAATCATTCAGAAAGAAAATTACATTGAGTAATGCTTACTATAAAACCCAAGCAGATCAACACAGGAGGAAGCAGAATTTTGAAGTTGGGGAGCAGGTAATAATTCGCATACAATCTGAGAGGTTCCCTCAGGGAACATCAAAAAAATTAAGTGCTTGACAAATGGGTTCATATACAGTCATACAAAGGATCGGTACAAATGCATATGAGATTGACATCCCTCAAAATATGGTGATAAACTGAGTATTTAATGTAGAGAACCTGACTCATTACTACGAGGAGCGCGTGTATGTAAATCCCTGCTCCACTCTCACGCATGAGCACGACATATTTTATTCCCTCCCACTCCACCTCAGTCTGATGAGCCTCAGTCTGATGAGTCCCACCATGAGGGCAACCTCGCACCATCGATGGTTCCACCAGTCCAGTTTTTAGACGGAGATACATCTTACCCAGAGCTATTCGTGATTGTCGGAAGACATACTTCGGATTGTTTCCCATGACTTTACAATCGTAGGCGGGGGTGCATTATGATATCTTGTCTGTTAGAGCGCCCGCCCGATTCAGATGACACTTGGATTTCCCCGAAGGAGCTTGAGAGACTCTCCCCTAGGGTACGCCGAGAATACGACCATCTTCACTCACCAGAGATGAGTACTTTCAAGCCGGGGGAGTTGATAGAGATCGTCGTCCAACATACGTCTATTCCCGCAAAAGGCGGTGATCCGCTACCCGTTCAGGTAATCCGAGTCCACGAATGCATCCAGATGGTCATTCCGAGTCCTTTTCATATATTTATTTTTATTTTTCGACTTGTATTTGACCAAAATATTTCCCGCAGTGAGTGCTTTAAATATCTGGGATCGATAATTCAAAAAGATGGATGTGCAGATAAAGATATGATACAATGAATCCAAGCAGGTTGGTTGAAGTGGAGAGGCGCGTCTGGGATCTTATGTGATCGTAAAGTACCATTAAAATTTAAAGGCAAGTTTTACCGTACTGCAATTAGGCCAGCAATGCTCTACGGTTCTGAGTGTTGGGCAGTGAATGGTGTACATGAGCAAAAAATGGGAGTTGTGGAGATGAGAATGCTTAGGTGGATGTGTGGTCACACGAGACTGGATAAAATTAGGAATGAATGTACCAGGGATAAGACAGGAGTGGCGCCAATTGTAGAGAAGATGCGAGAAGCTCGTTTAAGATGGTTCGGACATGTACATAGGAGACCATTAGAGGCACCTGTTAGGCGTTGTGAGAGTTTAGTCACTAGATATGTTAAACGGGGGAGGGGTAGACCAAAAAAGACTGGGAATGAAACTATAAGGAAAGACATGATGTACTTAGGCATTAGTGAGGATATGATTAAAGATAGGGCGTAATGGCGACAAAGGATCCATATAGCCGACCCCACTATGGTGGGATAAAGGCTTGAGTGTTGTTGTTGTTGTTGACTTGTATTTGACACCCGATCGGATAAAGAATTATGAGTCGTCCGGTCTGGGTGCCCTTTCAATTATGTATTATTTATACATGTAGGTAGACATCGGTTGAGGGCATTGTTGTTTTGTTCTAGTTACGGAACTAACGGTCCCTTTCTCTCAGTGTGACTCCGAGAGGTCCTCCCTTAGTGCGACTCCAAGGCTTTGTCATCCTCAGCCCTCCTTCCCGTCGATCTCTTGTTCGCTGCCCTCACCTACTCCCGCAAGTCCCATCTGACTCTCCTTTCAATTATGTATTATTTATACATGTAGGTAGACATCGGTTGAGGGCATTGTTGTTTTGTTCTAGTTACGGAACTAACGGTCCCTTTCTCTCAGTGCGACTCCGAGAGGTCCTCCCTTAGTGCGACTCCAAGGCTTTGTCATCCTCAGCCCTCCTTCCCGTCGATCTCTTGTTCGCTGCCCTCACCTACTCCTGCAAGTCCCATCAGACACTCTCCTCTGCAGTCGCCACCCCACCATTACTGCAAACTGTTACCCCTCCCTCTTCCCAACCTGGCAAGCCTTGTCTTCACTCCCAGCCGCGACCCACCTCCACCTCCCATCTCCATTTTCCATCCTTCGTCCCCATCCTGACGCCATCTCGCCATCCCCATGTCAATCCAGTGACGAACAGCCCATCTCCACCTCTACCCGACAACGGCCAAGCCTCCCTAGCTAATTGATGTCCCTCTCTAGCCACAGAACCACCCCATCTCAGAACCGCTGACACTCACAGCCCAAAATTTTCCCTTTCCCATCACCGATTACACTACTGCAGCAATATTTTTTTTATCACAGAACTGTTTCCCTCGTCTCCGACCATCCACCACCTTCCAACCCCCCCCCCCCAAATCGTTAACCCCACTCAGTTATCCACCCTACCCGAGCCCCCTTAGTTTCTACTCAACAGCACCCACTCCTAGGATGAGCCAGCAGCCCTCAGATATCCACAGTGCCACATTTTGTTGGCATATGCATACATAAGCAAAAATTGGTATTTGTGTTTCTTTATTTTGCTTACTTGGACTATATTTAGTGGATTTGATAGCAAGTGTGTTCTTATGTGAGATTATCTGACTTACAGGACTTATTCATCGCACGCTTAAATTACTTGCGCCTCCATTGCTTATTAATTAACGTTTGATTGTCCATATGCATTTGTGAATGAATGTGCTCCTAACCAAATTTATTTTAATTAATTGCTTATTTTTTAATTTAATCAGACTGTCTATTGCATTTGCACCCACGTTAAGAGTTGTGCACCGCATTCCACCTAGGTTGCATTTTAGGGCATCCTCATTTACAATTTACCTTGCATCACTATTTAAAGGAATCATCATTTATGCAGCAATGGTTGCTCGGTGAGGGAGAAAGAAGTGCAAGATTAGACGGTAATAGAAGTAGAGTCGGTGAACCACAAACCCAACTAGAATAGTAAAGCAAGATAGAAACAAGAATTAAAACTTCTCACAAATACCATGTTAAAAAGGAAAAAAGGGGAGAGATGAATATTGCATTAAATCTGATTATAATGATAAAAGAAGAGGGCATATACATAGGCAAAAAAAACAAGATAAAATACAATAGGATATATTTTCCATATAACAAGATAATAGTTGTAATAGGAGTAAGCCCATGCTTAGAATAAGATTTACAATTTATGCATTTATTTAGTAAAAATAAAAGAAAGTGTAATTGATGTTTGAGCTGCTAAGCCAATAAATCAACATTGGAGGTTGTAATGAAGATAAGCAGTGAATAAGGTTACGTCGCATAATTCCATGTTTCCCTTTGTCACATCTTCCCTGCTCTCTCATCCTCCTCCATCATCTCTCTTTAGCAAGCTCTCCTCTATGAGTTGTTCTTCTCCTTCCACTTATTTCCTAGGGACTCTACCTATTTTGAACATTACATCATCGACCTCACCTTCCACTATGGCTGAAGGCCTAACCCCTTTGCACTCGTCATCTTATCAATGTTTCCAAACTTGGAAGATGGATTTCAAAGCCTTCTCCAAAAAATGAGACTAGGAAATGGATGCAATCTTTCAAAAGCTTGAAGATGCAGTTATTGCTCTTGTTGAGAAGGAATAAAATAATGTTCAAGAAGAATCCATTGTGTTCAAGTAAATTGAGCTTGTTTTTCCTGTTCAAAGATCTATTAAATATGCATCACTAACCAGCCTATTGTTGATTGTTAATCGGGGGCAGATCATTGAATCGGAGACTTCCCTGACTGTCATCGGCAAGCAAGGTTTTAAATGTCGGATGTCGGAGACATGTCGGATTGGGTTTTTAGATGTCGGATGTCGGATGTCGGAGACATGTCGGGGACATTTCAATGTCGGATTTCTAAAAAATATTTATATTGTAACTTGTAACATAATATCTTAGCTTTATTAGTAGTTGTATACTTGTATATATTTTCTAAATACTCAAATCTATCTTCAAATATTATTATTTTTCTAATCATTCAAATGTTTGGCCGGTTCGATAGGTATATAAAACCCCTAAACAACGATGGACAGCGCTAAACAGCGGTTCACTTTAATTTAATTCAATTTAGGCGACATTTCAAAATGTCGGGCTATAATGATTATTGCGTGTCGGCCGAAATGTCGGGTTTTATACAAAAAGTCGGCCGACATTTTCGAAAACGCCATAACATATGTATTTTGATAATGCAAGTCGTTTTCTTATCAAACAGGACATGTCGGCCGACATGTCGGACATGTCGGCCGACATTTAAAACCTTGTCGGCAAGAGCCCAGATGTTCTTGGCCCTACGGAGGTGGCTCCACCAGAGAAGACCATTCAGAATGAATAAGAACCTAGTAATATCCAGCCATTCATTGTCAACACCTTCGATGAACTTCTTGAGGACAACCATCATTTGGAGCTCATATATTGGCTACCTGGAACGTAGTTGACATGTTACTGGCTTGGATTTCAATCCGCTTATCTCACTTGTGATGTTGCATCCAATAACGGTTCTTCTGGTTGCTCTGTCTTTATCCCAGTGGAGAGTTTAGTGCGCTCATAGATCTTGCAGAGATATTCTTCAAAACAAGATCAGGCAGCTCCAAGAATTTGTCACACCTCTAGTCATCTTTAGTAGTACCTTTGAGTCACTGCTTCCAAATCCAGATGTTCAGATAACCATAGTCATGGGCAAGGATAGTACAAAGAAGCTACTAGATGTATTTCTCAACTCCATCTCATTATTCTCGAGTGAAAAAAAAATTGAGCATGTCTCTGTCACGCCAACTTGTCATTTTGAACTATCTTTTCATCTTAAACGGATAGCCTTCTCAATAATTAGTCCTTGCCTATACTCACTGGCTCAAGTCCAAATAGATAGTATCCTCTACAAGCTTACAAGAAGGTGGTGCTTTGAAAATCGATAATTAGCAAACAAACAAAGCAATAAATGCCTTGAAATAATTATGAGTATCAGCACGGCCTTGAATTCTTCCTGGGTAAGGCTTACACAATAATTTATGATTAGAAACTGAGTCTTCTTTGACCAACATAGAGCAATCTCAACCCTTTATATAGCAGACAAGTTTTATTTCGTTCCCTGGGCTTAAATTCCAATTAAATTTCTTCAAAAATTTCAATTTGCTTGATAAATCCTTCTCATAATAGTTACAATTATGTTAGTTTGTGTAACGACCCAAATCTCAACGTGTATTAAAACAATTAAATAAATCTCCTATGAAGAGAAAATAAAATCAGTGTCGAAGTTTCTCGAAGATTTTTATCGTTGTTTTTATTTTTACGTAAATGTGTGAAGACGATTTTGATGGATATTTCGCGAAAGATTTTTGAGTTGATGTGGGTGTATTATTTGACACAAATTTTTGATGCGAGTTATTTATAGTGGCTTTGTATTTCTAAGAGAGGAGGCTTGTGGTTTAGTTGATTTGAGTTGATTGGTTGAACTCAATAAATTGAGGGCTGGATTGGATCAAGATAATGGCTGGATTAGTTGAATAAGCATAAACTCGTTTAATGAGAGTATGGCTGATTTTTTAAGGTTAACCCAACCCAAGCTTTTGGATAGTTCTGGAATAAGTTAAGTCGGTGTTTAACCGACCTCTCATCAGATAAAAGGAGATCGGGCTTTTCTCCCACTCGATTCTTCCATTCGACGCCTCTCCCTCCTGATTTTTCCCTGTTCTCGCTAGGGCTGTCATTAAATCTTCATCCAGGCGTCGCCGACAACAGGAACTCCTCCTTCCTCTTCCATGCCGACGCGGGAGACTTACTTGAGCTCGAAGCTGGTCGGGTGCTGCTTGGCAGAGATCGATCATCCTCCTTGTTCCATGGAATTTTGTAAGCTTTTCCCTTTTCTCATTCCTTCTTTCTAGATATAAATGATGATGTGTTGTGATTGATGAATGAAGCTAGGGCGACTGGGATTTTGTTGGATTTACGTTGTTGGATTTCTATGGATGCGGCCGGCTGTGTTATTGGGATATTTCAGGATTATTTCGTTAGTTGGCCAGTTATTGTTAACATAGTCCTAAGGCTGATTAAAGCGAATGTTTGGATTGTGTAGTTGCTGGTTTGGGAAATTTACTAGAAATAGATATGAAATGGTTTTCATTAAGTATTCAAGTGAGATGCGTGTTTAGATAGAATGGGTTTGGAGTTTTGAGATTTATTTTATGGCTATCTGATTGGAGATCTAATGTGAGGATTGAGAGTCTAATGTGGGGATTGAGAGTTGGTTTTGGCTTTGGGCTAAGTAACGGATTTTAATAATAAAGGATTTTTATAATTTCATGTGAGTAACCGTTGTCTCTATGTAATAATGTAGTTCCACTAAATCGAATACTTAATAACAGATGTTGCAAAGGACGGTGACCCTTGGAAGATGTGATGATGCTCCAAGAAGATTTTGGTGAGTTTTTACCTCTTTAATTATGCTTAGGTTTTGAATTATTTTTGGTATTTACCTGCTTAACTTTCTCATACAGAAACTACTTTACTGTTTCTGCATCTTCATGAAATTAAAGAAGTTTGAAACTTTGAAATCACTGAGATTTGAAATCGCGAAAAAGATAGATAGAAAATAGCAAAGAAAAAGACTAAGGGGCTGAGGAGAAATTCAGAGAAATATTACATATTTATCGATATTATAAGTTACTCAAAAGACAAGAAAGATTATATGAAAAGAGCACAAAATCTGTAATCATGAATATGATATGAAATATAAACCGAAAAGAATGAAAGACATAAGATGAAAATGATAACACAAGATATGTGAATAAGAAAAGATATACAACACTATTATGCATTTATACAAAATTTTATATTAAATTTAAGATTTACAAGATGATTTAAGAGGAATAAGAAGTTAAAAGAAACACCTAAAAGAATATGATAGTATGATAATACAAATTATGAGGATGAGAACAGAAAAAAGAAGAATTTAAATGCATTGATGCATAGGAAATGATAAGAGTTAACTCACATAGCGGGGGGTGTGAATTCCCTACGGAGAAAGAATTTGAGGCCAAGAGACCGTTGAAGGCCAAGAGGCTGCTGAAGGCCAAGAGGCCGCTGAAGGTCAAGAGGCCGCTGAAGGCCAAGAGGCCGCTGAAGGCCAAGAGGTCGCTGAAGGCCAAGAGGCCGCTGAAGGCCAAGAGGCCAATGGTGGCCAAGAGGCCAATGGTGAAAAGATGAATCTACAGATACCCTTATGATTTCCTAGCTCAATAAAATTAAAAGATAAACGAGAAAGTTGAATCAAAAGATTGAATATAAATGAAGATTTTGATAATCGAAAACGAATCGAATGAGTATTGAACATAATGAATACGAGAAGGGATGAAATGAATAAGAATAGAAGATTCGATGAAACGAACTTGAAGAACCTAAAGAACTGAATGTTAAAGAATACAAGAATTTGAAATATAAAACAATGTTGCATAAACACTGTATTTTCTTTTATTCATCATTACTGGTACTGCATTTCCTTACCGCACTTTCATATACTGCAATTTAAAACTTATGCATATTGCTATTGATGTTTCTTGTCTGCATATACAGCAGTTAAAGAGGTAAAGTACTCGCTTAGTCATATTATTTATGATTAACCTCGTCCTTGTCTATATTTTTGGGAAATTGTGGCTTCTCAGAAGATTTTGAGGAAAGTAAAAATTAGTAGAAAAGTGAGCTAAGGTATGGGTTAAAATTTCAGAAAAGTTTTTATTGTGTTTTATTTTGTACCTCATTGTGCATACTTCTAGAACATCCTAAGACGAATGAATTGAAAATAAGTTGAGATACAGAAATAATTGTAGGATCTAAAAAGGGGCATCACAGTTTGTAGTTGTATTCCATGGAAATTGGAGCATATCTTAATCTCTCTCATAAATAACTACAGGAGTTATGCATGTGACATTGTTGCAATATATATTCGTGCCCACAAAATTAATTATGATTCAACAGATGTTCTTGATTGGTCCTCAACACAACGTGGTGATACATGGTAAAGAAATCAATTATTGTTCATGTTCAGTTTGCTACCATAACAATCATGTTAGCATAATGTTATGGAATTCAGGCCTAGTTGTCGTTAGAGGCTTCATGCCTAGTTATCTTAATTTATGTTGTCTTTTATTATTATTATTATTGTTTCGAGTCATTATTGGTTGTTAGGAGTTAATAGTTAGTGGTTATCATTAAGAGTCATTGTAAGCCTATTTAAAGGCAAGTGATGTTGGAATGAAGGTATCAAGGAATTAGAATCTCTCCACTTGTTTTGTTAAGAGGTCGTGGTAGCTCAATCTTTCTCTCTCCGACCACACCTCACTTAGGCAGTTGCGGTTCCGGCTCAATCGTATAATCATCCCTGCCTTTAGTCACCCTCCGCCAAAGCACCAAAGTTATACGAGTTGACCCATAACATTAAAAATGAATCAAAAAATTCTCAAATCAAATGAAGTATGGCTAGAGATCGATTGTTACTACATCTAAAGATAATGAACCTCGGTTACTTTCACGTAAACATCCAAGACCTATTGAAGTCATTATTGATGGCTTCTGGTCATCTATAGAGCATTATATTGTAATAATATGAGCAAAGCATTTTGCATTCCCACAAATTCTGCATTCACTTGCATCCAATATGGGCAACTGATGCAAAGCATAGACGAGGACTTGCAGTGGATGACGAGTTTTGGGCCCATTCAGGGCTGAATTGGCAACTTACCATATATGGTGTGCCCGAATCGACGATCCGACTTCGTAGATGCGTCCGGATTCGCGTTGCGAATCAATTTCATATATAGCTTTGTATTTTTCGGGTTTATTACATATAGGTTTGGCCCCGAGACCAACGGCTAATCGTAGTCGTTGATTCTGGGTGCCCTAATTTTATTTCTTATAAATAGGATGTTTATGGCTGCCGTCATATTGATTGCTGAAATTTGGAGAGTCTTCTTCCTCATTTTCGGTGATCTTTCCGCGGTGCCGACTCCGTGGAACCCCTTGGTGACGACTCCTCGGGTAAGTTCTTTGTATCCTTGTGTTTCCCCTCCTCCACCCTTCCATCCTGCTGTCCAGCCAGCCGCTCCTCCAGAATCCTCCCTCCAGCCCTCTCCCAACAAGCCGCTGCCCACCACACAGCAGCCCACCACCTCCCTGCACAGCCACCGCTCCACCCCCACCCTTCCAGCCGCCTACCAGCAGGCCGACGCCCCTTTTTCCCCCTGTTCCAGCAGCAGCAGCCCCTTTCCTCCCTATTCCGGCAACAGCCGCCCCCCTCCCTGTTGTTCCTGCAAGCTGCCGGCCACCTCCCACCCTATTTCCAGCAAACCGCCACTTCCCCCTCCCTGTTTCCTGCTAGCCTACACCCCTCCCTCCCCATATCCAGCAACAGTCACCTTCCTCTCATTCCACTCCAGCCCCCCACCAAGGCCGTCGGCCCTCCCCTCTTCCAGGCCGCATACCCGCACCCCTAAAACACCCTGCCATGCTGTTTTCTCCCCCCAACCAGCACTAATATGGACGATCCCGCCAGATCCCCCCCCCCCTCTCCTTCCCCTAATTGTTGTTGCCACCCCAAACAGTCGTCCCACCATCAGATATGCCCCGATCTGGGCATTTCAGCCCAAATCCAGTCACTCCCAACCTCCAACCAGACATCCCCTTACCCGATCCAGTCTCCCTATCACCGGAACCCCTCTTTTAGAACTCCAACATTCAGATCTACTTTATTTACAGTAGCCCTAATATTTGTGTTGTGTTTTGTATTGGCTATTGGTTGTAAAACATTGTGGTGGTATGGTTATTTGATGCTTGCTTGGGATTATAGTTTATTATGTTATTTGCTCCTTTCAAAATCTCTAACTGCAGGAACGACCGATTCGCCGCGCGCTCTATCTTTGGCTCTCCACACAGAGGGAAACCAAAGCTTCTTCGCTTAATAAATTATTTTGTCTTGCTTTGAAATATTTGTGTGGGATTTAACTATTTATTATCTAATTTGGATTCACACTGTCAAACTTTGCATTGCTTGTAGGGTTAGGGCAAGGTTTCATCCGCCGCCTATAGATTCGTCCTGCGTCAGCAACTCACATTATTCTTTCAACAATTAGCTATATTTCCATCGGAAGGAATTGTCGCATGCACCATAGTAGCCATTTCAACTGAACTTCCATAGAAACAAAAACAAAAAATTACCGAACCAAGATTATTTTGACAAAATACATTTCTAAAGGTACATTTTTCAAGTCCACGCACATCATTTGCTCCTTTTATGGATCTGATGGGAAGCAAACGAAATATGCACTGTCATTTCTCAATTGGACTTGGCAACATTGAACTCTACGATAAATTGCAACGCCTTGCATGACAAGGGAATGACAATGGACACGAAGCTCTTGTTCTGCTAACCAAATACTGAAGGATATAAGTATTAAACGTTATACAGTTAGATTTAACTGATATTTGATCAGCATGTAAACAGTATGGCTTTGTTAAGGATGAAATGGAATATTTTATTAGCATGCAACATAAATATGGTATTTGAAACATACAAAGAGCACTACCCATGCATGGTAGAATTTTTAAGCAAAGCTCATTACTTAAATTGGGCTATGGGTTTCATTCTTGTCATTTGGATTCATCATCTTTTAAGCATAAAGTCAAGTGTTGTTGAGATATAAATAGTCTGCAATAGAGTTGAAGAAAATACATTAAACTTAAGAGTGCTTCCAATTCCTGGTATTGTTATAGAAATTAATCAAAAGGGAGATATTGGGTGGGTAATGTAACGGGCTTAAACTCATGCTTAGATTAGGAATACCAATTATGTGTTTATTTAGTCGATGAAAAGGCATTGTAATTGATGTTTGGGATGGATCAAGCCTATAAGTACAACATTAGAGGTGGTAATTGTTGGAGTTAATGCATTAAGGCTTCGTTTAGCACGGTGGTGGCGGTCGTGAACACCGTGGTCATGAACCGTCGTTCGTGAACGCCCAACCTCACCTAGAAAAATTCATGCATTTTATGCTCAAAACTAGTTTATTTTCATTATAGCGGTCATAACCTTTGTCTTGCCAAACATACATTCTATGATAATGACGTTTTTGACCAAACTAATCGGAGCAAATAAGCCGTGCCAAACGAAGCCTAAGTGTTTTTTATATTACAGTCTATGTATTAGAGTCCTCTAGGAATGTGTTGGGTTTAGTCACACATCATGAGTCCATGTTTAAGTATCTTTGTAATCACCTATATATTACTCCTATGTGGAAGAATAATATACACCGTCCGTTATCTTTTCTACTTTCCAACATGGTATCAGAGATAGGTGTTGGGTATTGTATCCACAATAGCCTTGATTTGTAGAAAGTCAACTTTGAACCAAGATTGAATTGTTTGTGTATTTGATATGCTTTTTCTAGTAATGCTCTTGCAGGTTCACTCTGCTAAGTGTAGACCAATGTCAGGTCACAATGGGTCAATAAGCACAGTCTCATGCAATGTAATTCTTCATTGTGTGAGGTATGGGGTTGGCTCATGTGTGGTCTCTCAATTGGGATACACTTTATGATCAAGACTTTTAAAGGTTCAAAGCTTAGGTGTGCAGCATTGGTCTGAAGACAAAAGGAGAAAGTTCTCTAAGTAAACTTTTCGAGAAGTAAGGATATTTTCCGAGAAGTCTTTCAGTGATTTCGAAAAGTCCTTATGGATATTCGAGAAGAGTTGTTTCAGATATCTCTCGAGAAATTGTTGAAATTTTTCGAGTAGTTTCTTGTATTTCTCGAGATATCTTTGTTCTCTCGAAAAGTCTTCTTTGTTTTCGAGAAGTCTGTCTCAGCTCAGTTTTCGAGAAGTTTCCTCAGTTTTCGAGAAGTTTCCTCAGTTTTCGAGAAGTCCTTTTTCTCTCGAGAAGTCCTGTCATATATCTTTGATCTTTTCTTTCTAAAGCTGTTTTTCGAGAACTAGTCGTTTCTCTCGAGAAGTCTTGAAATTCTCGAGAAGTCTAGTCCTATCATTTCTCGAAAACTTTGTTTTCCTGTTTTGACGTCAAGTCTTTTCCGTCAAATTGACGTGACGTCTTTCCTCGTCTTAAGGTTGAATCGTTAGGATGTCTTCTATATAATGATTGCTCCTTATGATTGATTAAGTTTCTTGTTGTTTTGAGAATCACAAGATCAGAGTTCATATTCTCCTAACCCTAATCTGATCCAAGATCGTCGTCAGTGCCGTGCATCGCCATCATTGGAGTTCGATCGTGAGTTATCTGAATTCGTCTCCAAGTGGAAGAGAAAGGTCAATCGATCATTGCCTTACACGTTCTGATTCTATCGGATTGATCAAGACCTTAGAAGATCTGATTTGTGCCGATTCGATTCTTCGTCTTCTACATCAAGCCGAAGTCATTTCTGTCGCAAGAAGAAAGAAGATCTTCATCAAATTTTTCAGATCTATCTGTGATTTGTTAAGTATAATTTCTATATCAATTTTATATTTGATTGTAGGAGAGATTGTTCTCCGAGTTGTAGGAGAGGTGTTCTCCGAGTTGTAGGAGAGGTGTTCTCCGAGTTGTAGGAGAGGTGTTCTCTCTGAGTTGGTAGGAGATTGGTCTCCGAGTTGTAAGAGTTTTGACTCTGAGAATTGTAGGATCGTTCTTAATCCGAGTTTTAGTGAAGTAGTCAAGTCTAGCTGTGGAGCTAGATTGGCGAGGCCGGCAAGTGGAGTACCCAAGATCGGGGAACCACTATAAATTTCTTGTGTCGTCTGTGGTTGTGGTTTGCATTTTGTGCGTTCTTTATTTTCAAGAATTTCAATTCCGCAAAAGTCGCAGTTATCACCTATTCACCCCCCTCTAGGTGATTTTGGTTGGCAACTAGATATTTCAATAGGTTTCAATCCTATGACCCGTGGGTTATGGGCAACCAACAACGAACGTACCACAACACATGACTAAGCCTAGAGGTCGTGTGGGACTAAGGCGAGAGTCGAGAAATACCATTTGTGTCACCTTCGTCCCAAACAAATGAATAAGATATGAAGTATTTCCTTTTCTATTATTCAACATGGTATCAGAGGAAATGTGATCCGCTGCGCCCGCTTCCTCTCTCGTGAGGCTTAGGGCTTTTGTGGGTCTTGACTGCTCATGTATGCTGCTCGACAATGTCGTTCCTGTCGACGGAGCATGACTTGGTCCCGTGCATCCATGTTCTCATCCAGAACTCATCCCGTTCTCGCTGAGGCCTCTCTATTCTGTCGGTGCGTCCATCTCCCGATCACATCAAGCCCTTCATTGCTAGCTTCGTCGATCTCGTCGGCCGACTGCTGCTTCCATCAAAGGCAAGTCTCCTTCTCAAGTCAATCCCGCCTAATGCTCCAGCCACGATCCCGTCGAGCACTGCTGACGACTTTGATGCTTCCTTGTCCCACCTCCAGCTTCTGTCTTGCATCTGCTGCTCCTGATCGACGATCCCGTGGACATCTCATGATAGGAGAGCTCGCCTCGGCCAATCCCATTCAGCCTTTATATGTTGATCACGTCGACGGCTTCCTCTGGTCCTCTCTGTTGATCCAACCGATGATGGGGATCCGGTTGTGACTCCTGTCCTAAGATCCCGCTGCTTCTTTCGTCATCCGCCGTTCTTCAGCTCGCCTCGCCGCTTCCCTTCATGTCTCGGACGATTCCATCCCCCTTCTGGCCGCTGCCCCTTATGTTTCCGCGCTACCAGCCGTTACTACCCCCTTCTCCGGTGTTTTCCACTCGCCGATAAAGAAGCTTTGTGATGGTTTGGTCGTTCTTTAGGTATTTTTTAAGTGTATGTCTTTGGTTTATTGTTAGTGTCTATTGTTGTTGTTAGTGTGTCTTGCCTTCATGCACGTGTCTTCCACGTAAGGGGGAGTGTTTGGGACGAAGGCGACTCGGATGATATTTTTCGACTCTCGCCTTAGTCCCACACGGCCTCTAGGCTTATGTAATGTGTTGTGGTAAGTTATTTGTTGGTTGTCTTAATCTCAGCGGGTTGTGTCGTGTGGGGCTGTGTCATACGAGATTGTGTCGTGTGGGACTGTCCTTTGTGCGGATTATCCCCGATAGATTATCCCTGGTGGATTATCCCCGATTGCCCGTATGATGATTAGCCCCACATCTTCCATTACCTTCCCCATGTGTGTATATGATGTTGGTTGACCTGATTCCAGCGAGTCCACGTCGTGTGTGGGTCTACGTCGTGTTTGGCAATGTCCCCAGTTTGATTCCCCGAATCGAAATTTACCCTGGTGGCGCGTCTGATGTTTTGTCCCTTGTTGTCTACCACCATTACTTTTTTATGATGTTTTCAAGCTGGAGCTTTCTCATCCAGCTTGAGGGGGAGAGTTGGAGTTTATGCATTAAGTGTTTTTTATATTACGATTTATATATTAGAGTCCTCTAAAAGTGTGTTGGGTTTAGTCCCACATCATGAGTCCATGTTTAAGTATCTTTGTAATCACCTATATATTACACCTATGTGGAAGAATAAAATATACTGTCCATTATCTTTTCTACTTTCCAATAGTAATGAAGATAAACAATGAATAAATTTTGTTTCTTAATTCCTTGTTTCCCTTTATTAATTCCTCTATGCTCTCATCATCCTCCTTCTCCATTGATTCTCTTACCCAAACTCCCATCTATGAGCATTTCTTCTCCATAGTCTAATATCTTTAGGATTCAACCTATTCTGATTGTTACAATAGCTCTCAACAATGACAAAATACAACTACAATAAGGAAAAAGAAAATACGTAAGATAATAAAGCAGTTGGTACTCAATTAAAAGTGTAAGGAACAAAATTTTTTGAGACACATTGCTTCAAATGGCACCCAAACTCGTCACTCAAAGGTAAGATTGACATTAAATCTGGTAAATTCTTCGATAATGAATAAAAGCAAGCATAATGCAGCAAGTACGCCAATGCTTATGCTATTACTCCTTGTTACTTCCATCATTTCAATGATCTCTAGTAAGTTGCAGATTCTTGGAACTCAAATCTTTCAACAAGCGCATACGAATTGCCAAAGTACACCATAAACAACAAATTGCGAGTTTGTAGAGATCAGATCCGAACTGAAATGCGTAAAATAAGTGAAATGAGAAACAACTGAGATACAATTCATCATCGACAACGAATGGAAAAGAGAAGAATCGAAAAAAATCAATAGAAAATAAGCGATCTCACCTCATGAGGCGACAGAAATCTAGACAAACTACACCGTTCAACAGCTGCTACCTTCGATGCACCAGCCGTAAACCTGGCAGTTGGAGCCCAGCTCCGGCGCTCGCGCCAGTGAGATGCCGTACCAAGACTCGAAACCGCCGACATTCCGACAACAAGTTCGGCGAGAATGTCGGGGGTACGTTTTTAAGGAGAAAGGATTGTGAGTAATAGAAAGAGACGGGGGAGGAGGGGCCGGGGCGGACAGTCCGAGGCGCAGTTATAACAAATTTTCGCCGGAGAAATATCGGCAAAGAGGCGGAGGCTGCCGAGCGCGCTCCGCCACGTTAGCGCGGTGAGTTCTGTCTCCGTGCTTTTAAGCGATTAATTAAAAATAAATAAAAGAAAACAGCTACAGCCGTTGGATTTGCTCCGACCGAACTAGATGACCTAAGCATTGTTTTTCACCACCGGATGGAGCTAAATCAATAAGAATTATTCTTCGCTGTGATTACTCCAGTTTTATATTTTGTTTTATTTAATTTTTATAATTGACTTTAATTTGTATTTTTATTTTTTATGTATTTCCTTAGCTCTTTATTTTTTTCTATTTGGCGAGATAATTAAAATTTAAAAAAATGACGACAATAAGTGTACTATCGCGCCGGGTACATAAAAATCAAGTGCATGACTAGTTGTACTATATATATATAAAAAAAATATCGGTGAAACATCTATCTTTTCAATTTTATCTTTTCTTTATTATATTTTTACAACTTTTTTAATTTTATTTAATTTGTGTTTTTAACTTTTTTTATTTTATTAAAAAAAAATATGGCTTTCTCTTTCAATTTTTTTTGTGTTTTGCAAGCCAAAAATTTTACAAGAATGACGAACGACAGATGTATTGTCTCCTGGTGGCATGGGGAACCCCATAGTTTATTTATGGTCCGATCGGTTCAACCGCTTAGAACCAAAGTTGAACGGTTATTAAACATAAAAAAATATTTAAATTGTATTATTTTTATAACAATTCTGGTAAAAAATAAAAAATTCAATAGTATATAAATATTTTTCGATAAAAACATTATATCTTAATTTTTTTCAAAATATATGTAATTATTTTTCAGCTAAATATATTAAATTATTAACATTTGATTGGACAGAGCTTGCATAAAATCAAGAGTCAACTAATTATCAAGATATTATTTACAATATATTTTTAAAAAAAAGTTGTATGTATAAAAGTTAGTTTGACATGTTTCATGAATATATGATAATCTTGTTGGTTCGAATTTTCAGTAGTTTTAGTCGTGGTAGTAAGATCGATAATAAGTTGATACTTTTTCTTGAAAGGTGACTTGTGCCTACATTAAAAGGACAAAATGGTAAAGTGTTACGTAGGAGAGTAAACGAGTTCTAAGATGCTCATGAAGTCATTAGGAAGAGGCACCCATACAAAATTTTCAAAACAAGTAACTTTTGAGATGTAATCGGCATCCTTGTCGGTGCTTCTTTCAACAAGAGATAGTTGCACCCTTGGTAAATCCTTGAGTAGAGCCTGTGAGTATGTTGGCAATTTTTGATTCATCCTTGTCAGTAATTTTTGATTCAGTTAGCCCCATGTAGAGCATGTGAGTATGCGACTCAATTTATGGTAGGCATCGAAGGAGCTCCCTTCTAATATAATACATGTGGTCGTTGAGAAAAACTCTTTTGCAGGTTCAATTCACGTTCAAGCACTTCTAAGTTCCACAATATCCACAAAGCCATTGTTGGTCATTTGGCCCTTTGCTGCCATAAGATCCCCGGAACTATTTCTTATGATGCAGACCATACTCGTCACGTTGTTCTCACGCACGGCACCGTCAAAGTTTATTTTGATCCATCCAAGGGGAGGGAAGGTCCAATGTGATTGTAGGTTACTATTGACGCAGCGATGTTTCCATAATTGCTACAAAAACAATGGTAGTCGGCACCATGTATGGTTGGCCATGAATCATATTATTTCTAGCTTTCCAAGTACAATATAAGATGGTCATTACACAATTGGCTTTAAAGGATCTTATGTTTGATGTGGATTCAGCTTGTAGGAATTCCAATGTGTTATTTAAGGAGTCCTACATGATATTTAAGTTCATCCTGCAAC
The DNA here is from genome assembly GCA_033032865.1 of Dactylorhiza incarnata. Taxonomy (NCBI): domain Eukaryota; kingdom Viridiplantae; phylum Streptophyta; class Magnoliopsida; order Asparagales; family Orchidaceae; genus Dactylorhiza; species Dactylorhiza incarnata. The sequence continues at coordinate 31,692,487 of JAWHQI010000003.1, read as the reverse complement.
ATTCATTCTTAATCAAGCACATGAACTTGCAGTTTTCGAAAACATGGCTGATCGATTCAGTTGCCGAGCAGCCTCACGGGCATCCCTCATCTTTCCGTAGACAGTAGTTGTACATCCATCCATATGTCAGCAACAAATTATTTGCCGCATGCCAAGTAAGTAGCTGGTAAAAAATTGATTGTTGGCATTCAGAACTATATAGTGTAGCATCATTCATTTTAGTTGTCTTGGTTTGGGCCCATACCAGTGCGTCTTTGCTGCCGGTAGCTTCAGGAGGCAGGGACGCGATGCACCCAGCTAGGCGCTGACCCGAAACAAGTCAATTGTTGCTCTACCCAAATGCAGTTTTCATCCAGTAGACCATTGACACGCTCTGGGCGGTCATTTACATCGACAAAGTTGGCCATCGAGCAAGCGGTGGTGTCCCGATTTAGGTGTCAATTAATGTTGATATGCTGGCGCCATTGCCAACCATCCATGTCGTGTTGTCTGAGGCGATTTCGTCGCCCAGGCAAATGGTTTTCCATATCTTCGATTGATTCCTATTTTGCTTTGAAGAGGTTTGGTCTGGCATATTTATGTCTCATAACTCTGGACAGCAAAGTGTGACCCGACCCCAGAACCCGTGCGACTATTTTCCCCATCATGCTACGCCTCCAAATGGTCAGATTTTTTATTCCCAGCCCGCCATTTTCTTCGGGTGTACATAAGTCTTCCCAAGGAGCATAATGGATTGTATGTTTCCCTTGCCATCCACTCCACAGAAATGTTTCGAGCATGCTATTTATTTTGTTTATCGCCGACATTGGAACCGGTATATTACAAAGATATTGACTCGGGATAGCGGTCAAGGTGCTATTAATGAGCGCAATACGACCCGCAAACGAAAGATAGCGCGCACCCAGAGATCCAATTTTTCTATGAATCTGGTTTATCATGTCCTGCGCATCAGAAATTTTTGCCCTCCCAATTCTGAGCTTAATCCCAAAGTATGTGAAAGCTTCAAGTGCATTGTGCCCCAGTTGATGGAGGATGGCAGCTTTTACATGTCTTGAACCTTCCATCCAAATATAATGTTTGATTTGGTGGCATTAATTGCTTGTCCGAAAAGGTTGCAGTTTGCATTAAGAATATTAGCAAAATATGCATGTAACCGTGACCGAACCGCGAGCTACTAAAATCGAACCGAACCGTGCGGTTTGGTTTGGTTCGGTTTGGTTATGCGGTTCGGTTGGTTCCGACTTGTGCGTGCATTCTTAGGAAAATTGTTCAACACGAAAGTTGTAGATCGACACGAGATCTGCAGCTTTCGTGTTGAACACTTTTTCCAAAAAATGCATGTAAAAGGCGTATTTCTAAAAGGCGCGTAATAACTCATAGAAATTGCGGTGCGACAAACCAAAACTGCGGTGCCTTTAACAACTCCTTTAATTAATGTCAAATCAACTTTAATAAAGTTGATTGGTTTAATGGTAGCTCCTCAAAAAGTCCGTTGACATGCTTAATGACAACCTTCCTTTAAAATACCGCTGACATGCCTAATGACAATCTACAATAGTAGGTATAGGAATTCTACTAAATTTTTTGATTTTATGGATTTTCATCATTACTCCTAATTTGGTGATGGAGTGTAAATACTTCAATGAACATTGTATTATAAATTGTTTTGAAATATATTATAATATATATTATTACTTTTTCAACGAGCAAAAAACTATATTTGTCAATTTTGAATGATTCACCAAAGACAATTTTTCCCTTTTAATATTGTAAAGATGTATGGGTGTGTGTGTTTGTGTGTAGAGAGAGAAAGAAAGAGAGGGATATACTTTTCTAATAGAAGTTCTTTTTATTTAATTTCATGATAAAGATATTACAACTCATGTCAAAGGTCGAACACCAGAAACACAGTAAAAAACAATCCCAAATATAGTTCCCTCAATTCTTCCAAACACTCCACGTACCCTCCCCCAAGTTTAAGGCTTCGTTTGGGGGGACTTATTTTCTCCGGTCAAGCGGTCACGACCTCATGAATCGGACCTTAATTAAGGTCCGGTTCATGCGGTCGTGACCGCTTGACCGGTGAAAATAAGTCCCCCCAAACAGGGCCTAACTTATGGCCACCTCCCCCCCAAAGTAAAACACATCACAAAACACGAATTAAATCAAACAGTCAGCAAACAAAGCTAGGATCCAACAATCTTACGCATACACCAAAACAAAATTTGCCAACATCATAGGAAGACAAGCAAAAATAAACACAAACATGTGGAAGAAATAAAATGGAGAATGACCTCAATAAGTGTGGTATCAAAATATCTGCCAACAGTGCTACCAGGCCAAGGGATGAAACAAACGCATAGAAATAACCAACCATCATAAATCAAAATAGACCATAATGAAAAGTACATTGACAAATAGGGGATACCTCAGTCTTTAATTACAGCACCATGTGCTTATACAACATATGAAAGAAACAATAATAACGAACTGAGGAATTCAAAAAGAAAAACCAGCCTTGTACAACCCCTGATACTAATGCTAGAGAAAGCATAGCCTAAGAGATCGGTAAGTTGTAAACGCTGCAACCAATAATCAGAAAAGATCAAATCAATAACCTGCCAGAAATAGCCAGATGTTCCATGAAGTAAATTGTACTTTCGATCTTGCTCAAGACCATACACTAGGCGGCCCGTTACAAATACACACACACACACACGCGCGCGCACACTCACACACACACACACACTCACACACACTCACACATTTTTATAATAAAATGCCAAAGAGATGGAGAGAGGCTGTTGGAATATTTTTCTTATATTCCTATATTAATATATAAAAATAATATATTTTCGGTTTTAAAAACTTTTGCAGAACATCATATATAAAATTACATGAAGGAGGTGAGAAATAAAAGAGATCAAAATTATAGTTTAGAATCGAACCTGAGTAAGGCGTGTGATCACTGCCATAAAGAAGTTGCACCACCCTCCGACAGGTCTTTCACCGATGCTCACTCCTCCAAGGTACAACACCCGACTAGATCCCGAAAGCTCCGATGTGCGCGAACACCAAAGAAGCACAAAGCACTCGAACTCCCACTTGATGAAGCAAATGTCAAGAAAAGAAAGCACGTAGAAGATCGTCGCAAGAACAGAGAGCAAGAAGCAGGAATTCTCAAGACGTAAAGCGTATATCGAAACGATTCAAAAAAAACTCCTATATTGGAATCTCGTAATAATAACATGTAATTAATTCCATCGGATATAATTGGAAGGCGATAATCGTGCAGAGAGACGTTGAATATTTCCAACTTAAGGAAGTAATGGCGAGAAACACGCGTAAAGGAGCGGTTAGAAAAACGCGTAAAACATATCGATGCAACTCGACAGCACGTCGAGTTCTTATCGACGCAAATCAAAACGAAGTAGGTTTATTCAAAGCCACTCGACGCTACGTCGAGTTCTTATCGACGCAGGCCAAGCCGACGGAGAACTTGTCGACGCGAGTCGATGCCACGTCGAGTTCATATCGACGCAGGTTGGGTACGTCGAGTTCCATTCGACGCAACTCCAAATTCAAGCGAGCTAGCGACTTCTATTCGACGCAACTCCGAATAAAAAGTCTGGAAATATTTTGTACAAAAAATACAATTTAATTCAATTATTCCCCAAATCTGGATCTGGATCCGGTGCGGTACGCGCGCGTGCGCGTATGGTTCATAGTTTCTCCTTATGTTCTTTTGAACAAATAAGAAGTTGTGAACTAATATATATACTCACCAACAAGAATGGAAATAGGCAAGGTGGGACTAAATGGATCATTTTTTCATTCATGGAAGGTTTCCCTCCAAATAATTTGGATTCCCTCCATCTTTTGGTTTTGGAGTTTTTCATCAAATATGAATAACCATACACCAAACACCATAAGGGCTCCAATAAAACATAATAAAATAAATGTTTTATTTATAAAATTGCTAACAATCCCCCACAAAAGCGAAAAAAACCAAAAGCGAACTTCATAAGTTATGATATTAGTAATAATAAATAAAATCAAATACAAATTTGCTTCATCAAGTTGTATCTAATGTAATAGGTATAGGTGGAATGGTTACCTTGAACCTATACTTAGTCTTTATTTCCTCTACCGAATAATATAATGTGTTGGAGACTTTGAATTATAAATTTTTGACCGGTAAATTAGATAAGTACACAAAAGATTGGTTGTTCTTGGGTTATGGCGGTGGGCGCCTTAATGGTCATGCGCATTCCTTGATTTTTCATGAGAGTTATTTTGGGTTCATCCAGGATCCCAAAGTTGCGGCCTCACAACAACCCCCACATAGGTGGTGCCTCAAGAGATATTTCGTAACTAATATCTCGCAAAGATATATGTCTTTGACAACCATTAAGAACTTAAACATTCATCCTAAACTATTACGTAGAGTACAATATCATAGGAATGGGGAGAAGGTTTTAAATTTGTGCTCCCAACTACGCTACATCAACGTCTTCGTTTCTACCACATTGAACCCACTCATGAGATCTCCAATCACATGGGTTGGGTATCCACTGCTGGAAGCAAATTATATGGGCTTAAGCCTCATTCCCCTCGATGACAATAAAATCTCCCTTCGGGACAATCCCTTGGTAAGATTATCAGCCAAATTTAATTCTGACTTTACATAATTTAGTGATATCACTTCTTTTCTTCTTTGCTTCACAGACTTGTACCTAATTCTCATGAACTTATTCATTTTTGCATTAGTATTATTTGAAGCAGTTAAATCAATTACAGATTTGTTATCACAATGTAAAGAAATAGCAGGTAATGGTTTTCCTACTAAAGGAATTTCAGAAAGTAAATTTTTTAGCCATTCAGCTTCGGCACATGTAGTGTCCAAAGCTATAAGCTCAGATTCCATGGTGCTTCTTGAAATCACGATTTGTTTGGTTGAAGCCCATGAAATGGCAGCTCCTCCAAGGAGGAAAACATAACCGATTGTTTATTTAACGTCTAACGAATCAGTTATCCAATTGGCATCTGAATAACCTTCTAGTACTTTGGGAAAACCCGTATAAACTAAACTATAATCAATAGTTCCACGAAAGTATTTAAATATTCTAGTTAACGCTATCCAATGGTCATCACTTGGATTACTAGTATATCTACTAAGCTTGCCTACGACATAGGAAATATCGGGTCTAGTGTGATTAGCAATATAAAGTAGTGACCCTATCATTTATGCATACCTATATTGGTCAATAGGTTCACCCAAATTTTTGCAAAGTTTCATGCTAGCGTCATAAGGAGTAGAGGCAGGTGCGGAATCAAATAAATTAAATTTATGTAACATTTTCTCAATCGAGTGAGAAAGAGATAATAAAACACTAGAATCAGATTTAGCTAATTTCATTCCCAAAATGACATTAGCTTCTTCCAAATTTTTCATATCAAATTTAGATGATAAGTTATTTTTGATATTATTAATTATTTTAATTGAACTTCCAAAGATTATAATGTCATATACATAGAGACATAATATCACAGATTCATTCCTTCTTGTTTTGCATAAATGCATTTATCATATTCAGTTGATGTAAATCCAAAAGATAATACTACATGTAACACCCTGCCAGTACGAATAGTATAACAGTAGGTCCGGCCGGGACCCCACGCCATACAAACCACACTAGCTAGGAGTTAAAAGGTGATAAACAGAAAGAACCACAACAGAGTATACTAAACACTAGCGGAAGCATAATGATTTAACATTTCCATTAGAATTGTCCACTATCATAGGAATGAAACCATGAGATAGAGTTATGGCCTTAAGGCCTTACATTTATCAAATGTACTAAAACTCCAAAACATACATCGGCACGCAGGCCGGCAATACATGAGAAAGCTAAAAAAAGAGGTTGGCCTTCAAGGGCCAATTCAGCAAAGGGGCCACCGCCCGCTATTTCCCACTAGGCTCACCTGCACCTGCATAAGAACATTCCACCAAGTGGTGGCAAACAAGGTAACGGTCAGCACAGCTGACCAAATTATAACGACCCCACCCCTTTACCGGGGTGGCGGAGCTTCTACCCTGCAAGCAAGTCATACTAGCACAAGTACTAATATAAAGAAGGTGCAACTACACAAGGTGAGGTTTCAAGCACATTCAATCTTCTAGGTTGAGCATCAAAAAGGAGGGAACCTAGGTATGCGCATGATGTTGGTTGGGTTCACCCGAAGGTTCCCCACAACCGCCTAAGCAACCGCATGAGGCTAACAACATCAATTCCACAAAACACTCCACCGTAAGGGCCATCGCCTTAGGTGGGAAAAAGAGCTTTTGGTCGGTCTAGGTAAATCCCCTTCCACGACCTCTCCCATGATCACACGGCTTACATGAGGTAGGGACCTCTTACCGATCTGCATGGAAACGGGTTCGGTTTAGCTTTGCCCGTGCTCTAATCGTCGCGATCTATCGCACGACGCGGGTACGGCTTCACCTCGGCCCGTAAGAGTTTAGCACTTTCACGTGCTACACAAAATATAAGCTACGCACCTAACCCCTTCGCAGGGATCTAGGCTTCACAAATATTCAACAAAGGAGGTACAATACACTCCGCATCAATTTCGTGGTGAAGGTTTACCTTCATCCAATCTCAAAGCATGGGGCTTTCGTTAGGATCTTCACAAGACGCCTACAATTTAAATCCCGCAATACTAAAGATGATTTCACGGAGTCATTCTCCGGCACGCATTCTAGGCTTAACTTAAATGCAACGTCGCAAACCAAGCATCACCGATTCGGGCTCACGACCACGAATAGGCTTCACACAAAATGCCTAAATCCGCACGACTACCGGATTTTCTACATGCAATATGCCGGGGGCGGACACAATCGACCCGGAGTTCCGAAGAACTTGAGGAAAATCCTACACTTCACCCATTTGGTGAAAGGGATTCCTCATGCAAGCATAGAGAAATGAAGGAGAGGACAAATGACAAGTCCAAAGAATCGAGAGGAAGAATCGTTACCCTAGGAGCGTTCTTCTTCGCCATGGATCCGAGATTTTAGACGGAGGGAAACGACCGCACCGGGCTGCACTCTCCAGATCTGGAAACGGCTCGCGAAATGGAGCTCTGGAGCTCCGTCAATGGCGGGATCTCTCCTTCTTCTTCCTTACCTCCTTCTTCTTCCTCTAGCCTAGGAGAGAGAAACACCTCAAAAGAATGAGGATTAATCTCCTCTCACAAGCCCTAAGACCCTCCAGCATTTAATCCTAGCCATTGGATCGGATTCCAAAAGATTTGGACAGCCGGATCGTCTTCTCCGCTCAAAATCGCGGAGTAGAATAAACAGGGCGCACGATCACTGGTCGTGCGCGAAGAGGAGAATGGTCGTGCGATAAGCCGAGACAGAACTCCGATTCCTTGCGAATGAACGCACGATCATTGGCGCACGATCACTGGTCGTGCGCGAAGAGGACAATAGTCGTGCGCAGAGAACTGTTGTGGAATTTTTAGCCTATCCCGAGCGCAACACTACCACTCCGCCTACTTCGCTGAACTAAGAATTTTGGGGTGTTACAACTCCACCTCCCTTAAAAGAATTTCGTCCCGAAATTTCGAAAACAGTAATAGCAGGAATTACAGTTATAAATTACCTGAGAGGAATAGCTCGGGATACTCCGCAAGCATCGTTTGCTCTCTCTCCCAAGATAGCTCCTCTCGGCCGCAATTATCCCACCGGACTTTCACCATCCGAATGGACTTGTTCCGCAACTGCTTTACTTCGGTATCTTCGATGCGTAAGGGCTTGACTTTCGTCGACAACCCACTATCAACCGGCACTTTGCCAACTGCAACGATGTGAGTAGGCTCTTGCCCCGCCTTTCTCAAAACTGAAATGTGAAACACGTTGTGTAGACCGCTCAGCTCTGCAGATAGTGCAAGCCGATAAGCCGCATCACCAACATGCTCCACGATCTCAAACGGTCCTAAGTACCTTGGGCTGAGCTTTTTCAAGCGACGGATCCTTGATACCCCTTTGAACGGTTTGATCTTCAAGTAAACCCGGTCACCGACGGCGAACTCTAGGTTCCTATGCTTGGCGTTGAAATATTTTGCTTGCCTATCCTGGGCAATCAATAGCCTTTCACGTATAGTTCGGATCGTCGAAGTTGCTTCCTCAACATCCTTTCGCTTTAATAGCTTAGTATCGCCCGTTTCTGCCCAAGACAACGGCGTGCGACACTTCTTACCATAGAGGGCCTCGAAAGGAGCCATCTTTATACTGGCTTGGTAGCTATTATTGTAGGCGAACTCGATCATATAGAGATGATCTTCCCACTTCTTTCCAAAATCTAGAGCGCACATTCGGAGCATATCCTCCATAGTCCTGTTGGTCCTCTCGGTCTGTCCATCCGTTTGCGGGTGGAAGGCCGTGCTGAACTTCAATTTAGTGCCCAACAGTTCATGGATAAGCCTCCAATCTTTCAATGTGAAACGCCCGTCACGATCGCTGACGATGCTACGAGGGACACCGTGCAACCTCACAATACTATCGACATAGAGCTTCGCTAGCTTTTCTACAGAATCATCCTTCCGGTTTGGAATAAAATGCGATACCTTCGTCAATCGGTCCACGATCACCCAGATGGCGTCGTTTCCCTGTTGCGATCTCGGTAATCCGTGCACGAAATCCATCGAAATATCGTCAAACTTCCATTCCGGAATCGGCAAGGACTTCAAAAATCCACCGGGACGTTGACATTCCACCTTCACCAACGCGCAAGTGTTACACTTGGCCACGTAGAGGGCAATGTCTTTCTTCATACCCGACCACCAGAAAAGTTTCTTCATGTCCATGTACATTTTCGTGCTCCTAGGGTGGATCGAGTACTTGGTATGATGAGCCTCGTACATCAACTCCGCCCGTAGAGTACCAACGTTTGGGATGCACAATCTACCATTCTTCCACATAAGGCCATCTTCGAAAGAGAAATTAGCGTTTAACCCGTCAACGGTTTCCGCTTTATAGCATTTCATGCTCTCGTCCAGCTCCAATGCCTGTCGAACTCGGTCGGCAAGGTGGTATTGAACCTCCGTCCAGTTCAAGCATGCTAAAGTAGACGCTCTTCGATCAACGCAAATGATCTCCATTTCTTCCAGCTCGCGGATTAGACGCTCATCGTGCATCAAAACCCAATTTGCCTGAGCGGGAGCCCGACGACTCAACGCGTCCGCAACTACATTCCCCTTTCCAGGAGTATACTTGATGTCGAAGGTGTAGTCCCCAAGGAACTCCATCCACCTCCTTTGACGCATATTCAACTCCCTTTGATCCAGCAGGTACTTGAGGCTCTTGTGGTCGGTAAAGATGTCGATCTTCACGCCATACAAATAATGCCTCCACAGCTTAAGAGCAAATACCACGGCCGCTAGCTCCAAATCATGGACCGGGTAATTCCTCTCATGAACCTTCAGTTGCCGGGAGCCGTAGGCAATTACCTTTCCGAACTGCACTAGGACACAACCCAAACCACTCCCCGAGGCGTCGCTATAAATTTCGTAGCCTTCCGTACCACATGGCGAGCATAGAATGGGCGCCGTGGTCAGACGGCTCTTCAGCTCTTCAAAAGCTCGTGCGCACTCGGGCGACCAAACGAACTTATGATCTTTCCTAGTCAGTTTAGTGAGAGGGACTGCAATCCTCGAGAAGTTTTCCACAAAGCGCCTATAATAGCCGGCAAGTCCTAAGAAACTTCGGACTTCCGCTACGTTTTTCAACAAAGGCCACGCTCGGACCGCTTCTATCTTCGACGGATCAACTGCAATTCCTTCTCCACTAACAACATGACCAAGGAATGCTACTGACGATAGCCAAAACTCGCACTTGGAGAACTTGGCATATAGTTGACTCCTCCTCAAGGTGCTCAGAACTGCGTGCAGATGCCCTACATGCTCCTCTTTCGACTGAGAGTATACCAAAATGTCGTCGATGAAGACGATCACAAATTGATCCAAATACTCTCGAAACGTCCTGCTCATTAAGTCCATGAATACCGACGGTGCATTAGACAGACCGAACGGCATCACCGTGAACTCATAGTGCCCAAAACGGGTATTGAACGCTATTTTTGGAATGTCACATTCCCTTATTCGCAGTTGATAGTAGCCGGACCTTAGGTCCAGCTTGGAGTAAACCGTCGACCCAACCAGTTGGTCGAATAAATCATCGATTCTTGGAATCGGATATCGGTTCTTCTCGGTCAACTTGTTTAGCTCTCGATAATCAACACATAGACGCAAGCTCCCGTCCTTCTTTTTCACAAAGAGTACCGGTGCACTCCAAGGCGATGAACTTGGACGTACGTAGCCTTGCTCCAGCAGCTCTTGCAATTGGACCTTCAGCTCTGCCAGTTCCTTTGGCGCTATCCGGTACGGTGAGCGGGCCACAGGTTTGGCACCTGGCACCAACTCGATACAGAAATCAATCTCCCGATGAGGCGGAGCCCCAGGGAGTTCGTTAGGAAACACGTCGGCGTACTCTGCTACAACTGGGACATCACATAACCTGGGCTTTGGCTCCGAAGCCTCCAACAAAGTGAAGAACAACTCGGCGCCTTTTCTCACCGCTTTAACCACTTGGAGAGCAGACATCAGCGTCTTGCTTGCTCCTCGCATACCGGTGAATGTGGTTTCTCCTTCGGTGTTCTTTCCCAGAGTGATCTCCTTTGAATTGCAATCTATGCATGCTCGCTGCTCCGAGAGCCAGTCCATGCCGAAGATCACATCAAATTCAGCTAACGGTAATAACAATGCTTCCAAATCGAAATCCTGATTTCCGATCCGCACCTTCACACGGCTCTTCCTATCCGCACTCATTCGAGATCCATTGGGTAGCACTACTTCCAATCTATCCTCTACAAAGGTAGACGGCACTCCGATTCGCACCACGAAGTCCTCAGACAGAAAAGAGTGCGATGCACCCGTATCAAATAGAGCTCTCGCCGGATAGTTGAAAATTAGGACGAAACCTAATTGTACACAAAAAAAGCATATAGTCGTACAATAGTATGAATTATATATATATAGCTGTAAAAGCTAACTTCTAATTCGTACCTATGACGACATCAGTTTGTCGTATAGCTTCTTGCTGGCCAAGCGAATAGACTCTCGGCTGAGTCGGAATAATGTGCTGGGAAGCCGAAGATTCCGCAGCTTTACCCTTTTCCGCAGCACGAGCATGGTCCAACGCTCGGTTCTCTGCCTTCGGGGGACCACTTCGACACACTGCGGCCTTGTGTCCTACCTTCCCGCAGGTGAAACACGTGATAGGACCCCGCACAGTCGTTGCTCCCGAAACATTTGAGCGGGTTTGCTCCGCCGGTTTGAACTTCCTTTTTTTCTTTCTGAACTCTGACTTGGACTGAGAGGCCGGCGCATGAAACTCAGGTTTCTTTGCCACAGTTTTTGCTTGTACCCTCTTCATGTCTAACTCTAGGGATCTGGCAGTTTGGACCATCACCTGGAAGCCAAACGTCATGGGGCCTGCGAGGAGCAGCCTCAATTCGTCCCGAAGCCCTTCATAGAACTTATTTGTCTTTGTCTCCTCATCCTCAACCAAGGACCCCGCATAGCGACTTAGTCTAGTAAACTCATGCAAGTAATCGTCAACGGAGCGATCACCTTGTGTCAACCTTAAGAACTGGTTTTGTAACGCAATGCGCTGGGCAGAGGGGATAAACCTCTGGAGGAACGACTTTGAAAACTCAGCCATTGTGATTTCAGTAATATCTCTACCGCAGAACTTATGCAGCTCCTGCTCTTCCTACCACAGCACAGCCTCTCCATCAAGAAGGAAAGTGGCTAAGGTGACCATCATGGCTTCGTCCGTCGCTGTCGCCCTCAGAGTTCTTCTAACTCTTGACAACCAGTCTTCTGCCTCCGTTGGGGACTCAGATCCCGAGAAGGTAGGAGGATTAAAGCTCAAGAAGTGCTTTAATTGCTGGTCACGCGCTCGCCCCATAGCTACTTGCGCAACTTGACGTTCCACCCTTGGCGCTATCGCAGGTTCCACTGCAGCTACTGGCACAGGGGCCTCAACCCTCGGTTCCACCGCAGGTTCCACTGCAGGTTCGATCACCGGGGCCGCAGCTGTAGTAGGCGTAGCAAGCTGTGCAAGCCTTTGCGGTTGAGCATTGATCATCGCGAAGACCGCTTCTGTGACCATTCTGATCATCTCAGCCGAAGGAGTGGTCGCTGGCACTTCAGCCGACCCACTGCTTTCAGCGGTATTACGGGGTCGAGACTGTCCCGCAGCACTTCTAGTCACCTATAATCATGCAAGGCACAATTTAGTGACCCACAACATATCAAACATCAATCATGGAACGCTCAGGTTCCGCAAACAAGTATGTTTTTTTTTCATTCCTAAGTGGACATTCTTATTAGTTTTTATCATTTTAGGTGAATGCACAACCCGTGTGCACCACCCCTTAAAAGGAATTCGTCCCGAATTCGCTAAACTACGGATCGACGCCTTAAGTCCGATACCAAATTGTAACACCCTGCCAGTACGAATAGTATAACAGTAGGTCCGGCCGGGACCCCACGCCATACAAACCACACTAGCTAGGAGTTAAAAGGTGATAAACAGAAAGAACCACAACAGAGTATACTAAACACTAGCGGAAGCATAATGATTTAACATTTCCATTAGAATTGTCCACTATCATAGGAATGAAACCATGAGATAGAGTTATGGCCTTAAGGCCTTACATTTATCAAATATACTAAAACTCCAAAACATACATCGGCACGCAGGCCGGCAATACATGAGAAAGCTAAAAAAAGAGGTTGGCCTTCAAGGGCCAATTCAGCAAAGGGGCCACCGCCCGCTATTTCCCACTAGGCTCACCTGCACCTGCATAAGAACATTCCACCAAGTGGTGGCAAACAAGGTAACAGTCAGCACAGCTGACCAAATTATAACGACCCCACCCCTTTACCGGGGTGGCGGAGCTTCTACCCTGCAAGCAAGCCATACTAGCACAAGTACTAATATAAAGAAGGTGCAACTACACAAGGTGAGGTTTCAAGCACATTCAATCTTCTAGGTTGAGCATAAAAAAGGAGGGAACCTAGGTATGCACATGATGTTGGTTGGGTTCACCCGAAGGTTCCCCACAACTGCCTAAACAACCGCATGAGGCTAACAACATCAATTCCACAAAACACTCCACCGTAAGGGTCATCACCTTAGGTGGGAAAAAGAGCTTTTGGTCGGTCTAGATAAATCCCCTTCCACGACCTCTCCCATGATCACACGGCTTACATGAGGTAGGGACCTCTTACCGATCTGCATGGAAACGGGTTCGGTTTAGCTTTGCCCGTGCTCTAATCGTCGCGATCTATCGCACGACGCGGGTACGGCTTCACCTCGGCCCGTAAGAGTTTAGCACTTTCACGTGCTACACAAAATATAAGCTACGCACCTAACCCCTTCGCAGGGATCTAGGCTTCACAAATATTCAACAAAGGAGGTACAATACACTCCGCATCAATTTCGTGGTGAAGGTTTGCCTTCATCCAATCTCAAAGCATGGGGCTTTCGTTAGGATCTTCACAAGACGCCTACAATTTAAATCCCGCAATACTAAAGATGATTTCACAGAGTCATTCTCTGGCACGCATTCTAGGCTTAACCTAAATGCAACGTCGCAAACCAAGGATCACCGATTCCGGCTCACGACCACGAATAGGCTTCACACAAAATGCCTAAATCCGCACGACTACCGGATTTTCTACATGCAATATGCCGGGGGCGGACACAATCGACCCGGAGTTCCGAAGAACTTGAGGAAAATCCTACACTTCACCCATTTGGTGAAAGGGATTCCTCATGCAAGCATAGAGAAATGAAGGAGAGGACAAATGACAAGTCCAAAGAATCGAGAGGAAGAATCGTTACCCTAGGAGCGTTCTTCTTCGCCATGGATCCGAGATTTTAGACGGAGGGAAACGACCGCACCGGGCTGCACTCTCCAGATCTGGAAATGGCTCGCGAAACGGAGCTCCGGAGCTCCGTCAATGGCGGGATCTCTCCTTCTTCTTCCTTACCTCCTTCTTCTTCCTCTAGCCTAGGAGAGAGAAACACCTCAAACGAATGAGGATTAATCTCCTCTCACAAGCCCTAAGACCCTCCAGCATTTAATCCTAGCCATTGGATCGGATTCCAAAAGATTTGGACGTCCGGATCGTCTTCTCTGCTCAAAATCGCGGAGCAGAATAAACAGGGCGCACGATCACAGGCGCACGATCACTGGTCGTGCGCGAAGAGGAGAATGGTCGTGCGATAAGCCGAGACAGAACTCTGATTCCTTGCGAATGAACGCACGATCATTGGCGCACGATCACTGGTCGTGCGCGAAGAGGACAATGGTCGTGCGCAGAGAACTGTTGTGGAATTTTTAGCCTATCCCGAGCGCAACACTACCACTCCGCCTACTTCGCTGAACTAAGAATTTTGGGGTGTTACACTACATAATCAAATTTTTGGTGCCATTGTTTAGGTGCTTGTTTTAAACCATAAAGAGATTTAATTAGCTTACATACTTTGGTTTCTTGTCCTTTAACTACAAAACCTTCGGGTTGAGTCATAGACTTCTTCATCTAGTTTTCCATGAAGAAAGGCAGTTTTTACATCCATTTGGTGAATGATTAAATTATGGACTGAAGCTAAGGCTACAAGTACACGAAGGGATGTAATCCTAGCAACGGGAGCATAGGTATCCAGATAATCTATCCCTTGTTTTTGTGCATAGCCTTTAACAACAAGGCGAGCCTTATATTTTTCTATGGAACCATCCAGATTTAATTTCTTCCTACAGATCCATCTACAACCTATGGCTTTGGTACCAGACGGAAGATCAGTTAGAATCCAAGTTTTATTTTCTAAAATAGAATTAATTTCGGCATTTATGGCTTCTTTCCAAAATGGAGAATCAGATGAGGTCATAGCTTCCTCATATGAATTTGAATCTCCTTCAACTAGGTAAGTGAAGTAGTCCTCTCCAAATGTTCTTTCGGTTCTACCTGTTTTACTTCTTCTAGGCTCATCCATTTCTAACGGCTCTATGTTAAAGGAAGGTTGAATTGAACTAGAAGATGGTTGAGATGAGTTGTCTAATTTATATGGGAATTTATCTTCAAAATAGACGACATCTCTAGCTTCTATAATAGTGTTATTTGATATTTCACTAATTAGAGAACTGGTAATTAGAAACCTATTAGCACTACTATCGGAAGCATAACCTATGAAAATGGAGTCTAAGGATTTTGGTCCTATTTTCTTTCTTTTAGGTTCAGGAATTGCTACCTTAGCCAAACACCCCCACACTCGAAGAATTAGGAGGTTAGGTTTCCTTAATTTAAATAATTCAAATGAAGTTTTGTCATTATGTTTTGAAGGAATACTGTTTAGGATGAAAGAGGAGGTGAGCAACGCTTCTCCCCATAAATTTTCTGGAGCACCGGACTCGGCTAACATGACATTGACCATGTTCATCAAGGTCCGATTTTTGCGTTCAGCTACACCATTCGATTGAGGAGAATATGGGGGCAATCACTTAATGAATAATCCCATGGTCTTGACAAAACTGGGTTAGTTCATTCGAAGTGTATTCTCCACCTCAGTCGGATCTAAGAATTTTGATTGAAGATCCTAATTGATTTTCTACTTCCGCTTTGAAAATCTTAAAGTAAGAAAATACTTCATCTTTAGTTTTTAATAAATAAATGTAACAGTATTTAGTAAAATCATCAATAAAGGTTACAAAATATTTATTTTCACCTCTAGTAGGTTAGCGGTTCGAGTCACATACATCCGAGTGAATTAACTCTAATCGTTTTGAAGTTCTTTCTACTGATTTGAAAGGTTTTCTAGAAAATTTGATTGCACACATATTTCACATTTAGCACTTGGTGCAATATTAAATTTGGGAATTAAATTTAAATTCATCATTCTTTTCATACAATCTGAATTGACATGTCCTAGTCTAGCATACCAAAAAACAGAAATTGAATTTGAGACAATAGAAGATGAATTCTGATTTATTTCTAAATCAGCAATATTTAATTTAAATAAACCATCACAAATATATCCTTTGCCAATAAAATTATCATTAAAAGTTATTACAACTTTATTAGACTCTAAGACAATTTTATAACCCTTCTTCACTAGCAAGGATACGCTCACAAGATTCTTCCTAACTCTCGGCACATAAAGCACATCTTGCAAGACTAGTGTCTTCCCAGATGTCAACCTAAGATCCACTCGCCCGCGTCCAAGTATTTGTGTCGAAGAAGCATCTCCTAAGATCACGCTTCCTCCACTGATGTCCTGAAAGGTGGCAAAGCAAGAACGATCAAAACAAGTATGAACAATTGCTCCGAAATCAAGCCACCAATCTGATGAACAAGTGAGAAGAAGACTAGGAGAATAATCTAACCTGAAGATAGGTTAATCCGGTGCTTGGATCATGTTGGCCCGAGGCTTGTCACCACGAGACTTGCCAATCATGGGTTCTGTCTTATTGTAGAAGCAATTGGTAGATAGATGATTTGTGCGACCGCAGATGAAGCACCACTTCCCTTTACCTGGGTTTTGGCTTGAAGGACCAGGCTTGGGATGATTAGGTTTTTGAAGGCGAGAACCTGGGCGGAAATGTTTCTAATGGATTTTCCCCTTACCTTTGAAGTGATGGTGAGAGGAATGATTACCATGAGATTCAGTTAGGTTTACCTTAGGAGCAAGGTCTTTAGGGGTCTTGGAACTCTTGGACTTATGTTCCTCCTCTATGCGGATAACATTTTGGATTTGAACATAAGTGAGGTTAGATTGGTCATGCCTTAGTCTAGTGCTAAAGCCGGACCATGAATCAGGAAGAGCATCAATAAGACATGCAACTAAATAATTTTCGGAGAGAATTAAGCCATCGGCTCGGATCTTGGATAACATCTCATCAAGTTGATGGAGTTGAGGATTGATAGGCTTGGAAGCATAAATCTTGAATTTGTGGAGGTTAGAAACGTTGTAACGTTCTATATCCGCATTGTCAAGGTTATAACGAGCTTCGAGAGCATACCACAAATCCTTAGCTGTACGATATTGAAGGAAAACATCATAGAGGCTGTCAGACAAGGCACTAAGAATTCGGTTGCGGCAATGATATTCTACATCTACCGGATCTCTATAAGGAACACGTCTAACATAGGTTCTAGTGGTATTTGCACTAGAAGATGAAGATGATGGAAGAGAGGAAGCGACTATAGTTGCAGCGCTGGGGTTTTCTGTTTCTACAGCAGGAGCATCAAAGATAGCAGATAAAAGACCTAACGTATTAAGCCAATATTCTACTTGTGCTTGCCAGCGACGAAAACTATTTCCGTTGAATTTCTCGGGTTTGATCCCGACAGAATCATCAGATCTAGAAGCCATTACAAAATTTTGAAATTTATAGAACATAAAATAAATTCCAGTACATGTGAAAATAAAAGCAGAGATAAACATTTTGAATATTTGATTTTATTTATCTTAAAATAACAGTGCAGTAAACAACTTCTTTAGATTGTTGGAATATTTTTCTTATATTCCTATATTAATATATAAAAATAATATATTTTCGGTTTTAAAAACTTTTGCAGAACATCATATATACAATTGCATGAATGAGGTGAGAAATAAAAGAGATCAAATTATAGTTTAGAATCGAGCCTGGGTAAGGCGTGTGATCACTACCCTAAAGAAGTTGCACCACCCTCCGGCAGGGTTTTCACCGATGCTCACTCCTCCAAGGTACAACACCCGGCTAGATCCCGAAAGCTCTGATGTGCGCGGACACCGAAGAAGCACAGAGCACCCGAACTCCCACTTGATGAAGCAAATGTCAAGAAAATAAAGCACGTAGAAGATCGTCGCAAGAACAGAGAGCAAGAAGCAGGATTTCTCAAGACGTAAAGCGTATATCGAAACGATTCAGAAAAAAACTCCTATATTGGAATCTCGTAATAACATGTAATTAATTCCATCAGATATAATTGGAAGGCGATAATCGTGTAGAGAGACGTTGAATATTTCCAACGTAAGGAAGTAATGGCGAGAAACATGCGTAAAGGAGCGGTTAGAAAAACTCGTAATAACTGCGAAGAGATAGCGCAAAACAACAGGTCGTGTCGAGTTCAATTTGACGCTGCGTCGAAAACATATCGACGCAACTCGACAGCATGTCGAGTTCTTATCGATGCAAGTCAAAATGATGTAGGTCTATTCGAAGCCACTCGACGCTACGTCGAGTTCTTATCGACGCAGGTCAAGCCGACGGAGAACTTGTCGACGCGAGTCGACGCCACGTCGAGTTCATATCGACGCAGGTTGGGTACGTCGAGTTCCATTCGACACAACTCCAAATTCAAGCGAGCTAGCGACTTCTATTCGACGCAACTGCGAATAAAAAGTCTGAAACTATTTTGTACAAAAATACAATTAAATTCAATTATTCCCCAAATCCCAAATCCCAAATCTGGATCCGGATCTGGTGCGGTGCGCGAACGCGCGTGTGTGGTTCATAGTTTCTCCTTATATTCTTTTGAACAAATAAGAAGGTGTGAACTAATATATATACTCACCAACAAGAATGGAAATAGGCAAGGTGAGACTAAATGGATCATCCTTTCATTCATGAAAGGTTTCCCTCCAAATAATTTGGATTCCCTCTATCTTTTGGTTTTGGAGCTTTTCATCAAATATGAATAACCATACACCAAACACCATAAGGGCTCCAATAAAACATAATAAAATAAATGTTTTATTTATAAAATTTCTAACAGAGGCCTCATCTAGTGTATCATCTAATGTGAAAGTGCGGAATAAACTTTCTGAATACTTCTCTAGAGAGGAGAGGTGATTAGAGGACACCAAAATCAAATTCTGTTCACTTATAATGTCTTCACGGATGTTTAAGGAGTTATGATGTATGAAATATATCTGGTGATGTTAATGATAAGAGAGAAACAAAAACAAAAACAAAAACACAGAGACAACAAAACAAGAAACAGAAACAAGCAAGATATCCAGAAGACACATACGATGTTTATTGAGGTTCCTCAAAAGGTGGATACTCTTATCTTCCATAGTTATGTAGGCTACCACCATCTCTTCCCCAAGGCGGCGAGCTTTTCTATTGGATACTCCAACCCACTAAACCCTAAACCTTAGACATCCAGAAGACACATAAGATTATTATTGAGGTTCCCCAAAAGGTGGATACTCCTATCTTCCATAGGTATGTAGGCTTGCACCATCTCTTCCCCAAGGCGGCAAGCCTTTTCCATTGGATACTCCAACCCGCTGAATCTTTTCCGCTATAGATTCAAACCTTGGGTAGCACTTTTGAAGGGAGAGTTTGATAACTCTTTATTGCAGTTATTTAGTTCTTATGAAGGCTTTAGATCAAACAATTTATCACTAGAGAGAAGTGGTGATTAGATGAATCTTAGAAGGTGGATTCAATTTACAGTAGAGAGGAGAAATCATTCTTGACAACTTCCTTTTTCTGATGATTATAGTATTATGGTTTCTTGAGGATTAAGAGAGCTTTTGTATTGGTACTCTTTTCCCAGTTCATAACAAGTTCCCAAGAAGCATGTGTGGTGTGAGCCGCAGAAAGTTGATGCCTTGCTTTCTCAAAACTTTAACGATTATATTTGAAATAGATGGAAACTTTGAACTCGGTCGATATTTCTTAGCGCTTTAGTCAATAATCGCTGAGTGGAGCTCTTCAAAGGAAGGTAGTGTGATTTACAGTCATAGAATCTCGGCTAACAATCTATGATTGGTCTTCTTTTATCTTGGATCCGTGATGGGTGATCATTGAGCGAGGTTAGTGGGAGTTGGTCAATGATTGTTGTTGATCATTGGGTTGTTTCTTCAAGTACTGTCCAGTTTGCTGAATATCTATGTTACTGATGTGATAATTCGGCAAGTGCACCGGTCGCGCAAGTAATAATAATGGGGAAAATCCCCGAGTGTCGGTCTCTTGAGTAACACAGTAAGGTGGAGTTAGGTTTCGAGGAAGGACTTGAGATTGAAGTCCTTAAATCGGATGGAATGCGAGGGAGTTGGGTTGGCTTTTGGAAAATAAAATAAAAGCTATCAACTACTCCTATGCAATGCCGCTATGCAATGCTTCGCTTGGCGGGATGGAGACTAGGCAGGCCTTGAGCGCGCTGCGTCGCAAGGGCGGATGGACGAGTAGGCAAGCGGAATCGAACTGTGCAGTCCTTGAGCGCACTGCTTCGTTAGGCGGGATGGAATACACGGGCCGCGATGCCACGCTTCGGTAGGCGGATGGACGAGTAGGCTAACGGAATGAGGGTCGCAAGCACCTCATCAACAAGCACGCCACTAGCAATTGCTAGTGCGGCACCGGACGTGACGGCGGGATGGAGGATGGATGGTGGCACACCTCAAGCACACAAATAAACAAAAGAGTACTTCACGTAGACATGAAATAACTTTAAATAGCAAGGTCTATAGTGTTCTTCATCAAAATACAAAAGATCTAACTATTACAACAATCAATAAAAGGAGAACAGGGCAAGAAATCGACCGAATCCGAAGGCTCGTTGGAGATTCACGGTTGGAATCGCCGGGTTGTCAATCCGCGTCCAAGCTCGGTCCGCAACTACGTCCGGGGTAGAGAGAGCTGTCACGACTCTCCAATGGACCCGTCTTCTTTGTGTCACGATCCGGTAGAGGTTGCAAACTTCCTCTTGCTTGATGGTAATGGCGGCTAGGTCTTCCTTTGGAGCTCTTGGATGAAGGAGGAGGCCGAGAGGAAACTCCGGCTCAAGATTGGCGTGAAGAGCAAGCCCGGAGCACCTCCATATGGTGGGCGACGGTGGAGGGGCGAATCTGGGCGGAACCGGGCGGAAAACGGCGGCTGAAATTCGGGATCTCTGACCTAAATCGCGAGCAGCGGAATTTATAGGCGCTGGAATAAACAGTGCGCACGGTCAGTGGCGCATGACCAGTGGTCGTGCGCACTAGAATTCAGTGATCATGCGCTCTGCCTGGACGGAACCTGCAAATACAGAAATTATGAAATAACATGTTCGCACGACCAGTGGCGCACGACCGGTGGTCGTGCGCACTATCGTAGGTGGTCGTGCGCACTGGTTGAAACATAACTCATGAAATTGATGATAAGCGCGCACGAACAGTGGCGCACGACCGGTGGTCATGCGCACTAGCGTAGATGGTCGTGCGCACTGCACCAAACAGAACTCATAAAAAAGGGTTAAGTGCACACGATCAGTGGCGCACGACTAATGGTCGTGCGCAATAGAACCGGTGATCGTGCGCAGTGTTCCTGTGCAGAATTGCACCGGAAACACCTGCACGACACCTGTTCCAGCGTACGACACCAGTCTAGCCACTGAAAGTGGGACTTAACATCGCAAGAAAACTAATAACAAAGAAAGATACGAAATTACACCAAATAGGGCCTATAAGTGCACCTAGCATAGAATGACCAATATGAGCTAAAACATGGCTAAAGTGCAGTGAAAAGACTAAATAGATGGCCCAGATGAGTCCATAAAAGTGTATATGATCAGGACTCATCACACCCCCAGACTTAACTGTTTGCGCGTCCCGAGCAAACAAATTCCATGCGAACGGGGAAAGAAAAGTAGATGGCTTAATGATTACACTACAAAGTACCTTGCGAAGTCGCATGCTCACGTGCATAAGAAAAATAGTAGAAAAGATTTCTGATTATAAAAACAGTTTATATATTTCTAAAAGAGTAAAAGCATATTACAACTACTCAAAATGGTGAACAACGGTGAATCATTCGGTCATGCATACGGAGAAAGTAAACTAAACGCTGAGACGAGCATTGCTCAAGATTGGGATGCAGGACAAACTCCACTGAAATCCATCAGTGTCGGTGACCATAAGCTCACCCGGTTACATCCTCTCCACGACACTAGATTGGTCCATAGCGTGAGTCGGTAGGACTTTTAGGTTTTAATTGAGGCTTGGGTTACGGTGAGGTAAACAATGATAAACAAAATGGCTTACAACACATAACCCAATTGAGCTTTTAAAATAACTACCCGCGCACCAAAATCGAATGCAGGTGCACCACACCCTCAGACTTGGACTTTTGCATCATAGGTGTGTGCACCGCCTACTCCCAATACATAATATTTCTACATGATTTTTCAATAAAACTCATTTTTCTTTCTTCTCTTTTTTTTTCATTTTTCTTTCTATCTTTCTTTTTCTTGTCTTTTTTTTTCTTTCAGCAAAATTTTCAAATGAGCACATCCACAGATTCACAAAATAGACACCATAATCAACACCCCCCAAAATGTAAATGAAACTACAACTAAAGCTCAGATTTGGGTGTGTGACTAGGCTAAGCTTTTAGGCTTTGGTGAGATAAATGTGGAGCTGAATCAAGAAAAGGGTAGGCACAAAGGGGCTAGCAAGGGTAGACGATAGGCATGAAATAAAAAGTTCAACCGAGCCAAAATAATGGCATACGTCATTCTCACGCACTAGAACTATCCTATGCCAATGCTTCAAGAATCGCTTGGGGCAAGTTCTAGCCACCGAGAAAGATTCTCCTTTCTCCCGACTCAAGCAATACGAGTCTAGCGATCGTTTACACACATCCCTACGCTACCGTTTGATTCACACCGGATTCACCATTTGAGTAGAGTAAACAACATTTACACTAATAGAGAAAAAATATAAAACCATAGTATAAAAAGAAATCTAATCTACACAAATCTCTATGCAACCGAGCACTCGACTAGGAGCACTACTAGAGTCAACATTTTACTCTGCTACATAGTCCTAAGCCATCACCTAGACTTTCCCAAATAAGCAGAAGAATTAAATTCACAACAGAGCAGGCAAACAGATGAGTACGCGCTCAAGTGGGTGATGTGGTGTGCAATGAAAATAAACAAAACATTTTAAATGAAATCTTCTAGCATGCAGTGCAATAGTGCACGTGAGCGGGTAAACAAAACTACTCTCCCCCAGACTTAAACTAAACAATCCGCATAATATATGACGTGAAAATCAACATAGGGTTTAGGGAAAGAGAGTACCCAATGCTCAGCAAGTGAGCATACCAGAAGATTGGCATTTAAACCAAGACTAAGCTGCAGCATCCGCCATCCAGAGAAGATACCTGCAGGGGTCAGCTCCGCAAAAACAAAAGACAAAAGAAAACTGAAAAGAAAATACTACTAACTAAACATGATTAGATGAAATAAAAATGCAGAAAAGAAGATAACTACTGGGGTTATTGTCATCCCAGCAAGACTTATTTAAACTTTAAGAGTTCTAGCTAATGGGCCTATGGAAGGAGAAGTGGACAGGTAACTGGCTTAATATCCGTGTCGGTTGCGGGTACCGATACGGTGATAGAACAGTTACCCCTCTACCTAAATATAGATATCTGCTCCTCACAGGTAGAGGGTAGAGAATGTAAGAAAAGGAGGAGGCCTGGTCCTCACTCATCTCACAAAACACATCCTTGCCTAGCAAGGTATCGTCAACAGGGAGGCGGCAGGAGGAAAAGGCAATGAGTGGAGCTTCCTCAATGGAGGGGGGATCAACCTCCTCACATGAGAGGATGCTCTCATCATTGACTTGAGCATCATGCTCCAAGTCCTCCTGATGTACCTGTGAAGACTCAACCTGCACAGGCTCAGATGAAGAAGGGGGGGGAGGGGGTCAGGAAATAAAAGAGAAGAATGACATAAATAGTCAAAAATCGGGGGAGTGGTCCCGGTCTCACTCCCATTAGGTTGGGGAAGTAAAATAATGTTTGCATTGTCATCAATGCTACAAGATTCGGCGGGATCAACGGTGGCCAAGCTTAGGATTAGGACTTCCTCCACCGGTGCTGAGGAAAACTCCTCTTCACCTAGAAGGTTGTCCTCCTCCATAGGAGTAGGCACAATACTAAGATCAACCGCCTCCTCTTGCGACACATCATCAACAATGTCGTCAGGGACGAGTGTAGTATGCACAACAGGGATAAGAATCGAATCCACTAGAAGTGGTGGATGCACATGGAGAATAGGCTCAGCAGTGTCGGTGCATAGATCAGCCGCACATCCGGTGACCATGTCCATGCCATACCCTTCAAGATGTGAAGGTGACAAGGACACAAAACCGGATCTTGAAGGTGTGCCGCCAGAGTTAGGATTCGGGACGATCCGGATATCCGGCTCGTCATTCTCATCCAATTGGCGACGAAAAGCAGCACAATCCTTCGGGGCGTGATCAGTGCTCCGACAAAACTGGCACAGCCTTGCGGGCTTCTTTGGCACAGCGGGGGCTGGAGCCGAAAAGAAGTATGATGGTAAAGGCTCAGCAGAGTAGCCATAAGACTTACGCGCACCATATGGAGTACCAGACGAAGTCGGTGCTCCATATGCTGGGCTATAAGAATTATGCCTACTATTCTCCGTAGGGCATTCATCACTAGAGTGGGAGGTAGCTCCACACCAACGGCAACGGAAATTGAGATGTGCCCACATAGTGTGAAGATAAAACGATTCAAAATCAAAATGCTATTGTGCAAAATACTACACCTAACAAAAATTACTAAAGCAACCTAATAAAAAACAAGAAAACAGAAAATGAGGAAATAAAACAAAGAAATGCGATTTACAAATGGAAGGGCTCCTTTCTCAGATGCTCCCTCTCCAGAAAACTCACACGACTGTGTTCCCCGGCAACGGCGCCAAAAACTTGATGCGATAATTCGGCAAGTGCACCGGTCGCGCATGTAATAATAATGGGGAAAATCCCCGAGTGTCGGTCTCTTGAGGAACACAGTAAGGTGGAGTTAGGTTTCGAGGAAGGACTTGAGATTGAAGTCCTTAAATCGGATGGAATGCGAGGGAGTTGGGTTGGCTTTTGGAAAATAAAATAAAAGCTATCAACTACTCCTATGCAATGCCGCTATGCAATGCTTCGCTTGGCGGGATGGAGACTAGGCAGGCCTTGAGCGCGCTGCGTCACAAGGGCGGATGGACGAGTAGGCAAGCGGAATCGAACTGTGCAGGCCTTGAGCGCACTGCTTCGTTAGGCGGGATGGAATACACGGGCCGCGATGCCACGCTTCGGTAGGCGGATGGACGAGTAGGCTAACGGAATGAGGGTCGCAAGCACCTCATCAACAAGCACGCCACTAGCAATTGCTAGTGCGGCACCGGACGTGACAGCGGGATGGAGGATGGATGGTGGCGCACCTCAAGCACACAAATAAACAAAAGAGTACTTCACATAGACATGAAATAACTTTAAATAGCAAGGTCTATAGTGTTCTTCATCAAAATACAAAAGATCTAACTATTACAACAATCAATAAAAGGAGAACAAGGCAAGAAATCGACCGAATCCGAAGGCTCGTTGGAGATTCACGGTTGGAATCGCCGGGTTGTCAATCCGCGTCCAAGCTCGGTCCGCAACTACGTCCGGGGTAGAGAGAGCTGTCACGACTCTCCAATGGACCCGTCTTCTTCGTGTCACGATCCGGTAGAGGTTGCAAACTTCCTCTTGCTTGATGGTAATGGCGGCTAGGTCTTCCTTTGGAGCTCTTGGATGAAGGAGGAGGCCGAGAGGAAACTCCGGCTCAAGATTGGCGTGAAGAGCAAGCCCGGAGCACCTCCATATGGTGGGCGACGGTGGAGGGGCGAATCTGGGCGGAACCGGGCGGAAAACGGCGGCTGAAATTCGGGATCTCTGACCTAAATCGCGAGCAGCGGAATTTATAGGCGCTGGAATAAACAGTGCGCACGGTCAGTGGCGCACGACCAGTGGTCGTGCGCACTAGAATTCGGTGATCGTGCGCTCTGCCTGGACGGAACCTGCAAATACAGAAATTATGAAATAACATGTTCGCACGACCAGTGGCGCACGACCGGTGGTCGTGCGCACTATCGTAGATGGTCGTGCACACTGGTTGAAACAGAACTCATGAAATTGATGATAAGCGCGCACGAACAGTGGCGCACGACCGGTGGTCGTGCGCACTAGCGTAGATGGTCGTGCGCACTGCACCAAACAGAACTCATAAAAAGGGTTAAGTGCACACGATCAGTGGCGCACGACCATTGGTCGTGCGCAATAGAACCGGTGATCGTGCGCAGTGTTCCTGTGCAGAATTGCACCGGAAACACCTGCACGACACCTGTTCCAGCGTACGACACCAGTCTAGCCACTGAAAGTGGGACTTAACATCGCAAGAAAACTAATAACAAAGAAAGATACGAAATTACACCAAATAGGGCCTATAAGTGCACCTAGCATAGAATGACCAATATGAGCTAAAACAGGGCTAAAGTGCAGTGAAAAGACTAAATAGATGGCCCAGATGAGTCCATAAAAGTGTATATGATCAGGACTCATCAGTTACCAATAAACAAATTGTGGTGAGCGATCGTAGATCGTTGAGCTAGCTGCTTCTGCTTTCAATTTGTGGGCATCCTGGTTGTCAGTTAGCTCTCGGTGGTCGGTGGTTAACAATTGTTAATCATTGAGCATTCCTTGAGATCAACGAATGTTGAGCGCTCCAGTTGATAGTACACTATTTATGTTTATTTTTCTATAATTCTTATGTATTAAATAATTAGTTAATTCTTTATTTTGTATTAATAATGACCTAAAATATGTTTATTTTCATCAGGGATTTCTGGGCTGCTAATAGCATTTTGGAGCTAACAACCATGATCAAAAGAAATTTAGAGCTTTTCTGCCAAAAATTAAAGTTACACGCCCTAGGTCACTCCCGTGACCAAGGGTGTGACTTCTGTCACGACAATGTTCGTTCCAGCTAGTCCAGAACTATTTTCGGCGCAATTCGAGTTTACACGGTCTCGGACACGCCCGTGACGAGAGGGCTTTGTTGGAGCTTGTGTTTCACATCTCTTAGTTTATGAATAACAAATCGCATTATGTATTTGATCTTGCTTGTGTTTATAGTGTGCATGTACTATAGTTAAATAACCTCATGAACAGGATGCTGATTGATAACGATTCTCCGAACAGAGAGCTAACACCCCGCGTTAACTCATTGTCGAGATGGGATGACGTCGAGAAGGGAATGACATAGAGAAGAAATAGCGTCCAGAAGCCAGAGACAACGCCAGTGTTGGAGCTAACACATGCGTTGAGTCCATGATCTGCCACGATCTTTTTGGTTGCACTACCTCAGTCATGGACGTACACGATCACTAATGCTGGCGTTAACTTCTTAACGCCCGCGTTAGCTCCCGTGCCTATTTAAAGAGCTGATTTCGTTGCTCAATAGTGGAACTTTCAAGCCCTCATTCCAATCTTCTAAGAGAGCATTCCATCCCCGAATTCAGAGAGCACTCCCAACACCACCATTGAGGAACAAGAGTGAGAAGGAGATTTCCAACGGTCTAATTTGAAGAAGGACGCTTGCTTCAACTCCGAGGATGGTCACTGCATGTCTTCAACATCTCCCTCAGTGCACTTCAATATAAGGAGTCTTTTATTCTGAATTTACTTTTATCTTTTCATTATCTTCTTGTAACGGTAGTGAATTCTCTGCCTTGCATGTGGCGTCTAGGCTGGGTTTGGTTTAGGGGGAAATTCACCGCCTTGTGCGCGGCGACTAGGTCAAGGGTAGATCTAGGGGTGGCTAGATGCGTATCTGGAGAAAGATAGGCTATAGCCAACCGGTCCTTGGGAGAAGGATCAGTGAATTAACAAAAAGTGATTTTTACCTTATCGCCTTTAATTTCAAGCGTTATTGAAATTTTATCTTTGTAATTCTCTTTGAAATATAATATTCATTTTCATTATCTCTGATTTTCTGGAAGTGTATTTCATTTAAGATTTCATAAATAAAATCACTTTGACATAATTATGTGAAGCCTAATTTTCTGGAGAGCTAACGCCCAACGTTAACTCTTAACGTCGGTGTTAGCAACAGAATCAAAAAGCTTTGATTTTCTATAAATCTCTTAGTTTTACTCAAAAATTCGTAAACCCCTTATTCAGCCCCTCCTCTCTAAGGGCGCATAAGATCCAACAAGTGGTATCAGAGGCAGGTTATTCCAAAATGGTTTCACAACCGGGAATAATGGCGCATCATGATCATGCTTTTATTGCGGGTCAAAGGATTAGGACCTCCACTATTTACCGGTACTGATTATAATTATTGGAAAACAAGAATGTGTTATTTTTTAATTGCTTTAGATAATGATGTGTGGGGTATGGTGGAACAATGCTACAATCCACCAACATTTATTGTTGGAGAAGTTACTATGGAAAAACCGAGAGACAAATGGGATGATAACGACAAGTTAAGATGCAAGAATAACGCTAAAGCTATAAATGCTTTATTTAGTGCTTTGTATAGAACAGAATTTAATAGAATTTGTGCTTGCAAAACTGCTTATGATATATGGAATTTATTAGAAATCACTCATGAAGGTACTTCGCAGGTCAATGATTCAAAGCTTTTCCAACTTGAATCCGAATATGAGAAATTCCGGATGGAGGCAGATGAAGACATAGATTCAATATACACAAGGTTCACCAAGATTGTCAATGACTCAAAAGTACTTGGAAAGGTGTTCTCCAACGGTGACTTGGGGAGAAAAATTCTAAGGTCTCTCCCTCCAAAGTTCAATCCAAAGGTGATGGATATCTCAGAGTCGCACGATTTGAAGAAGCTCCAAATTGAGAGCCTCATTGGGAACTTCAAGACCCATGAGGTTGAACTCAAAATTCAACAATAAGAGTACAACATGGAGCCAAAGAAGAAGAAGTCTTTGGCCTTAAAATCAAAGATGGAGGCTGACGGAGATGACGATGAAGAGGAAGAGGAGAGCCTTTTTGTGAAGAAGTTCAAAAGGTTCATGAAGAATCCGGAAAGGAGAAATACCTTCCGGAAATATTTCATCAAGAAGGGATCCTCATCGAAGAAAGGAAGAGGTAGCGACGAGGACGATGATGAGCGACCACCACCGGAGTGCTACCATTGCAGAAAGATCGGACACATAAGGAGCCAGTGCCCGAAATATCTGAAAGAGCATAAAGAAAAGTGACACATGGGAAAAGAGAATAAGAAGGTCCTAAAAGCGGCTACTTGGGATGACTCCTCCTTCGACGAATCAAGTAGCTCATCTTCCAGCAGTGAAGAAGAAGTCAATGTGTGCCTCATGACAAAGAGCAACACACTATTCGATGACACTGAGGTAAATCTTCCTACCACTTATGATGGTTTATATATTGAGTATTTACAAACATGTAAATTTTTTGATAAAAGTTTAAGTAATATTGAGATTCTAAATTCTGAAAATAAACTTTTGTTGAAAGAAAACAAGAAATTATCTAAACTATTAGGGAAAGAGAAAGTATCTTGCCAAGAGTGCAATCACTCCTTGGCAAGAGTGAAAGAACTCAAAGAAGCTCTTTCTAAGTCCCACTCCAATATCGAAATTCTTACTATGGAGAAGGGGAATTTAGAAAGAACTTTAAGAACCTCCCTTTCTCAAATAGAAGAAGGAAAGAAAAGTTTTTTGAATCGGTGCGTTATGTTGGTAATGGAAAACACCGCTCTCAAAGCTCATATTCATGATTTAAATGTAAGACTCCCCCAAACCTGAACCCGGTTCAGGGGGAGGGGGTCTTACTGCCCAAGACGGCCACCAAGCGCTTCCCGGATGCCGACGGCCCACCCTCTCAAGCGCTAAGCGATCATCTTATCTGGCACTCGAATCATCACAACACACATCAGAGTCACACATCAGAAGCAGAATTCGAGAAAGCAAAGAAGCAAGGATATATATATATATATCTAACTGAAAGGGGCCGTAGCCTACTATTTACACAAAATGCCTCATGGGCTATAACAGGTACATCAAAAGACTCCTTATTTAAAACTAGACTCTAGAAATCACGTCACGGAAGACTGGGGGCGAGGCTGGAGTGTCTGATCGGGTAATCTCTAGGGCCGGTAGGTTATCCGGCGGTGCGGGGGCTTCGCGATGTCCCGTCTCCTATGAATGGTTATAAGAATAACTGTTAGTCACATAGCTAAATGGAAACACATTTCCTCCACGGATCAGTATCCTGGGCCGGGCTAGAGTACTGAATTAAATAGCCGAAGCAAGGAAATGTTAGCAGCAGGTATATATACATATATCAATAGGGCCTTCCAACCATAATTTTCAGTTAAGAAGTGGGGACCGTGCATTTTATAGCAAGGTTAACAAATCAATCTTACGCACACACCAGGTATTCAAACTTGTTCACACACACACAACCTATGTCGACACGGTTTAGACCGCTTCTCTTCCAGTAGGGTAGCGAACCCCGCGTGCCTCACCGATGTGGCCGTCGGTGACAGTGGCCAGTCTTGCCACTTCTGAGCATAGTCACACCGTATCTCTCATGCCCACCCGTACAACTTGGTGTACTAACTGGATCTGAGCAACATCCGACAGTTCCGAGATTTAGGCTGACCAGTGGAGGCAAATCAGCGGGTTCGAAGTGGTGATAACCCGCGATGCACATCTCCATGTCGCCATGAGTCGTCATCCTTCTCGCACCGGTACGAACGGTCTGCGGGTGTGACCGACCCGCCACTTTTATAGCAAGCAGATATGCAAACAATCTTAAGTAAGAGCAACTACTCCAGGTCCACCGCGGCTTCCCTGCTTCAACCGGCTACACAACTTATAATCGGGAGGTGCGGCGGAAGAGGAGCATCTTATTTTGGGCTAATCTTAGAGGACAAACTTGACTCTTGGTTATCCTCAACTAAGATCTCCTAGCAGTCTAGAAATAACTGTTATCTAGCGCGTGACTCGGGGTTAGCACAAAATAGAGCAAAGTAAACTGCTGGGCTGAGTAATAAAAATACTTAACATTATGAAGGCCGAAAGCAAGGGCCAAATTAACGAGACCAGTTCGAGACTAGAGTATCAAAAAGAAAGGACAGAAAGCAATTAAAGAAATGACAGTGCGAGACTGGAGTACTGGAAATGAAGGAACAGGAAGCATATCTAAATAACCATTGCGAGACTGGAGTATTAACAGAACAATTGCAGAAAGTAAATGCGGGACCAGTACAAGACTGGAGGACAAAAATAAATAAGCGGGTTAGTAGTCCAATCACTCCATATTAGGAGGCTTCAGAGTCGTCTCCGTTCTTAGGAGGGAATTCTGTTCTTTACTCGTTCATAGGGGCCTCTTCTCTGTTCGTAGGAGGAATTTCTGTTCTTTTCCCGTTCATAGGAGTCTTTTCTCCTTTCATAGGAGCTTGTTGATTTTAGTTATCGATCTGGGTCGACTTATATTTTAAGCGATTCCTTATTGTGGTGTGACTTGGGCTCACCTTTTAATTATCTTGTCGTTACTAATTTAGAAATGTCGCCTTGCGACTACGACCCAATTACACGTTCTGATATTTTAACTGGTTCGACTTCTCGCCGAAATTGGCGAGCTTACCTTTTAGTTTCGATCGACTCGCACAAGTTTATTACATAGATAAAATAACGCATCGAGAACCCGCAAATTCGTCCCGATTATTTCCGTCCAATTTCGGGCTCTAAATCGCTCGTAGAAATCTTATTTAGGGTTGTAAAAATAGCAAAAGGATTGATAAACTTCTCAAACTTTGGTAGAAGTTGGAAAATAGCCTAAGAGTGAGCCTATAAATTTTTGGGAATTTTCCCAATTTATTTGGGCTTTAAATTCCATTAAAGAAAACTTGAGTAGGCTTTTAATAATAGTAACACTCCACAGAAAATTCTCAAAAAATTACAGGTGGTGCCTCTCTAGGTGGGAAACATTTGCTATGTTGAGAGTTTTTGTCACAGGGGTCTAATTTAGCTTAGGAAAAATTCAAAAGGCTAAATGATGAGTGGTCTGTGGATAAGGAAATGGAGGTAGGCAGGGGGCGCGGCACCGTGCACCCTCCTGGGGTCCCCACATCGGATCTGTAGTGGATCTGCTGGGGGGGGGGGGGCACACATGTGGAGGCGGGGGCGTGAAATAAGAAAGCTGGGGCCGTTCGATCTCATCGTGGAGATCGGACGTCACCCGCTAAAAGGCGGGGCTGCCGTGGGAGGCAGCCGCTGCCGCCGCCGGGCAGCGGCCTGCTGGCATCGGCGTTGCCACCAGCCAGCGTGCCGGGAGCCGGCGACCACTCTGGTGGGGGCCCAGCGGCCTGGCGCCGCCGGCCACCGCCGAAAATAATAACAAAAGGGGGCGGGGGCGGGGGCGCTGTCTGCATGCGCCATGCAAGCTTGTGCTGCGCCACCTCCCATGCCGGGAGCGCCTTCCCCTGCCCCCAGTTGGAGCGCCGGGGGAGGGGCTAACCTACGGTGGTGGTCCGGCGGCCTGGCGCCGCCGGACGCCACCAGGGGAGGGCGCCTACCCCATACAGGAAAACAGGGGGGGGGGGGCAAGAGCGCGCGGGTGCTGCCAGAGAGGCATTCTACGGCGGCCCAGCCACCTTCCCTCGCCAGAGCCGAGGTACCCAAGTGGGTACCTGCTCCCCCAGCGCCACCACTGGCGCTGGGGGTGCAGCTCTCACGGCCAGCACCTCCACCCGAGCCTGGGTAAGCTCAGGGTGGTGCTGGCGGCGCTCCGGCGACGGGCGGGGGGGGGGGGGGGGGGGGGCTTACCTCGGGGAGGTGGGTAGAGGGAGGGGGAGGTTCCACCTGAGAGGGGGGGATCTGGAGGTTGATGTTCGGGCGACCATGGAGGGGGAGCGGCGGTGGAGGCTCGGGCAGGGGTTGCTCAGGCGGGCGGCTGGTCGGTAGGGGAGGGGGAGGTGGCTAGGAGGTGTGGCTTGGCAAGGGGGGGGGGGGGGGGTCTGGTCTCTTATATAGGGTAGGAGGGAGGCCTCCCTCCCTTTATTCCCGATGTGGGACTAAAGGGTGGGTGGGTGGGGGGAGATATTTTCTCCCCCTCCCCTCCACTACCCTAGGGGGCTACCCACCCATGGGCAGCCCTCCTCCCCTTTGGGGAGGAGTCCCCCCCCCCCCCCCCCCCCCCTTTTTTTTCTTTTTTCCCAAGAAAATCAAGCTTGGGAGGGGGGGGGGGGGGGTTGACCAAGGTCAACTTACAGTGGGGTCCCCCATGGTCCCCGGGGTCCATTAGGGTTTACTAGGGTCGATTCCGAGTTTGTGTGCTTCGTATTTCGTACGTTGTGCCGGGGCGGTCTGCATAACCTAAAACAGACATATTTTCCGTATGACCTCGGATCGGAGTGCAACGAGTTCCGTGGCGCTCGTATAGACTATACAAGTCTGAGGGAACTGACGGGAGTCGAATCAGAGCACATTTGGTCACTATTCCACAATAGTGTGGTTGTGACGCGCTACAATACTTGAAATGGTCATTTTCCCTAAATGAACTCGGATCGAGGTGCAACGAATTCCGTTGCGCTGGTATTGGTCATACGAGTCTAATGGAACTAAAAGAGGTCAGATCGGAGTACGTTTGGTCACTATTCCACAATAGTGTAGTTGTAATGCGCTACGCTACTCGAAACAGTCATTCTCCCTAAATGACCTCGGGTTGAGGTGCAACGAATTCCATTGCGCTCGTATTGGTCATACGAGTCTAACAGAACCGACGGAGGTCAGATCAGAGTACGATTGGTCTCTATTCCACAACAATGTGGTTGTGACGCGCTACGCTACTCAAAACAGTCATTTTCCCTAAACGACCTTGGATCGGGGTGCAACAAATTCTATTGCGCTCGTATTAGTTATACGAGTCTAATAGAACTGACGGAGGTCAATTCGGAGTACGTTTGGTCACTATTCCACAATAGTGTGGTTGTGACGTGCCACGCTACTCAAAACGGTCGTTTTCCCTAAATGACCTCGGATCGGGGTGCAACGAATTCTGTTGCGCTCGTATTGGTCATATGAGTCTAACGGAACTAACAGAGGTCAGATCGGAGTACATCTGGTCACTATTCCATAACAGTGTGGTTGTGATGCGCTACGCTACTCAAAACGGTTGTTTTCCCTAAACGACCTTGGATCGGGGTGCAACGAATTCCGTTGCGCTCGTATTGGTCATACGAGTCTAACGGAATTGGTGAAGGTCAGATCGGAGTTTCCTAGCACAATATCCTCTAATCGTGTTACTTCCTATCCTTGGGGCCTACTTTTATTGGGTCCGCTAGGGTCTAGGGACCCAATAAAAGTTGGGATGTTACAATCTGTTGAAGCCAAGCAGTCTCGAAGGATTGAAGCAGCGCGATCTGAAACCGGCGGTCTGTGCGGTCTCCAAAAATCAGACCGCGGCTTCTCCTCCGAGGTACCAGATCGCGCCGGATAAAGATGGGTTAAAGCTGAGCGGTCTCGAGTTAGCAGTCTGTGCGGTCTCCCAGAATCAGATCGCTGCTCCTCCTCAGATATGCGAGATCGTGCCAGATGAAGGTTGGCGATCTCCAGCTCTATCAGACAATTGTTTGATAACCGCGGTCTGTGCGGTCTCCCAGCATCAGACCACCACTTCTCCTCAAGTATGCGAGGTCGCGTCTTGTGAAGGTCAGCAACGTTCTGCCTCTCCAAGCGGTCTTGAGCCAGCGGTCTCAGCGGTCTCCAAGTACAAGACCGCCGGTTCATCTCGGATATACCAGATCGCTTCTTATAGAGAGAAGCAGTCTGGCCCTCCCGGTCTCTCCCTTATGGGGGAGTGTTCGCCAGAATGATCTAACCGTCCGACGGTCTCCTCTGTCACACGACCTTTCTCCTGCCGTGTGACCGCCCGACCTCACTCCAGTTCGCAGAGGTTGCTGCGCTCTCAATGTTCATGATCGCCCAGACCGCCCAACTCTCTTGTGTACTGCGTATTTGTATTTAGTCCCATATCGTATATTTGTATTTTACTGTTTCCCTCCTAGTCTATATAAAGGAGGCAATACACTTGTAATACTCAGATTTTTGGAAATAAAAATTCCTGTTATTTTCAAGTTCTCACATGATATCAGAGCGCTCGATCTCTTCTGCCGGTCTCTCTTTTCTGACCGCACAATCCGTGCGATCTCCCATCTCTCTCTTCGACCGGCCTCTCTTCTCCTGACCGCGCGATCTCATCTGTCTTCTCGAGACCGCGCGATCTCTCTTCTCATGGGTACTGATATTGATTTTTGCGGTTTTGAAATTTTAGTGAAGGGTTGAGATTTTCTCCAAAACTATATCCGATAAAGGCAAGTGTACCTTATCGTCTATAGTATAGGATATTAAGAAATACCAAGGTCGTATTCCACGGGGCGCGTTGATTACTTCTACTTTGAGGAAAGTCACTATTATCTTATCTAATGATATTTTGGGGTTTTGGTTCTTAGCTAAAAAAAGAGAAATTGCAAGCTAAATTAAGGGTTTAGATGATGATAAAAGAGGCTAGTACTCAATCAAAAGTCACCTTGGAGTGAGAAAAGACAAGTAAAAAGAAATTAAATCTAATTCCGTTTAAATTGAACTACTTGACCGTGGAGGTTCCCGAAGCTCGAACATGCCTCTCTCGAGGTTAATGCCCAACTAAGATTAGGAAAAATCAACCGGACTCTCGTCCTATAATCGATTACCTAAAACTTGCTTTACGAGGTGAACCCCACTATTGGATTTGACTCCAATCCGGGAGATTTACGTCATCCTCTCTCGAGGGGTGCGTGCAACTCTCTTTACCCTTGAGTGATCGATTCATACTTTGAGCCTCTCGGCTAACTAAATATGAAAACTTAAGCGAAAACCATATATCGAAAGTATGGCCTCACTAATTAAAAATCAAGGATAATTCAAGTGTTTATAAAAACGGAAAAAGAAAACTTTAGAAAATCATAACTTGTCTAACTCATCCTCGGATCATTTTGATCGAGTACTAATGAGGATTAGTTAATCATGGTGGAGGGGGAAGAGGAAGAAAAATAAAAATGCATATTAAGAAATTTTAGCTAAGGAGGAGACAAAATAAAGAGAACAAACTATTTTTTTTTTATTTAAATGAAAAACTATTACAAGACTTAAGAAAGGAAATTGCAAGCTAGGAAAAACAAGATTACAAGCTTAAACTAGACTATTGCACTAAAGGAAAGCTAATACATTGCATTAGGAAAGGAAGAGAGCATGAAAATAAAGAGACATGAACATGAACATGAAAAAGGAAAACTACTCAAGATTGGCTCCAGCAGCACCTTCCCCACTCCAAAATTCTGAACCTTGAACTCAAGGAGAGCCTCTGAATTTATAGGCAAAAATTTCATGTTACACGCCCTCGGTCACGGGCGTGACCTAGGGCGTGTAATCTCTGCAGCATCGGATCCGGTCGCGGCGTGGGCTTGGCGTGACGGCGGGAGAAAATTGCACATGTCACGGGCGTGACAATTGGGTCACGGGCGTGACTCAGGACGGCTTCAATTAATGCGGCATGGGCTAGCCAGACGGCGCGGCGGCGTGCTTGGATCACGCGGGAAGGTCACGGGCGTGACTTTGGGTCACGGGCGTGACTCAAGTTGACTTCTCAACGGCAGCTTCTCGTCTCGACGGCGGCTCCACGTGGCAGATGCTAAAATTACACGCCCCCGGTCACGGGCGTGACTTTGGGTCACGGGCGTGACCTGGGGCGTGACTGGGTGTGGACTAGCTCAACAGCACGGCTGCGACTCTGGACTGATCTTCAGGTTACACGCCCTTGGTCACGGGCGTGACCGAGGGCGTGACATGTGATTTTTCCCGATTTGTCCCAGAAATCTGCAAATATTAAAATTAGGCTAAGTTAGAATCAAAATTACAAAAAGAACTACTTATAACCTAAAATTGACATAAAAAGGAAAATTCATATTAAATAATTACAAAATTTTCTATTAAAAACTTATATAAAAACTACTTTATCAAATACCCCCATACTTGAGGTTTTGCTATTCCAGAGCAAAAGTGTGAGACATAATTTATAAGACATCCTTAAAAAAAAAATTTTAATTTAAAACTAAAATTTCATTTAACCAAAAGTTAAGTTAAGAGTAAATTCAAGGGGGAGTTAAGTCCTAAATTATGATGATGATTTGAAAAGAGGGAAAAATGTTTAGGCAATAACTTCTCAAGAAAATTAAGTAGTTTGACAAAATTGTAGAAATTATAAAACTAAATTAAATTAAAATTATAAGAACTCTATCTTAAAAGAATCTTAAGGAAAAGTAAATTACTAAATATTGCTCTCTCCATAATTTTCAACTAAAACTAGAACAATGATAATTGGCTAAGGGTGATTTCATAGAATTTGGCATAAGAAGAGAAATTTTTGAATGGAGGAAATGGAATTTATCATGAAATTTCCTTTTTTTTTTTTTTTTCTCTTTTTTTTTTCTCTTCTAATAAAAACCCAAAATGTATATGGTTTAGGAGTAATGGATTTTATCCTCTTACTCCATGCCATATAATCTTTTCAAATATTTTGGGTGCATATGTTTTAGGGAATAATGAATTTTATCCTCTTATTCCCATGACATATGATCTTTTAATACACATTTTTTTTATGCCATCAAAGGGGGTAGGGTAGGGGAAAAATAAATCTAGCTAGTTTTAAATCATATTGAGAGCAAATTCTAGTAAAATTAAAATTCCTAAGATCTAAGAAGTTAGAAGAAAGTATAATTGAAATCTAAAGAGGTTTAGGAAATTTACTACAAAATGAAGCCATTTAAAAATAAAAAGAGAAGTCATGCTAACAAAATTCTCTAATCAATTTAAAATCATAAGATGATTCTTAAATCAAGATTACCTCAAATTTAAAATTAACAAACTATGATAAGCAAAATTTTAGCCAATTAAAAACTTAAACATGCTTATAAACATTCTCAACTAGATTTCTAAGAAATCACAAAAACAACAAGGAGGGAAATAAGAATTTTTTGAATTTTTGATATTATCTTTTTTTGAATTTTTCTCATTAAAAACTATTTACAAAGAAAGGAAACTAGATTTAAAACTTAACAAATTTTTTTTTGCAAGTCTTGGACTTCCCAAGGGCTACCCGGTGAAGGGTTCGCAAGGTACTAGGAGGTGTGATGGGATAAAATCCCAAACGTCCCTTTCCAAGATTTAAATTTTTCTATTTTCTATTTTTTTTTTGAGTTTTGGGTTTTACAAGTGCTAAAAATAGAAGAAAAACATAAGAAAAAATATATATATATATATATATTTTTTTTTTTTGAAAATTTTCTAATTTAACAACTATTTACAAGAATTTACAAAGGGCTATTTACACCCCCATACTTAAAGTTAAACATTGTCCCCAATGTTTAAAAATAAGTATGAAGTAGGAAAAGATAAAAAAAAAATGCAAAAATGAAAGAAGAGAAGGAAAAAGGGCTTCCCTGATTTTTTGAAGCTTTTGTGGGGAAGCCGCGATTACCTGCAAAAGTTGTTAAAGAAGAAAAGAAAAGACAAGAGAAAATAACAAAAGATAACTTTGGGGTGCCTCCTAAAAGCGCTTTGTTTAAGGTCGCGTAGCTTGACCCACTTGCCGATTATGTTATATGATGAAGAAAAATCGCATCACTCTTGTCATTAGGTACGTCTCCCGGAAGATACAATTTAAGGCGGTGCCCGTTAACTTTGAAGGAGCCTTTTTCCGGGTGGGAAATTAGGATTGTCCCATAGGACCAAACCTCTTTAACAATAAAGGGTCCGGACCATCGGGATTTTAATTTTCCCGGAAAAAGGCGAAGGCGAGAATTATAAAGGAGGACGAGATCGCCCGGCGAAAAAGTTTTCGGAAATTTTATATGTTTATCGTGATAAAACTTTGTTCGCTCCTTATATAATTTATTGCTCTCATACGCATTCGCTCGCCATTCATCTAACTCGTTTATTTGAAACTTCCTTTGTTCACCCGCTAAAGTGGAATCGAGATTTAAAAATTTAAGCGCCCAAAATGCGCGGTGTTCTAATTCGACCGGAAGGTGGCAAGCCTTGCCATAGACCATTCGATATGGTGTACAACCGATAGCGGTCTTGTACGCCGTACGATAGGCCCAAAGCGCGTCATCGAGCTTTATTGCCCAATCCTTCCGATTAATAGAAACCGTTTTCTCTAAAATTCGCTTTAATTCTTGATTAACCACTTCGACTTGGCCGCTCGTTTGTGGGTGATATGCAGTGGATAGTTTGTGCATGACACCATATTTTGCTAAAGTTTTTGTGAATTGAGTATTGCAAAAATGGGTGCCCCGATCACTCACAATAGCGCGCGGAGTGCCAAATTGAGAAAATAATTTTTTTAAAAAGTTAACGACGACTCGCGCATCGTTGGTGGGGAGAGCTTGCGCTTCCGCCCACCTTGACACGTAGTCGACCGCCACTAGAATATACTTATTTGAAAATGAAGGAGGGAGAGGACCAACGAAATCAATGCCCCAAAGATCGAAAATCTCGCATTCTAAGAAAATATTTTGGGGCATCTCATCCCGGCGAGAGATGTTGCCCGACCGCTGGCAGCTGTCGCAAGTACTCACAAGGGTGTGAGCATCTTTGAAGAGCGTGGGCCAATAAAAGCCTGCCTCCAGCGCCTTCCTCGCGGTTCGGTTCGAATGATAATGACCACCGGATGGTCCCTCGTGACAATGTCGTAAAATTTTAAGACCCTCCTCACTCGAGACGCATCGTCTCACCACTTGGTCTGCGCATACACGGAATAAAAAGGGGTCCTCCCAAAAGTAATTCTTTAAATCAGAAAAGAATTTCTTCTTTTTCTGACTCGAGAATTCTTTTGGCAAGACCCGGGCTACTAAATAGTTAGCCAGATCTGCAAACCAGGGGGTAGACGACGTATTAATATCTTCGAGAGCGAGGAGGCGCTCTTCAGGAAATTTATCATCGATGTCAGATTCTATCAAAACTTCCGAGGCGGGGTTTTCTAAACGGGAGAGATGATCGGCCGCCAAGTTTTCGGCTCCTCTTTTGTCCCGGATCTCTAAGTCAAACTCCTGCAAGAGGAGGATCCATCGCAAAAGACGAGGCTTGGCGTCCGATTTGCTTAAAAGATACCTAAGTGCGGAGTGATCCGTGAAGACAATAACTTTTGAGAGGGTGATATATGACCTAAACTTATCGAAGGCAAAAACGATCGCTAGAAGCTCCTTTTCAGTTGTGGTGTAATTCGCTTGTGCCGACGTGAGTGTTTTGCTCGCATAATAAATAGGGTGGAAATACTTACTCACCCGTTGGCCTAAAACGGCACCAACCGCAATGTCACTCGCGTCGCACATGATTTCAAAAGGAAGCGACCAATCCGGCGCGACTAGAATCGGGGAGTTTATAAGTTTCTCTTTGATGAGTTTAAAAGCCAAATGGCATTCATCGCTAAAAATAAACGAGGATTCTTTTTCAAGAAGGTGGGTTAACGGCTTTGTGATTTTTGAAAAATTCTGTATAAAGCGCCGATAAAACCCCGCGTGGCCTAGGAAACTACGAATAGCTTTTACGTTTGTTGGAGGGGGAAGTTTTTCAATCACTTCGATCTTGGCCTTATCGACCTCGATCCCCATGCCCGAAATTTTATGACCAAGGACTAGCCCTTCCTTGACCATAAAATGGCATTTCTCCCAATTAAGTGCTAAATTCGTTTCCTCGCATCGCTGCAACACGCGCTCAAGATTTTTTAAACAATTTTTAAATGAATTTCCGAACACGGAAAAGTCGTCCATAAACACTTCCATCACCTCCTCTACTAACTCGTCAAATATTGCCAGCATACATCTTTGGAATGTAGCTGGCGCATTACAAAGACCAAATGGCATCCTTCGATAAGCGAAGGTGCCAAAGGGACAAGTGAAAGTGGTTTTCTCTTGGTCGTCGGGCGAAATCGGTATTTGAAAATATCCCGACAAACCATCGAGAAAACAGTAGTAGGAGTGACCTGAAAGGCGCTCTAAAATTTGATCGATGAATGGTAGGGGGAAGTGATCCTTACGGGTGGCATCATTTAGTTTTCGGTAATCGATGCACATCCGCCAACCCGTAACAGTACGGGTTGGGATCAACTCGTTATTCTCATTAGCTACTACCGTAATGCCACCTTTCTTTGGTACGACTTGTACTGGGCTAACCCAAGTACTATCCGATATCGGGTAGATAATTCCCGCGTCCAATAGTTTGATCACTTCGGCCTTAACGACTTCTTTCATGTTAGGGTTTAGCCGTCGTTGAGGCTGGACCGAATTTCGGGAATTATCTTCGAGGAAGATTTTATGAGTGCAGAAGGAAGGGTTTATACCCTTTATATCCGAAATTTGCCACGCAATTGCGTGGCGGTGCTTTCTTAAGACAATAGCCAACTCGAAAATTTCTGAGTTGCTAAGTTCGGATGAAACGATGACGGGTAGCTTCGACTCTTTTTCTAAAAATAAATACTTAAGGTGAGGGGGAAGTTGCTTTAGTTCCAAAACGGGTGGCTCTTCATAAGATGTTTTGATTTTTAATTTTTCTAAAAATAGTGGTTCGGGTGGTGTGAAACGAGTGACTTCTTCTTCTTCCAGACAAAAGAGCTCGGCGAACTCGGACTCGTGACTCGAGGTGGAGACTAACTCGGGAGGGGAATCGAATTCCCAACACTCTTCCAGGTAAAAACATGAATCGTCGTTTTCTAATGTGTTCCGCATCGAGGAATTTATGCCGAAAGAAACTTCATCATCTCCAACCCGAAGGAGGAGCTTTCCGTTACTTACGTCAATAATGGCGCGGGAGGTGGCAAGGAAGGGGCGGCCGAGTATGAGGGGTACTTCGGCATCCTCTTCGATGTCAAGAATGACAAAGTCCACCGGGAAGATGAACTTGTCGACCTTGACGAGCACGTCCTCCACTATTCCTACCGGATATTTTAAAGAGCGATCCGCTAATTGAATACTCATTCGAGTGGGGCTTGGATTTCCTAGACCTAGTTTCTTAAATAATGAAAAAGGCATGAGATTGATACTTGCTCCCAGATCCGCTAAAGCGTGTTTTACTAACGAATTGCCAAATAAACATGGGATGGAAAACCGTCCCGGGTCATTCACTTTTGTAGGCAATTTGTTGAGTACAACCGCGGAGCATTCTGCGTTCAAAGAAATATGCGAAATATCTTCTAATTTTTTCTTATTGGAGAGCAACTCCTTAAGATATTTCGCATATTTAGGCATTTGAGAGATAGCCTCGCAGAAGGGTACATTAATGTGGATTTGCTTTAAAATATCTAAAAACTTTTTATAATTCTTTTCGGCGCTCTCGCTTTTAAACTTAGATGGATACGGAACATTAGAAGTAGAAGCGCGCGGAGCTAACGTAGTAGGTAAAATTGAAGATAAAATAGGAGGAGGAGGAGGAGAGGAAGTTACCATGGGTTCGTCCTGCTTAGAAGCCACCTCCTTCCCGCTTCGGAGTGTAATCGCGTTTGCGCTCTCCCTTGGGTTGGGCTCCGTGTTTCCCGGAAGGGCTCCTTGCGGTCGCTCGGAGATTATCTTTGCTAGCTGGCCCACTTGGTTCTCTAAATTTTTGATCGATCCGGTGAGGTTCCGGATGTTCGCTTCATTTGTAGCAACATATTTTGCAAAAACCTCTTCAAGCGGAGAGGGTTTTTGCTGTTGCGGTGGAAAACCGGGTGGATTAAAATTTTGAGGGGGAGTTAAATTGAGAAGTTGATTTGGAGGTTGATTTAAATTTAAGGGACGCTGAGCATTTCCTTGATTGCTCCATGAGAAGTTCGGATGATTCCTATAACCCGCATTGTAGGTGTTATTATACGGAGCGGTGTTCGGGTTATAGGAAGGCCGAGGTGGATTTCCCATGTAATCAACTTGCTCTTCAAGTAAAATATTATTAGCCCAAGGAGGAGTGGCGGAGGAAGCAGACATCTCCGCCACTTGCTTTGTTAAGCGCTCAACTTGTAAAGCCAAATTTGCGTTAGCGTCTATTTCAAAAATTCCGGCCGGCTTATTAGGCCGCGCTCGGGGCATGTTCCATTGATACGCATTTGTGGCCATCTCTTCGAAAAGCTCTTGAGCGGCGATCGGGGTTTTGTTATTTAATGTCCCCCCGGCGGCCGCATCAATCATTTGCCTCGTTTGGAGATTTAAGCCATTATAAAATATTTGCACTTGTTGCCAAGTGGCAAGTGCGTGGTGAGGGCATCGACGCAAAAGCTCCTTGAAGCGCTCCCATGTATCATAGAGAGTCTCCGAGTCGATTTGCATGAACGATGCAATATCCGTGCGTAATTTAGCGGTCTTTGAAGGCGGGAAATATTTATTAAGAAATTTTTCCGCCATTTCGGCCCATGTAGTGATGGATCCCCTTGGTAGGGAGCCCAGCCACTGCTTGGCCTTAGACCGCAGAGAGAAAGGAAAAAGACGTAATCGAATGGCATCATCGGTGACGCCATTGATCTTAAAAGTGTCGCAAATTTCAAGAAAGTAAGAGATATGTGAATTTGGATCCTCGTCCGGTTGACCATCAAAGGTCACCGATTGTTGCACCATTTGTATGATGCTGGACTTGATCTCAAAATTATTGTTCGCCACCGTGGGGCGAACAATACTCGATTGTGTGCCTTCCAAATTCGGCCGCGCATAATAGGACATGGTCCGTTGCGCGTCCTCATTAGGGTTTGGCTCGTTAAGATTAGGAGGATTAAGATTATGATCCATATTTACTGCGTTAGTGTCCCCGATTGACTCTTCAGATTCTACTTGATTTCCTTGATCACGAGAACGGCGGTGCCTCAAAAGGGTTCGCTCGATTTCCAGATCAAAAGGAAGAATCGAAGTGCTACCACGGGTCATACACTAAAAAGAGAAGGAAAGAAGAAGAAAAAGAGAGAATATTTTTTTTGTTCTTTTTAGGCGGATTAAGTTAGTCTTGGACTTCCCAAGATCTACCCGGTGAAGGGTTTGCAAGGTACTAGAGGCTGTGATGGGAATTCAAGCCCAAAGCGTCCTTTCCAAGAATTTTAATTTCACCCTTAAGATTTTCAAAAATAGAAAAACTAAAATAAAAACAACATGATAAAATTAATAGCTATCCTTGTTTCAAAATATCTACGCAAAATTCCCCGGCAACGGCGCCAAAAACTTGATATTGATTTTTGCGGTTTTGAAATTTTAGTGAAGGGTTGAGATTTTCTCCAAAACTATATCCGATAAAGGCAAGTGTACCTTATCGTCTATAGTATAGGATATTAAGAAATACCAAGGTCGTATTCCACGGGGCGCGTTGATTACTTCTACTTTGAGGAAAGTCACTATTATCTTATCTAATGATATTTTGGGGTTTTGGTTCTTAGCTAAAAAAAAGAGAAATTGCAAGCTAAATTAAGGGTTTAGATGATGATAAAAGAGGCTAGTACTCAATCAAAAGTCACCTTGGAGTGAGAAAAGACAAGTAAAAAGAAATTAAATCTAATTCCGTTTAAATTGAACTACTTGACCGTGGAGGTTCCCGAAGCTCGAACATGCCTCTCTCGAGGTTAATGCCCAACTAAGATTAGGAAAAATCAACCGGACTCTCGTCCTATAATCGATTACCTAAAACTTGCTTTACGAGGTGAACCCCACTATTGGATTTGACTCCAATCCGGGAGATTTACGTCATCCTCTTTCGAGGGGTGCGTGCAACTC
This sequence comes from Dactylorhiza incarnata, assembly GCA_033032865.1. Taxonomy (NCBI): domain Eukaryota; kingdom Viridiplantae; phylum Streptophyta; class Magnoliopsida; order Asparagales; family Orchidaceae; genus Dactylorhiza; species Dactylorhiza incarnata. The sequence continues at coordinate 31,647,728 of JAWHQI010000003.1, read as the reverse complement.
TCTTTACCCTTGAGTGATCGATTCATACTTTGAGCCTCTCGGCTAACTAAATATGAAAACTTAAGCGAAAACCATATATCGAAAGTATGGCCTCACTAATTAAAAATCAAGGATAATTCAAGTGTTTATAAAAACGGAAAAAGAAAACTTTAGAAAATCATAACTTGTCTAACTCATCCTCGGATCATTTTGATCGAGTACTAATGAGGATTAGTTAATCATGGTGGAGGGGGAAGAGGAAGAAAAATAAAAATGCATATTAAGAAATTTTAGCTAAGGAGGAGACAAAATAAAGAGAACAAACTATTTTTTTTTATTTAAATGAAAAACTATTACAAGACTTAAGAAAGGAAATTGCAAGCTAGGAAAAACAAGATTACAAGCTTAAACTAGACTATTGCACTAAAGGAAAGCTAATACATTGCATTAGGAAAGGAAGAGAGCATGAAAATAAAGAGACATGAACATGAACATGAAAAAGGAAAACTACTCAAGATTGGCTCCAGCAGCACCTTCCCCACTCCAAAATTCTGAACCTTGAACTCAAGGAGAGCCTCTGAATTTATAGGCAAAAATTTCATGTTACACGCCCTCGGTCACGGGCGTGACCTAGGGCGTGTAATCTCTGCAGCATCGGATCCGGTCGCGGCGTGGGCTTGGCGTGACGGCGGGAGAAAATCGCACATGTCACGGGCGTGACAATTGGGTCACGGGCGTGACTCAGGACGGCTTCAATTAATGCGGCATGGGCTAGCCAGACGGCGCGGCGGCGTGCTTGGATCACGCGGGAAGGTCACGGGCGTGACTTTGGGTCACGGGCGTGACTCAAGTTGACTTCTCAACGGCAGCTTCTCGTCTCGACGGCGGCTCCACGTGGCAGATGCTAAAATTACACGCCCCCGGTCACGGGCGTGACTTTGGGTCACGGGCGTGACCTGGGGCGTGACTGGGTGTGGACTAGCTCAATAGCACGGCTGCGACTCTGGACTGATCTTCAGGGTACACGCCCTTGGTCACGGGCGTGACCGAGGGCGTGACATGTGATTTTTCCCGATTTGTCCCAGAAATCTGCAAATATTAAAATTAGGCTAAGTTAGAATCAAAATTACAAAAAGAACCACTTATAACCTAAAATTGACATAAAAAGGAAAATTCATATTAAATAATTACAAAATTTTCTATTAAAAACTTATATAAAAACTACTTTATCAGGTACCACATCTGAGAATGCTAAAGAGTATGTTTCTCATCAATTTTCTGAGTTTTTCATGAATCATGGTCTTATACATCAGACTAGTTGTCCTTATACTTCTCAACAAAATGGGATAGCGGAGCGTAAGAATCGTTACCTCCTCGACATGACTCGCACCTTACTCTTCCAGATGAATATGCCCAAAACCTATTGGGGTCATGCCATCCTCATCTCCTGCTATCTCATCAACCGCATTCCCTCCACCCTTCTTCAAGGCTCCACCCCCTTCTCTCTACTATATCCCACCTCACAACCCTTCTCATTACCTCTCAAGGTGTTCGGTTATACAGCGTTTGTCCACACTTTTTCCCCAGGTCGGGACAAACTCTCTCCTCAGGCAGTTAAATGCATCTTTGTTGGTTATTCTCCAACTCAGAAAGGGTACCAATGCTATGATCCCCTTCTTCGCAAACAATATGTTTCCAGTGATGTCACCTTCTTTGATTATGCTCAACTTACCCCCTCTGCTAGGGCATTTGCTATTGCTATTACAGATACTGCCACCCCAACCAGTTATCAGGAGGCTCTTGCCATCCCACAGTGGAAGGCTGCCATGGATGATGAAATCTCCACCCTTCAGGACCGTGGCACTTTGACTCTTATTCCTCCACCTATTGGGATAGATGTTGTTGGGTGTAGATGGGTCTTTCTGATAAAATATCGTGCTGATGGCTCTGTTGACCGCTACAAAGCTCGCTTGGTTGCCAAAGGTTTTACTCAGACATATGAAGTAGACTTCTTTGACACTTTCTCACCTGTCGCTCGCCTTACAACCATCAGAGTCCTCCTCTCTGTGGCCGTCAACAAGGTTGGCAACTCTCTCAATTGGATGTCAAGAATGCATTTCTCTATGGTGATCTTCAAGAGGTTATTTTCATGGAGCAACCTCCAGGGTATGTTGCTCTGGGGGATACTCGTGTATGTAAGCTAAAGAAGGCCATCTATGGTCTTAAGCAAAGTCCTCGCGCCTGGTTCGAAAAATTTAACGAAGTTATCAAGATCATTGGATTTGTCCGTAGTTCTGAGGATCACTCTCTCTTCATTTGCAAGACATCTCATGGAATGGTTGTTCTGGCCATATACGTTGATGACATCCTTCTCACAGGTGATGATGTTGAAGGTGTCTCCCTTACTAAGAAACATCTTCTCCAATACTTTGTGACCAAAGATATGGGGACTCCCAAGTACTTTCTGGGCATTGAAATCTCAAGGAAGCATAACTCTATTGTTCTCTCACAACGGAAGTATGCTATTGACCTTCTTTTGGCTGCTAAACCTGCTAAATATCCAATGGCAATTGGAGACGACAAACTTTGGACTGACAACTCTCCTCCTCTACTTGATAGCACTAGATATCGTCGTCTTGTAGGCAAGCTCATCTACCTAACTGTAACAAGACCTGATATCTGCTATGCTGTTGGGAAGGTCAGCCAATTCATGCAAGCTCCGAAGGAATGTCATCTTCAAGCTGCTTTAAAGATATTAGAATACGTTAAGGGATCCCCAGGGAAGGGACTTCTGTTCCAAAGGAACAACCATCTCAAGATAGAAGCCTATTCAGATGCTAGCTATGCTGATGATAAAGGAGATAGGATTTCCACATCTGGGTTCTGTACCTTCGTGGGAGGAAATCTAGTGAGCTGGAAGAGCAAGAAACAAGCAGTAGTATCCAGATCTAGTGCTGAGGCCGAGTACAGGAGCATGGCCCAAACTACATGCGAGTTGAAGTGGTTACGAACTCACCTTCTAGACTTAGGAGAAGTTTACAACCATCCATTGCCAATGTTCTGTGACAACAAAGCTGCAATCTATATATCTCAGAACCCAGTCTTTCATGAGAGAACCAAACACATTGAAGTGGACTGTCATTTCATCAGGGAAGAAATCTTGAAGAAACAAATCTGCACTCCTTTCGTAACTTCGGATAAAGAGCTGGCTGATATCTTCACCAAACCTATATCTTCATCCTTCTCCGATGTGTGTAACAAGCTAGGCATGATTGATATATATGCTCCAGCTTGCGGGGGACTGTTGAAGCCAAGCGGTCTCGAAGGATTGAAGTAGCGCGATCTGAAACCAATGGTCTGTGCGGTCTCCAAAAATCAGACCGCGACTTCTCCTCTGAGGTACCAGATCGTGTCGGATAAAGATGGGTTGAAGCTGAGCGGTCTCGAGTCAGTGGTCTGTGCGGTCTCCCAGAATCAGATCGCTGCTCCTCCTCAGATATGCGAGATCGTGCCAGATGAAGGTCGGCGATCTCCAGCTCTATCAGACAACTGTTTGATAACCGCAGTCTGTGCGGTCTCCCAACATCAGACCGCCACTTCTCCTCAAGTATGCGAGGTCGCGTCTTGTGAAGGTCAGCAATGTTCCGCCTCTCCAAGCGATCTTGAGCCAGCGGTCTCAGCGGTCTCCATGTACAAGACCGCCGGTTCATCTCGGATATACCAGGTCGCTTCTTATAGAGAGAAGCAGTCTGGCCCTCCCGGTCTCTCCCTTATGGGGGAGTGTTCGCCAGAACAATCTAACAGTCCGATGGTCTCCTCTGTCACACGACCTTTCTCCTGTCGTGTGACCGCCCGACCTCACTCCAGTTCACAGAGGTTGCTGCGGTCTCAATGTTCCTGATCGCCTAGACCGCCCAGCTCTCTTGTGTCTGCATATTTGTATTTAGACCCAGATCGTATATTTGTATTTTACTGTTTCCCTCCTAGTCTATATAAAGGAGGCAATACACTTGTAATACTCAGATTTTTGGAAACAAAAATTCCTGTTATTTTCAAGTTCTCACACAATCCAATAAAAATAAAGGGATTTTCGTCTCCGAAAATTGCCTAAAGTAGGGGGATGTTCATGTGACATACCTGGGGAAAGAGGGGTGGGTATCTTTCCCGAACAAGTGTTTAGGATTCCCAGGTAAACTCCTCGCGCCCACAGTTTCACCATAAGATCTTGACCATCGTGATGGTCTTGTTTCGCAGTTCTTTGATCTTGGAATCCACTATCTTCACTGGTTCGAGTTGGACGGATCAGTCAGATTGCACTGATGCTGGTGGCGTAGAAAGATGTTGCTCTGGTTGGCGAAGGACACGTCTTAGTGAGGAAACGTGAAATACGTCGTGAAGATTTCCCAATTCTGCTGGCAGGGCCAATCTATAGGCAACATGGTCTATTCTCTCTATAACTTGATACGGGCCTAGGTAGCGGGGATCCAGCTTTTTCTGCTTCTTTATCCGGGAGATCCCATGCATTGGTTTGATCTTCAAAAATACCATATCTCCTACGTTGAATTCCATCGGTCGATGACGTGCGTCGTAGTATTTAGCGTGGCGACTCTGGGCTTCTAGCATTCGATCTTGGATTAACCTTATAGCCACCGTGGTGTCATCCATGTAGGTGACACCTAAAGCTTCTGGGTCCTCGTCCTGTGCCTATGATAACGGGGTTCGACATCGTCTTCCGTAGAGGGCTTCGTATGGTGCCATCTTAATGCTTGCTTGGAAGCTGTTATTGTACGAAAACTCTACTAAGGGCAGCACCTATTCCCAAGGTTCGTTGTGTTCCACTATGCATAGTCGGAGGAGGTCTTCCATCGTTCGATTCGTCCTTTCCGTTTGCCCGTCGGTTTGAGGGTGGAACGCGGTGCTGAAAGCCAATCTGGTTCCCAGATATGCTTGGACTCTTCTCCATTCCTTTGAAGTGAAGCGTCCATCGCGATCAGATACGATCGACTTGGGCACCCAATGAAATCGGATCACTTGTTCTCTAAAGAGTCGGGCTAAGATATCGACACCGTCACCTTGGCGGTTTGTGATAAAACGGGCCTCCTTTGTGAGGCGATCTACCACTACCCATATTGAGTCATTTCCTGCCCGAGATCGGGGCAAGCCATGGACGAAGTCCATGGAGATATCTTCAAACTTCCATTCAGGTATGAGTAGGGGCTGTAGTAGACCTCCTAGACTGCGACATTCTGCCTTGACCATCTGACAGGTCTGGTAGTGCGCCACATAATTGGTGACGTCCTTTTTCATGCCTGGCCAGTATAGCATTCTTCGTAAATCCATATACATCTTTACTACTCCCGGGTGTATCGAATACCTCGATTGGTGTGCTTCGCGGAGTATCTCTTCCTGGATTCCTTCGGCAGAGGGGAAGAATATACGGTGCTTGTACTGCAAGATGCCATCATATAGATTGTAGTCTTCCTGCACGCCATGTTGCAAGGTCTGGATGATTGGAGCCACTTCGGCGTCGATCTTCTGCGCCTCTCGTATTTTGTCTCTAATATCACACTGTATCTCCATCCAATATAGTTGGGCTTGGTAGTCCATCGGGTTTCAGCGGGTGATGAGGATGATGTCCAAGTCTGCCAAGGACTTGACTTATTCTTCTGGTATCATCTCTAGCCAGTTGCCGGTCGCCGAAGGTTGCCGACTTAAGGCATCCGCAACCTTATTGGCCTTGTCGGGGTGGAATTGTAGGGCAAAGTTGTAATCGCATAGGAATTCCAACCACCAGCATTGTCGAAGATTCAGCTCCTTCTAGGTGAAGATGTGTAACACCCCAAAAATCGTAGTTCAGCGAGGTAGGCGGAGTGGTAATGCTGCGCTCGGGATAGACTAAAATTCCACAACAGTTCTATGCGCACGACCATTGTCCTCTTCGCGCACGACCAGTGATCGTGCGCTAGTGATCATGCGTATCTCGCAAGGAATCGGAGTTCTATCTCGGCTTATCGCACGACCATTCTCCTCTTCGCGCACGACCAGTGATCGTGTGCCTGTGATCGTGCGCCCTGTTTATTTCTGTTCCGCGAAATCGTGCGGGGATGACGATCCGACCGATCAAATATTTCGGGATTTGATCCAGCGGCTGAGATGTTTCGCTGGGGGGGCTTTAGGGCTTGGATGAGGGGTTAATCCCTCATATTTTCAAGCCTTTTCTCTCTCTTAGGTTGGAGAAAGGAGAAGGGGGCAAGGAGGAAGAAGAGGGGAGATCCGCCATTGTTGGAGCTTCGGAGCTCCGATCGCCGATCCGAGACCGGCAACACGTAGAGGGCGCCAAGGCGCTTCTTCTCCACCGTTGGTTTGCAAGCTTCTCATGGCTAGGAGGAGATCTCAAAAGGTAACGACATTTCTCCTCCCGGTCTTTAGGATGCGTGCTTGGCATTCCTTTATTTTCTGCATTTTGGCACCGGATCCGTCGAGTGAGAGGGATCCGGGTCGCCTTGGTTCAAAAGGAACCATCGGGTTGATTGAGTCCGTCCCCGACATGATTTGCACTAGAGATCCGCTCCGTTAGCGGATTAGGAATTGTGGGTGAAGCCGGATTTGTGGCCGTTGGTCCGATTCGGTGATATTGATTTACGCGCATTTTAGGGGTTTTGTTAGAAATCCGATTACGGCGAACTCGTCGTTGTGATGCCCTTGTAGCTTCGTGTGGTAACGAACATTGGGTTTAGGGCGGAGAAATAATGTGCGGAGTATGGGGCTTGTAATGCCTAGTGTTGTGCGAAGGCGCGATTGGTCTTTGTGGTCGGCTGGCTATCCCGTGAAGACTGAGATTCACGTGTGGAGAGTGTCCCGGCAAGATTAGTCCCTTCGATTGTTGACTGATGAGAATGTCTGTGCTACGGATGAGTCCGTTGACGGTCGCCAGGCGAGGCAATCGGCGGACGTTGTCCCGAAAGTAAGTCCAGGGCCTTGGGACGTTTTGGTTAGCCAGAATTCTTAGTATCGGTCTTAGTGTGTTGTTGAAGGCCCGAGCGTGTGAGCTGTTAGACAAGCCCGATGGCGTGGTGAGCCAGGCGAGGTGGGTCTCATCGAGAGCTCTTGGCCTTGGGTTATGATGCCCTTGCGGGGAAACGATAAGTACCCTTGTGTTTGTGATGATGATGTATGATGATGTGATAGATTCATACGCTTTAGGGTGCCTTGGGTGAAACCCGGGTTTGCATTCATTCTGCACTGATAGGCCCCTTTTTATTATCTGCTCAACATAGAAACGTGGATGTTGTATGTGACACTCATACCTGTTTTTATGCTGTTTTCCGTTTATGTACATTTGCATACGAAGTGCTGACTTGCAGGGTGAAGTAGTTCCCCGGGGTCCGCTAGGAGGGCCGGGAGGAGGGATGTTGTTACACCGTTTGTGGTCAGCCATAGCTGACCCTCGTTTACCGCTCTTTGTGATTTAATTGCAGGGCAAGAATCGCAGGCTGGACCTAGCGCGCCGGCCAAAAAGGCCTAAAGCCTCATGAAGTGTTTACCTTGTCTTCATGCACTTCTTTTATTACCTCTGTTGTAACCGGCTTGCATGCCGAGGTAGTTTAGGTAAAACTACTATCTGTCCCCTTTTGTTGGGACGTCCTTTTGTGTTGAATGTTTGGTGATTTGGACTGTGGTTTTGTATGGCCTTAAGGCCAGTTGGACTCCTATGTAGTATGGACAATCTCTGTGTTTTCTGATTGTTTCCGCTGTGTTGTCTGAGTTTTGAGAATGGGTAGTTAATATCATCTTTTAATACTGAAGCTGTGGCGGTTATATGTAGTGGGGTCCCGGCCGGACCCATGTTATATGATCATTGCAGGGGAGGTGCTACAATTTGGTATCAGAGGGAGGTTTAGTATTCTTGCGAGGTCTAGTGTTTTTGGATCGCGTAAGAGATTGTCCACATAGGAGTATTGTGCGGGATCATGAGTATCCCTGCGTTCGAGTCTTGCGTTTAGATCCTGATGAGCTTTTATTTTTCCTTGCTGATGCTAGGACGTTGGCGACGATGCGGGGACGTCGAGGAGGCAAGAGGAGCCTTCAGGGAGCAGTGCTACTGCTCCAGGCCTCATGAATGTGGGCATGTCCCCGGCTGATTTCTATCGCATGCTAGCGGAGGCAATGGTAGCGGCTCAAGCTGGAGCGATGCCACGGGTTCCTACGCCGGTAGTGCAAGTTGCGACTCCTGTTACTCCGGCGGCTACGCCGGATACACCGGAGGTCGAAGTTAGGAAAGCAGAGCCTTTAGCGGAGAGAGCTATTCCGATGGGTGATCGATTCATGAAGTATTTCTTGAGTTTCCACCCTCCGACATTCAAGGGAGTGGGCACTCCAACGGATGCCGAGGATTGGCTTTCGAGGATCCAGGAGCTCTTGAAGGCAGCTGAGACCTCAGCTGAGAGGCAGTCTCACTTTGTGAGCTTTATGTTAGAGGGTGATGCGAAGTTGTGGTGGGTGAACCATAACGGTCGACATTTTGTTGGGCGTGTTCCGTCCATGGAGGAGTTCGGAAACGCTTTCCTAAAGCGTTACATTCCGGCTTCAACAAGGTTAGCACTGCAGCGGCAGTTTCTGCATTTGGCGCAGCGGGAGAAGACAGTGGATGAATATCTGCAAGAGTTCACTCGGTTGGGTCGTTATGCGGGTACGACTATGGCAGATGAACGAGAGAGAGATAACCTCTTTTATCAAGGGTTGAGGGAAAATTTAAGGCAACCACTCATAGCCTTGAAGAATGCAGGATTCAATGAGTTGGTCGAAGCCGCTCGCACGCTGGAGAGCGACTTGGAGCGAACTCAGCGGCGAAAGGGTGTTGCGGCAAGGCAGGGAGAAGGAAAGCCTTCTCAGTCTCAGCCCCAGTGGAAGTCCGAGGGCAGCCGATGGAAGAAGAAGCCCCGTCCTAATAGGCCTGGGGAGAGAAGTGGCGCACCTTCGGGAGATTTCCGTTCCAAAGGTCCGGTTACTTGTTACCAGTGTGGCAAGGTGGGTCACATTAGTCGTTTTTGTACCAAGGGCGGAGCTGGGCCAGAGCCGAGACAAGAACAATCGGTGCGTTCAGGTCCCAGTGTTGCAGAGAAGGGGAAAGCGGCGGAGTCGAGTGCTTCGCGGTTCCCTCCAGTGCAGCCTAGAGCCTATAATCTTGGGCAACAGGAAGCGATACGTCAACCCGATGTGGTGACAGGTACGAAAGGTTTAAGTTTCGTTATTACTATAATGTAGGTTGCGGCCTTTCATGTTGTTTTGCACGTGGTTAGGTTTCGTGCTAGTTTCGGGCTACCCCTCTCGAGTGTTGTTCGACACGGGGGCGTCACACTCTTTTCTTGCGGAAAGTTTTATCCGGAAGATTGGTGCTGAGTCTGTAGTGGCAGAAGTGGAGTTGAGTGTGCGTATGCCGAATGGGTCTTTCATGACTACCATGAGGAAGGGACGCATTGTGATGCAAATTGGCGATTGTGATTTCGTGTTAGTAACAGTGATTCTGCCACTAGCCGAATTCGATGTTATCTTGGGAATGGACTGGCTTGCGGAGCAGCGAGCTAGTATCGACTGCCAGTTGAAGGTGGTAACCCTGATAGGTGAAGGTAGAGCAGAGGTCAAGTTTGAAGGCCTAAGCGGAGTGGCTTGCTCCCTGATTTCCGCTATGCAAATGAGGCGTGCGGTAAACCAAGGAGGCGAGGCGTTCTTAGCATTGTTGGAGACTCAATCCACAAAGTTGGCTATTAGAGAAGTTCCGGTGGTGAAAGAATTTGAGGATGTATTCCCCGAGGAGCTTCCGGGAGCACCTCCTCAGCGTGAAATTGATTTCTCGATAGAGTTGGTACCGGGTGCGAGGCCGGTGTCGCGTCCTCTGTTTAGGATGGCACCGAAGGAACTGGCCGAGCTAAAGGTTCAGTTGCAGGAGTTGTTAGAGCAAGGGTACATTAGGCCCAGCTCTTCGCCGTGGAGCGCGCCGGTTTTGTTTGTGAAGAAGAAAGACAGAAGTATGCGGTTGTGTATCGATTATCGTGAATTGAATAAATTGACCGTTAAGAATAAATACCCGATTCCCCGAATCGATGATTTGTTCGACCAGTTAGTGGGGTCGGTGGTGTACTCCAAGTTGGATTTGAAATCGGGGTATTACCAGTTGAAGATTCGAGAAGAGGACGTTGCCAAGACAGCGTTTGGGACTCGGTATGGACACTACGAGTTTTCGGTGATGCCGTTCGGACTGACGAACGCGCCATCTGTGTTCATGGATTTGATGAACAGGGTTTTTCGCCCGTTCTTAGATTCGTTCGTGGTGGTGTTTATTGATGACATTTTGGTGTATTCAAAATCGGAGGCAGAGCATGAGTCTCACTTGAGGCAAGTATTGCAGACTCTAAGGGAGAATCAGCTTTATGCTAAGTTCTCAAAATGCGAGTTTTGGATCGAGAAGGTGGCATTCTTGGGTCACGTAATTAGTGGATACGGGGTGGCGGTAGATCCATCGAAGATTGAAGCCATTAGAGATTGGCCTGTTTTCAGAACCGTGGCGGAAGTCCGGAGTTTCCTTGGACTAGCCGGTTATTACAGAAGGTTCATGGAGAACTTTTCGCGGATGGCGTTGCCCCTCACCACTCTCACTCGCAAGGACCAGAGGTTCGTATGGACACCGGAGTGTGCCCGTGCATTTGAGAATCTGAAGGAAAGGTTGATGTCTGCTCCAATCCTTAGTCTTCCTAGTGGGACGGAAGGATTTCAGATTTTCAGCGACGCGTCAGGTTGCGGGTTGGGTTGCGTGCTGGTGCAGCACGGCAAGGTGATCGCTTATGGGTCAAGGCAGTTAAAGACTCACGAGAAGAATTATCCCGTCCATGATCTGGAGTTGGCGGCGGTAATCTTTGCGCTAAAGTTGTGGCGGCACTACGTTTATGGTGCGAAGGTGGAGATCTTCACAGATCACAAAAGCTTGAGGTATCTTCTAGACCAAAAGGACCTGAATATGCGGCAGCGTAGGTGGGTCGAGTTCCTTGGGGACTACGACGTGGAGATTCAATATACGCCGGGTAAAGCCAACGTGGTGGCAGATGCTTTGAGTAGGAAGTACTCCGGGCAAGGTAATTGGATGGAGGCGCATAACGAGCGTTTGATTCGAGACTTGGAGTCTCTTGACATTTCTTGTGTGGCTAGAGGTGAGTCTAGCGTAGCTCGTTTGAACTGGATTGAAATGCAGTGTGATATAATGGATCGAATCCGAGAGGCGACCAGTGCGGACGAGGAGTGCCAACAGTTGGTGTTGGAGGCTCAGCAAAGCGAAGGCACTGCTTTGGAGATGGTTGGTGGAATTCTGAGGAGAGACGGAAGGATCTGTGTTCCGCGCTTCGGCAAGCTTCGCGAGGAGTTGATGTTTGAAGCTCACTTTACGAAGTACTCCGTTCATCCAGGAAGTACAAAGATGTACGCGGATTTGAAGAAATCTTTTTGGTGGCCTGGGATGAAGCGGGATGTAGCCGAGTATGTGAGCCGATGTCAGACTTGTGCCTTGGTGAAGGCTGAGTGCCAAAGGCCCGGTGGGTTCTTGAAGCCTCTTCCCATCCCCGAATGGAAATTTGATGACATCTCTATGGATTTTGTGCATGGTTTGCCTCGATCGCAGCAGGGTAACGATGCGATTTGGGTGATAGTGGATCGCCTGACGAAGGTGGCCCACTTCATTCCGAATCAGAAGGGCGATGGCGTGGAGAAGCTCGTGGAGCTTTATGTTCGAAACATTGTGCGATTGCACGGGATTCCGAAGAGCATCGTTAGTGATCGCGATGGGCGATTCACCTCGAAGGACTGGAGATTAGTGCAGAAAAGTCTAGGCACGAAGCTCAAGTTTAGTACCGCGTTCCATCCGCAGACCGATGGTCAGACGGAGTGAACGAACCGTACGTTGGAAGACATGTTGAGGATGTGTGCTCTCGACTTTGGCAAGGGTTGGGAAGACCACCTTTTCATGGTGGAGTTCGCCTATAATAATAGCTTCCAGGCGAGTATCAAGATGGCGCCATACGAAGCTTTGTATGGAAGGAAGTGTCGAACGCCGATGTCTTGGGCAGAGGTGGGAGACACTAAGATTTTGGGAAAGCAAGTGGTGGAAGATGCTTGCGAGATTGTGCGGACGATTCAGGAGCGCATGAAGGTTGCTCAGGATCGACAAGCGAAGTATTTTAATGCGCGCCACAGAAATGTGGAGTTTGCAGTGGGCGACATGGTCTACTTGAAGATCAAGCCGTTCAAGGGTGTTTCGCGGGTGCGGCGACTCAAGAAGTTGAGTCCGAGATATTTGGGTCCGTTCGAGGTTACGGAGCGTATAGGCGAAGCAGCCTATCGTTTGGCGTTGTCCGCAGAGCTGAGTGGATTACATGACGTTTTCCATGTCTCCGTGCTGAGGAAAGCTTTGGTAGAGCCGAGCGTCGTAGTCGAAGCGGCGGCGGTGCCGGTGATGGAGGACTTGGGGGCGAGGGTTCGCCCGGTGTGCGTGGAGGATTCCGAAGTCCGGCAGTTGCGTAACAAGCAAGTCAAACTTGTAAAGGTGCGATGGGATAACTGCGGGCGAGACGAATTCTCTTGGGAGCGTGAGCAAGCGATGCGGGAGGATTTCCCGGAACTTTTCGCTCCAAGTATGCGTTGTGAATTTCCTGTTTAAATTCTGAAATTTCGAGGACGAAATTCTTTTAAGGGGGGTGGAGTTGTAACACCCCAAAAATCGTAGTTCAGCGAGGTAGGCGGAGTGGTAATGCTGCGCTCAGGATAGGCTAAAATTCCACAACAGTTCTATGCGCACGACCATTGTCCTCTTCGTGCACGACCAGTGATCGTGCGCTAGTGATCGTGCGTATCTCGCAAGGAATCGGAGTTCTGTCTCGGCTTATCGCACGACCATTCTCCTATTCGCGCACGACCAGTGATCGTGCGCCCTGTTTATTTCTGTTCCGCGAAATCGTGCGGGGATGACAATCCGACCGATCAAATATTTCGGGATTTGATCCAGCGGCTGAGATGTTTCGCTGGGGGGGGCTTTAGGGCTTGGATGAGGGGTTAATCCCTCATATTTTCAAGCCTTTTCTCTCTCTTAGGTTGGAGAAAGGAGAAGGGGGCAAGGAGGAAGAAGAGGGGAGATCCGCCATTGTTGGAGCTTTGGAGCTCCGATCGCCGATCCGAGACCGGCAACGCGTAGAGGGCGTCAAGGCGCTTCTTCTCCACCGTTGGTTTGCAAGCTTCTCATGGCTAGGAGGAGATCTCAAAAGGTAACGACATTTCTCCTCCCGGTCTTTAGGATGCGTGCTTGGCATTCCTTTATTTTCTGCATTTTGGCACCGGATCCGTCGAGTGAGAGGGATCCGGGTCGCCTTGGTTCAAAAGGAACCATCGGGTTGATTGAGTCCGTCCCCGACATGATTTGCACTAGAGATCCGCTCCGTTAGCGGATTAGGCATTGTGGGTGAAGACGGATTTGTGGCCGTTGGTCCGATTCGGTGATGTTGATTTACGCGCATTTTAGGGGTTTTGTTAGAAATCCGATTACTGCGAACTCATCGTTGTGATGCCCTTGTAGCTTCGTGTGGTAACGAACGTTGGGTTTAGGGCGGAGAAATAATGTGCGGAGTATGGGGCTTGTGATGCCTAGTGTTGTGCGAAGGCGCGATTGGTCTTTGTGGTCGGCTGGCTATCCCGTGAAGACTGAGATTCACGTGTGGAGAGTGTCCCGGCAAGATTAGTCCCTTCGATTGTTGACTGACGAGAATGTCTGTGCTATGGATGAGTCCGTTGACGATCGCCAGGCGAGGCAATCGGTGGACGTTGTCCCGAGAGTAAGTCCAGGGCCTTGGGACGTTTTGGTTAGCCAGAATTCTTAGTATCGGTCTTAGTGTGTTGTTGACGGCCCGAGCGTGTGAGCTGTTAGACAAGCCCGATGGCGTGGTGAGCCAGGCGAGGTGGGTCTCAGCGAGAGCTCTTGGCCTTGGGTTATGATGCCCTTGCGGGGAAACGATAAGTACCCTTGTGTTTGTGATGTGATGATGATGTATGATGATGTGATAGATTCATACGCTTTAGGGTGCCTTGGGTGAAACCCGGGTTTGCATTCATTCTGCACTGATAAGCCCCTTTTTATTATCTGCTCAACATAGAAACGTGGATGTTGTATGTGACACTCATACCTGTTTTTATGATGTTTTCCGTTTATGTACATTTGCATATGAAGTGCTGACTTGCAGGGTGAAGTAGTTCCCCGGGGTCGGCTAGGACGGCCGGGAGGAGGGATGTTGTTACATCGTTTGTGGTCAGCCATAGCTGACCCTCGTTTACCGCTCTTTGTGATTTGGTTGCAGGGCAAGAATCGCAGGCTGGACCCAGCGCGCCGACCAAAAAGGCCTAAAGCCTCATGAAGTGTTTACCTTGTCTTCATGCACTTCTTTTATTACCTCTGTTGTAACCGGCTTGCATGCCGAGGTAGTTTAGGTAAAACTACTATCTGTCCCCTTTTGTTGGGACGTCCTTTTGTGTTGAATGTTTGGTGATTTGGACTGTGGTTTTGTATGGCCTTAAGGCCAGTTGGACTCCTATGTAGTATGGACAATCTCTGTGTTTTCTGTTTGTTTCCGCTGTGTTGTCTGAGTTTTGAGAATGGGTAGTCAATATCATCTTTTAATACTGAAGCTGTGGCGGTTATATGTAGTGGGGTCCCGGCCGGACCCATGTTATATGATCATTGCAGGGGAGGTGTTACAAGATGTATTTGAGGCTTTTGTGGTCGGAGAAGATCTCGCATCTTATCCCATATAGGTAATGCCTCCAGACTTTTAGTGCGAACACCACAACACCCAGCTCTAGGTCATGGGTTGTGTAGTTTAATTCGTGTGGCTTCAATTGTCGCGATGAGTAGGCGACTACCCTGTCGTGCTGCATAAGTACGGCTCCTAATCCCTTCAGCAATGCGCCTGTGTAGATTTGGAAGCCTCAGTGACTGAGGGGAGCGTCAAGATCGGGGCAGATGTTTGCCGATTCTTTAGCTCCGCAAATGCTGCCTCGCATTCGGGTGTCCATTGGAATGCCGTATCTTTCTTGGTAAGGGTGGTGAGGGGTAAGACGATCTTTGAGAAACCTTCCACGAACTTGCGGTAGTAGCCGGCAAGACCAAGGAAACTCCTGATATCTGCTGCTGATTTAAGGGGCGGCCAGTCTCGTACTGCTTGTACCTTGGCCTGGTCTACTGCTACTCCAATCTTGTTGATCGTATGCCCAAGGAATCCGATTTCCTCCATCCAGAACTCGCACTTACTGAACTTTACGAAGAACGAGTGTTCCCGTAACTTGAGTAACACCATTTGGAGATGCCTGGAGTGATCTGTCTTGTTCTTCGAGTAGATGAGTATGTCGTCTATAAATACTATCACAAAGTGATCCAGGAAGGGTTCGAATACTTTGTTCATTAGGTCCATGAAGGCGGACGGGGCATTGGTCAACCCAAACGGCATCACCATGAATTCATAGAGCTCGTAGCGGGAGCTGAAGGCTGTCTTAGGGATGTCTTCTTCCCGTACTCGAAGTTGGTAATAGCCGGACCTTAGGTCCATTTTGGAGAAGACGGAAGCCCCTTGCAATTGATCGAATAATTCATCCATTCTAGGTAGTGGATATGTGTTTCATATGGTGAGTTTATTTAGTTCCCTGTAATCGATGCATAAATGTAATGATCTGTCCTTCTTTTTGACGAATAATATTGGGGCTCCCCAGGATGAGGTGCTCAGACTAACAAAACCTGCATCGATTAGCTCCTGTAACTGTATTTTGAGCTCGGCCAGTTCCTTCTGGGCCATCCAATAAGGTGCTCGGGATACTGGTCGTGCTCTGAGGGCTAGTTCAATTTGGAAGTCTACTTCTCGTTGCCGGGGCAACCCTGAGAAGGATTCGGGGAAGACGTCTGGGAAGTCTCGGACTACGGGCACTTTGGTGAGTACTCGTGTCCTGTCCTCCATCTCGAAGTAAATTAGATACATCTCCTCCTTTCGTCGAACTGCTTTTAACGTTTGGGCAGACGTTAGAATGATGCGGGTGACAGATGGTATGTAACATCCCGACTTTTATTGGGTCACTAGGCCCTAGTGAGCCCAATAAAAGTAGGCCCGAACGGTAGACATAACCCGATGAGGGGTTATGTGCTACGAATCCCGAATTGACTTCTGTCAGATCCGCTAGACTCGTATGACCAATACGAGTGCAACAGAATTCGTTGCACCTCAATCTGAGGTCGTTTAAAGAAAACGACCATTTTGAGTATCGTTGTGCGCCACTACCCCACTATAGTGGGATTGGCCAAACATACTCCGATCCAACTTCCGTCAGTCCCCTTAGACTCGTGTGACCTATACGAGTGCAACGGAATTCGTTGCACCTCAATCCGAGGTCGTTTAGAGAAAACGACCATTTTGAGTATCGTTGTGCGCTGCTACCCCACTATAGTGGGATAGTGGCCAAACATACTCCGAAATGACTTCTGTCAGTTCCATTAGACTCGTATGAACGATACAAGCGCAACGGAATTCATTGCGCCTCGATCCGAGGTCGTATGGAGAGTATGCCATTTTTGGACTATGCAGACCACCTCAGTGCAACGCACTAAATGTGAAGCACACAAGCTCGCCATCGGCCCCGACAAATCTTGATGGACCCCGGGACCATGAAGGACCCCGCCCTAAGTTGACCTCGGTCACCCCCCAAGCTTGAAATCTGTTGAGAAAAGAAAAGAAAGGGGGGGGGGGAGAGAGAATCCCCTCCCCCAAGGGAGGGGGGCTGCCCATGGATAGGCAGCCCCCTATTGGGGCAAGGGGGCAGGAGAGAGAAGGGGGGGGGGGAGAAAATATCTCCCCCCACCCATCCCTTCCTTTTAGCCCACGTGGGCTAAAAGGAAGGAGAGGGGAGGCCTCCCCCTCCCCTATATAAGGAGGGGCTCAGCCCCTCCCTAAGTGCCAACCCCTCCCCCCTCTCAGCCTCCTCCTCCTCCTTCTCTCCTGCTGGCTAGCCCAGCCAGCCCCCCTGCCGGCGCTATGCCCAACCCCAAACCGCCGCCACCCTCTTTCCCCACCATGGCCGGCCGCCCCTCAACCTCCCGAGCCCCTCCACCTCAGGTAGACATCTCCCCCTCCTCCTTCCTACTCTCCTGAGCCAGGCCGACCCCCTCCCCGTCGCCGGAGCACCGCCAACACCACCCCGAGCCTTGCAAGGCTCGGGTGGAGACACGGCCGTGGAAGCCAACCCCCCCAGCGCCGGTGGTGGTGCTGGGGGAGGTCTCCCCCCTCGGGGACCCTCGCGCCGGCGAAAGGAGGCGGCCGGGCCGCCAGAGGACGCAGCCCCGACGGCACCCGTGGTCCAGCCCCCCCTCTGCTCTCGTTTCCTGTACAGGAAATACCCCACCCCCGGCGGCGGCCGGCGGAGCCAGGCCACCGGACCACCACCGGAGTGGTCTCCGGCCCCCGGCGCACGACCGGGGGCGACACCGGCAGCTCTCCCCACGGAGGCGGCGGCGCGGCGAGCATGCATGGCGCATGCAGGCCACGCCACCATCTCCCGCCCCCTTCTTACCTCCTTTCCCGTGGCAGCCGGCGGCGACAGACCGCCAGACCACCACCGGAGTGGTCGCCGTCCCCCGGCGCATCGACCGGGGGCGGCGCCGGCCCAACCGGCCGCTGCCCGGCGGCGATAGCAGCCGCCTCCCGTCTTATAAACGGGAGCCGCACGATCTCCCCCAGGAGATCGGGCGGCTCCCGTTTTCTGGATTCCCGCCTCCCGCCTCCACATGTGTGCCCCCCACAGCGGATCCGCCGCAGATCCGCTGTGGGATCCGCGGGAGGGCGCAGGGTGCAAGACCCCTGCGCCTTCTCCCTGCCTCTAACCGCACCCCAACTGCCTTTCCCCCTTCCCCATTTTTCTGAGGAAAAATGGGGCAGTCATGACAAAAACTTCCTAAATGAAAAATGTGCCCCACCCTAAGGGGCACCTTCTGTATTTTGTTTGGGATTTTTAGGAAGTCATTTGCTATTTTTAAAACCCTACCAAAGGTTTATTTTGAGAAAATTAAAGGCCAAATGAGTTGGGAAAAATCACCAAAAATCATAGGCTCTAATTAAGGGTATTTTACAACTACTATTAGAGTTGGGGAGTGTGACATATTATTTTGGTCCTCTAAAAGCTTTTACAAGCAAAAATAAAAGCCCGAAAGGGAGCGAAATTCATCGGAATAAATCGGCGTCCTCGCGACGCACATTTTAGCGGTATAATAAAATTACGCGTATCGATCTCAGGAATCGATTGGGTTTAAAATATCGACGCAAAAATTTGGTACGAGATCGCGGCCGACGCCGCAATGCAGTAATGCCGAAATAATAAAAAGAACAAATCCACGACAAAGGGAAAATACTAAATCTCATGGAACGTAAATAAACTCCTGGAAATGGAGTAGAACCCCTACGAACCGGGAGAAAGCAGAACCTCCTCCTAAGAATGGAGTCGACGTTGAAGCCTCCTGTTATGGAGTGATTGGACTACTAACCCTTTACTTATTTACTGCTTTCAGTATTTTCATTTCTCCAGTCTCGCACTGGTCCTTATTTACTGCTTTCAGTATTTTCATTTCTCCAGTCTCGCACTGGTCCTTATTTACTGCTTTCAGTACTTTCATTTCTCCAGTCTCGCACTGGTCCTGTTATTATGGCCCCCTGCTTTCGGCCTATTTTACTGCTTGATATTATGGCCCCCTGCTTCCGGCCTATTTTACTGCTTGATATTATGGCCCCCTGCTTCCGGCCTATTTTACTACTTGTTATTATGGCCCCCTGCTTCCGGCCTATTTTACTGCTTGATATTATGGCCCCTTGCTTCCGGCCTATTTTACTGCTTGATATTATGGCCCCCTGCTTCCGACCTATTTTACTGCTTGATATTATGACCCCCTGCTTCCAGCCTATTTTACTGCTTATATTGCACTTTCTAATTCTGCGCTGACTTCGGTCCTACGCTAGCACGTAGTGCTTATCCTCCCTTTTGCGAGGCCTTAGTTGGGGAAAACCCGGAGTTGAGCCCCTCCTCCCACGTTAACCCCAAGCAAGGAGCCCTCATACCGCTGAGCCTCCCTGTCAGAGGTCGTATGACCGGTTGAGTAAGTTGCCACGCGTCTTAAAGCGCTTGTTTTGTATTTAAAGCAGTTGAAGATTGTTTGGAAGTGGCGGGTCGGTCATGCCCACAGACCGTTCGTACCGGTGCGGGTGGGTTGACGACTCATGGCGACAGGGAGATGTGCACCGCAGGTTATCACCACTCCGAACCTACAGTTTGCCTCCGCTGGTCGGCCTAAAAATCGGTTCGCCGGATGTCGCTCACATCCAGTTAGTACACCAAGTTGTACAGGAGGGCCTGAGTGATACGGTACGACTACACTCAGAAGTGGCAAGACTGGCCACTGTCACCGACGACCACATCGGTGAGGCCCGCGGGGTTAACTCCCCTGCTTGAAAAAAAAAGCGGTCTAAACTGTGTCGACACAGGGTCTTTTTTGTGTGTACAGGTTTGAATACCTGAGTATGAGTATGCGCGAGACAGTGTTGTGTATTTACTATACTGCGCGGTTATGGATAGTAGGGCGGAAGTCCCTATTTATAGACATATATATGTGTATATATATACGTTAACGGCTGCTAACCCTCTTCCTTGCTTCGGCTATTTATTTCTGTCCTTTAGCCCGCCCCTGGATATGGATCTGGGGAGGGGATGTGTTTTCTGCTTAGCTCTGTGACTAACGGTTATTTCTTATAACCAATCACAGGAGATGGGACAGCGCGGAGCCCCCGCACCGCAGGATGAGTTACCAGCCTTAGAGATGGCTCGATCGGACACTCCAGCCTCTCCCCTATCTTCCGAGACGTGAGTCCTAGAGTATAGGACTAGCCTAGGGTCTTGGTTATAGTCTATGTTGTGAGGCCCCTATTTAGACCCCACATACATCTGTATCTAAGCTATGTTCATACATTTGTCCCAGGCTGAAGTGTGGCTAGTGAATATGAAATAAACAACACATAATATAAATTTACTTAGCATACCTTAACTTATTTGCTGAATCTTTTCTTTTTATCCATAATCATTTTTTTGTTTCGCGTATCCAATGTCATGTCCGTTACCTACAAAATTTGACGACGGGCTTAGTCATAAAAATATGACTAAGTGAGGATATACCTCTTTCATTTCTATATACAATTAGAAAAACTTATGCAGTTAGAAATATATTTTCCATACTAACCATTTTCTGTCTCAGTAGTGAACTTATGAAGCATATAACTATATGAACATGTTAGCACCAATAAAATAGTATGAGCAATATAGAATCATAACCATATCATGTAACATTAAAACAGTGTGTCCATGTATCAGTATCTATGACAGAACATATTAACTGGGGGAACATGTCAGCACTCATAAACAGTATAAGGAGTTATAACATTCATATGAGCTATGGAACATGTAAGCAGTGCAAGTATCATAACTGTATCAATATCATGGAAGCAGTGCAAATACATAATTTCATGTCAGTTTTCATGTCTATAAGCTTTTATCAATGTACCTTTATAACCCTTTAAATCAGTACTTCCATGAATGTTTCGTTTCTTAGGATATATTAGGGGCGATTTGAATCCTTTTTCCTTTACCCCGAAAGGTCCTTTACCCCGAAGGGTCCTTTACCCCGAAGGGTCCTTTACCCCGAAGGGTCATCATGTACCAAAACCAGTACGGACAACCCGCGTTTACGCCTTTCGGCTTGACTGGTTTGGCAATTCATCAGTCATCATATACCAAAACCAGTACGGACAACCCGCGTTTATGCCTTTCGGCTCGACTGGTTTGGCACTTCATCATATTCATATCATTCATATGCATACAATTCAAGTCGCCCGTAATATAACCTCGTGTCGACACGTTTTCATAATAGTGCGTTCTTCATTTTATTATTCAATTTATAATCCCCTCAGAAGTGATTTGCATGTTTGCCTTTATCAAGGCCATACAATATAGCGACAATAAGTATCAGTGATAGCAACTATGCATTTAACATTCAGTATAATAAGTGCGCATATGTAAAAAGAACATAAAGCAATAAAGCTTAAATGAAACAGGTAGCTCTCACCATCAGTCGATTTGTTCTTTTCATGTCGTTGCCATGTCTATTTTTGATATGCCATCCATCACGATATCTTTATAGGAATCGTATCATATTCTATCGGGGTTGCACCTCACTATAGTTACAACATTCAGAAATGACATCATTTGGAAGTTGGAAACTACTATACCAGCCCTCTGTTTTGCATAATCACAAGACCAAAGCAATTAAAAAACTTAATTCCAAAACTATCATTCTTAGCAGCCAACTAGAACTCAATAACAGTAACCCATCAGAAAGTAAGGCAAAGCTCAATAATAGAAATGCCTAGCCCAATAATAATGATAGCGGGCCAGTTAAAACTAAAACCATATAACTTCTCTATGAAATTAGTTATTCATACTTTAAAGCAAAAACCCAAACTTAAAATCAGTAAACATGCATAGAAATTGACAGACCCAATGTAATAACTGCAGCTTCTACTGGGTATCATCCGGTTAACAATCACCCAAATAATAAGGGGAAGTATCAGTCGGCTAAGTAAGGTGAAAGCCCCTTGAGTTACTAATAGATTTTAACACAAACATCTCAACAACAAACCTCACTAAAACAGTAATTCTGGGTTGTTTTAAGGCAACCCAAACAGCACAACTAGACTGTTGCAGAGCATCAAACAATATAACCTAGACTGCCTAAGCAAACAGCAACCCAACTGAAACAACATATCCATCCTTTTTAGCAATACTCCCTGCACCCGATAATTTACATAGCAACACCCAGTAGAAAAGAAGAAAACTGAATAGCAGCCGGTCAACCAAACACCAAAACAGAAACCCCCAAAATCATTCAGTCAGCCGGTCAATCAGTGTGCATGATAGAGTTCAAACCCCCTTTTTAAACCAAAGTAAAGCAAAATTCTATCAAAACAGCAGGCCATGAAAGGGAACCAACTTAATTGCCGGCCAGGAGGAAACAAAGAGGAAACCCCTCAAAATCCATGGAGGAGTCAATAATCATAACTAGAAAACCCTAACTCTTATCCTTTTTTTTAAAATCAGTTGCTAGCAAGAACAAAAAAAGGACATTTATTAAGAAAGAGGGAGCAGAGCTCACAGTGAAAAGTTGGGAGCCGACATATGTAGATCGAAGGTCTCAACTCCTCCTAATCCAACAACAGCACCCCCAAGAGCCAACCACCAATCCTTGCCAAGCTTTTCCAGCCCAGTCGACGAGAGGGAGGAAGGCAATCGAGCAAAGAAGAGAGGAACCGAGCAAGCCCTAGCGACTTTGTACCCGCCAAGAGCTCCAGACGGTGAGAATAGGTATCCAGAAAAAGGAATCTCGTGAACAATTATATAAGAGTCAATAATCCACCGCCTTCATTAATCAAACCAACCTCAAACAACCTCTATTAGCACACCAACATCATCACTTTCCGCTATCAGCACATCAATGTGCACACTTTAACATTTACCTCTTAATGATATGGTATATATAACAGTCTCCCATTAACATAAAGTTAACCCAACCAAAACAGTCCAAACATGTAAGCTATGTTATCATATGTTTATACAATGCAAATATTTCAATCAACAATTCGTTGCGATGGATAATGTCAACACTGATTGTATATTTTCATCACAGGGGACACTTTTTATTTCATTTTATCATCAATTTGGATCGCTTCACGATTTGGGTCGTTACAAACTCTTCCCCTCTTATAGAACTTTTCGTCCTCGAAAATAGGACACAATATAAATCTCAAATATCACATTATTTACGTTTCCATGCACTCGCATTCCCGTGTTCCGAACTCCTAGAATTAAAGTGCTTAACAAATCGTCACAACGAACCAAAAATGAAATTTAGTATTCCATGAAACATGTACGTTATTCAATAAAACATTGTCGGGAAACACTATCCTATTTCTTTCGTTGTTCACTGTTTGAACTTTTCTCTTTTAGCCGTATATATTAATTGATATCTTACTTTTCACGTTAATGAATTATTGACGGTTTACCTTATCATTTGCAACAACTCGTAAACTATAACATGATATGCACGTTGCGATCCCTCATGTCACCATTTTACCTGCGCACATGTCATCACTCAATTTTAAATTCTTCAAATTTCCTACAATATTACATAATGTATCCGTGTAATCAATTGGCTTTTTATCTCGTTTTCTTTACATACTTTGTTTATCATATTATCATTCTCATTCGCAATTCATTTACTGGTTATGTTAATTCCTTTCGATGTCACTTACTGCCTAGGTCAATTACTTCCTATGTCATTTCCTTTATATGCACCCTTAGGACGTTCATTTCATAGTCATATTCCGCGGTCAAATTTCTCAATTGTTGGTTTATTTTCATATCTCATGATCCTATCGTTCCCCCTTTATAACATTTCTTGCAGAACGATCTAAAGAGTGTCAGTGACTTTCGTTTTCCTTTTTACTTCTTTGTATCACACTTTATTCACAATTATGTATAAAATGAAGGTAACAATATTTTACATTTTCAAGTCTCCTTCCTTAACATATTACATTGATTTATTTCTCTCACCACAGTTCACATATTTTCCTTTTTAGTTAACAATTTTATTTACTTCCCATGTCGTTTTACTTATCACTCATCGTACAATCATGACTTTTCATTTTCATCGCACTCTCCTTTGTTAAATTTCTTAAATCGTTGATTGAAACGATATACTTTATAAACATTTTACTTTGTAGTTTACCTGTGTGTATTACATTTGGTTCAAATTCATATAGGCCAGATAAGACGAAGATGGACTTCAATGCACATTCCTTTCCTTACCTATGGCTTGCAAATGGTCTCAAAACTTTGACAATGACCATTGTTATAAAATCTTTCTACAGACGCTTAATAGTGTCTCCATAACCTCCAAAATGTAATATATATCTCTCAACCCTTTAAAATGTTTGTGACAAAAAGGTTAGAGATTTACTATGTTAATTGTTTCTTTACCTTCATATTTCAACAATATTTTGTAAGACCTCTTTCAAAACCATATAACGTATCAAAGATTCGGCCGAAATCCAAGATATATTATATAGAGTGAAAGTGAAATTACAATTCATTATAGTCTTTACTTTACTTATTCATTTCCTTCAACGTTCCCTACCCATCATAATATTCTCCTTTTATTCTTAACAATACGTTTCTTCATTGCTTTGACAATGAATGTAGTTGTTTCAATTTACTATGGATATTTTGCAATACTTGCATTAAATAAAATCATATATTTTAAGATGTACAACATTTTATTTGTGCACTCTTCGTCAATTATTCAACTTGTATATATTGTGCTTTCGGTCATTCTAATTGCATAACTATACTTACCCCTTGCTTTTACACCTTGGCGAACATATTTTTCGCCAATTTTATAATCAGTCATGTCGGACTTATGAACTCTAATTGAATCAAATCCTTTTTCGCATACGGGCACCTTAATGATAAGCACAATAATCTTTAATATTGTTTCACATTTCATCTAATCAAATTTATTTTGATTCCTTATGATAACACCATACACGGAAAGTGATAGGTTTACCCAATCTATATTCATTCATTTTGTTGTTATGATAATCGTACTTTTGTAACAGTCACTTCATCCTTGCGGGAGTACAATTTCATGTATGAAGAACGTGTGTCTTACTTAAGCTTACTCTATCTTTTTCATCAAACATAATCAGGTTATGGTTCTATGTAATTAGACAACTTAGCAAGTTCTTCGCATATTCACAAGTCGTTATGCATGCATTTCTAGGTACTCAATGCGGCCAAGGCATTCGTTCATTTAACATATCTCCATCTTCCCATTATCTATATCTACAACGATGTACATATGATCTTTCTTCCCTTTCTAAGTACATTCATCTTTTACCTATTCCATGTTTATCTTATTCCTCTGTCTAACGCAAACAATACGCAGACATTTCTCCTTGAAGACATTTGGATTGACTCATGCAGTAGAAACAATGTTAAATATTACTTGGTTTTGTGTGGTTTAGGTTCGTGTACATTTCATTTCATTTCTATCTTCTCATAAATGTTTTTCAATCCTGTCGACTTAATTCCATTTAGACAGATTCCAAATTACTAAATTTCTATAATCGATCTTCTTATCATCATATCATGTGTGCTTATTTAGTACTCACTACAACCAAACTTCTTGAAAACCTGGCTCTGATACCAAATTGTGAGGCCCCTATTTAGACCCCACATACATCTGTATCTAAGCTATGTTCATACATTTGTCCCAGGCTGAAGTGTGGCTAGTGAATATGAAATAAACAACTCATAATATAAATTTACTTAGCATACCTTAACTTATTTGCTGAATCTTTTCTTTTTATCCATAATCAGTTCTTTTGTTTCGCGTATCCAAAGTCATGTCCGTTACCTACAAAATTTGACGACGGGCTTAGTCATAAAAATATGACTAAGTGAGGATATACCTCTTTCATTTCTATATACAATTAGAAAAACTTATGCAGTTAGAAATATATTTTCCATACTAACCGTTTTCTGTCTCAGTAGTGAACTTATGAAGCATATAACTATATGAACATGTTAACACCAATAAAACAGTATGAGCAGTATAGAATCATAACCATATCATGTAACATTAAAACAGTGTGTCCATATATCAGTATCTATGACAGAACATATTAACTGGGGGAAACAGGTCAGTACTCATAAACAATATAAGGAGTTATAGCATTCATATGAGCTATGGAACATGTAAGCAGTGCAAGTATCATAACTGTATCTATATCATGGAAGCAGTGCAAATACATAATTTCATGTCAGTTTTCATGTCTATAAGCATTTATCAATGTACCTTTATAACCCTTTAAATCAGTACTTCCATGAATGTTTCGTTTCTTAGGATATATTAGGGGCGATTTGAATCCTTTTTCCTTTTTCCTTTACCCCGAAGGGTCCTTTACCCCGAAGGGTCATCATGTACCAAAACCAGTACGGACAACCCGCGTTTATGCCTTTCGGCTCGACTGGTTTGGCAATTCATCAGTCATCATGTACCAAAACCAGTACGGACAACCCGCGTTTATGCCTTTCGGCTCGACTGGTTTGGCACTTCATCATATTCATATCATTCATATGCATACAATTCAAGTCACCCATAATATAACCTCGTGTCGACACGTTTTCATAATAATACGTTCTTCATTTTATTATTCAGTTTATAATCCCCTCAGAAGTGATTTGCATGTTTGCCTTTATCAAGGCCATACAATATAGCGACAATAAGTATTAGTGATATTAACTATGCATTTAACATTCAGCATAATAAGTGTGCATATGTAAAAAGAACATAAAGCAATAAAGCTTAAATGAAACAGGTAGCTCTCACCATCAGTCGATTTGTTCTTTTCATGTCGTTGCCATGTCTATTTTTGATATGCCATCCATCACGATATCTTTATAGGAATCGTATCATATTCTATCGGGGTTGCACCTCACTATAGTTACAACATTCAGAAATGACATCATTTGGAAGTTGGAAACTACTATACCAGCCCTCTGTTTTGCATAATCACAAGCCCAAAGCAATTAAAAACTTAATTCCAAAACTATCATTCTTAGCAGCCAACTAGAACTCAATAACAGTAACCCATCAGAAAGTAAGGCAAAGCTCAATAATAGAAATGCCTAGCCCAATAATAATGATAGCGGGCCAGTTAAAACTAAAACCATATAACTTCTCTATGAAATTAGTTATTCATACTTTAAAGCAAAAACTCAAACTTAAAATCAGTAAACATGCATAGAAATTGACTAGCCCAATGTAATAACTGCAGCTTCTACTGGGTATCATCCGGTTAACAATCACCCAAATAATAAGGGGAAGTATCAGTCGGCTAAGTAAGGTGAAAGCCCCTTGAGTTACTAATAGATTTTAACACAAACCTCTCAACAACAAACCTCACTAAAACAGTAATTCTGGGTTGTTTTAAAGCAACCCAAACAGCACAACTAGACTGTTGCAGAGCATCAAACAATATAACCTAGACTGCCTAAACAAACAGCAACCCAACTGAAACAACATATCCATCCTTTTTAGCAATACTCCCTGCACCCGATAATTTACATAGCAACACCCAGTAGAAAAGAGGAAAACTGAATATCAGCCGGTCAACCAAACACCAAAACAGAAACCCCCAAAATCATTTAGTCAGCCGGTCAATCAGTGTGCAGGATAGAGTTCAAACCCCCCTTTTAAACCAAAGTAAAGCAAAATTCTATCAAAACAGCATGCCATAAAAGGGAACCAACTTAACTGCCGGCCAGGAGGAAACAAAGAGGAAACCCCTCAAAATCCATGGAGGAGTCAATAATCATAACTAGAAAACCCTAACTCTTATCCTTTTTTTTAAAATCAGTTGCTAGCAAGAACAGAAAAAGGACATTTATTAAGAAAGAGGGAGAAGAGCTCACAGTGAAAAGTTGGGAGCCGACATATGTAGATCGAAGGTCTCAACTCCTCCTAATCCAACAACAGCACCCCCAAGAGCCAACCACCAATCCTTGCCAAGCTTTTCCAGCCCAGTCGACGAGAGGGAGGAAGGCAATCGAGCAAAGAAGAGAGGAACCGAGCAAGCCCTAGCGACTTCGTACCCGCCAAGAGCTCCAGACGGTGAGAATAGGTATCCAGAAAAAGGAATCTCGTGAACAATTATATAAGAGTCAACAATCCACCGCCTTCATTAATCAAACCAACCTCAAACAGCCTCTATTAGCACACCAACATCATCACTTTCCGCTATCAGCACATCAATGTGCACACTTTAACATTTACCTCTTAATGATATAGTATATATAACAGTCTCCCATTAACATAAAGTTAACCCAACCAAAACAGTCCAAACATGTAAGGTATGTTATCATATGTTTATACAATGCTAATATTTCAATCAATAATTCGTTGCGATGGATAATGTCAACACTGATTGTATATTTTCATCATAGGGGACACTTTTTATTTCATTTTATCATCAATTTGGATCGCTTCACGATTTGGGTCGTTACATATGTATCCCCCGAGGCAGTGGTTGTAAACATTAGGCTTCGGCCCTATTTAAATATGTAAATATAAGCAGTATGCTTGGCTTTGTTTATTTTGATTGCTCCCGCTGTACGTTCTGGTGTGATGTTGTGATTCTCGTGCCTGACAAGGAGACCACTCAGTGCTTGAGAGGGTGGGTCGTTGCCATTTGGGAAGCACTAGTGGCCATCTTTGGGCCGTAAGATCCCCCCTCCCTGAACCCGGTTCAGGACTGGGGAGGGGGGGTCTTACATGGTATACCTGCAAGGGTGATAGATTGCCCATTCGGGTTCTGGAGGTTGATCTCTCGGGTCGAGCAATTGATTTGGGCATTGTGCTCGGCCAACCAGTCCATTCCTAGAATGATGTCGAATCCAGTTATTGCTAGGATAGTCGCGAAGATTTCGAATTCCATGTCTTCCAGCATTGCCTGGAAAGAACACATCTCTGTGGATATCATGTCTGATCCGTCTGGGAGTCATATTCATATTGGCATTCCCGACGATCGTACGGTGTTTCCTTTGTCTGTGATGAAGTCCCAAGAGACGAAGGAATGCGTGGCACCGGTATCGAATAGCGTTTTAGCTGGATGACCTTCTACCAAGAGTAAACATGGTAACATATATCAATATACTATGATTACATGCTCTTTACAGATATACAAGAGGAGTAACTACATAGTTTACACAAAATTCTATATCACATATCTCTACTAGATCCTATCATCTCGGTCCAGCACCGCTAGCGAAAATATATACCTATCACTACGTCTGGTGCAGGTCCATGCTGAAGATCTAACACGTATGCCTCAAGCGGTGCTGCTCTGCCATATCTGTCCTGGCCCTTCCCGCCTGCAGGTCGTGCTCTGCGACCTCCTAGTCCTCGTCCCCTCTCTGTGGCTCACTGCACTTCCCCTATGCCGGGCCTACCTATAGCCTGAGGGCAGAAAGCTCGAATGTGCCCAGGCTGCTGACAAAGGAAGTAGTTCCCCGCAAAGGGAACATCTCATCGTGCGGCTGGGGCGGGCTGAGGTGCTGGAGCTGGTCGGGGTGCTGGGGCTGGGGGTGCCTGTCGGGGCTGGGGTGCCTGCCTATATGGCTGATGGCGGCGATGCTGTCTCCTATCACGGTCCTTCCTGTGAGGGCCTGTCCCTCTCTTTGCCCTGAGTCCGGGGACCATCCATATGTCCTCTTCGCTGCTGGGCCACCATCCTCTGGTTCATCTCTAGTGCTGCAGCGTGTGTGGCGATCGTGTGGACGGTTGACTGTGAGATCATGATCAACGCCTGTCCTAGGTCATCTCGTAGTCCCCGATAAAACCTAGTAGCTCTGTACCTATCTGTAGTCGCCAAGGTCCCAGCGAAGCGAGCTAAGTGAATAAACTCCTGCTGGTACTCTGGCACCGTCCTCTCTCCCTGTCGGATATGCAAGAATCGCTCCTGGAGAGCAACTCAGTCAGCGTCTGAGATGAAATCCTCCAGAAAGGCCTCAGAAAACTCTCCCCATAGGATCGTGCTGAGTGGTCGCCCTCTAAATATGGAGCGGCTGGCTTCCCTCCACCAGTCTCGGGCATAGCCCTCTAGTAGAGTCACTACCAAGGACACCACGGCCACATCGGGGCACATCATACCAACTAGAAGCTCCTCTACCCTCTCCACCCACTCCTCTGCCTGCATGGCAGACTCTGTGCCTCGGAAGATAGGGGGCCTTAGCCCTCGGAAGGTCGTCATAAGGTCAGTGGGCACGGTGTCCTGCTGGGGTGGCCATAGGATGGCCGTCTGAAAGGTGGCTAGCAAGGCTGTCAATGTCCGTCCCAGGTCGGTCTCGGTGAACGGGGATGCAGCTGGAGCGGCCGGTGCTGGTGGTGGATTGGTAGGATGGTACTGATCCCTAGATGAAGATCTTCCGTTACTGGACTCTGGTATCTGGAGAAGTAACAGACGAACATCAGTATTTGCAAAAGTAAGGGAATTTTGCAGAACTGACTGAAACGGAACTGGAAAGCGTGTGGGTGTACGACTGTGCAGTCTAAGATTCTTAAACCTTAACCTAAGGGTCCACCAGGCTTCCGCTGTGTGGATCGTCCTGAACCAAGAAATAGAACCTGTGAAGGGAGGATCTAAAGACTGCCTCATGTGGTCGGATCGTGGTAGCTCTGATCCATTTGTAAGACCCCCCAAACCTGAACCCGGTTCAGGGGGAGGGGGTCTTACTGCCCATGATGTCTACCAAGCGCTTCCCGGGTGGCGACAACTCACCCTCTCAAGCACTAAGCGATCGTCTTATCAGGCACACGAATCATCACAACACACATCAGAGTCACACAGCAGAAGTAGAATTCGAGAAAGCAAAGAAGCAATGATATATATATCTAACTGAAAGGGGTCGTAGCATACTGTTTACACAAAACGCCTCGTGGGCTACAACAGGTACATCAAAAGACTCCTTATTTAACCCTAGACTCTAAAACTCACGTCACGAAAGACTGGGGGCAAGGCTGGAGTGTCAGATCGGGCAATCTCTAGGGCTGGTAGGTCATCCAGCGGTGCATGGGCTTCGCGATGTCCCGTATCCTGTGAATGGTTCTAAGAACAACTGTTAGTCACAGAGCCAAGTGAAAACACATTTCCTCCCCGGATCCGTATCCTAGGGCGGGATAGAGTACTGAATTAAATAGCAAAAGCAAGAAAAGGTTAGCAGCATATATATATATATATATATATATATATATATATCAATAGGGCCTTCTAGCCATAATTTTCAGTAAAGAAGTGGGGAGCGCGCAGTTTATAGCAAGGTTAACAAATCTATCTTGCGCACACACCAGGTATTCAAACCTGTTCATACACACACACACACACACACACACACACACACACACACACACACACACACACCCATGTCGACATAGTTTAGACAGCTTCTCTTCCAGCAGGGTAGGGAACCCCGCGGACCTCACCGATGTGGCTGTCGATGACAGTGGCTAGTCTTGCCACTTCTGAGCGTAGTCGTACCGTATCGCTCAGGCCCTCCCATACAACTTGGTGTACTAACTGGATGTGAGGGACATCCGGCAGTTTCGAGATTTAGGCCGACCAGCGGAGGCAAATCAGCGGGTTCGAAGTGGTGATAACACACGGTGCAAATCTCCCTGTCGCCATGAGTCATCATCCCTCCCGCACCGGTACGAACGGTCTGCGGGCGTGACCGACCCGCCACTTTTATAGCAAGCAGATAGGCAAACAATCTTAAATCAGAGCAACTACTCCAAGTCCACCGCGACTTCCCTGCATCAACCGGCTACACAACTTGTAATCGGGAGGTGCGGCGGAAGCGGAGCATCTTATTTGGGGCTAACCTTATAGGACAAACTCGACTCTTGGTTATCCTCAACTAAGATCTCCTAGCAGTCTAGAAATAACTGCTATCTAGCGCGGGATTCGGGGTTAGCAAAAAATAGAGCAAAGTAAACTGCTGGGCTGAGTAATAAAAATACTTACAGTATGAAGGCCGAAAGCAAGGGACGAATTAACTGGACCAGTACGAGACTAGAGTATCGAAAAGAAAGGACAGAAAGCAATTAAAGAGATGACTAGTGCGAGACTGGAGTACTGGAAATGAAGGAACATGAAGCATAGCTAAGTGACCAGTGCGAGACTGGAGTATTAATCGAACAATTGCAGAAAGTAAATGCGGGACCAATACAAGATTGGAGGACAAAAATACATAAGCGGGTTAGTAGTACAATCACTCCATATCAGGAGGCTTCAGAGTCATTACCGTTCTTAGGAGGGAATTCTGTTCTTTCCCCGTTCATAGGGGTCTCTTCTCCATTCGTAGGAGGAATTTCTATTCTTTCCCCGTTCATAGGGGTCTTTTCTCCTTTTATAGGAGCTTGTTGATTTTAGTTATCGACCGGGGTCGACTTATATTTTATGCGATTCCTTATTTCGGTGTGACTTGGGCTCATCTTTTAATTATCTTGTCGTTACTAATTTAGAAATGTCGCCTTGCGACTACGACCCAATTGCGTGTTCTGATATTTTAACTGGGTCGACTTCTCGCCAAAATTGGCGAGCTTACCTCTTTGTTTCGATCGACTTGCACAAGTTTATTACATAGATAAAATAACGCATCGAGAACCTGCAAATTCGTCCCGATTATTTCCTTCCATTTCGGGTGCTAAATTGCTCGTAGAAATCTTATTCAGGGTTGTAAAAATAGCAAAAGGATTGATAAACTTCCCAAACTTTGGTAGTTGGAAAATAGCCTAAGAGTGAGCCTATAAATCTTTGGGAATTTTCCTAATTTATTTGGGCCTTAAATTACTTTAAAGAAAACTTGAGTAGGCAGGGGCAGGAAATAAGAAAGCTGGGGCCGTCCGATCTCATCGTGGAGATCGGATGGCTCCCGCTAAAAGGCAGGGCTGCCGTGGCAGGCGGCCGCTGCCGCCGCCGGGCAGCGGCCTGCTGGCGCTGGCGTCGCCCCCGGCCGGTGCACCGGGAGCCGACGACCACTCTGGAGGTGGCCCGGTGGCCTGGCGCCGCCGGCCACCGCCGGAATAACAAAAGGGGGCGGGGGAGGTGGCGCAGTCTGCATGCGCCATGCAGGCTTGTGCTGCGCCACCTCCTCTGTCAGGAGCGCCTTCCCCCGCCCCCGGCTGGAGTTCCGGGGGAGGGGCGAACCTCCGGTGGTGGTCCCGCGGCCTGGTGCCGCCGGTCGCCACCGGGGGAGGGCGCCTACCCCATACAGGAAAATGGGGGGGGGGGGGGGAGTGCGCGGGTGCTGCCATAGAGGCATTCTCCGGTGGACTAGCCGCCTGCCCTCGCCGGAGCTGAGGTCCCCAGTGGTGTCCTGCTCCTCCAGCGCCACCACCGACGCTGGGGGTGCAGCTCTCACAGCCAGCACCTCCACCCGAGCCTGGGTAAGCTCCGGGTGAAGCTTGCGGCGCTCCGGTGACGCGGTGGGGGGGGGGGGGGGGAGGGGGACTTGCGGGGAGGTGGGAATAGGGAGGGGGGAGGTTCCACCTAAGAGGGGGGGGGGGG
This sequence comes from Dactylorhiza incarnata, assembly GCA_033032865.1. NCBI lineage: Eukaryota > Viridiplantae > Streptophyta > Magnoliopsida > Asparagales > Orchidaceae > Dactylorhiza > Dactylorhiza incarnata. The sequence continues at coordinate 31,614,408 of JAWHQI010000003.1, read as the reverse complement.
GGGCTCTGGAGGTTGATGGTCGGGCGACCATGGAGGGGGAGCGGCAGTGAAGGCTCAAGCAGGGGTTGCTCCGGTGGGTGGCTGGTCGGCAGGGGAGGGGGAGGTGGCTGGGAGGTGTGGCTTGGCTAGGGTGGGGTGGGGGGGGGGGGGGGTCTGGTCTCTTATATAGGGGAGGAGGGAGGCCTCTCTCCCTTTATTCCCGGTGTGTGAGTGAAGGGAGGGTGGGTGGGGGGAGATATTTTCTCCCCCCTTTTTTCATTTTTCCCAAGACAATCAAGCTGGGGGGGGGTGACCAAGGTCAACTCCCGGTGGGGTCCCCCATGGTCCCGGGGGTCCATTAGGGTTTACTGGGGTTGATTCCGAGTTTGTGTGCTTCGTATTTCGTACGCTGTGCCGAGGCGGTCTACATAACCTAAAATGGACATATTTTCTATATGACTTCGGATCGGAGTGCAACGAGTTCCGTGGTGCTCGTATAGACTATACAAGTCTGACGGAACTGACGGGAGTCAAATCAGAGCACATTTGGTCACTATTCCACAATAGTGTGGTTGTGACGCGCTACACTACTCAAAATGGTCGTTTTCCCTAAATGACCTCGGATCGAGGTGCAATGAATTTCGTTGCGCTCATAATGGTCCTACGAGTCTAATGGAACTGACGGAGGTCAGATCGGAGTACGTTTGGTCACTATTGCACAACATTGTGGTTGTGACACACTACACTACTCGAAACGGTCGTTTTCCCTAAACGACCTCGGGTCGAGGTACAATGAGTTTCGTTGCGCTTGTATTGTTCATACGAGTCTAATGGAACTGACAGAGGTCAGATCGGAGTATGTTTGGTCACTATTCCACAACAGTGTGGTTGTGACGCGCTACGTTACTCAAAACAGTCATTTTCCTTAAACGACCTTGGATTGGGGTGCAATGAATTCTGTTGCGCTCGTATTGGTCATACGAGTCTAACGGAACTGACGGAGGTCAAATCAGAGTATGTTTGGTCACTATTTCACAACAGTGTGGTTGTGACGCGTCACACTACTCAAAAGGGTCATTTTCCCTAAACAACCTCAGATCTGGGTGCAACGAATTCCGTTGCACTCGTATTGGCCATACAAGTCTAACGGAACTGACGGAGGTCAGATCAGAGTATGTTTGGTCACTATTCCACAACAATGTGGTTGTGACGCGCTACATTACTCAAAACGATCGTTTTCCCTAAACGACCTTGGATCGGGGTGCAATGAATTCCGTTGCGCTCGTATTGGTCATACGAGTCTAACGGAATTGATGGAGGTCAGATCAGAGTTTCCTAGCACAGTATCCCCTAATCGTGTTACTTCCTACCCTTGGGGCCTACTTTTATTGGGTCCGCTAGTGTCTAGGGACCCAATAAAAGTTGGGATGTTACATTAAATATGGATATTAAAAAATTCAGAGTTGGACAAAGATCTCTAGACATGATCTTGGCCAACCAATGCCATGGTAGTGCCAAATATGGACTTGGATATGTTACTGGGAGCTATCGCCCAACGTTGACCCTTAACGTTGGCGTTAGCAATAAATCCAGAAATTTTATTTCTGTTAATAAAAAATCATTTCAAAATTCAAATGTTATGTCATCTTCCTGCAAGAGATTATCCAAAACTCTGAAAGGGGTTTCATCCCCTTTTATATCGTGTGCCAAATGTCATTTATTTGGACACACCTCAGACTCGTGTAGGAAAAAAGGTTGTAGTGCTACAAATCTGAGTGCCTAAGGTTTCCACCTATTATATGGGAGAAACCTCTTGGGTATCCGGATCTTTACTCTCATCTTCTTTTTAGGTATGTTGGCAGGCTAAGGACAAAAAAGACGTGTGGTATTTGGACTCGGGATGCTCAAAACACATGACGGGCAACAAAACAAGTTTCTTAGCCTTGGGATGAAGAAAGGAGGGTTGGTAACATTTGAAGATAACTGAAAAGGAAGGATCATGGGCATTAGCACAGTGGGTAACGAATCTTTCTCAATCTCTAATGTTTTATTTGTAAATGGCTTGAAACCTAATTTAATATCAATTAGTCAATTATGTGATAAAAGTTTAAATGTGTTATTTGAATCATCTACAAATCTTTGCAAAATCTTAAATTCTAAAACAAATGATGTCGTACTCACCGCACCTAGAATTCATAATGTTTATATGATTACCTTTAATGATCTTTCACAATCGTCTTTAAAATGCTTTATTTCTAAAAAAATGATGAATTGGAACTTTGGCATATGCGTCTTGGTCACTTTAGCACCAAGCTTATTTTGAAATTATCAAAAAATAAATTAATTAAAGGTTTACCTATACTTAATGGTAATTTATCTTCTCTTTGTACACCTTGCCAAAAAGAAAGTTTTCAAAAAATTCTTTTAAAAGAAAAAATATAATTTCTACTTCTAGACAGCTTCAATTAATTCATATGGATTTATTTGGACCGGTTAGCACTTCAAGTCTAGGAGGTAGAAAATATACTTTTATAATAATTGATGATTATTCTAAATTTTGTTGGGCTTTATTTTTATCTTCCAAATCTGATGCATTTCTTGAATTTATTAAACTATGCATTCGTATTCAAAACGAACTTGATTTAAAAATTAAATGCATACGCTCGGATCATGGAGGAGAATTTGAAAATGATAAGTTTTCTTCTTTTTGTAATGATTTAGGAATTAAACATGAATTTTCCGCTCCTCGCACCCCACAACAAAATGGTGTAGTGGAGAGAAAAAATATAACCCTTCAAGAGCTAGCACGCACTATGCTTTGTGAATATGGGTTGCCTAAATCATTTTTGGTCGAAGCAATTAATACTTCATGTTATATTATTAATTGTATCGTGCTTCGTCCTATTTTAAAATTAACACCTTATGAACTTTATTTTAGAAGAAAACCTAATGTATCTTATTTTCATATTTTTGGTTGCAAATGTTTTATTTTAAATACTAGTGATGCATTAGGAAAATTTGATGAAAAATGTGATGAGGGAATTTTCATTGGTTACTCTTCAACTAATAAGACTTATAGAATTTATAATAAAAGAACTAAAATAGTTGAAGAGTCTATTCATGTAAGTTTTGATGAGTTTGTTCACTGTGAAGATACAAATCATATAGGAAACGAAGACGAACCACTTTCCCCTTTGTAACACGAGGATGATGAATCGCTTGGAGAAAAAGGAGAAGAAAATGAGGAGAAAGAAGAAGAGATAGTAGAATATATTCCTCCAAGTGTGCTACAGTTTTCAAAAGATCATCCAAGAGAGCTTGTTATTGGAGAACCGTCAAAAGGGGTAAGTACTTATTCTTCTTTACACGATTCTTTTTCAAACCTTTGTTTTGTATGCGAAATATAACAAAAAAACTTTTCAGCTGCTTTAAATGATGAATTCTAGTTTTTAGCTATGAATGATGAATAAAATCAATTTGAACGTAATAAGGTTTGGAATTTAGTAGATAGACCATCTAATCATCCGGTTATAGGTGTCAAATGGATTTTGAAAAATAAACTAGATGGTGATTTTAAGATTACAAGGAATAAAGCTAGACTAGTTGCACAAGGATATTCACAAATCGAAGGGGTAGACTTTGATGAAACTTTTGCACCCGTTGCTCGCCTAGAATCAATTAGAATATTTCTTGCATTTTTAGTTTTAAAATATTTAAATTATTTCAAATGGATGTTAAAAGTGCATTTTTAAACGAGATTATAAAAGAAAAAGTTTATGTAGAACAACCCCCCAGTTTTGTGTGTGAAAAATTTGCAAATCATGTGTATAAGTTAGAGAAAGCACTTTATGGATTGAAGCAAGCGACAGGGGCTTGGTATGATAGATTGACATTATTTTTGATAAAGCACGGTAATAAAATGGGAAGTGCGGATAATACACTCTTCATTAAGCATGTAGATAATGATTTGATTATATTGCAAATTTATGTTGATGATATTATATTTGGAGCCACTAATGAAGAGTTATGTAATGAAGTAGTTTTAGTGATGAAAACTGAATTTGAAATGAGTTTGGTAGGAGAACTCACTTATTTTCTAGGATTTCAAATCTCACAAAAACAAGATGGTATTTTTATTTATCAAACTAGATATGTTCAAGATATTTTTATAAGATTTGGATTTGAAAACCTAAAACAAGCTAATATACCAATGAGTGCATCACTAAAGTTAGGAAAAGATGAAGTCAATATTTCTATTAATCAAACATTATATTGAGGAATGATAGACTCATTGCTATATTTAAGCGCATCGAAACCCGATGTTATGTTTTCTGTTTGTTTATGTGCTAGATTTTAAGCTAACCCAGAAGAATCACATTTAAAAGCGGTTAAACATATTTTTAGATATCTAATCTGAATATCTAGATTAGGCTTATGGTATTCTCATAATGATTGTTTTATTTTACATAATTTTTCTGATTCAGACTATGTGGGATGTTCATTAGATCGTAAGAGCACTAGTGACACGTGTCATTTTATAGGTGCTTCACTCATATCATGGTCGAGTAGGAAATAGAATTATGTTGCCCTCTCCACCACCAAGGCTGAATATATCGCACAAGGTAGTTATTGTGTACAAGCCTTATGGATGACCTAAAATTTAGAAGACTTTGGTGTTTATCTAAATAACATAAAATTAAAATATGACAACAAGAGCGCTATCGATCTTACAAACAATACCATACATCATTTTAGATCTAAATATATAGATGTCCGACATCATTTTATTAGGGATCATATCAAGAAGGAACATATTAGAATTAGCTTTATAGGGACTGACTCACAACTTGCCGATATTTTCACCAAACCTCTACCCGATGAATGTTTTAACATGCTTAGATTAGAATTGGGCGTCTTAGAAATATCTCATTAAGTCTTATAAAATGCTATTAATTTTTTTTCTCTAATTATATTTGTTTGCATTAAAAAAAAACAAAAACCAATGAAAAATGTAAAAACACTCTTTAAAGAAAAAAAATTCTAAAAGAGCCTTCAAATCAACTCTAAAATCTTTGAAATTCCAACATTAAGAAGGCCTCTTTATAATACAAAGGAATTATGAAAAACATTTTTCAAAAAATCAAGCTTTGTAGTTATGATTTGGCGTTAAGAAGCTAACGTCTAGCGTTAGCCCCTTTGCCCCAAATTTTTTTCTGTCTTTTTGAAATTTTTTTGTATTATTTTAATGCAGTGTTTTATTTTTATTTCTCTATTTTAAAAGTTTTCTATTTTTTTAAAAAACAATGATGATAAAAATTTATGCTTAAATGCTTAAATCAAGTATGATTATATTTATTACTTAAAGATTATTTACAATATTTGATTTTATCTTTCAAGTTTCATATAAAACTTTGTTTTGCTTTTGTCATGCCTTGAATATTATCTTAAAATGTGCAATGAATTTGGTTATAGATTGCACGTGTATAAATGTTTTTACACGCCTCTAAGTATGAGTAAAGATTTATCTTTGATAATGATCTTCTCACTTACACTTTTTTGTTAATCTACATGTGTTGTAAATCTTATTTTCGCATGATTGTGTAGCATAAGAATATATCATTTTTGAATTTCATAAATAGTTTACCTACACAACATTGAATTCATTCTTGAAATTCTTTGTTTTTCATGCACTTGTGATTAGAGAAATGTGATATTTCAAATAAAAATTTATATGTTTGCAACAAATGAATTTGGAGTCCTTTGTAAAAAAAACAAAATCAAAATAAAAAGAATAAGGAAAACTCCACCAAAAATTGTAATGTGTCTTGTGTAAATAAATTTTTGGCCACTTCTCTTTAAAAATTAAAATCAGTATGTGCATTGAAATTTGTGGAAGTAAAGTTGTTTATGTTTATTTCAAGTTATGTTCTTAAAATACAAACTTTCATGTGGTTTGATTTATACACTTGTATACTTTATCAAAACACATTTATTGAACACATCATTATCATTTATAACACTTCCACTCATGAGATTTGGACCTAAAGCTTATCTACAATATTCTCTATAATCTTGAGTAAATGCACTTGATAGCAAAACATGATCTTTTCAATGTTTATGCATACTTGAAATGCAAATTTATTTACATTGTAAAACATATATTTTCTTAATATTTGTAATCTTGCTTGCTAATTTTCTATTACCAATATCAAATATACTTGCAACTTGTGTATCTAAATTAAAAACATCTACTTAATTGCTTTAAACATTATTTATTTTTTGTACTTACAAATTCTTATAGATGTTAAATATTGCTTTTGCTGTGTTCACTATTTTTCAAAAAGTTGTTATTATATCTACATAGTGCATATCATTTCATATTGTGATTACTCTAACCCACCTCCTTTTGATTATAACAAAAGGAGGAGAATAAATTAAAGAAATAAATTGTAGATATAAATTGAAGATATCTATTATTTAGGGGGAGTAAATTAGAAAATGCATTCATGTAGGGTGAGTATCCATATAGGGGGAGTATGCATGCTTATCACGCTTATCATATACTATAAACACTACTCAAATTAAAGTTTATTTCTTATTAGTGGATTTGTTTTTATCAAAAGGAGGAGATTGTTGGAGCTTGTGTTCCACATCTCTTAGTTTGAGAATAACAAATCACACTATGTATTTGATCGTGCTTGTGTTTATAGTATGCATGTACTATAGTTAAATAACCCCATGAACATGATGCTAATTGATGACAATTCTCCGAACAGAGAGTTAACGCCCCGTGTTAAAAGTTAACACCCTGCATTAACTCATCATCGAGATGGGATTATGTCGAGAAGAGAATGATATAAAGAAGAAATAGCGTCAAGAAGCCAGAGACAATGCCCATGTTGGAGCTAACGTGGGCTTTGAGTCCATGATCTGCCACGATCTCGATGTTTGCACGACCTTAGTCACGACCATACACGATCACTAATGTTGGCGTTAACTTCTTAACGCGCGATGTTAGCTTCCGTGCCTATTTAAAGAGCTGATTTCATTGCTCAATAGTGGAACTTTCAAGCCTTCATTCCAATCTTCTAAGAGAGCATTTCATCCCCGAATTCAGAGAGCACTCCCAACACCACCATTAAGGAATAAGAGTGAGAAGGAGATTTCTAACTGTCAAATTTGAAGAAGGATGCTCGCTTCAACTCCGAGGATGGTCATTGCATGTCTTAAACATCTCCTCCAGTGCACTTCAATATAGGGAGTCTTTAATTCTGAATTTACTTATATCTTTTCATTATTTTCGTATAAAGTAGTGAATTCGCCGCCTTGCATGTGGTGACTAGGCTGGGTTCAGTTTAGGGGAAATTTGTCGCCTTGTGCGTGGCGACTAGGTCAAGGGTAGATCAAGGGGTGGCTAGAGGCCTTATCTGGGAAAGATATGCTATATCCAACCGGTCCTTGGGAAAAGGACCGGTGAAGAAACAAAAAGTGTTTTTTTACCTTGTCGCCTTTAATTTCAAACATTATTGAAATTTTATCTTTGTAATTCTCTTTGAAATATAATATTCATTTTCTTTATCTCTGATTTTCTGGAATTGTATTTCATTTAAGATTTCATAAGTAAAATCACTTTGACATAATTCTGTGAAGCCTAATTTTCTAGAGAGCTAACGCCCAACGTTAACTTTTAACGCTGGCATTAGCAACAAAATAAAAAAGCTTCGATTTTCTATAAATCTCTTAGTTTTACTCAAAAATTCATAAATCCCTTATTCACCCCCTCTAAGGGAGCATAAGATCCAACAGGTTTGTCTCAGGAGTCACGACCAGGATGCTAACCGCAGTCTAGATCTCCCCGTCAGCTCAGTTAAAATTACATGCCCTGAGTCACGCCCGTGACCAGAGGACATGACTCAGTGTCACGGCCATGATGTCTTCCGCAATCTAGAACTGCCGCCAGCTCAGTTTTAAAGTTACACGGCTTGAGTCACGCCCGTGACCAAGGGCGTGAAATCTGATTTATTGTGGAAATGACAACTATTTACTCTCGGGCGCGCCTATTTTAGATCCAGCCGGACACGCCCAGTTACACGCCCATGACTGAGGGCGTGTAATGTCGAGTTAAGTTGCTTTTGGCAGTTTCCTGCCCAACGTTCCTAGGGTTTTTAAGAAAGCAGTTACTCCCAGTCAAGCCCTTGGTCACGGGCATGACCAAGGGTGTGACTCCCCATTTTCACCTATAAAAGGCAAGAATCTTCAGAAGACCAAGAGTTCGATTTTGGAGTCTATTTTCAGCTTTGTTTTACTGTTTTCATGCATTAGTTAGTTTCTTTATAAGTTAAAAGTTTTTATTCTCGCAATTTCAATTCAAGTATTTAGTTCATTTTTATCTCTTTTGAATCATGTCTTCTTTTATCTCTACTTGTATTCCCATCATTTTGATGAGTAGCTAAATTTCCTTTAGCACTTGGTCATGATGAACTTTAGAATGAAATAAAATGAGTTTTGTACTTTTCTAAATTAACAAACTCTCTTTTTATTTATCTTTGATTTATATTTGATGTACTTCGCTTTGATTTCATATATCCGGAATATGATTTTCAATTTATGATCCGTATTCTAGTTGATCAAGAGATCCATGCATACAAGGAGATCGCTCAAAGATAAAATGAGTTGCATTCACTCCTCGAGAGAGGACGACATAAATTTTCTGGATTGGAGTCAAATCCAATAGTGGGGTTCACCGCTTAAAATAAGCTTAAGGGTTTCGACTGGCCGATGGGTCTTAATCGAATAACCTAAGGTTAGTTGGTAGTATTTCCCGAGAGAGGTGCTATCATGTTTTGAGAACATCCACGGTCAAAGATATTTCATTAAGAGTTCGCAAATTTATCTTTTATAAATTTGTATTTTATTCCAAAGGGATTCTGGGTCAAGTGCTAATCTTTTAATCATAAATTTTCTTCTTAGTTGAATTTCTCCTAATCGTTTTCCGAAATAAACCAGATTTTTCGATCGATAAAATAATAGCTCTTCTTTGTGAGTAGAAGTACTCAATGACTTAGAAATAATACGACACTTGATTTTCTAAATCCTATACTATAAAACGATAGGTACACTTGCCTTATCGGATTATGCATGGATCACATTTTAAAATTTACGCAACACAATTTTTGCCATCACCAGTGACCAGTCAACAAATGATAGTCAATGAATGTTGATTGCAAAGCTTTCTTTAGGAGTTATTTTTCTTAGCATTAACTTCACTTCATGAGACTTTCTTAGCGAGATTAAACATACATTATCACCTAACATTTTGAGGAGTTTCTACATAATCAACTAGCTTTATCTCATTAAATCTATATGGATTTTTCCTAACAATCTCCTCTTTTAAATGAATAGAAATCTTTGCACATCTTAATGAGAAAAGAAAGGAGAATATGCTCTACAATAAAACATTCTTATGACCAAGTACTGTTGGGGTAACTCTCCCTAAGAAATATACTATGTTCCATAAATAAAATGCAAGAGTTATTTAAATACACAAGGCATTCATTTACACAGATAAATAAGACAGAAGAATATAATATGAAATTCATTAAAGAGAAGAAGATCCTAAAACTTCAAATATGCATTCCTTGAATTTATCATTAGTCAAAAGAGTATAAGAACTTTTTACATAGATCAATTTTCCTTTTAATTACATAAATCTTAGAAGATAGATATGCAGTTCTCTTCTTCTTGGACTCTCCCTTCACCTCAGATGCTTTGTCCAGGGCACCTTCATCCCTGTCTAAGGATTTGAAAAGGTTGTTCTTGGAAGGATCTTTATAATGAAAACTCTCCTTCAGAGTCTAACATCTGGGAAGGGTATAGGTCAACTTGGATTTGGACTCATTTCTCTAGAGGTAGATAGGGAGTCTCATGTGTAGCACAAAAGAGAATTTTTATAACACCAAGAGTCAATGTAGGAATTTTGGACTTGGGTCCCATGATGTGAAATTGGGGAATGAAAGAGGTTGCATACTTCATTAAGTATTTATCCTTGTCAGTGAAAGAAGATACTTTGGAGGAGAATATTCCAGTAGTGGGAGAGTGGACATCAAAACTGGAGGGGTCTTAACATCAACCTTCTTATCCTCTAGAACCTTTTCTTGCCTTATCCTGGCTTCCTTAGCGAGTTCCCTAGGGATTCAAGCAACCCTTTCAATTGAAGTCTCCTTACTTTTTACCTTTCTTTCTGCATCCTGTTTACTCTTCTCCCTCATATGCCTATCAAATTCCCCAAACATCTTCTCCTGCTTATATATTTCTTTTATTGGGAAGTTTGGCCTAGTTAGCGCCTCTTATTATCCTTAACTACCACTACAAGAAAATAAGCTTTTAGTGATGAAATCTTTGTGACGAAATATTTTTCGTCACTAAAAATATATTTTTTGTGACGAAATTAGAGGCTAGTCACTAAATGATGATTTTCAATTAATTAGTGACGAAAATAAATATTTGATCACTAAAAATATTTTTTTAGTGACCAAATAATATTCCGTCACAAAAAATATTTTTTTGTAACCGAATTATATTTAGTCACTAAATAGAACTATTTAGTGATGAAATGACAAATTTGAGATGGGCGCGTGTATTTTATTTAGCGCGATTTCTACCGCAATCGCGCTTCTTATTTCATTTCATTTCCTTAATTAACATGCGTTCAAGCCATAAGTTCATCCTCCTTCTACGATCCCTCTCAATGACAGCCCCCTTCTACTCCCTCCAAGACCTCCGCTCGATCCATAAGTTCCTTCACGTCCAATATTGTGGTGGGCTGGTGGCTGATCCTTCTTCTCCCCATCCGATGCGAAGCTGCTTGGGCCAGACACTGATCGAGGTGTTCCCTCTCCGTCGCCCTCTCCAAGTCGAAGGACTATGCCAACCTTTCTCCCAACCTATGCTTTTCCTCCAGTCTCCTTCTACTAGGTCAGTCGTGTTTGTATTTGTGCCTTTACTTTTGTTAGTTGCAGGACAGAGTGCGGACACTTGGGTTAAAACATCTTTCTCTCTCTCTTTCCCCACCTCTCTCTCAATTTATACTCTAGACTTCTCCATCATTGCCATTTTCCAGATCTTTGCTGCAGTCCAAAGGAGGAATAAGGACTAACTTTAAGTCTTTCCTTACTTCGAGGGCTGATGTGGGAGGTTCAGGCTTGGGTGGTTCACCCTTTTGGAACACAATAGAGTCTCCACATAAAGAATAGTTGGCTATTATTTAGTATGAATTTGAGGAGGGGGAATGGGATCTTTGGGAGCTATATACTTTGTTGATTCTTCTTGAATAACTAGAATCTTTGGGTCTTCAAGATGGAATTCAGAAGTGTTGGGAAAAACCCCTTTTGATTTAGCTTAATAAATTAACTATAGGTGATTTTTACTCTCTTTATTACCCATATTGTATAGTAATGGTAATTTGGTCATAGAAGTCTTAGGAAGTCAGCTGAGTAAAAGTCATGAGAAAGGCAAACTGAAAACATAAAAAAATTTTCCAGAGTAATTATGCGTCGACTAGTAGTCGACGTTACTTCGACTGGATATCAACGCAACTTCGGAAATCAAGTCGACGCACCCCTCAAGATGAAGTTGACGTAACATTAATTATTATTCGATGCAGAAGCCACAAGTTGAAGTCCATGGATGTGTCAATAAGGAATCGATGCAACACCGATAGAAGAATTCATTTCAAATATGTGAAGAAAATATCGACATAGCTTCTAATAGAATTAAAAGGCACGTCGATACGAAGTCAGAAGAAATTCAACGCAATGTCGAATACAGTCAAAGAATTGGAAACTTCCTGGAATAGATTCTAATGATTATTCAGAATGTATATATGGAAGATATTTGAATCCTAATGGGTTGCAGCAGGATATATAGAGAAATAAAGGTTTTAGAGATCCAGAGGTGATGAAATTGGAAGATCTATAAAAGAATATTGACAGACTGTTAACAGACATATATGAAAAGCCACAATTCTCATTCTACACATTCCGATTGGAGAATCGATCAGAAGAGAAAGTGATCTGATTCTAAATCGACAAAAGACTATATATACAACATTCAAAAAGGAAAATGTGGCTGGTCTCTCAGTCTCTAGACATTCTTCTCACCTCTCTCTGATTCTACTAGACAGATCTCTGTACATTATTCTCCTTCCACAAGCTGCAGAAAGCTTCTTTTTCTTCCATCTTTGAAAGAAGTTAACAAAAGAGGTAGAGATCAATCTGAAAGACTGGATCAATACTTATAATCCTTGCATATTCTTGTAAGCAAGGATTCATCCTCTGATAAAGGATCCAGAACACTTAATGCCTAGAATCCTCAGTAATTGCTGAAAGGGGATTCAAATTAGAAGATTACACTTCATCCTCTTTTTCTTATTCTTACTCTAATTCTCATTTCTGTAAACTGAGTAAAGAGTTTTAAGAATCCCTCTTCAAAGGATTCCATTGTTGGTTCAAGATCTCCTTATCACAAGATCTGAGTTTGGTTCTAAGAGTCTCCTTATCAAAAGACTCAGTCTCTGGTTCTAAGAGCCTCCTCATTAAAGACTCAGTAGTATTTGGACTCATGACTTGAGAAATTAATTAATGATCTAATATTACTGAAATATCATAGAAATTTTCACATAGACATTTGACTTCAATACAAATCTCTGGAATTAAAATGACCCCTTACTTAATTATTATTCATATAGACCAACATGTAGGGCATGTGCTCCACTTTAATGCTTACCGGTCTGCGAATAGTAAAAACTAATTTATGCGAATTAGACCACTCCAGACCATCATCCATGAATTTATTAACTCCTTGGTCATTATGAGTCATAGATTGCTTACAGAATTAACCATTAGTGATCTTTACTGGAAGAAAGTGGATTGGGGTGCATTTAGTAAAACCATTTATTCGGGGTTTACAACGACATGATAAGAGGATTGAACCATTGGCAAATATAAGTGTTATATATATTGGGTCCTTAAGTAGGTATTGAGTGACGACATGCAAAATGAGCGGTCACTAAAAAAGGTAGGGCTCGATGTTCAAATTGAACATCGACGCACGTTTGTCTGGCCTAATGCAATCCACCATTGGATATTAAAGCAACTAGAGAGGTTCAACCAATTTGACTCAATACACAACTGTGTCCGCAAGCACCTGTTATAACATATTAGACTGAAAGAAAACAGAATTTAAGTATGTATACACGCATAAGAATAAAATATAAACTCAGCAGCATCACATCATAGTCAAAAGTACAATCAGAGAAACAGGTACCAGAACACCCAATTTCTCATGATCAACAGAAGAGCAAATAATAGTCCAAACAAAATAGGTAAAGGGAAGAGAGCTAAAATAGTACTCTAAGCCAAAGAAAGAAAAAAAACTGTTGGATCTGTAGGCGCCCTTAGAGGGGGGGGGGGGGGGTGAATAAGGGTTTTAAAAACTTTAAACTTTAATAGAAAACTTTTGATATTTTGATCGAAGTTAAATCAAAAGTAAAGAGATAATGAAATTAGAAATGGAATCATTTTTATTAAACAAGAAAAGACATGATTAACATTTATAAAATTGATTACAAAATTTGATTTCAATGACGCTAGAAATCGAAGCGAATAATATGAAAACCCTTTTTGTTTTCTATACCGACTCGTATCCCCACGAACCGGTTGGCCATAGCCGATCTCTCCCCAGATACGACCTCAAGCCGCTCTAGACAATCTATCACCAGAAAGGCCTCGAGCACCCCACAGATCAACTCCCTAGACCCAGTCGCCAACACGAGGTGAATTACTCCCTAAGTCCAACCTAGACCTATTCGCCGTGTGGCGAATTCACGAACTGATTACAAAGATGAAATAAAGGACAAAATACAAAATACAAATATAAAACTCCCTATGAGGTAATCTGAAGGAGATGCCGAAGAATCGCTGAAGATCGTAGAAGTCCAAGCGTGCGTTCTTCGCATTGAGTTAGCGTGTTGATCCAAGCCTCCTTTGATTCCTCCTTTTGAAATATGAGTGGGAGATGGGTTTCTCTGGAAATACGACCTCACAAAGTTTCTGAAGGGCTGGAATAGGGCTCTTGACAATCAGTCATCGGAGAAGACAAAATCCTTCGATTTATATACTTTGAGCTAACGCTGACGTTAAGTTCTAACGCTTGGCGTTGACCATGTATAGCAATATTTTAATGGCTCAGATCAGCAGAAGAGGAAGGAGATTCTGCACTTTAGGAATGTTTTATTTTAGGCAATATCAACGCTGGCGTTAAGGTTAACGCGGCGCGTTGGGCAAATCATTCCAAATGTTCCTCCTCAAATCACGGCTGCTTTCTCCTTGCCAAATTCGTTGACCGGATAGCGCCCGACATTAAGAGCTAATGCATGGCGTTGAGATTCTTTCTTTAATCAGCTGGCACCCCAATTCGTCGAGCAGATAATTTCGTCGAACTCAATTTGTCGATCAGGCTTCAACTTTCGTTGAATAAAATTTCGTCGAACTCAATTCGTCGATCAGGCTTCAACATTCATCGAACTCAATTTTGTCGACCGGAGTTCGTCGAGCGGGCTTCATCATTCATCGCCGGAAATTTGTCGAACGCAAGATCGTCGAACGCAAGATCTATTTCGTTGAACCTAGCTTCCGTTCTCAGCGGCTTGATTTCATCGATCGCAGCATCTAGTTCGTCGAACAAAAATTTCGTCGAACACATTTCGTCGAACGCCGTGTAATGTATTTCGCCGAACACCGATTTCGTCTAGCGCTAACGCCCAGCATTAAGCTTAACGCCTGACATTGAGTAACTTTCAATCCTTCAGCTTGTGGTTAGTGCTAGACCATTGTTGCAGCTACCTGGTGTCAAAACTGTCCATACCTACATGCTAAAAACATAAAGGTAACAAGATCAAATACAAGTAGGATTTGTTATTCTCAAATCAAAGGGATGCGAAAAACCATGTCCAACAATCTCCCCCTTTTGATAATAACAAATCCAATTAGAGATAAATCAGAAGCATTTGTGTTTTTGAAAGGATATATGACACAAGCAATTTATAAGATAATGATAAGAATTATATTTTCATTGAACATTGTGCTCCCCTACAAAGACGCTCCCCCTTAGTGTATACTCCCATAAACTAGATACATGCTCCCCCTTAATCTAGTGAATCCTACTCCATTAATCAATATGATTTAGCATTTTATTCTCCCCCTTTGTTATTAGCAAAAGAGGGTGGAGTGAAACAAAACTAGAATAACGAAGACAAAAGTTGGGACATAACTAAGAGAGGATTAAGAGTTTTGTGTAAACATAAAGTAAGTCATGATCGAGCTAAGGGAGAGAGTAGCACATCGAAAAAAAATATATGATAAGTGTGAAAGAACATCAATCAAAGATTATACCAAAGGAATGTAATCACTTGCTTTATAAGAGTTTTAAGCATAAGAAAAGGTAATGATTTCCAAGTAACCAATCTACCCAGACAATATGTCTACACCCTAGCCCCGTAGTAAGTGACGAATGGGCATGAGGAGCTGCAAAAATGCCGTAGGTTGGGGTGTTAGTCCCATATGCAAACACTAGACTAAAATTCACCCTAGCACTCTTTCCCCCCCAGTGCCTCGCAAGGCCCCACTGGAACCCTCCCTGGTTAAGGACAAGACATGACTTAGAGGTCAGGTAATCTAATGTCTACAACCCTACGCCCCCACCATGGTGAGATATGAAGTCATGGATAATAATTATTGGAAACATTTAAGCGTTTTAAATCTAATGAGAGGTACATAGCCTATGGAATTATATTTTTATTTGAATTTATTAAGCACACAACTCACATAGCTATTTTGAAGTCCATTAATAAATCATAGTTATTTAAGACTTGATATAAGCATGAGAGCACATGATATACGGATACATTATTAAATAGAGAAATGCGGAAAAACAAAAACAAAACAAATAAGAGTAGTATTTTTATTATAGTTTGACCATTCCAACAATATGTCTAGACTCTTCACATTTGAGCATTTTAACTTTGAAAATTTTCATAACTAATAGGCAAGCATGATTTAACATATTCAAAAAGATAATAATTATAATATAACCAATTTGTATTTCAAGTAAGGAAAACATTGTAGAAATCATGCATTGCAATCTAGTACTTTTACTTGAGTTTTTAGAGAATTATGTAATGTTTGCATTAGGATCCAATTCTCATGAGTGGAAGCTTTATGAAAATCAATGATGTGTGCATTAGGTGTTTTGATAAAAGTATACAAGTGAAATAATCAAAACACATGACATATGTAGTGAAATAGTAACAACAACAATGAGATTGTAATCATATAATTACTTTCACACATCACATCTAGAATAAAATTTCAAAGCACATAACATACGTACAACTACCAAGGTGCTTCGCCCACACAATCCACATTAAGACTTATCAGGGAGCGAAGTAGTGCTTGGGGGATCACATAAGCAATTTTATTGATTTTTTTTTAGTGATCCGGTGTACAAATAGAAGTGATAGAAAGAAATATGTTTGCACAAGACACTTTACAATTCTTTCCAAGGTGCTCAACCTCACAATGCTCATTAAGACTTATCAGGAGGGTGAGTAGTGCTTGGTGGAGTTATCTTTGGCTTTTTATTTTAGATTTTTATTAAGGGCCAAAAGGTCTCCGAATTCACTTGTTGTTGCAAACAATAATATTATTGAAATAACACTTCTATATCGTGCATGAAATTTATTTTTAAAAGACGGTGTAGGTAATTTAGACATACAACTTAATATGTTAAAACTATTACACTACACAATCATGCAAGACTAGGATTATGAGCACATGTAGATTACCAAAATAGTGAGTGTATAATTCATTGATTAACATAAAGCATTACTCATACTTAGAGGCATGCTAGGAAATCATACACAATTATCTATAGACTATTTCATTGCACATAATCAGATTAAGGTCAAGGCATGACAAAAACAATATTTAGAAAATTTGAAATTAAAATTGGACATTGAAGAGAATCTTAATGTGTATGCCTAATCAATTTTGACCATTTGAATTATTTAAATTTTTTGTATTTTAGAATAAAATTAACACATTAAGAACAACATAATTTTGAAATCAAGAAAAATAAACTGAGAGAATTCATTAGAAAAATATCAGAAATATTGAAGGAAAAATCAGAATTCCAATTTGGCCAAAATAGCTAACGCCGAAACAGTACTCGATTTTTGAGAATTTTTGAAAATTTTTCTTTTGGCCTAGATAGTATATATATAGACCTTCTTAGGGTAGAAATTTCAGAGAAATTGGAAATGGTTAGAAGGCTATCCAAGCATGTTTTATTTGTTCAAAAAATGATTTTTATATTTTTATTTGATTTTCATATATTTGTGTTTTACAAGATCATTAGAGCTCAAAAATGATAAAATATGCAAAACACAAAATAAGCATGTTCGATTAAAGCAAGAATGCATGAATAATATAGTCATACAGAGTGTATACAATATATATGATATAGGTATGTCCTAGATGATAATTCCCTAACTATATGTCTACACGCAAGCCCCGCTATGGTGAGACACATAATGTGGGAGAACGATCATGGACTTCCTAAGCATTTTGTTCTTATTATATTTGATCTTATTATGGAATCAATTTATAAACTATGGCTTTTATGCGTGATTAATTTCTTATTATATTTGATATTAAAGCAACATAGTTTATTATGAGTTTTAACTTTCAATTGTTCTTCTTTAAGATTGATTCATTATGGTAATAATAAGATATCTAGCATGGATAATAATATTTATTAGTTGATAATGCTAGTATGATGAGTTCATATTATGCCATAAGAATATTGCATATCTTATATATTGATAGAGATTCAATTTTAAGGCCTAAAATTAAGTGATGTTGTGATTTGATGTTATTGATGTCAAGGTGATTCTACGGTCTAGATATAGTAAGGTACATGCAATCACAATACATAATTTATTCATATAATTATAATGATCACCAATTTTATGAAAAATAATTTTAATTTAAAGTTTGAACTTTTATAATATGATCTTGGACTTCCCGAGGTCTACCCTGTGAGAGCTTCGCCCGGTACTAGGTGATGTGATGGGATGATAGCCCAAATCAGCCTTTCGCAAGATACATGTAAATAGAAAAGTTGAGTTCAAAATAATAATTTTTGATGCTTGTTTTTGTTTTATATTTTTGTATTTGATTTTTGCATATAGAAATCAAACAAATTACCAAAGAAAAAATAATTTTTTTTGTAATTTGGTTCTTGTAATTTTGTATTTTAATATTTCAAAAAATCACTTATAGGCAGAAATGCAAAAATGAGTTTGAATGTAGTGTTATCCCATAAGGTTAATTTATATAATGTTGCATGTATTTAACAATAGTGATTCAAAATTGTAGACATAAAATAATGTGATGATTCTAGTTAATTTATTTATATTGATATAGAGTTAATTCTATGGTCTAAACATAAATGAGATACATGCAAAGTATAATAGAATCATATACTAATCATGATCACAAACTTTATGCAAGCAATAAGATCTATTGATTTTGCATGATCATTAATTTTATCACCTAGAGATTTTGATACTCATACTTAATTATTATAAGTGAAATATGTAAAACAATTCATATTCAACCTTTTTCAAAATATTAATGAGAAAGATTGCAAGGTGAATGATGAATACAATGATAAACTATTTTTTTGGTTATTTTTAAAAGGTTTTATAAATTTTCTCTTTGGTTTTTGAAAATTAAACAAAAACATATATTTATAGTGATTTTTCAGAATTTTAAAATTACAAGAAAATCAGATACTTGAGCTAGCGGTGGCGTTAGATCCTAGCGCGTGCGTTAGCTCACAGAGAGTGCTTATTTTAAACATATAGCCTAAATTTTCTTCAATTTTGCTTCCGATTTTTCTTAATTATGTTTGTGCAATGTAAGGTCTGTCTAATAAAGTGATGAGACGAGAAGAAATCGCAAAAAGTTGCGGAAGTTAAAATTTTAGTACATGAGTTTCATATTCATTAAAGCTCCATACTCATTAGACCTTAATTCTTGAGTTTTGCACAACATGTGCATGAGTGAAATGATCATAAATAAGTGACATAATATTCATGCAATTTTTTTAATTCCGATTTGACATGATTTATGATTAACCGTACTAGGGGTAATCAAAAATGACGCAAATATATTAAATACCTTGTGCATTTTATAAATTTAGCCTAATACCCCTAAAATACACCTTTTAAATCCATTTTGACACTTATTTCATTTAGTCTTAATAATATCATATGACAAATTTAGTTTTTCAAATTTTATAAGACTTTTAGGAAATGGATTTAGAAGGATAGAAATAAAAAGGATAAGTAGATCACTTGAGAAATGATATGACTTTTTATTCAACTTTATTCAATTTGATTTATTTATGAATTTTGGTTTAATATGTGAGATTCATATCACAAGTTATATAAAGTGATCATATCAAGATGGTTCAACAAAAGAAAATAAACAAAAGTAAGAAAAAGGTTAGGCATATCATGAAGTAGAATAATGATATTTCATTTTTAGTTGATTTCTACTTCATGCAAATGATTGAATACTAATGAATACGAGATTTTGGTATCCAAAGGGGACCAGGTGTGACAGTTCCTTTGGGTACCCAAATACATCGTGTTTGCTCTTGGGGAGATATGATTGAATGGGCCCTTTTGATTTGAGTTAGTGTGTCATCTTTAACTTTGGGTCTCCATTCAAACCTTGGTTTAATATTGTTTTTATTTGTCAAATTTCCATGATGATTTTGTAAAACATTGTTTATAGGAAATTTATGAACATTTAATTTTAGGTTGGGAGAAACATGATTTGGTAAGCAATGTTGATTTTGATTTTGATTTACAAACCCTTTATGTTCCTTACTCCCATTATTAAACTTAGTTAAGATGTTCATATTCATATTCAACTTGTTTTTAGATATAGTTTGATATTGTAAATTTGTATTTACAATTTTGATAAGCAAGTTGATTTTTGATTTTAATTCATCATTTTTGATCTTTAAATTATGTCTAGCTTTATTATAAGCGATTGTGCTATTTTTAAGAGTGGAAACAATTGAATCTATATGATCTTGATAGTTATTTCTATATTCATCAAATGTTTCATCCATCTCTTTAATTTCAATTTTATAGTCTTTGCACTTAGCACAATTATTTATCAAAGATGAATTTTCTAAACATAATTTTTCATTTTGTTCTTTTACAAAAATAAAATCCTTTTCAAGTTTCTTGTGCTTTTCTTTTAATTCATTATATTCTACACAAGTTGTAGTGTTTTCAACTAAGGAGCCATGTGTAGAACTAGATAAATTAGAATTTGATTCTTCATTAATTTTTGCCTTTAAATTTTTATTTTCTAAGCGCAAATGTTTATTAGCATTTTTTAATTTATTAATTTTGCGCATTGTAGTTTGAAGCATTTGTAATGTAGAAATAGAAGTACAGAAAATGGGATTTGATTTCCTTACATTGCTTTCGGGAGAGGCACGATTTGAGCATATCATTTCATTGACATCTTTTTGACACTCCTCTTCCAAAAATAGTATTTCTTCTTCTCTTTCACTTGATGTGTACTTCATGGATCCGTCATGAGAGGAGCATTCTTGAAGACTTGTGCAAGCTTGCATATTCTCCGGTTCTTGCGATTATTCCATACCTGTAGAAGGAGAATCATACATTTCTTCAAGAAATTTTCATACTTTGTATGCACTAGAAAAACAATATATTAATTTGAAAATATCTTGGGATAAAGCACAGAAAATACTATTTAAAGCTTTTGCATTTAGATGACGTTCCTATTTATTTGATTCATTCGCTGGTCTAACTATTGCTATATCCCATGCATTGATATCTAAATTTTTAATAAAATTTTCCATTAATAATTTCCACCCTTTATAATTTCTCCCTTCGAATAAAGGTGGTTTAAGAGATTTTTCTTCTTCATAAAATACCCCACTAGTAGAAGCGAGATCATGAGACGCCATTATTCCCGGTTGTTAAGCCGATTTGGAATAACCTAGCTCTGATACCACTTGTTGGATCTGTAGGCGCCTTTAGGGGGGGGGGGGGGGGGGGGGGAGGTGAATAAGGGTTTTAAAAACTTTAATAGAAAACTTTTGATATTTTGATCGAAGTTAAATCAAAAGTAAAGAGATAATGAAATTAGAAATGGAATCAATTTTTTTAAACAAGAAAAGATATGATTAACATTTATAAAATTGATTACAAAATCTGATTTCAATGACGCTAGAAATTGAAGCAAATAATATGAAAACCCCTTTTGTTTTCTATACCGACTCGTATCCCCACGAACCGGTTGGTTATAGCCGATCTCTCCCCAGATACGGCCTCAAGCCGCTCTAGCCAATCTATCACCAGAAAGGCCTCGAGCACCCCTAGATCTACTCCCTAGACCCAGTCGCCAACACGAGGCGAATTACTCCCTAAGTCCAACTTAGACCTAGTCATCGTGTGGCGAATTCACGAACCGATTACAAAGATGAAATAAAGGACAAAATACAAAATACAAATATAAAACTCCCTATGAGGTAATCTGAAGGAGACGCCGAAGAATCGCTGAAGATCGTAGAAGTCCAAGCGTGCATTCTTCGCGTTGAGTTAGCGTGTTGATCCAAGCCTCCTTTGATTCCTCCATTTGAAATATGAGTGGGAGATGTGTTTCTCTGGAAATACGTCCCTCACAAAGTTTTTGAAGTGCTGGAATAGGGCTCTTGACAATCAGTCGTCGGAGAAGTCCTTCGATTTATAGACTTTGAGCTAACGCCGGCGTTAAGTTCTAACGCCCGGCGTTGACCATGTATAGCAATATTTTAATGGCTCGGATCAGCAGAAGAGGAAGTAGATTCTGCACTTTAGGAATGTTTTATTTTAGGCAATATCAACGCTGGCGTTAAGGTTAACGCGGCGCGTTGGGCAAATCATTCCAAATGTTCCTCCTAAAATCATGGATGCTTTCTCCTTGCCAAATTCGTCGACTGGATAGCGCCCGGCGTTAAGAGCTAACGCCTGGCGTTGAGATTCTTTCTTTAATCAGCTGGCACCCCAATTCGTCGAGCAGATAATTTCGTTGAACTCAATTCGTCGACTAGGCTTCGACTTTCATCGAACAAAATTTCGTCGAACTCAATTCGTCGATCAGGCTTCAACATTCGTCGAACTCAATTTTGTCGACCGGAGTTCGTCGAGCGGGCTTCATCATTCGTCGGCCAGAAATTCGTCGAACGCCAGATCGTCGAACGCAAGATCTATTTCGTCGAACCCAGCTTCCGTTCTCAGCGGCTTGATTTCGTCGATCGCAGCATCTAGTTCGTCGAACGAAAATTTTGTCGAGCACATTTCGTCGAACGTCGTGGAATGTATTTCGCCAAACGCCGATTTCGTCTAGCGCTAACGCCCAGCATTAATCTTAACGCCTGGCGTTGAGTAACTTTCAATCCTTCAGCTTGTGGTTAGTGCTAGACCATTGTTGCAGCTACCTGGTGTCAAAACTGTCCATACCTACATGCTAAAAATACAAAGGTAACAAGATCAAATACAAGTAGGATTTGTTATTCTCAAATCAAAGGGATGCGGAAAACCATGTTCCAACAAAAACAAACACTCTAGAAGCCATCGTCCAACAGATCATCCTTGTCAGGATCCCAATCTCCACGTGCTCCTCCTACAACAACAACTCCTGTAATTTCCAATAGAGAACTTCATTCAGAAAGATTTCAACCATGGAAAATGTACATGCATCTAGTTCTACATATAAGAACATAGTACTTTAATTAATCTAAGAGGACATTCATGTAGAGTATTTTAGGTTCAACCGCAGAATCTATTAACTGTTTCCAACTGAAACTATTTCAGACTTCTGGACAATGCAGCTATATCTGTGTTCCTATATGTAATGTTATGGTTGCTGTTCTTCTAAAGTTGGTTGGAACTCATCATATGTGGAATGGAACCAAACAACAGGAGAAAGTCCAAAGCAAGTCGGATTATGTTATCAGATGTGGAATAACACTATACAACCCCATATTTGTCGAGTGGGGCTCCAGGCTGGAGATAGGCAAAAGAGCAAGCAAGGAGGACATTCGCCCAGGTCAAGAAAGGGTTAAAAGGGGTTCCGAGCGAGTGCAACCTCTCTCGCAGGGCACTCACGGGACACTCGCGCGAGAGTAGCATGGATGTAATGGTAATCGGGCGAGTGAAGGGTGGGACCCCACTCGCCCAGAGGACCAAGTACCCTACGAGTGGCGCTCTCAAGGGCCAGTCGCCTCGCGGGTGCCGGGAGGTCTGGCACGCGGGAGGTTAAGCAAAAGGTGCCTTCATGGACCATTCGTCTAGGGGGTTTTGGGGTGGAATTACCCTGATACCCTTGGTAGGGCTGCCAATAGCTCTTCAGAACAGCAAAGTTTGGCTGTTAACATGCCAATTTGGGACGCGTTTAGTAAAACCAAAAGGTAGGATCACGCTATTAGCAGACCAGACTAGAAGAGCTATATATAGACCTTGAAGGGCACCTTTGGAGAGGATTCTAATTTCTAGCTTCTTCATCCCTAGGTTCTTTGATTAGCTCCTCATGCTCTCCAAGGCGCCCAACTTCAGCTTTGGCTTGGGAGGGGAAGCGTTCTAAGATCTTCTGGGTGTGTGGTGGGACCTCCGTGCTGTAGCCAAGGATCTGTGTTAAGCTCTTAGTCTCTGGTCCGCTTCTTCCATGGGATCAGTAGGTGCTACCTGCCCCCTCTAAGGGGTCTGATCTCCTCGTTGGGGCTAAGTCTTGGTTCCAACAAACACTCTTCTCCAAGTTAAGGAAGACGAATCCAGATGAGGTTGTTAACATCGAATGTGGAATGAAACAACTCACTAGATTTGTACTCAACAACCAAACCATCAACGTAGCACAACATGCTTGATTTGACAAAGGAAAGTGACGAAATCAAAACATTTGGAGTAAGGCTGATCTCAAATCACCTTGAGTCCCATTTCCCCCATTATTTTGATTGAACGGTCTCTAGGAATTCCTTTCGTCATTGGATCAGCTAAATTATCCTTCGATCGCACATCAATCAAAGTAATAATGCCCTATTCTTTAAGATAATTCAATAGAGCGTGTCTCAGTCGTACATGTCATCTCTTAGTGTTGAAGAGGATATTCTTAAAACTTGGACTACTGCCTGATTATCACAATACAGACATAAATAATTGACTTGAAGTCTAGACAAGGGAATGTCTAAAACCAAATTCCTGATCCAGTCTGCCTCTTCACCAGCTGAAGCTAAGGCAAACAACTCGGCTTCCATAGACGACAGGGCTATACACGCCCATCTTTTGGACTTCTAAGTAACTGCAGCACAACCCAAGGTGAATATAAATCCACTTGTGGACTTGCTGTTTCCAACTTCTAAACACTAGGAGGCATCAGAGTACCCTTCCAAAGTAAGAGGGTGACCAGTGTAGAACAAAGCATGATCTTTAATATCTTTGAGGTACCTCATAAACTGGTCTAAGGCATCCCAATGCTCTTTGCCTAGACAAATGGTAAAATGACTCAACATGCCTACAGAGAAGGCAATGTCCGGTCTAGTGCAACTTGTGGCATACATGAGACTTCCAATGATCTTTGAGTACTTGACTTTATCAACGCTTGTACCATCATTCAGACTCAGCTTGACGTTCGGATCAATTGGTGTTTCAACATGCCTACAATCTTTATAACCCCAGGTATTGAGAATTTGCTTTATGTAATGAGCTTGACTTTGAGTGACACGTCTCTTGTCTACTCCAACTTTCATACCTAGAAGGGTATCTACAGGACCAATGTCCTTCA
Organism: Dactylorhiza incarnata; assembly: GCA_033032865.1. Taxonomy (NCBI): domain Eukaryota; kingdom Viridiplantae; phylum Streptophyta; class Magnoliopsida; order Asparagales; family Orchidaceae; genus Dactylorhiza; species Dactylorhiza incarnata. The sequence goes on along the minus strand of JAWHQI010000003.1, from coordinate 31,589,440 downwards.
TATCAAACGCATTTGTAAGAACAGACTTAATATCCCTCACGACAGCAAGGCCTGACCCTAGAATCAACATGTCATCCATATATTGGCATATGATGACTATTTGGTTGACATTGAGCGGTAATAGAGACACTTGTCTGAGAGACTGGACTGAAATCCAACGCTCTTTACCACTTGATTAAACTTCATGTGCCACATCTTAGGCGCTTGTTTAAGCCCATAGATGGATTTATCTAGCTTGCACACTTTATCCTTTAGATCTGTATGTACATAACCATCAGGTTGTGCCATGCAGATCTCTTTATTTGGCTCTCCATTCAAGAAGGCTGCTTTCACATCCATCTGATGAACAATGAAATTCTCATTAGAGGCCAAGGAAAGAAGAATCCTAATAGTGGATAGGTGACACACATGTGAATAGACATCAAAGTAATCAATTCCCCCTGTTTATAGCCTTTAACGACTAGCCGTGCTTTATATCTCGTTATGGACCCATCACTGTGCAATTTCTTCTTTAATACCCACTTGCATCCCAGGACTTTAGCTCCTTTTGGGAGGTCCACTAGATGCCAAGTGTTGTTTTGTAGCAACGAGTTTATCTCATCATCAATGGCTTCTGCCCACATCAACGCATCTCTAGATCTTATCGCTTCCCGGTTGGAAAATAAATCATCCTCTAAGTGGTAGGTGACAAAATTCTCACCAAAATACTTAGGGAATCTATCTCTGTAGATACTCTAAGAGGAACAGGTTCCACCACTATAGGTTGGGGAGCAGTGACAGAGGGGACAGCTTCAAGTTCTATAGTAGATTCTAAGATCATGTCAGTAGATCCAGGGACGGTTAGGCCATGATCTTTGATAAATTTTTGTTCAAAGAAGATAGCATCTCTAGACTCTATCACTGAATTAGTGGATAGATCCAGAAACTGGTCAGCTCCACTGTCTTCTGCACTTCCTAGATTGACACAAATTATCGTTCTAGGTCCCACCTTAGGTCTTTTAAGGTCTTGTATTCGCACATAGACAATACAACCTCAGGTATTAAGAGTGTCATATCTACAAGGATGGCTGTGCCACAACTCATATGGAGTAGAACGGAGCTTTGAGTGAGGCACTCTATTCAGAATGTGATTCGCAGTTAGGACTGCTTTACCCCAGAAGGTATTAGGCATGCCAGCGGTCAGGAGCATAGAATTTAACATCTCTGTCAAAGTTCTATTATTACGCTCAGCAACACCATTTGATTGAGGTGAGTAAGGAGCTGTAGTTTTAAGGATTATGCCCTCAGAGGCATAAAATGTTGGGAAAACCCTGTGATTTAACTTAACAAATTATATGAAAGTGATTTTATCTACTAGGATTGATGTACCCATTGTATAGTGAGGGTATTCTGGTCATTATATGTTTTAGGATATCACACTCAACATAGGGTGCCAGGACCAGATCAAGGGAAGCAAAATTGGGCTAAGTTAACATTTGCGTCGAATAGAATTCGACGCAACATCGAGTCCATATCGACGCTACTCTGACTAGAAGTCCAAGTGGTTCAACCCTTTTATTGAAGTAACTCAAGTCGACGTTACGTCGAATAGATATCGACGTAGGGGTCAGGGGCTTGTCGGAGTAACTAGGGAAGTTGACGCAGCTTCTACTTCAACTCGATGCAGAAGAGGTTATCTGTCGAAGCCATCTAAAGTCGACGCGATGTCGACTTCATCTCGACGTAGAAGATGAAGTTCAGAGCCAGGCAGATCAACTTGACGTACACGTCGATAAGATGTCGACACAAGGTCGACTCACAGAGTTCAATCAGATCAGAGATGAAATCGAAGCTGCTTCTACAAGAACTCGAAGTTGCGTCGATAAGAGAAGAAATAAATTTGACGCTACGTCGAATACAGTCTGTAAAAGTATATCTTTTCAGCTGTCTCTTTGATCCTTCTTTCATTGCCCACATCCTTCAAGACCGTTCCCCAATGGCTTAATAATTGCCTGAAATAGAAAGGAGCATTAAAGAAGGAAAAAAAAAGGTTTCTTGGAACCATATTCCTTGTAGATGGATGGGCCAAGAATTAAAGAGGAAAGAAAGAGAATGTCATTGGCAGATTACCTTTTTAGGGCATACCAGAAAGGGAAAGAAATTTGAAATTGAATAGAGAGAATAAAAGGAGAAGTGAAGACAGAAAAAGATAGAGCATTAATCACAATCAGCTATCTTCCTTCTTGCTAGGGCTTCCTCTTCTTCCCCCTCTCTCAGGAACCCTAAATAGAAAAGAGAAAAGAAAAGAAAGCTATGCTGTTCTTCATCTAATAGAATAGAGGATCTGAAAGCTACTCTTCATCACAATCTCTTAGTAGCCAGATATCAAAAAGCAGAAGTAGAAAGGATCTGACATACAGAGCACCTGCAATTCATCACTGTCTAAATCAGGGGTTAATCAAGAGCAGATCCCGTGGAACATTTAATAGGCTGTTCTTCATACAGTCTTCTCAAGAATTCTGAAAACAGAATTCCTACAACTTTCCTCCTTCTCATTATTTCTCATTCTATAAAAGAGTTTTATTAATCCCTCTTCAAAGGATTCAGTGGTTCAAGATCTCCTTATCAAAAGATCTGGTGGTTCAAGATCTCCTTATCAAAAGATCTGGTGGTTCATTATCTTCTTGTCGAAAGATCAGTGGTTCTAAGACTCTCCTTACCAAAAGACTCAGGCACAGTGGTGCATCCCTACCAGGTGGTAGAAGAGGAGAGTACCCACATTTTGGGGAACCTCTATAAAAAATTCCGTGTGTCTTCTGGTTGATAATTTTCTGTGTTGTCCCTCATAGCTTAGATTTCATTTACTGCTTTTTCTTTCATCACTTAACTGAAGTTATTTATTCTGGGATTTATCTTGGTGATGCATAATACTTAGATTTTATTGTACTTGCACAAATAGAATAGAAATAAATTTATATCTATATTCACCCCCCATCTAGAGGATTCTCAGAGGCACACTGTGCTTTTTCAATTGGTATCAGAGGGAGGTTGATCAACAATGGCTAACACCTTGATCAAAAAGACCTCCTATTCTTATTTCTTTTACACAAATATATTTCATAAAGAAAAATGAGTACTAAGGACTATGCTTCTACAAGACCACCAGTGTGTAACTTGAATAAATTCACACTCTGGAAGGCCAGAATAAAACTCTACATGAACTCTATTGATGAAGACATTTATGATGTCCTTCTCACAGGTCCTCCAGCTCCACTCAGACAAAAGGCAGGAGAATCCTCAACAACAGAGGCTGTCCCAAGAAAGGAATGGATAGAGGCTGAGAAGAAGGTCAAGGCATGTGATGCCAAGGCCATGAACATTCTGCTTTCAACAATGTCAGATGACATTTTCCAGAAGGTTGCTGAATGCCAATCAGCAAAAAAAATCTGGGATTCCCTCACCACAATGGTTGAGGGAACCGCTGATGAAAGGAAGGACATAAAGTCCCTTCTCATATCCCTGTAATCGACGTAACGTCGACAGAACTACGTCGACTTAGGGTCTCTGAATAGTCTCGAAGATACGTCGAGTACTAGTCGACACAATGTCGATATATCAACGCATGCAGAATTACTTCTAGAAGCAATCTCGACACAGCCTTGCGCGCCAAAGAATAAGTAATATCGACGGTTTGTCGACCTACACCTTAAGTAGCGGAGATCCATCTGCTTTTAAGCAATTACTGCGCCGAAACATTTACGCTTTCAAATTCTCTTCCTCTTGCTCTTCTGTTCTCCAGCTTTCTCGTGCCTCTCTCTCTCTCTCTCTCTCTCTCTCTCTCTCTTTTTCTTTTTCACTTTGTAGGTAAATCTGAACAGATGGCTCCTCCCAAAGTCAACTCAGGGTTTGATGTGGATGTGGACTCCTTCAGTACATCGGCAGAAAGTTTCAAAGCCATTCTTGGCTTGTTTCAAGAGGCTAGTCTGACCAAGCTTATCTCCACAAGATGCAAAATTCTGGATATCGAACTGACTAAATTTAAAGACAGTGTTCATAAAGGAGTGGATGGTTCCCTCAAAGGGAAAATATATAACACAGATGTATTGATAACAGAGCAATTGCTAAACCAAACATATGATCTTCAGACAGGGGATGAGTCAAATGAACTAACAGGGGATGAGATTAAGAGGTCCCTGGAACTGATGAAGTTTAAGAAGGACAAGCCTATCAATCTGAAGAAAATGGATCTTGGAGAAGAATACAGATTCCTGGCAGATATAGTAGGAAAAGTATTATTGTGTAAGATTTCTGCACATGATGCTGTTCCAAAGCAACAACTGCAGATTATGGGATCTCTTGTTCTGAAGAAGAAGATCAACTGGGGAAGATGCCTACTAAAGATGATTGGGCATAAGTACTCCCACAAGGAGAATTTCTATATGAGAATAATGAGCCAAGTGATCTTCAAACACTATCCAGATATCTGCAATTCAAAAGCAGTGCCCATTCTTCCTGGAAAAAGGATTACAATTGGAATCTTTTCCAAATGGACCAGGAAAATCTCAAAGCCTGGTCAAGCTTAAATTTGTCCTCCTCCATCTCCTCCTCCACTAGACTCAAAAAGGGAAGGTACAGATCACCCTTAGGAAGACATCCCATCTCAACAGCAACAACAACAACAGCAACAACAACAACTGCAACATCAACAACAACATCAGTTCTAATCCACTTCATCACCTGAGCCATCTCCTCTGCAAACCCATCTACCACCATCCATCCACATTCCAGATCATCAGCCTGCTCCACCTCCACCACCATCATTTCACTACTCTCCTGATGTTTACCATCCTCTCACCCCTATTCAAGAAGAGCTCCCTCCATCACCTCCTCCATCTATATCTCATCCACCCATAATTGATCTTGAGCAGATCATTTCCAAGGTTGTGGCCATTGCCTCCTCCACATTTGCAGATCAAGTGGCATCTCAGGCTAGAAAGTTTGATAGGAAATATTCATAGATGGAGGGTGAGTTATTAAGATTTCAAAGATCTTTTCAAAGCCTCAAAGAATTTGTGTCTTCCTCCATGGTGACAAATGAGTTCTTAACCTCCCTGGCCACAAGGTCAAGAAAGGGGAGAACATATTAGGGGAAGAAAGACCCCCTCCTGATGTGAGTGAATAAGATCAAGGTAATGATGATGAGCCTGCTCCTGACATGGTAATCACCTTTCAGGATGCAATGACTCAGGGGGAGATAAGTGACAAAAATATGGCAGATGTCATGCAGTTTCTGACAGATGAAGGGGAGCCCCAAGAAAGGATGAATATTGAGCAAAATGATGCACCAAAGCAGGGGGAGCCTACCCCAGATGCACAAAGAGACCTAGATGCAGAAATGGCACCTGTAAGCACAGCTGTAGCTCTGGATGGGATTCAAGATAAAGATCCATTGGAAGAAGTAGCTCAGATTGCACAGGAAGCTGCCCAGGAGGCTGAGCAGAATGTACAAGCACATGGGGAGCTTCCTAAGGATAAAACTAATGCTGGAGATCATGAAGATGATGAAGATGCACCATTGAGAATGACCAAGAGGTATACAATTCAAAAAGTCTTCTCCAGGAAGAGAAGAACTCCTGAGAAGGATTCCTGAACTTCAGGTATCAGATGAATTATTGGTTTCTGTGGAATTACATTTGGTGGGAAAAACAATGCTACACAATTTCTTTATATGGAAATATGATGTCTATAATTTCAGTTGTTTCCTCTCTGTGTCTATGTTATCTTGCATGCATGTTTGATTATGTAAAGAAATGATAAAATCACTTTACTCAAATTTGTTAAATTTGTTAAGCTAAATAGAGGGAGATTGTTGGGAAAACCCTGTGATTTAACTTAACAAATTATATGAAAGTGATTTTATCTACTAGTATTGATGTACCCATTGTATAGTGAGGGTATTCTTGTCATTAGATGTCATAGGATATGACACTCAACACTGGGTGTCAGGACCAGATCAAGGGAAGCAAAATTGGGCTAAGTTAACATTTGCGTCGAATAGAATTCGACGCAACATCGAGTCCATATCGACGCTGCTCTGACCAAAAGTCCAATTGGTTCAACCCTTCTGTCGAAGTAACTCAAGTTGAAGTTACGTCGAATAGATATTGACGTAGGGGTCAGGGGCTTGTCGGAGTAACTAGGGATGTTGACGCAGCTTCTACATCAACTCGACGCAGAAGAGGTTATCTATCGAAGCCATCTATAGTCGATGTAACGTCGACTTCATCTCGACGCAGAAGAAGAAGTTTAGATCCAGGCAGATCAACTCGACCGACACGTCGATAAGATGTCGATGCAACATCGACTCGCAGAGTTCAATCAGAATAGAGATGAAATCAAAGCTGCTTCTACAAGAACTCGAAGTTGCTTTGATAAGAGAGAAATGAATTTGGCGCTACGTCGAATACAGTCTGTAAAGTATATCTTTTCAGCTGTCTCTCTGATCCTTCTTTCATGGCCCACATCCTCTAAGACCGTTCCCCAACGACCTAATAATTTCCTAAAATAGAAAGGAGCATTAAAGAAGGAGACAAAAGGGTTTCTTGGAACCATATTCCTTGTAGATGGACGAGCTGGGAATTAAAGAGGAAAGAAAGAGAATGTCATTGACAGATTACCTTTTTAGGGCATACCAGAAAGGGAAAGAAATTTGAAATTGAATAGAGAGAATAAAAGGAGAAGTGAAGATAGAAAAAGATAGAGCATTAATCACAATCAGCTATCTTCCTTCTTGCTAGGGCTTCCTCTTCTTCCCCCTCTCCCAGGAACCTTAACATAGAAAAGAGAAAAGAAAAGAAAGCTATGCTGTTCTTCATCTAATAGAACAGAGGATCTGAAAGCTGCTCTTCATCACAATCTCTTAGCAGCTAGATCTCAAACAGCAGAAGTAGAAAGGATCTGACATACAAAGCACCTGCAATTCATCACTATCTAAAGCAGGGGTTAATCAAGAGCAGATCATGTGGAACATTTAATAGGCTGTTCTTCATACAGTCTTCTCAAGAATTTTGAGAATAGAATTCCTACAACTTTCCTCCTTCTCATTATTTCTCATTCTGTAAAAGAGTTTTCTTAATCCCTCTTCAAAGGATTCAGTGGTTCAAGATCTCCTTATCAAAAGATCTGCTGGTTCAAAATCTCCTTATCAAAAGATCTGGTGGTTCATGATCACCTTGTCGAAAGATCAGTGGTTCTAAGAGTCTCCTTAACAAAAGACTCAGGCACAGTGGTGCATCTCTACCAGGTGGTAGAAGAGGGGAGTACCCACATTTTGGGGAACCTCTATAAAAAATTATGTGTCTTCTGGTTGATAATTTTCTGTGCTGTCCCTCATAGCTTAGATTTCATTTACTGCTTTTTCTTTCATCACTTAACTGAAGTTATTTATTCTGGGATTTATCTTGGTGAATCATAATACTTAGATTTTATTGTACTTCACAAATAGAATAGAAATAAATTTAAATCTCTATTCACCCCCTCTAGAGGATTCTCAGAGGCACACTTTGCTCTTTCAATTGGTATCAGAGGGAGGTTGACCCAGGTGTAGTGTATTCTCCTCCTCGATCACTTCTATATTTCTTAATCTTTAAATTTAACTGGGTTTCTACCCAAGATTTGAAGATCTTGAAGGTCTCGAATGCGTCTTTTGATTTCAATAGGTAAACATGACAAAATGTAGAAAAATCATCGATGAAGGTGATCAGATACTTCCTTCCCCCTCTAATGGCATGACTATGAAAGTCACAGAGGTTGGAATGAATCAACTCCAGAAGTTGTGTGATCCTAGAAACCATCTTAGGGTTTCTAGTTGTTTTGTTCTGGGCACAAACCTCACACCTATCAAATCGAATAGAGAAATCTAACAGAATGTTGTGACTCTTAACTAGATCACGCATCTTCTTATAGTGAACATGTCCAAGTCTATTATATAGTAGCTTTGGATCTATCGGAGACGAACTCATTTGATTTATGCACTCATTTTCTAGGCCAAGTCTATACATTCCATTGATTAGGTAAGCGCAACCAAAGTAGTGTGAATTAACAGTTAGTGTTATTCTACCATTTATGGTTAGGAAAGACATTCCGGACTTATCAAGCAAACTTATAGAAATTAAGTTCTTAGTTAAATTTGGAATTACTTTAACATTTTGCAAAATTAAAATTTTACCTGAAGAGAGGACTATCTCTGCCGTCCCAACATGAGTAACATCTGTCTCTTCTCCATTACAGTTCTCTACTCTGTCCCGGACTACTCTAACCTCTGAGAGAAGACCTCTGTCATTCATAATATGACAGGTGGCACCGCTGTCCAGCCACCACTCAGAAGATGCACTGCAGTGAGTACTCCCAATCATAGCCACGAAAGACTTGGGATCAGAGTTGTCAACCACCATGTTCGCCACTTATTGTGGGGCTTCACCCTTCTGCTTCTTCGAACCCTTGCATTCAGCGACCCAGTGACCCCACTTGCTGCAGTTGTGGCATTTTCCCTTCTTCCTTTTGAGAGAAGAATTTTTGACCGCCAACTGGGCAGGGGTGTCACCCTTAGGTGTTGGGGTCTTTCGAGAAGGCCTATTAGGTCGAGAAACGGAGTTGACAGCCTATGGGGGCTGAACAACGTGCTCCACGCTTTTTCCAGCGATGTCCCGGTCCTCAATGTGGATGAACCTTTTTGAGTTCATCTAGCGTGATCTTCTCCTTACACCTGTGCATCTCGGTCTTGAAGGTCAGCCACTTCGTAGGCAGCTTGCTCAGAATCAGATAAACAAAGAGATTGTTGTCCATCTTTGACTGATCATCCTCCAGCTTGTGACGCAAGTTATCCAGCTCTATGATCTGGGAAGTGATTGACAAGTTCGCTTTGAGGCGAAAGTTGAAGAACTTCTCCCCAATGAGCAACTTTGACAGTACCTACTCCTTCTGGAAATGCGCATTGAGATGATCCCAGATTTCCTTTGTAGTCTTGTAGACATGGTAGGTCAGTGCGAGACGAGGATTAAGGGAATTCAGCAAGTAATCCCTACAAAAGTACTCATCCCTGTTCCACTGGTATTCGTCTACGCCCTCGCCGGAAGAAGCAAAGTCGCTCTAAATAGTGTAAAAGATGTCGCGTTCCTTCATTCCTAGTTGAACTTGAATTTTCCAACTGAAGAAATCGGAGGCGTCGAATGAATGCATCTTGGCGACTTCGAGCGCACTTTTCCTCGACATTTCACTAGATTTAAAACAGTAATAAAAATTCTAGAACTAGGTCACCTGAGCCGTGCGAAGATGAGTTGACCACTTTAGATCCAATCCAATAATTGTGTTCCACCTCTCCGGCTGAAAAATAATCGTCGAATCTTAGAGTTGACAAGCAACCTTCCACTGAAACACACCTTCCACAACCAATACTATAGATTGGATCTAACCATTTCACACATTCACTCATTGAGTTACCCACATTACCAGCTTGATCTAACCAAAAGCTAGTCAAACTCCATAAAAATTAGCGTTATATCAATGATATGGATACTTTAAGACCTATAGAAACAAACTATAATGCAACATGTAAGTAAACATCACTAATATGTGGCAATGTATGTAAGATCCCTCTTGTTCTTACAAGAGAGTTTCCGGATCTTATGCCCAAAACCACCGCCTTATGTTGACAATAATACACGGGTTAGTCGCCACCGCAAGACGCCGATCTTGTCGGCAAGAACGATCAACCAGGCCAACAATGGAAATAAGTAAATTATAATAAACCAAGTCCACTAATCACACATATATATATATATATATATATATATATATGAATCAAAACTGATACATGTCCAACAATGAGTATAAATCAGATAGTAAGGCTTATGCCCGGTACATATCCAAAATGAGATAAAAGCACACTCTCTCACTCTGATCTATGCAGAAGCTAACCAACACCCTCATCAAACTGCCATCAAGTAGTGGTAGTAGTAGTAGTAGTAGTGCGCGACAACTGGTCCTCAGGTCTTGCCACCAAGTCATGCTAGTCGTACTGCTACTCCAGCGCCTCAGACCCCTGGTGTTACGGCCACATCCGACCATTAGTCAAAAAGACTAAGTCATTTGTCCTCACCTCCCCCCACAACTCCTAGGCACCATGCGGGAGGATGAAGCGGAGAACAACAAGGGGTAAAAACAAAAGCATGTGACATGAAACTAAAACTAGCATGTGTGTAAGGTACAAAGATGTACATTTCTAAGCTAGCAGTACGTACAAGTAAGCAGTAAAGAAGAGCAGTAAAGTAAAGAAGTAAGGTAAAAGTTGCGCAAGTAAATTATAGTGAGATCTATTCTACCATCACAGAAACCTACATTAACTTATAAGAATGCCCATACAAACTTATAAGATAAGTTTTCCAGAAATATAACTTATCATATAAAAGAGCTCATACTAATTATATGATGAGGATCTACAACTATGAATGTTATGTATATGATGTAACATCCCATTTCCTACTAGACCCCTTAGCTTCAATTAGGGTAGGACATGTGGTGTGTGCGGTGGGTTTGAGCTAGATGGTGACCATAGGTCACATTGAATTGAGTGAACTCACATGTGGGCCACTAGAGGAGGAAGATGACAAGAAGCCCTCCAATCTGCAACAAGATTAGTGCAGGAATTAATTGTGTCAGGTAAGGATCGTCGGGATGGCTATCAAGTAAAAATCAACAGGTGGTCCCGTCGAACGACGGGACATCCCATCGATGGAATTAATTGGTTGTCAAGTGAAAATCGATGGGTGGTCCCGTTGATCGACGGAATGTCCCATCGATCAAGTGAAAATCGATGTGAACTTGCTTATTACTATTTCTTACTCTATTCACTATTGGCCTAAAGATAAAATGATCGTATTAGCCGATAGAACTGGCATCTTGCAGTGGCAACTAACCCGTGTGTTGGGGTCATCCGTAAGGCGGCGGTTCTGGGCATAAGACCCAGGTAACCCTCCTAGTAAGGGGGAGGGGCGTCTTACAAACTGGTATCACTTGAACAAACGATCATAATAGAAAGAAGTCAACAACACTAGGCCACCCCGCATGAGCTTTAATTTGCAGACAAACTAAGCAGCGGAAGCTTTGGTGTGCCCATGTGTAAAAATCACAGAAAATAGCCCATTTAAGCATTGAGTTAGGTCAATCCTAATACAACCTTACCATTGTGTAGTCCCCGCATTTCGCTGATCCATGGGATGTTGTCCCTCCCCCTCCGACTGCCACCCCTTTTCAGCAAACGGAGCTAAGGCAAACTTTGATTGCTATTCTGGATGCCTTCAGAGCTCAACAAGCTCCGACCTCACAGCCAAACCCCGGATCAAATTGGATGAGTGCTTTCAAGAACCTGTCTCCTTCGATGTACCATGTAATGAAGAATGAGGTGAAGACGGAGGAGTGGCTCGACTCTATTCGGGAAATGCTAGCAGGCATCAGCTGCCCGGTCAATAGAGCAGTTTCTTTGGCGACTTCTGCTTTGGATTCACATGCCAGGAGATGGTGGAGGTCAGTGTTAGAATCCACATTTGCAGATCAGGAGATGTCAAATATGTCATGGGACAAGTTCAGTGATGTTTTCTTAGAGCACTTTGTATCTTCCATGGATAGGGACAAGCTAAAAGAGAGGTTCTTGAACCTCGATTAGGGGACCCAGTCAGTAATTGAATACCAGAGGGAGTTCTCCCACCTGACCAGACTTGAGGGGGTACATGACTTGGATGATAGGAAGTATGCTAAGATGTTCTATCAGAGTCTCAGGGATTCATTGAGGCAGGCTCTACTTTTCATATCACATGGCACGTCTACTCAGATCATCGAGATGGCCAAAAAGCTGGAGGCAGACCATTTAATGGTGTAGAGCAGGGGAAAGAGACCGGCCTCCTGCAGTGATAACTCCTCCACCACTACGGATCCAGAAGCTGGGGAGGTAGGATGATCGGGGCCGCCAGCCAGTGATATGCTATGGGTACCGCCAGCCGGGGCACATTAGAGCTAACTTCCCTCAGGAGTTTCTTCCTCCTCCTTCTCCTCCTCCCCCTCCGGTAGCCCCTCCAACACAGCAGGGTCAAGGCCGAGGTCGAGGTTGGGGCCGAAGGACTTATGGCAGAGGCCGATGGCTAAAGCAGATGTACGCACTGGATCTCGCAGAACCACGGAATCCTGAGGAGGTCATTACAGGTACTTTATTGTTTTCCTTTACGATTACCTAGTACCTTTCAAAAACCATAGTTGTACTTTAATTTGTAACCCAAACAACAAAACCACCCAGGTATAGTGCTTGTCTGCGGCAAACCCGCATACACTCTATTCGATACGGGTGCCTCACATTGTTCATGTCAGAGAAATTCGTAGACGACCTAGACCAAATAGAACACTTTGAGGGCATCTAGAGGAAGGTGTGACTTACAGACGGGTAGGAGATATCAACATGTGCTAAGTGCAACATGAATGTGGAGATTGGAGGAAAGATATTCAAAGCGTCGGGAATGCTTTTGAAGATGCTAGGTTTTGACCTAATTCTGGGCATGAACTGGCTGCACTGGAATCATGTTAAGATTGACTGCACGACAAAGAAAATTGTGTGAGGCATGAAGATTCTGAAGTTGTGATTGAAGGTATTAAACCCACCTCCCGTCTTTTATTATCATCTGCACTGGTTGTCAAGGCCCATGAGTAGGGAGATGAGGTGTACCTAATCTATTTCGAGATGTCGGAGATGATGGCGTCCATAGCAGATATTTCGGTAGTTAGGGATTTCTCCGATGTATTTCTAGAGAAATTTCTCGGACTACCCCCATCTAGAGATATGGATTTCCGAATCCAGTTGGTACCAGGAGCAAGGCCGGTGTATCGGGCACCATACAGGATGGCACGGAAGGAGCTAGCAGAGTTCAGGACCCAGCTTCGGGAGCGGGTGAACTTAGGATTTGTCAGGGCGAGTTTATCGCCATGGGGAGCACCAGTATTATTCGTGAATAATAAGGATGGGTCGCTGCAAATATGCATTGATTACCGAGAGTTAAACCAGCTGACGGTGCGGAACACATATCCGTTATCAAGGATCGACGAGTTATTTGACCAGCTACAGGGAGTCTTCTGGTTCTATAAGCTCGATATGAGATTCAGATATTACCAGTTGTGGATTCCTAGGACACATCATCAGCGGGGCCGGTTTGGCAGTAGACCCAGCCAAGGTGCAAGCAGTGAGAGACTAGCCACGACCGAAGTCGGCCTCGGATGTCCGCATCTTCCTGGGATTAGGAGGGTATTATCGTAAGTTCGTGCATGGATTATCAAAGATTGCACTACCCTTCATGTCCTTGACGAAGAAGGATGCTGCTTTCATGTGGACGGAGAAGTGCGAGGCAGCTTTCCAGGAGTTGAAGGACCAACTCACATCATCCCCTATCCCTGCCCTTGTGAAATTTTCCGAAGATCTAGGAGTGAGCAGGAATTGTACAACTCAAAGCTATAGCCAACAACCAGAAGCACATGAAGCAACATAATCTTTATTGATAATAGCAGAAATCTTCATTACAGTGCAAGGTATACATGGAGAGACATGATTTCGCCAGTACACAAAACCAAGAAGAAAATACAGAGCTGAATAAAAGATAACCAGCGGTCTGAAACTCGAGACCGCCTGACCGCACGACCTGGGAGTTCGCGCGACTAGAAAATATGAACGCCCGAACAGCCTGCCTGCGACTTGAACAACACCAACCGAGAACTCCGCAACCTCCCGAACTCTACTGATTCTCCCGAACTCCAGCAACCCGCACTGCAAGTCGCGAGACCGCCCAAAAACCGTAAAAGAAGAGGTGACCATAGCTGCCTGCACAATCCGCAGAAGCTGCACAAAGAAAGTTCAATCAGCTAACCGACTGGTCACAAAAAAGAGACCGCAAGAAATAGGCGCGAGCTTAGCTTACACTTGGTGCAATTTTTTTTGCTGCAACAGTGACTCCTATTTATAGGCGTGGAACCAGATCCAGTCACCACCCTATTAGATAGAGTCACCGCCCTGACCATGCGACCAAGACTGGTCAACCCGTGCGGTCAGAAGATCGCTCTGCACTTTGAGCTCGCCAGCTTCAACTATGGCAAGGAGACCGACACTCCTCCAAGAAGCCGCGCGATCATGACAACCTGTACGGTCATGACGCTCACCACCTATGTTCGCCTACGAGACCTCCTCCAGAGACCGCGAACACAGCCAGGTCGACTAGGGCAAGAGCCCGCCAAGCCGACCAACACCAGTGTCTGCATATACCAGCAGATCGCCAAGAGACCGGCTTATGCGAACACAAAAGGGGAGACCGCGTGACTAAGAAGATCTTAGTCCATGCGCACCACCAAGAACCCGGATAGTCACCAGACTGGACTGCCCGTTACCAAAACAGCAACCCTGTGCGGTCACCACGAACTAGACCGCACAGAACAAAAAACAGCTCGCCATGCGGTCTCACGAACCAGACCGCGCGGCCTCACCTCGGCAGCCTTGGATAGAGAATGGCGGTCAGGACGACTAGACTGCGGCTAGACCGAAATAGATCAGACCGCAGAAGAGACCGCGAGATCGCGTGGTTAGACTAGACCGCGCGATCACTACCCAGATCGCCAACTTCCACTTCAACATTTTCAACACTCCCCCTTGAAGTGGGAAGTTGAAAACAGCCCAAGTAAACTCCTCAGCTGAGTAAACGGCCCCTTCGCCAGCGCCTTTGTGAATATGTCAGCAACGTTGTCCTGACTCTGAACATGTTTGACCGAAAGAGACCCCTCCAGCACCTTCTCACGAATGAAATGATGCTCGATCCCGATATGCTTGGTCCTCGCGTGACACACTGGATTAGTAACCAATTTTAGTGCACTCTCATTGTCGCTGCGGAGCAGAGTCGGACCCCGAACCTCCTTATGGACATCTCCCACCAACCTCCTAAGCCAGATGGCTTCTTGAGCTGCCAAGGCCGAAGCCTTGTATTCCGCTTCTGTGGTAGAGATAGACACAGAATCCTGCTTCTTGCTGCACTATGATATAGCCGTAGGGCCCGCCATGAAGATGAATCCAGACGTTGACTTCCGATCATCCGAATCTCCCTCGTAGTCAGCATCTATGTAACCATGCACCTCGAAGCCCGCATCTCTCTTGTATAGGAGACCCATATCTGAAGTCGCCTTGACATACTTCAAAATATTCTTGGCCGCTAGTAGATGAGGCATCCGTGGTTCCGCCATATACCAACTCACCCTGCCAACTGCATACACAATATCCGGCCTAGTGATCGTCAGATAAATCAAGCTCCCAACCAGATCTCGGAACACAATCGGATCTTCCAGAATCCTCCCCTCATCCTTCCGAAGTTTCATGGCCTTCTCCAGAGGTGTAGAGATGCATTTCCCTTCCTTCATGCCGAATCACTCCACAATTCGCTCCGCATATCCAGCCTGGGATACCAACACTCCACTTTCCTTCATCTGCACTTCGAGTCCAAGGAAATGGTGAAGTTCACCTAATTCCTTCATCTCAAATCTGATAGATAGCTCAGCCCGAAACTTTGCTACCTCCTCCTTCGAATTCCCCATCATGATCATATCGTCGACATAAAGCAGCACGATGACTTGAAGCTCCCCGTTCTTCTTGAAGAACAAGCTTGAATCAGAGTCTGAAGCACCGAATACACAGAATAAGAGATATTCTGCAATCTTCCCGTACTACGCCCTCGGCGCTTGCTTCAACCCATACAGGGCCTTCTTCAGCTTACAGATATAGTCTGGAAAATCTTCAGATAAGAAGCCTGGCGGTTGAACCATAAAGATATCCTTGTCAATCTCGCCGTACAAGAAAGCATTCTTTACGCCGAGATTCCAAATCTCCCACCCGTAAAATGCTGCCAAGGCAATAACGAACCGTACTGAAGTCAACTTTATAATCTTCACCATATTGCTGCGAGAATTCCCGAGCCACAAGGCGAGCCTTGTAACGCTTGATACTGCCATCTGCCTTCTTCTTGAGCTTACAGACCCACTTGCATGTCACAGGGGTGATACCCTTCGGCTTGGGCACCAGAGACCAAGTCTCATTCTTCTCAAGAGCTGCCATCTCTTCTTCCATAGCCGAATCTCACTGCTTCATGCCTTTGGCCTTCTCAAAGCTCACTGGTTCCCGCTCATCCAGGGTACCAATAAAGAAACATGAGACAAAGCTCACCATGTTTCCTCCTGTATAGCGATCAGGGGCAATGATCGTTCGCTTCGATCTCCTCAAAGCTTTCCCCTAACTCTCATTGTCCTCAGCTGCTTCTTCCCTAGCTCCCCTTCCAGACGTACTAGGAGCTTTGCTCCTCCTGCTTCCTGATCCAGAAGCCTCCATCTCAGAACTAGAAATAGATGGACCACCTGGTGACAAAGGCAGCTCCACCTGATGATTTTCCACAGCTCTTACCGGCTCCTCCACCCTGCTTTTTGGTAACTCAACACCAGAACTTCCCTTGCAAGACGTCACCTCATCAAACAAGACGTCGCGAGATACAACAAATCTTCGCGTCTCCAGGTCCATGCATTTCCAGCCCTTCTTACGATCATCATATCCAACGAAGACTAGCTTCCTTGCTTTTGCATCTAGCTTCGTCCGAAGCGCATCTGGAATGTGCACATAGCAGGTGGAACCAAACACCCGAAGGTGTGCCACGCTTGGCTTTTCTTTGAACATCATCTCATGTGGGGTCAACATGTTGATGGGACTGAGAAGCATCCTGTTGATGACGTAGGCGGCACAAGATATTCCCTCCGCCCAGAAGGACCTTGGGATACTCTTGGCATGCATCCAACACTTGCAGGTCTCCGTTAGATGATGGATCTTCCGCTCTGCAACTCCGTTTTGTTGTGGAGTATGCACACAAGAAAGCTCCCTCCGGATGCCCTCCTTCCTACAAAAACTAGAGAACTCACCAGAGGTGAACTCCCCCGTTATCAGTTCTCAGCTTCTTAACCCGTAGACCTAGCCGACCCTCCACTAGCTCCTTGAACTCCACAAACTTGGCAAACGCCTCCGCCTTCTCTTTCAGGAAATAAACCCAGACATATCTGGTGTAATCGTCGATCAACACCAGCATATACCTGCTGCATCTAAGGCTTGGGGTAGCAGTCGGTCTCATCAAGTCACCGTGGATGCACTCCAATGGCACACTACACCTTGTCTGCGACTTATCAAATGGTAGTCGATGGGGCTTGCTGAACTGACATCCCGCGTAAACATGACCGTCACCGTAGGAAGATAGACTAGGCAGGCTCTTGACTAGACCTTTTACCGCCATAGCCTTCAGCTTATCCATCCCTACATGCCCCAACCTCTCATGCCATATAATGGCACTATCATTCATCCTCATCTTGTCAACATAAGAACTTGTCGATAAAACGAACAAGTCTTTTGCCCTTCTCCCCACATGAACGACATCAGCCTTTACCACCTCAACATTTCTTATAAACCTCACTTCTGTTGGGCCGAACAGAACGTGATACCCACTGTCAACAACGTTGGTCACGAAGAAGAGGTTTTTTCTCATTCCAGGCACATTATAAACACTCTTCAACGTTAGTGGCCCCTATCACTGCCCAAGGAAACAACCCCCACCTTCTCGACAGAATGCACAGTATTATCAGCAGTTATGATGACATCATTACCTGAGTAAGGCTGCTTTGAAGAAAGCTTCGACTCGTCCCCGGTGAGGTGATAACTATACCCTGAGTCCACGATCCAGTCCTCCTGATAGTTGATATATAGGAGCCGCAGCTCCGACAGAAGCCGAGAAGGCTCCTCCCCATCCTCCATCATTCTGCCTGGCCTCAGCTTCCTCCTTCCCTGCAGCAGCATGCCCTGACTGAAGATTCACCCGGCAATCCTTCCTGATGTGACAAAGCTTCCCGCACCTGAAGCACTTGGGTCTTTCTCCGTTCTTCTTCCCTTCATCCTTGGGAGCATAGCCCCTCTCCTGCTGTCCAGAAGTTGAAGGCCCATTGCCTCCAGCAGTCTTCTTCTTATCCCAGTTCTTCTTCTTCCCTGTGAAGAGAACCTCGCCATCTCCTCCAGACACTAACACCCCCGCCATCTGCCTTGACAGACTCTCCTGCGAAGCAAGCAGATTCTCCAGCTCCAACAGAGATGGCTGATTTGCCCAACCCTGCACCGACGTCACAAAGGCCACATACTCCTTCTGCAAGCCACGAATGATGCGCCTCTTCAGCTTTGCCTCAGAAATTGGCTCATCAGGGTCCAGATCTGAAATCTCAGCGCACAGGTTCTTCATGTTTAGGAAGAACGTAGAGATAGAAAGATCACCCTGAGCCGACCTAGCCAGCTCATTTTCCAGAAACTGTAGCCTCGCTACATTCTTCTCGTTAAACAGCCCATCCAGGGCACTCCAGATCTCCGCAGCTGATCCACACCCCAAGATGTGATCGAACATGTCAGGTGATATTGCCCTCTTTAGAGTGAACTCTGCTTTCGCATTAATCCTTCTACAGTTCCTCACCTCATGACCATTATCCCCAACCAGGACAACTTCCTCCGTACTATCTCCTCCAACAACTTCTCATAGGTCCTCACCCAGAAGATAACTCTGCATACACGACTTACACTTCTTGAAGTTAGTCGAAGTAAGCATCTCAATTCCAAGACCTCTTGCTTCCATGGCTCTACCACTGGTTCCTTCTTCACAAAGGCGATGACAACTTTGAGTTATTCACTGCTCTATGCACTCCAACCTGCCTCTGATACCATGTGAAATTTTCCGAAGATCTAGGAGTGAGCTGGAATTGTACAACTCAAAGCTATAGCCAACAACCAAAAGCACATGAAGCAACACAATCTTTATTGATAATAACATAAATCTTCATTACAGTGTAAGGTATACATGGCGAGACATGATTTCGCCAGTACATAAAACCAAGAAGAAAATACAGAGCTGAATAAAAGATAACCAGCGGTCTGAAACTCGAGACCGCCTGACCGCACGACCTGGGAGTTTGCGCGACTAGAAAACAAGACTGTCCGAACAGCCTGCCTGCGACTTGAATAACACCAACCGAGAACTCCGCAACCTACCGAACTCCACTGATTCTCCCGAAATCCAGCAACCCGCACTGCAAGCCGTGAGACCGCCCGAACACCTTAGATGAAGAGGTGACCACAGCTGCCCACACAATCCGCAGAAGCTGCACAAGGAAAGTTCAATCAGCTAACCGGCCGGTCACAAAAAAGAGACCGCAAGAAATAGGCGCGAGCTCAGCTTACACTTGGCGCGATTTTTTTTGCTGCAACAGTGACTCCGATTTATAGGCATGGAACCAGATCTAGTCACCACCCTATGAGATAGAGTCACCTCCCTGACCATGCGACCAAGACTGGTCAACCCGTGCGGTCAGAAGATCGCTCTACGCTTTGAGCTTGCCAGCTTCAACTCTGACAAGGAGACCGCCACTCCTCCAAGAAGCCGCGCGATCATGACAACCCAAACGGTCATGATGCTCACCACCTGTGTTCGCCTACAAGACCTCCTCCATAGACCGTGACCACAGCCAGGTCGACTAGGGCAAGAGCTCGCCAAGCCGACCAACACCAGTGTCCGCATATACTAGCAGATCCCCAAGAGACCGGCTTATGCGAACACAAAAGGGGAGACCGCACGACTAAGAAGATCTTAGTCCGCGCGCACCACCAAGAACCCAGACAGTCACCAGACCGGACTGCCCGTTACCAAAATAGCAACCCTGTGCGGTCACCACAAACCAGACCGCACAGAATAGAGAATAGCTTGCCATGCGGTCTCACGAACCAGACCGCACGACCTCACCTCGGCAGCCATGGACAGAGAATGGCGGTCAGGCTGAATAGACTGCGGCTAGACCAAAATAGGTCAGACCGTAGAAGAGACCATGAGACCGCGCGGTTAAACCAGACCGCGCGATCACCCCCCCAAACCGCCAACTTCCACTTCAACATTTTCAACAGCCTTCCCATCTGGGAAGGAAGGATTCCAGATCAACACCGACACATCTTACCAGGGGATGAGTGTCATCCTCATGCAACATGGTCATGTGATTGCATATGCTTCGAGGAAGCTGAAGAAGCATGAGTAAATTATCCGGTACATGACCCAGAGCTTGGAGCGGTGGTCTTTGCCTTGAAGATATGGAGGCATTATCTGTATGGGATTCATTGTGAGATCTTCTCTAACCACAAGAATCTCAAGTACATCGACACCCAGAAGGATTTGAACCTACGCCAACGGAGGTGGCTAGAGTTCTTTTGCGACTATGACTATACAATGCACTATCACCAGGGGAAGGCGAACACTATAGTAGATACCCTGAGCAGGAGGGCTGGCACTTCTGGACTGGTGCCCCAGATGATGGCCTTGGAGCTGGTGAGGATGCTAGAGGATATGCACATTACCTTGGTTTCTAAGGCGGAACCTGAAGTCCACAGGGAGTACCTGGCTTCCCTGATCATCACCTATGATATACGAGAATGTATTAGGGTACAACAGAGGCATGATTCATCTTTGGATCCTGTATTTAGAGCCTTAGAAGAGGGCAAGTCGGAGTATTATTCATTGCGCGATGATATCATTCATTTTTGGGGTCGTGTCTACATACCTGCAGGAGGTGGGATCTGGGAAGAAATACTCAGGGAGGTGATGAGTCCCAATTTTATACATATTTTCGGACTCATCTGGGCTAGTTTTCCTGCATTTGTACTTCAGTTTTTGTCCATATTCACCTTGTTCATGCTTTTATTTGAAGTACATGTTTAGGCCCGTTGTTGTGTGCAATTGCGCATTATATTGTTGGGGGTAAGCACATTGCCCTCCCCATTGCATTTTTCTCATTTTGCTTGTGCTGGAGGTGTGTTCCCAGCGTTTGGGTGTGTTGTGCAGGTGGGCAGATCGTCCATATTGCCCAGAATTCATCCTGTATGAATCGCACGGTCGTGCATTTTCTTGACGCACGGCTGGCTGCGATCGTGCGTTATGATCGGCTGGTCAATACGGTGATCTGCCCCACTCGCGCGTTTTCTTCACGCACAGTTGGCCTCAACCATGCGCGAACAAAATGCACGACCTCCTATTGGTTGCCGGATTTCGAGTTTTCTGAATTTACCCGTGCATTTTTACGCACGGTCGGCTTCGACCGTGCGTGAGTAAAACGCATGGGCACACCTGCGTCGTCTTCCTGGCATTTGTGCTCGATTAATATCGCACGGGCAACACACGGTCGTGCGTTCGACCGTGCGTGACCAAATTTCTGATCTTTTTCTATAAAAGCTGCAGTTTTCAACCTAATCGGGGGACACCGTACACGCCGTACAGCTGCTGTAACACCCTGCCAGTACGAAAAGTATAACAGCAGGTCCGGCCGGGACCCCACGCCATACAAACCACACTAGCTAGGAGTTAAAAGGTGATAACCAGAAAAGTTATAACAAAACGAGAGTACAAAAACGTAAGCGGAAGCATTAATTAAACCATTCGAATAGACATGTCCACTATCATAGGAATGAGTCCAGAAGTAAGAGTTACGGCCTTAGGGCCTTACATCAAATCAATGTACAAAACTCCAAAAAGCATACATCGGCACGCAGGCCGGCAATACATGAGAAAACAGGAAAAAGGCTGGCCTTCAAGGGCCAACTCAGCAAAAGGACTAACGCCCGCTATTTCCCGCTAGGCTCACCTGCACCTGCATAAGAACATTCCACCAAGCGGTGGCAAACAGAGTAACGGTCAGCACAGCTGACCAAATTATAACGACCCCACCCCTTTCCCGGGGTGGCGGAGCTTCTACCCTGCAAGCAAGCTACACTAGCAAGTGCTAATATAAAGAAGGTGCAACTACACAAGGTGAGGTTTCAAGCACAATCAATCTTCTAGGTTGAGCATCAAAAGAAGGGAACCTAGGTATGCACAATGATGTTGGTTGGGTTCACCCGAAGGTTCCCCACAACCACCTAAGCAATCGCATGAGGCTAAACATAATATCAAATTCACAACACTCCACCCTAAGGGTCACAACCTTAGGTGGGAAACAAGAGCTTTTGGTCGGTCTAGGTATGACACCTTCCACGACCTCTCCCATGATCACACGGCTTTCATGAGGAAGGGACCTCTCGCCGATCTGCATGGAAACGGGTTCGGTTTAGCTTTGCCCGTGCTCTAATCGTCGCGATCTATCGCACGACGCGGGTACGGCTTCACCTCGGCCCGTAAGGGTTTAGCACTTTCAAGTGCTACACTAACTATACGCTACGCACCTAACCCCTTTACAAGGATCTAGGCTTCACGAATTCTCAACAAGGGAGGTACATACGCTCCGCATCAATATCGTGGTGAAGGTTTGCCTTCATCCAAAACTCAAAGTATGGGGCTTTCGTAGAGATCTTCACAAGACGCCTACACTTAACTCCCGCAATACTATAGGTGAGTTCACGGAGTCATTCTCCGGCACGCATTCTAGGCCTAACCTAAATGCAACGTCGCAAATCAAGCATCGCCGATTCGGGCTCACGGCCACGAATAGGCTTCACACAAAATGCCTAAATCCGCATGACTACCGGATTTTCTACATGCAATATGCCGGGGACGGACACAATCTAACCGGAGTCCCGAAGGACTTGAGGAAATCCTACACTTCACCCATTTGGTGAAAGAGATACCTCATGCAAGCAAAGAAAGAGGAATGAATGGACAAATACAAGTCCAAAGTTCGGGAGGAAGAATCGTTACCCTAGACGTGTTCTTCTTCGCCATGGATCCGAGATTCTACGCGGAGGGAAAGAACCGCACCGGGCCGCACTCTCCGGATCTGGAAACGGCTCGCGAAACGGAGCTCCGGAGCTCCGTCAATGGCGAAATCTCCTCTTCTTCTTCCTTGCCCCCTTCTTCTTCCTCTAGCCTAGGAGAGAGAAACACTATGAAATAATGAGGGTTTAATCCCTCTCCAAATCCCTAAGACCCCCCAGCATTAAATCCCAGCCGTTGGATCGAATTCCAAGAAATTTGATCGGTCGGATCCTCTTCTCCGCTCAAAATCGCGGAACAGAATAAACAGGGCGCACGATCACAGGCGCACGGTCAGTGGTCGTGCGCGACGAGGGCAATGGTCGTGCGCACTATCCAGGACAGAACTCTGAATTCTTGCGAATAAGCGCACGATCGCTGGCGCACGATCACTGGTCGTGCGCGAAGAGGGAAATGGTCGTGCGCACTGTCCGAGACAGAACTCGATTCTCTTCTGAATTAACGCACGATCGCTGGCACACGATCACTGGTCGTGCGCGATGAGGCCACTGATCGTGCGCTAAGAGCAGACAGGGAAAATTCTAGCCTGCTTCACGTGCCGCACTACCACTCCGCCTACTTCGCGGAACTACCAGTTTTGGGGTGTTACAACTCCACCCTCCTTAAAAGAATTTCGTCCCGAAATCCAGGAAACAGTAATAGCATAAATTACAGTTATACTTTACCTGAGGGAAAAAGCTCGGGATACTCCGCAAGCATCGTTTGCTCTCTCTCCCAAGAGAGCTCCTCTCGGCCGCAGTTATCCCACCGGACTTTTACCATCCGAATGGACTTGTTCCGCAGCTGCTTTACTTCTGTATCTTCGATGCGTAAAGGCTTGACTTTCGTCGACAACCCACTATCAACCGGAACTTTGCCGACCGCAACGATATGAGTAGGCTCTTGCACTGCCTTCCTCAACACTGAAATGTGGAACACGTCGTGCAGACCGCTCAGCTCTGCAGATAGTGCAAGCCGATAAGCCGCATCACCAACACGCTCCAGGATCTCGAACGGTCCTAAGTACCTCGGACTGAGCTTTTTCAAGCGTCGAATCCTTGATACCCCTTTGAACGGTTTGATCTTCAAGTAAACCCGGTCACCGACGGCAAACTCTAAGTTCCTATGCTTGGCGTTGAAATACTTTGCTTGCCTATCCTGGGCAACCAATAGCCTTTCGCGTATAGACCGGATCGTCGAAGTTGCTTCTTCAACATCCTTTCGCTTCAATAGCTTAGTATCGCCCGTTTCCGCCCAAGACAACGGCGTACGACACTTCTTACCATAGAGGGCCTCGAAAGGAGCCATCTTTATGCTGACTTGGTAGCTATTATTGTAGGCGAATTCGATCATAAAGAGGTGATCCTCCCACCTCTTTCCAAAGTCTAGAGCGCACATTCGGAGCATATCCTCCATAGTCCTGTTGGTTCTCTCGGTCTGTCCATCCGTTTGCGGGTGGAAGGCCGTGCTGAACTTCAATTTTGTGCCCAACAGTTCATGGATAAGCCTCCAATCTTTCGATGTGAAACGCCCGTCACGATCGCTGACGATGCTACGAGGGACACCGTGCAGTCTCACGATACTATCCACATAGAGCTTTGCTAGCTTCTCTATGGAATCATCCTTCCGGTTCGGAATGAAGTGTGATACCTTTGTCAAACGGTCCACGATCACCCATATGGCGTCGTTTCCATGTTACGATCTCGGCAATCCGTGCACGAAATCCATCGAAATATCATCAAACTTCCACTCCGGAATCGGCAAGGACTTCAGAAACCCACCGGGACGTTGACATTCCGCTTTCACCAACGCGCAAGTATGACACTTGGCCACGTAAAGGGCAATGTCTTTCTTCATGCCCGGCCACCAGAACAGTTTCTTCATATCCATAAACATTTTAGTGCTCCCCGGGTGGATCGAGTACTTGGTATAATGAGCCTCGTACATCAACTCCGCCCGTAGAGTACCAACGTTTGGGATGCATAACCTTTCCTGCTTCCACATAAGGTCGTCTTCGAAGGACAAATCAGCGTTTAACCCTTCAACGGTTTCCGTTTTGTATCGTTTCAAGCTCTCGTCCAACTCCAATGCTTGTCGAACTCGGTCGGCAAGGTCGTAGTGAACTTCCGTCCAGTTTAAGCATGCTGAAGTAGACGTTCTCCTATCAATGCATATGATCTCCATTTCTTCTAGCTCACGGATTAGACGCTCATCGTGCATCAAAATCCAATTTGCTTGTGCGGGAGCCCGACGACTCAACGCGTCTGCAACTACGTTTCCTTTACCGGGAGTATATTTGATATCGAAGGTGTAGTCCCCAAGGAACTCCATCCACCTCCTTTGGCGCATGTTCAACTCCCTTTGATCTAGTAAGTACTTGAGGCTCTTATGGTCGGTAAAGATATCGATCTTCATGCCATATAGATAGTGCCTCCAAAGTTTGAGGGCAAAAACCACGGCCGCTAGCTCCAAATCATGGACCGGGTAATTCCTCTCGTGAACCTTCAGTTGCCGGGAGCCGTAGGCAATTACCTTCCCGAACTGCACTAGGACACAACCCAAACCACTTCCTGAGGCGTCGCTATAGATTTCGTAGCCTTCCGTACCTTGTGGCGAGCATAGAATGGGCGCCGTGGTCAGACGGCTCTTTAGCTCTTCAAAAGCTCGTGCGCACTCGGGCGACCAAACGAACTTATGATCCTCCCTAGTCAGTTTTGTGAGAGGAAGTGCGATCCTCGAGAAGTTTTCCACAAAGCGCCTATAATAGCCGGCAAGTCCTAAGAAACTTCGGACTTCCGCTACATTTTTCAACAAAGGCCACGCTTGGATCGCTTCTATCTTCGACGGATCAACTGCAATTCCTTCGCCACTAACAACATGACCAAGGAATGCCACTGACGGTAGACAAAACTCGCACTTGGAGAACTTGGCATATAGCTGACTCCTCCTCAAGGTGCTCAGGACTGCGTGCAGATGCCCTACATGCTCCTCTTCCGACTGAGAGTATACCAAAATGTCGTCGATGAAGACGATCACAAATTGATCTAAATACTCTCGGAATGTCCTATTCATCAAGTCCATGAATACCGACGGTGCGTTGGATAGACCGAACGGCATTACCGTGAACTCATAGTGCCCAAAGCGGGTACTGAACGCTGTCTTTGGAATGTCACATTCCCTTATTCGCAGTTGATAGTAGCCGGACCTTAGGTCTAGCTTGGAGTAAACCGTCGACCCCATCAGTTGGTCGAATAGATCATCGATTCTAGGAATCGGATATCGGTTTTTCTCGGTCAACTTGTTTAGCTCTCTATAATCAATACATAGACGCAAGCTCCCATCCTTCTTTTTCACAAAGAGGACCGGTGCACTCCAAGGCGAAGAACTTGGACGTACGTAGCCTTGCTCTAGCAGCTCTTGCAATTGGACCTTCAACTCTGCCAATTCCTTTGGCGCTATTCGGTATGGTGAGCGGGCCACAGGTTTGGCACCTGGCACCAACTCGATACAGAAATCAATCTCCCGATGAGGCGGAGCCCCAGGGAGTTCGTTAGAAAACACGTCGGCGTATTCCGCTACAACTGGGACATCACACAACCTGGGCTTTGGCTCCGAAGCCTCCAACAAGGTAAAGAACAACTCGGCGCCTTTTCTCACCGCCTTAACCACTTGGAGAGCAGACATCAGCGTCTTGCTCGCTCCTCGCATACCGGCGAATGTGGTTTCATCGTCGGTGTTCGTTCCCAGAGTGATCTCCTTTGTATTGCAATCTATGCATGCTCGCTGCTCCGAGAGCCAGTCCATGCCGAAGATCACATCGAATTCAGCTAACGGTAGCAACGACGCTTCCAAGTCGAAATCTTGGCTTCCGATCTGCACCTTCACACGGCTCTTCCTATCCGCACTCATTTGAGATCCATTGGGTAGCACTACTTCCAATCTATCCTCTACAAAGGTAGACGGCACTCCGATTCGCACCACGAAGTCCTCGGACAGAAAAGAGTGCGATGCACCCGTATCGAATAGAGCTCTCGCCGGATAGTTGAAAATTAGGACGAAACCTAATTGTACACAAATAACACATAGTCGTACAACAGTAAGAGTCATATACATAGCTGTAAAAGCTAACTTCTAATTCGTACCTGTGACGACATCGGTTTGTCGTATAGCTTCTTGTTGGCCAAGCGAATAGACTCTCAGCTGAGTCGGAATGTGTTGGGAGGCCGAAGACTCTGCCGCTTTGCCCTTTTCCGCAGCCCGAGCATAATCCACCGCTCGATTTGCCGCCTTTGGGGGACCACTTCGACACACCGCAGCTTTGTGTCCCACCTTCCCGCAGGTGAAACACGTAATAGGAGTCCGCGCGGTCGTGGCTCCCGAAACATTCGAAGAAGCTGGTTCCGCCTGTTTGAACTTCCGCTTGTTCCTTCTGAAGTCCGGCTTGGACTGAGAGGCCGACGCATGAAACTCGGGTTTCTTTACAACACTCTTTGCTTGTACCCTCTTCATGTCCAACTCCAAAGATCTGGCGGTTTGCACCATCACTTGGAAGCCAAACGTCATAGGGCCTGCAAGGAGCAGCCTCAACTCGTCCCGAAGCCCTTCATAGAATTTATTCGTCTTCGTCTCCTCATCCTCCACCAATGCCCCCGCATAGCGACTCAGTCTGGTAAACTCATGTAAGTAATCGTCAACGGAGCGATCACCTTGAGTTAACCTCAGGAACTGGTTTTGTAACGCAATGCGTTGGGCAGAGGGGATAAACCGCTGGAGGAACGACTTTGAAAACTCAGCCATTGTTATTTCAGTAATGTCTCTATCGCCGAACTTGTGCAGTTCCTGCTCTTCCCACCACAGCACAGCCTCTCCGTCAAGAAGGAAAGTGGCTAAGGTGACCATCATGGCTTCGTCCGTCGCCGTCGCCCTCAGAGTTCTTCTAACTCTTGACAACCAGTCTTCTGCCACCGTTGGGGACTCAGATCCCGAGAAGGTAGGAGGATTAAAGCTCAAGAAGTGCTTTAATTGTTGGTCACGCGCTCGACCCGCAACTACTTGCGCAACTTGACGCTCCACCCTCGGTGCTAATGCCGGTTCCACTGCAGCTACTGGCACAGGGGCATCAACCCTCGGTGCTACCGCAGGTTCCACTGCAGGTTCAATTACCGGGGCCGCATCAGTAGTAGGCGTAGCAGGCTGTGCAAGCCTTTGCGGTTGAGCATTGATCATCGCGAAGACTGCTTCTGCGACCATTCTGATCATCTCAGCTGAAGGAGTGGTCGCTGGTACCTCAGCCGACCCACTACTTTCAGCGGTGTTACGGGGTTGAGACCGCCCCGCAGCACTCCTAGTCACCTATAATCATGCAAGGCACAATTTAGTGACCCTAAACATATCAAACATCAATCATGGAACGCTCAGGTTCCGCAAACCAGTATGTTTTTTCATTCCTAAGTGGACATTCTTATTAGTTTTTGTCGTTCTAGGTGAATGCACAGCCCGTGCGCACCACCCCTTAAAAGGAATTCGTCCCGAATTCGCTAAACTACGGATCGACGCCTTAAGTCCGATACCAAATTGTAACACCCTGCCAGTACGAAAAGTATAACAGCAGGTCCGGCCGGGACCCCACGCCATACAAACCACACTAGCTAGGAGTTAAAAGGTGATAACCAGAAAAGTAGTAACAAAACGAGAGTACAAAAATGTAAGCGGAAGCATTAATTAAACCATTCGAATAGACATGTCCACTATCATAGGAATGAGTCCAGAAGTAAGAGTTACGGCCTTAGGGCCTTACATCAAATCAATGTACAAAACTCCAAAAAGCATACATCGGCACGCAGGCCGGCAATACATGAGAAAACAGGAAAAAGGCTGGCCTTCAAGGGCCAACTCAGCAAAAGGACTAACGCCCGCTATTTCCCGCTAGGCTCACCTGCACCTGCATAAGAACATTCCACCAAGCGGTGGCAAACAGAGTAACGGTCAGCACAGCTGACCAAATTATAACGACCCCACCCCTTTCCCGGGGTGGCGGAGCTTCTACCCTGCAAGCAAGCTACACTAGCAAGTGCTAATATAAAGAAGGTGCAACTACACAAGGTGAGGTTTCAAGCACAATCAATCTTCTAGGTTGAGCATCAAAAGAAGGGAACCTAGGTATGCACAATGATGTTGGTTGGGTTCACCCGAAGGTTCCCAACAACCACCTAAGCAATCGCATGAGGCTAAACATAATATCAAATTCACAACACTCCACCCTAAGGGTCACAACCTTAGGTGGGAAACAAGAGCTTTTGGTCGGTCTAGGTATGACACCTTCCACGACCTCTCCCATGATCACACGGCTTTCATGAGGAAGGGACCTCTCGCCGATCTGCATGGAAACGGGTTCGGTTTAGCTTTGCCCGTGCTCTAATCGTCGCGATCTATCGCACGACGCGGGTACGGCTTCACCTCGGCCCGTAAGGGTTTAGCACTTTCAAGTGCTACACTAACTATACGCTACGCACCTAACCCCTTTACAAGGATCTAGGCTTCACGAATTCTCAACAAGGGAGGTACATACGCTCCGCATCAATATCGTGGTGAAGGTTTGCCTTCATCCAAAACTCAAAGTATGGGGCTTTCGTAGAGATCTTCACAAGACGCCTACACTTAACTCCCGCAATACTATAGGTGAGTTCACAGAGTCATTCTCCGGCACGCATTCTAGGCCTAACCTAAATGCAACGTCGCAAATCAAGCATCGCCGATTCGGGCTCACGGCCACGAATAGGCTTCACACAAAATGCCTAAATCCGCACGACTACCGGATTTTCTACATGCAATATGCCGGGGACGGACACAATCTACCCGGAGTCTCGAAGGACTTGAGGAAATCCTACACTTCACCCATTTGGTGAAAGAGATACCTCATGCAAGCAAAGAAAGAGGAATGAATGGACAAATACAAGTCCAAAGTTCGGGAGGAAGAATCGTTACCCTAGACGTGTTCTTCTTCGCCATGGATCCGAGATTCTACGCGGAGGGAAAGAACCGCACCGGGCCGCACTCTCCGGATCTGGAAACGGCTCGCGAAACGGAGCTCCGGAGCTCCGTCAATGGCGAAATCTCCTCTTCTTCTTCCTTGCCCCCTTCTTCTTCCTCTAGCCTAGGAGAGAGAAACACTATGAAATAATGAGGGTTTAATCCCTCTCCAAAGCCCTAAGACCCCCCAGCATTAAATCCCAGCCGTTGGATCGAATTCCAAGAAATTTGATCGGTCGGATCCTCTTCTCCGCTCAAAATCGCGGAACAGAATAAACAGGGCGCACGATCACAGGCGCTACGGTCAGTGGTCGTGCGCGACGAGGGCAATGGTCGTGCGCACTATCCGGGACAGAACTCTGAATTCTTGCGAATAAGCGCACGATCGCTGGCGCACGATCACTGGTCGTGCGCGAAGAGGGAAATGGTCGTGCACACTGTCCGAGACAGAACTCGATTCTCTTCTGAATTAACGCATGATCGCTGGCACACGATCACTGGTCGTGCGCGATGAGGCCACTGATCGTGCGCTAAGAGCAGACAGGGAAAATTCTAGCCTGCTTCACGTGCCGCACTACCACTCCGCCTACTTCGCGGAACTACCAGTTTTGGGGTGTTACAGCTGCGCCGTTTTCGCCACTTCCACTGAGGTTTCATCCCTTTGGGCCTCCATCATCCTCAAGCTCTAAGGAGAGGGATTCAACCCTACATCCACCAAGATCCAAGGAGAAGGAAGCTAGGTCATTTCCGGATCGTGACACAAAGAAGACGGGCCATTGGAGGGTAGTGACAGCCTTCTCTACCCCGGACGCAGTTGAGGACCGAGCTTGGACGCGGATTGACAACCCAGCGATTCCAACCGTGAATCTTCAACAATACTTCGGATTTGGTCGATTCTGTTGGAACCATAGCTTTTGATTTGAGTTAGGATCCATCCTTTTGTTAATAAGTCATCTAATAATTTAGATTAATCTAAATTAACATAAATTAAATATGATGCGATCGAATCGGAGAATATACTTAAGCAAATGATATAAGTTCTCTGTATTCGACGAATGTCGAACGACGCTCGACAAATAGCCAGACAGCGCTCGACAAATATTCATCAGAACAACGTTCGAGAAATAGCGAACGACGCTCGACGAATCCAGTTAGAACAATTAGAGCGGCCAGGCATTCTCTGAACGGCACTCGACAAACTCAATCTAGCCATTTCAGCGGTCTATGAATTCCAAGATAAAGGCAATTGCTCAGTACATAAGACGGCGAGCACAGCCCGACAAATATCAAGCGGGATCGACGAATTTCTCTCTAAATTATTTTATATTTTTTTTATCTTTTGACTATTCCTCTTAGCCGTTGCAGATCAATCAATACTATTAGCCATTGCAGACCATATTTAATAAAAAGAAATGACAGGTTATCTTCTCGAGGAGTCAAAGCATTGATGGAGACCTCAGCTCTTTCCTTCTTCCCAAGAGAATAATTCAAATTAAGAGCAAATGCTCTCAGATTATAAAAGAAACAGAGCAGTACTAACAAGAGAGACACACGACAGAAAAGAGAAAATTCATCTTGTTGTTTTTTCTTTTGCTAACATCTTCTTGCAGATCACATATATCCTGAGACACCAATCACAACCATTTGCTCAGGATCATCTCTGCCTAGGAAGAAAGAAGTGTTTGTACAATCAAGAGAAGTTAGCTCCAGAACTGTCATCAACTCTCATAAGATAGGGGGAGCTCTTCAAACATCTTCATCAAGATCCATTCAACTTTAAACCAGGATCTTCAAGAGTCTTCTTATACAGAGAAGAACAAATTAATTTCTGCCTTTATCTTTCCTTACTTTACACAATCCTGTACAGGGTTATAACTCCATTCAAAAGTTAACTCTCGGTGACAGGGCACCTTAGCAAAAAACCTGCAGTTTGGTTAGAGCACCTTATCAACAGCTCACCTGGTGTGAGGGCACCTTATCAACAACCTTATAGTGGAATCCTACCAGTGGGT
Source organism: Dactylorhiza incarnata (assembly GCA_033032865.1). Lineage (NCBI taxonomy): Eukaryota > Viridiplantae > Streptophyta > Magnoliopsida > Asparagales > Orchidaceae > Dactylorhiza > Dactylorhiza incarnata. Next base: position 31,557,510 of record JAWHQI010000003.1, on the reverse strand, counting down.
AGAAGAGTAGATGTACCCAGTTGAGGGAAACTACTATACATCTTGTGTCATCTGGACTGTGCTTCTTGTTTGCTTGTTTACTTCTATTTTATTTGTACTGTTATATATATATGTACTCTAACTGTTTGATTTTATTGCTCATACAGAAATCAGCAAACTCACTTATATACATATATATATCACTTACTTTGAAAGTAAAAATTAAGCAAGATCTTTTAATAAGATAAATAAGAACTAAACCTCCACTTTCAATTGGTATCAGAGGGGGTTGCGGGTTCGAAACCCCGGGGTCATTTCTGGGGGGGGGGGGGGGGGATTGTTGGTGCTGCCAGAATTGCCCCCGGCGTGCTGTGCTATTCGAAGCAGGATGTGATTCCTGTGGGCCTAACTGGCTGCCCCGTGGATCCGCCCGAGGACCAAGTTGATACAAAGAACAGTTGCGGCTTTGACCAACAGACCGGTCTTTTGGTGCAGTTGGTTGCGCTGGGTCCTCTCAATATTGTTGGTGCTGCCAGAATTGCCCCCGGCATGCTGCGCTATTCAAAGCAGGATGTGATTCCTGTGGGCCTAACTGGCTGCCCCGTGGATCCGCCCGAGGACCAAGTTGATACAAAGAATAGTTGCGCCTTTGACCAACAGACCGGTCTTTTGGTGCAGTTGGTTGCGCTGGGTACTCTCAATTGGTATCAGAGGAGGTTGATTTGTCACACAGGTTAACACCTGAAATCACAAAGATCACCTAGTTCTTATACTTTTTGTTGTTTTGTTTTTCAAAAATGACACAAGATCTTTTATCTTCAGATCCACTTGCTTGTAATCTAGATAGATCTACTTTATGGCAAGATAGAATTAAGATATATACAAATGCCACAGATGAAGAAACTTACAAATTTATTTTGACAGGACCTCCCCTCATATCATCAAAGGCAGTTACACCTGGATTACCTAGCTCCATGGGTCTCAAGTCTCCTTCGAGAGCAATGAAAGGGCCTGTTTATGTTGGCGCTGATATATCTTCTTCAAAGAAAATTGCCGAAATAAAACGTGAATCTTCTTCCATTTCTTCAACTAACTATATTTTTGATGCAGAACCATCAACAAATCTAAGTGAAGAAGAACAGGAAGAAGAATTTAGAGCTAGAGCGTTCTGCATGATGGCCATATATGGAGGCTCATCTCAAATTCCAGATGCAGAATTCGAATCGGAAAAACTTGAGGTAACTGAGGTAACTCCAACTTATAATTTTACCTCTACTCAAGATAAAACTAATCATAAATTAACATTTACAGAATTAATAAGATATGAAAATAAACCTTTAAAAGAGTTAACAAATATAAATTTTCTAACTCCTGAGAATAATAAACTTCAAGAAAATTTGAAATCATCAGAAGAACAGACTATTCTTCTTAAAACAAATTTTCTATGGCAAGCACAACCAATGGGAGAAATCTCAAAATGCAGGCCAAAAAGTTTGAACAACTTTCTAAAGAGAAATTAATTAATCATGATCAACAAAAATCTTCAAACTTATATTTTAATGAAATAAAAGGCTAATATATTTTAAGAAACTTCCTAAATTAAACCATTAATAAGTTTCTCACCATTAAACTCTATTCCTAATAAACAGGCATACAAATATTAATGTCAGATAACTTCAATATTCTTATAGACCTTCTCCAAATTATGTTGAGCATTCTACTGTAGTTGCATTGATTAGAAATAATCAGAAGCACTGAGTGTGAGTCTCTTCTGATAGGGAGGAATCTTAAGAAAGAAGGTATCAGACAAAAATTCCTTAGAAATCCCTTAAAGATTGCTGACTCTAAATCTTTAATTTTAGGAAAGCAGAGTTGCTCAAATAATTTAAGAACAAAAATTATTAAAGCTCAAGTGAGAGAGAAAAGGAGAAATCCAGAGAAACCAAGTAAGAGAGAAAATGAGAAAATCAAAACCCCTTTCAATTGATATCAAAAATTTAATCTCTGCAATTTAAAATTTTAAACTTCAAGAAATGAGCTGCTGCAACTGAAAATTCTAAAAGCCATTTTAAGATTACCAGGTCACTAGTTTTGATTTGATTAAGGATTCCAACTCAAATAGGGGGAGATTGTTGGAACCATAGCTTTTGATTTGAGTTAGGATCCATCCTTTTGTTAATAAGTCATCTAATAATTTAGATCAATCTAAATTAAAATAAATTAAATATGATGCGATCGAATCGGAGAATATACTTAAGCAAATGATATAAGTTCTCTGCGTTCGACGAATGTCGAACGACGCTCGACAAATAGCCAGACAGCGCTCGACAAATATTCATCAGAACAGCGTTCGACTAATAGCGAACGACGCTCGACGAATCCAGTCAGAACAATTGGAGCGGCCAGGCATTCTCTGAACGGCACTCGACAAACTCAATCTAGCCATTTCAGCGTTCTACGAATTCCAAGATAAAGACAATTGCTCAGTACATAAGATGGCGAGCACAGCCCGACAAATATCAAGCGGGATCGACGAATTTCTCTCTAAATTATTTTATATTTTTTTTATCTTTTGACTATTCCTCTTAGCCGTTGCAGATCAATCAATACTATTAGCCGTTGCAGACCATCTTTAATAAAAAGAAACGGCAGGTTATCTTCTCTAGGAGTCAAAGCATTGATGGAGACCTCAGCTCTTTCCTTCTTCCCAAGAGAAGAATTCAAATTAAGAGCAAAGGCTCTCAGATTATAAAAGAAACAGAGCAGTACTCACAAGAGAGACACACGACAGAAAAGAGAAAATTCATCTTGTTGTTTTTTCTTTTGCTAACATCTTCTTGCAGATCACATATATCCTGAGACACCAATCACAACCATTTGCTCAGGATCATCTCTGCCTAGGAAGAAAGAAGTGTTTGTACAATCAAGAGAAGTGGGCTCCAGAACTGTCATCAACTCTCATAAGATAGGGGGAGCTCTTCAAACATCTTTATCAAGATCCATTCAACTTCAAACCAGGATCTTTAAGAGTCTTCTTATACAGAGAAGAAAAATTTAATTTCTGCCTTTATCTTTCCTTACTTTACCCCATCCTGTACAGGGTTATAACTCCCTTCAAAAGTTAACTCTCGGTGATAGGGCACCTTAGCAAAAACCTGCAGTTTGGTTAGAGCACCTTATCAACAGCTCACCTGGTGTGAGGGCACCTTATCAACAACCTCATAGTGGAATCCTACCAGTGGGTGGAAGAGTAGATGTACCCAGTTGAGGGGAACTACTATACATCTTGTGTCATCTGGACTGTGCTTCTTATTTGCTTGTTTACATCTGTTTTATTTGTACTGTTATCTATATGTACTCTAACTGTTTGATTTTATTGCTCATACAGAAATCAGCAAACTCACTTATATACATATATATATCACTTACTTTGAAGGTAAAAATTAAGCAAGATCTTTTAATAAGATAAATAAGAACTAAACCTCCACTTTCAATTGGTATCAGAGGGGGTCGCGGGTTCAAAACCCCGGGGTCATTTCTGGGGGGGGGGGGGGGGGGATTGTTGGTGCTGCCAGAATTGCCCCCGGCGTGCTGCGCTATTTGAAGCAGGATGTGATTCCTGTGGGCCTAACTGGCTGCCCCGTGGATCCGCCCGAGGACCAAGTTGATACAAAGAACAGTTGCGGCTTTGACCAATAGACCGGTCTTTTGGTGCAGTTGGTTGCGCTGCGTCCTCTCAATATTGTTGGTGCTGCCAGAATTGCCCCCGGCGTGCTGCGCTATTCAAAGCAGGATGTGATTCCTGTGAGCCTAACTGGCTGCCCCGTGGATCCGCCCGAGGACCAAGTTGATACAAAGAACTGTTGCGCCTTTGACCAACAGACCGGTCTTTTGGTGCAGTTGGTTGCGCTGGGTACTCTCAATTGGTATCAGAGGAGGTTGATTTGTCACACAGGTTAACACCTGAAATCACAAAGATCACCTAGTTCTTATACTTTTTGTTGTTTTGTTTTTCAAAAATGACACAAGATCTTTTATCTTCAGATCCACTTGCTTGTAATCTAGATAGATCTACTTTATGGCAAGATAGAATTAAGATATATACAAATGCCACAGATGAAGAAACTTACAAATTTATTTTGACAGGACCTCCCCTCATATCATCAAAGGCAGTTACACCTACATTACCTAGCTCCATGGGTCTCAAGTCTCCTTCGAGAGCAATGAAAGGGCCTGTTTATGTTGGCGCTGATATATCTTCTTCAAAGAAAACTGCCGAAATAAAACGTGAACCTTCTTCCATTTCTTCAACTAACTATATTTTTGATGCAGAACCATCAACAAATCTAAGTGAAGAAGAACAGGAAGAAGAATTTAGAGCTAGAGCGTTCTGCATGATGGCCATATATGGAGGCTCCTCTCAAATTCCAGATGCAGAATTCGAATCAGAAAAACTTGAGGTAACTGAGGTAACTCCAACTTATAATTTTACCTCTACTCAAGATAAAACTAATCATAAATTAACATTTACAGAATTAATAAGATATGAAAATAAACCTTTAAAAGAGTTAACAAATATAAATTTTCTAACTCCTGAGAATAATAAACTTCAAGAAAATTTGAAATCATCAGAAGAACAGACTATTTTTCTTAAAAACAAATTTTCTATGGCAAGCACAACCAATGGGAGAAATCTCAAAATGCAGGCCAAAAAGTTTGAACAACTTTCTAAAGAGAAATTAATTAATCATGATCAACAAAAATCTTCAAACTTATATTTTAATGAAATAAAAAGGCTAATATATTTTAAGAAACTTCCTAAATTAAACTATTAATAAGTTTCTCACCATTAAACTCTATTCCTAATAAACAGGCATAAAAATATTAATGTCAGATAACTTCAATATTCTTATAGACCTTCTCCAAATTATGTTGAGCATTCTACTGTAGTTGCATTGATTAATAATAATCAGAAGCACTGAGTGTGAGTCTCTTCTGATAGGGAGGAATCTTAAGAAAGAAGGTATCAGACAAAAAGTCCTTAGAAATCCATTAAAGATTGCTGACTCTAAATCTTTAATTTTAGGAAAGCAGAGTTGCTCAAAAATTTAAGAACAAAAATTATTAAAGCTCAAGTGAGAGAGAAAATGAGAAATCCAGAGAAACCAAGTAAGAGAGAAAATGAGAAAATCAAAACCCCTTTCAATTGATATCAAAAATTTAATCTCTGCAATTTAAAATTTTAAACTTCAAGAAATGAGCTGCTGCAACTGAAAATTCTAAAAGCCATTTTAAGATTACCAGGTCACTAGTTTTGATTTGATTAAGGATCCCAACTCAAATAGGGGGAGATTGTTGGAACCATAGCTTTTGATTTGAGTTAGGATCCATCCTTTTATTAATAAGTCATCTAATAATTTAGATCAATCTAAATTAAAATAAATTAAATATGATGCGATCGAATCAGAGAATATACTTAAGCAAATGATATAAGTTCTCTGCGTTCGACGAATGTCGAACGACGCTCGACAAATAGCCAGACAGCGCTCGACAAATATTCATCAGAACAACGTTCGACAAATAGCGAACGGCGCTCGACGAATCCAGTCAGAACAATTAGAGCGGCCAGGCATTCTCTGAACGGCACTCGACAAACTCAATCTAGCCATTTTAGCGGTCTACGAATTCCAAGATAAAGACAATTGCTCAGTACATAAGATGGCGAGCACAGCCCGACAAATATCAAGCGGGATCGACGAATTTCTCTCTAAATTATTTTATATTTTTTTTTATCTTTTGACTATTCCTCTTAGCCGTTGCAGATCAATCAATACTATTAGCCGTTGCAGACCATCTTTATAAAAAGAAACGGCAGGTTATCTTCTCGAGGAGTCAAAGCATTAATGGAGACCTCAGCTCTTTCCTTCTTCCCAAGAGAAGAATTCAAATTAAGAGCAAAGGCTCTCATATTATAAAAGAAACAGAGCAGTACTCACAAGAGAGACACACGATAGAAAAGAGAAAATTCATCTTGTTGTTTTTTCTTTTGCTAACATCTTCTTGCAGATCACATATATCCTGAGACACCAATCACAACCATTTGCTCAGGATCATCTCTGCCTAGGAAGAAAGAAGTGTTTGTACAATCAAGAGAAGTGGGCTCCAGAACTGTCATCAACTCTCATAAGATAGGGGGAGCTCTTCAAACATCTTCATCAAGATCCATTCAACTTCAAACCAGGATCTTCAAGAGTCTTCTTATACAGAGAAGAACAATTTAATTTCTGCCTTTATCTTTCCTTACTTTACCCCATCCTGTACATGGTTATAACTCCCTTCAAAAGTTAACTCTCGGTGACAGGGCACCTTAGCAAAAACCTGCAGTTTGGTTAGAGCACCTTATCAATAGCTCACCTGGTGTGAGGGCACCTTATCAACAACCTCATAGTGGAATCCTACCAGTGGGTAGAAGAGTAGATGTACCCAGTTGAGGGGAACTACTATACATCTTGTGTCATCTGGACTGTGCTTCTTGTTTGCTTGTTTACTTCTGTTTTATTTGTACTGTTATCTATATGTACTCTAACTGTTTGATTTTATTGCTCATACAGAAATCAGCAAACTCACTTATATACATATATATATCACTTACTTTGAAAGTAAAAATTAAGCAAGATCTTTTAATAAGATAAATAAGAACTAAACCTCCACTTTCAGATTCCTTGCTCTCTCTATCTTTGTATTGGTAGTTGTAGTTAGCAGATCTCTTGTATTTTGATGATGAGCACTATAAACCTTGTTATTTAGAGTTATTTCATGTCTATGTGAAATTATCTTTTGTTTATATGTGTGTATGAGGTGCTCCACCATCCATTGTCCATTCCGCCGTCATGTTCATGTGCTGTACTAGCAATTGCTAGTGGCGTGCTTGTCGACGAGGTGCTTGCGACCCTCAGTCCATTTGCCTACTCATCCATCCGCCCTAGCGAAGTAGCGCATTCAAGGCCTACGTAGTCCCCATCCCGCCTCGCGAAGCATTGCATAGCGGTATTGCATAGGAGTAGTTGTTGTATTTTCTTTTATTTCCACAAACCAAAACCCCAGTTTCCGTAACCCATCCGACATAAAGGACTTCAATCTCAAGTCCTTCCTCAATAGTAAACTCCACCTTACTGTGTTCCTTCGAGATCGATACTCGGGGATTTGCTCCTCGTTTTATATTACTTGAACGATCGGTACAATGCCATTTCGTGCCGCTATCTTGCTATCGCCTATAGCGGTGTGCTAGATTTGCGTATCAAGTTTTTGGCGCCGTTTCCGGGGAACACAGACGTGTGAGTTTTCTGGAGAGGGAGAGCTGTGAGATAAAAGTTCTTTTCCATTTGTGCATTTCATTCTTTTGTTTTATTTCTTCTTATTATGTTTTCCTGTTTATATTAGGTTGTTTAGTAAATTTTTGTTGGGTGTATTATTTTGCACAATAGTGTTTTCTTTTTGAATCATTTTATCTCCACACAATGTGGGCTTCGTTTAATATTCATTGCCATTTTTGTGGAGATATATCGCATGCTAGTGATAGATGTCCAAAGGGAGATAATGGCCCTAGAACTCAAGGCCCAGTATATGGAGCACCGACTTCATCTGGCACTACGTATGTTGCACGGAAGTCCTATGGCTATTCTGTCGAGCCTTTACCGGCCTACTTCTTTTCGTCTTCAGCACCTACTGTGCCAAAGAAGCTCGTAAGGAAGTGCTTGTTTTGTTAGAGCACGGATCATGCATTGAAGGATTGTGCTGCCTATCTTCGCCAATTGGATGAGGATGTCGAGTCGGATATCCAGATCGTCCCGACTCCTACTTCTGGCAGCACACCTTCAACATTCGGTTATGTGTCTGTGTCACCTTCACATTTTGAAGGGGATGATGTGGACACAGTAACCATATGTGTGGCTGATCTAGGATCAGCCATGGCTGAGCCCATCTCCCTTGTACATATATCACCGTGCTTAGATTCGATTCTTTGTGAGGAATCGGTGCTTGACTTTTATCCAAGCCCTATTCCTCCCCCTATTGTGCACTCTACTACATTTATTTCTGATAACATTGTTGAAGGTGCGTCGCAAGAGGAGGCCGGTGATCTTTGTGTTGTGCCTATTCCTATGGAGGAGTACAACCTTCTAGGTGAAGAGGATTTTTCCTCAGCACCGGTGGAGGAAGTCCAAATCCTGGGGAAGATCACTTGATCCCACCGAACCTTGCGGTATTGTCAACAATGCCGACATTATTTTACTTCCCCAACCTATTGGGAGTGAGACCGGGACCACTCCCCCGATTTTTGATTCTTTATGTTATTCGTCTCCTTTATTTCTTGACCCCCCTTCCCTTTCCGAGCCTATGCAGGTTGAGCCTTCATAGGTATTGCAAGAGGTGGTGCAAATTGCACCATTCAGTGCTGCGTACATCTTCTTGTGTGAGGAGGTTAATTCCCCCTCCACAGAGGATATGCCATGTACTGTATTCCCCTCCTACTTCCTCCCTGAAGATGACACCTTGCTAGGCAAGGAAATTTATTTTGGTGAAAGTAGAGTGGAGGGCTCTCCCTCCACCTCTTTCTCTCTCTGTCCTCTACCTATGTCTAGCGGGTATTATTATTTAGGTAGAGGAGTAGTGGTTCTATCACCGTATCGGTACCCACTACCGACACGGGAATTAGAACAGTTGCCTGTCCACTACTCTTTCCATACTCCCATTAGCTAAGACCCTCGCCTTTCTGAATAAGTCGTGATGGGATGACAATAACCCCAGTAGTTATCTTACTTTTTCTTGTCTTTTATTTTTTTCGCCTACTCTAACCAGTTAGTTAGATTTTACTTTAGTTTGCTTTTGCGGAGATCACCACTTGCAGGTATTTTCTATTTGTATTGGCGGTGGTTGTGATTCTTCGTAGAGCTTCACTCCAGGCTTCCGGCATGCTTACTTGCTGAGCATTGGGTACTCTCTTCCTCTAACTTTGTTTTAGAATATCTTAATGCATAGTTAAAGTCTGGGGGAGACCTATTTGTGTACCCACTCACGTGCAGATTTATTTAGCATGCTAGAAGTATTTATCTAGATTGTTTTGTTCATTTTGTCTGCACACAAAGCACCCACTTAAGCGCGTACATAACCTTTAGTGCGTCACGAGTATATCTCATTCCTTTTTGTATATGGGAATAAAATGTTGACTCCGGTGTTTCTAGTCAAATACTCATGTGAGTATAGGGATTCATGTAGATTAGATTTCTTTTTATGCTATTAGCTTTATGCATTTCTATTAGTATAAATATTGTTTACTCTACTCAAATGGTGAATCCGGTGTGAATCAAACGGTAGCATATGGATGTGTGTAAATGTTTTTTAGTTGTGTATTGCTCGAACCGGGAGGAAAGATAATCTTTCTCGGTGGCTAAGAACTTGCCCCAAGCGATTCTCGAAGCATAGACATAGGATAGTTCTAGTGCGTGAGAATGACGTAGGCCATCATTTTGGCCCGGTTGAGCCTTTGTGCCATTCCTATCATCTTATCCTCGTTAGCGCAGTTGTGCCTACCCGTTTCTTGATTCAGCTCCACCTTTATCTCACCAAAGCCTAAAAGCCAATCCTAGTCGCACACCCAAAATTGAGCTTTAGTTGTTTATTATTTTCATGATTGGGGTGTTGTTGTGGTGTTATATTTTGTGAAAATGTGGATGCCTTTCATTGTTCATTTGCTGAAAAAAAGAGAGAAAAGAAAAATGAGAAAAAGAAAAAAAAGTGAAAAGAAAAGAAAAAAGGCAGATGAGCTTAATTGAAAAATCTGTGTAAAATAATGAGTAGAAGTAGGCGGTGCACACACCCATGTTGCAAAGGCCTAAGTCTGGGGGTGTGGTGCACTTGCATTCGAAGTCGGTGTGCGAGGAGTTATGTTAAAGCTCATTTGGGTTTAGTGTTTGAGCCGCCCTTTCTATCTTTATTTACCTTACCTTAGCCCAAGCCCCATTTTAAAACCTAAAGTCCTACCGACTCACGCTATGAACCAATCTAGTGTCGTGGAGAGAATGTGAACGGGTGAGCTTATGGTCTCCGACACCGATGAATTTAGGTGGAGTTTGTCCAGAACCCCAATTTTGGCAATGCTTATCTCAGCATTTATTTTACTTTCTCTATATGTGTGACCGGATGATTCACCGTGATTCCCATTTTGAGTAGAAGTAACACTTATTTACTCTTTTAGAAATTTATAAACTATGTGTATAATTAGAAATCTTCTCTAGTATTCTTATACGCACATGGGCATGCGACTTCGCATGGTATTCCATTGTGTAATTTTAAGTTAGCTATTTCATGTTCCCGCCTGCTTAAGATTTGTTTGCTCGGGATGTGCATACAGGTAAGTCTGGGGGTGTGATGAGTCCCAATTTTATACACATTTTCGGACTCATCTGGGCTAGTTTTCCTGCATTTGTACTTCAGTTTTTGTCCATATTCGCCTTGTTCATGCTTTATTTGAAGTACATGTTTAAGCCCATTGTTGTGTGCAATTGTGCATTTTATTGTTGGGGGTAAGCACATTGTGCTCCCCATTGTATTTTTCTCATTTTGCTTGTGCTGGAGTTGTGTTCCTAGCGTTTGGGTGTGTTGTGCAGGTGGGCAGATCGTCCATATTGCCCAGGATTCATCCTGTATGAATCGCACGGTCGTGCATTTTCTTGACGCACGGTCGGCTGCGATCGTGTGTTATGATCGGCTGGTCAATATGGTGATCTGCCCCGCTCGTGCATTTTCTTCACGCACGGTTGGCCTCAACCGTGCGCGAACAAAACGCATGACCTCCTATTGGTTGCCGGATTTTGAGTTTTCTGAATTTACCCGTGCATTTTTATGCACGACCAAATTTCTGATCTTTTTCTATAAAAGCTGCAGTTTTCAACCTAATCGGGGGACACCGTACACGCCGTACAGCTGCGCCGTTTTCGCCACTTCCACTGAGGTTTCGTCCCTTTGGGCCTCCTCCATCATCCTCAAGCTCTAAGGAGAGGGATTCAACCCTACATCCACCAAGATCCAAGGAGAAGGAAGCTAGGTCGTTTCCGGATCGTGACACGAAGAAGACGGGCCATTGGAGGGTAGTGACAGCCTTCTCTACCCCAGACGCAGTTGAGGACCGAGCTTGGATGCGTATTGACAACCCAGCGATTCCAACTGTGAATCTTCAACAAGACTTCAGATTCGGTCGATTCCTTGCTCTCTCTATCTTTGTATTGGTAGTTGTAGTTAGTAGATCTCTTGTATTTTGATGATGAGCACTATAAACCTTGTTATTTAGAGTTATTTCATGTCTATGTGAAATTATCTTTTGTTTATATGCGTGTATGAGGTGCGCCGCCATCCATTTCCTATTCTGCCGTCATGTTCGTGTGCCACACTAGCAATTGTTAGTGGCGTGCTTGTCGACGAGGTGCTTGCGACCCTCATTCCGTTTGCCTACTCGTCCATCCGCCCTTGCGAAGTAGTGCGTTTAAGGCCTACGTAGTCTCCATCCCGCCTCGCGAAGCATTGCATAGCGGCATTGCATAGGAGTAGTTGTAGTATTTTCTTTTATTTCCACAAACCAAAACCCCCATTTCCGCAACCCATCTGACATAAAGGACTTCAATCTCAAGTCCTTCCTCAATAGTAAAATACACCTTACTGTGTTCCTTCGAGATCGATACTCGGGGATTTTCTCCTCATTTTATATTGCTTGAACGATCGGTACACTGCCGTTTCGTGCCACAGTCTTGCTACCACCTATAACGATGTGCTAGATTTGCACATCAGAAGGCACACTGCATTCAGTACTCAGTGCACCCCCGGATCTCCAAGATTACGATGGACCTGCAAAGAGACATGTATTGGCCCGGATTGAAGAAAGAGATCGTATGTTTTGTCTCACACTGCGAGACTTGCCAGCTAGTGAAGGCAGAATGCAGGAGCCCAGCAGGACTTCTACAGCCACTACAAGTGCCAGAGTGGAATTTTGAGGATATAGCCATGGACTTCGTACACGGATTGCCTCGCTCCCATTCTAGGCACGATTCTATTTGGGTAATAGTAGACAGATTGACCAAGGTATCACAGTTCATACCGGTCAGAAAGGACGATTCAGTTGCGGTTCTGGTAAGGTTATTTGTGGAACAGTTCGTCAGGTACCATGGCATACCCAGGACGATTGTCTTAGATCGCGACAATCAGTTCATGTCTAGGGAGTGGAGAGCGGTGCAGGCATACTTAGGGTCTCACCTTACGTTCAGCACCGCTTTCCATCCACAGACTGATGGGCAGACAGAGCAGACCATCCAGAACTTGGAGGACCTGCTACACTTGTGCATTTTGGATACTGGAAATCCCTGGGAGAGGTTGTTACCCATGATCGAGTTTTCATACAACAATAGCCACCAGACAAGCATTAGGATGGAATCGTATGAGGCACTATATGGTAGGAAGTGCCAAACACCGCTTTCCTGGGTCCAGGATGCAGACCAGATGACACTCGGAGCAAGGTTCGTTGAGGACACAGACGCTACAGTTCAGATGATCAGGGACTGGATGTCAGGGGCTCAGAGTAGGCAGGCCAAGTATTACGATGCGAGGCATCAGAAGGTAGAGTTCCAAGTGGGAGATAGTGTCTATTTGAAGATACGCCCGGTGCATGGTGTCTCGTGGGTGCTAGGACACAAGAAGCTCAACCCTCGATTTATGGGACCTTACAGGATCCTGGAGCAGATCGGTCCCTTGGCTTACAGACTGGAGCTGCCATTTGAGTTGGCGAACTTGCACGATGTCTTCCATGTCTCTTCACTACAGAGAGCTCTACTTAGGCCGGAGCAGCACATCACTTCCACCTCGGGCCCGGTAGAGTCCGATAGATCAGTCCATCTGGAGCCAGTCCGGATTGACGATACAACAATCAGAGTCCTGCGGAAGAAGAAAGTTCCCTTAGTCAAGGTGCTGTGGTCCAATCATGGACGGGAGGAACACACATGGGAGCCTATGGATCTCATGCAACAACAGTACCCGAGACTCTTCACTCCAGGTACAAGCTAAACCCACTCAAGATTTACTTATTTACGTTGTGTAAAGAACCCCGTAGACCTGAACTTAAATTTCAGGGATAAAATTATTATTTTTGTTTATTGGGGTTTGTAACATCCCATTTCCTACTAGACCCCTTAACTTCAATTAGGGCAGGACATGTGGTGTGTGAGGTGGGTTTGAGCTAGGTGGTGACCTTAGGTCACATTGAATTGAGAGAACTCACATGTGGTCCACTAAAGGAGGAAGATGATGAGGAGCCATCCTATCTGCATCAAGATTAGTGCAGGAACTAATTATGTCAGGTAAGGATCATTGGGATTGGCTATCAAGTAAAAATAGATGGGTGGTCCCATCGATCGACGGGAAATCCTGTCGATGGAATTAATTGGTTTGTCAAGTGAAAAACGACGGGTGGTCCCGTCGATCGACGGGACATCCCATCTATGGAATTATTTCTGTCAAGTAAAAAAATCGACGGGTGGTTTCATCGATCTCGAAGGAATAGAAAAATCGACGGGTGGACAACCCGTCGATGGAATTAACTATAGGGTATAGAAAAATTTGATGGATGGTCCCGTCAATCGACGGGACATCCCTTTGATCGTCGGGACTAGCAGCCAACGTGGGAACCGACGGGGCATTCCGTCGATCGACGGGACCTCTCATCGATCGACGAGAACTGATGGATAAAATCCGCACTGCGTAAAATTAAAGTGTTATCCACGCATGTGGTGTGTGAGGTGGGTTTGAGCTAGGTGGTGACCTTAGGTCACATTGAATTAAGAGAACTCACATGTGGTCCACTAGAGGAGGAAGATGATGAGGAGCCATCCTATCTGCATCAAGATTAGTGCAGGAATTAATTGTGTCAGGTAAGGATTGTTTGGATTGGCTATCAAGTAAAAATAGACGGTTGGTCCTGTCGATCGACGGGAAATCCCGTCGATGGAATTAATTGGCTGTCAAGTGAAAAATGACGGGTGGTCCCGTCGATCGACGGGACATCCCATCGATGGAATTATTTCTGTCAAGTAAAAAAAATTGACGGGTGGTTTCATAGATCGATGGGACAACCCGTCGATGGAATTAACTATAGGGTATAGGAAAATTCGACGGATGGTCCCGTCGATCGACGGGACATCCCTTTGATCGTCGGGACTGGTAGCCAAAGTGGGAACCGACGGGGCATTTCATCGATCGACGGGACCTCCCGTCGATCGACGAGAACTGATGGATAAAATCCGCGCTGCGTAAAATTAAAGTGTTATCCACATATAATTCGAAAATGCAAGTGTACCTATTATTTTATAGTATAGGATGTTGAAAATCAAGTGTCGTATTTTTCTAGGCTTGTTGAGTACTTCTACTCACAAAGAAGAGCTATTATTTTATCGATCGAAAGTTGGGTTTGATTTGGTAAATGATTCTGAGAAAATCAACTATGAAGAAAGGTTATGATTAAAAGATTAGCACTTGATCTAGAATTCCTTTGGAATAAAATAGAATTTTACAAAAGAATAATCCACAAGCTCTTATTGAAATAACTTCGACCGTGGAGGGTCCCAAAACATGATAGCACCTCTCTCGAGGAATACTACCAACTAACCATAGGTTGATCGATTAAGACCCCTAGGCCAGTCGAAACCCCTAAGCTTGCTTTAAGCGTTGAACCCCACTATTGGATTTGACTCCAATTCGGAAGATTTATGTCGTCCTCTCTTGAGGAGTGCATGCAACTCCTTTTATCTTTGAGTGATCTCCTCGTACGCATGAATCTCTTGATCAACTAGAATACAGATCTTAGATCGAAAAATATATTTGCGACATATGAATTCGATCCAATTAAATTCAAAGATAAATCGAAGATAGTCAAGACGAGAGCTTGCCAATTAGAAAAATTCAAAACATATTTTATTTCATTCCAAAGTTCATCATGACCAAATGCTAAAGGAAATTTAGCTACTCATCATAATGATGGGAATACAAGTAGAAGAGGAAAAAACATGATAAAAACTATAATACTTGAATTAAAATTGCAATAATAGAAAACCTACAACTTGTAGAAAAACTAGCTAGAACAGCAAAAGCAGTAAACTAAAGCTGAAAATAAACTCCAAAATCGAACTCCTATACTTTTGGAGATTAATGTCTTTTATAGTTGAAAAATTGAGGAGTCACGCCCTTGGTCACGCCTGTGACCAAGGGCGTATAAGCTGTGTAATCGCGATCTTGAAAGCCTGGGAACATTGGGGGAGAGATATTGCCATAAATCAATTGCATGGCGGGTCACGGGCTTGTTCACGCGCGTGACCCAGTGCGTGTCTCGACCGACTTTGGAAACGACAGGAAACGTCGCGATCAGGAGTTAATCCAGCAGTTGCAGGAGGAGTCACGGCCTCGGTCACACCCGTGACCGAGGGCGTGTAAGCTGGAAACGGCGGGAATGGAGAGCTGCCTGAATTGAATGCTTTAACAGGCGAGTCACGCACGTGACCTTGAGGTCACGCCCTCGGTCACGCCCGTGACTGAGGGCGTGTAATTTTAATCTGACGTGGCAGCTGACTTCTTCAGCTGTGATACGACGAGGCTAGTTCAAGGCCATGACTTGGAGTCACGCCCATGACCAAGGGCGTGTACCTTGCGATTTAGGCATAAATGCTCCAAATATTCTCCTGATTACTTTTATGAGCTCGAAATTGATATTGGCAGCCCAAATTACCTGAAAATAAAAAAATAAATTAAATTAATGATAAATTAAATTAAAATTAAATTAATTATTAATAAAATATTATATCAAAATAACTATAAATAATGCATTATCAAATACCCCCATACTTAATCTTTTGCTATTCCAGAGCAAAACTATCATAAGCATGAGATATATTTATATGAAATTTCAAAAAATAAAAAGAATTATTCCTAATTATGCATTTTTAAATTATACATGACTCATACAAAAATAAGTTTTGAAATAAAATTTAGATTCATACGAAATAAATCATGATTCATAATTGATATGCGTAGAATAAAAATTAGTTAAAAAAAATTCTCTAATCAAATTTTTATAAATAAGATTATATTGAATTAAGCAAAATAATCTAAGATTATAATTATACAAACTTTAGATATCATTCGAAACTTGTTAGAAAACCTAAAATATTAACTAAGCTCTCTCAAAAATATCTTGAATATGAAATGATATTGGTTAAGTTTGGGTAAAAATTGGCATAGAAGAGATTTTTAATTATGAAATGATGAAATTTATTCTCCCATTTCCATCTTTTTTAAATACTCTTCTTTTTTAAATCCCAAATGTATATGTTTATGAGTGATGAATTTTATCCTCTCAACTCCATGCCATATAATCTTTTACAAATTTGGGTGCATATGTTTAGGAATGATGAATTTTATCCCCTCATTCCATGACATATGATCTTTTATATTTTTTTTATTTGCCAATCAAAAGTGTAAAGTAAAAGGAGAGGCTAGGGTTTAAATGCAATAAAAATTTTCAAGATAACTATTTTGAGAGCATAGAAAAAATTTATGAAATCTTTAAGAATCTATGAGCTAAACTTAATACGGATCTTCCGTTCTGCAACTCCATTTTGTTGTGGAAAATGCGCACAAGCGCACAAGTAAGCTCCCTCTGGATGCCCGCCTTCCTGCAAAAAGTAGAGAACTCACCAGAGGTGAACTCCCCTCCATTGTCAGTCCTCAGCTTCTTAACCCGCAGTCCAAGACGACCCTCCACGAGCTCCTTGAACTCCACAAACATGGCAAACGCCTCTGCCTTTTCCTTCAGGAAATAAACCCAGACATATCTGGTGTAATCATCGATCAACACCAGCATATATCTGCTGCCTCCGAGGCTGGGGGTAGCAGTTGGTCCCATCAAGTCACCGTGGATGCACTCCAACGACACACTACTCCTTGTCTGCGACTTGTCAAACGGTAGTCGATGAGACTTGCCGAACTGACATCCCGCGCACACATGACCGTCTCCGTAGGAAGATAGACTAGGCATGCCCTTGACCAGACCTTTCACCGCCATAGCTTTCAGCTTATCCATTCCCACGTGCCCCAACCTCTCATGCCATATCACATCACTGTCGTTTGTCCTCATCTTGTCAACATAAGAACTTGTCGATAAAACGAACTAGTCTTTAGCTCTCCTCCCCACATGAACTACCTCAGCCTTCACCGCCTCCACATTCCAAAGAAACCTCACTTCTGTTGGGCCAAACAGAATGTGATACCCAGCGTCTACAGCGTTGGTCACGGAGAAGAGGTTTTTCCTCATTCCGGGCACATGATAGACACTCTTCAAGGTTAGTGATCCTCTATCACTGCCCAAGGAAACAACCCCCACCTTCTCTACAGCATGCACGGTATTATCAACAGTAATAATGGCATCATTACCTGAATAAGGCTGCGCTGAAGAAAGCTTCGACTCGTCCCCGGTGAGGTGATGACCACACCACGAGTCCACGATCCAGTCCTCCTGATAATTGATAGGAGCCTCAGCTCCAACAGAAGCCGAGAAGGCTCCTCCCCATCCTCCATCAACTTGCCTGGCTTCAGCTTCTCCCTTTCCTGCAGTAGCATGCCCCGGTTGAAGATTCACCCGGCAATCCTTCCTGATGTGACCAACCTTTCCGCACCTGAAGCACTTGGGACCTTCTCCCTTCTTCCTCCCTTCAGCCTTAGGAGCATAGCCCCTCTCCTGCTGTCCAGAAGTTGAAGTCCCATTGCCTCCTCCAGCGATCTTCTTCTAATCCCACTTCTTCTTCTTCCCTGTGAAGAGAACTTCGCCATCTCCCCCAGACATTGACACCCGCGCCATCTGCCTTGCTAGACTCTCCTGCGAAGCAAGCAGATTTTCCAGCTCCAGCAGAGATGACTGATTTGCCCAACCCTGCACCGACATCACAAAGGCAACATATTCCTTCCGCAAGCCACGGATAATGTGCCTCTTCAGCTTCGCCTCAGAGATTGGCTCGTCAGGATCCAGCGCTGAAATCTCGACGCACAAGTTCTTCATCTTCAAGAAGAACGTAGAGATAGAAAGGTCACCTTGAGCCGATCTGGCCAGCTCATTCTCCAGGAATTGAAGTCTTGCCACATTCTTCTGGTTAAACAGCCCATCCAGGGCTCTCCAGATCTCCGCAGCTAATGCACACCCCAAGATGTGATCAAACAGATCAGGTGATATTGCCCTCTTCAGGGCGAACTCTGCCTTGACATTAATCCGCCTCCAGTTCCTCACCTCATGATGGTTATCTCCAACCAGAAAGACTTCCTCCGTGCTCTCTCCTCCAACTACCTACCAGAGGTCCTCACCAAGAAGATAGCTCTGCATACAAGACCTCCACTTCTTAAAGTTGGTCGAGTTGAGCATCTCAATTCCAAGACCCCTCGCTTCCATAGCTCTACCACTGGTTCCTTCTTCACAAAGGCGATGGCTACTCTAAGTTGTTCACTGCTCTATCCACTCCAACCTAGCTCTGATACCATGTGAAATTTTTTCGAATCTTTATAGAGTGAGCAGGAATCATACAACTTAGAGTTCACAAGCCAAACAACCAGAAGCACATGGAGGCAAACAAGTAGTCTTTATTGATAAGCAAAATCTTCATTACAGGGAGAGGTATGCTTGGCGAGATATGATTTCACCAGCACACAAATTCCAAAGAGAAAATTACACAACTTGAAGGAAGATAACTAAGACCGCTCCAGACCGCGCGGTCTCCTTGCCGAACACTGCAAGCCGCCTAACCGTGCAACACAGCCGGTTACAGAACACCACCACAGACCGCTGATCAGACCGCACCCTCCTTACGAACTCCACTGATTATCCCGAACTCCAGCAACCCACACTGCAAGCCGCAGACCGCCCAAACACTTTCAGAGAAAGAGGTGATCGCTGCAGACTGCACTATCCGCAGAAGCTGCACAAGAAAATTCAATCAGCAGACCGCCCGGTCAGAAAAAATAGACCGCATGAATTAGGATAAACTCAGCTTACACTTAGTGTGTCTTTATTTGCTGCTACAGTGGCTCCTATTTATAGGCGTGGGACCTGATCCAGTCACTGCCCTATGAGATAGGATCACCACCCCCAGACCGCGCGACCAGACCGGTCAACCTGCACGAACATCAACAGTTCTTTCTGCTTCATTTGATGAGCTCGCCGGCTTCACACCAGACCGCGGGAGATCGCCACTCCCTTAGTCAAATCGCAACTCCACAAGGAGATCGCCAGACCGCCAATAAGCCACTCACCACCAGTGTTTGCCCGAGACCGCAAACACTGTCTGTTCTCCACAAGACCGCGAACACCTATTCACAAGCCGACCTCCTCCTGAGACCGAGAAAAGAGACCTGTTCGCATACCAGCCTCCTCCTGAGACCGTGAACAGAGACCACGCGACTAAGAGCCTTAGTCCGCGAATACCGCCAGAAAACCCGGACAGCCACAGCCACCAGACCGGCTGCCAGCACACGCTGTCATAAGCGCCAGACCGCGCGACCTGAAGATGCCAACCTGCCACGCGGTCATAGACAGACCGCTCTGCCTCACCTTCAGCCACCTTGCACAGATACCAACGGTCATGCCAGGAGACTACGGCTAGGCAAGACAAGCCAGACCATAGAACAGATCGCCAGGTCGTGCGGTCTCACCAGACCGCGCGACCTCCTCCCAGACCGCCCAGATCCAAATGCTCCACAAACTTCCACTTCAACATTTTCAACAATTAAAGTAGAGACCAGTAGAAGGAGATCGCCTAACAGGGGCAGAGGTGTAGACCGCAGGAGAGGCAGTGGACATTTTTGTCCAAACTTCAGGATGGAGCAGCCAGCACGACTGCTACCATTGCACCCGCCTCAGCAGGCTCAGGGTCAGGCACCTCAGCAGCCAAGAGAGCCCTTTCAAGGGGTTTGCTATCATTGTCACTAGCGGGCCATATTCGTATCTACTGCCCACAGCTATAGGGAATACTCTGAATCATCCCATGGCCCCTCTAGCAGCACAGTAGGACCGAGGTCGAGGACAAGGTCAGGGCTGAGGACCTCACGGTAGAGGCCGACGACCGGAACAGATGTATGCACTGGATCTCATAGAGCCCCGGAACCCTGAGGAGGTCATCACAGGTACTTCAATGTTTTCCTTGTGATTACTTAGTACCTTGCAAAACCCTAGCTTTAGTTTAACTTACAAATCCAAACAACAAAAAAAAATCACCCAGGTATAGTACTTGTCTGCGGCAAACCTGCATACACCTTGTTCGACATGGGTGCCTCGCACTCGTTCATCTCAGAGAAATTCATAGATGATCTGGATCAAGTGCAGCATTTCGAGGGCATCAATAGGAAGGTGCGACTTGCGGACAGGTCAGAGATAGTATCGTGCGCCAAGTGAAACAAGAATATTGAGATTGGAGGAAAGCTATTCGAGGCACCGACGACGCTTTTAAAGATAACAGATTTTGACCTGATCCTGGGCATGAATTGACTGCATTGGAACCATGCTAAGATCGACTACCCGACAAAGAAAATTGTAGGCATGAAGATTCTGAGGTAGTGATCGAAGGTATTATCCCCACCTCCCATCTATTATTATCATCTATTCAGGTTTTTAAAGCACATGAGCAGGGAGACGAGGTTTATATAGTCTGCTTTGAGATGAAAGAGATAGAGATCAGCATTGCTGAAGTACCGGTGGTTTGATACTTTTCCGATGTCTTTCCAGACAAGCTCCGCGGACTACCCCCACATCGAGAGGTGGATTTCCGGATCCAACTAATACCGGGTGTTAGACCCATTTCTCGGGCCCCTTATAGGATGGCACCGAAGGAGCTTGTGGAGTTTTGGGCGCAGATTCAAGAGCTAGTAAATTCAGGGTTTGTCCTCCCCAGTTCATCGCCTTGGGGAGCCCAAGTTCTATTCGTGAAGAAGAAGGACGGTTCGCTCTGGCTATGTATAGATTACCAGAGCTCCATCGGTTGACGGTCCGGAACACTTATCCACTACCTATGATTGACGAGCTCTTTGATCAGCTTGAAGGAGCGCACTAGTTCTCAAAACATGATTTGCGCTCGGGTTATTATCAGTTATGGATCCAGGAGGAGGATATCCCGAAGACCACTTTTAGTTCAAGGTATGGTCTATATGAGTTTACGGTCATGCCGTTTGGACTCACAAATGTCCCCTCAGCATTCATGAGCCTAATGAACAAGGTGTTCAAGCCTTACCTTGATGTCTTTGTGATTGTGTTCATCGATGACATGTTGGTTTATTCAAAGTCGGAGGAGGAGCATGCGAAGTATTTGGCTTTGGTATTAGCAAAGCTGAGAAAAAACCAGTTGTTCGCCAAGTTTAGTAAGTACGAGTTCTGGCTCCGGGAGGTCGCTTTCCTAGGCCATGTCATCTGTGGAGCAGTTTTATCAGTGGACCCTGCCAAAGTACGAGCAGTAAGGGAATGGCTGCCTTTGAAGTCAGCAGTGGATGTGCGCAGTTCTTAGGGCTTGGTAGTTACTACCGCAAGTTTGTCGAGGGATTCTCAAAAATCGCTCTTCCCCTCACCACCCTGACTAAGAAGGATGCTCCTTTTGTATGGACACCCAAGTGCAAGGCCGCGTTCCAGGAGCTGAAGGATCGCCTCACCTCAGCCCCAATCCTTGCCCTTCCATCTGGGAAGGAAGACTTCCAGATTTATACAGATGCCTCATACCAGGGGATGGGTGCGGGACTGATGCAACACGGGAATGTAAATTCTTATGCTTCTAGACATCTAAAGAAGCATGATGTGAACTAACCTGTGCATGACCTGGAGCTGGGAGCAGTGGTCTTCTCCTTGATGATCTGGAGGCATTATCTATATGGCATCCACTGCGAGATATTTTCAGATCATAAGAACCTCAAATATATACACACACAGAAGGATCTGAATCTGATGCAGCGGCGGTGGATTGAGTTTTTGTGCACTGAACTATCACCCAGGGAAGGCAAACTCGGTGGCAGATGCGTTAAGTCAAAGAACACCCACATCCAGCTCGGAGTCCCGATTGATGGCCATGAAGTTGGCCAAGCTGCTCAAGGAGATGCAGATTACGCTTGTATCTAGGGCCGATCCAGAGGCATACGCTGAATACGTGGCCACTATGAGCATAGGTTGTGATATACGTGATCGCATTCGAGCCGAGCAAAGGAAGGATGCTTCCCTGGACCCTATATTTCGAGAGGCGGAGTCTGGTTTCACAGAGGAGTACACACTGCAGGAGGACCTCATTCATTTCCACGACATAGTATATATACCCACAAGAGGAGGAATCCGGGAAGATATACTGAGAGAGGCTCATTGCACCAAGTATTCGATGCATCCCGGGATTGTCAAGATGTATACTGATCTGCGGAGGATGATTTTTTGTCCAAGAATGAAGACGGATGTCACTCATGTTGTCACACATTGCGAGGCATGCCAGAAGGTGAAGGCAGAGTAAGAGCCCCGGTGGTGTGTTATAGTAATTTCCTATTCCTGAGTGGAAGTTTGAGGATATCTCCATGGATTTTGTACACGGCCTGCCTTGCTCCCGCTCCGGAAGTGACTATGTATGGGTGATTGTAGATCGGTTGATGAAGGTCACCAGGTTTATTCCGATCCGGAAGGATACACATGTTGATGTTTTGGTGCGCCTCTTTGTGGAGCAGTTTGTACGATATCATGGGGTGCCCAAAACTATCATTTCAGATCGAGATGGTCATTTTACCTCCAGAGAGTGGAGGGCAGTACAGGCATATTTGGACTGTCTGCTGACTTTCTGCACAACCTTCCATCCGCAGACCGACGACCAGTCTGAGAGGACTATCAGGATGATGGAGGACCCGTTGTGGCTATGTGTCTTGGATCAGGGTGAACCGTGGGAGAGAATTCTACCCTTGCTGGAGTTTCCTACAATAATATCCATCAAGCAAGCATTGGCATGGCTCCTTATGAGGCACTGTATGGAAGGAGGTGAGGGACACCCCTATCTTGGATCCAGATGAGGGGCCCGAAGGCACTGGGGGTGGAATATATTGATGATGCAGACGCGATGATCCGGCTGATTCAGGATCGTATGCTCGAGGCACAGAGATGGCAGACAAAGTATTATGATGTGAGACACCATATGGTGGAGTTCCAGGTAGGGGATCAAGTTTTCTTGTAGATCAGACCAATGCATGGCGTATCTCGTGTCTGGGGAAGGAAGAAGCTCAGCCCTAGTTATATGGGGCCTTATATTGTCTTGGAGCGGAATGGTCCCCTAGCTTATCAGTTGGAGTTACCACCGTAATTCGAGAATTGGCATGACATTTTGCATGCATCCTCCATGCGAAGAGCGTTACTTTGCCCTGAACAGTATGTCGTAACTACATCTGTCCTTGTAGCAACTGATAGATCCGTTCAGCTGGAGCCCAGTTCGCGCGACAAAAGAGTGTTCCGTTGGTAAAGGTCCTGTGGTCAAACCATTGGAAGGAGGAATACACTTGGGAGCCTATGGACCTCATGCAACAACGTTACCCGGGGTTATTTTCCCAAGGTGTGTCCTAAATTAGTTTATCATACTTCATATTTCAACACCTGTAGAACCAAACTCAAATTTTGGGGATGTAATTCTTTTTTTTTGTTTATTGGATTTTTAACATCCCAGTTCGCGCTAGGCCCCTCATGAGTGTTTTGTGTCACCGGGAGTTGACTCGGGCTCGGTAGAAGCCCTATAACCCTGAGGAGGTCAGGTTTGAGTCTCGGTCAACAAGGGTGGGTGTAGCGCTCCCACTCCCTAAAGGTAAGAAATAATAGAAGAACTTATAGAGGAGAGCTAGTGCCGGCGGTAGCGATAGCGCCGGCGGTAGCTATAGCGTCGGCGGTAGAGATAGCGTCGGCGGTTGCTTTCAAAATGATGTGTGGCCTAGCTTGTCGTTGAGAAGAGTGCCATGTCATCTAGAAGGGTACCATATCATCATGAAGGTACCATGCCGTCGAAATGGGGTTGGTTTTCGAAGCTTTCGTCAATACGCTAGCACCGACGATAGAGATAGCGCCAGCGGTAGTGTTCAAAATGATGTGTGGCCTAGCTTGTCGCCGAGAAGTGTACTATGTCGTCGAGAAGGGGTATCTTATCATCGAAAGGAGGTTGGTTCTCGAAGATACCATCGTTAAGCTAGCACCGACGGTAGCGATACCGTCGACGGTAGCCTTCACGAAAATGTTGACGGCGGTGATATCTTATCCACGCTTATTTTAAGGCTGGGAGGTGACTTAGCCCAATAAGATATGTTGGAGCATGCGTTTCGCACTCTTCCGATTTGATAATAACAAAGTCCTGTTTGTATTTGATTCTATTTTTATTAATGGTGTGCAGGTAACGGGTATGAGATGTTCACAATTCTGTTGGAGCTCAATTTGAGAGTATGAAATTTTCACTGTCGGAATTTTCTGACAGATGATGTCGCCCAGGCGATAACAGAGAAGTTACAACAACTTCCCCCACAGCAACACGACGAGCGGCAGTTTTGCACTGTCGGAAATCCGACATCGATGTCGCCCAGGCGACAGCTCGGAGGTTACAGCAACTGCACGCACGACAGCACTACGGCGACAGTTTAGCGCTGTCGGAAATTCCGACAGTCGATGTCGCCCAGGCGACAGCGAATTTCTATATATTGGCTCCTTTTGTTCGGGCATTCCAAGCATTGATAATTTCAAGTCCCTTCCTGAGTGCATACGAACCAGAGAGCTCCAGAACCTCATCAACTCCCATTTGTGCTTAGAAGGTTTGAGATTGAAGACGAGATCGGGCGTGCTTCTTCATCAACGATCATCTCGAGGCTTCAACCTTCCTTTCAGAGATCTGAATTTCTAGGGAGTTGTTCTTGTCATATTGTATTTTCATTTATATACTTTTCATTTTGTATTGGTAGGGAAATCGTCTCCTTGTGCGTGACGTCTAAGTTCTTGCGTGGCTTAGGGGAAAATCGCTTCCTTGTGTGGAGCGTCCAAGTCCTTGCGTGGCTTGGTGGGAAATCGTGGCCTTGTGTGCTACGTCTAGATCTTGGGAAGATCTAGAGGATAGGCTTGGGCTTGGTCTAGAGAGAGACAAGTGATAGCCTTCCGATCCTTGGGAGAAGGATTAGTAAACACAAATTGTAAAAGGGTTATTATCATATTTGTGCCTTGATCTTAAGCATTGTTAAGATCATATTATTTGTATGCGATTTTCATAATTATAAAGTTATGAATTTTTCTTTAATTGCAAATATGATTGTTTAATCTTTAACTTAGAAATTTTTGTTTGAATTTATTCTAAAAATTACATTAGTTTGAAATTTTTATAAGTAACTTTTAGAAAAGTAAAAGTTGTTTTAAAAATCGTAAGTAAAAATCATATTTTCTAAAAGGCCCTTATTCATCCCCCGCCCCTCTAAGGGCGCCTCAAGATCCAACACGTGGTATCAGAGGGAGGTTACTCCAAAACGGTTTTACCACCGGGAGCGCACAACGATCACGCGTTCGTTGAGGGGCAAGGAATTAGTAGGCCACCACTTTTTACGGGCACGGACTATAACTATTGGAAAACCCGAATGCGGTGTTTTCTAATAGCTCTCGACATGGAAGTTTGGAATATGGTCGAGACGAGTTATTCTTCCCCAACAATTGTTGTAGGAGATGTAACTATGGTCAAACCCAAAGACAAGTTGGATGACAATGATAAATTAAGATGTAAAAACAATGCAAAAGCCATGAATGCTTTATTTTGCGCACTAGATCGCACTGAATTTAATAGAGTTTGTTCTTGTGATACTGCATATGAAATTTGGAATCTTTTAGAAATCACTCATGAAGGTACTTCGCAGGTAAAGGATTCAAAGCTATTTCAACAGTAGTCAGAATTCGAAAGATTCAAAATGGAGGTGGATGAAGAAATTGATACAATGTACACACGATTTACTAAAATCGTGAACGATTCAAAGGTGTTGGGTAAGGTTTTCTCCAATGGAGATTTAGTGAGGAAAATCTTAAGATCACTTCCCCCGAAGTTCAATCCTAAAATGACTGCAATTTCTGAGTCACATGATCTTAAGACCTTACAATTGGAGAGTCTCATTGGGAATCTAAAAACCCATGAAGTGGAGTTGAAGATTCAAAGCCAAGAGTACAATTTGGAGCCCAAAAAGAAAAGCTTGGCGTTGAAATCTAAAAAGGAAGTTGAAACTGAATCTGAAGAAAGTGAGGAAGATGAGGAAAGACTGTTTGTGAGAAACTTTAAGAAGTTTATGAGAAATCCGGAAAGGAGAAATTCATTTAAATTTTTTTTCAAAAAGAATGATTTTGCCTACCAAAAAGGCAAAGGAAAAATGGAGAATGAAGAGGAGCGTCCGCTACCGGAGTGCTACCATTGCAAGAAGATTGGTCATATCAGAAGCAAGTGCCCAAAGTACCTGAAAGAGCAAAAAGCAAAGAGGCACGATAAAAGCTACAAGAAAAAAGTGTTAAAGGCAGAGACTTGGGATGATTCTTCGTCTGGTGAAGAAAGTGATTCCTCAACACAGGAGGAAGAGGAGGCAAATGTCTGCTTGATGGGGAAAGAAAATGCGTCATCTGACGACGATTGCAGTGTCCAAAGCGACACTGAGGTAACTCCTCCATCTTATGATGATTTATATTCTGAATTTATGAAAACTTGCAAATTTCTGGATAAAAGTCTAAAGGAAATCGATTTCTTAAAATGTGAAAACAAAGTTCTTTTGAAAGCAAATAAAAAGTTATCAAATGATTTGAAATCTATTGGGAACGAGAAGGGAATTTGTCAAGATTGTGATCACTCTTCGACAAGGATAAAAGAACTTGAAAACACTATTTCTAAGTCCGATCAAAAAATTGATCAACTTCTAAAAGAGAAAAAGGACTTAGAAGAAGTTGTTAAAACCTCTCATTCTCAATCAGAGAATTATAAGAAAAATGTTGCAAATAGATGTGGCATGATAGTAAAAGAAAATTCAATTTTAAAGTCCAAAGTAAATGAGTTGAACATGGCAATTGGAAAATTTGGTGTTGGAAAAAAAAATCTCTTGATATGCTTTTAGCCAACCAATGCCATGGGACAGCAAAATTTGGGCTAGGATACGTTTCTGGAAGCTCTGGAAGCTGTCGGAAATTTCCGACAGCTGCTGTCGGAACCAGCGACAGCTCTAGGTTCAGAAAACCTGTTTTTCAAAATGAAAATTTTTCTAAGTCCACACATAAAGATGTTTCCACCAGCAAGAGTCCTGAGAAACCATTAAAAAATGGTTCCTCACCATTCATTGTATGTGCCAAATGTCATCGATTTGGTCACATCTCGGGCTCATGTTGGAAGAAAGGAAAAGTTAATGTTAAACAAATCTGGGTACCTAAGGCGTCCACCTATACCATGAGATCGACCACTTGGGTAACCAGATTTTTACTCTCATCATCTTTTTAGGTGTGCGTGCAGGCTAGGAACAAGGAAGACGTGTGGTATTTGGACTCTGGATGTTCAAAACACATGACGGGCGATAAATCAAAGTTCCTTAGCCTGGAGATGAAGAAAGGTGGAACAGTGACGTTTGGAGATAATGACAAGGGTAAAGTCAAAGGCATTGGAGTAGTAGGTAACGAAGAATTTAAAATTTCAAATGTTTTATATGTTAAAGGTTTGAAACATAATTTAATTTCTATTAGTCAACTATGTGATAAAAATCTAAATGTTCTATTTGACTCTAGCTCAAACCTTTGCAAAATTATTGATTCTAAAACAAACGAAATCGTACTTACTGCACCAAGAATAAACAATGTCTATACAATCACTTTTCATGATTTATCTCATTCTACACTTAAATGTTTTATTTCAAAGAATGATGAACTTGAATTATGGCATAGGAGACTAGGACATTCTAGTGCCAAACGCATAGTAAAGCTTTCTAAAAATAAAATTATACATGGTTTACCAAATTTGAATGGAAAGCTTTCTTCATTATATTCACCATGCCAAAAAGGAAAGTTTACAAAATCATCTTTTAAAAGCAAAAATGTTATTTCTACTACTAGACCTTTACATTTATCACATATGGACTTGTTTGGTCCAATTTCTACACAAAGTCTAGGAGGTAGAAAATATACGTTTGTTATTATTGATGATTATTCTAGATTTTGTTGGACATTGTTTTTAAATTCAAAATCTGATGCTTTTGATGAATTTGTAAAACTAATTTCACGTATTCAAAATGAACTTGATTTAAAAGTAAAATGCATTAGATCAGATCATGGAGGAGAATTTGATAATGAAAAATTTATTTCATATTGTAATGAATTTGGGATAAAACACGAATTTTCCGCTCCACGCACACCACAGCAAAATGGTGTAGTGGAGAGGAAAAATAGAACGCTTCAAGAATTAGGACGTACTATGCTTTGTGAATTTAAATTACCATAATATTTTTGGGCCGAAGCCGTTAGTACTGCATGCTATATTATTAATCGTGTCATGATTCGTCCCACATTACAATTAACTCCTTATGAAATTTATTTTCAAAGAAAACCAAATGTATCTTACTTGAAAGTTTTTGGTTGTAAATGTTTTATTTTGAATACAAAAGATAACTTAGGTAAATTTGATGAAAAATGTGATGAAGGAATTTTCATTGGTTATTCTTCCACTAGCAAGGCCTATAGAGTTTATAATAAACGTACTAAAGTGGTTGAAGAATCTATTCATGTAAAATTTAATGAAAACATTTCTTGTGTAGAAAATACTAAAGTTGCAGGTAATGAGAAAAATGAAGAAGATGTGGAACAAAATCTGAAGAAAAATGATGATGATAATGATGAAGAAAAAGTAGAGAAAGAAGACGAAAAAGATGGTGAAGAAGAAGAAGAACAAGGATATGTACCTCCAACCGAACTAAGGTTCTCAAAAGATCATCCGCAAGAACTTGTTATTGGAGAACCATTAGGTGGGGTACGTACACGTTCTAGTTTACATGAAAGTTTTTCAAATTTATGTTGTCTCAAATATAGAACCAAAAGATGTTGCCACCGCTTTAAATGATGAATCTTGGTTTCTAGCTATGAATGAAGAACTTAACCAATTTGAAAGAAATAAAGTTTGGATTCTTGTAGATAGACCTAGTGATCATCCTGTGGTAGGAGTCAAATGGATTTTCAAAAACAAATTAGATAGTGACTCTAGGGTCACTAGAAACAAAGCTAGGCTTGTAGCGAAAGGATATAGTCAAATTGAAGGGGTAGATTTTGATGAAACATTTGCACCCGTAGCACGATTGGAAGCAGTTAGAATTTTTGTTGCATTTGCTAGTCATAAAAGGTTTAAATTATTGCAAATGGATATTAAAATTGCATTTTTAAACGGGTTGATTAAATAAGAAGTTTATGTTGAACAACCCCCAGGATTTGTAAATGAAAAATTTCTTAATCGCGTATATAGATTGTTAAAAGCTTTGTATGGTTTAAAACAAGCACCACGAGCATGGTATGATAGATTGACTATATATTTATTACAAAATGGTTTTAAAATGGGTGGTGTTGATTGTACACTCTTCATTAAGCAAGTAGATGATGATTTAATTGTTTTACAAATCTATGTTGATGATATTATTTTTGGAGCCACTAATGAAGAGTTGTGCAATTATGTTGTAAAAATGATGGAAAGTGAATTTGAGATGAGTATGGTAGGAGAATTAAAATATTTCTTAGGATTTCAAATTGTTCAAAAACATGATGGAATTTTTATTAACCAATCAAAATATATTCATGATGTTTTAAAACGATTTGGATTTGAAAATCTAAAACAAGCAAATACTCCTATGAGTGTATCTTTAAAATTAGGAAAAGATGAAAATGGAATATCAATAGATCAAACTTTATATAGAGGCATGATAGGTTCACTCTTATATTTAACTGCTTCTAGACCGGATATTATGTTTTCAGTTTATTTATGTGCTAGATTTCAAGCCGATCCCAAAGAATCACATTTAAAAGCGGTAAAAAGAATTTTTAGATATTTAATTGGCACATCTAAACTTGGTTTATGGTATCCTCATAGCGATGATTTTACTCTTTTTGGCTACTCTGATTCTGATTATGCCGGTTGTTCACTCGATAGGAAAAGCACTAGTGGCACTTATCACTTTTTAGGCCCTTCACTCATTTCATGGTCGAGTAGGAAACAGAATTTTGTTGCCCTCTCAACCACCGAGGCCGAATACATCGCACTTGGTAGTTGTTGTGCATAAGCTCTTTGGATGAAACAAACTTTAGAAGACTTTAATATTAAACAACAAACTATTGAATTATGGTGTGATAATAAAAGTGTAATTGATTTAACATACAACCCGGTCCATCATTCAAGGTCTAAGCATATTGATGTGAGACATCATTTTATTAGAGATCATATTAAAAATAACCACATAAAAATTTCATTTATAGGCACGGATAATCAACTAGCGGATATATTCACTAAACCGTTACCGGATTCCCGTTTTTCTATGCTTAGGCTAGAATTGGGAATCCTAGACATTTCACAATGATTATATCACTATTTATGACCTATAAAATTAAAAAAAATATATCACAAAACCTATACATTTTAAAAAGAAAGACTAAATTTTAAATCAAACATAGAATTTGAATTACTTAAGAAAAATTCTCACAAAATTAATATTACATAAAATTGTTTCACAAAAATAGTAGAAATCAACATAGGATTAAGTTCAGATAACAGAAAATGAAATCTGGGCAAATTCACTGTCGCCCAGGCGACAGTGGATGTCGGAAAATTCCGACATCTGTCAGAAGCAGCACCCTAATGAAAACTACTCAGAATCCTCATAACCAGCCCCGCTGCTCTCTGGACAGTCTTCTGGAGGTACTCGTCTTACGGCCTTACCACGTCGAGTCCGCCTCACCGATTGGCGTGGCGGTTCTTCATCTGGAATTTGCCATTCGGCCGCTTCTTCCGGAGTAGGCTTTAACTTCAGACCTTTCACCAAAAATTTCATAAACTTCTGCATTCTACTACGATCTTTCTTCACTTCCTTCTTGTGATCCTCTAGTGAATCACGAAGATCATCTATAGACTCTCGTAGTGATCCTGCCCTAGGCATTGGAGGCTCTCTAATCTCAATTCCAGGATGAGGCTTTTTCTACGTCTTCTTCACTCTCATAGTTCCCGTATAATATATCTCAGGAAAACAATCATCAAAGTACGAATCTTGAACTATCCATTCATACTTCTTATATAGTATACGTTGAATTATTGCCCCCATTGGCAAAGTATGAATCTTCACCCATTTTGGATGTTTTAATCTAAAAGCATACCGAATCTGAGAAAGGATGAAGTCCACTACATCAAAAGGTTCCTCCTCCATAATAAAGTAAGTAATGAGCGTCAACTGTGCTGTGATACTCCTTGTATCTCCACTCTTTAATAGAACTGAGTTCCTTAATATATCTTGGACTAAATATGCATCCGGAGTGAGTGACGAAACTTCAGTGGTTAGGGTCTTCTTTTGACTTCCATGTAAACTCATGTTTACAAGGGTCCAATCTCTATCCTTTCTATAGCTCTATACTATATCAGGCATATGTTCACTCATAAGAAGACCAAATTCCTCTCTAAGATCAACATGTGTTATTTCCACTTGTTGACCTTGGATTCTAGATCTCACTCCCCCATCCAATTCGGTATAACTCGGGTCTTCCAAATGATTATAAAATTCTCGAATCAAAAAGGATGAGAACGTATCTGCTGTGATTATTGAAATTATACCTGCATTCGCAAGACGATCATATATATGATCGTGCTTCGGAGAATCAAATTCTACATATTTTGCTACTCCAATTATTGCTTTCTCCACCCCAGGGTAAACTTGATACGAACTATGCGCATCTTCAGACGTACTCCTTCGTGCCTTCGAACTGGAAGCCATTCTGCAAACATAACATAACAAAAATGAATTAAACAAGTTCTGTGCACTGGAACGATGTCGCCCAGGCGACATTGGCTGTCGGAAAATTCTGACAGTACTCTAGTAAACTTTTCTTTAAAATTCTCAACTACACTTCCAGATCTACTTAAACCCAAGCTATATTTATGTTAAATTTTTTTCTTCTTTCTAGTACAAAACTACATCTTCTCACATATCCTTACTATTCATCTTCTTCAACCTTCTACAAAAGAAAAATCTTCCATTTTTGAAATTAAACCATGTAAAACTCTTACACCCCAAAAATACAACACTTAAACACAAAAATCACAAAATCCAAACAAGATCCACCAAGATCCACTTGATTTACACTAGATCTACACCTTTTATACACAAAACCTCAAAGATCTACACCATTAATCAAAGGTAAAATAAAAAAAAACATTTTTCATCTTCTCTCCTTTCCAAAATCACAAATCTCTAAAGGTTTTAAGTCAAAAACTTCAAAATCAAAAACCCCATACCTTATATCTAGGGTTGTCGCCAAAATCCGACAGCTTCCTCTCGCCCTTAAGTCCAGGAAATGATGCACAATAGGGTTTGACTCGGTTTAAGCCATATTTATATTTTTAGCTGTCGCCCAGGCGACAGTGACTGTCGGAAATTTCCGACAGCTCCCGATTTGCTTAATCTTCAGTTTTTGGTCCCTTTGATGTTTTCCAATAGTTATATGTCTTTATTAATGCTACAACTCATGAATTGATGCCAAACCATGTCCTTTTTATTTTTTAAAAAATGGCTATTACATGATTATATGATTTCATTTCAAATCTATCATCGTATTGACACTCATACTTAGTTGTTTAGACTATTGGAACTTGTTTTCGCATGCCTCTAAGTATGAGAAATTGTTTATATATAATAATGAACTATCACGTTCACTTCTTTTGATCCATACATATGTCTTTCTATTTAATATATACATGAATCATATTTGCTTTAACATAATACAATAGCACTTCATAAAAACTACTTTCAACCTTGATTTGTTAGCACAACAAAATATACACCATCTTTTGCGATTCAAGTGAATTCAGAGATCCTTGGTCAATTAAAAAATTATCAATATCTCGATATTAAGATATCACAAAATATGTGATAAAAAAAGTTTACATTAAAGACAAGGATACTCCACCAATCACTACTTACCCTCCTGATAAGTCTTAATAAGCATTGTGAGGTTAAGCACCTTGGAAAGAATTGTAAAGTGTCTTGTGCAAAAGAAAAATGGTATTCTATTCTTATTATGCTATCTCTTCAAGGTCCAAGTTGTCTTTATATGCTTTTATTATGTTCTCTATTCCAATGATCATGTACATTAAATAACATCATATGTTTGATCTGAGTATCACTTGTACACATCATTATGTTATATAAACATTCATCTCATGAGAATTGGACCGAAAATATTCCAAATTTCTATACACAATTGTGTCTTTCTATGATACTTTAAAATGACCTTAATCATGTTTAAGCTCTTTTATTTTATTACTTCATATGGCTATACCGTCTATTCATGAGTTTATTCAATACTATGGCATATTACTATTACTTCAAGACTTTCAATCGTTTTCCCAACAAGTGCTTCCGCTTATTCTTATTTTCTCCATCCTATCTCTTCCCTTAAAATCTACTCATTAATTACCTTTTGTTAATACCAAAAGGGGGAGAATTATAAGTATATTCAAGAAATCAAAGAACTATTACACCTAAATAATCAACCTAAACAATACATCATTTCAATTTACTATAACATTTAGGGGGAGCATTCATTTAGGGGGAGCTTTCATCTAGGGGGAGATTACTCTTAAGAGGAATATATCATGTTATTTTTGTGCACACACCATATATTAAAATCAACAACCTAAATAGACATGATTTCTTTTTATACGGATTTGTTATTATCAAAAGGGGGAGATTGTTGGAGCATGCATTTCGCACTCTTCCGGTTTGATAATAACAAAGTCCCGTTTGTATTTGATTCTATTTTTATTAATGGTGTGCAGGTAATAAGTATGAGATGTTCACAATTCTGCTGGAGCTCAATTTGAGAGTATGAAATTTTCACTGTCGGAATTTTCCGACAGCTGATGTCGACCAGGCGACAACAGAGAAGTTACAACAACTTCCCGCATAGCAACATGACGAGCGGCAGTTTTGCACTGTCGGAAATTCGACATCGATGTCGCCCAGGCGACAGCTCGGAGGTTAGAGCAACTGCCCGCACGACAGCACTACGAGCGACAGTTTTGCACTGTCGGAAATCCGACATCGATGTCGCCCAGGCGACAACTCGGAGGTTACAGCAACTGCACGCACGACAGCACTACGGCGGCAGTTTAGTGCTGTCGGAAATTCCGACAGTCGATGTCGCCCAGGCGACAGCGAATTTCTATATATTGGCTCCTTTTGTTCGGGCATTCCAAGCATTGATAATTTCAAGTCCCTTCCTGAGTGCATACGAACCAGAGAGCTCCAGAACCTCATCAACTCCCATTTGTGCTTAGAAGGTTTGAGATTGAAGATGAGATCGGGCGCGCTTCTTCATCAACGATCATCTCGAGGCTTCAACCTTCCTTTCAGAGATCTGAATTTCTAGGGAGTTGTTCTTGTCATATTGTATTTTCATTTATATACTTTTCATTTTGTATTGGTAGGGAAATCGTCTCCTTGTGCGTGATGTCTAAGTCCTTGCGTGGCTTAGGGGAAAATCGCTTCCTTGTGTGGAGCGTCCAAGTCCTTGCGTGGCTTGGTGGGAAATCGTGGCCTTGTGTGCTACGTCTAGATCTTGGGAAGATCTAGAGGATAGGATTGGGCTTGGTCTAGAGAGAGACAAGTGATAGCCTTCCGATCCTTGGGAGAAGGATTGGCAAACACAAATTGTAAAAGGGTTATTATCATATTTGTGCCTTGATCTTAAGCATTATTAAGATCATATTATTTGTATGCGATTTTCATAATTATAAAGTTATGAATTTTTCTTTAATTGCAAATATGATTGTTTAATTTTTAACTTAGAAATTTGTGTTTGAATTTATTCTAAAAATTACATTAGTTTGAAATTTTTATAAGTAACTTTTAGAAAAGTAAAAGTTGTTTTAAAATTCGTAAGTAAAAATCATATTTTCTAAAAGGCCCTTATTCACCCCCCCCCCCTAAGGGCGCCTCAAGATCCAACAAGATAGTGACGCATAGATGGATTGTCCAATCCAAAACATGGGAAATGTTTTCCCCATTAGTTCTAGTCAAATCAACCTCCATTTTCTCTCTCCTCCCTTAACCTTGAACTTCACCCCTCATCCAAATGTTGATCATTCTTCTTCTTCCTGTTTCTCACACCTCAAGAAACTAACCAACAACCTTCTTGAAGGAACAAGACTAGAAGGAAGGCTTGGAGCTTGGCCGACCACCACCATGCCGCCAAGAAGACAAACCCGCTCCATGGCCGGAAATCAGGTGACTTCCGCCCCTCTCCCTTAGTGCTAGATCTTTAGATCTAAAATGGGAGAGATATTGGGCTGAAGAAAGCTTAATTTCAGCGAGATTCATGGAGTTTCATTGGAAGAGACCACGCTAGAACTTACGTTCTAAGGCACCGTTGGCCAAGAAAATATCTTCAATCAATTCCTCTCTTCAATACGAAGTGGTAGGACTTGATTTTGTGAAGAACAGTGGTCTAATGAGGGAGTATTGGAGGAGAGAATGTGAAATAATATATGTGTGTGTTGGAGGTAGAAGATGAACAGATGTTGTTCATCTGTATTAAGATCCGTGCAAATTTATAATATTTAGACAAAAACCTATTTTCTGCACGTGATGGACTTCAAACCTATTTTTAGGCATGATCCGGCCACATTCTGGTCTTACGCTCAACACAAAAGTTGTAGCCCTCGGAAAGACCTTCCCAACGAGTTGTGCATTTTCAGGGGAGCTCTGTAGCTCCCGCAATGTGAAATCAAAAATGGTTGTGCAGAAGACGATATTGTTTAAGTACAGGACAACTTGCTATCCAGATTTAAGCTGTTGGGTTCAAACCCAATTATGGATATGTTAGGCTCAGATCTGGACCTTGGGATCAACACGAAAGTTGTATCCCTTGGCAATACCTTTTTGGAATGGGGTGGCACATAATTTTTTGTGGTCTGTAGCTCTCAAAAATCCCATTTTAGTAAACATTAGTTGATATGTACAGTGTTTTAATGTTTTACTGATTTCTCTCAAAATATTTAGCGGATGCTTATGAAATTTGGTAGGAATGTGCCAGATGATGTTGTGATCACCCCTGTTTAGTTTCAGAATTTTTGAATACATATTTACCAAGAAATTGCTTGTAGTATCATATAAATGTAAAGTACCATCAATAAGTATCGGGGAATACAATGAGGTTGAAATTTGGTGTGAATGATTCACGCATTAATTATGAGCTATGGTAGAAGTTTCGGTGGATTTGGTTTTGAATTAAGTACTGAATTAAATATGTCGCTATAAATTATTACGCTGAAATAAGATGTTAAGTTGATCATTTAGACAAGGATTTTGGAAACATGCATAGAACCGTACATATATCACGTGGTAATCTATTGAAGATTTTAGAGTTGTGATAACCGCTTAGTAGAGATCATGATTAATGATCCTTAAAGAGAATGGGCGCGAGATGATTGGGATAGACTAAGCGTGATCGAATAATGCTTATGAATTTATTTGTGATCAAAGCATGTTGTGAATCGAGCATGAGGATTGGTATGGTTAATATGTATGGGCGAATTTATATAGTAAACTTGAACATTGTATTACACGCACAAGTAGTCCTATAGGATCAAAGAGAGTATTTCCCTTTCATACATGTACCACTGCACAAGAGTTATGACAACTCTGTATGGGTAGCAGTGGCGGTTTAGTGTGGATTAAAGGATATGGTTATATCCTAAGGTGTTATGTTAAGGACCCGGTTGGTAGGTCCTTGTATGCTAGTTAGCATCATTGAAACTTGTAATATTAACCTGCGTTATGGACTTGGTTGGGAGTCCTTGGGTGCTTGATTGCTCGGGTTGAGGAGGGGAAATTACTTGGGTGTACATAGGTTCTCACGATTGCATAATGATCCTTGTTGGAGGATTACTTATGGCAGATCTACGGGCTCGCCGGTCATCACACCGACGGGAGCTGGCAAATAGATCTAGAACTGGTTGGACTTGGCCTTTTGGTGCTTACTTCCCAAGGACCCCTTCCGCGTCATAAGACTCAGCTAGTTCGGCGAACAAAAGTACGCATGGTCTCTGTTGTTGTGTTCTTAGCGTTTAGACGTACATAAGTCCTAGGTCTGGTAGTGTGCATACCCATCTAGTAGTGGAGATGCCCGCTCCACTGCCTCCATCTGGCCAGGACGTGAGGTGCCTGAGTGGTTAGCTAAACTGCCTCCATCTGACCAAACTTTATAGAGACATTGTCTACCCTTACAAACAAGAGCTGTAGTCACCGAAGAAATGGTGTTTTCCGGAGCATGTAGCCTCCCGAAATGAAGAAAGACGTCATAAGTTTTGTGATGCACGGTGAAGGCCAAGTGCAAAAGTCTTTGGAGAACTACCACAGTCACTGCCCAGGTTAGAGTGGAAGTTCGAGGACATAGCTATGTATTTCACACACAGGTTACCACTCTGAACACAGTTTTATTTGGAACATCGAGGATAGATTAACGAAGGTAGCTAGGGTAACCCTGGGCTGGAAGGACGTTCACGTTGGTGTTTTATGGGATTTGTTGAGCAGTTTGTCTATTATCGTGGTGTGACCAGGACGATCGTGTTGGATCGGGATGAACAGTTTATGTCCAAAGCGTGAAGATCAGTCCAGGCTTATCTCGACTCTTGGTTGACGTTCAACACATCTTTCCACCCTCAGAGGGACAGAGGCACATAATTCCACCATCTTGGACCCAAAATGAGGATTTAAGAAGACTCGGCTCTAAATTTGTGAAGGACACGGGTGCCCAGGTGCGACTGATTTGAGTTAGGATGCGGGGGCCCAGAGCAGCCAGGTCAGGTATTACGATGCGTGGTATCATCAAGTAGAGTTCTAGGTTGGAGAACGGGTGTTCCGGAAGATACGTCCAATGCAGGGAGTCTTGCAGGTTCGCGGGCGGAAGAAGCTCAGTCTGAGATAGATGTGGCTCTATAAGATCATGGAGTGGATCAGCCCGTTGTCTTATGGACTGGAGTTGCCACCGGAGTTAGTGGGATTGCACAAAGTCTTCCATGTCTCCTCCTTTAGGAGAGCTCTACTATGACCGGTGCAACGGATTTCTACTATAGATGGCCCGGTAGCCTCCGATCGATTGATTCACCTATAGCCGGTCCGGATAGACGACACCGAGATGCGAGTTTTGCGGCGCAAGGAGGTCCCGATGGTCAAGGTCCTGTGGAGAAATCATGGATAAGAGAAGCTTATCAGGGAGCCAATGGAACTGATACAGCAGAAGTATCCGGAGTTTTTTCTTCAA
The DNA here is from genome assembly GCA_033032865.1 of Dactylorhiza incarnata. Lineage (NCBI taxonomy): Eukaryota > Viridiplantae > Streptophyta > Magnoliopsida > Asparagales > Orchidaceae > Dactylorhiza > Dactylorhiza incarnata. The sequence continues at coordinate 31,518,881 of JAWHQI010000003.1, read as the reverse complement.
GTATAATTAGTCTCTAATGGGATGTTACATACAATCACTTGCGGTAGAAACCCCGCAGGCCTAACCTAGATTTTGGGGGCGAAATTATTTTTTTGTTTATTGGGATTTGTAACATCCCCCAAACAACTAGACACCTAGGGTGGTTTTGTCATGAATAGGTCATGACAAAACCCTAGGAAGCTTGAAGAGATCACTTGGCCTTAGGCTTGAAGGGGAAGAGCACCTTGGTCTGCAAATAGTAATTTCTAATTACCAAGCTTAGGGTTGGACTTAAGGTCCTCACCTTGACCCTTTGACCTTACCATAACATACCTAACCCTTTAGGGGTCCCCTTAGAGCACCAAGGACCCATTGGGGTCAACCAAATAGGTCAAGTTGACCAAAGTCAACCCTAACCTTAAATGGGTCAAAGTAGCCTAATTTGGGTCAATTGACCTCCACCATGCCAAATTGACCTTATCCCTACCATTATAAGGTTATTAGGGACCCAATGGACCAAAAAGCCCCATCATGGGGCCACCAATATGGCCAATTTGACCTAAGTCTACTCTAGCCCTGTTTTGGTCAAATTGCCCTATTGTGGGTCAATTGGCCTCCTCTTTGCCAAATTGGACCTACCTAGACCTTCCTAACCCTTAGGGGACGTCAATGGGTCACTACCCACCCACTGAGGCCAATCCAAATGGTCAAATAGACCAAAGTCAACTCAACCCTAATTTTAGGTCAAAATGACCTATTTGACCTAATCAAGCCCAATCCACTTGGGCTAGGCCTAATTGGAGTATCCCATTAGCTTAGGAGGCTGATAATTACTAGGATTTGCCACTCAATTTCAGTAAATGATGACTAGGAGAGAGAGACCTCATTTTCCCCAAGCATGGAGGAGAGAGAAAGAGAAGGAGAAATGGCATTCATGGCTTAAGGAGACCAATCACCACCAATTCCTCTTCTAACGTCTCCATTCAGTTTCCCCAATCAATTTGGAGGAGTTTAATGGCAATTTTAGGCCACATAGAGGGAGAATTTGAGGAGTTTTCACTTGGCCGAAAATGGCCATTAATGGCCATTCATGGCAATTGGGAGTTACACCCTCCCCCTCCCCAATTAAACCATATAACTCCTTCAGTGGATGGAGAGGAGGAGTTTCCCCACCTTACCTGAAGAATTTGAGCCCCCAGGACAGGAGTTGACATGACACCCAAAATCTTGAGGCCGGCCTTGGAGGACCACCCAATCAGCAAGCTTCAAGGCTCCACTCATGTCTGGTTCTTCTCGTCTCTCTCTGTGGATAGATCCCATCAGGTTGGCTGCAAGGATTGGGGCCAATTGGTCCCCAATCGGGTAGGCCGAAAGCTCCATTTTTGGAGCTTTAATCCTGCCTCCATACCCCTGTTCTGGCCACCTCCGGTCGGCCAACCACCGCAAATCGCCGGCCACCACCTCAACGAAGGTGGTGGTGGCATTGGCCGGCCGGGGCGGTGCTTAGGTGGCCGGGAAAACAAGGATGAAGGAGTTCCAGGTGCGGTTAATCCTGTCCCTCGACCAGAAGAAGAAGACAAGCGGATGCCGTTGTTCTGCTTCAAGATCTGTGCAAGATCTTTATATTAAATGTTATGATATATATATATATATATATTTCTGTCACATATATTGCTGAACATAGATTAATTTATTAAAAATACTTAGGGCCCACTACAGAAAAAAGTTGTCAACACCAAAGTTGTAGCCCTTGGAGTCCACTTTAATTTAAAATTGATTTGAGCCCAAAAGGAGCTTTGTAGCTCCCTGTAGGTCTATGTTGGTGGGACTGGTCCCTTGTGTAGGATAGCCACCATTTCTTGAATAACTTTTTATTGGGAAATGATATTGGCTTGAAAATTGAAACCTAGGCTATTTGTACCTACACCCTTAACATATCCAAAGATGGGAATTTTAGGAGAACATTTTTCTAATGTTTTTGTAATAATTTAATAATTCATATAATATTTAATTATAGGGTCTCATGACCTCCAATCCCCTCCAAATTTCAGCCCAATTGGTACTGATTTGGTTGGGTAATTAGTTAACCCAAGTTTGGTCAAACTAGGTCAAACTAGGTCAAAAGTGCACATGATGGAATTAGGTGGTCAAATCTCATCAAAGTGGTGTGAAACTTTGGCCACTGGTTTAGGACTACTTAATACACCTCCATGAGTGATTTGGGGGGATGTGGGGTGGATATGCCCTAGTACCCTAGTTTTAACCTTAGGGTTGCACTTCCAGCCTTGTGAAGGACATATGGGCATATGTCCTTGGATGGTCATGAAACTTGGTGAATAAGTTCATGGGTGTAAATATCCCCTAGGAAATTTTAAGAGAATTTTAGGATCACTTATCCCTCTTATTTAGGTTACAACCATTTTTGGGAACCTCCTTATAAGAGAAATTTACATGCTCAAATGATCTTGGATGTTGATTAAAGTTTGGTAGTGCCCTCACAATCATGTAATAGATCTCTGGTAATTTTTGTGTAATTATTGAATTAATTTAATTAACACTTCATTCACAAGTCATCTTTTTGGTCTTAAGAATATAATAAATAATTACGGGCCAAATACCCTCTGGAAAATTATGAAACTTGGTGGTAGAAAATTTTAGGGCTATATAGAGCTCTGTGAATTTTTGTATAAGTTTTGGAATTATTTATCAGTAGGTTACTTCACAATGTTCCCTAATTTGGATTTAGTTGAAATATTTAATTATGTGACTAAATGATCTTGATAAATTATGAAGCGTAGTCAGTACACTTTTCAGATCATTATAAAGTACTGGTAATTTTACCATAATATTTGGACAAGTATTTTTGGTGGTTCCTTCTTTAATTTCTAATTTGGGATAATTATTCAATATTTTAATTAGAGGTCAATACATTACTGTAAATTTGTGACATTCTATATTTACTGTTATTTTAATATCATAGATTTTCCATAATTTTATGGAGGCCAAATTATAAGAAGATCTTACACTTCATGTTCAATTTCATAGTTGGCCAATGTTGGAGAAATTATAATAATGGCAATTAAATAAGGAAATGTATGATTCTCTGGATTTAGTCTTAAAATATCATGATAGACTTCTAGTAATAATCTTTAGTCAGTTGGATGAATATTTGGAGTACCTCCTCTTATGCAACTTATATATCTAATTTGGTCTGCGTATAGAAAAACTGTAAAATTGATTAAATTGAAGACCCGTAGGTGGGAATAGAAGGTAGTTGGTGTGTCTAGCCTAGTTGAAGAGATTGAAGGTCACCAGAAAGGAGTTTAGGTGATGAGAGTGTGCTTGGTGAGTTAAAGGTAAAGTTGTGCTCGAGATTGACAAAAGATCGTCTTTCCCTTAGCGGGTCATAAAATACTTAGGGTAATCCAAGTGTAATGATAAGAAGGGTATTCTTATGGGTAGATAACGATAACACTAAGTGTCTTGGGAAAGGGAGCTTTTGGGTGTTATCCAATTATAGTTCCTAGTACCGTAGCGAGCCCCTTACAGGGTAATCCTCGGGAAGTCCAAGGTTAACCATAAATTGTAGGAGTAAGATGTTGTAAAAGATTAACTTAATAATACGCACATCCACACCCTGTGGTTATAGGATGTTAGTTAGTTAGTTTGGTCTTACGAGCGGTAGGCTCGGTGGTTGTTGGTGCGGACGGGTTAGTTTGGCGAGCCGGTGGCTCAGAAGGTTATTGTGGCGGGCGGGTTAGCCCGGGGAGCTTATGGCCCGGAGATAGATGGTAAACATGTTTGCATGTGCATAAAGGTGGTGGGTCCTCGATATTGGACGATCGTTCACACCGACGTCAATATGTTGACTCGGAAAGTGTGGAATTTGCACTTAGCCATTAAAGTCTGGTGGTCCAGCCAGTAAGAGTACGAAGATGCTCCGCGGTTTTGCGTTGAGGTGTACGATAGGTCTAGGCTAGGTAGTGTGAATACCAACCTAGAGGTGGGCGAGGCCCAACCCACCACTTCCGTTTGCCACTACGAGAGTATCCTGGGAGTCTTGCTAGCTCCAAAAAGGGGGAATAAAAGGTCTGTGCGCATAGAATCGAAGTGTGTGAGTTGCACTTGTATGAACATATCATTAAACTGCATAACTCTGCATGTCATGGCATAATCATTGCATTTCAACCCCTACCCCTATCGTATAAATTGGTTATGAGATTTTTTATACAATAGGCCCTACTCTTTACCAATAAATCAATGAATACATTTCTATTGGGTACTTATCTTTACTTACTGTTCTTTACCTGCTCTTTACCATGCTCTATTACTGCTTCAATTATTTATATACACATGTGTAATTGTAGACATTTCCTGTAGACAGATCCGCCGTCATCTGCTTTGTTTTATACCCCTTGATGTCCTCCGCTTCATCGTCCCACACGGTGCCTAGGAGCCATTGGGGGTAGGGTGGGGAACATAAGGCTTGGTCTTTTTGACTAACGGTCGGTGGACCATATCACTTTAGGAGACCGAGGAGACGCAGCAGCACCAGAGGCCGGTGTAGACAGAGGCGGGTCAGTCTAGTACAGGAGCACCAGTTTCAAGATTAGCGAGTGATTAGTAGTTAGCTTCCGCGAGTGACCATGTGGTGAGGACATGATGTATAGGGCATGAGCCCTTTATTATTGTAACCTTTGTTATTTCAGTTATATCATGTGGACATTTATTATTTATAGCATGTGATTGTGGACTTGAACTTCTTTTTGTTCATTTATACTTTTCTTCTTCTGTGATCGATATGGCCGACAGGATCAGCGTTTTGTAGTGACGACCTTCCCAAGTGAAGGAATCACCGCAAAGCGACGGTTTTGGGCATAAGACCCGGTTTTGTAGCGGAAAAAATGGGGTCTTACATGTGTAGTGGTAGATATTCATGTAGCTAGGCCACGTCATCTGCTTTGATATATACCCCTTGCTGTCCTCCGCTTCATCCCTCCTACACGGTTCCTAGGAGATACTGGGGGATGGGTGGGGGGGAAACGAGGCTTAGTCTTTAGACTAACGGCCGGTGGACCATATCATTTTAGGGGACCGAGGAGACGCAGCACCACCAGAGGCCGGTGCAGATGGAGACGGGCCAGTTTAGTACAGGAGCACCAGTCTCAGGATCCGTGAGTGTTTACTAGTATATTTTGCTTCCCCTAGTGATCTTGTAGTGTGGATATGATGTACTGGGCATGAGCCCTTTTATTGCTACCTCTTATTCAGTTATTATATGTGGAAATCTTTCATCATGATTGATTTATTATGTGATGTGGACTTGAACTTATTTTTGGTTTGTAGTCGCGACCTTCCCGAGTGTTGGTGTCACCGCAAATCGGCGGTTCTGGGCATAAGACCCAGTTTTGTAGAAAAAATGGGGTCTTACAAACTGGTATCAGAGCGAAACTTCGATCCGAAGAAAAGAAGTCCACAAACCCTGGGACACCCCGCGCGAGTTTAGTTTGAGGATAAACTAAGCAGCAAAAGCAATGGTGTGCACATATGGGGAATCACATGAAAAAGTTCACTTTTAACTGAATATTTTTAGCCAAATCTCCTTACGAGTGACAAATTTTCTTCTGTAGCCCGTGGCGAACCCTGCCCCTCAACAGGGAATACCTCTGGCTGCAAAGATCTCTTTAGATAGTCCTCTAATCAATGAGTTAGACTCAACCCCACTAGGAAACATGACTTACCATGAAAATTTATACCATGCCCTAGTCTGAAATAGACCATAAGTATAAACTTGATTAAGGTATGAGGATACCCCAAAGAGGCTAGAGGAGGAGCTTAACACGAGAACGACCACCTAAGCCATAAACTCTGATGTCCCTACTTCACATGCTAAGGATTATCCAAACTGATATGACCTCCTTAGGGAGATTGACACATAAGCAGAATGGTAAGGGACTCGTAGACCCAACCCTCGTACCGAAGACATGATCAGGTTAAGACAACCACCATGACAAATACCGAGTGTCGGATAAGAATTCAAGTTCAGAATAGACCCGTTTGGGATTTGGTCACATATTGACCCTGATAAGGTTGTCGTAGAGGGTACCTTGAAGAGTCTAAAGTATGGAGTGTACCAACAAGTCTCAAGATAGAACCCTAAGTCTGAGGTTGTGTGCCCTAAGGATTGTTTGAATACTTTGGACGAATATAACATGGTGATATCAAATATACTTAGCCCAAAATAGATAGTGTCTTATCATTTGTTTATTGGGGCTTACCTTTTGTTTATTGGGCAAATTAGTTACTGACTTGGGTTTCCCATAAATCTAATTGAGAAAGTGTTGCGTCATGAACATAGTGATTTTGAAGTCGATCTTATTCAATGTTACTTGGGCGAAGATGGGATTCTGTAAAAGCACGTTTGGAATGGTGACCTATTGTATTAGCAGGACAATGGATAGACATCGTTGATCGAATGACTTGACCTTAGTTGAAGCATTAGAAATGTAAAGTTGCCAGGTTTAGTCACTTAGGGATGCAGATGCCCTTCTGGAAGTTGGGAACTGAAATTAGGGCTTGCAAGCTATAATTATATTTGAAAGTTCTTGTGGTTTGGGGCTTTCGGAAGTGACTAACTTATGATTTGTTAAAAATCACGCCCTGTCATGGTAGAGAATTTTAACTACAATAATAATGATTGGTTAACATATACTCATAAAGGTTCACGAGTACACCCCCCCTGATGCAGGCTACGCTCTCCGACACGATCGTTACGAACACACACGCGTTCCCTCTCAACGCTCCCAAATTTTATACTCTCACAAAATTACTCGCAACGTACACGCAACACAATATTTATCAATTAGATGCTAACGTATGGGTAGTCACGCCGCTAGAGGTTGAATAGATGGTTATAGGCCAAAATTCTTCCAGACTAAAAGGACCCACCCGGTCCGAACGAGCTTGAGTTGTACCAAAAGAGATCCACCAAAAATTACGATTTCAAAAGGGTAGATCTCTCCCAACAAAAAGTCGAGGTTCGCCAATCCTTTTCAAAAATTAAAAGAAATAAGAAGAGCGCACAAATCTATCGAAGAAACCCATGACTATTCAAGTGATTTGAAGATCACGCCAAAATTACCACCACAAGAAATTAACAAGAGGGAAAATTCCTACGAGTAGAAATTTAGTTACCCCGCTTGAGATGGGATTATCCTCAAGCATGCACTCGCCCGAATCATTCTTCTACGGATCCACCAGAACCGCGTTGAATGGAGATAAACTCGTTCGCCTTGATTGCTTCACGCCGGATCTTGATTTCCCGGGACCATGGCACGTTCTTCTTCCTTCTTCACCTTGGCCGAAACTTCTCAAGAAGAGGGAGTATGATGGGCGGCTATGAGATGGTGCTGAAGTTGAGGGAGAAAAGAAATAGGGGGAAGGAGAAGTGGTGGCCGGCGGCCAAGAGGAGGGAGGAAGAAAGATGGGCGGCCAAGAGGGGGCCGAAATCCAATGAAGGAAGAAAGAGAGAGGGGCGGCTAGGAGAGGGAGAAACTCAAGAGGGAAATTTAGGGTTTAGTTTTTTTCTTATCATTCAATAATGTAAATCTAATACAAGATGACCTTTTATAGGCTAGCCAACAAACATAGCTAAACGCAGTCCGAAATTAAAATATGACATGAGCATGGCTAAACGCAGTCCAAAATTAAAATAAAACATGGACATAAACAAAGTCCAAAATAAAAGACAAAGCTTGATAATATTTTAATTAATAATTATAATAAAATAATTATAATTATTAATTATCTTGCGCCGCGGACGAAGTTTGTAACGACGATGGCGTTCGTCATGACGGTGCGGCGATGGCGTTCTTCAAAATGCTTGTCGCGGCGATGGTGTACACCATGATTGTTGTTGCGGCATCGTCCATCCGAGTCTTCAAATGTAGTGTTGTGGCAGCGATCAATATAATGCATCGAGTCGGCGTCGTCAAGGAACTGGTCACGAACATACGGCCGGGCATCGTCGCCATCACCCCCCCCCCCCTTAAATTTTGAGGATAATTGGGACGCTTGACGATATGAACAGTTCCATTAATGGTAAGAACTGGATAAGTTGTAGAGTTGAGTTGATTGATTACTCGTACGTACGTGAACGAATAAGAATCTGAATATGTAGAGAAAACTTTATAGAGGAGTTGTCTACTCAAACAAACAAGAGCTCTAGTCACCGGAGAAATGGTATTTTCTGGAGCGTGTATTTCCCTGGAATAAAGAAAGACGTCATTGGTTTTGGGTTGCACGGTGAGGTCTGTCGACTGGTGAAGTCCAAGTGCAAGAGCCTTTAGGGAAATAGCATAGTCATTGCCCATGTTAGAGTGGAAGATCGAGGATATAATTATGGATTTCATACATAGGTTACCACATCCCCACTCCGGGCACAAGTTTATTTGGAACATCGAGGATAGATTGACCAATGTAGCTAGGGTCACCCCAGGTTGGAAGGACGCTCCCGTTGGTGTTTGATGGGATTTGTTAAGTTATTTGTCCATTATCGTGGTGTGCTCAGGATGATCGTGTCGGATCGAGATGGACGGGTTATGTCCAAGAAGTGAAGATCAGTGCAGGCTTATCTGGGCTCTAGGTTGACGTTCAGCATAGTTTTCCACCCTCAGAGGGACGGAGGAGTAGGACTCCACTATCTTGGATCCAGGATGAGGATTTAAAGGCACTCGGATCGAAATTTGTGGAGGACACAGATACCCAGGTGTGACTGATTCGAGTTAGGATGTTGGAGGCCCAGAGCAGCCAGGCCAAGTATTACAATGCGTGGCATCATCAGGTAGAGTTCCAGGTTGGAGGCCGGGTGTTTTTGAAGATACGTTTGATGCATAGAGTCTCACGGGTACGTGGGCGAAAGAAGCTCAACCCGAGATAAATATGGCTCTGCAGGATCCTAGAGTGGATCTGCCCACTAGCTTACATACTAGACCTGCCGCCGGAATTAGCGGGATTGCACGACGTCTTCCACATCTCCTCCCTTAGGAGAGCTCTGCTACGACCGGAATGACAGATATCTACTAAATATGGGCCAGTAGTTACTGATCGATCGGTTCTCCTGGAGCCAGTCCAGATAGATGACATGGAGATGCGAGTCTTATGGTGTAAGAAGGTCCCGCTGGTCAAGGTTCTGTGGAGGAATATGGACAATAGGAGCACACCTGGGCGCCATTGTACCTGATGTAGCAGAAGTATCCGAAGATCTTTCCGTCAGGTATAATTAATTTCTTAAGAGATGTTATATACAATCACTTGCGGTAGAAACCCCGTAGGCCTAACCTGAATTTCGGGGACAAAATTATTTTTTTTATTTATTGGGATTTGTAACATCCCCCAAACAACTAGACCCGTAGGTTGGTTTTGTCATGACTAGGTCATGACAAAACCCTAAGAAGCACAAAGAGATCATTAGACCTTGATAAGTGGGGTGAAGACCACATTGGTCTGCCAGTAGTGCATTCCAATTATCCAATCTAGGGTTGGCTTTAGGGCATCACCATGAACCATGACCCCGCCATAACATGCCTAATCCATTAAGGGGTCCCTTTGTAACACCCCAATTACCCAATCATAGAAAGAAAGGTATTTTGAATTCTGAGCTAGCGCCGACGCTAGGTGCTAGCGCTGGCGGTAGCGGTGGTCTAGGCGAACCACTAAGAAGAGCTCTATGTTGTCAAGACACTAGCGCTGGCGCTAGCGGTTCTCTCGACATAGCGCTGAAATGGGCTCCAAACTGCTGAGAAGAGATATATACCGTCGAGATGCTATCGCTGGTGTTGGGTATATTGTCCTCAATATTACCTTGATTTGAAGAGGCATCACTCTCAATGCTAAGGACATATTGTATTTAACCAAACTATACTTGTGTAGGATATACAGGCACAGGTGACTCAAAAGGAAGGGCCAAACATGGCCTTAGATAAGAAGAGATCATCTACAAGGAGATGAAGATCTGTCTCAGCATAACCGCTGAGACGAAGGGTCAGAACCGCTAAGACGAGGAGCCGTCTCAACGGATCCACTGAGAAGGAGACTGGAGCAACCGCTGAGAAGGGGACTGGAGCTGCCGCTGAGACTGGAAGCTGTCTCAGCCCAACCGCTGAGACTGGATGCCGTCTCAGCCCAACCGTTGGGACAGATCCAAATGTGCTGACGGGATCTGCTTTTGGCGCAAAAGACAATTGAGAGGGAAAAGCAAGTCCAATCTGTCCCATACTGTGTCAGGAGGATCGATATAGCCGTTGATGCCTTGTGGAGGTATAAAAGAAGAAGCTAGGGCACAACAACAAATATTGTTCTATTGAGAAGCCTTTTTTTTACGCCGCAATCGAGCATTCACGTTTCAGCCAGTTGAAGTCGTTCTCTGCAGCTGAAGTTAATCTTCTAAGGGAGATTAGTTAGCTCTTCTTGCACAAACTCAAGAAGGGTAAGTTGATCTTCTGCTCTACTGAAGGAGAAGATCAAGGTGATACAAATCTGAAGCTATTGTTTTCAGATCTGAAGAAAGGATTCAGAAGACCTACCTTTTGTCTTTTGTATCTAGCTCAAACTCTATTATATCTTTGTAAGGCATTGTTGCCTGAGTGAAAGACTGTTGAGCCTGTGTGTAAAGCTGTGTTGACATCTTGAGTGGTAGGACTTCTTGATAGGTCTGAGGTAGGAAATCTGTGGGATTTCTGAGTGGTAGGAGTTAAATAACTCTGAGCTGTAGGGCTGCTGTGCCTGAGGTGTAGGGCTGTTGAGCCTGAGGTGTAGGGCTGTTGAGCCTGAGGTGTAAGGATGTTGAGCCTGAGGGGTAGGGCTGTTGTGCCTGAGTGTAAAGCTGTTGTGCCTAAGGTAGGATCACTATTGATCTGAGAAGTTCTGAGGAACTTGTGGTGTAAGCTCAAGGAGCCGAGATTGGAGTTTGTGGCCTTGTCTAACTCACTGTTCGAAAGGTGAAGGGGGAAAGAGGACTACTCAAGACACCCTGTCTTGAGGAACCTCTATACATCCTTGTGTGTTTTCTGCAGCTAGAAACCTTAGGTTTAAACAAAAAAAAGAAAAACCTATTCACCTCCCCCCCTCTAGGTATTATTGACTACACCTATATAAACTATCAAGTGGTATCAGAGGTAGGTTGATCAAAAAGACTTAACAGTCTGATCAGATCCTATACAGGAGTAGTCAAATATGAAATCAAATGGCCAACAGTGGAATGAAGAAGGAGTTGGGGTCAATGAAGTTGCCTATATGCTCTAAAGAAAACTTTGGGATATGGAAGCAAAGGGTAAGGCAATTCATGGAAGCCTCAGACCCAAGGATCTTTTTGACTATCAAAAATGGTCCTTATACCTTTGAGAAAGTCTCCACTATTGACCCTACTAGAAAAATACTTAAGGTATTTTCTGAGCTGACCAATGATGAGATAGCATTGTACACTATGGACAAGAGAGCCTAAAACATAATAGTAAATGCCATTGATGACACTACTTTTCAGAACTTGGTCCACTGCCAAACTGCCAAGGAAATGTGGGACACATTGGTTGTTTATATGGAGGGAACAGCTGAAGTGAGGGATGATAGAAAGTCACTCCTCAATCAAGAGTATGAAGCCTTCAGGCAGCTGAGCCATGAGAATATCTCCATATGCTATGAAAGGTTCTTTAGGATTGTAATTGAACTAAGAACCTATGGAAGGGTGTTCACAGATTATGAACTTAGATCTCTAACTAGAGAATGGGACACTAAAATCTGTGCAATCAGGGAAGGGGCCAGACTTGGAGAAACCCCCACCCATACACTGTTTGGGAAACTGCTCTCATATGAGATGCAGCTTTCTACAAGAAAGGAGGAGGACTCTTCCTCCAGGGCTCACACAAGGGAGAGATCTATTGCTCTCAAAGATGAAAGCTCTAAGAGGAACAAGGTTAGAGTGCAGTCACCTCCAAGAAAGGCTGCTGAATCTGAGAAATCTGAGAGCAGCAAATCAGACAGCTCCTCTTCTGATGAGGAGTTTGCTGCCTTCACAAGGCAGTTCAAGAAGATGATCAAGAGGAAACAATGGAAGAACAAACCTTCCTCCTCTTCTCATCCCAAGAAGGATCATTACAGATCTGAGAGGCAACATCCCAAAGGGGACAGGTATGACTCTAAAACTAGTAAACATGTTTCAACTAACATAATTTGCTATTGCTGTAGTAAGCCTGGACATGTCATTGCTGACTGCCCAGTCAAGAGAAAGGAAAGAGGTGACAAGAAGCCTCATCACCAGAAGGAGAGGCAGGGAGAAAAATCCTTCCTAGCTAAGAAAGGCAAGAGCTGGAGTGAATCTGAATCTTCATCTTCAGATTCAGATGGTGAGGAGGAAGCCTACTTGGGGCTGTTTGCTGATCAGGAGGACGAAGACTATCCTGCTACCATGATAGGAATCAGGGCCCCTCTATCACATTCAGATAGTGATGAAGAGGAGGATGAGGTCACTCTTGATGACCATGTGCTGATGGCTATAACTGAAGATGAGGACAGCCACAACAATTCAGAACATGAGCAGGTATTGATACACTGCATTTCTTCTTCTTCTGATTATGAAACAGGTCCAAAATCTGAATCCCCTCCATCTAAAGTTGGCAGTGGATTAGATTCTGAGGAGGATGTCAATCAATTGATTGATAAGTTGGTGCACTCCTGGAAGCTCTAAAAAGGAGCAAAATGCTAGCCAAGAGGCAAGCACAAGAAATTGCTTCCCTAAAGCAATCAAAATCTGAATGCATTGAGCATGCTACCCAGCTAGCTCTAATGAGCAAGGAGATTGGCAAGCTAAGGGGAATGTCAATCATCCATGTGGGAACCATAAGCCACAAGAACAAGATCATTAAGGATCTTGAAGAAAAGCTCCTCATGGAGAGGATGCTAGTGGCTAAGTTCTCCAAGCCCAAGATAGTGCTGCCTATTATTGACACCTTCAACTCCCATGACATGAGAGGTGTTGGTTTCAACAAGGAGGCAGCTACTAGCAACACTAAGGGAAAGGTTAAGGACTCAAAAGAATCTAAGACCTCCTTTGTGAAAGTCTTGATGCCCTCAAACAAGTATGACCAAGAAAGTGTTCATGGTCACTTATTAAATGGAAGATCCAATAACTTGAGCAAGAATGCTCACAGCTATGAATATAGAAAGGAGTTAGGCTTGAGTGTCTTCAAGGCTCTGCATGAGGAAATCCAAATGGCCCATCATGGACCTTTTGTTTTTGGAACCTCAGCCCCTTCACTCAAGATAACCAAGGCTGTCAATTCTAAACATTGTTCAACAAAGTCCATGGCTGTTGACTGTCCTATAACCAAGACAAAAAGCCCAGTTTCTGCTGCCATCCACACATGTTTAGCTGCCAAGATAGAGGGTGTTGATGTCAAACAAAAACTGGCTGCCTTGACTGATTATAGGAAGGTAAAAAGGCAGGCCTTTGCTGATAAAACAAAGAAAACAGCAGCTGTATCCTCTACTGAACAGAAACAGGAAGCTTCATCTTCTAGGACTGTTCAGAAGAGGAGATATAATATATATGAGTGTTGGTGCTGTGGCAAAGTGGGACACTTGCAATTGATTGTTGGCACAACCCCAATGTGCCAAAGGCTAGGATTGAACCTCAAGCCAAACCAACCCTTTCTAGGAATATCCCCTATGGTGTTAACATGAACCTAGGACCCAAAGTCAGTTGGGATCCTAAGGTACATTAAATTTTGTGTTGCAGGTTAGTTCAAGTACCAGTCTCAACCAAATATGGTACTTGGACAGTGGGTGCTCAAGGCACATGACAGGAACTAAGGATCTTCTAAAGGATTACCATCCAGTGAAGAATGGACCCAAAGTTATCTTTGGTGGATCTGAAAAGGGAGTCACCAAAGGATATGGTATGATTTCAAATGGCATAGTCTCAATCACAAGGGTAGCTTATGTTAAAGGGTTGTAACACAACCTTGTAAGCATAAGCCAACTATGTGACTTAGGCTATGTCATTGAATTTCACAATGACAAGTGCTTGATCAAAAAGTCTAATGACTTGGAGACCATTCTCTCAGGCACTAGGAGTGGAAATGTTTATTGCTTATACTTCATTTGCAATTATTCTATCTCTTCTGTGTGTCTTGTAGCTAATGAAAGTGAGTCACTTTGTGTCCAATGGCACAAGAGACTTGCACACATTAACTATAAGACAATGTATAGATTATTTTCTAAAGACCTTGTTAGAAATAGTCCTAAACTAAAATGTGTTAAAAGTGGTCCCTGTCATGCTTGCCAAATGGGTAAGCAAACTAGGGCCACCTTTAAAAGTATTGGCTCAAAGGATACTGAAAGGTGTTTATACCTATTGCACATGGACTTGTTTGGTCCTTTGCCAATTCAGAGCCTAGGTGGGAAGTTGTATACTTTGGTAATTATAGATGATCATTCAAAGTATACATGGGTATTCTTCCTTAAGAAGAAGTCAGATACCTTACATGTCTTTATAAATTATGTCAAGGCTATTCAGAATGATCTACTATGTACTATGGTCAGGACAAGAACTAACCATGGCACAGAATTTCAATCTGAAGCCATGACAAAATTTTGTCAAGAATTTGGTATCACCCAAGAGTTCTCCTCCCCAAGGACTCCACATCAAAATGGTGTGGCTGAGAGGAGGAATAGGACTTTGATAGAAGCTGGGAGAACATTGCTTAGTCACTCCTCACTCCCAGAATACTTCTAGGCTGAGGCAGTCAATACAGCCTGTTATGTTCTCAATAGAGCCTCCATCAATAAGGTCCTTGGGAAAACTCCTTATGAGATTCTGAAAGGCAAACAACCTACAATTTCCTACTTTAGAATCTTTGGTTGCAAATGCTACATTCTAAATAATGGAAAATCTCAATTAACAAAGTTTGCAGAAAAATGCAATGTGGGGGTTCTTGTTGGGTATATCTCACATAGTAGAGCTTATAGAGTTTACAACAAGAAAACCCATGTTGTAGAAGAATCTATGCATGTTGTATTTGATGAGACCAGCCTTCTCTACAAAGAATGGTCTAGTTCTTCTATTGTGACAGGAAATGAAGAAGGGATGCATGAGTTGACTGTCCAAGACAAGCCCAGCAGCAGCAACACACAAAGAGCTGCTGCAATTCCTGAAGAAGAAGAGGTACAAGATGAAGTCATAGCTGTACCAATGGAACAAACACAACCACCAGAGGACCCTCTTCCTGCTGCTGCACGGCACCTAAGAGATCATCCAAGAGATCTAATAATTGGGGATCATACCCAAGGCATATTGACAAGAAGCAGAGCTCATAATGAAGCACTATTCTTGAGCTTTCTTTCTCAAATGGAGCCCAAGAAGTTTGAAGAGGCCAATCAAGACACCTTCTGGATTGAAGCAATGCAAGAAGAGCTCCTACAATTCAAGAGATGCAAAGTATGGAAGCTGGTGCCAAGACCTCAGGGACACAATGTGATTGGCACTAAATAGGTATACAGGAACAAGCTTGATGAGAATGGTACAATCATCAAGAACAAGGCCAGATTAGTAGCCAAAGGATGCAGGCAAGAGGAAGGTATAGATTTTGATCAAACCTTTGCACCAGTTGCAAGGTTGGAAGCAATTAGGCTATTCCTTGCCTATGCTGCCCACAAGGGGTTCAAAGTCTACCAGATGGATGTCAAATCAGCCTTTCTCAATGGAGACTTGAAGGAAGAGGTATATGTTGAACAACCTTCAGGTTTTGTGCATCCAACCCTAACTTCTCATGTTTATCTTCTTAGGAAAGCACTATATGGTCTCAAGCAAGCTCCAAGAGCTTGGTATGAGACTTTGTCCAACTTTCTCCTCAAGAACAAGTTCATGAGGGGAAAGATTGATAACACATTATTTCTTAGGGAAACAAGGGGCAAGTGTCTCTTAGTCCAAATCTATGTTGATGACATAATCTTTGGGTCTACTGATGACAACCTCTGCAAGAGATTTTCCAATCTAATGCAGGGGGAGTTTGAAATGAGCAGTATGGGTGAGCTCAAATATTTCCTTGGGCTCTAAGTGAAACAGTCTGATGATGGAATTTTCATCTCCCAGACCAAGTACACTAAGGAGCTCATCAAGAAATTTGGGATGGAATCAGCCTCCACCATGAGAACACCCATGGGGTCTAATGTATCATTAGACAAGGATGAAAAGGGAAAGGCCTTTGATGAGTCCATGTACAGATGCATCATTGGATCCCTATTATACTTGACTGCTAGTAGGCCAGACATTATGTATGCTACATGTGTTTGTGCTAGGTATCAAGCCTGTCCTAAGGAATCTCACTACACCTCTATGAAGAGGATTCTGAGATACCTTAAGGGCAGCTTGCATCTTGGCCTTTGGTACCCTAAGAACAATGACTTTGAACTAACAGGCTTTTTAGATGCAGATTTTGCAGGTTGCAAAGAAGACAGGAAGAGTACAAGTGGTACTTGTCAATTCCTAGGGAGAAGATTAATATCTTGGAGCAGCAAGAAACAAACTAGTGTGGCAATATCCACAGCTGAGTCTGAATACATTGCTGCAGGTAGCTGTTGTGCACAACTCCTTTGGACACAACATCAGTTGGAGGATTACAACCTCAAGGTAAAGGAATCTCCTTTGTATTGTGATTCATCCAGTGCAATATCTATTGCTAAAAATACCGTCTCTCATAGCAGGACTAAGCACATAGAGATTAGATATCATTTCATTAGAGAACATGTAGAGTGTAAAGACATCTGTCTTGAATTTGTCCCCACTCACAAACAAGTAGCTGATATCTTTACAAAGCCACTGGATGAATCTAAATTCAATGCTTTCAAAATTGATCTTGGCATGCTTAGTATAGAATAGTCGTAAATGTATGAGTAATAGCTGTCACTATTATTGATTATGAATGGTGAATTACATTACTGTACACTACAACTTAGTGACATAACTAGGACCCATCTTAAGCCAAAATATCTACATTAGGTCTAAACCCTATGATCAGCTAAGATGCAGGAGTATGTTAAGCTGAATCAGCTGAGAAAAATCCCAGCTGAACCGCTGAGATGAGGAAACTGTCCCAGCGGTTGACACTTCACTGTCCCAGCTGAACCGCTGAGATGAGCAAACTGTCCCAGCGGTTGACACTTTACTATCCCAGCGGCCTAGGTCTCCGTCTTAGCTGAACCGCTGAGACGGGGTATGTTCGATATGAAATCTGATAATTAACCCAAAACTCCTTAACACAATAAGGTAATTAAGTCTAAAAGCCTAGGGTTAGTAAAAATGAAACTAAAATTCTATAAATAGATACACTATAACCTAAAATACACAACAAAGCCAAACCCTTAGCCGTCGAGACGATTCATCTTCTCTCCCGTCTCAGCACCTCGATTTTCTGATTCCATGGCGCCAAAAAGCTCGAAAGATCTCCTGGAGGGCTATGAAATCGTAAGAGATGGATTCTCTCATGCCTCAGAAGAAATACGACACGTGATTCATCTAATGGAAGCTAAGGTCTGGAGCATATGCTATCTGAACCCTGCTGCATTCTCAGAATTGATGTTCTGGAATGGTTCAACCATGTCAAACTGTCTCCTTCCAAAACCATCCTGAAGTCCAAGATAGGAAGTGAGAAGATAAAGATTACTGCTAAAAGGTTGGAGAAGGGGCTGAAATTAACTCCCTGCAGTAAAACTGGAGAGGAGGAAATATCTGAAAAGGATAAGAGGACTGCCCTAAAGTGGATAGGATATAGTGATACTAAAACCAGTTGTCTAAGGAGGAAGTTCTTCAATTAACAGGGGAAGCTGTTGTCTGATATTGTGGGCAAAGCTATCCTATGCAAGCCTGGTTCACATGACACTGTCTCACAGTTCATGTTTGAATTAATGACAAGGATAATTCTGTCCAAGAGAACCTCATGGGGAGAAGTTATTTTTCAAAGGATAAAGGAGTCTCTACAAGCCCCCAATATGGGAAGAATACTATCTCTGTACCTACAGAATAGTTATTCAGAAACCTTTGCAAACTCAAAGGGGTCAAATCTCCATTATCTCAAAAGAATGGACATTAAGACTCTGGATAGATTCTCCAGAGTGCTCCCTATGAGCCAGCCATCTGTGGCAAAGGAAAAGAAGAAAGACTCATCTCAGCACAAATCAGACTCATCCTCAAAGTCAAATGGGTCTGAAAATGAAGATAGTCATGGGTCTGATCATAGATCTCGCAGCAACCCATTGAACATTGACAATGAAGAGGTCCCCAGGACAAATGAGGAGCCCCAAGGAAGTGTTGTGCCCAATGCTGAGCCAACCCAGATGAATGCTGATCCAACTGTTCATCTAGCTGAAGATGAATTTTCCAACTCACCTATCCATGGTAAATTAGGATTTCAGTTAGGCCTCCTTTCTCTATCAATAGTATAGTTTAGGTGTCTAATTCATCAATCATTTTTCAGGTGACCTTAGACAAAATTCTCCTCCTAAGGATGCCCCAAGTGAGGGGGAGCATAGCTCAGCCTATGAAGGAGAAGGTGGGTATGCTAATGGGGGAGAACATGAACAGAATCAATCCCTCCAAATTTACAAGGTACACCTAATGCCCCATCTGAGGGGGAGCAGATCCCTGATGAAGGAATGGAGAATGCTCTAAGTGGAGTTGAAGAGATGTTTGAAAAGGAATTACCCCAGGAAAGGCCAGGTGCAGTTCTGGACACATCTGACCTGATAAACTCAATACAAACAATGATTGAGGGTCAGATGTTGTCTATGAAAGAGTTTGTTGCTGAAAAGGTTCATGATGTATCTACCCAGATAAGGAATGAATTGCATACAACAAGAGCTGCATTGAATCAGGAGATTCAAGCCAGTGAGCAGAGAATGGACTCAAGAGTGGCTGAAGTGAGAACTGAGTTCAATGCCAAAACTGCATCAGATCATATCCTTCTGCAGATGACAAGATGGTTTGAAATGGCCAAAAATACTATTGCTGCCCAGCACACAGTTCTGAATGATATTGCAGACCATCAAGGGGATTCAACAAAGGACATCACATATGTAAAGAATCATCTTTACAAAAACCAAAATGTCTGGGAGAATGGAGTTACAAGGATGGCACAAGTGATCAACACATCAAGCAGCCAAGTCAAGTCCCACATTGACAAGGCAAAGGAATATATTTTGGATGATGTGGACAACTCCTTACAAACTCTCTCTCAATCCATATTGGATCAACACTCTGTAATTGAGAAGAAGATAGTAGAACATATCAAAGAAGGAGAGGAGAAGATACTCAATCTACATGCTAAGATGAAAGGAGCTCACATACAGCTGTATAACAACATAGAGTCCTCTCACAAACTGATACTCTCTAATCAAGAAGAAGCCAGCAAGCAAATGGTGGAAGTGGTCAACAATGCTTCCAGTGCTATTCAAGAAAATATCCTTACCATGGCCAGAAAGGTCACTGATAATCAATGAGACTCAAGCTTAATGGTGCTGCAAGGAACAAGAATTGCTTTGAATCTGCCAATCTTGAACCCTAGCAGAGTTGAAGACTTTGACTTCCAAAGTCAATCAAATCTGATTACTGATGAGAGAGCAGCAAAGAGGAGACAGGTAGAGGGTATTCAAACTGCTGAAGAATACATGGCACAGAAAAGAATGGAAAGATTAGAGGATCCACTCCATGAAGATGACAATCTGGAGTTGGACACAATTATTGTCAATACCTGGGTGAGCCATGGAAATCCAATGAAGGACATTGACCATGTCTATTCAGCTGCTGAGTGGATTAAACACCTTGTTAGGGAATCTTTAAGGGAAAGGATTCTCAAAGAAAACATGGCAAGAAGGGAAACTCCTTTAAGAATTCCCTCCAGATATCTTCCCAAGCCACTTCTGTACTTCAAAGTAAAGGAGAAGATCAAGGCTGCTGCTGAAGCTAGGAAAAGAAAGACTACATATGGAGAAAGCTCTTCCCAGGGTCTATCTTAGAAGAACCAGCCTTGAAATTATTTTTTAAGGATTGAATGTACAACTATAAGTTGAATTTTTTTTATCTGTACTGAACATTTCAAGTAAAATGATATTTCATATTCTGATCATAATATTGTGTTTGTTACTATTGATATATGTACTCTGTATTTATTCTCTTTAGTATTCACTACCTTAAATGGGATGTTCAAATTGATATGGATCAGCTATTACAGAAAATAGCTCTCCAATTGAGTGGGAGTAAATTCCCTACTCAGGTTGAGGGGAAGTTGGCAAATGCTAAGAGTGTACAGGTTAGCCTATAGATTGATCCAAAGGGATCTACAACTATTGTCCCTCTATCCATAGCAAGTTAAGGTTGAAAAAGCCAGAAAGGGGGAGATAGGTCCAGTACCAATGCTAGACAAAGGGGAGAAAGGGCCAGTGCAAATACTTATGCTTAGGGTGTTAGGTCCTGTGCTTCACAGATCATTTTTTTTCTGTGATAAGATTTTTATTGTTAATGGACCTTAGCATTGGGGATGTTCTGCCTTCTTCAAATAGGGGGAGATTGTTGGGTATATTGTCCTCAATATTACCTTGATTTGAAGAGGCATCACTCTCAATGCTAAGGACATATTGTATTTAACCAAACTATACTTTTGTAGGATATACAGGCACAGGTGACTCAAAAGGAAGGGCCAAACGTGGCCTTAGATAAGAAGAGATCATCTACAAGGAGATGAAGATCTGTCTCAGCATAACTGCTGAGACGAAGGGTCAGAACCGCTGAGACGAGGAGCCGTCTCAACGGATCCACTGAGAAGGAGACTGGAGCAACCGCTGAGAAGGGGACTGGAGCTGCCGCTGAAACTGGAAGCTGTCTCAGCCCAACCGCTGAGACTGGATGCGGTCTCAGCCCAACTGCTGGGACAGATCCAAATATGCTGACGGGATCTGCTTTTGGCGCAAAGGACAATTGAGAGGGAAAAGCAAGTCCAATCTGTCCCATACTGTGTCAGGAGGATCGATATAGCCATTGAATCCTTGTGGAGGTATAAAAGAAGAAGCTAGGGCACAACAACAAATACTGTTCTATTGAGAAGCCTTTGTTGTACGCCGCAATCGAGCATTCATGTTTCAGCCAGTTGAAGTCGTTCTCTGTAGCTGAAGTTAATCTTCTAAGGGAGATTAGTTAGCTCTTCCTGTACAAACTCATGAAGGGCAAGTTGATCTTCTGCTCTACTGAAGGAGAAGATCAAGGTGATACAAATCTGAAGCTATTGTTTTCAGATCTGAAGAAAGGATTCAAAAGACCTAAGAGTAAACCTTTTGTCTTTTGTATCTAGCTCAAACTCTATTATATCTTTGTAAGGCATTGTTGCCTGAGTGAAAGGCTGTTGAGCCTATGTGTAAAGCTGTGTTGACAGCTTGAGTGGTAGGACTTCTTGATAGGTCTGAGGTAGGAAATCTGTGGGATTTCTGAGTGGTAGGAGTTAAATAACTCTGAGCTGTAGGGCTGCTGTGCCTGAGGTGTAGGGCTGTTGAGCCTGAGGTGTAGGGCTGTTGAGCCTGAGGTGTAGGGTTGTTGAGCCTGAGGGGTAGGGCTGTTGAGCCTGAGTGTAGGGATGCTGTTCCTGAGGTAGGATCACTATTGATCTGAGAAGTTCCGAGGAACTTGTGGTGTAAGCTCAAGGAGCTGAGATTGGAGTTTGTGTCCTTGTCTAACTCACTGTTAGAAAGGTGAAGGGGGAAAGAGGACTACTCAAGACACCCTGTCTTGAGGAACCTCTATACATCCTTGTGTGTTTTCTGTGCTTGTGTTTTCTGCAGCTAAAAACCTTAGGTTTAAACAAAAAAAGAAAAACCTATTCATCCCCCCCCCCTCTAGGTATTATTGACTACACCTATATAAACTATCAGCTGGCGCTAGCGCAAGCATAGGCGCTAGATCTAGCGCTGGCGGTAGTAACTAAACCAACGAACGTTACGCTGTCAAGATGCTAGCGTTGGCGGTAGCGCTAGCCCCGGCAGTAGTCGAACCGATGGGATGCAGATGCGATCAGTTTTGGTGGAGTAAATTAGGGCCAAGGGAGTGCAATGGCCTATCCAATTGATGGGGATTCGTTCCCCTATCAATTAGGATAAGATTAAGAGGTTTTCAAACTCTTATGGGGGATGAATTTGATTGTTTTTAGGGATGGCCGGAATTTTCACCACGAATGGTGTTAATGGTTGAATTCCAAGCTTTGCCTCTTCCCCTCCTTGAATTGGCTCTTTAAAAGGCCTCGAGGGGTGAAGGGAAGGAGCTTCCCTCACTTTCCAGAAGAAATCGACCACTTAAACACATATCGGCATGGCACCACAAAAGCTTCACGACCAACAATGGCAGACCGGAGATCGGCGCGACTTCAAGCCACCACACAGGTCCTCCCTTCCTCCTCTCTCGTAGTGGATAGATCTTATCATGTTGTCCATGAGGTTTGGGGACAATAGGCCTTGGATCGGCATGGCCGAAAGCTTGGGTTCAAGCTTTTCTTTCTTGTTTAATCCCCGATTTTGACCGCCTCCGGCCGGCCAACCACCATCCATCGCCGTCCGCCAGCTCAACGGAGGTGGTGGGAGCATTGGCCAACAAGGTTAGGGTCTAGGTGGACGGGAAATCACCTCCCAAGTTGGTACAGGATCGGCTAATCATGGTCGTTGGCTGATTGGAGAAGATGAACCGATGCCCTCCATTTTATTTAGACAGATTATACAATTTTATGATTATTTAACATCATAATTTCTCCTAGAAATGCACATTTTTGAAACTAAAAATTGAACCCCTTAGAAACCATTTTAGAGAAGGTGGTCAGTGACAAAAGTTGTAGTTCTTTGTGTCTAGTTTAATTTAAAATTGTTTTGAGCCGATTTGGCCCACTGGTTTGACTGCAGCACTCAGTTTGGTGCAATGTGTCATAAGGTTGACCAGAAATTAAGATGGGTTCTCCCACTAAACAACTAATCCAAATGCTTTGAAATTTGGACCATAGGCTGGATATACCCTTATCCTCAACATATCCAAAAATGGGAATTATTCGAGGAACTTGTTCTATAGTTTTTGTAGAAATTTAATAAACCATGTATGAATTAATTTTAGGGTCTAGAGACCTCCAAACGGTACCAAATTTTGGTGGGTGGTGCTTAAAAATTTCATCTCATTGGTGATTGATTTGATTGAGTAATTAAGTAACCCAAATTTGGTCAGAAGATGGGATATTAGGACAAAAGTGCACTTGTTGGATTTGAGGGGTCAAACCTTCTCCAAATACTATGAAACCTTGGCCACTGATTTAATATCATATAAAACACCCCCACAAGTGTTTTTGGGTGGTTTGGGGTGGATGTGCCCTAGAATGCTAGCGTGAACCGTAGGGTTGTATATTGATCCTATTGAAGGACATATGGTCATATGTCATCAGAATGACTTGAAACTTGATAGAGAGGTTTGAAGGGTGGTATTATGCCGTAGATAATTTATCTGGAATTTGTAGGAACATTTATCCCCTCTGAATTAATTAAGAACCAATTAGGATGCTTCCTTATAAGAAGAATTTACATGCTTACATAACCTTGGACGTTCATGAAATTTTGGCAGTGAGCTTGTATTGGTGATCTTGTTCTTTGTTAAATTTATTGTGAATTTTAGATTGATCTATATAGTACTTTATTCACAAGTCCATTGTTTGCCCTATTTATAAATGGAATTTATTAAGGATTTAATATTCACTGGAAAATCAGGAAACTTGGTCAGAGTACTTTTTATGGCAAGTGTATGATCTGTTAATTTTAATATAATTTTTGGAAGAACTTATACATGATTCTATTCACAAAGTGCCCTAGGCTCTGTTTAATTACATAAAAGATTCATATGGTCAAATCAATCTGGAAAATTATGGAACTCAAGCAGTGAAAATTTCTTATCACCTTAGACACCTGATAATTTCATTGTAAATTTGGAAGAGTACTTTTAGTACTTTCTTTGTTAAGCCTTGATTTTGATGAATTAATCAATATTTTATTTGGAGGTCAAACCTTTCTGGAAATTTATGAACATCATATATAGCTGTTATATTAATTATATATAGATGTACAAATTTTAGTAAGGCCATTGTACAACCCTGTATTCGCCGAGTAGATCCCCAGGGCCCAAAAGGTCATTACGCCCAGTACAACAAGGGGTGTAACAAATAGCAGGTGACAGGGGTACAGGGAATGTCTACACTACACATGTGTATATATATAACTGAAGCAGTAAAAGAGCATAGTAAGAGCAGGTAAAGAATAAGTAAAGTGCAGTAAGTAAAGACATGTAAATAATAGAAAAGTAACCATTGGTTTATATGAATGCCCATACAAACCTATAAACCAAGGGGTCGTTTAGCAAGGCCTTTCGTATAAGAAGTCCCATAACCGGCTTATACGATAGGGGTAGGGGTTGAAATGCAATGTTTATGCCATGGCATGCAGAGTTATGCAGTTTATGCTATGTTCATACAAGTGCAACTCACACACTTCAACTATATGCACACAGACCTTTTGTTCCCCCTTTTTGGAGCTAGTAAGTCTCCCAGGATACTCCCGTAGTGGCAAACGGAAGCGGTGGGTTGGGCCTCGCCCACCTCTAGGTTAGTATTCACACAACCTAACCTAGACCTATCGTACGCCTCAACGCAAAACCGTAGAGCATCTGCGTACTCTTACTGGCTGGACCACCAGACTTTTATGGCTAAGTGCAAATTCCACACTTGCCGAGTCAACGTATTGACGTCGGTGTGAACGACCGTCCAATACCGAAGACCCACCACCTTTATGCACATGCAAACATGTTCTACTATATCCCGAGCTATAAAACTCCCCGAGCTAACCTGCCCGTCATCATAACCTTCCGAGCAACCGGCTTGCCGGACCAATCCTTCCGCACCAACAACATTACTGAGTCATAAGCTCACTAGCCTAACTAGTCTGCTGCTACAACCACTGAGCCTGCCACTCGTAAGACCAAACCGAATAATATACCCGTAACAACGGGGTGTGGGTGTGTGCGTTATTAAGTTAATCTTGTACAACATATTACTCCTACAGTTTATGGATAATCTTGGACTTCCTGAGGATTACCCTGTAAGGGGCTCGCTACGGTACTAGGAACTATAATGGGATGACACTCCAGTTCCCTTCCTCAAGACACTTAGTGTTGTTGGTATCTACCCATAAGATTACCCTTCTTATCTTTACCCTTGGATTACCCTAAGTGTGTTATGACCCTCTATGGGGAAAGACGATCTTTCGTCTATCCCGAGCATAACTTACCCTTAACTCACCAAGCACACTTTCACCATCTAATCCATTTTGGTGACCTTCAATCTCTTCAACCTGACCATGTACACCAACTACATGTCACCTCCACTTGGTAGGCCCCTAAATACCCAAGTTTCACATTTTTACTATACGCAGACCAAACTAACTATATGAAGCTTATAAGTAGAGGTACTCCAAATATTCATCCAATTGACTCAAGATATTTACTGGAGGGCTATCATGGTATTATAAGACTAACTCCAGAGATTCATAATTTTCCTCAACATTTTAGCATTTATTTAAATTTCTCCAATATTTGCCAAGTACGAATATGAACATGAAGTGTAAGGTATTCTTATAATATGCTCTCATAAAATTAAGATAAATCTATCATGCCAAAATATTAGTAAGTAATGAATATCACAATTTTACAGTAAGGAAATTTCCTCTGTTTTTAATATTTATCATCTATCCAAACTTGAAGATTTATGAAGGAACTACCAAGCATACTTATGCCAAAATTAGGTAAAAATTACCAGACCTCTATTGTGTCCAGAAAAGCTTAATTACAGAGTTTCACAATTTATGGGAATCATTTCCTCAATGAGACAATTAATCCAAATAATTCCTAATTTGCACATGTTGTGAAGTAGTCTGCTGATAATAATCTCCAAAAATTCTATAAAAATTCACAGAGCTTCCTAGTGCTCTGAAATGTCCTATCACCAAGTTGTACATTTTTCCAGAGAGTTTTGGACCCTTATCTATATTTCCAAATATTAAGACAAAATAGGTGCCTTTTAAATGAAGTACTAGTTAAATCATTAAATAAATTATACAAAAAATACCAGGGGTCAACATTATGATTATAAAGGCACCACCAAGATTTCATCTTCATCCAAGATCATTTGTGCCTGTAAGTATCTCTTAAAAAACATTTACCTAAAGGGATTATGACATATTTCAAGGGGATAATTGCTCCTAAAATTCTTATAAAATTACCTAGGGCCTAATTACATCCCATGAACTTATCCACCAAGTTCCATGACCATTCAAGAACATTTGACACCATGTCCTTCACAAGGTTCAAAGAGCAACCCTAAGGTTAAAACTAGGGTCCTAGGGCATATCCACCTCTACACCGCCCGTTCTTACTCATGAAGGTGTTTTAGGTGATCCTAAATCAGTGGCCAATGTTTCAACTCATGGTGAGGAGATTTGACCACCCTACCCCAAGATAAACATCTTGCCCTAACTTTGACCCAATTTGACCTAACTTGGGTTGACAGTTTACCCAACCAAATCAGTCCCAATTGGGCTGTGAGTTTTACCAGGGTTTTGTGATAACCCTAATAAGCACCCACCAAAACTTGGCGGGAATTGGAGGTCATTTGACTCAATAATTAATTAATGTTTAATTTATGAAATTATTACAAAAATCTTAGAAAAAGGTTCTCCTAAAATTCCCATCTTTGGATATGTTATGGGTGTAGGTACAAATAGACTAGGTTTCAATTTTCAAGTCAATCCCATAATTCAATCAAAAGTTATTCAAGATAAGGTGGCTGTCCTACACTAGGGACCAGTCCCACCAAAATGGACCTACAGGGAGTAACAGAACTCCTTTTGGGCTGAAACAAATTTTAACATAAAGTAGACTCCAAGGGCTACAACTTTGATGTTGACCACCTTTTCATTTGAGTGGTTCTATTATTTCTCATAATTAAAACAAAATACCGCAGGAATAATTAATTAAAATAGAATTTTGCGTTCGACGAATTCTGAACTGCGTTTGATGAAATCAACTCTGCGTTCGACAAGCTCTGCTCTGCTTTCGACGAACGCCGTGCTTTAGTGCGCATGAAGAAATCCTATCTTCATTCAACGAACCAATCTAGTTCAACGAATTAATTTAGTGCGGCGAATCAACTCCGTTTGACGAACTCCGTGTTCAGTTCATCGAACTCAACTATCCATTCGAGGAACTACAGGGGGAGTTCGACACACGAATTCCGTTCGACGAACCATGGGTTCCGTTCGACGAACTCAACTAATAGTTTGGTGCCTTAATTTTTATTCGACGAATGCCGGGTTCGTTCGACGAACTCAACCATTATTTCAGTGACTTAATTTCCGTTCGACGAACGCCGGGTTGCGTTCGACAAACTCATCTACTCAGATCGACAAATTAATTAAACATGAATATAACATAATCATGAAATAACATTATAACATATAACATAATCACGTAAATCTGATGGCTCGCAGTTATCGTCCCCGTTGGATGGTCGACGCGCGACAGCCCGTCCTGGGCTCCTTTGCGGGATGATTTCTCGGCCACCTGTGCCGCTTCCCGGCCACCACCATCTCCGTTGAGATGGTGGCTGGCGATAGGGGGTGGTTGGACGGCCGAAGGTGGTCGGAATCGGGTTTCAGAGGAGGGGAAGGAGAGCTCAATCCGAGCACTTTCGGAAGCACGATCCGAGCCCAATTGAACTCGGACCAAGCCCCAAATCATGAAGAGATCTAGCACTAAGGGAGAGGAGGCGGATCAGACCTGTGTGGAGGGGTGACTCCTTGCCGATTTCCTGTTGTCCATGGCCTACCTTGAAGCTTTGGCGCCTTTGCAATCTCCTATCCAGATGGGCCGAATCCTTCAGTTAGGTGGGGGAAAATGTTCCCCTCAGCCTAGTGATGGATATAAGGGGATCAATTGGGGAGGGGAGGAGGTGTAACCTCCGATTGCCATGAAGGCCATTAATGGTGATTTTCGGTTTCTTATGGGAGGAAATGAATTGGGTCATCAATTAGGCCGGAAAAAGGGCTGAAAACTTCTCCTCTCCTCAAGGGGAGATGAATGGTGCCATAAATTGGGTTTAATTGGCCATGAATGCCATTCTCCTCCTCTTCCTCTCTCCGCCATTTTTGTGGAAATGGAGCTTTCTCTCTCCTGGCCTAAATCCTTCAAATTGAATGGCCAACTCAGCAACATTCAATCCCCATTAGGTGGTGGACCACACCAATTGGGTCTAGCTCAAGTGTGTTGGGTTCAATTTGGGTAAAGTAGGTCATTTTGACATAAATTTAGGCTAAGGTTGACTTTGGTTAAATTGACCACTTGGGTTGACCACAATGGGTGGGTTGTGACCCATTTGACTCCCTTGTGAGTTAGGAAGGCTTAGGTGGAGTCAATTTGGCAAGGTGAGGGTGAATTTCCCCTTAATATGACACTTTGACCAAATTAGGGCTATAGTTGACTTAGGGTAAATTGACCAATTTAGAGGTCCCATGATGGGGCTTTTTGGTCCATTAGGTTCCTAATCTATGCAAAGCGGCGGTTCTGGGTATAAGACCCGAGGATTTAAAAGAAAAAAAAGGGTCTTACAGCAGGTTGACCTCCCTAGGAGGCTAAGTATTTTTCCCCTCGGATGGTTCCGCTGACCGGGTTCTCTCTAGCTGGCAGGGCAGGTTGACCTCCCAGGGAGGCTAAATATTTTTCCCCTTAGATGGTTCCGCTGACCGGGCTCTCTCTAGTCGGCAGGGCAGGTTGACCTCACCGGGAGGCTAAGTATTTTTCCCCTCAGATGGCTCCACTGATCGGGCTCTCTCTAGCCGGCAGAGCAGGTTGCCCTGCCAGGGAGGCTAAGTATTTTTCCCCTCAGATGGTTCCGCTGACCGGGCTCTCTCTAGCTGGCAGGGCAGGTTGACCTCCCAGGGAGGCTATGTATTTTTCCCCTCGGATGGTTCCGCTGACCGGGATCTCTATAGCTGGCAGGGTAGGTTTACCTCCCAGAGTGGCTAAGTATTTTTCCCCTCGGATGGCTCCGCTTACTGGGCTCTCTCTAGCCGGCAGGGCAGGTTGACCTCCCAGGGAGGATAAGTATTTTTCCCCTCGGATGGTTCCACTGACCGGGCTCTCTCTAGCCGGCAGGGCAGGTTGACCTCCCAGGGAGGCAAAGAATTTTTCCCCTCGGATGGTTCCGTTGACCGAGCTCTCTCTAGCCGGGCTCTCGCTAGCCGGGCTCTCGCTAGCCGGTAGGGTCGGAAGGCCTCTCGGGAAGGCTAAGTGTTTTTCCCCTGAGATGGCTCCGCTTGCAGGGCTCTCGCTACCCGGCAGGGTCGGGAGGCCTCTCGGGGAGGCTAAGTGTATTTTCCCCCAAGATGGCTCCGCTAGCTGGGCTCTCGCTAGCTGGTAGGGTTGGAAGGCCTCTCGGGGAGGCTAAGTGTTTTTCCCCCAAGATGGCTCCGCTAGCCGGGCTCTCGCTAGTCAGTGAGGTGGGGAGGCCTCTCGGGGAGGCTAAGTGTTTTTCCCCCGAGGTGGCTCCGCTAGTCGGGCTCTCGCTAGCCGGCGAGGCGGGGAGACCTCTCGGGGAGGCTAAGAGTTTTTCCCCCAAGATGGCTCCGCTAGCCGGGCTCTCGCTAGATAGTAGGGCGGGGAGGCTTCTCGGGGAGGCTAAATGTTTTCCCCCGAGATGGCTCCGCTAGCCGGGCTCTCGCTAGTCGGCAGGGTCGGAAGGCCTCTCTGGGAGGCTAAGTGTTTTTCCCCCGAGATGGCTCTGCTAGTCGGGCTTTCGCTAGCCGGTAGGGTCGGAAGGCCTCTCGGGGAGGCTATGTGTTTTCCCCCCTGAATGGCTCTGCTAGCCGGGCTCTCAGGAGGGCACTCGCTGAATAAGCAAGGATGGACTTTTCTTTCTGAGTGTTAGTCTCGCTCGAAAAGAGCGGGGATTGTGTACAACCCTGTATTCGTCGAGTAGATCCCCGGGGCCCAAGAGGTCATTTGGCCTAGTATCATTTAAGAGGCCCTGACCCAGGTAAGAGGGGCAGGTGAGCCGTCGGATGGGCTCAGGACCGAGGGGTGCAACCCCAGATTATCCCGAAGAGGGGGGCGAGCAGGGGTGAGGGGAGGCCCCCCGGGCTCGCCCAGCCCGAGGAAGGCAGAGGAGGCGAGACGGAGAGGGGCCAACCCCCAGCTTGCCCTGCCCCAGCTAGGGGGCGAGCCGGAGAGGGCCCAACCCCCGGCTCGCCCCGCCCCAGCTAGGGGGCGAGCCGGAGAGGGGCCAACCCCCGACTCTCCCCGCCCCAGCTAGGGGGCGAGCCGGAGAGGGGCCAAACACCGGCTCACCCCGCCCCAGCTAGGGGGCGAGCTGGAGAAGGGCCAACCCTTAGCTCGCCCCACCCCAGGCTTGGGCGAGCCAGAGAGGGGGGTGCAACCTCCCGCTCGCCCAGCCTAGTGAGGGGGGCGAGCAAGGGAGGCGGTCTTCCCCCTCTCGGCCAGCCCCGAGGAGAGGGGCAGTCTACATTTAGCGCCTCAGAATGGAGGGATTTGGTTGTTGGCAGACCAAACTTGAGGGTTTTTTCGTAATCTCGTAGGCCAAAATATGGCTATCAGCAGACCAAGTCCAGAAATATATAAATAGGACCAAGGGGGCACCATTTGGAGAGATTTCTCTCTTTTGGCCTCTCTCTCCCCAAGTCTCTTTAGTGGGTGAGGAGAGCCTCCAAAGGTGCCCAAGCCCGACATTGGCTTGGTAGGGTAAGCACTCAAAGATCTTTCGGGTGTGTGGTGGGACCTCCTCGCTGAGCCCTTGGTCTTGTTCCTAGTTCCTTAGCCTCTTAGTCTAGAGCTCTCCCTTGGGAGAAGTAAGTGCGAGGTCACCCCCAACTTGTTGATGGCCCAAACTCTACAGAGACTAAGTCATGTTCTCACGTCTTGGTTTCAACAGCCATAACATATCAGAAAACCATACTTGGTGTTCAAAGTCATAGGCTCCTTGATTTTGAGGAAATTATAATAAATGCCAAATAAATTAGAAAAATTATGAATTTCTAGAGATAGTCCAAAAATGTCATAAAGCACCCGCAATAATAATCTTGGGTCATTTGTATGATTTTTTGGTGTGCTGATGCGTTGACGACAAGTGCACCAGTCGTACACGTAATAAAAGTGGGAGAGATCTCTCGAATATTGTTCGCAAAGGACTGCAGTTGGGGTGTGTGATTTCTCGTTGGGGAAATTAATTATAGAAAATTCTAAATCAATACAAAGAGGGGGGTTTTGGTTTGGTTATGAGAGACGCGATTAAAGAAAGCTAATTTAACTAATGTGGGTCGAATGCACCGCTTAACTTGGTGGGTGGCCGAGTAGGATTGCGGATGAACGAGAAGGCTTGTAGATGAATGATTTGTAACCGGTGGAGTGAGGGTCGTAAGCACCTTGCACTAAACACGAAACTAGCAATTGCTAGTGCGGAGCACAACGTAGCGATGGAGTGGCTGGAGGAATGGGGCGCTCCTCAACTCACATAAACCGTAATAAACTTCACTAACATGAAATTACATTAACATTAACACATGGTTCATGCATATCATCCTTAACAAACACACATCCACATAAAATATCTGAAGCAATACAAAGGGAGAAAGAGTAAACCCAAGCTCGAAGACTCGTTGAAGGTTCACGGTCAGAATCGTAGGGTTGTCAAGCCTCGTCCGAGCTCGTTCTTCAGTTATCGTCCGGGGTTCAGAGGAGTTGTAACCTTCCTCCACGTTACCCGTCTTCTTCGTAACACAGCTCAAGCTATCTCTCGCCGGAGACACCTTGAATGCAGCAAAAACTCTCAAGCAATGGCGTTCTTGAGCTTGAGGATGATGGAGGAGGCCTAGGAGGAAGCTTTAGCGTAAGATTTGCAAGAATATGATGGTCGGAGCTTCTCCTAGAATGGGCGGTGGTGGAGCGACGAAAAGGGAGAAGATGGAGCTAAAAATGGCGGTCTCCAAGTGATTTCTTCCTCTCCTCCTTTTTAGGGCAGAATTCCTGGCTTTAAATAGTGAACAGACAGAAACATGGTCACGCATGGTCGAACCCACGACCATGCATGGACAGTGCATTATTAATGTAGCAGAAAGCCCAGGAAGACGAAGTAGAGCGCCCATGAGTTTTACTCAAGCACGGTCGAAGCCGACCGTGCGTAAAAACGCACGAGCAAATCCAGAAAGCCTGAAAACCTACACTCAACAGGAGATCGTGTGATTACTTCACGTACGAGCGAACTGCCCGTGCGTGAACAAATCACATGATCAAGGACAGAACACCAATCTAAGCCGCAAATGACCACTCACGATTGGAGTAATCGTGTGTCAAGGAAACACACGACCATGCGATTCATGCAGACTTGAAATCTGGGCAAAGTGGACGATCTATCCACCTGCACATCAAATCATACAGCAGTCACACAGCTAGGAATACCCCTCCGGCTCAATCCAAATAAAGTAAAAGGGTTGGGGAGCACCATGTGCTTACCCCCAATGACATGGAGTGCAAATGCACACCAAAACATGCCTAAATAGTGCACTAAGCGTGAAAGTGAATACAAGTAAAATACTAGCGATTATAGCTTGAAAATGAAGTGCACGCAAATCATCCCTTATGCGGATGAGAAAAAGGACTAGTTGGCTTAACAATTGCAAATGTGGAGTACCATGCGAAGTTGCATGCTCGTGCGCGCATAAATGCAATAGAGGAAATTTTTAATTATAAAAATATCTTGTAACAATCTAAGACCGTAATTATATATTATTTCTACTCAAAAGTCGAATCATGGTGAATCATCTGGCCATGTGTAGGAAGAAAGTAGACTAATCGTTGAGGTGAACATTGCTCAAGATCGGTGCTCGGAACAACCTCCATTGAAATCCATCAATGTCGGTGACCATAAGCTCACCCGGTCACACTCTCTCCATGACACTAGTTCGGTTCATTGCGTGCGTCAGTAGGACTTTAGGATAGAAACGGGGCTTGCGATGTGGTAGGATATCCAATAATAAACTCGAAGGCTTACGCACCTAACCCAAATGAGATCACACAAAGGAAACTTTCCAAGCACCACAATAAGCACACGGGTGCACCACACACCCAGACTTGAACCTGAAAACATGGGTTTGTGCACCGCCTACTCCCAATACAAATCATAAAAAGATTTTCAATTAAACTCTTTTCTTAATCACATTATTTTTTTCATTTCTATTCTTTTTCTATTCAAAACACTTTCAGCAAATATTTCAAGGAAGCGCAACCACATTTTTACAAAATTACACCGCATCAGCACCCTCAACTGAAAATAATGATTGGGTGTGCGACTGCGATTAGTTTTTAGGCTATGGTGAAATGAAAGTGGAGCTGAATCAAGAGATGGGGTAGGCACAAAGGGGCTAGCAAGGATTATTATAGGATCTGCACACAAAGCTCAACCTGGCCAAAATGAAGGCCTACATCATGCTCACGCACTGAACTAACTTATACCAATGCTTCAAGAGTCGCTTGGGGCAAGTTCTAAGCCACTGAGAAAGATAATTCTTCCTTCCGACTAGAGCAATATGAACCTAGCAACCATCTACACACATCCCTACGCTACAGTCAGATCCACACCGGATTCACCACTTTTGAGTAGAGTAAACAATTATTACGCAACTAGAAGAGTACAAAATTATGAGCATAAAAAATTTTTATTCTACACACAATTCTATGCAAGATGCGAGTACTCGACTAGAGCACTACGGGAGTCAACATATTACTCCGTCTCACAATCCTAAGCTAGCACAACAATTTTCCCAATCATACAAAAGAAATGAGTTAAACTCGTTACGTGCCTACGATTAAGTGCACTCTCTAGTGGGTGTTGTGGTGTGCGATGAAAATGAACAAATAATTGATTGAAATGAATTATATCTTCTAGTATGTTGTTCCATGTGCACGTGCAAGTGTTGGATCGGTAGGCGCCCTTAGAGGGGGTGGGGTGAATAAGAATTTTAAAAACTTATATTATATTTTGGAATACTTGAAATAATACGTGATTAAGAAGGTGAGAAATCAAACAAACGAAGTGAAATAAAGTAGAGACATGCTTTATTAATATGAAATATAGTTTTACAAAAATTGATTTCTATAACGCTAGAAATCGGTGGCGAATAATAATAAACTCCTTTTGTTTTCTATCCTGACTCGCATCCCCACGAACCGGTGGCCCTAGCCTATCCTTCCACGGATTCGGCCTCAAGTCGCTCTAGCCAATCCAACCCCGGAAATGGCCTTGAGCACCCCCCAGACCTAACCTAGATCTAGTCGCCAACACGAGGTAAATTTCAGCCATAAGTCCTACCCAGACCTAGTCGCCAACACGATGCGAATTCTCTAACGGTTTACAAGGAATATGAAATGATAATAATAAAAACTCAGTCTCGAAGAACTTCTGAAGTTGGAGACGATGATCTGTTGTAGGAGCGTTGTTGAAGCGGACGTCATTTGAATTCGTCGTGAAGAAGTCCTCCTTCAGAAATTCGTAGAGCTTTGATGGGAGATGAACTTTCAGCCAAATCAGGCTCTGGAATTCTAGCACTCAACCTCTCTCTCGGATGGATGTCTGAAATGAGAGAAGAGGGGTCCAATTTATAGCCTCAGCGCTAGCGCTAGCGCTATCGCCGGTGCTATCCCATATTGGTGTTAAATTTTTGAAGTGGAAGTGGATTTGAGCTGGGTAGTCTGCGGATTGAAGACAGCGCGGTCTGCACTGGTTCTCTGGTCAGTTCAGTCTCAGCGGTTTCTTTGAGGCGGTCTGATCTGGGAGACCGTTATCTATCCGGGCGGCTTGCGTGGGTTTGGTCTGGCAACTTGTCCTAAGTCGGCCAGATGTTCTTAGTGTCTTCTTTGGAAGAAGACTGGGCGGTCTTCTTATTGAGACCGCAGTGACCGAGCGGTTTTGTTGTAACCGCAAGGTTTAATAAGGGAGCTGTGAGCTATACTGAGCTCGGGCGGTCTGCTTTGCGAGACCACTCGCGATCTGATGGGCAGTTATTGTATCCCGGTTTGTGCGGTGACGACATCCGTCTACTCATCTATAAATAGGGGTGCAGGGCCCGCCATTATTAACGAGAACTGTAAGAACCAAAGTTGGCTTGATTGTGCCGGTCTCACTTTGAGGTCGTGCGGTCTGAGATCTTTGTCTGTCCGATTTCTGTGTTCGCAGGTTAGCGGATTGCAGCTCGCGGTTAGCTTGTCTCCCTTCTTCCATCTTTGAATAAACCAGTCCAAGCAGACTGTGTTTAGGTGTTTGCGGTCTGTGCAGCAGACTTAGTTGATCAGGCGGTCTTAAATGGCCTGGCAGTCTTGAGTTGCGGTCTGTCACAGATAGCAGTTCTTTGTTCAGAGTGCGCGGGTTCTTCTTTGATCAAGATCGTGCGGCCTGTGCGATCAAGAAGTGCGAACTGTTTGTTTTCAGCAGTGGAATAAAGCAGCAAGTTGGTGGTCTGTGGTTGTGGTCTTGCAGGTGCGGCTTGTACTCTGTTCGTGCGGTCTCAACGCTTCCGTCCGGCTTGTCTGTTCGCGCGATCTGGCGGTCTCAAGAGTCAGATTGTTGCAGCTTGTTTTACACTTGTGTTTTGTGCTTCTCTCCTCCGTGATTCTTATGAATCATGTCTCGCAATGTATACCTCGCATTGTAAAGAGATAGTTAATACCATAGCACTATTTGTTCTTCTCATTGTCATTGTTGTGCTACACTTGTGAAAGGATTTGTGAAGTGTGTTCCGCATTGTTTACTTCACCTCCGGACCTCAATTTTTTCAACATGGTATCAGAGGGAGGTTGCTGAGGTTGCTGAGCTAAAATTACTGATACTTCTCTCAGGTTTCTCAAGTGGTTAGCAATCAGTGGGATAGCAATGGAAGGAGGATATGCTAGAGATCTTGGTATCGAGCTCCTTACGCAGACTAACTTTAATAAGTGGAAGTCTTGAATGGAGAGCTATCTTCTTGGCGAGGACTTATGGGAGGTAGTAGGAGGAGAAGCAAGACAAGCTATTGTTCCTACTGATGGGAATGCTGAGCTCGTGAAGGCTTGGAGGAGAACGAATGCTAAGGCGGAGTTCACTCACAAGAGAGCTATCATTCCAGAGTTGTTTGATCACATCATCGGATGCAGATCAGCTATTGAGATTTGGGCAGCCTTGGATGGCTTGTTCAATAAGAAGAATGTAGCTAGGCTACAGTTCTTGGAGAATGAGTTGGCGAAAGAAACTCAGGTGGATTTGTCCATTTCAACATTCTTCTTGAAGATGAAGAACCTCTGCGCAGAGATATCGACTTTGGACCCGAATGAGCCTATCTCAGAAGCTAAGCTGAAGAGGCACATAATTCGCGGCTTGCGGAGGGAGTATGTGGCTTTTGTTACTTCTGTTCAAGGCTGGGTCAATCAGCCTTCGTTGCTGGAGCTGGAGAACTTACTTGCTTCACAGGAAAGTTTAGCAAAGCAAATGGCTGGGATGTCTGTCTCTGGGGGAGAAGGCGAGGTTCTCTTTTCTGGCAAGAAGAAGAGATGGGACAAGAAGAAGAAGACATCTGGAGATGATGGTCCGTCTACTTCATATCAACAGGAGAGGAGCTATGCTCCTAAACGTAATGGGAAGAAGAAGGAAGGACCTAGATGCTTTAGGTGCAACAAGCTTGGTCATTTCAAGAGGGACTGCAAGGTCAATCTTCAGTCAGGGCGTGCTGCAGGGAAGGAGGCTGATTCCAATTCAGAAGGTAGTTGGGGTGCTGGAGGAGCTTTCATGAAGGG
Source organism: Dactylorhiza incarnata (assembly GCA_033032865.1). Taxonomy (NCBI): domain Eukaryota; kingdom Viridiplantae; phylum Streptophyta; class Magnoliopsida; order Asparagales; family Orchidaceae; genus Dactylorhiza; species Dactylorhiza incarnata. The sequence continues at coordinate 31,481,914 of JAWHQI010000003.1, read as the reverse complement.
CACGTGTGTTCGGTCCATGACTTCCATCAACTATCAAGATGATTGGATAGTGGACTCAGGGTGTGGTCATCACCTCACCGGGGATGAGTTGAAGTTCTCTTCTTTGCAGGCATATACAGGTAATGACGCTATCATTGCGGCTGATGATACTATTCATGCAGTTGAGAAGGAGGGTGTGGTTTCATTGAACGATGATAGAGGTACTCTTACGTTGAAGAGTGTCTATCATGTTCCAGGAATGAAGAAGAACCTCTTCTCGGTGACCAATGCGGTGGATGCTGGCTATCACATTCTGTTTGGTCCAACATAAGTGAAATTTCTCTGAAACGTTTCAACGGTGAAAGATGAAGTCACTCATGTTGGGAGACAGGTGAAGGACTTGTTTGTTCTTTCAACAAGTTCTTATGTTGATAAGATGAGTGATAATGACAGCGCTACTATCTGGCATGAAAGACTAGGGCATGTTGGAATGGATAAGCTGAAAGCTATGGCGGGAAGAGGCCTGGTGAAAGGTCTGCCTAGCTTGTCATCTTTCGGGGATGGCCACGTTTGTGCAGGTTGTCAGTTTGGTAAAGCTCAGCGCTTTCCATTTGACAAATCATGAAGCAGATGTAAAAGACCATTGGAGTGCATCCATGGTGATCTATTTGGCCCTACCAACACTGCTAGTCTTGGAGATAGCAGGTATATGCTGATTTTGGTTGATGACTTCACCAAATATACTTGGGTATATTTTTTGAAGGAGAAGTCGGAGGCGTTCGAGAGGTTTGTGGAGTTCAAGGAGCTGGTGGAAAGTCGGCTAAACCTGCGGGTGAAGAAGTTCAGAACAGACAATGGAGGGGAGTTCACCTTCAAGGAGTTCTTTAACTTTTACAGGAAGCATGGCATCCAAAGGGAGCTTTCTTGTGCTCACACTCAACAACAGAACGAAGTTATAGAGCGGAAGATCCGTCACCTGACGGATACTTGCAAATGCTGGCTTCATGCCAAGAGTATCCCAAAGTACTTCTGGGCAGAGGGAATGTCTTGTGCGGCCTATGTTATCAACCGGATGCCTCTCTATCCCATCAACATGAAGACCCCTCATGAGTTGATGTTTAAGGAGAAGCCAAGTGTGGAATACTTTCGAGTGTTTGGTTCTACCTGCTATGTGCATATTCCGGATGCCCTTCGAACGAAGCTAGATGCTAATGGCAAGGAAGTTAGTCATCGTCGGTTATGATGACCGGAAGAAAGGGTGGAGATGCATGGATCCCGAGAAACGGAGATATGTGGTCTCAAGGGATGTGGTATTCGACGAGCTGACGTCATACCAAGGTAGCTCATCTATTGAGTTACAAGGAAGCAGGGTAGGTGGTGGACCAGAGAAAGCTGCAAGGGAAGCTCTGGTGGAGTTGCCTGTTTCTCCAAGTGCTCTAGGTATTTCTAGCTCTGGATCAGGTGCTTCGGGTTCTGTAAGCAGGGGGAGCGAGGCTCCATGTCTACCTGGGAGGAGATCTAGTCCAGAAGCTGAAGTGGAAGAGGTGGTTCAGAGTCAAGCTCTGAGGAGGTCCAAGAGGACCATTATTCCACCTAATCGGTATATGGGCGGGAACTTGGTGAGCTTTGTCTCTTGTTTCTTCGCAGGTCCTCTGGATGAGAGAGAGCCATCTTGTTATGAAAACATTGTTGGAGTCAAGGAGTGGGAAGGAGCCATGGATGAAGAGATGGCTGCCCTCAGGACGAATGAGACTTGGGACTTGGTGCCTAAGGTTGAGGGGGTTACTCCGGTGACTTGCAAGTGGGTTTTCAAGATGAAGAAGAAGGCTGACGGAAGTATTGAGTGGTGCAAGGCTCGCCTTGTAGCTCGAGGTTTCTCTCAGAAGTATGGGGAGGATTATGAAGAATCATTTAGCCCTGTTGCCAAGATGACTTCGGTCCGGGTGGTGATCGCATTGGCAGCTTGCCAAGGGTGGAAGATTTGGCAACTCGACGTGAAGAACGCTTTCTTATATGGCGAGATTGACAAGGATATCTTCATGGATCAGCCACCTGGTTATGTATCCGAAGAGCACCCAAGATATGTTTGCAAGCTCAAGAAGTCTCTTTACGGCTTGAATCAAGCGCCTCGGGCGTGGTATGGGAAGATCGCAGAATACCTCTAGTTCTGCGGGTACTTTGCTTCGGATTTAGATTCGAGTTTATTCGTAAAGAAGACGGAGGAGCTTCAGGTCTTGGTGCTGCTGTACGTTGATGATATGATCGTCACGGGGAATTCTGAGTTGGAGGTAGCTAGGCTTCGTGCTGAGCTAGCTATCAGATTTGAGGTGGGCTCGAAGTGGAGAGGAAAGAGAGCGGTATGCTTGTTTCCCAGAAAGGCTATGCGGATCGAATCGTGAAGAGATTCAGCATGGAAGGGGGGAAGAGCAGCTCTACTCCACTAGAGGTTGGAGTTCATCTTCGGCGAGATGAAGGGAAGGTTCTTACCGATCCTTTGGTGTTCCGGGCTTTGGTCGGAAGCTTGATATACTTAACGATCACGAGGCCAGATATTGCTTATGTAGTTGGCAGGGTGAGTCGGTTTATGGCAGAGCCTCAGAAGCCTCATCTTGTGGCGGCTAGTAGTATATTGAAGTATGGGAAATCTGTTGGATCTGTAGGCGCCCTTAGAGGGGGGGGGGGGGGGGGGGGGGGTGAATAAGGGTTTTAAAAATTTTCTTATATTTTGGAATACTTGAAATAAAAAGACATCAAAATAGTGATTTTGAATAAAGATCTAAATTGTTTTATAATGAAGGAGAGGTTAGTAAACAATTTAGAGAAATGAAGATCAAATCAATTTTATTACACAAAGAGAGACATGATTATTATTAATAAAATTGATTACAAAATTTTGATTTCAATGACGCTAGAAATCAAATCAAAATATGAAAGACTCTTTTTGTTTTCTATACCGACTCGTATCCCCATGAACCGGTTGGCTTTAGCCGATCCTTCCCAGATACGGCCTCAAGCCGCTCTAGCCAACCCTTCCCCGGATATGGCCTCGAGCACCCCCTAGACCTACACCCGAGACCTAGTCGCCAACACGAGGCGAATTTCTGCCCTAAGTCCTACCCTGACCTAGTCGCCAACATGAGGCGAATTTAATACACGATTTAAAAGAGATGGATAAATGAAATAACAACAATATAAGAACTCCCTATATGGATCTCTTGGAGAAGTGGACGAAGGCCCGCAGAGTATGATCGTAGTCGATGCGGTCTTTCAAAATGATGATGACGCGTGTTGAAATCTTCTCTATGGATGTAAGACCCCCCCCCCCCCCCCCCCCTCCTGGAACACAAGACACGGCCGAGGGGAGTCCTATGCTCAGGACAGCCGCCTTGCGGAAGTGCCAGCACACGAGCTAGCCTCCCCCGCAAGACACCTATCATGCCGGCCAAACCAAATGAACAGCGCCAACCCATCAATAATGTAAGAACAGGAATAGAAGTCATAGATTCAAAACTAAGTAATAATGTCCATTCAAGTACAAAAGAACAGGTAGCTACAAAAGCTCCTGTTAAACATCAGAGTACAAATTTGCCCTAAGGCTACATCTCAAAACACTTGCTCACATCTGTCACCGACGGTAGCGAAGGTATCGTAGTCACATGCCTTGTCACCCAGGCTTGGTTATCCTCCTATGTCGTACATTGCTGCTCCACCTGAGGGGCTCCTAAAAATAGTGGTGTAACAACTGTTAGTCATAAAGACTAAGTGGATTCACATCCTCTCCCCCCGACGACTCTTAGGCACCGGGCGGAAGAAGGGATAACGAGCTGCAATATAATCAGTATATTTATAACCAAGCAGGCGAAGTATAGTTGTTCATAGCGGTTGAATAAGTACCCGAGTACTTGCAAAGGCTCATAAGCATGTTCATAAGTAAGGAGCATATAAAAAGCAAGTACTAACATCAGGTATAAGAGTACATTTATGCTAGCAGCTATTATGTTGGTAAAGTAAGAAGCAATTCTAAGCTAGCATTGTGACAAGTAGCAGGGTATAGAAAGCAGTGAACAATATAGAAGTAAGCAGTACATTTACAATTCCAAGTCGTACCTTAACTTATATGAATGCCCATACAAACTTATAAGTTAAGGTTTCCAATTAGGGACCCATCATATAAAAGAGCCCATACTAATTTATATGATGGACCCGATGCGGTGCAATGCTATGATTATGAAATGATATGTGCAATGCAATGGTTATGATGCACCCATGCTTACTCACGCACTCATAATTTGTTATGTCGGAATAGACCTTTAGTTCTCGCTTTTTGAGGGGTAGCTAACCGCTCAGGCATCTCCCGTTGTGGCAAAACAGAGACAGTGGAACGAGCTCCTCCACTACTAAGAGGATATGAACACTACTAGTCCTAGTCCTCTGTACGCCTCGACGCTAAGAACACACAGCGGAGACCCTGCGTACTGCTCGCATCATGCTGAGCCTTCAAGGAAACATAAGGGGACTTGGGTAGGTGAGCACCAAGAGTCCAACCCAACCGGTCTAGAGTCTAACCGTCGACTTCTGTCGGTGTCCCGACCAGCAAGCCCGTAGACCCACCACAAGTAATCCTCCAACCAGGATCATTACACCACCAAGTGTACGCAATGTACATTCATGAAATTCCCATGCACAACCCGTGCTATCAGGCACCCAAGGACTCATGAAAGGAGCCTTATTACATTTCTCCTCATACAATCAACGATGCTAACTAGCATCCAGGGCCCCCAACAACCGGGCCTCCCAACATTTCACCATAATATATAACCATATCTTATAATCCACATCAAGCCAACGCTTCTACCCATACTGAGTTAGCGTAACTCTCGTGCGGTGGTGTGTGCCAAAACATGGGAATTACTCTATCCGATCCTCCAGGACTACTTGTGGTCACAGTGTCATATTCATATTTTAGTAAATATGTAAGCCCGAACATATCACAATTGTTCAATCGTCTTATGTACAAATTACAACGTGTTTCAACACGATTAAAGCTATCAACCTTATGGAGAGGTTATCACCAATCTACACCGTCCAATAGATTATCAAGTGATATGGATATTAATTCATACATGTCCCCCACACGCTATATTCGAATGCTCATCGTAATGTTTCATTCAACATAATAATTTCCTACATCACATTTAGTCAAAATACACATCCAAGCAGTTCAACTCAGCACCGAACATGATCTACTTTCCTACCCTCTAGGGGCTGGACCTCAACAGCAGGCCTATATAAACTATAATCATCATATGCTCATTCCCTAAGGAATCATATTCACGTAATAATTTATAACATAATATTAAATTATGGATTCAATTCAAAACCAAACCCTCTAAAACTTCTACCATCAGTCATAATTACTGCCGGAATCATTCCCCCCAAATTTTGACCACATTGTATTATGCAATACGTATTTACGGTGCTCTACATTTATATGATACGACAAGCAACTTCATGGTAAATATATATCCAAAAATTCTGAAACTAAACAGAAGTGATCACAATATCATCAGGTTCGTCTCTACCAAATTTCGTAAACATCCGATGAGTATTTTACGAGAAAATCAGTAAAACATCAAAATATGTACAAAACCAGCAATGCTTACTAAAATAGGATTTTCGGGAGCTACAGACCACCAAAAATTATGTGCCACCCCATTCCAAAAAGGTATTGCCAAGGGATACAACTTTTGTGTTGAGCCCAAGGTCCGGATCCAAACCTATCCTTTCTAAAATCTGGTTTGAACCCAGCAGAATGAATCTGAACAGCAAGCTGTCCTGTACATACCCGGATTATTTTCTACACAGCCATTTTCGATTTTACTTTTCCGGAGCTACAGAGCTCCTCTGAAAACCCACAACACTTTGGAAAGGTCTTTCCGAGGGCTACAACTTTCGTGTTGAGCACAAGACCTGAATGTGGCCGGATCAAGCCTAAAAATAGGCTTGAAGTCCGGTTCGTGCAGAAAACAGGTTTTCCCCAATTTATAATATTTGCACGAAGCTCAAAACAGATGAACAACATCTGTTCATCTTCTTCCTCCAGCACATACAAATAATATTTCACCTTCTCTCCTCCAATACACCCTCAATAGACCACCATTCTTCACGAAATCAAGTCCTACAACTTCGTATTGAAGAGAGGAATAGATTGAAGATATTTTCTCGGCGAACGACGCCCTAGAACAGAAGTTCTAGCATGGTCTCTTCCTTTAAACTCCATTAAACTCTCTAAGGTCAAGCTCTTTTGAGTTGACGTCTCTCCTATTTCAGATCTAAAGATCTAGCACCAAGGGTGAGGTGGCGGAAGTCACCTTATTTCGGCCATGGTTCAAGCTTTTCCTCTTGGAGGCATGGTGGCGGTCGGCCAAGCTCCAAATCTCCCTCCAAGCCTTGTTCCTTCCAGGAAGGTTGTTGGAGCTCCTTGAGGTGTGAGAAAGAGGAAGCAGGAGAATGATCAAGCTTTGGAGAAAGGGAATGAGAATCAAGGTTTATGAGAGGAGAAAGAAAGTGGTGTTGATTTGACTAGAATTAATGGGAACAACTTCCCATGCATTGAGTTGACTACCCACGCCATGTGTCACTTTCTTATTGTCCTAAGCCACTTCCAAACAGAAATCCCGTGACTCTGACAAGGCCGCTAGCGCCGGCGGTAGCACTACCGCCGGGCGCTAGCCCTCCTCAGTCGTCTCGGCGGCACCGCTGAGACCGCTCGGTCGTCTCGACGGAACGCTGAGACAATTCGCTAACGCCGGCGGTAACGATACCGCCAGGAGCTAGCTCTCCTCAGCCATCTCGGCGGCACCGCTGAGACCGCTCGGTCGTCTCGACGGAACGCTGAGACGATTCGCTAACACCGGCGGTAGAGATACCACCGGGCGCTAGCGATAGAGATCAAAATATAGCAATTTTGATTTTAATCCTAGGGAGCTACACAGTTCTCCAGAAAACGTTCAACCAGTCGTTGGAAAGGTATTTTCGAGGGCTACAACTTTTACGTTGAGCCCGAGGTCCGAATCTAGCCGGATCATGCCTAAAGAGTGCCTTGAACCCAGCTGCGCGCCTTGCATAGATTCATAATTTAATAAATTTCTAGTTCATGCAACTCCAAGTGACACATGTCACCCAAGGGGTCTAGCGCGGATGGGGATGTTACAAATCCAATAAACGAAGAAACAATTTCATCCCCAAAATTTAGTTTGGGCCTATGGGGATCGAAGATCAGATTACAAAAGTCATTCTTCCGAGTATACTTAAATCCCGCTCACCACAAGTGAGGGTCACACTCATACACATTACATCACCTCAATTTCTCCAGGTGTATTCTCATTATACCCCATGACACTTACAATCCCAAGTCCTCTCAACCTTAATAAATCAACTTCGTTATATCTTGGTCTAAAATCTGTCAAGGCCAGGGAGAGCCTGCTACGCATGAGGTTACCACTCGTGTTCCCACACCAACTCCAGATTCCTCTCCCAAAAGAGTCATGTGCTTCTAGATTTTCAAAACTAAGTGGATTCTTCCAATCTCAGGCATCGTTATCCAAATAACGTGTAGCACTTTTAAGGTCATCGTGTCGATGTATCCAAAATCTGGCATTTAACGAAACCATCCTCAAGGTCAGGCGGGTAATCTACCAAGTAATGTACGAGTCCACGCAAGATCGTCTCTCTTATGTACTAAATACATAGATGCAATGCTTTAACATCATCTTCTAATTCAAACAATCATTATTCTTACCCTCATTAATCAATTCTGGCAATGTTAACTCGTCCAAGGAAATCATATGCCACACTCACCTTTGCACTTAACCCAACATCCACCCGAGGTTAAGTTTCAACACAATTGGATTCATAAACACTGCTCGCTTACGCTTATTCAATATTTACCATCTTATGCCCGCTCTCCTAAGGAGTCATAGATCGCATTCTTTACCCAGGGGTTATTACAATTCTGAACATTCGCTCGATTATCAATTGAAGTAGACATCATTTAAACATATTCCCAACTCCTCGTCCGAACGATCATTCATAATTTCCTCGCAGCATAATAATTTACATCAACACTTTAATTAATCAAGCCTCTTAGAACCAACTTCTCTAATGCTCTCACCACGGATCGTATACTGCACATCTCTCAATGTAGCATGATGCCTACTCGATTTACGTTTTCTAGATTCCTTATATTTCCAATGTCAAGCCATGGCAAGGTAATTGAAATGGTCAAACATCGTAGATGTTTATCGCTTAACTTCAAATTCACATAATAGTCAAGTTCTACAAGCACACCACCTTACTTGCCATGAAATTATGCCCTTTTAAATCCATCAATCACCAACCATGATGTTATTCCCTCAAAAGCTTAAGCTTAGAAAGCTTTTACGTTTCCAGATAGTCCCCAAAATTCCATATATAATCATCCAACGAGGCTTATCAATTGGACCCGGTGATAGTACAGATCATTATCGTAGTCTCAAGGCAAGGTGAATCCATGACTCAACACCTTGCATGAGCTATAATCTCATCATTCCTTCTAAGAACACGAGACCCGAGAGATGTTCAACATGGGAGTTTCCGCTATCCTCATGTGCGACCTCTTTCCAGGTCAAGACGCTAAAAGCGAATACAATTGTGAATTCTTATTCCAAATTCCACAATATCTCAATCACCGACCAAACATAATCATCATCATTCCGGACTATTTGAATATACAAGATCTAGGGGAAACTGAAGTCGGTATGTAACTAGTCCAATAAACGAAGAGATAAGCCCCCGTACATTTTTGGACTAAATTTCCTCCACCGCCCATATGGTACATTCATATCACGTATGGGCACAAACCATAGGGGCATATATTCCTCGATTTAGAGTTCTTACCCTATAGATCCCTATATCGAAGCACTTATATTTATCATCCGTGATGTAGAAAATAAAATATTTATTTTTACGCCGATGGCCAAGTTGCATCCCATTGTAATGAGAGTACGTACAAATAACATCCAATCATCGGTACCTCTAATGTATGTTTGAACTTGACATGAACCAAGGTACAAGGTTCGAGATGATTTCCCTTCGACACGGGTTAAGCGGACACCGAAGGTAAGGCATAATTCTCACTATGATAAACCAATCCCATCAATTCTAAGCTCCATGTCAATGACCGTTCAATACATGTCTATTTTCAGATAAAGTTGAGATGTCAAACCACCCAACAAGTTGTACTAATCGTGTTATCTTCATCATGAACGATTATCAATTAAACTTCTAAGCTTAAGGGAATCATGCTCTCCCAGTAACTCCGACAATCTGGAGCTCTTCCTAGGGCAGGAACGGTGATCTGTAACAACCACCAAATCATTGGGTAATTATCCAGAGAGGAAATTCAAAGCGTAAGTTCATGTTACTCGTAACTTAGGCATGCATAGTTTCTCTCTATGTTGAACCCTCCAAAATTAATGTTGTTTTAATTTCCTAGTCTCACGCTACCACGTCTTATTACTACTTAACATTGTCATCATCACCCCAATCATCCATAATCAGAATTTTATTATATCCTCTTGTATGTACAAAATCTCATCAAGTCCCAGGGGATCATAAAGAGACAATCCTTATCCTTGGAACGTTTTATTTTCTTATGTTGGAGCAACCATATTACTGTTTTGGGCTAGGATCACTATGTACTGATTAGGATCAGTTGACCCCATTGTATAGTTTAAGGGTCAAGTCTTTAGGCTGATAAATTAGCTAGAAGTTAAGATAAAATCTAAAGTTCCCAACGGTCAACAAATGGCTAGCAGTGCTCGACAGATGGCTCCCAGCGTTCGACAGTTTTTGTTGCCAGCGCTCGACAGTTTCCAGCCAGCGTTCAACATCTTCTGGACGACGCTCGACAGATTATAGCCAGCGTTCGACAGTTTTTGTTGCCAGCGCTCGACAGTTTCCAGCCAGCGTTCAACATCTTCTGGACGGCGCTCGACAGATTATAGCCAGCGTTCGACAGATCATTTATTGAAGCCCAGATTTGTTATCAGCTACATTCTATTTATCCTAACAGCAAAACGACGACTATAACGGATCTATTTTTGGACGTATTCTGACAGATAAGGAAGGATATTAAACTCAGTTAATATATTCCCTTCTTTCCTTTTCCAAGACAGCAATAGCCGTTGACATTTAATGAAAAGGAATCTTTTCACGGCCAAGGAATTAAAGGGCATGCCAGAGTCGTTTGAGTTTTGTTGTTATTCCAAGAATGTCTTAAAGACTGATTATTCTATTCACAAATATAGAATACATTAAAGACAGTTTTTGGACATATATGAATCAGTCGACAGAATTCAAACATCAATTTCTATTACAGAATACAAAGGATATATACAGCAGAAAAAGAAGAAAGATATATATCTCTCAGCAAATCTTCTAAAAGAGCAACAAGCAGTCTGAAGAACCTGTTCTTCCAGATCTATCTGCTATAGGAGATCTTAGTTTTCAAGAGAAAGCTTCTCCATCTTTTGTCAAATACTTCAATCAGACAGGGGGAGCTTTACAACAACATCCACTAGAGTCTTCTCTCAGCATCTTGACAGAGAAGAACACTATAAACTCTTTCTTACCTCTCTTGTACAGGGTTAATACTCCCTTCAAAAGTGTACCTCCTTGGTGGCAAGACACCTGATCAAAAAATCTAGTTGGTTTTGAGCACCTGAACAAAAGCTCTGTGGTGTGTGGACACCTGAACAAAAATCCCTTGGTGTGAGGGCACCTGATCAAAAATCCTAGTGGATTCCTACCAAGGGTGGTAGAAGAGTAGACGTACTCAGATTTATTGGGGAACTACTATAGCTCCTTGTGTCTTCTGTGTTTGGTTATTTTCTGTGCTTGTGCTGTTTGTTGTGTGATTTCATTTACTTAATTTTTCTATTTATATAATTCTCACACTGCTTACACTTATTCCGCTATAAAAACTAAGGAAAATTTTTAATACTCTGTTCACCCCCCCTCTAGAGTAACTTAAGATCTAACCTCCACTTTCAATTGGTATCAGAGATAGGTTGATCTCACTTACAGACTAACATCTTGATCACAAAGATCAATTAGATCTTAATTTAATTTAGAGTTTCTCTTTATCTATTTTCTGTTTAAAACTCATGGCACAAAACAAGGAATACTCAAGCACAAGACCTCCTATGTGCAATCTTAGTAAGTTTGCACTGTGGAAAGCATTGGATTAGGCTTTACATGAATTCTATTGATGAGGATATATATAATTCTATTTTGACAGGACCTCCACCAGCACAAGAACAATCATCAACCAATGTTGTACCTCCTCCAGGACACATAGATCCATTGAGGAAATACAAGAATGCAGATGCCAAAGCAATGAATATATTGGCACAAACCATGTCAGATGATATATTCCATAAAGTTGCTGAGTGCACTTCAACAAGAGATATATGGAATACCCTAACTGCAATTGTTGCAGGTTCTGCTGATGAAAGGAAAGACAGAAGATCACACCTGATCTCTCTGTATGAGAACTTCAAGAAAGGTGATGAAGAATCAGTTGCAGACATGTACACTAGGTTAAGTGTAATTATAAGTGAACTCAGGACTCTGGACAAGGAAATCTCATTAACAGAGATTAATGACAAGATCCTAATGTGCTTCCCTAGCACTTGGGATTCAAGGATCTGGCCAATCAAGGAAGCCAGAAGTCTCAATGAGATCACCACTGAAACTTTGTTGGGCAAGCTCAAATCTTATGAGCAGCTCATCAAGTCCAGGGAAGCTGAAGCATCCACTTCATCTCCAGCACCAAAGAAAGAGAAGAGCATAGCTTTCAAGGCAGCTGATGCAGAACAAGAAAAGGCTCCAAAAGATGATGAACTCATGAGCCTCATAGCCAGAAGATTCTACAAAATGGCTAAGAATGATTTCAGAAGGAAAGAATCCAGATCAAGAGATAAGCAAAGGTATGACAAATCAACTCCTAAAGAAGTTATTTGTTTTGGTTGCAGGAAATCTGGACACTACTTGACAGAATGTCTAGAGAAGCAAAAGAAAGATAAGAAAAAGGATAAAGAAGAAAAGAGAAGCTCCAGCATGTCTTCCTCCCACAAGCACAAAAAGAAGGGAAGAGGATTTATAGCAGAATCCTGGAGTGACACTGAATCTGAATCATCATCCAGCTCATCTGATGATGATGAAGAAAAATCAAAGGAAAATGACCAATGTCTAATGGCCATTTATGACTCAGACAGTGAGTCAGGAAATGCTTCTTCATCCAGTGATGATGAATGCTATGAAGAAGATAAGAACTTCTGCATGATGGCAATCAATGCCTCAGCAAACAATTCTGATAAAGAAGAATCAGAATCAGAAGCAGAAGATAATGCAGACCAGGTAATATCTAGTTTTGATTTCAATTCTAGTGAATTCAAAGATGAATTCAAAGGTCTTTGCTTAGATTTAATCAAATCTGAGAAAGAGATAATCTCTCTCAGAAATCAGTTGGCTGAAATGAATCAACTGGTTGCAGAAAATGTTAATCTTAAGAAAGATTTAACTGCCTCTAGAGAACACATTATTCTCATTGAGAACAAGTTGTCTAAAGCTAAGGAATATGAAGAATTCCTTAATGGCAGTAGTGTTAAGCTTATGGACATCACAAAAACAGTGAATGCTAGATTTAATAGCAAGCTGGGTTTGGGTGCATCATCAAGTGATCCATACCTTCTTAAGAAAAACATCCTCTCTACTCCAGTGATATTCAATTCTACTAAGAGCAAAGAGGCTGTAGAAGTGAATAAAGATGTTTCAAGCAAGTTTGTAGAGAATAAAAGAATTCAGAAGAATTCGTCGAACGAAGCTCGACAAAAAGATTTCAATCTGTCGAACGGCGATCGACAAAAACTGAAAACAGATGTTCAGTATAGTAATTACATAGACACTGTTCGACGAAATCAAGCACATTCGTCGAACGGCAATCGACAAATTTACTCAAATCTGTCGAACAAACACTATACACAGAATTTCAGGAATTCTAATTCTAAACACACTAAAAATCCTTTTACTGAGTGGACAATACCTCCAAGGAGATATCATCCCAAAGGCTATAAGGATCAGCCTGAAATGTCGTTTATTTCAGATTTCTGTGGAGATACAAAAAGACCCAAGGTAATCTGGGTCAGGAACAAATAGATTTGTTTTGTCTTTGTTTTTGCAGGTACACAACTGTCCAAGAACAAGTGAAAAATGGTATTTGGACAGTGGCTGTTCAAAACATATGACAGGGAACAAGTCAAACCTGAACAGCTTCAAGGCAAAGCTTGGACCAAAAGTTATATTTGGAGACTCCAAATGTGGACAGACCAAAGGCTATGGAAAAGTCAAAGTTGGAGAAGTCACCTTCAAAGAGGTAGCCTATGTAAAGGGACTGAAGCATAACCTTATCAGCATAAGTCAATTATGTGATGAAGGGTATCAGGTAACCTTTAATAAATTGAAATGGCTTATTAAATCTACTGATGGTATTACTATTTTATCAGGCATTAGACAAGGTAATATATACTTAGTAAATTTCAATTCATCTACTACAGAAGTCTGTTTATTTAGTGATACAAGTAAATCTAGTGATCTTTGGCATAAGAGACTAGGACATGTAAACCTTAGGACCATTGCTAAACTATCTAAGGACAAACTTGTTAGAGGTTTACCCTTAGGATCATATAAGAAAGAAGGTTTATGTAGGGCATGTCAACTAGGCAAACAAACTAAAAACAACTTTAAATCATTATCTAAAAGTGATTCACCTAGAATCTTATATTTGCTACATATAGACCTTTTTGGACCTATAGCAACAAAGAGTTTAGGGGGAAGTCTTACTCTCTAGTTATTGTGGATGACTTCTCTAGATTCACTTGGGTGTTCTTTTTGAGAGAAAATTCAGATAACTTTAAAGTTCTTACAGACTTTCTTAAGAGCATAAAGATTGAGTACTCTACTGAAGTTGAATTGATCAGAAGTGATCATGGCAGTGAGTTTGAGTCTCTTCTTATGCAAGAATTCTGTGAGATGGAAGGTATCAGGCATTGTTTCTCAACTCCTAGAACTCCTCAACAAAATGGGGTAGTTGAAAGGAAAAATAGAACTCTAATTGAAACAGCAAGAACATTGCTTGCAGATGCTAATTTGCCCCTATCCTTTTGGGCAGAGGCTGTCAGCACAGCAAATTATGTTCTGAATAGAAGTTTGATACACAAGCTTAAGGGAAAGACTCCTTATGAATTACTTAAAGGGAAGAAACTTAAGGTTAGCTATTTTAGATCATTTGGGTGTAGATGTTTCATTCACAATAATGATAAGAAATACCTTAGAAAATTTGACCCAAAATCAGATGAAGGAATTTTCTTAGGATATTCAATAACCAGCAAAGCATATAGGATTTATAATAAATCTACCCTCAAGATAGAAGAATCTATGCATGTTACTTTTGATGAGACTAACATGTTTTACAAGGAGAAGATTTCTTCTACCATAGAAAATCTGCAGGTACCTATATTATGTGAGCAGCTAGATCAATTAGCTCTACATAAAGAAGGAATTCTGAATCCTGAACAGCAGAATGCTGAGGAGAGTGAAGAAGAAAATCTCCCAGATTTTGCTGAAAGTTCAGAACAGATAATAATAGATAATCCTCCACAGAATATAGCAGCTGAACAAATTCCCTAAATGGAAATTATTGCTGAACCAACTCCAACTGTTGACCACATCACAGTTAGAGATCATCCAATATCACAAGTAATTGGTGATATTTCAGCAGGTGTGCAAACAAGGAATCAAGTACATCAGAACTTGATGCACACATGCTTTCTCTCCCAGATTGAACCTCAAACTATAAAAGATGTAGAACAAGATCTTAACTGGATCATTGCTATACAAGAGGAACTCAATCAGTTTGAGACAAACAAAGTATGGGATTTGGTTCCTAGACCAAAAGACCATCCAGTGATTGGCACCAAATGGGTCTTCAGGAACAAACTAGATGAACAAGGCAACATTGTAAGAAATAAAGCAAGACTGGTAGCCCAAGGATATTCACAGGAAGAAGGGATTGATTATGATCAAACCTTTGCTCCTGTTGTAAGACTTGAAGCAATCAGAATATTTCTTGCATTTGCTGCATACAAAAAGTTCAAGGTATATCAAATGGATGTAAAGAGTGCTTTCTTGAATGGAGAAATCAAAGAAGAAGTATATGTGGAACAACCCCCAGGTTTCCTCTCTCCAACTCAACCCTCTTTTGTATTTAAGCTTAAGAAAGCTCTCTATGGTCTCAAACAAGCTCCCAGAGCATGGTATGAAACTTTAGCTAGTTTTCTTTTGGAAAACAATTTCTGTAGGGGTTTAATAGATAAAACCTTATTTTTCAGGATACATAAAAATAAAACTCTGCTAGTTCAAATATATGTAGATGATATTATTTTTGGATCTACTGATTCAAATTTGTGCAAAAGATTTTCAAATCTAATGCAATCTAAATTTGAAATGAGTAGTATGGGTGAGTTATCATACTTCCTTGGTCTCCAAGTGAAGCAAACTTCAAATGGAATCTTCATATCCCAATCTAAGTATGCTAAGGAATTAGTGAAAAGATTTGGTATGTCAGATTCTTCCACCATGAAAACACCCATGCCCTCAAATGCTGTTGTTGATAATGATGAATCAGGGAAACCTGTTGATTCATAAGTATATAGAGCAATTGTTGGCTCATTACTCTATTTAACAGCAAGTAGACCTGACATAATGTTTGCTACTTGTATTTGTGCTAGGTTTCAAGTTAACCCCAAGGAATCTCACTTAATTTTGCTAAAAAGGATTTTGAGATATATAGAGGGTTGCCCCAATCTAGGACTTTGGTATCCAACAACATCTGAATTTGAATTAACTGGATTCTCAGATTCAGATTATGCTGGATGCAGAGTAGACGGGAAAAGCACATCAGGGACTTGCCAGTTCCTTGGTGATAGGCTTGTGTCTTGGTTTTGTAAGAAACAAACATCTGTGTCAACATCAACAGCTGAAGCTGAATATATAGCTGCTGGCAGTTGCTGCTCACAGATATTGTGGATACAAAATCAACTTCTAGACTATAGAGTCAACTTAAATAACTCAACTATATTTTTTGACAATACTAGTGCAATATCTATAGCACAAAATCCAGTTCTCCATAGTAGGACTAAACACATAGAAATTAGGCACCACTTCCTTAGGGATAATGTGAATAAAAATAAAATTTGCATACAATTTATTCCTACTGATTTACAAAGAGCTGACATTTTCACCAAGCCATTAGATGAAAAGAAGCATATCTTCTTTATAAATCAACTTGGAATGATAGATGGAGACTCAATCTGCTAGTAAATTAAGTTCTCTATTTACCTCAAAAATTTGTCGAACGGAGAACGACGAATTTATATCATTTGTCGAACGGTGGTCAACAAAACCTTATATTTTCAGAATCGATAAAGAAATGTTACCTGTCGAACAGCGGTCGACGAAAAGGATATTTTTTGTCGAACGCTGTTTGACAAAAGCTTAAAGTCTTTTCGACTTCTGTCTTTATCAGGGTTAGTTGCTGAACGCCGCTCCACAAATGCGCATCTTTCTCTCATATATATATTTACTACTTGTATTTCTTAAGAGCGCGCCTACAGAAATCGTTTCCCTCCAGTTCCCCTTTTGCACTTGATCTTTCTCCTCTTTTGCAGGACTCAATGGCGATTTCTCAAGCCTCGCTCTATTCCATGAAGTTTGATGCTGGGTTCGACATAGATATGGAATCCTTCGCAACATCTGATCAAATCTTCAAGGACATCCTTCAACTCTTTGAAGAGCAACAATTGAGGAAGTTAATGAGCTTGAGGATAAAGCTTCATACAGCTGAAATCAAAGAATGGTGTTTCACAGTTAAGCAGGAAGATGAATGTCTGACGGGCACAATCTCAGGACACCAGGTTTCTCTTACCCCTACCATTCTAACTGAAGTTTTTGGGCCTGTGAATGGTGATGAAGATATAGAAATTAGTTCTGATGAATTTGAAGCAGCTTTAGTCAAAATGGGTCACTCCTCTGGAAACCCTAATCATCTGCTTAAGAAAAATCTGTCTTTGGAATACAAATTCTTATCAGATATAGTTGGCAAAGTGTTGTTAGGAAAAACAACAGGACATGACTATGTTAAAAGGCACCAATTTCTGTTGATGGTGGCCTTGATGGAGAAAAAGAAAGTGAACTGGGGATCACTTCTGTTTAATTTGATTAAGAAAAAGATTTCCAAGGAGAATGTTAGCTTTGGAAGAATTTTAGGAATTGTTCTGTAGGAAAGGCATCCAGACCTTCTGGTCTCCGCAAAGGTAACAATCAATGCTAGCAAGAAGCTGACCTCAGCTCTCTTTGCTAAGTGGGAAAGGGTATTTCCAAAGAAGAATCCAAAGTCAGTCAAGCAAGCTTCTGAAGACACAAGGACTGATTCAGTCTCTTCCCTAACCCTTCCAGAAGTTCCTCCTTTGGTCTCCTCCCTTTCTCTCCCACCTCCTACTACTCAAAGCTTTTCCCCTGCACAATCTCCACCTTACAATTCTTCTACACATATTGATGACATTCCCCCTCCTTCTTTTGATCTCCTCCCTCATCACTCTTCTCCACCTCCATCCCCTACACATAATGATTCTCAATGCCCTATCCATCATTCTTCTTCTACTCATCAAGAACCCTCTCAACAAGGTGTAGATGTCTCAAACATCTTTGTACCAATCTCTATTCCTCCCTCTTCTGAGCCATCCTCCTCTCATTCTCACGAATTCACTTGTTTAAAACTTTTCTCTGTAGCTGATCAGATACTTGGTCTCATCCTTCCCAAAATAGACCAGTTATTGGATGCAAAACTTGCTCCAATTGTTCAATCTATTTCTGCTTTATCTGAAAAGATTTCTTCCTTCCCCTCCTTTCAACCTGTCCCTTCTTCTAGGGGCCTAGATTCAGGTTTTCCTGAAGCTAGGCAGGGGGAGATGTCTGATGAAGAAGCTCCAGATGCTCCAGATGCTCAAGCACTTGGAAATTCAGTTCTTCCAATTTCAGAAGAACCAGTTCTACCAGGTCCAGAAGAAATAAATAATGTTTCTATTAATCCCTCTATATATATTATTTATTTGCTTTCTCAGTTTAGTACAGTTCTACCAGTTTTACCTCAACAGCATAATTATTCTAGAGCAATTGTCCCATACACTGCTCCAGTTAATGAAGCTCTGTTAAATAAGATAATTAGAAGTTTTGAAGTTAAGATTACAGATACAGTTTTCATTCAAGATCAAGCTCTCAGTCAAGAAGAAAAACTAGTTGTAATGTCAGAAGAAGCAATCACAAATTCTGACTTTCCAACTTTTATCTTTGATGAAACTCCAATTCTAGACTTTGATGAGATCTGGAAAGCAGAAGATGAAGCTTATGAAGCTGAAGAGCAAAGGATCAAAGCTCTTAAATTGATATCAGATTTATATGATACACCAATCTCTTCTTCTGATTCTGATGAAGAAGATAATGATAGTGATTCTGATGATACACTGTCAAGGAAAAGAAAGAAAACAAAGGCTAAGTCTAAAGCTATCCCCAAGCCTCCTAATCCAGATAATGATATCCCATATTATATTCTCCACAATATCTCTCTTGACAAAGTCTCACATCATTGGATGACACTCTCCAGAAATGAGCAGAAAAGAAGAAAGAAGTTCAAGAAAACTGGTTATATTCCTGATAATCCAGTTGAGTTCAATCACCCTCCTCCTCCTCCTCCTCCAGCAGCAGGATCAGCAGGGATGTCTTCCTCCTTCTCTAGATCTGCCCCCCAGCAGTCTAGGAGATATGAAGGAACTCATAAAAGCTCCAGTGGCTCTCAAAGTTCTACACCAGCAAGGCTCCTCCCTCAGGTTCTTCCAGACCAATTTCAGATTACAGATATACTTTTTCAAATGGCTTATATCACAAAAGAATGAATCTCCAAGATAATAAAACCTCAGAGCAGACAAATGATTCTGTTGAAAGGTCTCCTTCTCCAGAAATTCAAGAAACAGATGAAATAGCTCACATGGCTAGATTCAGAGAATCAGTAGCTATTGCTCAGATCAATAAAGCTAAGGCTGAAGGTGAGGACCATTCTCAATATTCTACATTGTCTGAATTCAGAAAGCAAGAGCTTGAAAAGTACAATTCTAGAAAATTCTTTAATGCTGAAAGATTTTTAAAGAAGTATCCAGCAGCAGTAGTTCTTCCTACTACATCTCAAACAATCATAAGTCCAGAAAATTGCTACATGAGCAAGAAGCAAGCTGAAGATCCCAATAGGGAAATCATTTTCAAGCCTTCCTCACAGTGAAAAGTACAGTTTCAAATTCCTTCTGTCTTTGAACTACTTGAATTCAGTATAAATGTTTCTAAACTCAGAGCATTTTATTTCAATATTATCTGCTGAAGCATTTCAATTCTGTCAGATATATTTCTGCTCTGTTGTTTATCTTTGTATTATTTATTATTTGATTTATTTGTCAAATAGTATCCAAACCCAAATAGGGGGAGATTGTTGGAGCAACCCTATTACTGTTTTGGGCTAGGATCACTATGTACTGATTAGGATCAGTTGACCCCATTGTATAGTTTAAGGGTCAAGTCTTTAGGCTGATAAATTAGCTAGAACTTAAGATAAAATCTAAAGTTCCCAGCGGTCAACAAATGTCTAGCAGTGCTCGACAGATGGCTCCCAGCGTTCGACAGTTTTTATTGTCAGCGCTCGACAGTTTCCAGCCAGCGTTCAACATCTTCTGGACGGCGCTCGACAGATTATAGCCAGCGTTCGATAGTTTTTGTTGCCAGCGCTCGACAGTTTCCAGCCAGCGTTCAACATCTCCTGGACGGCGCTCGACAGATTATAGCCAGCGTCCGACAGATCATTTATTGAAGCCCAGATTTGTTATCAGCTACATTCTATTTATCCTAACAGCAAAACGACGACTATAACGGATCTATTTTTGGACGTATTCTGACAGATAAGGAAGGATAATAAACTCAGTTAATATATTCCCTTCTTTCCATTTTCCAAGACAGCAATAGCCGTTGACATTTAATGAAAGGGAATCTTTTCACGGCCAAGGAATTAAAGGACCTGCCAGAGTCGTTTGAGTTTTGTTGTTATTCCAAGAATGTCTTAAAGACTGATTATTCTATTTACAAATATAGAATACATTAAAGGCAGTTTTTGTTAATGGACATATATGAATCAGTCGACAGAATTCAAACATCAATTTCTATTACAGAATACAAAGGATATATACAGCAGAAAAAGAAGAAAGATATATATCTCTCAGCAAATCTTCTAAAAGAGCAACAAGCAATCTGAAGAACCTGTTCTTCCAGATCAATCTGCTACAGGAGATCTTAGTTTTCAAGAGAAAGCTTCTCCATCTTCTGTCAAATACTTTAATCAGACAGGGGGAGCTTTACAACAACATCCACTAGAGTCTTCTCTCAGCATCTTGACAGAGAAGAACACTATAAACTCTTTCTTACCTCTCTTGTACAGGGTTAATACTCCCTTCAAAAGTGTACCTCCTTGGTGGCAAGACACCTGATCAAAATATCTAGTTGGTTTTGAGCACCTGAACAAAAGCTCTGTGGTGTGTGGACACCTGAACAAAAATCCCTTGGTGTGAGGGCACCTGATCAAAAATCCTAGTGGATTCCTACCAAGGGTGGTAGAAGAGTAGACGTACCCAGATTTATTGGGGAACTACTATAGCTCCTTGTGTCTTCTGTGTTTGGTTATTTTCTGTGCTTGTGCTGTTTGTTGTGTGATTTCATTTACTTAATTTTTCTGTTTATATAATTCTCACACTGCTTACACTTATATATAATACTAATTTAATTCCGCTATAAAAACTAAGGAAAAGTTTTAATACTCTATTCACCCCCCCCCCCCCCCCCCCCTCTAGAGTAACTTAAGATCTAACCTCCACTTTCATCTTATTCTGATAATGAAGTTTTCTCAGATCAAAAACATGGTGCTAGCAGTTCACCCTGCTCAAAATGAACCAATCGTTCCAGGATTACCACCTTCCAGTGTTGAAGATTGTGAAGACTTGTAATTCCCTGAGCAATCTCCAGTCGGAAGGTCACTAGCCCAATAAACGAAGAGATCAGCCCCCGGAGTTCTTGGGCTGAGTCTCTTCGACCACCAACATGGTACATTCATCCTATATCCGCACCCATTGTAAGGGCATACCATCTTCGACTCGGAGTTTTATCTTGTACTTAAACCCTCTTAGGCCCTTAGGGTTACTATTTACGACACCCTTTCCAAGGTCAACATGTGACCAAATCAGCAAATGGGCCTATTACGGATTCAAATTCTTATTCGACCTCTGGTATTCATCATGGCGATAGCTTTAATACAACAAAATGGGAAGTGTCTGGTTATTGGCAACACGGTTAGGCTTACGAGTCCCATACCACTCTAATAATAGTCTCTGGGCGCCAACTTTTTCCTCCAGATAACCTAATAGTCCGGGTAAGAGGCGGTGATATCTCTCAATAAGCCAAGCTGTGCGTTATAGTTAAGACTTTAAACATCAACTCTCACACTACACTCTTCCCATAATCACCGTGTGTGTCCTTATGTCTCAACCAAATCCATACCTGAGGTCGACTTTTGACTAGGATACGCCACAAAACATCTTGGTCAACTAGAATAAAGTGGTGTCCTAGTTAGGTTGGCACTAGTTCTAAGGATTAGCGGACATACTTAATGTGAATCCCACATGGGCACACCACCGCTTCCGCTGCATCAGTTTGTCCTCAAATTGATCTAGCTGGCAGGGTGGCCTAGTGGTTTAATGGACTTCTTTTATCTCAGGATCGTTGCAAGCTAATACCATTTGTAAGACCCCCCCCCCCCCTCCCGGAACACAAGACACGACCGAGGGGAGTCCTATGCCCAGGACATCCGCCTTGCGGAAGTGCCAGCACACGAGCTAGCCTCCCCCACAAGACACCTATCCTGCCGGCCGAACCAACTGAACAACGCCAACCCATCAATAATGTAAAAACAAGAATAGAAGTCATAGATTCACAACTAAGTAATAACGTCCATTCAAGTACAAAAGAATAGGTAGCTACAAAATCTCCTGTTAAACATCAGAGTACAAATTTGCCCTAAGGCTACATCTCAAAACACTTGCTCACATCTGTCACCGACGGTAGCGAAGGTATCATAGTCACAGGCCTTGTCACCCTGGCCTGGTTATCCTCCTGCGTCGTACGTTGCTGCTCCACCTGAGGGGCTCCTAAAAATAATGGTGTAACAACCGTTAGTCATAAAGACTAAGTGGCTTCACATCCTCTGCCCCGATGACTCTTAGGCACCGGGCGGAAGAAGGGATAACGAGCTGCAATATAATCAGTATATTTATAACCAAGCAGGTGAAGTATAATTGTTCATAGCGGTTGAATAAGTACCCGAGTACTTGCAAAGGCTCATAAGCATGTTCATAAATAAGGAGCATATAAAAGGCAAGTACTAACATCAGATATAAGAGTACATTTATGCTAGCAGCTATTATGTTGGTAAAGTAAGAAGCAATTCTAAGCTAGCATTGTGACAAGTAGCAGGGTATAGAAAGCAGTGAACAGTACATAAGTAAGCAGTACATTTACAATTCCAAGACGTACATTAACTTATATGAATGCCCATACAAACTTATAAGTTAAGGTTTCCAATTAGGGACCCATCATATAAAAGAGCCCATACTAATTTATATGATGGACCCGATGCGGTGCAATGCTATGATTATGAAATGATATGTGCAATGCAATGGTTATAATGCACCCATACTTACTCACGCACTCTTAATTTGCTATGTCGACATAGACCTTTAGTTCTGGCTTTTTGAGGGGTAGCTAACCGCTCAGGCATCTCCCGTCGTGGCCAGACGGAGACAGTGGAACGAGGTCCTCCACTACTAGAGGGTATGAACACTACCAGTCCTAGGCCTCTATACGCCTCGACGCTAACAACACACAGCGGAGACCCTGCGTACTGCTCGCATCATGCTGAGCCTTCAATGACACAGAAGGGGACTTGGGTAGGTGAGCACCAAGAGTCCAACCCAACCGGTCTAGAGTCTAACCGTCGGTTGCTGTCGGTGTCACGACCAGCAAGCCCATAGACCCGCCATAAGTAATCCTCCAACAAGGATCATTACACCACCATGTGTATGCCATGCACATTCATGAAATTCCCATGCACAACCCGTGCTATCAGGCACCCATGGACTCATGAAAGGAGCCTTATTACATTTCTCCGCATACAATCAACGATGTTAACTAGCATCCAGGGCCCCCAACAATCGGGCCTCCCAACATTTCACCATAAGATATAACCATATCTTATAATCCACATCAAGCCAACGCTTCTACCCATACTGAGTTAACGTAACTCTCGTGCGGTGGTGTGTGCCAAAACATGGGAATTACTCTATCCGATCCTCCAGGACTACTTGTGGTCACAGTGTCATATTCATATTTTAGTAAATATGTAAGCCCGAACATATCACAATTGTTCAATCGTCTTATGTACAAATTACAACGTGTTTCAACACGATTAAAGCTATCAACCTTATGGAGAGGTTATCACCAATCTACACCATCCAATAGATTATCAAGTGATATGGATATTAATTCATACATGTCCCCCACACCCTATATTCGAATGCTCATCGTAATGTTTCATTCAACATAATAATTGCCCACATCACATTCAGTCGAAATACACATCCAAGCAGTTCGACTCAGCACCGAACATGATCTACTTTCCTTCCCTCTAGGGGCTGGACCTCAACAGCAGGCCTATATCAACTATAATCATCATATGCTCATTCCCTAAGGAATCATATTCACGTAATAATTTATAACAAAATATTAAATTATGGATTCAATTCAAAACCAAACCCTCTAAAACTTCTACCATCAGTCATAATTACTGCCGGAATCGTTCTCCCCAAATTTTGACCTCATTGTATTATGCAATACGTATTTACGGTGCTCTACATTTATATGATACGACAAGCAACTTCATGGTAAATATATATCCAAAAATTCTGAAACTAAACAGAAGTGATCACAATATCATCAGGTTCGTCTCTACCAAATTTCGTAAACATCCGATGAGTATTTTACGAGAAAATCAGTAAAACATCAAAAACTGTACAAAACCAACAATGTTTACTAAAACAAGATTTTCGGGAGCTACAGACCAACAAAAATTATGTGCCACCCCATTCCAAAAGGGTATCTCCAAGGGCTACAACTTTTGTGTTGAGCCCAAGGTCCAGATCCAAGCCTAACCTTTCTAAAATCTGGTTTGAACCCAGCAGAGTGAATTTGAACAGCAAGCTGTCCTGTACATACCCGGATTATTTTCTATACAGCCATTTTCGATTTTACTTTGCCGGAGCTACAGAGCTCTCCTGAAAACCCACAACCACTCGTTGGAAAGGTCTTTCCGAGGGCTACAACTTTCGTGTTGAGCACAAGACTTGATTGTAGCCGGATCAAGACTAAAAATAGGTTTGAAGTCCGGTTCGTGCAGAAAACAGGTTTTCCCCAATTTATAATATTTGCACGAATCTCAAAACAGATGAACAACATTTGTTCATCTTCTTCCTCCAGCACATACAAATAATATTTCACCTTCTATCCTCCAATACACCCTCAATAGACCACCGTTCTTCACGAAATCAAGTCCTACAACTTCGTATTGAAGAGAGGAATAGATTGAAGATATTTTCTCGGCGAACGACGCCCTAGAACAGAAGTTCTAGTGTGGTCTCTTCATAGAAACTCCATTAAACTCTCTAAGGTCAAGCTCTTTTGAGATAACGTCTCTCCTATTTCAGATCTAAAGATCTAGCACCAAGAGAGAGGGGGCGGAAGTCATCTTATTTCGACCATGGTTCAAGCTTTTCCTCTTGGAGGCATGGTGGCGGTCGGCCAAGCTGAAAATCTCCCTCCAAGCCTTGTTCCTTCCAGGAAGGTTGCTGGAGCTCCTTTAGGTGTGAGAAAGAGGAAGCAGGAGAATGATCAAGCTTCGGGGAAAGGGAATGAGAATCAAGGTTTATGAGAGGAGAAAGAAAGTGGTGTTGATTTGACTAGCATTAATGGGAACAACTTCCCATGCATTGAGTTGACTACCGCCGCCATATGTCACTTTCTTATTGGCCCAAGCCACCTCCAAACAGAAATCCCGTGACTCTGACACGGCCTTTAGCGCCGGCGGTAGCCCTCCTCAGCCGTCTCGGCGGCACCGCTGAGACCGCTCGGTCGTCTCGACGGAATGCTGAGATAATTCGCTAATGCCGACAGTAGTGATACCGCCAGGCGCTAGCCCTCCTCAACCGTCTCGGCGGCACCGCTGAGACCGCTCGGTCATCTCGACGGAACGCTGAGACGATTCGCTAACGCCGGCGGTAGAGATACCGCTGGGCGCTAGCGACAGAGATCAAAATATAGCAATTTTGATTTTAATCCAAGGGAGCTACACAGCTCTCTAGAAAACGTGCAACTAGTCGTTGGAAAGGTATTTTTGAGGGCTACAACTTTCACGTTGAGCCGAGGCCTGAATCTAGCCGGATCATGCCTAAAAAGTGCCTTGAACCCAGCTGCGCGCCTTACACAGATTCAGAATTTAATAAATTTCTAGTTCATGCAACTCCAAGCGACACATGTCACCCAAGGGGTCTAGCGCGGATGGGGATGTTACAACAGATCTCCTTAAGCCTTTATGGATTTGTGGGAGTATCTCTCTGAACCTTCCTCTCTATGCTGTGGTACGAAGATCTGGAATTTTGGATCTCAAGAGGATGAAGAAGACGGATCCAAGGGGTCCTTTTTATAGCCTTGGAGCTAGCGCCTGCGCTATCGATACCGCCGACGCTATCCCAGATTAGGCAATATTCTCCGCGTGAGATCCTTCATTTTAAGCAAGTCGGTCGCCTTCCTCTTGTGCTTTGCGCTACCGCCGGCGCTAGTAGATACCACCCGCGCTAGCTTCTACCGCCTGTGTTAGCATCTATTGCCAGGCACTGGCCCCTTCCATAACTGTTTCTGAGATTTTCTCAAATCAGCGCTAGCGCTGGTGCTAGCAGGCATGTTAGAATTTTGGCTTCAAATTTTGGCGCAACTTTCTTATGTTATCCTTGAGTCATGTGGACTTGTTTTCCTGCACACTTAAACACATAAGATCAAATACACATAGGATTTGTTATTCTCAAACCTAGGAGATGTGGAAGACCATGTTCCAACAAACTCCCCCTTTTGATAATAACAAATCCATTAATGATAAATCAGAGCATTAATATATAAGCATGATGAAACCTACTTGTGTGTGTGTGAGAGTGATGACTTAGGATAATTATCGATTTTAGTATTTAGAAATGCTCCCCCTAAATACATGCTCCCCTAATATGTAAGCTATCATCTTATTCATTAGTCGTGTTAGTTTTCCCATTTGATAGCGATTTATATTTATCATGTTAGTTCTCCCCCTTTTGTTATTAGCAAAAGTGGGTAAGGAAGCAAAACACATAAATTTTTTGATAATAAGATAAAGGCATGATCGAGCTTTGAGAGAGAAGGAAATGATAAGGAGTGTTAGACTAATTTTTATAGAAATAGATCAGAGTTTTTAGCTTAAAGATAAACAGTATTACATTTGCCAAGTAATCAATATTATCATGTTAGTTTTTCCTTTTATATAAGAGTTTTAAGCATAAAAAGGTAATGATTTCCAAGTAACCAATCTAACCAGATAATATTTCTACACCCTAGCCCCATACTAAGTGACGGATGGTCATGAGAATCTGCATACATGTCGTAGGTTGGGGTGTTAGTCCCATATGCAAACATTAAAAAAAAACTCAACCCAGCACTCCCCCCCCCCTAGTGCCTCACAAGGCCCCACTGGAACCCTCCCCGGTTAAGGACAAGACATGACTTAGAGGTTAGGTTATCTAATGTCTACAACCCTACGCCCCCGCTATGGTGAGAAATGTAATCATGGATAATAATTATTGGAAACAATTAAGCATTTTAAATCTAATTATAATTTCATAGCCCATGAGTTTTTATATTTTTGTTTGAATTTTTTGAAAAAACTCACATAGCTATTTTGAAATCCATTATTAAATCAGAGTTTTTAGCATAAAAATGATATACGTGTTTAGAATAACCAATATAAATTCTACCAAGCAAGTCTACTACTTGTTGAAAAAGGAATTTTGAGATTTAAGACTTTGATATAAGCATGAAAGTGAAAGGTAAAAAATATATGGTGATGATGCGGAAGACTTATAGAAACACAACAAAATATCTTTTTATAAACATGACGATTCATAAGAAGATATATGAGTTAAATTTCAAAGATGAAGATGTTTTTTGTAAATCATTTTGCATTTAAAGTCTTTTATTTTGTGTGCATCCTCACTTGAATCTTAACATTCCTTTCTTTCAACAAGTGGTATCAGAGCCAGGTTATTCCAAATCGTCTTAACAACCGGGAATAATGGCGTCTCATGATCTCGCTTCTATTAGTGGGGGAAATTTTTATGAAGAAGAAAATTCACTAGCACCACCTTTATTTAAAGGGACAAATTATAAAGGGTGGAAAATAAGTGTATTTTAAATAATGGCTTCTTGCGTCTGATGATGCGAAAGACTTATAGAAACACAAGAAAACATCTTTTTATAAACACGACGATTCATAAGAAGATATATGAGTTAAATTCCAAAGATGAAGATATTTTTTGTAAATCATTTTGCATTTAAAATCTTTAATTTTGACAATAAAGTAACCAAGCATGAAATAATGTTTTCAAAAAAGAAATTACTGCAACGTTATATTAATTCACAAATTCAACACATACAAAACATTGTAGAGAGCATGCTAGGTTATCTAGTGCATTTCATAAATAAAGAGTAATATAGAATTAGCATTAGGATCCAATACTCACGAGAAGAATTTTTATGGAAGATAATGATGTGCACATAAGTGTATTTTGAATACAGTAAACAGATGTTTTAATCAAAAACACAAGAAATATGTAAAGTAAAGAGCACAATAAAACACAAATAGTTTTATTTTCACAAACTTCAATGCACAAAAAATGTACAACTACCAAGGTGCTTTGCACACATAATGCTCATTAAGACTTATCAGGGTGCAAAGTAGTGCTTGGGGGATCACATATTTTATTTTATTTTAATGTTGAGACTAGTGATCTGGTG
This sequence comes from Dactylorhiza incarnata, assembly GCA_033032865.1. Lineage (NCBI taxonomy): Eukaryota > Viridiplantae > Streptophyta > Magnoliopsida > Asparagales > Orchidaceae > Dactylorhiza > Dactylorhiza incarnata. Next base: position 31,453,492 of record JAWHQI010000003.1, on the reverse strand, counting down.
TACTCAAGAGTAAGTGGTTTTTATTTTGAAAGAAGGATATGGTTTGCACAAGATACTTTACTATTCTTTCCAAGGTGCTGAACCTTACAACGCTTATTAAGACTTATCAGGAGGTTCAAGTAGTGCTTGGTGGAGTTATCTTTGTCACTTTATTTTATGATTTTTGTTTTGTACAAAGTTCTCCGAATACACTTGTTTTGCAAACCAATATAATTTATGAAAACATAACCACTTTTCTTAACTTTTAAATGTGCAAACAAAGGTTGTGTAGGTAAGATACTTGTGCAGTTTTAATTCATTGTACTATTACAAAACATACACAAGCATTCTTAGATTACAAACATACGTAGACAATGCCAAAATAAGTGAGTGAATAAATACCATTATCAAACATAAAACATTTACTCATACTTAGAGGCATGCTAAGCTTGGTTCTACACAACTGTTACAATATAATTTATGCACATGAGTTTAGAAGTACCAAGGCATGATAAAGACAATGTTCAAAGTAGTTTGAAAAATATGAATCACAACATTGTAGAAAGTCTTAAATGATAGAAGAAATCATGCTTGATTTTCTCAATAAAGTCCATACAGTAGTTTTGATATTTTTGCGAAATAATTTTAATTTAAAGTTTGAACTCTTATAATTTGATCTTGGACTTCCGGAGGTCTACCCCGTGAGAGGTTCGCCTGGTACTAGGTGATTTGATGGGATGATAGCCCAAATCACCCTTTCGCAAGATACATGTAAATAGAAAAGTTAAGTTCAAAAGATAAAATTTGATACCTGTTTTGTTTTATATTTTTGTATTTGATTTTTGCATATAGAAATAGAGATCAAACAAATAACCAAAGAAAGGAAGTAAGAAAAATATTTTTTGTAATTTGGCTTTAGTAATTTAGTATTTTAAGTTTTCAAAAATCAATTATAGGCATAGATGCAAAAATGAGTAGTTCATGTAAAATAATATATTTTAGTGATTTTTCAGAATTTTAAAATTACAGAAAATCGGATACTTGAGCTAGCGCCGGCGTTAAGTCCTAGCGCCCGTGTTAGCTCACAGAGAGTGCTTATTTTAATCAGATAGCCTAGATTTTCTTCGATTTTGCTTCCGATTTTTCATAATTATGTTTGTGCAATGTAAGACATGTCTAATGAAGTGATGAGATGAGAAGAAATCGCAAAAAGTTGCGGAAGTTAAAATTTTAGTACATGGGTTTCATATTCATTAAAGCTCCATATTCATTAGACCTTAATTCTTCAGTTTTGCACAACATATGAATCAGCGAAATGATCATAAATAATTGAAATAATATTCATGCAATTTTTCAATTCTGATTTGACATGATTATGATTAAACATACTAGGGGTAATTGAAAATGATGCAAATATATTAACTACCTAAGCAAAACTTGCGCATTTTATAAATTTAGCCTAATACCCCTAAAATACTTTTTAAATCCATTTTGACACTTATTTCATTTAGTATTAATAATATCATATGACAAATTTAGTTTTTCAAATTTTATAAGAATTTTAGGAAATGGATTTAGAAGAATAAAAATAAAAAGGATAAGTAGATCACTTGAAAAATGACATGACTTTTTATTCAACTTTATTCAATTTGATTTATGTATGAATTTTGGTTTAATATGTGAAAGTCATATCACAAGTTATATAAAGTGATCATATCATGATGGTTCAACAAAAAGGAAAATAAACAAAAAAAAATAGCTTAGGCATATCATGAAGTAGATTGATGATATTTCATTTTTAGTTGATTTCTACTTCATGCAAATGATTGGATACTAATGAATGAGAGATTTAGGTATCCAAAGAGGACCGGGTGTGACGGTTCCTTTGGGTACCCAAATACATCGTGTTTGCTTTTGGAGAGATATGGTCGAATGTGCCCTTTTGAGTGGAGTTAGTGTTTCATCTTTAACTTTGGGCCTCCATTCGAACTTTGGTTTAATATTATTTCTATTTGTCAAATTTCCATGATGATATTGCAAAACATTATTTTTAGTTTTCAAATTTCCATAATCATTTACTTGAATATTTGGATCAAAAAGATTTTTGAATTTATAATTTGAAGGAAATTTGTTTGCATTTAATTTTAGGTTGGGAGAAACATGATATTGTAAATTATGGTGATTTTGATATTGATTTACAAATCCTTTATGTTCCTTACTCCCATTTTTAAACTTAGGTAAGATGTTCATATTCATATTCAACTTGTTTTTAGATATAGTTTGATATTGTGAATTTGTATTTACCATTTTCATAAGCAAGTTGATTTTTGATTTTAATTCATCATTCTTAACAATAAGATTATGTCTAGCTTTATTATAAGCGATTGTGTTGTTTTTAAGAATGGAAACAATTGAATCAATATGATTTTGATAGTTATTTCTATATTCATCAAATGTTTCATCCATCTCTTTAATTTCAATTTTGTAGTCCTTACACTTAGCACAATCATTTTTCAAGGATGAATTTTCTGAACATAATCTTTCATTTTGTTCTTTTATAAAAAGAAGTTCTGTTGGGGAAATGATTTATCTTAACCCCTAGAATTGAGTAGAATATAAATTCTAAGAATGAAAAATTAGGCTAAGTAAATATGCGTCGAATAGTATTCGATGCAACGTCGAAATGTAGTCGACGTTTCTCTGAGAATGAGTCAAAGTAACTCTAAGCAGAATTCGACGTAATCTTTGTCGACGTACCTATGACTTCTAGTCGACGCATTTAATAAAGTCGACGCACCTTAGTCGACGCACCTTCCTTATTCTCCTCTCGACGTCCAACAAGGATGAAATCGACGTTTACGTTGAATAGTAATCAACGCACGTCGATTTCTATAAGAAATTCAAAAACACGCTAGATCTCTTTCCTTCTTTCTGTAGATCTGATTTTTATGGAATGATATTATTCTTTTATAGCCGTTCTGAATCAGTCTTTCCTTCTATTTGATTCTTGGCTAATTTGATTAAGATTATTATGGATATTATTTGAAATCAGAATGAATTCTTTCCTTCTACAGATTTAATTATTATGGAAACTTTTTCTCTCTAATTGCTGATTGATTATTCCCCTTTAGCAACATCTTTTGAAATGGAGCTATAAATAAAGAGGAGGTCGGCAGAGAATAATGACTAGTGATCCACCATATACATTTGAAAAAGAGGAAGAGCTCCCAAGTGAAGAGTGAGAAAGCTGAGAAAAGAGATAGTTTGCTGCAGCAAAGAAAAAGGCTTCATCTTCTCCTCCTTCTGAAGCCATTCTGCTGCAAATTCTGAAAACTCTCACAAAAGAGAGAAAAGCTTACAATCTCCTTCTCACTATAGAAGAGAGATTACATTCACTATTCTTGTGCTTCTAATCTTCTTGCTAGGAAGAAGATTCTTTCTTGTTTTAATTATTTCTTCTAATTCTTCTTCTCATTCTTATTTCAACTTCAATTGTGTAAAAGAGTTTTTAGAATCTCTCTTCAAAAAATTCAGTTGTACTAGTTCTAAGAGTCTCCTTATCAAAAGACTCAGGCTGGTTCTAAGAGTCTCCTTATCAAAAGAGTCGGTGCAAGATAGTGAATTCCTACCAAGGGGGTAGAAGAGTGGACTACCCAAAGTTTGGGGAACCACTATATTTCTTTGTGTTGTGCTGTGATTTTCATTTTGCTATTTCTTTCTTTATTTACTTAATTCTTGTTGGTGTGTGTGGGAAGCTTAATTCTGTGATTATTACATATATATATTTGTTAACTTTGCACAAAATTTATTTAAATCTCTATTCACCCCCCCCCCCCCCCCCTCTAGAGAATTCTAGTGTGGTTAACTGTGCACTTTCAATTGGTATCAGAGCTAGGTTGATCTAAGAAGGTAAACTCCTTGATCAAAAAGATCCTACCTCTTATATATATATATATATATATATATATTTCTAAAAACTATTTTTCACATGGCACAAATCAAAGATTCTGCTTCCACCAGACCACCAATGTGCAATCTTGAAAAGTTTGCAGTTTGGAAAACAAGAATTAGGATCTATATGAAATTCTATTGATGAAGAATTATTTAATGTTATTTTGACATGTACTCCCAAGCCTTATAGAAGAGACTCAAGTGGTGAAGTGACTCAAACACTTGTCCCAAGGGCTGAGTGGACAGTTGAAGAGAAGAAGGCAGGAACATGTGATGCAAAAGCTGTGAACATTCTTGTCTCAACCCTCTCAGATGAAATCTTTCAAAAGGTTGTTGACTGTGAATCAGCCAAAGAAATATGGGAGGCTCTTACCAAGATGGTAGAAGGAAGTGCTGATGAAAGGAAAGATAGAAAGGCTCTATTGATCTCCCAATATGAGAACTTTCGAAAGAAGCATGAAGAAAGCATATCTGAGATGTATGACAGATCCAGTCTGATCATCAATCAATTAAGGAGCCTGGATAGAGAGATCTCTCTCACAGAGATCAAGAATATGTGCAATAAGAGATACAAGAGGACAAAAAGAAATCTCAACAGATTCCCTCTTAGGAAAACTCAAATCCTATGAGCAACTGCTGAAAACCAGAGAAGAGAAGGAAAGAAGAGAAAGCACTCCAACCTCCTCAAAAGATAGAAATATTGCTTTGAAAGCAACAGAAGAAGAGACCCCTGTCACTGAAGAAGAATTATTCAGCCTCCTGGCCAGAAGATTCAAGAAATGGGTCAGGACAGATGGGTCTAGAAGGAGAGAATCAAAACCAAGGTATGATAAAACTCCTACTAAAGAAATCATTTGTTATTACTGCAGGAAAACTGGACACATTGCACCAGAATGTCCAGAAAATACTGAGAAAAAGAAAGATCTGAAAAAGAAAGATCTCAAGAAAAAGGGGAAGAAGAAAGAAAGAGGCTTCATTGCAGAAGCTTGGAGTGAAACAGATTCTGAGGACAGCACCTCATCCAAAAGTGACAATGAAGAGTCTAAGCAAGAAGACCTATGCTTAATGGCTCTTGAAAGCTCAAAGGAAGAACATGGTCCTAAATCATGGAGTGAGACAGAATCAGAAGGAAGCATCTCTTCTGAAGATGATAAAGAAAATAGCCTTATTCTCATAGAGGAATCTGAGGATAAGGATGAGGTAAGCATTTTTGATGACATAGATTTTCTGTGTGATGATTTCAAAAATGATTTTAAAGGATTATGTTTAGATCAACTAAAAGCTAAACAAGAAATTAAGAATCTAAAAGAACAAATTAATGTCATTAAAAACCAGAGAAATATAGAGGATACTTGTTCTAAAAATTATGAGTTAAGGGCTAACATCAGAGAAAAAGAAATAGAGAGGGCTAAAATAGAAAACCAGCTCCTTAAGAATAAGGTATCCCAAGCAAAAGCTTTTGAAGAATCAATAAAAATGAGAAGCCAAACACTTAAAGAAATCACAGAAAAACAAACAAGAAGACATAAAAATCTTGGGCTAGGAGCTGATCCCTCAGCTAGTCTAATTCCATCCAACAAACCTGCTTGGATGAGCCCTGTTAAATTCACTAAACCCACTAAATCAATAAACCAAGAAGAAGACTCACAAAATAAGGAAGAAGACTCCCTCAATGAGATAAACCATTTTGATGAAACATCATACTATACAGATGAAGACTCTCAAACTACTTCTAAGAAGGCAACTAAGCCAAAAGAAACAACTCATAAAGAAATAAAATCAGAAAAAGGGAAAAATAAAATTTGTGAAAACACAATTGCGTCGACTTCATATCGACGCATGAATGATAGTGCGTCGAATTCTACTCGACGCAATCTCTCAGATGCTTCGACCTCAACTCGACGCTTGAATAAAAGTACGTCGACTTCCAATCGACGCAACTTCTTACATGCGACGATTTTAGATCAACACAATCTGGAGAAAGCGCCGAATATAAATCGACGCAACTATCAACATACGTCGAATAGATATCGACGCATAAAAACTCAGAGCAACATAATTACAGGACATGTCTATTCTCCAAAAACCTTCCATCTTAACCCTCATACAGGACCCATTCATCCTGATCATAATTTCTATCCTAATCAAAACTTCTATCCTAACCAAAATTTCTATCGTAATCATAATTTCTATCCTAATCAAAACTTCTATCCTAACCAAAATTTTTATCCTAATCAAAATTTCTATCCTAATCAAAGCTTTTACCCTAATCAAAAATTGTATCCTAATCAACACTTCTATCCCTCTCAAAACTCAAATTCTCTTAATCTAAAGACAATTAGGTGTTATATCTGCAATAAAATTGGCCACACTACCAAACAGTGTTGGCATAATCAATCAAATTGTTCATAAAATTAGTCCTAGGGTAACTTAGAAAACTTTAGGATTAGGAAGAAAGAATCCCTCAAGAAAAACCTGGAATCTTCAAACAAAGTAAAAGTCACGTCGATTTCTTAAATCGATGCATACGTCGATAGGAGACCCTATCTTCTCAACTCAAACTATATCGATGCTTATGATGAATTCCACTCGACGTAACGTCGACTTCATGAAAAAGAGCGGCAACACTAAAAATTTTTCGGTCGCATCTACTAAAGTACCGAATAAGCCTCGAATTGTGTCTCGTTTTGACGTTTCACCTGACTTAAATAAACTCTACTGTTAGAAATCGGCAAGCTTACTGCATCCTTCATCCTCTTTCCTCCTCAGTCCAGCCATTTCTTCCTCTCTCTCACTAACCTAAAATGGCTCCTAAGATCAACTCTGGTTTCGACATTGATCTTGAATCCTTCCAAGCTGCCGCCTAAAACTATAAGAGCATCATAGCTCTTTTCACTGAAGCCGGCCTAGATAAACTCATCTCCACAAGATGCAAACTCTTAGAAACTGAACTCACAGAGTTAATGAATCATGTTCAGATATCTGAGCAAGGAGAAATCATGGGAACAATCTATGAGACACCTATCTCAATCTCTGCAGAACACCTTAGGAACACTTTTGATCTCCCATCAGGTACATACCAACACTATCTTTGTTCAAATCAAAAGGGGGAAAGTAAATTATTCCCTAGAGAGTAACTAAATTAATCTCCTTCATCATTCCCTTATCAGGTGATGAACCTGTGGAACTCACCCCTGATGAAATCAAATGTCTGTTAATCACCATAAAGTTCTCCAAAGATAGACCAATCCATCTGAAGAAAATAGATTTTTCTGATGAGTATAGGCTACTGGCAGACATAGTAGGAAAAGTACTACTATGTAAGATCTCTGCCCATGATGCAGTGCCCAAGCAGCAACTGAACATCATGGGGGCACTTGTACTGAAGAAGAAAGTAGACTAGGCTAGCTGCTTACTCAAAATGATAGGGTACAAATACTCTCACAAAGAAAATGCTTACATGAGAATTATGAGTCAGGTACTTTTCCACTCCTTCCCTGACCTATGCAGGTCAAAAGGTATTCCCATCCCTCCTGGCAAAAGGATGTCCATTGCTCTCTTCTCAAAATGGACCAGGCAAATCCCCAAGCCTGGTGCCATTCCTTAAAGGACTCCATCTCCTCCTAACTCTCCTGCTCATCCATCTTCACCTCCTCCTCCTCCTCATACAGACATCTTTTCTGTACCACCATCATCCACACCTTCACAAATACCAACTCAATCACCTTCTTAACCCTCCTCTATTCCTCCACCTCCTCCATCAAATACACCTCATCAAAATGATACAGTCCCCTCTCCACCTTCATCACATACACCTCCTCCTCCATTGTCTCCTCCTCCTCCAACACAACATGAACCATCTCCATCCACTGAAAACCTCATCACCCAGTGTATCCAGTCAGTAGCCCAAAAATTTTAGGACATGCTGGATGGACACTGCTCTCAAATTCACTCCCCCATCATGCACATGCAAACCCAAATAGATGGGGTCAATGCCTCTGTGCAAAGCTTGAAGACCTCTGTCTCTTCCTCTAAAGTGACCAAGTCTTTCTTAACCTCCTTGGCTAAGAAGGTCAAGAAGGGGGAGAAATTAGATGAAGAGCAGTCCTCAAGTCACAAATCTCTCTCACAAAAGTCCCTTCCTACTTCAAAAACTGATCTACTCAAGACCATTGGAAATGAAGTTGTACCTGAGTTACAAACTGAAGAACAGATAACAGGTATACTCACTACAGCAAGAGAAGATGCCCAACAAGTAGTTCTCCTTTAAGGGGAGGCTAGCAGAGCAGAGAAAGAAGTTGAAAAGGAAACTGATGCTGAAGAAGCTATAGGAGAGAGAGAAAAAGAAACTGAAGCTCAGGGGGAGCCAAATACTGAAGCTGGAGCTGAGAAAGAAACTGAAAAGGTAAATGTAGAAGAAAAGGAAGTTCCATTTCAGGGGGAGCAAACTGTTGTGACTCAGGGGGAGCTGAGTGAACCACCTGTTACTGAGAAGGAGCAACCCACCTCTCCAAAAACAGTAGTATTCACTAGGAAAAGAAAAACTCCTCCTACCCCTCCTGAATGATGTGTTGAAAAATCTATATTTTTTCTCTTTCCATGCTTAAATACTTATTATGAAGTCTGTTTATATGATTTCTCCCTTCTTCTGATTACTTAGCATATTTCCTCTCTATATAAATGCTTTGCTGTGTTGATTAAAAGCTGATACAATTTCTCTCTAAATAGGGTTAAGATAAATAGGGGGAGATTGTTGGGAAATGATTTATCTTAACCCCTAGAATTGAGTAGAATATAAATTCTAAGAATGAAAAATTAGGCTAAGTAAATATGCGTCGAATAGTATTCGACGCAACGTCGAAATGTAGTCGACGTTTCTCTCAGAATGAGTCGAAGTAACTCTAAGAAGAATTCGACGTAATCTATGTCGACGTACCTATGACTTCTAGTCGACGCATTTAATAAAGTCGACACACCTTAGTCGACGCACCTTCCTTATTCTCCTCTCGACGTCCAGCCAGGATGAAATCGACATTTACGTCGAATAGTAATCGACGCACGTCGTTTTCTATAAGAAATTCAAAAACACGCTAGATCTCTTTCCTTCTTTCTGTAGATCTGATTTTAATGGAATGATATTATTCTTTTATAGCCGTTCTGAATCAGTCTTTCCTTCTATTTGATTCTTGGCTAATTTGATTAAGATTATTATGGATATTATTTGAAATCAGAATGAATTCTTTCTTTCTACAGATTTAATTATTATGGAAACTTTTTCTCTCTAATTGCTGATTGATTATTCCCCTTTAGCAACATCTTTTGAAACAGAGCTATAACTAAAGAGGAGGTCGGCAGAGAATAATGACTAGTGATCCACCATATACATTTGAAAAAGAGGAAGAGCTCCCAAGTGAAGAGTGAGAAAGCTGAGAAAAGAGATAGTGTGCTGCAGCAAAGAAAAAGGCTTCATCTTCTCGTCCTTCTGAAGCCATTCTACTGCAAATTCTGAAAGCTCTCACAAAAGAGAGAAAAGCTTACAATCTCCTTCTCACTATAGAAGAGAGATTACATTCACTATTCTTGTGCTTCTAATCTTCTTGCTAGGAAGAAGATTCTTTCTTGTTTTAATTGTTTCTTCTAATTCTTCTTCTCATTCTTATTTCAACTTCAATTGTGTAAAAGAGTTTTTAGAATCTCTCTTCAAAAAATTCAGTTGTACTGGTTCTAAGAGTCTCCTTATCAAAAGACTCAGTGCAAGATAGTGAATTCCTACCAAGGGGGTAGAATAGTGGACTACCCAAAGTTTGGGGAACCACTATATTTCTTTGTGTTGTGCTGTGATTTTCATTTTGCTATTTCTTTCTTTATTTACTTAATTCTTGTTGGTGTGTGTGGGAAGCTTAATTCTGTGATTATTACACATATATATATTTGTTAACTTTGCACACAATTTATTTAAATCTCTATTCACCCCCCCCCCCCCCCTCTAGAGAATTCTAGTGTGGTTAACTGTGCACTTTCAAGTTCCTTTTCAAGTTCCTTGTGTTTTTCTTTTAATTCATTATATTCTACATAAGGTGTAGTGTTTTCTACTAAGGAACTATGGATAGAACTAGATAAATTTGAATTTGATTGTTCATTAATTTTTGCCTTTAAATTTTTATTTTCTAAGCGCAAATGTTTATTAGCATCTTTTAATTTCTTAATTTTGCGCTTTGTAGTTTGAAGCAATTGTAATGAAGAGATAGAAGTACAAAAAATGGGATTTGATTTCCTTGCGTTGCTTTCGGGAGAGGCACGATTTGAACACATAGTTTCTTTGACATCTTTTTGGCACTTCTCTTCCAAAGACAGTACTTCTTCTCTTCCATTTGATGTGTGCTCCGTTGATCCGTCATGAGAGGAGCATTCTTGAAGACTTGAGCAAGCTTGCATATTCTACAGTTTTTGTGATTGTTCCATACCTGTAGAAGCAGAATAATACATTTCTTCAAGAAATTTCCATACTTTGTATGCACTAGAAAAACAATATATTAATTTGAAAACTTCATTTGATAGACCATAAAATAAATAGTGTTTGGATTTTGCATTTAGATGACGTTCCTTTTTATTTGATTCATCCGCTGGTCTTACTATTGCTAGATTTCATGCTTCGATATCTAAAGTCTTAATAAACCCTTCCATTAAAATTTTCCACCCTTTATAATTTGTCCCTTTAAATAAAGGTGGTGCTAGTGATTTTTCTTCTTCATAAAAATTTCCCCCACTAATAGAAGCGAGATCATGAGACGCCATTATTCCCGGTTGTTAAGCCGAATTGGAATAACCTGCCTCTGATACCACTTGTTGGATCTGTAGGCGCCCTTAGAGGGGGGTGAATAAGGGTTTTAAAACTTTTTCTTATATTTTGGAATACTTGAAATAAAAAGACATCAAAATAGTGATTTTGAATAAAGATCTAAATTGTTTTATAATGAAGGAGAGGTTAGTAAACAATTTAGGGAAAAGAAGATCAAATCAATTTTATTACACAAAGAGAGACATGATTATTATTAATAAAATTGATTACAAAATTTTGATTTCAATGACACTAGAAATCAAAGCGAAATATGAAAGACTCTTTTTGTTTTCTATACCGACTCGTATCCCCACGAACCGGTTGGCTTTAGCCGATCCTTCCCGAATACAGCCTCAAGCCGCTCTAGCCAACCCTTCCCCGGATATGGCCTCGAGCACCCCCTAGACCTACACCCGAGACCTAGTCGCCAACACGAGGCGAACTTCTGCCCTAAGTCCTACCTAGACCTAGTCGCCAACACGAGGCGAATTTACTATACGATTTAAAAGAGATGGATAAATGAAATAACAAAAATATAAGAACTCCCTATATGGATCTCTTGGAGAAGTGGACGAAGGCCCGTAGAGTATGATCGTAATCGATGCGGTCTTTCATCACGATGATGATGCGTGTTGAAATCTTCTCCACGGATCTCCTTAAGCCTTTATGGATTTGTGAGAGTATCTCTCTGAACCTTCCTCTCTATGTTGTGGCACGAAGCTCTGAAATTTTGAATCTGAAGAGGATGAAGAAGACGGATCCAAGGGGTCCTTTTTATAGCCTTGGAGCTAGCGCATGCGCTATCGATACCGCCGGCGCTATCCCAGATTATGCAATATTTTCCGCGTGAGAATCCTTCATTTTAAGCAAGCCTTCCTCTTGTGCTTTGCGCTACCGCCGGTGCTAGTAGATACCGCCTGCGCTAGCTTCTACCACCTGTGTTAGCAGCTATCGCCAGGCGCTAGCACCTTCCATAACTGTTTCTTAGATTTTCTCAAATCAGCGCTAGCGTTGGTGCTAGCGGGCATGTTGGAATTTTGGCTTCAAATTTTGGCGCAACTTTCTTATGTTATCCTTAAGTCATGTGGACTTGTTTTCCTGCACACTTAAACACATAAGATCAAATACACATAAGATTTTTTATTCTCAAACCTAGGAGATGCGGAAGACCATGTTCCAACAAAATCCACCTCGGATTTGGGTCTCTTCTACGAGAGAGATTTGGGCTTTTGCTTGCACGGGTACATGGACACTGATTATGGAGGACATTTGGATGATCGGAGATCGACGTCTGTATATGTCTTTATGACAGACTCTACAGCTATATTGTTGGGACCCTAGTTTTGATTTGAGTTAGGATCCATCTTTGGTCTAAATTTCTATCATTACACATCTTGTATAAACCTAGATCAAATCTCATTAAGACAGAAGACTAAGAAAATAATATAAGTTTTCTGCGTTCGACGAACTCCTCACTGCGATCGACGAAAAGATAGCAGTGCTCGATGAAATAGTTCTGAAGCTGCGTTCGACGAAATCCAAGCAGCGCTCGACGAAATGGTTCTGAAGCTGCGTTCGACGAAATCCAAGCAGCGCTTGACGAAATGGTTCTGAAGCTGCGTTCGATGAAATCTAAGCAGCTCTCGACGAAAAGCTACGTTCGATGAAAATCATCTTGCACTCGACAAAAGTTCATTCAGCAATGATCGACGAACTAATCAATGATCAGATCGACGAATGGCGAGCTCAGCATGGCGAAATCCAAGCTGAGATCGACGAAATATTATCAGCTATATAAAATCTCTTTTCTCAGCTCGACTAAAATTCTAGATCTGATAAAGCAATATTTTTGAATAATTTCTACTTATATATTGCTGCCCTTCTTTTGTTTGAATTATCACTGCCTCAAATTAATGATATAGCCGTTGCAGAACAAATTAATGATATAGCCGTTGCAGAATAGCTTAAATTAAAGATGGCAGTTTATCTTCTCGAAGAGTCCAGTTAATAAAAAGAGACTTTATCTCTTCCCTTCTGGCAAGATAGAACAGAGTGAAGAACTCAAGATAAGAGAGAAGCTCTCCAGATTACATACACACAGAGAAAGCACAAAGAAGATAGAGAGATAGAGAACAACATATTTTTATCTTGTTTGCTAACTCTTCTCTGCAGATCATCTTCATCCTGAGACACTCAATCTAGATCATTTGCTCAGGATCTCAACTGCAGAAGAAGAAGAAAGGAGTTACTACATTCTAGAGAAGAAGCTTCCTCACTTGATCATCAAACACTAATCAAATCAGGGGGAGCTCTTCAACATCATCAAGGATCCACTAGAGTCTTCTCAGAAAGAGAAGAACAATATATTTTTGTTTTCTTTTCACTTGTATAAAGGATTATAACTCCCTTCAAAAGTTACAGCCATTGGTGGCAGGGCACCTGATCAAAAACCTGTAGTTGGGTTAGAGCACCTGATCAAAAGCTCACTTGGTATGTGGACACCTGATCAAAACTCCCTTGGTGGCAGGGCACCTGATCAACAATATGTAGTGGAATCCTACCAAGTGTGGTAGTAGAGTATACGTACCCAGGTTTAGTGGGGAACTACTATAAAATTCTTGTGTCGTCTGTGTTGTGATTTGCTGTGCTATGTGCTCTCTTTGTGTTTGCTTTTATTACTCACTCAGTACATATATATATATATCACTATTTTAATTCCGCTATAAAATTAAGTGAAAAACTTTTTAATACTCTATTCACCCCCCCCCCCTCTAGAGTAAATCTAAGATTTAACCTCACTTTCAATTGGTATCAAAGCGTGGTTGATTATATCAACTCACTTTCAACTGATATTCAATTGACTTTCAATTGGTATCAGAGGGTTGTTGATTGTATACAGGCTAACACCTGAATCATAAAGATCAATTAGATCTTAAATTTATTTTAGAGTTTTACTTTTTCATGGCACAAGAAGAATTTTCAAGTATCAGACCACCTATCTCTAATTTGAATAACCTTTCTTTATGGCAAGCAGAATCAGATTATATATGAATGCAATAGATAAAGAAATTTATAATTCTATCCTGACAGGACCTCTAACTTCATCAACATCAACAAATGCTCAAAAGAAGCTGAAAAGTGTTGATGCCAAGGCTATGGACATATTAGCTCAAGCAATGTCAAAAGACATTTTTCAAATAGTTGTTGACTGCACTTCAGCAAGAGACATCTGGAACTCCCTCACAAGAATGGTAGCTGAATCTTCTTCCACCTAGTAGTATAGAATTAGCATTAGGATCCAATACTCATGAGAAGAAGTGTTATGGAAGATAATGATGTGCATAAAAGTGTATTTTGAATAGAGTAAACAAATGTTTTAATCAAAAATACAAGTAATATGTAAAGTAAAGAGCACAATAAAACACAAATAATTTTACTTCCACTCACTTTAATGCACAAAGAAAAATGTACAACTACCAAGGTGCTCTGCACACATAATGCTCATCAAGACTTATCAGGGTGCAAAGTAGTGCTTGGGGGATCACATAGTTTTATTCTTCAAGATTGATTTTTATTATGATCCGGTGTACTTAAGAATAAGTGGTTTTTATTTTGAAAGAAAGTTATGGTTTGCACAAGATACTTTATTATTCTTTCCAAGGTGCTCAACCTCACAACGCTTATTAAGACTTATCAGGAGGTTCAAGTAGTGCTTGGTGGAGTTATCTTTGGCACTTTATTTTATGATTTTGTTTTGTACAAAGTTCTCCGAATACACTTGTTTTGCAAACCAATATAATTTATGAAAAAGATAACCACTTTTCTTAACTTTTAAAAGTGCAAATAAAGGTTGTGTAGGTAAGATACTTGTGCAATTTTAATTCATTGTACTATTACAAAACATACACAAACATTCTTAGATTAAACACATAAGTAGACAATGCCAAAATAAGTGAGTGAATTGCGATCATTATCAAACATAAAACATTACTCATACTTAGAGGCATGCTACGCATAGTTCTACACAACTTTTTCAATATAATTTATGCACATATTAATAGACATATCTAAGCATGATGAAAACAATGTTCAAAGTAGTTTGAAAAGATAAATTGCAACATTATAGAAGTTTTGAATAATAGATTAACTCATGCTTGATTTTTACAATAAAGTCCATACATATATTTTTGAAAAATAATTTTTATTTAAAGTTTTAACTTATAAAATTGATCTTGGACTTCCCGAGGGCTATCTTGTGAAAGGTTCGCCCGGTAATAGGTGATATGATGGTATGATAGCCCAAATCACCCTTTCGCAAGATACATAGAAAAGTTAAGTTCAGAAGAATAATTTTGATACTTGTTTTTGTTTTGTTTTATATTTTTTTAGTTGATTTTTACAAATAAAAGCATATTTTTGTAATTTTTGCTTTTGTAATTTTTATATTTGATTTTTGCATAAAGATGAACTTTAAATAAAGGAAACAACACAAGCGAAAAAACAAAACATATTTTTTGTAATTTGGTTTTTGTAGTTTTGTATTTGATTTTTCAAAAAATAAAGAAACACAGAAGTGCAAAACTAAGTAGAAAATATAGATCAAAATATTTTTAGGAATTTTTAGAAATTTTAAAAACACAGAAATTTGAAACTCGACGCTAGCGCCGGTGCTAGTGCTAGCGCGGGAAACAGTAAGTGATTTTTTAGGGTTTTGAAAATTTTGATTCTTGGACTTGATTAGGTGTCCCATTAGTAGTTTCATGCTGAATTTGCAGAATTTTTTGGAAATGTTTTTGATGGTTAAAAATGAAGAAAATTGCATTTGTAAGCATGTTTTAACATGAAAGATCTAGGACACTTATCTCAAGTCGTGACAAACGAGATCTTGCATGAGCTATAAGATAGATTATCATAATGTATGTGAATTCAAATTTTTCTAGACTTTTATCACAATTTAAAGTCACATAGTTATTTTATCGTTCAATTTTATTTTATTTTACTTCATAATTAATTCATTATGGTAATATGAGATAACTAGCATGAATTATATCTATTAGTTGATAATGCTAGAATAATGAGTTTGATTGTAATTGTTATACCACAAGATTAATTGAGATACTGTTGCATGTATTCAGGAAAGTGATTTCATTTGATTTCATTTGATTTAATTGAGATAATGATTTAATATTTTGACATAGAATGAATGATTTCATTTGATTTATTAATATAAAGTTGATTCTATGGTTTATAAACAAATGAGATACATGCAAGTCATACTACATTAATTCATTCATGTAATTATTATGATCACCAATGAAATGTTAGAACTGAGTGGATCTTTTGAATTTAGAGATCTTTTGATTTTACATAATTATGATTTTAGAGAGTTTTAGCAAAAGATATCAATAGAGCATGGTGGTGCGTATGGCATCAATATTTATGACAATTAATCTTTCAATATGTCTTATGTGTTTTTCTTTTTAATTTAGATAAATATCTCATAGCAAATTCAGAATTTTATCCACTTGTTGGTGAAGGCTAAAAATCTAATAACCGGATTTAATTTGAAATATCTTATAACAAATTTAGAGTTTGATTCAAATGGATAATATAAGATATTTAGAAGTAATGAATATAAGAATAAAAGATGGGTCATCAAAATAAAATATGATTTGGAATTTTGACCAATTTGATTTTATAAACATATTGATCTTGTAAAAGATAAGATCATATTTTCAAAATTGTATAGGATGACCATGACATGATAGTTCAAAAGAAATAAGAAAAATAAGAAAAATTAAAAGACATGAAAGCATATCATGAAGTAGAACTTTGTATATTTCATTTTGAAAGGATTCTACTTCATGCAATTGATGATACCTAATGGATAAGAGATTTAGGTGTCCAAAAAGGACCATGAGTGATGGTTCCTTTGGGTACCCAAATGCATCGTGATGATTTTTGTGAAGACAAAGATGAACGAGTCCTTTCATGTGAAGTGAATGTTTCATTTTTAATTTTAGGCCTCCATTCAAACCTTGGTTTAATGTTATTCTTATTCATCAAATTTCCATTGAGATTATCTTTATATTGATGATTATGATTGCAATGATTATTAAAAGTGTTGTTCATAGGAAATTTGTGAGCATTTAATTTTATGTTGGGAGAAGATTGATGTTGTAAATGATAGTAATGATTGTATTTTGGAATTTCATTTTCAATCTTTTGAGGTTTGTTATTTCTATTGCTTGGCTTGTTCAACTTATAAGAAATCATATTCAACTTGCTTTTGGATTTTGCATTATTTTGAGATTGTATGTTTTGAGAGTTTTTCTTTATGATTTCCTTAAGCAAGTTGATTTTAGTTTTTAATTCATTATTTTTAATCATTAAATTATGTCTAGCTTTATTATAAGCGATTGTGCTATTTTTAAGAATGGAAACAATTGAATCAATATGATCTTGATAGTTGTTTCTATATTCATCAAATGTTTCATCCATCTCTTTAATTTCAATTTTATATTCTTTACACTTAGCACAATCATTTATCAAAGATGAATTTTCTAAACATAATTTTTCATTTTGTTCTTTTACTAAAATAAAATCCTTTTCAAGTTTCTTGTGCTTTTCTTTTAATTCATTATATTCTACACAAGTTGTAGTGTTTTCAACTAAGGAGCCATGTGTAGAACTAGATAAATTAGAATTTGATTCTTCATTAATTTTTGCCTTTAAATTTTTATTTTCTAAGCGCAAATGTTTATTAGCATTTTTTAATTTCTTAATTTTGCGCTTAGTATTTTGTAACAATTGTAATGAAGAGATAGAAGTACAAAAGATAGAATTTGATTTCCTTACATTGCTTTTGGATGAGGGAGGATTTGAACATATTGTTCCTTTGTCTTCTTCTTGGCATTCCTCTTCCAAAAGTAAGATTGCTTCATCTCTTTCCTTTGATGTGTGCTCCATTGATTCGTCATGAGGAGGGCATTCTTGATGATTTGTGCACGCTTGCATATTCTCCGGTTCATGCGATTGTTCCATACCTGTAGATGGAGAATCATACATTTTTTCAAGAAATTGTCATACTTTATATGCACTTGAAAAGCAATATATCAATTTGAAAATTTCATTTGAGAGACCACAAAACAAATAGTGTTTAGCTTTTGCATTTAATTGAAGTTCTTTTTTATTTGATTCATTTGCGGGTCTTGCTATTTGCTAAATTCCAAACTTCGATGTCTAAAGTTTTAATAAATTTTTCAATTAAGATTTTCCATCCTTTATAATTTGTCCCTTCAAATAAAGGTGGTGCAAGTGATTTTTCCTCTTCACAAAAATTTTCCCCACTAGTTGAAGCGAGATCATGAGACGCCATTATTCCCGGTTGTTAAGCCGATTGGAATAAAACCGCTCTGATACCACTTGTTGGATCGGTCGGCGCCCTTAGAGGGGGGGTGAATAAGGGTTTTCAAAAACTTTAGATTATATTTAGAAAAACTTCGGAAAATTGCATTAATAAAACAAGAAGTCAAGTAAAACAAAAAGAGAGACAAGCTTTATTGATATTAAATAAGTTTTACAAAACTTGATCTCAATGGCGCTAGAGATCGGAGGCGAATAATAAAAACTCTTTTTCATTTTCTATATCGACTCGTATCCCCACGAACCGGTTGGCTTTAGCCGATCTCTCCCCAGATACGGCCTCAAGCCGCTCTAGCCAATCTATCCCCAGAAAGGCCTCGAGCACCCCCTAGACCTAGCCTAGATCTAGTCGCCAACACGAGGCGAATTTCATCCCTAAGTCCTACCCCAGACCTAGTCGCCAACACGAGGCGATTTCACTACCGTTTACAGAAAAGATATGAAATGAAAAGACAATAATATAAAAACTCCCTCTATGTGGATCTCTTGGAGAAGTGGACGAAGGCCCGCAGAGTATGATCGTAGTCGATGCAGCCTTTCGTCACGATGATGACGCATGTTGAAATCTTCTCCACGGATCTCCTTAAGGCTTTATGGAATTGTGGGAGTATCGATCTGAATCTTCCTCTCTCTACTGTGGCACGAAGCTCTGGAGTTTGGGATTGGAGGAGGATGAAGAATTCGGAGCCAAAGCATCCAATTTATAGCCTTCACGCTACCGCCGGCGCTAGTCGCTACTGCCGGCGCTAGCCCGGATTAGGAAACATTTTGCGCGGCAGGATCTTCAATCCGCGGCAACATATTGCTCCATGCCTCTTGTGCGCCATTCTACCGCCAGCGCTAGTAGCTAACGCCAGGCGCTAGCTCCTTCTAAAAACGATGCCAGAATTGCGCAGATCAATGCTAGCGCCGGGCGCTAGCGCTACCGCCGGCGCTAGTGAGTCTCTTTGAATTTTGGCCTCAATTTTGGGGGCAGACATCATGAGTACTCCTTGAGTCATGTGGACTATGCTAACCTGCACACTTGAACACACAAGATCAAATACACATAAGATTTGTTATTCTCAAACCTAGGAGATGCGGAAGACCATATTCCAACAGAGGCCAAACTGCACCAGTACATCCTGGAGCACGGGATTGACCTTGTCTACCTCCGGCGAAACGTCAACTCGCTCCCGCCCATTCTGCAGGGTGAGGGTGAGTTTTCTAAACCTTCTCCATTCGCTTGGTTTTGTTGATTTCATACCATTCGCTGAGCCGTTCGTGTTCACAAATAGGCGTGCGAGACCTCCCTCTTCATCCGCCGCGTCCCTCTGGTGTTTCCGTGTCTTTTGCACAAGCCGTCGTGGATGCCTGTCGGGAGGAACTCTCCTCCTCCAAGTCTAGCAGCCGGAAACGAAAAACCGGGGTGCCTCCTTCCTCCTCTTCCAAGAAGTCGAGATGTCCTCCTTTCGTCAAAGGGAGGGGGGTTTTGGATGAGACCCCAGGGGCGAAAGCTCCGGCCCAGATCCCGGGAACGGGTGCGTCGGACGAGAATGTTCTCCATGCAGGGCCGTCGTTGCCACCGCCGCCATTGCCCAGGGACCACCGGAACTTCCCCCAGGGCGAGAAGTATGTGGACCCCTCAGGGGCTCCCTTGGTGAAGTGGGACAGGAACTCGAATAGGGTCTCGCTCTCCACCCTCCATCCATCATGGATAGAGAGCGACCTCGCCAGTGGTGAGGCTTACGCCATTGCGTATGCCCTCTACGGTCATGAAGATGCCGAGGTCTTCGATGCCGAGAAGATGCAAGTTCTCGCCCACGAGACGGCTCGAGCCCTACTGCGGGCCCTTGAGCCATATGTCTTTGCGCCGGAGCATTAATCTGGCACGGATTCTGGCGGAGGTTGAGGAGACCAGGGCTATTGTTTCTGCCGTGGTGCGTGAACTCAGGGTGATGCTGGAAGCTGCGGAAGCCCTTCTCGCCAGCCGCCCCGTCAGAGAGGTATATCCTCCCCCCCCCCCACCCCACCCCCCACCCCCCGCGAATGACCGTTGCTGACTGCCGCACTTTCTTCTCACCACCTTTGTTTTTTCAGGACACTACGATCGCCGAGATGCTTCGCGCGCGGGTGGTCAACCTCTAGGAGGAAGTCCGGCTGGCTAAAGCCGAGGCCCAACAGTCGCGAGAAGTCGGTGCTTCGGCACTCGCCTCGGGGAGTAGGGGCACTTTTACCCCCACCATGAGCTAGAGCAGCTGATGCAGGAGAACGCTCAGAGCGTCGTGAAGCACGGGCTGCAGGTGCTGCGACAGGCTGGGTATCTGAAGGAGGAGGTCGAATGCCTCTCCGCCCGACAAGTCATCCCCGAGCTCTACAACCCGATCCCCTTCCCGGAAGATGAGGACGGAGAGCCACGAGAAGACGCCCTCCTCCTGGATTCGGGCGAGAGCGACGGATCTTCTGGCGAGAAGCCTGCCGGCCCATGAGAGGGGCCCTTGTGATTTTTGCTTTCTTTTTATCTTTCATTTTGGATGTAATCATGAAATGGGGCGAGTCCCCTTGGCATATATATCGATTACAAATTTTTATGTTATCTTGATTTTTACTCATTTGCTACTGTATCTCACTAGGCTCATTAGGACGTTGGGTCGTAGTGTTATTGTCTTGGCCACTCGCCGGATGCTCGAAGGTGACCTAGGATGCCTTGACCTTTCCGATCTTCCGCTACTCGCTCCACTCACCCTCTCTGACCATTCGCCTACGTCAGGGGTCTCGCCTGGATAGGTTATAAGGGAGAGGAGAGACTACCTCACTGATGTGCAATCCTCGCGAGTGCTCTTGAGGTCGACCTTTGAGAATCTAGGGCCAGCCATCGAGTGAGCCTTCGGTCCTGCCAGCTAGATGAAAGCCTGGACAGCGGGTCTGCTCGGGGCCATCTCCTCAAAAACTTAGAACCTGCCACCGAGTGAGCCTTCGGACCTGCCAGCTAGATGAGAGCCTGGACAGCGGGTCTGCTCGGGGCCATCTTCTCAAAAACTTAGAACCTGCCACCGAGTGAGCCTTCGGACCTACCAGCAAGATGAGAGCCTGGACAGCAGGTCTGCTCGGGGCCATCTCCTCAAAAACTTAGAACCTGCCATCGAGTGAGCCTTCGGACCTGCCAGCTAGATGAGAGACTGGAAAGCGGGTCTGTTCGGGGCCATCTTCTCAAAAACTTAGAACCTGCCACCGAGTGAGCCTTCGGACCTGCCAGCTAGATGAGAGCCTAGACAGCGGGTCTGCTCGGGGCCATCTTCTCAAAAACTTAGAACCTGCCACCGAGTGAGCCTTCAGACCTGCCAGCTAGATGAGAGCCTGGACAGCGGGTCTGCTAGGGGCCATCTTCTCAAAAACTTAGAACCTGCCACCGAGTGAGCCTTCGGACCTGCCAGCTAGATGAGAGCCTGGACAGCGGGTCTGCTCGGGGCCATCTCCTCAAAAACTTAAAACCTGCCACCGAGTGAGCCTTCGGACCTGCCAGCTAGATGAGAGCCTGGACAGCGGGTCTGCTTGGGGCCATCTTCTCAAAAACTTAGAACCTGCCACCGAGTGAGCCTTCAGACCTGCCAGCTAGATGAGAGCCTGGACAGTGGGTCCGCTCGGGGCCATCTTCTAAAAAACTTAGCACCTGCCACCGAATGAGCCTTCAGACCTGCAAGCTAGATGATAGCCTGGACAGCGGGTCTGATCGGGGCCATCTTCTCAAAAACTTAGAACCTGCCACCGAGTGAGCCTTCGGACCTGCCAGCTAGTTGAGAGCCTGGACAGCAGGTCTGCTCAGGGCCATCTCCTCAAAAACTTAGAACCTGCCACCGAGTGAGCCTTCGGACCTGCCAGCTAGATGAGAGCCTGGACAGTGGGTCTGGTCGGAGCCATCTTCTCAAAAACTTAGAACCTGCCACCGAGTGAGCCTTCGGACCTGCCAGCTAGATGAGAGCCTGGACAGCGGGTCTGCTCGGGGCCATTTTCTGGAAAACTTAGAACCTGCCACCGAGTGAGCCTTCGGACCTGCCAGCTAGATGAGAGCCTGGACAGCGGGTCTGCTCGGGGCCATCTTCTCAAAAACTTAGAACCTGCCACCGAGTGAGCCTTTGGACCTGCCAGCTAGATGAGAGCCTGGACAGCGGGTCTGCTTTGGGCCATCTTCTCAAAAACTTAGAACCTGCCACCGAGTGACCCTTCGGACCTGCCAGCTAGATGAGAGCCTGGACAGCGGGTCTGCTCAGGGCCATCTTCTCAAAAACTTAGAACCTGCCACTGAGTGAGCCTTCGGACCTGCCAGCTAGATGAGAGCCTGGACAGCGGGTCTACTCGGTGCCATTTTTTGGAAAACTTAGAACCTGCCACCGAGTGATCCTTCGAACCTGCCAGCTAGATTAGAGCCTGGACAGTGGGTCTTCTCGGGGCCATCTTCTCAAAA
Organism: Dactylorhiza incarnata; assembly: GCA_033032865.1. Lineage (NCBI taxonomy): Eukaryota > Viridiplantae > Streptophyta > Magnoliopsida > Asparagales > Orchidaceae > Dactylorhiza > Dactylorhiza incarnata. Next base: position 31,430,858 of record JAWHQI010000003.1, on the reverse strand, counting down.
ACTTAGAACCTGCCACCGAGTGAGCCTTCAGACCTGCCAGCTAGATGAGAGCCTGGACAGCGGGTCTGCTCGGGGCCATTTTCTGGAACCTTCGAGGTTTCCCCACAAGCTGCAGCATTACTTTCACGCATACAGGTTAAACAGAGTATTCTCATTTCAAAAGCATTAGCATTACATAGTTTTTAGGGATAGAAGCGTTTGAGATCGTCACCACTCCATGTGTGACTGAGGGGTTGGCCCTCCACATTCTGAAGGCGATATCCCCCAGACTTTAGCGCCTCTTCCACTACATAGGGACCTTCCCAGTTGGGATTAAGGTTTCCCACTGCGGCAGACCTTCCAGCCGCGTCGACCTTCTTGAGTACTAGGTCCCCCTTTTCGAATTGCTTGACCCTGATGTGCTTGTCGAAGTACTTGGCCATCCGCCGCTTGACCTTTTCTTGGCAAATGGCTGCCAGATCCCGGGCTTCTTCGATGAGGTCGAGGGAGAGTCGCAACTCCTCTTCGTTCCCAGCTCTCCAATCTTCCTCTCCATTCGTGGCGGCCTTTACCCATGGCGTCATGACTTCGAACTCTATGGGGATGACGACCTCGCAGCCGTGAAAGAGCTTGAAAGGGGTCTCACCCGTGGCGGTGTTGGGGGTAGTCCTTAAAGCCCACAGGAACGAGGGGAGCTGCTCCACCCAATTGCCCTTAAGATCATCCACCTTCTTCCTGAGCAAGTTCACGATAATCTTGTTTGCCGCCTCCACCTGCCCGTTGCTCCTGGGATGGTGGATGGATGCAAACCTGAGGTCTATCCCCAACTAGCCACAAAAACTGATGAACTCCTCGCTGGCGAATTGCGGGCCATTATCTGTGACTATGGCCTGCGGATGCCCATGTCGACAGATGATCTCCCCCTATATGAAGTTGCGGATCACCAGGGAGGTGACCTTGGCCAGCGCCTTGACTTCCAACCACTTCGAGAAGTAGTCGATCATGACCAAGAGGAATCTCCTCTGCCCACTGGCCTGGGGGAAGGGTCCCACCAGATCCATCCCCCATATGGAAAATGGCCAGGGCGCTGTGATACTCCTTATCCTCTGAGCAGGCAGGAGCTGAAGCGGGGCGAACATCTGGCACTTCTGGCATTTCTTAGCGAAGGTCGCCGCATCTTTACTCAAGGTCGGCCAAAAGTACCCCTGCCTCATTATCCTTGCCTCCAATATCCTGCTCACCGAGTGGCTTCCACACTCGCCGGAGTGAACTTCTTCCAAGATCCTCGGGACTTCATCTTCTGAGATGCATCGGGCTAGGAGGCCCGAGAGGGTCTTCCGATACAAATCCCCATCATGGAGTACGTAGTAGGCGGACTTGTACCGGAAGCTCCTCTGGTCTGGAACCTCCTCCGAGAATTTCCCTGTTGCAAGGAAGGTAACGAAGGGATCCTTCCAAGAGGGCCGCTGCTCTACTTCCATGAGTTCCCCCTCCTCGATCGAAGGACGGAACAGGTCTGTCAGGGTTCCTCCGGCTCGAGGACCGGCCTTGGCCAAGCGATCCGCTGGGGTGCTCTCCTCCCGAGGGATGTGCCTGATGGAGAAAGTCTTGAACGCTCCAATGAGGCGTCTCACTTTGGCTAAGTATCTTATGAGTGTAGGTTCCCTCGTCTCGAACTCTCCCTTGATCTGAGAGGCTATTATCATCGAGTCGGTGAGGACCTCCACGTCATGGACTCCCATTTCCTGAGCCAGACGCAGGCCGGCGACTACCGCCTCATACTCCGCCTGGTTGTTGGTGATTGGGAAATGTATTACGAGCGTCTGCTCGATCTTCATCCCATGGGGGCTCTCCAGCACCACCCCTCCTCCGAGAGAATTTTTGCCCGAGGCCCCGTCAACCAGCAGCTTCCACGGAACATGACTAGGGGCTTGATCCTCCTCCATCTCGGCCAAATAATCTGCCATGAAATCTGCCACTACCTGTGCCTTCATGGATAGTCGAGGGACGAAGGTGATATTAAACTCACTTAAATCTATTGACCACTTCGCGAGCCTCCCCGAGTGCTCTACTCCTTCGAAGATCTGGCGAAGGGGGTGATCAGTCACCACTTGAATTGAATGGGCCTGGAAGTATGGCCTGAGCTTTCTTGCCGCGACGACCAGAGCGAAGGCCAGCTTCTCTAAAATTGGGTACCTAAGTTCTGCCTCCCTCAAGACCCTACTTACGTAGTAGATGGGCAGCTGCTTCTTGCCTTCTTCCCGGACCAGGACAGAGCTTACGGCCTCAGTCCCGACTCTGAGGTACAAGGCTAGGTCCTCCCCCTCCTTGGGACCCTGGAGCAGCGGAGCCTGGGTGAGCTGGCTCTTCAAGGCCTGGAAGGCCTCCTCGCATTCCTTTGTCCACTCAAATTTCTGGTTTCCTCGTAACATTTTGAAGAAGGGGGAGCATTTCTCCCCGGCCCGGGAGAGAAACCTGCTCAACCCCGCGAGCCTTCCCGTCAAGCGCTGAACCTCCTTGGCATTCCGAGGTGATCCCAACTCCATGATGGCTTTGACCTTGTCTGGGTTAGGTTCTACCCCCGAAGGGGTGAGAAGGTGTCCCAGGAACTTCCCCTTGCTGGCCCCGAACACACACTTCAGGGGGTTCAGGCACATCTTGTACTTGCGCGGGGTGGCGAAGGTTTCCTCGAGGTCTTGGAGATGAATGCTCACGCTCTTGCTCTTCACCATGAGGTCATCTACGTAAACCTCCAAGTTCCTTCCTCTTTGCTCCTTAAAAACCCGATCCATCATTTTCTGGTAGGTTGCTCCTGCATTTTTCAGCCCAAAGGACATCATCTTATAGCAGTAGCACCCCTCCCGGGTGATGAACGAGACATCTTTGATATCCGGGGAGTGCATCCTGATCTGGTGATAACCTGAAAAAGCATCCAAAAAACTCATCACAGAAAAACCGATGGCTGAGTCAACCAGCGCGTTGATCTGAGGCAGGGGATAACAATCCTTAGGGCAGGCTTTGTTTAATAAAGAAAAGTCAATACACATACGCCAGCGACCATCGCACTTTTTTTACCATGACGACATTGGAGACCCAGCCTGGATACTGGATCTCCGATACAAAACCTGCTTCGAGGAGCTTGGCCACCTCCTCGCGAATCGGTTCTTCGAGCTTGTCGGTGAAGGTCCTCCTCTTCTGTCGGATGGGGCGGGCTCCTGGCTCAAGGTTGAGACGATGGCAAGCCATGTCCGCCTCGATGCCTGGCATGTCTGCTGCGCTCCATGCGAAGATGTCCACGTTCTTCTGGATGCACTCCAGCATCCTTACCCTGTCCTCCGGGCCGAGTCCCCCACTGACACGGACCTTCTCCACCCTTCCTTCCTGGGTGATGACCTCCATCTCTACCACTTCCTCCGCCGCCTCAAGATGGGCTGGCTCTTCCCATCTGCCCTTCGCTTCTCGCCCTTCTACCCGGGCCTCCTCCTCTGCGGCACCTTCCTTCTCCATTGGTTTGACCTGCTCCTCCTGAGCTACCTCCATCTCCTTTCCTCGGGCACTGCCCTCTTCCTCTTCTCCCCTCTTCTCCACTCCTTCCCCTGGCCCCTCCGGCCTCTTCATCTCTTCATCCATCTTCTCGGCCTCCACCATCCAAGAGATGGTGTTGACGGCGGTCACGTAGCACTGCCTTGCCACCTTTGCATCTCCCCGGATTTGGATCTGGACTCCTCCACTATGGAACTTCAAGCACTGGTGGTATGATGAGGGCACACATCGGAAGGCACTGATGAGGGGGCATCCGAATATGGCGTTGTAGCTGCTCGGAGCGTCAACGATGATGAACCGGCAGTTCTTCGGGACCCCTCCTAATGCCACCTGGAGGCCAACACCTCCCTCAACCTCCTTCCTTTCTCCTGAGAAACCGAACAACGGCCCATCAGAGGCCTGCACCCTCTTCTTCTCCACCTCCATCGCATCGAAAGCCTTCTTGAAGATAACATTCACTGAGCTCCCATTGTCCACCAGGATTCGGGAGACCGTGAAGTTTTCTATCGCCGTCTGGATCACCAGGGCGTCGCAGAACGGGTCCTCATAATCGGGCATATCTTCCGAGGAGAAGGTGAGCTTCTCTGTGGGGGGTGGGGTCTGGGAAGTTGACGCGACGTCTCTCCGGAACATCGCCTGGAAGCTCCTCTTGCGAGAGGCCTCTATCCCAACCCCACCATGAATCACCCCAATTCCCCCCTGGCTCCTACATCCGCCCTGTCTTCGCACCGGTCTTCCTCCCCCTCCGGGAAGACCTCTTCGATCCTCATTGGCTGCGGCCGTGGCTGACCCCTTTCCCTCATCTCCAAGAATTCTGGGCAGGTGGCCGTCGCGTGACCTTCTTCTTGATGAAAGTCACAAAAGGGAAACGCCACCCTGCCCCCTCTTCCTGCTCTTCCCCTTCCTCCTCTGGCTCCTCTACCTCCTCTTCCTCGGCCTACTGCCATAGCTTGCTCCCTTGGGGGGTGAGGGGGTCTGGGGCCTTGCCTCCACCCCAGATTGATTCCCCCCGCCTCTCTTCCTTGGTACCCCCCTTCCTGACCCCTCGCTGGTCCTTCCTGGTGCCTCCAGCCCAACCTGTTGTTGGTCTTTCGAACCCCTGACCCCTGTGTTCTTCTCGCCTTCTTCCTTCTTGCTGCCTCACCTCAGGCTTGCTCATCTTCGCCAACCTCTTGTAGAATTCTGGGTTGGCCGCCTCCCCTTCTATCTCCTTCGTTTCCCGCTCCATCAACTCCTCAAAGGAGAGAGGGTCCCTTCTCTTCAGGTCCATTTTGAAGAATCCATCTCGCAACCCCACGATGAATGCCATCTTGAGGGAAAACCCCGGCACCTCCTGCACGAGGTGTATCTCCTATTGAAACCTGTCCACATAGTGTGCCAGTGATTCCCCCTCCCTTTGCCTGATCTTGAAGAGAGCCTCCGCATCCTTCTTTCTGTTCTTCGACGTCGAGAAGCACAGCCAGAAGCTCCGGCGCAGATCGTCGAACGCATAGATGGAACCTACGGGGAGCTGGTGGAACCAGTCCCTAGCTTTCTCCTTCAAAGTGGTCGCGAAGAGTCGGCACTGAAAGGCATCCGACATGGGCAGAATTGAAACCATGTCCTCAAACCATTGCAGGTGCATGACTGGGTCGTCCCTGCCAGTATAATAGGACATCTCCGGCCCTCGGAACCCCTCCGGCACTGGGGCTGAGAGGATCATCTCGCAAACAGGGCTCCCTTCCCCTGCTCGGCGAGTGGTCCTCTCGCGCGGAGCCAACTCGTAGACCTCCACACTCGCCGGGCTGCTGAACAGCTACCGCTCAGGGAGATCTCGCACGCTTCCTTCCGCTGGCACTTCCTTCCCAGGTCGCTGCCCCGGAGCATTCTCGCCAATCTGCTGGGGCGGAACCACGGGGACTGTCGGCGTCTCGCACTCGCTTCTCCCTGCGAGAACCATCTGCAGGACTTCTCGCTTGAACTTTTCGAACATCTCCAGCCACTCCCCTGTCGCCGGTGGCTGCAAGTGACCTGAGTCAGAACCATTTCCCCCATCTTCTGTCATCCAACCTAGCTTAAGATTTTCCTTCACCGGCTACGGTCCACGCTCACCGCACCAAAAATGTTGAAACCGGCAATCGGTCTCCTGGGTTCGGACCCACTGGGGGGTGTAGCCGACGCTTACTTCTCCCTCACTAAACTCTCTGACTGGTGGATGAGGAAATTGGAATAGACCCAAGGCTGCAGCGAGGAGGTCCCGTCACATACCCGGAAGATCTTAGAGAGCTTCCCCTCCCAAACTAAAGCTCAGCCGGGCACCTTGGAGGGCACTAGCAACCAACCAAGACTAGCCTAGAGGAGAGGACTCTCCAAGAATCGGATCTCCTCCAAGGTGCCCTTAAGGGTCTATTTATAGATTTTTCTAGGCTGGTCTGCAAATAACATGAATCCGCCTTTTAATTTTACTAACCGCACCGCAAATTGGTCTGCTTATAGCCTAACTCCGCTGGTCTGAAGGGCTATTTGCAGCCCATATGGGGCATCGTGGTCATTTCCTCCTTAAAGCCCTGGGGGGCGAGTGGTCCATGAGGGCACCACTCGCCGAGCTCCCGCTCGGCTGGGCGAATGCACGCACTCCTGGGCGAGTGGTTCGCGAGGGCGCCACTTGCCGATTTTCTCCTTCTCGCCTGCGGCTCGCCCCTACTCACCCGGGGGTCTTCCCACCTGTCTCAGCCTGGGCGAATGATCTGGCTGACCCAGATCTCGCCAGTTGGCTTGAGGGACCCACTCCGCGAATACGGGTTGTACACACTGTACCTACTCCCATGATCCTTCCTTTACCGTTATCACCAAACGTTACGATCCCTCCTTTCTTCTTTTCTAGGCTAAGGAACTTTGCTTTGTTGCCCGTCATGTGCTTGGAGCAGCCTGAGTCCAAGTACCACACATCCTCCATTTCCTTAGCCTTCCTCCAAATCTAGAAAGAAGATGAGAGTAAAGATCCGGATACCCAAGAGGTACCACCCATGGAGTAAGTGGATTTCATTGGTACCCAAATTTGTTGTAAAGATCGTTGTTTTATATTCCTGCAAGAGCTAGACGTGTGTCCAAACTTAAGACAATTAGCACATGAAATAAAGGGGTTGAGACCCTATTCTGAATTTCTACATTGCTCTTGCTGGATGATGTTTGAACATTAGAAAAAATAGGAGATTTTTTTAACTGTTGAGCTACCGCCGGCATTAGTGGCTAGCGCCGGGCGGTAGGGCTCACTTTGATATCCGAGCCGAAAATTTCCAGAACCATAACATTGGTTTCCCAAAATCATATCCAAGGATTTTTGACCTATCCCAAATTTTTTTATGGCCATATTGAGATCATGATTTTGTTTTTTAAGAGATACATTTTCTTGTACAATCATAACACATTCATTTTCAAAACCCTTTTTGTTATTTTCAATTTGTAAGAGAGATGTTTTTAGTTTTCTCTCTAAGTCCCCCTTTTCTTTTGTAATAGTTTTGATTTGTGAGAGGGCCTTAGAGAGAGAAACTTCAAGTTCTTTTGTGTTAAATAAGGAGTGCTCACACTCTTGACATGAAACATTTGCCTTTTCAAGGGAAATTAATTGTTTAGTAAGCTTATGATTTTCTTTGATGATTGATTCATTTTCATGATTTAAAATAATATTATCTTTTACACTTTTATCATAGGATTTGCAAGTTTGAACAAATTCATCATAGAGTTCTTCTAAGGTGGGAGGAGATACCTCAGTGTCGTTAAGAACACTGGTGTCGTCATCGTTGCTTTTTTTCATTAAGCATAAGTTTGCTTCCCCCTCGCAGCTTGACTCGGATCCGCTTGATTCTTCAGATGAAGAGTCATCCCAAGTTGCGACTTTCAATACTTTCTTTTTCTCCTTCGCTTTGTATTGTTCTTTTTGCTCCTTTTGATAGTTCGGGCACTGGCTCCGAATGTGCCCGGTCTTTCTGCAGTGGTAGCACTCTGTTGATGGTCTTTCTTCTTCGTCTTCACTTCCTTTTTTCTTTCTTTGATGAAGAGGAAGATCCTTTTCGTCGAGCATCCTTTTGGAAGTATTTCCGGAAGGTGTTCCTTCTCTCCGGATTCCTAATGAACTTCCTGAAGTTCTTCACCAGGATACCTTCTTCATCATCATCATCATCGATGCTCTCCTTCTTTGATTTTAGTGCCAGCGCCTTTTTCTTTGACTCTTTGTTGTATTCATCGTGTTGAATCTGGAGTTCTACCACATGGGTTTTGAGATTCCCAATAAGGTTCTCGATCTGGAGCATTCTTAGGTTGTGCGACTTCGAGATGGCCATCACCTTTGGATTGAACCTTGGAGGTAGAGAGAGAAGAATTTTCCTAACCAAGTGCCCGTCTGAGTAGATCTTTCCAAGTGCTTTTGAAGCGTTGACGATCTTGGTGAAGCGAGGGTACATCGAGTTGATATCCTCTTTGGTATCCATCCTGAATTTTTCATATTCAGACTCCAGTTGGAATAGCTTTGCATCTTTTACCTGCGATGTACCTTCAAGAGTAACTTACAATTGATTCTAAATATCATAAGCAGTTACACATGCAGAAATTCTATTAAACTCAGTTCTATTTAAAGCGCAATATAAAGCGTTCATCGCCTTAGCATTATTTTTGCACATTAGTTTATCGTTATCATCCCATTTATCCTTAGGTTTAAGTAGTGTCTCTTCTCCCACTACAATTGTAGGAGGAGAGTACCAAACTTCTACCATGTTCCATACTTCCACATCCATGGTTATAAGAAAACACATCATTTGATTTTTCCAGTAGTTGAAATCTGACCCAGAAAAAAGAGGTGGTCGACTAACACCCTGACCCTCCGAAAAAGTGAGATCATGAGACGCCATTATTCCTGGTTGTTAAGCCGATTGGAATAAAACCCCTCTGATACCATTGTTGGATCGGTAGGCGCCCATAGAGGGGGGGTGAATAAGGGTTGTAAAAATTTATATTATATTTTGGAATACTTGAAATAATATGTGATTATGAAGGTGAGAAATCAAACAAACCAAGTGAAATAAAGTAGAGACATGCTTTATTAATATGAAATATAGTTTTACAAAAATTGATTTCTATAACGCTATAAATCGGTGGCGAATAATAATAACTCGTTTTGTTTTCTATCCCGACTCACATCCCCACGAACCGGTGGCCCTAGCCTATCCTTCCACAGATTCGGCCTCAAGACGCTCTAGCCAATCCAACCCCGGATATGGCCTTGATCACCCCTAGACCTAACCTAGATCTAGTCACCAACACGAGGAGAATTTCAGCCCTAAGTCCTACCCAGACCTAGTCGCCAACACAAGTCGAATTCTCTAACGATTTACAAGGAATATGAAAGGATAATAATAAAAACTCCCTCTTGAAGAACTTCTGAAGTTGGAGAAGATGATCCACTGTAGGATAAGCGTTGTTGAAGCGGACGTCGTTTGGATTCGGCGTGAAGAAGTCCTCCTTCAGAAATTCACAGAGCTTTGGTGGGAGATCAACTTTTGGCCAAATCAGGCTCTGGAATTCAGGCACTCTACCTCTCTCTCTCTGATGGATGTCTGAAACGAGAGAAGAGGGGTCCAATTTATAGACTCAGCGCTAGCGCCATCTCTACCTCTACCGCCGGCACTATCCCATATTAGGACATATTCGGCGCGGGAGAATCTTCAATCCGAGGAAACATTTTCGTCTTGCCTTCTGTGCTCCGCGCTACCGCCTGCGCTATCCGCTGCCGCCTGGCTCTAGCTCCTTCTAAATGTACTCCCGGGATTGCGTTAATCATCGCTAGCGCCGGGCGCTAGGTGCTACCGCTTGCGCTAGTGGGCATGTTGGAATTATTGGCAACCTTCTTATGTCATCCTTGAGTCATATGGACTTTGTTTCCTGCACACTTAAACACACAAGATCAAATACACATAGGATTTGTTATTCTCAAACCTAGGAGATGCGGAAGACCATATTCCAACAGCAAGTGGGTAACGACACACTACTCTCCCCCAGACTTAAATCAAAACATCACAGAATGCAATACTACAATTATAAAAGGAGGTAGGAGGAGAGGTTACCCCATGCTCAGAAATGAGCATACCAGAAAATTGGTCTTAAGCTTCAAATTCAGCTCTATATGTCTGCCACTAAAGTCGCCACTCCTAAAAGAAATAATCTCCACATTGCACATATACTAACTATTATACTAAAACAAAACCAAAAGAATAACAAACTATATGCACTGATATTAAGACCAAAAGGCTAATGCGGCACAGACTACAACAAGGAAATAATAAAAGAAAATTGTCCATAACCACACCCTGGGGAAGAAACCCCAACAGAATAAAGTCAAGTACAGTGAAAAGCAATAATTAGCGACTAAAATAATACGAATTTGGTATTCAAACGAATTTGAGATGAAAAGAAGAAAGCTATATCCACAAATTTTAGTCAGCTAGGTACACCTTTTGACACTCATTCAAAACATTTATGCCCTCGTAGATTTTCAAATGATGACCATTCACCTTGAATTTGCCTTCTTTTTCTCCTGAAATCTCAATTGCTCCAAAAGGAGAGACATCAGTTACTATGAAAGGGCCACTCCACCGTGACTTCAACTTTCCTGGAAATAAACGAAGTTGGGAATTGTAAAGAAGCACACGATCTCCAAGTTTGAACTCTTTTGGTGCAATACGCCTATCATGCCACCGCTTTGTCTTTTCTTTATAGATGTGTGTGTTCTCATAGGCAAATTGCCGAAATTTGTCAAGTTCATTTAACTGGGCAAGACCCCTGTCCACGGTGGCATGGGTGTCCATATTCAGTAATTTGGTTGTCCACAAAGATTTATGTTCTAACTCCACTAGTAGGTGGCATGCCTTCCCATAAACAAGCTGGAATGGTGACATTTTGATAGGTGTCTTGAAAGCAGTCTGGTATGCCCACAAAGCGTCGTACACCCTCATTGCCCAATCTTTTCTGTTAGAGTGGATTGACTTTTCTATTATCCTTTTAAGTTCTCTATTAGAAACTTCCACTTGTCTGCATGTTTGCGGATGATAGGCTAACGAGAATTTATGAAGCACGCCAAACTTCTTCAATAATTGTAGAAACTGTTTATTACAAAAATGGCTGCCCCCATCGTTTATGATCGTCCGCGGAGCTCCAAATCTAGAAAATATGTTCTTGCAGATGAATTTCAAGACCGTGCGGGCATCATTTGCAGCAACAGTCTCTGCCTCCACCCACTTTGAAACACAATCTACTGCCACTATCATATAATGCTTTCCATGCGACATTGGAAATGGGCCCACGAAATTGATCCCCCAAATGTCGAACCGTTCGCAGATTAACATATTATTGAGCGGCATTTCATCTTTTCGTGAAATATTGCCGGTTCTTTGACATTCATTACATTCTTTTACATGCGTATATGAGTAGCGGAATAATGTGGGCCAATAGAAACCACATTGAAGAACCTTATGTGATGTCCATGCGACACTCATGTGACAACCAGCCTCACGATCATGACAATGTAGCAGTATAGATTTATGCTCAGGTTCAGGAACACACTGGCGAACAATCCCATCGGCATAAGTGCTGAATAATAAAGGGTCCTCCCAGAAATAATATTTCGCGTCGGAAAGAAATTTCTTTCTTTGGTGAAACAATATATTCGGAGGGAGTTCACCACACGCCAAGAAATTAGCCAAGTCCGCAAACCAAGGAGATTTGCACGGGTTCATTCCCACAGTGAAGAGTGTCTCATCCAGAAAATAGTCTGAAATCGGCAGGCGACATGGCAAGGACCACCAAACTCAAGACTGGATAGGTGATCTGCAATCACATTCTCGACACCTTTCTCATCACGTATCACAAGATCATATTCCTGGAGCATCAGGATCCAATGAATTAGCCTTGGTTTGGCATCCTTCTTTTGCTTAAGGTACTTCAGAGCAGCGTGATCAGTATGCATGATTACCTTGGATAAAATGAGATATGGGTGAAATTTCTCAAGAGCGAAGATGACTGCAAACAACTCCTTTTCTGTGGTTGTGTAATTCTGTTGAGCCTCATTTAGTGTGCGGCTTGCATAGTGAATCGTGTAGAAGATCCTATTTTTTCTTTGCCCCAAGACAGCACCAGCAGCAATATCGACGGCGTCGCACATCAGTTCAAACAGAAGCGACCAATCCAGTGATACCAACACTGGGGCAGTCGTCAAACAACTCTTCAAAACATTGAACGCTTGTAGACAGTCATCATTGAAGTTAAACTTCTCATCCTTTCCCAGAAGATTGGATAGCGGCTTAACTATAGATGAGAAGTCTTTGATAAAACGTCGATAAAATCCGGCGTGTCCTAGAAAACTACGAATCCCCTTCACAGATGTTGGGGGAGGAAGCTTCTTGATAGTGTCCACCTTGGCTTGATCAACTTCATGCCCTTGTTCAAAATTTTATGTCCCAGAATGATTCCCTCCCAGACCATAAAGTGGCATTTCTCCCAGTTCAGGACTAGGTTGCTGCTTTCGCATCGCGTGAGAATCGCCAAGAGATTCTTCAAGCAGGAGTCAAAATCCGCACCAAAAATTGTAAAATCATCCATAAAAACCTACAATAATTCTCCCACCATGTCGTAAAAGATAGAGAGCATGCATCGCTGAAAGGTGGCTGGGGCATTACATAACTGATGCGCTATTTCGGCACTGCTAATTAGCAGGCATGAAATGCGATACGACGGTAATGCACCGGTCGCTCAAGTAATAAAAATGGGAAGTTATCCCCAAGTATCGATCTCTCAAGGACCGCAAGTTGGGTAGTACGATTTGCTCTAAACAGGAAAACAGTTAAAAGGAGTAATAAGTAACAACGAGGGGGGGGGGGGGGGTTGATTTGGTTTCGTACGTTATTGCAGAATGAAGAAAGATGCGGGTCAAAACTCCGCTTCGCACGGCGAGATGGGTGCAACGGCCGCGATGCCGTGCTTCGGAAGGCGCGCGGACGGGAAATCACTATGACGGTTGAGGGTCGCACACACCTCTTCTCAAAACATCACCACTTGCAATTGCTAGTGGCTTCACCCACAACAAATCACAGAAAATCACTAGGAACAAAGGGGCTATTCATGCCACCACAACATCAGTGCATATGAAGGAAAGCAAAACTACTTAAGATTAGCTTAACACGTGTTCATACAACACAAAAATGAAGTATAAGCATTCAAGGTTAGAGAGGACCACAAAGAAGAAGTCACGGCTTGGGTTCACGGCCGGAATGAGAAGTTGTCGGGCTCTCTCCGGACTCGGCCCTCAGATGGTGAGCTTGGCTCGAAGGAGGCTGTCACTGCTCCTACGATCTTCAGCGCTTCCTTGGTCTCCTTGGCGAGGAATGCTTGAGCTAATTGTGGATGAAGCTTCCTAATGCTCCCGGATGGAAGGATGGAGGTGGAAATTAACGGAAATGGCCTTGATGGTGGAGGAGATGAAGGGGAAGCCTTCAGCCCTCAAGAGCAGCGGGAAGGAAGAGATTTCCCGCTCTCCGAATCGCTCCCGGTCGTCCTCTGTCGATCCTCCGTTGACTGCCTCGATTCCTGCTTTTTATAGGAAACAGGCTGAAAATTGGCCACGCACGGTCGAACGCACGATCGTGCGCAGACCGTGCAATATTAACGGATAAAATATGGCTTGTAGAATACGCTGCGCCCGTGCGCAGACCTGTATCTTTGTGATTTCAGAGCGTCAGATTCCAAACGCACGGGTAAAATCTGACGCTCTGAAATCACAAAGATACAGGTCGACCGTGCGATATGCATAGAAATTACATTTGGGGGAAAACGGTACGATCAGGTCACCTGCAAACAAGATATACCAGCTGGGAATACATGTCCAGCACAGAAATACATCAAAGAAAGGAAGGGGAGCACAATGTGCTTACCCCCAACAACGAGGAATGCAATTGCACACCGAAATGGGCTTAATGGTGCACCTAGCATGGAATAGTATATATAAATGAAAACGTGACTAAAATGTGGTGCAAACACTAGAATATCATCCCAAATGAGTCCAAAAATATATATATATGGGACTCATCACACCCCCAGACTTAACCATTTGCACGTCTCGGGCAAACTACTCAGCTCTCCTGTCGGAACAATTGAATGTTAGCATGAGTTTGAGCGATAGAGAATTATGCGAAGTCGCATGCTCTCGTACGTAGAAATACATTAGAACAGAATTAAACTCAAGGTTATATCTAATTATTTCTAAAACAGTAGTTTGGAATTTACTTTACTTGGATGGTGAATCCTGGTGAATCTTTCGGTCGCGCAAAAAGGGAAAATAGTGTGACTAATGAGTAAAGTATTACTCAAATCGAAGCTAGGGACAATCTCCTAAGAAATCCATCAAAGTCGGTGTCCATAGGCTTGCACGTTCGCACTCTCTCTACTGCATGAGATGACTCGTGTCTAAAATCAATAGGACTTATAGGCAATTATTGGGCTTGGGTTGAGTATAGGCTAGGTAAGTAGAAGGACGATGGGAATCGCACTCAACACAACCGTCGCACTCAAGAGAATGACAATCACCAATATAACATTTTCAGTACTTACACGACACCCCCGGACTTCAACTGAACATTAGGTGCGCATTGAGCCAAATATACGAAAATTTTGCCGAGAGAAAATTATTATTGCACAACTCTTTTATTTTTCTTTTCTTTTCTTTCTTTTCTTTTCTTTCCTCATTTTGGCAAAAGAACATTTTTAAGCGCAATAAAACGACTCCTTTAGCTAAATTAAAGCTGCCAAACACAACATAGATGACACCAAATGCGATCGAGAAAGAAATTTCGTTTAGCTCAACGGTTGGTGCGAACATAGGTTCGGTTGTATGGCTTTGGTTACATTATTAGTGGAGCTAGACAAGGAGGAAGAGTAGGCTCAAATGGGCTTGCAATGGTGATTACGTAGGTAAGGATTTCAAAAGCACAAACGGATCAAGAGATGGCCTATATCACATTTCATGACGAGTACCTCAACACAATCGTGTCGAGAGTCGCCTAGTGCAAGTTCTAGCCACCGAGAAAGGTTGTCCTTCCTTTCGACCCTAGTAATAAGCTACTTCTAGTCTGCTACACTCGACCTATTGCTACCGTTGGATTCACCGGATTCACCACTAAAGTAAAATAAATTTCATCTACTATAACAGAAATAATTACATTACAACTCTGAATTTTATTCTACCCTAATTGAATTTCTAGGTGTGACGGGAGCACATGACTAGAGCACTACTCGAGTCAACATTTTTCTCTACTCCTCACTCAAACACTAACAGTTCAATTCTTATGAGCGGGAAAACCTCGCAGTGATACCCAATAAGCACGCGTGATCAAGTGCGCGTGAACTAGGTGCAAGTGTATGCAATCAAATATAAATCCTAACTCAGCACATTCTAGCATGTCATGCAACGTGCGTGCACGTGCACAGCTCGCTCTCTCCCCCAGACTTGATTGAGAACATCTAAAATAAGCAATTCAAACATAAGTAAGAGAGGGGAAGAGTTGACCTATGCTCACAAAGGAGCATGCCAGAAGTGCGGTAATCCCAATTTCTTTAAAAATAAATCTCCTTCCACGCGAGAGCATAGCTTCACCTACAATGTTAGCAAAACTGAAATAACAATACGCAAAAGGATTAAAAAGATAGACGGAACCGGGTGGTTCCCATGGGTTGTCTCCCAAGAAGCCCTTTTGTTTAACGTTCTTTAAGGTGGACCAAATACCTGTATTAATCATTGTTCAAATAGCAGAGAATCTAGAGAAAAGTTTCACAGATACAAATCACAGCAAAGAAAAAAAGGAACTCAGCTATACGCGCTTTTGTAGTGCACGTCCCCAGTGGCTTGTAGGCTGGAGGTGAAAGCTTTAGGGCCAAATTTGTATTACCCAATTTCCCCCTAGCCTCTGCCAACTTGCCACTGGAAGCAGTGGAGCGAGCACTACGCTCTCTTCTTTCAAATTTCAGTTTCTCCACGGTAGGAGAGCGCCAGCGTTGGTAGTCATCAGATTTTCCCACCTTAGTGGTGGGTGGCGTCACTCCCGTTACCGTAGTGGCAACTGGGTCAGCCCAAGAGACCGTCTGTTTAAAAAGTTTATTACAAAATGTATTGTCATATAAGAATGGGGCATTGTCCCGAGTTAAGTTCAGCTGAATGGGTTCAGACACCAGATCTTCCTTCCTTTCCGGGTCACATTCCTTTCTCAAATCTATTTCTTCTTCTTCTCCGCATGATTGTTTCTCCTCCTTTTCTTCGTCCAACAGAACTATTTCAACCTTGATTCCTGCATCACTAAGAGATTTATCAGAAATACTTTGGGAAAAGCAAGGCAATATTTCAGTCACAATTTTGGGTCAAGTAGGGATGATAACTTTCCCAACGGAAAAATCCAAAGTGGCACCGCTCTCTTTCAAGAACGGCACTCCCAAGATGGGGATAGAGTTATTCTCCTGGGGTCCCAACACTTGGAAGTCAGCGACCACCACCGTCCCCTCAATCATGATTTCAACATTCTTCACTTCTCCCTCCGACTGAATAATGGTCCCATTAGCGAGCACCAAATACTTCCGATCATCCGGGTTCATCTCGAGTTGCAGTTTAGCCACGTCTTGCAATGCAAAGACGTTGCGGGATGATCCGGAGTCACATAAGGCAGCAGTTTGGAAATTATTAATAGAACAATTGATTACTAATTCATTTGGGTCAACCACATCCGTGTCGGTGAGACTCTTCCCTTGATTTATAGGATTTTTTTCTGTGTTGCTAGGAAGGGTCCCTTGCGACCGCTCGGTTAACAATTGAGCCAATTGGCCCAATTGCGTCTCCAAGTTGCGCATGGACGCGGTTTGGTTAACCATGTTAGAGTTCGCGACATGCATAAACCTTTCCATCATTTCTTCAAGGTTGCTCTTCTTAGGAGTTGGGGCACCATGATTATAACTCGGTTGAGGCGGCCGCGGTTGGCTACCGGAGGCTTGAGCATCGTATTGATGCGAGCCTCCTTGCCATCGCTGGCCTGGAATGTTTTGTTTCCAAGAGAAGTTCAGATGACTTCTCACTCCCGAGTTATAAGTGTTATTGAACGGTGCTCCTTGAGTTTGATCATCAATATAATTAACACTTTCATCAAAAGAAACTTCATTAGGTTGCTCACCTGTGGGGCACTCATATGCATGATGCCCTGGGTTTCCACAGCCTTGACATGAGATCATCATCACTGAGACAGAAGGGGGGGTAGGCCTCTTAAGTAGCATGGTACTTTCAGCAGGTATACCAGACGTGTTCACCTCAAAAAGACCGTGAGTGTTCCTTGGAGCGTTTCTTCCGGCAGTCCAAAAGGAACTATGAATTGCAGTGTCTTGGACAATCCGCAATGCTTCTTCAGGGGTGTGGTTCATCAAAGTTCCGCCTGCAGCAGCATCAATCATGGCCCTGTAGTTAAGTTCAATAGCAAAATAAAAATTTTCTACTATGGCCCATGGTTGCAGCTCATGGTGGGGGCATTTCCGGAGAAGGTTCATGAACCTCTCCCAAGCTTCTGAGAGAGCCTCCTGATCAAGCTGTTGGAAGGTTGCTATTTCCCTCCGCAAGTTCACAACTTTGTCAACAGGGTGAAACTTTGCCAAGAATTTTTCTTGCAGGGCGTCCCAAGTGGTAGCTGTACCGGCAGGGATCGTGTGGAGCCACGCCTTTGCCTTGTCACGTAGAGAGAAAGGGAATAGCCTGAGCTTCACCGTTTCGTCAGCCAATCCTGCATAACGAAATGTTCCACAAATTTCTGCGAATTCAATTAAGTGAAGATGGGGGTCTTCACTTGCTAATCCAGAGAACTGGGCCTGATTGCGGATCATGTTCAGGATGGCCGGCTTTATCTCAAAGTTGTTGTTGGTGATAGCTGGGCCAAATCCAGGGTACACACTCCCAACAGTGGGTGTAGTGTAGTCTCTCATAGTCCTAGGTCGTGGCCTAGCCACTTCATTCTCGTCAGCAGACTGAGCCACAGCCGGTGCATTTCCCACTCCGGGATTAGCCTGATTTCCACTAACATCCTTGGTGGCAGCAGCACGTAGACGCGCCCGCAGAGTACGCTCTATCTCAGGGTCAAATGCTGCACACTCACCGGGATCTCTTCTATGCATACACTTCTTCAACACGAAAGCAGATAATAAAAAAAACAAAAAGACCTTAAAACGGTTCTCCAAAGAAAAACAAATCACACACGCTTGCAGTCCCCGGCAACGGCGCCAAAAACTTGATGCGCTATTTCGGCACTGCTAATTAGTAGGCACGAAATGTGATACGACGGCAGTGCACCGGTCGCTCAAGTAATAAAAATGGGAAGTTATTCCCAAGTATCGATCTCTCAAGGACCGCAAGTTGGGTAGTACAATTTGCTCTAAATAGGAAATCAGTTAAAAGGAGTAATAAGTAACAACGGGGGATTTGATTTGGTTTCCTACGCTATTGCAGAATGAAGAAAGATGCGGGTCAAAACTCCGCTTCGCACGGCGAGATGGGTGCAACGGCCGTGATGTCGTGCTTCGGAAGGCGCGTGGATGGGAAATCACTATGACGGTTGAGGGTCGCACACACCTCTTCTCAAAACATCACCACTAGCAATTGCTAGTGGCTTCACCCACAACAAATCACAGAAAATCACTAGGAACAAAGGGGCTATTCATGCCACCACAACATCAGTGCATATGAAGGAAAGCAAAACTACTTAAGATTAGCTTAACACGTGTTCATACAACACAAAAATGAAGTATAAGCATTCAAGGTTAGAGAGGACCACAAAGAAGAAGTCACGGCTTGGGTTCACGGCCGGAATGAGAGGTTGTCGGGCTCTCTCCGGACTCAGCCCTCAGATGGTGAGCTTGGTTCGAAGGAGGCTGTCACTGCTCCTACGATCTTCAGCGCTTCCTTGGTCTCCTTGGCGAGGAATGCTTGAGCTAATTGTGGATGAAGCTTCCTAAAGCTCCCGGATGGAAGGATGGAGGTGGAAATCACCGGAAATGGCCTTGATGGTGGAGGAGATGAAGGGGAAGCCTTCAGCCCTCAAGAGCAGCGGGAAGGAAGAGATTTCCCGCTCTCCGAATCGCTCCTGGTCGTCCTCTGTCGATCCTCCGTTGACTGCCTTGATTCCTGCTTTTTATAGGAAACAGGCTGAAAATTTGTCACGCACGGTCGAACGCACGATCGTGCGCAGACCGTGCGATATTAACGGATAAAATATGGCTTGTAGAATACGCTGCGCCGCCCATGCGATTTGTTCACGCACGACCAACGCCGCCCGTGCATCCAAACGCACGGGTAAAATGCCACGCTCTGAAATCACAAAGATACAGGTCGACCGTGCGTTTTACTCACGCACGGGCGAATTCGCCCGTGCGTTAAAACGCACGAGTAAACCCCGACGCTCCATCTTCTTCCCAGACACAAACGCACGACCGCACAGACCGTGCGTCAAGGAAACGCACGACCGTGCGATATGCATAGAAATTACATTTGGGGGAAAACGGGACGATCAGGTCACCTGCAAACAAGATATACCAGCTGGGAATACACGTCCAGCACAGAAATACATCAAAGAAAGGAAGGGGAGCACAATGTGCTTACCCCCAACAACGAGGAATGCAATTGCACACCGAAATTGGCTTAATGGTTCACCTAGCATGGAATAGTAAATATAAATGAAAACGTGACTAAAATGTGGTGCAAACACTAGAATATCAGCCCAAATGAGTCCAAAAATATATATATAAATGGGACTCATCAATAACCCAAAAGGCATTCGCTTGATGGCAAAGGTGCCAGACGGGCAGGTGAAAGTATTCTTCTCTTAGTCCTCCGGATCAATGAGAATCTGATTATACCCTGAATAGCCATCTAAGAAGCAATAGTAGTTTTGTCCTGCCAACCTCTCAAGCATCTGATCGATAAACGGGAGAGGAAAATGATCCTTGCATGTTGCATCATTGAGTTTCCTGTAATCGATACACACTCTCCACCCCGTGATAACACGAGTTGGCACAAGGTCATTATGCTCGTTCTCAATGATAGTAATACCACCCTTCTTAGGGACTAACTGAACTGGGCTTACCCACTTGTTGTCACGGATCGGATATATAATCCCAGCATTAAGCAATTTGATCACCTCATTCTTGACAACCTCCTGCATCCTAGGATTGAGTCATCGCTAAGGTTGTGCAGTCAGTTTGAAGCTCTCATCCAACAGTATCTTATGCGCACACATCGTTGGGTTGATTCCTTTCAACTCTATGATATTCCAACCAAAGGCGCCCCTGTGCACTCATAGGAGATCGCCCAAGCGTCGCTCATGCTCGGGTAGAAGAAAAGCAGAGATAATAACCGGATAAGTTTGCTACTCTCCTAAATATAGATATTTCAAGGTAGTTGGCAAGGGCTTGAGTGACACGGCTGAAGGCGTGGTGAAGTAAGCTGCAGAAGTACATTCCAAGTTAGGGTCTAACGAATCCGGCGTCATTGCAAGATCATCACCAACGATGTTCTGAGTATCTTCCTCAACATCTCTAGCCCATGGGAGTGAAGACAATGGGTTGGGTTCGCCATCCAAGAGTTCGAGAACATCAGCGTCCGCATGATCGTCCCTTCCTATGGCTTTATACATGTCTAAAGTTGTCATGATGTTTCCTAAACGAAGAGTTAGCCTCCCCTCTTTGAAATAAATGAGATCTCGTGCTGTAGCAAGAAATGGTCTTCGCAAAATGAGAGGGACAGCTACATCTGAGGCAATATCCATTATTACAAAGTCTGCAGGAAACACCAAATCATTAACTGAAACAGCCAGGTCTTCGACAACTCCAATGGGTTTCGACAACTCCAATGGGTTTCTTAATAGACTGATCCGCCAGCTTGAGAGTGATGTTTGTGGGTCTCAAGTTACCAGATCCCAACTCACAGAAGATCGAGAGAGGCATCAAATTAATTGACGCGCCAGAGTCGCATAATGCCCGGTTACAGCCTGAGTGCCCAATGGTGTAAGGAATGGTGAAGTTGCCTGGGTCCTTTAGTTTAATCGGCCAATGAAACACAACAAAAGTGACACCATCATTCAGAGTAGACATGGAATTGGATGCCTCCAAGCGCTTGTTCTGAACAAGCAGGACTTTTAGATATTTTGCGTAGCTTGGAATCTGGGTGAGGATGTCCAGGAGAGGAATATTAACCTGGACCACCTTCATAAGTTCTTGAAATTTTTGGAATTGTTTTTCATTCCTAGTATTCTTGAGTTGGTGTGGGGGGGGCTAATCAATGGTAGAGTAAGCACTGGGATAGGAAGCGGTTGAGGAGTGTTGAAATCAGTAGCTGGCACATTTTCACTTGATAGGTTGCACTGGCCATCAAGAGTTTCATTCCACCTGTTGGGTTCTCCGATTGACTTCCCGCTTCTAAGCTGCATGGAATTCAATGTCTCATTTGGGTGGAGCACCATCACTGAAATCACTGTTATGATACTCCCAACCATTGACTGGAACTTCAGCAACGCGCAATTTTGGGCCTCAAGGCATTCCAAGATGCATTCAGTGAAAACGCGAAACTTGTCGACAGAAAGTTCAGGCGGGGAAATGTCATCCATTGAAGACGTAGTGGAGGTGATGTTCATGTCCTCACCCCTACCCGTGGAAGCACACCACATCCCACTGGTTCGTGATATCTTATCAACAATTTGTCAAGCGTCAACGCTTGACCTACTGAACAATCATCCACCAGCGGCCACGTCAAAATAAGGACTATACCCAGCTGATACCCCCAAAGCATAATATCTGAAGGCATGCCAGTTCTATGAGGCCTTGCACAAAGAAGAATTTTTGAAGGGTGAGGAATCTTTCCTATGCGTTCATCAGCTTCTCGTCCTTTTTCTGAGTAAACAATAACAATCTGTTGTGCATTTCCAATAGGTACAAACGTGAATAGAATTTGTCAAGGATTTCCTATTCCACTTTGCTCCACGAGCGGGTTTGGTTCAATTGCACTTCACGATACCAAACCCGGGCTTTACCTGCCAATGAGAATGCAAACAACTGTATCTTGACTTTCTCAGAATCATCATCTGCATACTGAAAAGTGCTACAAATTTCAAGAAAGTTCTGCAGGTGGGACAATGCATCCTCAATAGGGGTCCCCCAAAATAAGTTAGCTTAATAAACAAAAGTAACAAGCTCTGCAGATATTTCAAAATAGTTGCTAGCCATGCTATGCAAATAGGCAGAAGGAAGATTAAACGATTAACCTCTAAATGGCAGAATGGCACGTAAGTGAACGAAAAGAAAAACTAGAGATCTCCACGACTATTTCCCATCAACCAAATCATGACACCATTTGCATTCCCCAGCAATGGCGCCAAAAACATAATGCATTCACGGCAAGTGCACAGGTCGCACAAGTAATAAAAGTGGGAGAGATCTCCAGAATATCGATCTCAAAGGACTGCAGTTGGGGTGTGTGATTTTCTCATTGGGAAAATTAATTATAGAGATTTCTAAATCAATAAAAAGAGGGGGTTTTGGTTTGGTTATGAGAGACGCGATTAAAAAAAGCTAATTAAACTAATGCGGGACGAATGCACTGCTTCGCTTGGTGAGTGGGCGAGTAGGCTTGCAGATGAACGAGAAGGTTTGCGGATGAATGATTCGTAACCGGTGGAGTGAGCGTCGCAATCACCTCGTCATTAAACACGCAACTAGCAATTGCTAGTGCGGCGCACAACATAGCGATGGAGTGGCTGGAGGAATGGGGCGCTCCTCAACTCACATAAACCGTAATAAACTTCACTAACATGAAATTACATTAACATTAACACATGGTTCATGCATATCATCCTTAACAAACACACATCCACATGAAATATCTGAAGCAATACAAAGGGGGAAAGAGTAAACCCAAGCTCGAAGACTCGCTGAAGGTTCACAATCAGAATCGTAGGGTTTTCAAGCCACGTCCGAGTTCGGTCTTAAGTTGCCGATCGGGGTTCAGAGGAGCTGTCACCTTCCTCCATGTTACCCGTCTTCTTCGTAATACAGCTCAAGCTAGCTCTCGCCAGAGACACCTTGAATGCAGCAAAAACTCTCAAGCAATGGCATTCTTGAGCTTGAGGATGATGGAGGAGGCCGAAGTGGAATCTTTAGCGTAAGATTTGCACGAATACAATGGCCGGAGCTTCTCCTAAAATGGGCGGTGGTGGAGCGATGAAAAGGGCGGAGCTGGAGCTAAAAATGGCGGTCTCCAAGTGTTTTCTTCCTCTCCTTCTTTTTAGGGTAGAATTCTTGGCTTTAAATAGTAAACAGTCAGAAACATGGTCACGCACGGTCGAACGCATGACCGTGCGTGGACCGTGCATTATTAATGAAGTAGAAATTCCAGAAAGATGAAGCGGAGCGCCCATGCATTATACTTATGTATGATCGAAGCCGACCGTGCGTTAAAACGCACGAGCAAATCCAAAAAGCCCAAAAACTTACACTCAATAGGAGATCGTGTGATTCCTTCACGCATGGGCGAACTGCCCATGCGTGAACAAATCGCACGATCAAGGACAGAACATCAATCTAAACCGCAAACGACCGCGCACAATCGGAGCAATCGTGCGTTAAGGAAAGGCACGACCGTGCGATTCATGCAGACATGAAATCTGGGCAAAGTGGATGATCTATCCACCTGCACATCAAATCATATAGCAATCACACAGCTGGGAATACCCCTCCAGCTCAATCAAAATACAGAAAAAGGGTTGGGGAGCACCATGTGCTTACCCCCAATGACATGGAGCGCAAATGCACACCAAAATGGGCCTAAATAGTGCACGAAGCTTGAAAGTGAATACAAGTGAAATACAAACGATTATAGATTGAAAATGAAGTGAACGCAAATGAAAACTACCCCGGATGAGTCCATAAAATAGTGTAAATATAGGACTCATCAAGTACCTATTCTCATCACCTCATGTAGTTCAAATGATCTGCGTATAGTGAAAATACTAAATTGAGATAAGCATGTAGGTCTTACATGGGGAGTTAAAGAAGTTGGTGCACCCAAACTGATTGGGTTTGGAATGGGTCACCAAAGGAAAGTAGGAGTAAGATGTCTAGGTGGCTAGGAGACTGGAGTGTGCTTGGGATCGACGAAAGATCATCATTCCCTTGGAGTGAAGTAAAACACACTTAGTGTTAGTAAGTGTAACATTAATAGTGGTCGGTTCAAGGGTAGACACCAATAAGAATAAGTGCCTTGGAAAGGGAGCTTTGGGGTTCAGCCCATCATAGCTCCTAGTACTGCTACGAGCCCCTCACAAGGTAGTCCTCGGGAAGTCCATGGTTAACCCAAAACCATAGGAATAATTTGTTATGCAAGATTAACTCAATAATACCCTCACCCACACCCCATTGCTACGGGTGGTTAGTTGGTTCGGCCTTACGAGCGGTAGGCTCGGTGGCTGTAGGTACGGATGGGTTAGTCCGGCGAGCCAGTGGCTCAGAAGGTTATGGTGACGGGCAGGTTAGCCCGGGGAGCTTAAGGCTCAGAGATATGTAGTAATCATAATTGCATGTGCATAAAGATGATGGGTCTTCGGTATTGACGGTCATTCACACCGACGTCGGTACGCTGACTTGGCAAGTGTGGTTTTGCACTTGGCCAAGGAAAGACTGGTGGGCCAGCCAGCAAGAGTACGCAGGCGCTCTGCGGTTGTGTTCTTCATGTTGAGGCGTACGATAGGTCTAGGTTAGGTAGTGTGAATACCACCCTAAAGGTGGTCGAGTCCCAACCCACCGCTTCCGTTTGCCACTACGGGGGTATCATGGGAGTTTTGCTAGCTCCAAAAAGGGTGAACTAATGATCTGTGTGCATAGAGTAGTGTGTGTGTGTGTTGCACTTGTGTGATCATAGCATGAGCATTGCATTTCAACCGGTACCCCTATCGTATAAATTGGTATGAGACTTTTTATACAATAGGCTTAGCTAAACGACCCCTTGGTCTATAGGTCTGTATGGGCATTCCTATAAATCAAAGGTTATTTTTCTATTCTATACTTGTCTTTACTTACCTTTCTTAGCTTTTTCTTTACCCTGCTTTATTTACTGCTTCAATTATATATATACACTTGTGTAGTGGTAGATATTCTTGTAGCTAAGCCACGTCGTTTGCTTTGATATATATCCATTGGTGTCCTCCGCTTCATCCCTCCCGCGCGGTGCCTAGGAGTCACTGGGGGGTGGGTGGGGGGAAATGAGGCTTAGTCTTTTTGACTAATGGTCGGTAGACCATATCCTTTTAGGGGACCGAGGAGACGTAGCACCACTAGAGGCCGATGCAGATGGAGGCGGGCCAGTATAGCACAGGAGCACCAGTCTCAGGATCTATGAGTGTTTATTAGTAGATTTTGCTTCCGCGAGTGATCTTGTAGTGAGGATATGATGTGTTGGGCATGAGCCCTTTTTATTACTACCTCTTATTCAATTATTATCTATGGACATCTTTCATCATGATTTATATATTATGTGATATGGACTTGAACTTATTTTTGGTTCAATAGTACTTTTCTTCTTCTATGATCGATATGGCCGGCAGGATTGGCATTTTATAGTGGCGACCTTCCCGGGTGTTGGTGTCACCACAAAGCAGTGGTTCCGGGCATAAGACCCAGTTTTGTAGAAAAAATGGGGTCTTACAGTATGCATATTATAACGGCTCAAATCTTGATACAAGATCAACAACTACTGATCATCTTCTCCAACCAATCGATGACTACAATCTACCCGATCTGGGCCAACCTCCATGCCCATTTCCCAGCCACAAGGTGGCCACCACTGTCGTCAACGGCCACCACCACCTCCATTGAGGTGGTGGTCGTCGATTGGCAGCGACGAAGCAGTCGGAAGCCTCCTCTCCGGCGAACCCGAGCAAGCTCTATTTCTTGAAAATTACTCACTTACACCACATGGGATAAGGCTCAATTGAGCCTAATTTCTCTGCCTAAGGAGCTAGAAATCTAGCATAGAGGGAGAGGAGGACTAACATCCTTTAATGGAGCTTGTCGATGGAGGTATCATTAAGGTTTCATGGCTGATCCTTGCTCCGATGACCCTTTTTGTTTCCTCAATTCTCAGTCAATTTATCCAATACAAAGCAGTAGCTCCACTCCTTGGGGCTCTTTGAAGGTGATGGTGAGGTCGATTTGAGCTGAGGAGGGGTATATCATGAGGTTCCACTAAGGCATGGTTGGACAAGGTTCAATTCCTCCCCTCTCCCTTCCATCTAGCTCCAATTCCTCAGGGAATTAATTGGAAAAGCTCTGGGGTGCTCAGAGCTGAATCTTGGGAAGAAGAATGGAGGCCATGTTGCACCCACTCCCTCTTTCCTTCATTTGTCCCATGTGAAAATTGGGGAAAACCCCAAATCAGCCTCATACATGCCTTTGCATGCCATTTTTAGAGGGCAGCTAGGGTCATTATACTCATGGGATGCAGGATGGGATGAACTTGAGGGCTTTAGCCCATAGGGATTAAGCTTGGCATCCAAAAATCTAATTTTGGTCCATTATTGACCATGGTTGACTTCTAGGGTTGACTTGATCAACTAATGAGGTGGATGCCCCCATATGATGGTCATGGGTCCTATGACCCCACCCAATGTTGATTGGTTCATGGTGAGGTCAAGATTGGGCTAATTGATCCATAAGGTGTGATTTTGACCAAGATTGGGCTAGGTTTGACTTTGGTCAAATTGGGTTAATTGATTGACCAATTGATGGGATTTTTGGTCAATTGAACCTCTTAAAGGGTTTCTATGTAGTGGTAGGGTCAATTTGTCCATATGAAGTCTAATTGATCCAATTTGGATTGAATTCGGCTATGTTGACCTAAGTTTGACTTTGGTCAATTTGACCAATTGATGTGGCTTTTGGTCAATTGAGTCTCGTAGGGTTAGGGACGTAGTGGTGAGGTCAATTTACACTTGTGAATCCAATCTGGGATGTTTTGACCTAAAGAAGACTTGTGTACCATAGTGGACCCTATGTGAGTTCACCCTAACTTAATGAGTCCCAAGGTCACCTCCTTGCCTCAACTCACCATTCTCACATGTCATGCCCTAACATTATCATGGGGTTTAGTATGATTTGGGATGTTACAATGGCCATGAATAAGATTTGCACACCATGCCTAATCTAGAACGCTCTTTTGATTTCTAATGCAAGCATGTCAAGGATGCAATCTCATGCCTTGGTTTTTCATAATTAACCATGGCAATCAGAAACAACAAATTATAGGATTTTGATTCCACCATCAAATTAATAGTAATAGAAAATCAAAGTAAAAAAATCAATGTAAACATAAACTCGGGAAGAGAAGAGACGTTACCCTTCTCGATCTCCTTCTAGCCATGAAAACCTTGAATTGCTTATATTAACACCACTGGGGAATTGAGCTTTAACCAACGCCGCAAATGGATCATCAATCATAATGAGGGATCTTCATCGGTGCCTTGATCTTCCTCCTCTAAACCCACTCCTTTTTTTCTTTTGTAAGCATGGAGAGAAAACCAATAGAAAATATGATGTTTCAGGCCCTCTTTGCAAACTATGTGACCCCAGGAAACACCTTAAGTTATTGGATCTTAATTTCCATCATCAGATGGCTTCAAATCAGTAAAAAAATCCTTTTGGCATGTACAAACCGTTAGTACATGGGGTGTACCATGGGCGTGTTCATGTATTCCAACAAGAACCGGCCTTAGAACATTTTGGGAAGTCTTCCGACGCATTTTATTTGAGATGTGTCCATGGTACATGGCAAGTGCCCAAGGCTTGTAACATAGAAAGAGACTTATTTTGGGTTTCGAGCTGTGCCCCAACCTATTACACACAACCCTCAATCTAGTTAGAGAATAAACCATCCATTTATTCACATAACTAGAGAAACTGGAGCAATACGACTCCCCCCCCCCCCCCCCCCCCCCCCTCAATGAATTGTGTCCCCAAAAATAAAGACATCACTTAATACGTACCTGAGTTGAAATGCTTTGAGCATTCCTCCTGCATGTCTTGCTCTCTTCCAAGACAATTCAGCAAGCCCACAATTATTCTATTGCACCTTCACGGAATTTACTTCCTTATTTTACAATTTTCGAGTCTCCACCTCCTAAATGCAGACTGAGCAAATGATGGTTACCAAATTATCCTCCACCATCAGCACAGTCAGTTCAACAATAGTATCATGCTCCACCAAATCTCATCTCAGCAGTAATATGTGGAAACATCATGTAATCTACTCAATTTTGCTAATAATACAAGGCGATGCACACACTCTCTTATGTTTTAGTGATCGGTAAAGAACCCGGATATCTCGAACTCAACTTCTTCAGTCATTGAATCCTCAATACATCCTTGAATGCATTTATCTTCAAATACACCATGTAGCAAACTGTGAACTCCATGTTGTGGTGACACTCATTATAGTACTTTTCCCGACGATCATAAGTGATCTGTATTTGATCGCGAATAGTGTCGATGATATCAAACAATTTTTATACTTTTTACTTTTTCAATAGTCGTATGTTACCCGCCTCTACCCATGACGTTGGCATTAGAGACTTCCTCCCATATAATGCTTCATAAGGCATTATTTTGATGTTATCTTGGATGATGTAATTGTATGCAAACTCGTTCATTAATAAGTTGTCTTCCCACTTCTTCTTGAACCAAAGCACGCACATCCCTAGCATGTACTCTAATATATGGTTGGTTTTCTTCGTTTGACTACCGGACTATGGGTAAAATGATGCACTATACTTCACCTTCATTTCCAAGCTCTTCTAAACCAATGTCCAATCCTTGGAGGTGAAGTGTAGATATCTATCACTGATGATGCTTTCAGATTCTCATGCAACCAAACAATATCGTGAACATACATCTCCACCAATTGCTCCACAGTGTCATGTTTCCGATTTTGGATGAAGTGAGCCACATTAGTCAAGTGGTCCATAATCACCCAAATAGCATCATTCCCTTGCTGGGATATGGGCAATACATGCACAAAATCCATGGAAATGTCATAAATTTTCTAGGAATAGGAAGGGGTTGAATAAATCCACAATGTCGCTGACATTGTGCCTTTACAAAAGCATAAGTCTGACATATTCTCACATATAGCGCCACGTCCTTTTTCATGTCAGGCCGCCAAAATGAACTCTTTAGATCTGTCTACATCTTTGTACTGCCTAGATGAATGGAGTACTTAGTGAAGTGTGTCTCATACATCAATTCTTCGTGGAGCTTGCCTAATCTTAGAATGCATGCCCTCCCATTTTTCTTTAATAGCCCATCAACCATAATTTAATCAACCATAATTTAATCAGCACTTTTTCCCTCTTGCTCTTCCAACACCAATGGTTAGAGTTATTCATCAATTAGACTCTCCTTTCGCACTTGTTCCACAATATCATATTGCACTGTTATCCCATCCAGGCAATCTAAGCTAGCAATGTCGTGAGTCACATTTGTGATATCCAAAGATTCAAAGTCTTGTGCTAGACACACACTATGTGCTTGGATCCAATTATCTTGCTACAAGTACATACAACTCAAAGCATATGCCACTACATTTACTTTGCAAAGTGTGTACTAAATTTCCACATCAAAATCTCCAAGGAACTCGATCCATCTGCATTGTCTCATGTTAAATTCTTTTTTATTGAGGATATATTGTAAGCTTTTATGATCGGTGAAGAACTCCACTTTAGCTCCATATACATTAGTGTTTCCATAATTTTAATGCATACAATTTCTGCCACCAACTCCAAATCATGCATTGGATAGTTATTTTGTGCTGCTTTAACTACCTTGAACCAGAGGTAATGACTTTGTCATGCTGAATTAGGATGCAATCCAAACCATAAGTAGAAGCATCATTATAAATCTAGAATCCATCAGTCCCACTCAGGACACTAAGGATTGGGGGCAGTCATCAGCTTTCTTTCAAACATTCAAAGGTTTGGTTTCACTCTAGTGTCCTAAAGAATTTATGATCCTTGCGAGTAAGATATGTGAGGGAAAATGTGATTCGCAAAAATATTTGTACAAATCTCATATAATAACTATCTAGCCCAAGGAAACTCTTAACTTCCACCATGGTTTTCACTACAGTCCAATCATTTATAGCTTCATTTTTTGTCAGATCCACTGCCACTCTATTGGCACTAATCACATGGCCCAAAAAAATCTACTTCTCTTATTAGAACTTGTGCTTGGAGAACTTGGTACACAATCAGTGTTCTATGAGTATTTGCAATACTAGTGTCAAGTGATCTACATGATCACCTTCAAATTTTAAGTCGACTAGTATATGATCAATGAGAAGCACCACAAACACATCCAAGAATTGTCAAAACATGTGGTTCATCAAATCCATGAACACTGATAGTGTGTTAGTTAAACCAAAGTGCATAACTGAGAATTTGAAATGTACATACCTTATACCAAAAGCAGTCTTTGGAATTCCTCCTCTTGGATCTACAACTAGTAATAACATGACTTCAAGTTCAATTTAGAATTAACTGACGGTCCAACCAACTGACCAAATAGGTCATCAATGCATGGAATTGGATTTATATCCTTCATTATAAGCTTGTTCAACTCACGGAAGTCTATGCATAGGTTCATACAACCATCTTTATTTTCACCAACAACACAAGAGTTTTCAGTGAAGAGCTCGATCAGATATGTCCTTTATTCATTAACTAATGTAGTTGAATCTTTAGCTAAGTCAACTCCTTTGGGGTCATACAATAAGGTATATGTGCTACCGGTCTTAAAGCTGGCGCCTTGTTTATCCCAAAATTGATCTCCCTCTAGGGTGGTGCTTCAGGAAATTCATTTGGGGAAACATTATAAGCACAATATGAAGAGATGACATAGCAGAGTGAGTCTCCAACAAAGTGTTGAATGCTTCAGCTCCTTGGTTTAATGTGTGCATCACTTGCTTTGCAAAAATGAGCGAAGATGTAATGCTGATTAAATCTAAAACATGACATCATCTAGTCCCCACCTT
Source organism: Dactylorhiza incarnata (assembly GCA_033032865.1). NCBI lineage: Eukaryota > Viridiplantae > Streptophyta > Magnoliopsida > Asparagales > Orchidaceae > Dactylorhiza > Dactylorhiza incarnata. The sequence goes on along the minus strand of JAWHQI010000003.1, from coordinate 31,400,176 downwards.
TGAAAGTCTCCTCTTTCACCTTGCAATCAATACTATCATGTTGTTTATAAGGGCAATCCATCCCCAAAATTACATCAAATCCCACCAATGGTTACACTACAGCCTCCAAATTGAAGTATGATTGCTCAATTCACAAGATAATGTGGCATATTCGACTTGTCATTAGAAAATATCCATTTGGCATCCACACATTGAGTTCCATGCCTGCATGAAAGGGCTCCACTCCAATGCTTCAGATAAATGTTGCCTTCAAAAAAAATGTGACTACTCATGTCAAATAAGATTTTTGTGGGTACATTGAATACTAAAAGGATACCTAACAAACCTAGCATAAGACAAGTGGTTACAGTCCAAGCATATAGTATGTGCAAAATTAAGTATAAATATCAGTACTTATCACCACATCAGGATGGAGGATAGCCTAATGTTTCCTTAAGTTGTAGGCCCTAGGTTGCACTATTGCAAAACATGGAGCACTGAACTCTACCGTTTTGCCTTTATCCATATAGTTAGGCCCTGATTGTGTAGTGAACTCCTAACTTTGCTCTTCCTTGGGTGCAACTTCATGGAACTTGTGAGTAATGTGAACTATTTTACAACAAATGAAACATGTAAGGGGCCCCTTCGATAGTGCTCCACTAGACACCACTCTGCTCCCTTCACGAGACTATTGGGGGTGGTACATCTTCCTCTCCTTAGCTCCATCATATCTTCCAGGGGATTGGGAAGGCCTTCCCTATTCTTGCATGGCCATGAACCCTTTATGGTCTTGGTTCCTCTCTATATCTAACTCCAAAATTCTAGTGGATTCAACCAAAGCACTGAATCCCACCACCTTCAAGAAGATCAATGGTTGTCACAGTTTATCCAACAAGTCTTCATAAAATTGATGATTCCTCTTACCATTGTCCACTGTGATGTTCCCTGCATAACAAGTCAAATAGGCTAACTCTTGCAAGTAAGCATCCACACACATATCCCTTTGCATCAGCATCAAAAATTTCCCTTTGAGGGTTAGTCTCATTACCATGGAATTATAGCACTTTTGGAAAATAGTCCCAAACTCCCTCCCCCCGCCCCTCTTATTTTGAGTAGTCAGACGCCCAACAAGATGCCTACCATTCTACTTAAGCCACCAAATATTGGCATCTCCCTCAAGTATAGAGGTAGAAAATGACACCTTCTGATCTTTTATAGTCCCAAAAACCTTATTTTGAAACACCTCTTGTCATGTTAGACCAAGACCCAGACAAACTGCATAGTCCTCCAACTATTCTTTAATTCTTTTCAACCAGACCTTCACATTGGTCAGTCTGCCAACACCCTAGAATGTAAGGGTGGAAGCCCAAAAAATATTTGAGATGGTGGTCCCTCTGACCATCCATCTGCTCCACTTTTAGATCCATTACTTCTACTCGCTCCACTACACCCTTGAGTATAATGGGTGTCCCATCAACCACAAATCTTGTGGTCTCATCCACCATCACTACACATGCCACCATCCCTAAAGAAGTCTGTGGGATTCATATTTATGTTTGTGAGGCCCATAACACTGTTACTATTATTAGTGGGGTCCTCCTGAGCTGCTAAGGTTCCCACATCATTACAATCACCCTAGTCCATATAACATTATAAATTCAAATCATAAATAAGAATCAAACATCAAGCAAGCATAGTAAAACATAAGGTTCCAACAAATAAGAATATGGGATCAAATCTTCCTAACGGTCTACAACCACTAAACCTGTAATCTAAACCTGGCTCTGATACCAAATTGTAACACTCTACTTGCAATAACCATATCATATGAGTCTATTTAAGCTCCACATTATAGAACCATCATAAGCTAATATTAAAAATGATATAAAAGACTACTCATCACAAAGTTTGAAAACCACAGCGAAAGAATTACTATAAAGAAGAGTGTCCACACACTACAAAGTATTATCAAATTCCCTGAGATTATATATTTACATCACAATTCTAAAATACAAGAAACCTCAACACGCATGCTGGTACAACATGAAACAGTGCATGAACTATTAAGGTAAAACACTTTGTGAGGCATTTTTCTTTTAGCAAGATAGTGAGCATTTGCATATAAACTATGCACTACAACAAAATACATATGAGGGGGAAACAAGGGTTAGTTATGAGATCCACAAATCTTGGAAAGAACTCACTCCTTCTGTCCATCCTAGCGCACCCTGGGGAACTACATCGCCCTAGAATTCAGAACTTTGTAATTATAAAGTAGTATTAAAATTTCAAAAAAAGAAAGCAAGGTAAACCTACCTATGTATTTCAATCATAATACATGTTCTCTATATTTACCACATAAATAAGTTTCCTACAAATGTGATCATGAATGTAATCGGGAATCACTATCTGGTCCTTCATAGCACCTAACACATCTTGTATGAATCTAACACAGTATCATTTCTCAATCATACAACACACTCAAGGCATCTTTGAAAGTGAATAACCACAATCAAGAATTACTCTAAAGGAGGGTGAATAGAGTTTATATTATTTGCATAATTAATCACAGTACATGCCATAGAGTTCTTATCTCATGTAGTGAGAGTAAAATAAGAAATTATGAATAGAAAATTAAACAACGAAGACGCAAGAATTTATAGTGGTTCCCCAAAATATTAGGGAACTCTACTCTTCTGCCCCTTGGAAGGCTATCCACTAATTAGTGCTGAGTCTTTTGATAAGGAGACTCTGAGAACCAATTAAAAATGAATCTTTTGATATGAAAGATTCATAAAACCAATATAAATTTTTATAAGGTCTTTAAAAACCCTAAATCTTTTGATAAGGAAGGTTCACATAACTAATGAGCTTTTTAATAAGGTGACTCAAAATCATTGATTACTTTGGAGAGGGATTCTCAAAACTCTATCAGTATATAGTGGTAGAATTTATATTTCCATAATATAATCCTCTTCAACAAGCTCTGAGGATTTTGATTCTTGTAAGCACTATGTGGATTTTTGATGTAGAAGAAAGTAGTAGCAATTCCACTTAGATGATGATGAGATTCAATAGAGAGAAGTTGAATATATTGGAGAGGACTCTTAAAGAAGAAATGTTGAATCCTTGAGATAGGATCCTTTAGATCTACGAAAAGATGATCTTATTGGCTAGAGTTCATCTGAGAGTACTTCTAGATGGAGAAGAAGGAGACAAGAGAACTTTTGAAAAATCCTCCATAATAATACTTTCTTCCTCTTTTGACTTTCCTTTGGTATATATAGACTTACTAATGGGCGTTGTTAAAGGCAAACAAGAATTGGCTATTGGCTAACCAATTTCTATGAGTTATTACGCGCCTTTTGAAAATACGCTTTGTACATGCATTTTTAGGAAAAGTGTTCAACAGAAAAATTATAGATCTCGTCGAGATCTACAACTTTCGTGTTGAACACTTTTCCTAAAAATGCATGTACAAGGAGTATTTTCTTGTTATTTTCAAAAATTCGCTATAGTTACGATCAGGGCAACAATACCCCTTGTGCATGCATTTTTAGGAAAAGTGTTCAACACGAAAGTTGTAGATCTCGATGAGATCTACAATTTTCGTGTTGAACACTTTTCCTAAAAATACATGTACAAAGCGTATTTTTAAAAGGCGCGTAATAACTCAAAGAAATTGGTTTGCCAATAGCCAATTCTGATTTGCCTTTAACAATTCCCTTACTAATGTAATAAGGCCTTGTTGAATCTAAACCAATCAAAATAAGGTCCTTCCTTAATTGGATCATCAATGGTCAGAATCAGATCTTTATCATTGCCTCAATCTGCTCGATTTGCTTTTCTAACTATTCTGTAGAGAAGTCGACGTAAGGATTTTATGTGTCGACTTCTACCCGACATATGTTGATATGTAGAAGAGAAGAGATCTCAACGTATGTCGACATACTTATGATCTCACTTGACTTTCTATAGTATGAGATCTCAACACAAGGAAGTATAACAACATGTCTTCATGTGTCGACTACTAGTCTAGGAACAGAGTAATTTTCACGATGTATGTTGACATCTTCTCAAAGCACAAATTTTTGCTTAGCTTTATTCTGATTCTCTTAGTGCATTAAGTCGTTGTCTGATCTCTTCTGAGTGAGATTGAACTTGAACTTAAAATAACATGTCATCTATACATGCATGCATTTATCCTATATCACTAATAACCTGATATATCAAATCATAAATGGATTTTTCCCAACAATCTCCCCATATTTGTTATACCATGTCTTACAAGAATAAGTGGTTTCAAATAAGAAAATAAAATAGATTTAAGATGTATACAAGAATAAAAATAGAGAAGAGATATACAAAATGATCTATACACACCCCATATTACATTTCTAAATATATCAGCATCTAATTTAAACATTCAGAAGAAATTGAGAAGGAGATACCTTTTAAGAGAAAAAAAGAAGAAGATTTAATTTGTTCTTCTCAAGGAAAGTGTATAAATGAGTGATGAGTACCTTCTAAGTATTCTCAATATAATCATAGTGTATTCTTCTAGCATTTTCTAGATGCTCTTGAACAATTCTGCTGACATAATGGAGATGTTCAAGATCTTTCTATGCATTCTAATGAGCTGCATTTACAAAATATCCTTTCTCGATAATCCTAGCTGCCAGCTCATTTATGTATTCAATCGCTTTACCAGGAGATACTGGTCGGAGAATTGAAGGTTCAACATCAAGCATACTGGGCATTTTTGAAATAATAGGAGAACAAGATGATTTGGTAAGAGGAATAAGCTCTAGTGGTATATGTACACCATCTGGTCCTTTTTGTCTTTTCACATAAAGAATATAATCATTAGATTTACAGTCCCACCCACTTTTGTTAATCCTTTTAATTGCTTGTACTGCATAAGCACTTGGATTCTTAGCTTTGTATGCTTCTACATCAAATAGCTTGTTAAAATCTGAATTTAAGTTTCCTTACCTTTTCCTTCCTGAAGTCTGGTAATGAATTCAGTTTTTTTTTCTCAAAATTTCTTTCTCAGTAGCTTCATTTTAAGCTTTTCTATCAACAACAATTCTTTCCATGGATTCAATAAATCCAGGATCAATGATAAGGGCTTGAGAAGGTTCAACTAGATTCATCTTGATGTGAGCATAAGGGTTAGGAGCATTATAAGACTGCATTTTCTTGTACATTTTCCTTTCTTCTTTTTTGAACCTCTCTCATATAGGCCTAGAATCATAAGATCTTCCACCTTTTCCTCTGACTTAAACACTCCTAGATGAAGGATCCATGTAAGAAGAAAAAGGAGTTGGGAGAAGGCCTTTGCTGGAAGAAATGGCAGAAGTAGGAGTATTCTGAGTGGGAGAAAAATTTATAAATTTCAAGTGGTGACACCCATTAGTTTGGGCATCTGAGACTCTTTAAAACACTGTAATAGTCTCAGTAGGATCAAAAGAAACATCCTTATGAGTATTTGATTGTATATCATCAAGATCCTCTTCTGGAATAGAAGGAGGAGGATATTCATGCCTCGTTTTAGGAGAAGTGGCAGGATACCCCTGAATAGTAGACATATCTTGAATATTAGGCTCCCCTTGAGCCAATAACTCCTTTTTAGAAAGAACCATGTGAAGATCAAAAAGAACACCTTGTATTTTTTGATTAACAAATAAATCATCAACAAGTTGATCATCAAATAGTTTTTAAGAGCTATCTTATCTAGATCATACCCCACATCATACATAGTGTCTTCATCATTTTGAGAGACATGCTCATAAACAATGTTCATAGTTTGAAATACATAATATTCTGGATTGTCAACCCTAGCATCATCATTATCTTCATCACCATCAACATCATCAACCACATGATTGTCATTATCTTTAGCAACATCAGTATCATCAACAACATTCCTCTGAAGAACATCCTGCTCAACATTATCTTCTGGCTCAACAACTATTTCAGTACCAGAATATTCAAGCTCATACATGACTACATCCTCATCAGCAATAATAACATCTACCCCTGACAACACCATCAATCTCCCCCTTTTGGGATTCATTAAAAAGTGAAGTCAAGAAATCCCTGCTGACTAGGGAGGACTCAATCAAGTAAGTCAATACCTCAACAGAGGTAGTTAATTCATGCAACTAAAACTGAATACCATTAAGTATCAGACTTAGACTTACAAATAGGTCACTCAGTTAGGTGGAGAATAAAAACATCATGTCATGGTCTAACTGAGTGATTAATGTTCCTAACTCAAGAGTTGTCTGACTAGATAGTTGTAGAGGAGATGGAATAGAAGTGGGAGGTGGTAGAGAGAAAGTAGAAGGAATATCAGGATGATATGGAGAGGTGGTTATGGTGATGGGAGAAGATGGTTGAAAAGGAAAATTATCAAGAGAAGAGGTGAGGACTGAGGTGTTCACATGAGGAATAAGAGCCTTAGGAGAAGAGAGCTAGTGGAGGAGAAGGCATAGAATGTCCTTCAGTGGAAGGAAGAGGAGAACTAGACGTAACAACCATAGATGGTTGAACATGAGGAGAAGTCTTGGGCTTAATTTGTTTGCCCCATCTACTGAATAGCTAAATATTCATCCTCTTCCTAGGGGGTATGTGAACCATGTTAGATCGTCAGGCGGCCTTAGAGGGGGGGGGGGGGGGGGGGTGAATTAAGGTGTTTATCAAATTTTGATTTTAACTTAAAAACTTAGATCAAATTATTTTAAAGAACATCTTAGAGGAATAAAAGTGAAATCATCAAAGTAATAAAGCAAGAGGCATGTTTTTATTTCACTAATAATTTGATTACACAAAAGTCATTTCCATGACGCTAGAAATCAAGGCGATGAATATAAAATCCTTATTGGTTTTTTATACCAACCCTTCTCCCCAAGAACCGGTTGGCCCTAGCATATCTCTCCCTAGATAGGCCTCAAGCTACCTCTAGACCCATTCCCTAGATCTATTTGCCAACACACACGACGGATTCCTCCCTAAGTCGCACATGGACCTAGTCTTCCATACATATCAATTCCACTCCTAATACACAAAAGTAAGTCAACAAATAAAAGAGAGAAAGAAAGAGAAAGAGAGGAGAGAGTGCTGCGGAGAGGGAGAGAGAGAGAGAAAAATCTTTTTAAGTATATATGTATATTTATTTATAAAATAAATATTGTAATATTGATGTATATTTTTTTACGGTCATTTCGAGTACTCATATGTATATGTTGTGGGCCTAGCCAGCAGACGCGTCGAGCGGGCGAAGCACTCCTGGAAGCGCCGCCTGACAGCATCACGTCGGGGGCGTTCAATGCCCGTCGTGTACTTTCGTTCTTGGCCGTAGGGGCGGAGCCCTGTGTCGGGCACTGTGTGTGTGTGTGTGTGTGTGCAGGCGCGGGCGTGCGGGCGCGCGGGCGGGCGCGCGGGCGCGCGTGTGTCTTTAACTACATTAATGAAGTAGTTTGGAGTTGTAGAATTACTCTTAGCCATCCAATATGTGACAAGCTTTTGATCTCAGTCATCCAATGAAGAGAGAGAAAGAAAGAGAGATGATAGAGGAGGAGGGAGGGAATCTTTATAGCCCTCCTATCCCTACATTTAGTGATACGAGGGAGAAGAGGAGAAAAGAGAGAGAGAGTGAGAGGGAAATTGATTTTTTAGGTAACAAATTACAATTTTTTGACAAAATAAAAATATGAATATTGATTCATATTTTTTACGGCTATTTTAAGTACTAATATGTATATATTTTGAATAAAAGTAAGTGCTCATATGTGGGTGCAGCCCGCTCGAATGCAGGCGCAATATATATATATATTTATATATATATTAGTTATGTCCAAAAAAATTTGGGCCCGGAGGGCCTGCCTGGGCCCGGCCCGGAAAAAGTCTGGTACCGGGCTTGCCCGGCCCTGGCCCAGGACGGGCTCGGGGGCCTTACAGGTCCCCATATAAATCAACTGCCCGACCTGATGCCTAACCCGGGCCGGGCAAAGCTTGGTTTTTAAACCAGCACTGTGTTGGAACCTTAGTTTTGATTTGTGTTAGGATCCATCTTTATGGTCATAACACATCTTGTATAACTTAGATCAAATCTCATTAAGACAGGAGACAGGAGAAAATAATATATATATAAATAAATAATACAAGTTCTCTGCGTTCGACGAACGGCTTTCTGCGTTCGACGAACGGCGCTCTGCGGTCGACGAATTATATTCATTCTGCGCTCGATGAAATCCAGCCCAGCTCAGCGGTCGACGAAAAGCTGCGTTCAACGAATCTTCAACAGAAGCTCAGGTCGACGAAATTATCCAGGCTCAGCGCTCGACGAAAAGCTGCATTCGACGAAATCCCAGCAGCGCTCAACGAAAGTTCATACACCAATGATCGACGAACTAATCAATGATCAGATCAACAAACGTCGAGCTCAGCCCGACGAACTTCAAGCTGAGATCGACGAAATATGTTCAGCTCTTTAAAATATCATTTCTCAGATCGGCTAATATTATTATATCTGATTAAGCAATATTTTGATTAAATTATATATTGCTGCCCTTCTGCATCAATTAATAATATAGTCGTTGCAGGCAATAAATATTATAGCCATTGCAGAAAAGCTAAAGACGGCAATTTATCTTCTCGAGAAATCTAGGAAATTAAAGAGACATTATCTCTTTCCTCTCTTGTCGGGCAAGAATTCAAATTAGCCCAAAAGCCTTCTCCAGATTATATATACAATGAGAAGAGCAGAGAAGAAGAGAGAGAGAGAGAATATATATAAGAGAAGAGAAACAGAAATAACAGAGAAGCAAAAAGAAGAAGCAGATCTACAGAGTTCTTAATAAGAACAACATATATTATTTATCTTCTTTTTGCTAACTCTTCTCTGCAGAACATCTTCATCTTGAGACACCAATCAATATCACTTGCTCAGGATCAAAACTGCAGAAGAAGAAAAAGAGTTATTACAATCAAGTGAAGAAGCTTCCTCAACACTAATCAAGCCAGGGGGAGCTCTTCTTCAACATCATCAAGATCCATTCTCAACAACCCATCAGGATCTCTAGAGTCTTCTCAGAAAGAGAAGAACAATATATTTTCCACTTTCTTTTTACCTGTATAAAGGGTTATAAGACCCTTCAAAAGTTACAGCCATTGGTGGCAGGGCACCTGATCAAAAACCTGTAGTTGGGTTAGAGCACCTGATCAAAAGCTCACTTGGTGTGTGAACACTTAATCAAAACTCCCATGGTGGCAGGGCATCTGATCAACAACCTATAGTGGAATCCTACCAAGTGTGGTAGAAGAGTAGATGTACCCAGATTTATTGGGGAACTACTATAAATTTCTTGTGTCGTCTGTGTTGTGATTGGTTGTGCTGTATGCTCTCTTTTTATTTGTTTTATTACTCACTCAGTACACACATATATATAGCATTATTTTAATTCCGCTATAAAATTAAGTAAAAAACTTTTTTAAAACTCTATTCACCCTCTTCTACAGTTAATTTAAGAACTAACCTCACCTTCAATTGGTATCAAAGCAAGGTTGATTATTTTAATCACTTTCAACTGATACCCAATCGCACTTTCAATTGGTATCAGAGGGTAGTTGATTTTTACAGGCTAACACCTGAATCATAAAGATCAATTAGTTCTTAATTTTTTTTTAAAACTCATGGCACAAGAAGATTATTTAATCACTAGACCACCAATCTGTAATTTGGATAGATTTTCTTTATGGCAAGCTAGAATTAAATTATATATGAATGCCACAGATGAAGAAATCTATAATTATATTTTGACAGGACCTCCATCATCAATATCAACAGATGATCAAAGGAAGCTGAAAAGTGCTGATGCCAAAGCTATGGACATATTAGCTCAATCAATGTCAAATGACATTCTTCAAAGAGTTGATGACTGCACTTCAGCAAGAGGCATCTGGAACTCCCTCACAAGGATGGTAGTTAAACCTTCTTTCACTAACTGTATTTATGATGTAGAACCATCATCTACTCCAAGTGAAGAAGAAGAAGAAGAAGAACAAAAGGCCAGAGAATTCTGCATGCTGGTCATATATGGCTCACACCACAACTCAGATGCAGAATTTGAATCTAATGAAAATGAGGTAACTGAGGTAACTTCAAATTTTAATTTTACCTCTGATCAATTCAAATCTGTTTTCAAATTACCATATACAGATTTAATAGAACCTGCGAAAGAAATAAAATCTCTCAGAACAGAGTTAACAAAAATAAATAATTTGACTTCTGAATATAACAAACTTAAAGAAGATTTAAAAATATCAGAAGAACAAAATATTTCCTTGAAAAATAAATTTGAACAAACTTTTAAGGAAAAAGAAGTAAAAATTACTGAATTTCTTTATGTTAAAACAAATTCTAGAAATCAGTTTAGTTTTTCAAATTTATATTTTAATGAGATAAAAAGGCCAATATATCTAATTATAATGCATTTTTTAAATCTTTTTTTTTAACTTTTATAATTAAATAAGCAGTTATATGATTCATTTGAATTTTTCTATCTTAAAAACAAAGTTAGATAACTTCAATGCTCTTACAGACTTTCTTCAAAATCATGTTGAGCATTCTACTCAGATTGTATAGATCAGAAATGATCAGAGCCCTGTGTGTGAGTCTCTTCTGATAAGGGGATTCTATAGAAGGAAGGTATCAGGCAATGTTTTTCTGACTTTAAAATTCCTTAGAATTCACTAACAGTTGTAGCAATTCAAAGCTGATAAAAATTTTCTATCTAAAAATTCCTTAGAATCCATTAACAGTTGTAGCAATTCATAATATTAAAATTTTATTTTAATCAAAATCTAGGAATCAGAATTGCTTAAATGTATTTTAAAAGAAGAAGAAATAATATAATTTATGGTTAAATATTTTCAAAAAGAACAATAAATTCTTTTATAATCTCTGACCATAATGCTTTAAGTTATTCAATATATTTTTTATGCTTAGGTATCCTAAACAAAATAGGGGGAGATTGTTAGAACACCCAGTCTTGATTTGGATTAGGATCCCAACTCAAATAGGGGGAGATTGTTGGAACCTTAGTTTTGATTTGAGTTAGGATCCATCTTTATGGTCATAACACATCTTGTATAACTTAGATCAAATCCCATTAAGACAGGAGACAGGAGAAAATAATATATATATATATATATAAATAATACAAGTTCTCTGCGTTCGACGAATGGCTTTCTGCGTTCGACGAACGGCGTTGTGCGGTCGACGAATTATATTCATTCTTCGATCGACGAAATCCAGCCTGGCTCAGCGGTCGACGAAAAGCTGCGTTCAACGAATCTTCAACAGAAGCTCAGGTCGACGAAATTATCCAGGCTCAGCGCTCGACGAAAAGCTGCGTTCGACGAAAAGCTGCGTTCGATGAAATCCCAGCAGCGCTCGACGAAAGTTCATACAACAATGATCGACGAACTAATCAATGATCAGATCAACAAACGTCGAGCTCAGCCCGACGAACTTCAAGCTGAGATCGACGAAATATGTTCAGCTCTTTAAAATATCATTTCTCAGATCGGCTAATATTATTATATCTGATTAAACAATATTTGGATTAAATTATATATTGCTGCCCTTCTGTATCAATTAATAATATAGCTGTTGCAGGCAATAAATATTATAGTCGTTGCAGAAAAGCTAGAGACGGCAATTTATCTTCTCGAGGAATCTAGAAAATTAAAGAGACATTATCTCTTTCCTCTCTTGTCGGGCAAGAATTCAAATTAGCCCAAAAGCCTTCTCCAGATTATATATACAAAGAGAAGAGCAGAGAACAAGAGAGAGAGAATATATACAAGAGAAGAGAGAAACAGAAATAACAGAGAAGCAAAAAGAAGAAGCAGATCTACAGAGTTCTTAATAAGAACAACATATATTATTTATCTTCTTTTTTCTAACTCTTCTCTGCAGAACATCTTCATCCGGAGACACCAATCAAGATCACTTGCTCAGGATCAAAACTGCAGAAGAAGAAAAAGAGTTATTACAATCAAGTGAAGAAGCTTCCTCAACACTAATCAAGTCAGGGGGATCTCTTCTTCAACATCATCAAGATCCATTCTCAATAACCCATCAGGATCTCTAGAGTCTTCTCAGAAAGAGAAGAACAATATATTTTCCACTTTCTTCTTACCTGTATAAAGGGTTATAACTCCCTTCAAAAGTTATAGCCATTGGTGGAAGGGCACCTGATCAAAAACCTGTAGTTGGGTTAGAGCACCTGATCAAAAGCTCACTTGGTGTGTGGACACCTGATCAAAACTCCCTTGGTGGCAGGGCACCTGATCAACAATCTGTAGTGGAATCCTACCAAGTGTGGTAGAAGAGTAGATGTACCCAGATTTATTGGGGAACTACTATAAATTTCTTGTGTCGTCTGTGTTGTGATTGGCTGTGCTGTGTGCTCTCTTTTTGTTTGTTTTATTACTCACTCAGTACACACATATATATCATTATTTTAATTTCGCTATAAAATTAAGTGAAAACCCTTTTTAAAACTCTATTCACCCTCTTCTAGAGTTAATTTAAGAACTAACCTTATCTTCAATTGGTATCAAAACAAGGTTGATTATATTAATCACTTTCAACTGACACCCAATTGCACTTTCACCCTGGTCTGGGCCCAAGAGAAATTAAGAGTCGTTGGAATCAATGGCTCAAAGAGCCGTTGATCCCAATGGCTCTAAGGTCGTTGGTTGGCTGGCATGCCAGCCAGCCTATACTAGTAGGCTGCCTTTTGATAACCTACTAGTACTAAGCCTTGGGTCTATGTTGCCAGCCTAGGCCCTAGGCCTTTAAAAAAAAATAAGCTTTATATAAACCCCCTACCTAACCGACCTCCCCCCCCCCCCCCCCGCTCTCTTCTCTTCACCCTCTCTCTCCAACTCATTCTCTCTCTCTCTCTCTCTCTCTCTCTCTCTCTCACACACACACACTCTCTCTCTATCACACACACTCGTCGAACATGATATTGTCATCCTCGGCGCCAGTGTCGTCTGCTCAAACTGCGCATTAAGTGGTGGAGCACAAGCGTGTGACGCCAGTTTGGGAGCATTTCGATAAAGTTAAAGTCGCCGCAGAATACAAGAAGGGGTCTAAATTATGCTCAAAGTTGGTGACCCTTACTGGCAACTTGACACTTGCAAGACATTTCAAGTCTTGCATTTCGAAAAAGCTCCCTAGTCCAGTCAGGCACAAATATCGGGAACAGGGAAAATTTGGACATACGATCAACTTCGGCAACGAGAGCTGCAGATGAAGAACGTCATCAGATGTGGGTTGTCGTTCAGCCATTACGACAATGAGGAGGAGACCGAATACATATATGAAGGGTTTCAGGCAAAATATCAACATGTCGGTAGATCTTCTCTTAGGTGTGACGCCCTCAAATTTTATTTAGATGTAAAACAATTTATAATAAATTATCTTGAAAATTTTGAAGGACGTGTGAGTTTAACAAGTGGCGTTTAAACTGGTAGCATAAAATTTGGACTATCGTATATTTGTATCATGGGATCTAAATAACTGTATAATTTGTTTTGAAAGTTTTGAAGTCCCGCACACAGGTCAAGCTATATATCAAATAATTATTAAATGTGTGCGAGAATTTAAAATTATAGATAAAATTATGAGTGTTTCTTTTGATGACACCACTAATAATACCGTCGCAATTGAGTGGTTAAAACGCGATTTAAAACCAATGTTAAACATTGCGTTTTTTCATACTCGATGCGTTTGCCACATTTTAAATTTAGTGGTACATGATAATTTATCTTATATGTAACAATATATTAATAAATTTTGTCTTATGTTATAATTTATTTATAATTCTAGACAACGAAGACAAGATTTTAAAAATATTGTAAACGCTCAATGTCAAAAATATTTGAAACCTTAATTTGATATGCCTAGTGGCGGACCCAAAATTTTCATTTGACCCGGTCACCAAGTAAAATATTTAGACTTTTAAATTTTTTAATTCAAAAATTAAAAACATATTATGGCAAGTGATAAATAAATGAAGGAAAATAACAAAAAATTACTAAACACTTTACAAAAAATTAAGAGTAAATGGCAATTCCAACACCCATTATTTAGTTTTGTACTCAGATTACATAACATAAGAGGGAACTTTTTTTGACTCAAATTAAATATTAGTCTTTTACCTATAAAATTTATTAGGCAAAATAATACCTTGTAGCTATTTTTCTTTTTCTTTTTGACTCGACACCAGCTAATGAGAAAGGAGCTTGATATTAAGGAAAATGTTTTTTGGGAAATCCACAAAAAATTCTTTGGAACACATTGGGGATCCACCAGTTTTCTCTTGCACCAAATCAGATCAAAGCAGCATGCATGAATTTGTTTATATATATTCATTCATGGCTTATTCACAGCTCAAATACAAGCCATGGATCTATCTCTCTCTATGTATAGAAATAATGAAGAACAAATAAATACACGAGCCAGATCTACTTATGACTGCAATTCTCTTTTTAGTCAAATGATTATTCATCTTTCTCAGATGGCACCCTTATGCCGAGTGAAGAAGAACCTCACCTCAAATTTTATATTTTCCGCTTGTACTACCTTTCCAATTTTGGATCGACACTCCCTGTCCTGAGATGGAAAAAACAAAAAAAAACTTACTTTTTTTTTATCGATCTTACGACGCCGCCTGTACCTCAGGGATGAGGAAAACCTTCTCATGTTCTCATTTGAGGATGTTTGTGCCACAAATGGAAGAATGGAAAAACAACAAGAAAAACTTCTATTTTTGTTTGTGATCTGCTTGCTTAAGTGATCAGAAAAGGGAAAGCATGCTCAGCGCTAGGGAAGGAAAAAGCTTGCTCGGAAAAAAAGTAAGAGGATGCTTGGAAAAAGTTTGCTCGGGAACACCAAAGAGAGTCTGGAGAAGATGAAGTTGGGAGGTGAAGCATGTAAGGAGAAAAGACAAAGCTCTTGATCAGTCGGTCGGAGTTCTGATGGGCTGAAAGCTAATTAATTGCATTGAACAATGCACCCTAGGCAGTAACTTCAGTAAAAACAGTACAACCTATTAAGAGAATTCCAAAAATTTGACCCGGGCATTTGCCCGGGTGTGCCTCCATCTAGGCCCGCCAATAAATATGCACATTAGATGGAACTCAACACACAAAATGTAAAAACAAAACGTTCAAAAAAAACCATTTCTTATGGAATATTATACTATGCTAAATATTCATAATTTGAACGATAAAAAATTATATGGATTTATTAAAATATTTTTATAGGGCGACAACTTTTTTATCTGACATGTATTATTCGACTAGCTCTTTAGTAATTGAAAATTTTATAAATATCGCAAAAAAAATTAACTATTATAAGCAAAACGAAGAGTGACGCCTTTTAATTGAAATAATGGAAGCAAATTTTTTAAAGTATTATAGAAAAATGTTTGCCATGTTTTCATGCGACACCGCTTTAAATCTTTTATTCGGCGTAAACTGCATAAAAAATTTGATAGAAGAAATAAATAATAATTTAAACTTAAATATAATCTTCGCGAATTTTGATAACGTTAGTATTTTAAATTCAATTTCATTTTTACAACCCAGAATAAAAATACTTTTGAAAATAAAATTTTAGAATTAACTTCTAAGAAAAAAGTGTGTGCATCTAGTTCTAGTAGTTTAAATGAATTTGGATTGTATACTAAAACACAATTTCGTGGTTTTATGAGTACGGGGGAAATTGAAACTTCGATCTCATAAAATGGTGGAAGAAAAAGTTAATACATATCTTATTATGGTCTATATGGCCCGGGATTTACTATCGATCCAAGCTAGTAAGGTAGCTTTGTAGTCAGTTTTTTCTCTTAGTGGAAGGATTTTGAACGAGCGGAGGAGTCGCCTCAACGGAGAATCACCAGAATTTTGCATCTACTACAAGGATCACTTGGATGCTATGAAGAGTAAACAACACATTTCATCGATAGAGAATAACTCGTCGGACGTAGAAGCCGAGATAGACGCAATAAATTCACGAGATGATTAAGCGCGTCGCACTTTCGACAGTCACACCCGATAAAATATGTATTTTGTTAAATTAGTGATTTTTTTTAATTTCCTTTATTTAAAATTAATAAATTAATTAATTTGATTTTGGTACCTTTTTTCAATTTTGATGTTAATGTGTAATTTATCTTTTTTTCAATATTAATAAAAAATAATTTTTCTTGTCCATCTCAATTCATTTCATTTATTGTATATTTTTTTAAAATAAAGAAATTATTTAAATAAAAAATAAAAAATAAAAGGCCCTACCGGGGCTGGTGCCCGAACCTGGCTTAATCAAGGCCCGGGATCGAGCCTGGTTGACTAAAGCTCGGGCCTGTCAAACCTGGTACCGGCCCCGCCCGGACGGGCTTTTTGGACAGGATTATATATATATATATAATATAATATAATTATAAATATAATATTTTTTTTATATTATATATTATGTTGCGGGTCGCTCGGGTGCTCTGGTAGACCGGTCGAATTGAACCACCTTAGCTCGAAAGCGAGCCGAGCGCGTAAACAGTCAATGAATCAATCGATAAGTGACACGAGAACTTTTAACGAGGAAAACCGGGGAAGGGTGAAAAACCATGCGGTCGGAGCTGTCCCGGCCAAATTCCACATGTTGGGGGTTACAATTGGAAACTAAGAATTCGAACACGATAGGTCGCGTCTCGTTATAACGGTAGAGAGAGAGAGAGGGAGAGAGAGAGAGAGGGAGAGAGAGAGAGAGAACTCCAAGGGTGACAGGCCACCTCTCGGAAAGCTAAGTACTTTTTCTGGGAACGAAAGTGAGATCGCTGAGTCGCCTTTCGGGACCCGAAGGATTTCTGAATCGCTTAGGAAGATGGTCTTCCTGAGCGAAGGAAATCTCCAAGTTCACGTAGGAGAACTTCGAAGCCTCGAAGGAGATCTTCAAAGGTCGAGGGAGATCTTCGAGTGCCGAAGGAGGACTCAGAGGAAATCTTCAACGGAGCTCTCTCTGGTGCAGAAGGTAAGGTGTCTTGAAATGATGGCACTGATCTCCTTTTATAGCATTGGGCAGGGGTAGTCCGGTAATCTTATCGCCATAACCACCATAACCACCTGACGGGCGAATCACATTCGCAGATTCGAAGCACACTGATCGTCATTTTTCTTAAAAGACCATCTCGCCCTTCGGGTAGGTTGGGCAGTTCAGACAGCTTCATTGAAGGTGATGAAGCCGACGAACGATACCTGCAATCTGAGAAATTAAGAAAGGTTAACTGCGCGTGTGTCGGGAACGTGGAAGCGTTCAGAGCGTGTGCAAAAGTGTTCAGAGCGCGCAACGAACACGGGAGCGTTCTGAGCGCTCAACGAACTCGAGAAATGAGAAGTCGCGCCCCCTTAGGGGAAAATGAGCTCCGGCCGCACCCGACGAGGGGGTGCAGTTTCGGCCGCATCCCCCGCAAGGCAGGGGGCTTGGCCACACCCCGGCAGGGGGTGCGATTTGGCTAGACCTCTATAGGGGGTGCGGCATGGCCGCACCCCTTTGGTGGGAGCGGCCTGGCCACACCCCCATTATGGGGGGTGCAATTAGACCGCACCCCCCCCCCCACTTTGGGGATGCGGTTAGTACGCACACCCCACTTTGGGGGTGCGGTGTAACACCTCCCCTGCAATGACTATATAATATAGGTCCGGCCGGGACCCCATAACATATAATCGCCACAGCTTTAGTATTAAAAAGTGATATAGATCTAACCATCTCAAAACTCAGAACTAACACAGCGGAAACAATAAAACAAACCACAGAAGTTGTCCACATCTACATAAGAGTACTACGGCCTTAAGGCCTTACAAAACTCCAACTCAAGTCAAACAGGGCATATAAACAACCAGCATATCATCACAATCCTAAGCTACCTCGGCATGCAAGCCGGAACAGGTAAAGACATCAAATCAAACTAAAAAGCATGAAAAGAGCACTTCATGAAGCTTAGGCCTTTCTGGTCGGCGAGCTGGGTCCAACCTGCGATCCTTGCCCTGCATCCAAATCACAAAGAGCGGTAAACGAGGGTCAGCTTTGGCTGACCAACAACGGTGTAACAACACCCCTCCTCCCGGCCATCCTAGCGGACCTCGGGGAACTACATCACTCTGCAAGTCAACACTTTGTATGCAAATGTATTAAACAGTAATAACATAAACATGACAGGCATGAGTGTCACAAGCATCATCCACGTTTCTATGTTGAGTAATAAAAATAAGGGGATCTAGCAATGCAGCATGTATGCAAACCTGGGTTTCACCCAAGGCACCATATACCATGTATACTTCTAACAAAACATCACACATCCACATTTCATAACAAACAAAAGGGTACTCATCAATTCCCCAACGGGCGTACAAGCCCAAGGCCAAGAACTCCACTGGGACCTCACCACTTACATGGCTCATCTTGCCAACGGGCGCACCAGCATACTTGTTCTCGCCACAATCACAAAGCCAAAAGCCAAGAACTCTACTGGGACCTCACCACTTACATGGCCCATCTTGCCAACGGGCGCACCAGCATACGTGTTCTCGCCATAGCCCAGAAGGGGACTTGTCTTGCCGGGACACTCTCCCCACATGAATCTAAGCATTCACGGGCTAACCAGCCGACCACAAAGACAAACCACGCCTTCACATACACATCACCATTACCCTTTCCAAACCAACGTTCATTCTCACACGAACATAAGGGCAACACAAATGACGTTTTCGCTGTCATCGGATTTCTAGCAAAATCCCTAAAATGCACGTTAAGCAACATCACCGAATTGGACCACCGGTCACGATTTCGGCTTCACACAGAATGCCTAATCCGCTAACGGAGCAGATCTCTAGTGCAAAACATGTCGGGGACGGACTCAATCAACCCGATGGTTCTTCTTGAACCTAGGCGACCCAAACCGCTCTCATTTGAGAGATTTGATGCCATAAATTTCAAAAAAGGGGAAGTAAAAGCATAGATGCCATGCACGCATCCTAAAACCGGGAGGAGAGATGTCGTTACCCTAAGAGTTCTCTTCCTCGCCATGGATCGGTTGAAAGGCACGGATAGAAAGAAGCGCCTTCTAGTCCTCTCCACGGATCTGGTCTCGGATCGGCGAACGGAGCTCCGGTGCTCCAACAATGGCGGATCTAGCCTTCGTCTTCCTCCAAACCCTTCCTCTCTTCTCCGCCTCCAGAAGCACAAAGGATTTCACGCCCAGAGAAAAGAACTTCTCTGCCCTAAATAAAAGCTTAGGACGCCCTTATCTAGACCGTAGGATCAAGATTTAATCATAATGGGCGTCCAGGAAAGCTGCTTACGCCCGTGCCCACGCTTCGTCGAACTCAGCATGACATGTTCGTCGAACGGACTCCAGCGCCAGCGGTTCGTCGAACTCAGTTCGACGAACTCGCTTCGGCGAACTCCAGCGCCAGCGGTTCGTCGAACTCGGTTCGACGAACTCCAGCGCCAGCGGTTCGTCGAACTCGGTTCGACGAACTCCAGGGCCAGCGATTCGTCGAACTCAGTTCGACGAACTCGCTTTGGCGCACTCCAGTGCCAGCGGTTCGTCGAACCCAGTTCGACGAACTCCAGCGCTAGGGGTTCGTCGAACTCAGTTCGACGAACTCGCTTCAGTGCACTCCAGCGCCAGCGGTTCGTCGAACCTCGTTCGACGAACTCTAATGCCTTCACTTCTCGAGAACTCTAGCGCATTCACTTCTCGAGAAATGGTTGTTTCTCGAGAAGTAGTTTGACCCTTCACTTCTCGAGAAATAGTTGTTTCTCGAGAAGTGGCTTAAGCCTGCCCCTTTTCGAGAAATAGCTGATTCTCATGTTTCTCGAGAAGTAGGCTGGGCGAAGCCTGGGGTATTACAAATCTACCCCCCTTAAAAGAATTTCGTCCTCGAAATTTAAAACGTGAACGAAAGCACCACTAACACACATACCTGAAACGAATAGTTCCAGAAAGTTATCCCGCATTGTTTGCTCTTGCTCCCATGAGAACTCGTCTCGTCTGCAGTTATCCCAACACACTTTCACCAGCTTAACCTCTTTGTTCCGCAACCGCCGGACTTCAGAATCCTCCACGCAAATCGGACGAACTATAGTCCTCAGATCTTCAGTTACAGGAACTGTCGAAGACTCAACCACATCCTCCGGCTCCACCAAAGCTTTCCTCAGCACCGAAACATGAAACACATCACGTAATCCGCTTAGCTCTACGGACAACGCCAACCGATAGGCCGCTTCGCCTATGCGCTCTGTAACCTTAAATGGACCCAAATATCTCGGACTCAATTTCTTGAGTCATCGAATTTGCGAAATGCCTTTGAACGGTTTGATCTTCAAGTAGACCATGTCGCCCACCGCAAACTCCGCATTTCTATGGCGTGCATTAAAATACTTTGCCTACCGATCCTGAGCAACCTTCATGCGCTCCTGGATCATTCGCACCAACTGACAAGCGTCTGTCACCACTTCTTTTCCTAACAACTGGGTGTCTCCCGCCTCTATCCAAGACATCGGCGTTTGACACCGCCTTCCATACAAAGCCTCATATGGCACCATTTTGATACTCGCCTGGAAACTATTGTTATAGGCAAACTCCACCATGAAGAGGTTGTCTTCCCAACTTTTACCGAAATCGAGAGCACATATTCTCAACATGTCCTCCATCGTACGATTCGTTCTCTCCGTTTGGTCATCGGTCTGCGGATGGAATGCAGTACTAAACTTCAATTTCGTACCCAAACTTTGTTGCACTAACCTCCAGTCCTTGAACGTGAATCGTCCATCGCGATCACTAATGATGCTCTTTGGAATTTCGTGCAACCGCACAATGTTTCGAACATAATTCTCCACGAGCTTCTCCACGCTGTCGTCCTTCCGATTTGGAATGAAGTGGGCTACCTTGGTCAGGCGATCCACAATCACCCAAATCGCATTGTTACCTTATCACGATCGAGGTAAACCATGTACAAAATCCATGGAGATGTCGTCGAATTTCCACTCTGTGGATAGGAAGAGGTTTCAAGAATCCACCCGGCCTTTGGCATTCCGCCTTCACCAAGGCGCACGTCTGACACCGGCTTACATACAAAGCTACATCCCGCTTCATCCCAGGCCACCAAAAGGATTTCTTTAAATCCAAGTACATCTTCGTGCTTCCTGGATGAATGGAGTACTTCGTGAAGTGAGCCTCGAACATCAACTCCTCACGGAGCTTGCCAAAACGAGGGACAACCACCCTTCCATTTCTTTTTAAAAGTCCACTGACCATCTCCAACGCACTGCCTTCACTTTGCTGAGCTTCCACTGTCAATTGCTGACACTCTTTGTCTGCACTGGTTGCCTCCTGAATTCGATCTACTAGATCGTACTGCATCTCGATCCAGTTCAGCTGAGCTGCGCTGGACTCACCCCTAGCCACACACACAATGCCAAGAGAGTCGAACTCTCGCTCCAAATGCTCGTCATGCGCTTCTATCCAATTCCCTTGCCCAGAGTACTTCCTACTCAAGGCGTCAGCCACCACATTGGCCTTGCCTGGCGTATACTGAATCGCTACGTCGTAGTCCCCAAGGAACTCGACCCACCTACGCTGCCTCATGTTAAGATTCTTCTGATCTAAAAGATACCTCAAGCTTTTGTGGTCCGTGAAGATTTCAACCTTCGCTCCATACACGTAGTGCCGCCACAGCTTCAACACAAAAATTACCGCCACCAACTCCAAGTCGTGGGCGGGGTAATTTCTCTCATGAGAATTTAGCTGCCTCGACCCATATGCTATCACGTTGCCATGCTGCACAAGCACGCAACCCAAACCGCAACCTGACGCGTCGCTGAAAATCTGGAATCCCTCAGTCCCACTAGGAAGACTTAGGATTGGAGCAGACATCAATCTTTCCTTTAAGGTTTCGAACGCACGGGCACACTCCGGTGTCCACACAAACTTCTGGTCCTTTCGGGTAAGAGTGGTGAGGGGAAAAGCCACCCGCGAAAAGTTCTCAACGAACCTTCTGTAATAACTGGCTAGTCCAAGGAAACTCTGGACTTCCGCCACGGTTCTCAGTACAGGCCAATCTATAATGGCTTCAATCTTCGCAGGATCCTCCGCCACCCCATCTCCACTAATCACGTGGCCCAAGAATGCCACTCTCCCGATCCAGAACTCGCACTTTGAGAACTTCGTATAAAGATGGTTCTCCCTCAATGTCTGCAACACTAATCTCAGATGAGACTCGTGCTCCGCCTTTGACTTCGAATACACTAAGATGTTGTCAATGAACACCGCCACATACGAATCCAGGTATTGTTGAAACACTCGGTTCATTAAATCCATGAACACTGATGGTGCGTTCGTCAAACCGAACGGCATCACCGAAAATTCAAAGTGACCATATCTCATCACAAATGCCGTCTTGGGAATGTCCTCTTCTTGGATCCTTAACTGATAGTAATCCGACTTCAAGTCCAACTTGGAGAACACCGTCGACCCCACCAGCTGATCGAACAAATCATCGATTCGCGGAATCGGGTACGTATTTTTGATGGTCAACTTATTCAACTCGCGATAGTCTATGCACAGCCGCATACTACCATCCTTCTTCTTAATGAACAACACCGGCGCACTCCAAGGTGAGGAGCTGGGCCTAATGTACCCCTGCTCGAGCAAATCTTGCAACTGCACCTTTAACTCAACCAGTTCCTTCAGTTCCATCCTAAATAGAGGACGCGACACCGGCCTCGCATCCGACACCAACTCAATTGAAAAGTCGATTTCACGCTGAGGAGGCGCTCCCAGAAGCTCCTCAGGGAACACATCCTCAAATTCCTCTACCACTGGCACTTCTCCGATTGCCAACTTTGTGGAGTGAGTCTCCAACAGAGCGACAAATGACTCACCTCCTTGATTCACCGCACGCACCATTTGCACGGTAGAAATCAGGGAGCAGGCCACTCCGCATAGGCCCTCGAACTTGACCTCCACTCTTCCTTCACTCCTTAAGGTTACCACCTTCAACAGGCAGTCAATACTAGCTTGCTGCTCTGCAAGCCAGTCCATCCCTAGGATGATGTCAAATTTGGCTAGCGGTAGAATTGCTGCTACCAACTCGAAATCACACTCGCAAATCCTCAGCACAATGCGTCTTTTCCTTCCAGTGGTCATGAAAGACCCATTCAGCATGCGCACACTAAGCTCCGCCTCTGACTCAACAGTCTCAACAACGATCCTCCGGATAAAGCTTTCTGCGAGGAAAGAGTGTGACGCTCCCGTGTCGAACAATACTCTAGAGGGGAAGCCAGACACTGGCACAAAGCCTATCACGCATATAACGAATATGAAAGGTCGCAAACAAGTTAAAACTATTAAACGAAACTTAGAACTTTCCTACCTGTCACCACGTTAGGTTGACGAATCACTTCCTGCTACCCGAGGTTGTATGCTCTAGGCTGCACAGGAGGGAAACGAGAAGCACTGGACTCTGCCGCCTTCCCTTTCTCCCCAACACTAGGACCGAAACGCACAGATTGCTCCTGCCTCTGCTCTGGCTCAACTCCATTCTCGAAACAGACCCGAGCTATATGGCCCACTTTACCACACTTGTAGCATGTCAATGGCCCCTTGGAACGGAACTCTCCAGAAGCCGCACTGCTCCTCTCGCCAGTCCTAAAAGGACCAGGCTTTTTCTTCCACCAACTTTTCTCAGACTTCCCCTGAGACTGAGATGGCTTACTTTCTCCCTGCTTTGCCGCCAAGCCCTTGCGGCACTTGGTTCTCTCCATATCACTCTCCAAAGTTCGAGCAGCTTCAACTAACTCATTGAACCCCGCTCTCTTTAAGGCTATCAGAGGTTGCCTTAAATTCTCTCTCAGACCCTGATAGAATAGATTATCCCTCTCCTCATCGTCTTCCATGGTCATTCCTGCGTAGCGACCCAACCGAGTAAACTCCTGCAAGTACTCGTCTACCATTTTCTCGCGCTGCACCAAGTGCAAGAACTGCCGCTGAAGGGCTAACCTCGTCGAAGAAGGGATATAGCGCTTCAGGAAGGCATTCCCGAACTCTTCCATGGACGGGGCGCGCCCAGGGAAATGACGACCGCTATGATTCACCCACCACAGCTTGGCGTCGCCTTCTAAAATAAACGCTGCAAACTCGGAATGCTTGTCCTCTGGGGTCTTTGCCGCTTTCAGGAATTCCTGAATTCTCGCCAACCAATCCTCGGCGTCTGTCAGACTGCCAACTCCTTTGAACGTCGGAGGATGGAAACTCAGATAGTACTCATCAGACGATCGCCTTGCCCAACCGTTCTCTCGGCTAACGGCTCTACCTACCTTACTCCCACTTCCGGCATCATAGTGACCGGAGTAACAGGGGTCGCAGCATGCACAACAGGCGTCGCAATCTGTGGCATCGCCGCAGCTTGAGCCGCCACTGTCGCCTCTGCTAGAATACGACAAAAGTCTGTCGGGGACACGCCCATATTCACAAAGGCTGGGGCCATTGCACTGCTTGCCGATGACTCCTCTTGACACCTTGACGTCCCCGCATCGTCGCCACCATCCTAGCATAAGCAAGGAAAAACAAATCAAACTCTATTCGCAAGACTCGAACGCAAAGACACTCATGGTCCCATAAAGTACTCCTATGTGGACAACCTCTTAACGCGATCCGAACACACTAAACCTCAACAAGAACGCTAACCTAGCTCTGATATCAAATTGCAACACCTCCCCTGCAATGACTATATAATATAGGTCCGGTCGGGACCCCACAGCATATAATCGCCACAGCTTTAGTATTAAAAAGTGATATAGATCTAACCATCTCAAAACTCAGAACTAACACAGCGGAAACAATAAAACAAACCACAGAAGTTGTCCACATCTATATAAGAGTACTACGGCCTTAAGGCCTTACAAAACTCCAACTCAAGTCAAACAGGGCATATAAGCAACCAGCAGATCATCACAATCCTAAGCTACCTCAGCATGCAAACCAGAATAGGTAAAGACATCAAATCAAACTAGAAAGCATGAAAAGAGCACTTCACGAAGCATAGGCCTTTCTGGCCGGCGAGCTGGGTCCAACCTGCGATCCTTGCCCTGCATCCAAATCACAAAGAGCGGTAAACGAGGGTCAGCTTTGGCTGACCAACAACGGTGTAACAACACCCCTCCTCCCGGCCATCCTAGCGGACCTCGGGGAACTACATCACCCTGCAAGTCAGCACTTCGTATGCAAATGTATTAAACAGTAATAACATAAACATGACAGGCATGAGTGTCACAAGCATCATCCACGTTTCTATGTTGAGTAATAAAAATAAGGGGATCTAGCAATGCAGCATGTATGCAAACCTGGGTTTCACCCAAGGCACCCTATAGCGTGTATGCTTCTAACAAAACATCACGCGTCAACATTTCATAACAAACAAAAGGGTACTCATCAATTCCCCCACGGGCGTACAAGCCCAAGGCCAAGAACTCCACTGGGACCTCACCGCTTACTTGGCTCATATTGCCAACGGGCGCACCAGCATACTTGTTCTCCCCACAATCACAAAGCCAAAAGCCAAGAACTCCACTGGGACCTCACAACTTACATGGCCTGTTGAAATAGTTGAAGTGAAGTGGAAGGGAGTCCGGCCGGTCTGAAGGCTGGAGACCGCAGAGACCGCGCGGCCTTCGCTGGTGCTCTGGCGGTTTGGTTCTGCGATCTCTCCCTGCTGTTCTGGCGATCTGCTATGATCGGCCAGTTTGCTTCTTGGTTTGGTCGTTGGTTCTGGCAACCTGTTGCGAGTTCTTCCGGTCTTGTTCTGGGCGGCCTGTTCTTAGTTGTCCGCAGTGACCGGGCGGCTTGTTTGGGCTGTTCTGGCGACTTGGTTCAAGTCGGCCAGATGTTTGTCCCTGCGTAGGCGATCTCAGGAAGGGATGTCGCTGTGTCCGCGTGGCTTGTGCGCGGACTGTTGCTGTCTTGCAGACTTGTGCTGGATCTCGTCCAAGTGTTGTGTCCGCGCGGTCTGTCTTATGAGGCCGCTGGCGATCTGATGGGCAGTTATTGTATCCCGGTTTGTGCGGTGACGACATCCGTCCACCCGCCTATAAATAGGGGTGCATGGCCCATCATTCATAACAAGAACTGTAAGAACAAGAGCCCGGATTGTTTCTTGCGGACTCAAGTTTGAAGTCGCGCAGTCTCGGAAGTGAGCTAACCGGTTGTTGTGTTCGCAGGTTTGCGGTCAGCAGGTTGCGGTCTCCTTCCTTGGTGATTTTTGGCGGCTTGAATAAACAATTCGTCTGCGGTCTGTCAGCGAACTGGTTTATTGTGTTCTTGTGCTATTCGCAGCGGACTCAGTTATCAGACGACCTTCACCGGTTAGGCGGTCTGAGTTGCGGTCTAGCGACAGCTTCAGTTCCTTGTTCCAATAAGCTTCAGTTCGTGCGGTCTGGGATTGCGGTCTGGCAGTGCAGCTTGTCTGCTTCTGTTCGCGCGGTCTCAAGGTGTTTCTGCGGTCTGACTGTGCAAGCGGTCTGGAAGTACAGCAGAGCAAGCCGGGCGACCTGAGCCTTTTTGCGGTCTGTGCGGTCTCTGCTTTGGCAGACCGCCAGTTTCGTTTTTGGTGTGTTTGCTCTTCTCATCTCCATGATTCTTATGAATCATGTCTCGCCATGTATACCTCGCATTGTAAAGCAGTTCTGTTTCAATAAAGATTTCTTGTGTTGCTGTTTTGGCATTGTGGTTGTTTGGCTATAACTCTTGTTGATACAACTACTGCTTACTCCTAAACGGTCTTTCAAAAATTTTAACATGGTATCAAAGCGAGGTTCCTGGAGTGGATAAGCAGTGATCAACTAGAGTTGTCATCGTCTTTGTGAAGAAGAGACCACATAGATTGCCATGGAAGGTGGATACGTAAGAGGTCTTGGTATTGAACTCCTCACATCGACTAACTTTAAAAAGTGGAAGTCGTGTATGGAGAGTTACTTGCTTGGCGAGGATCTATGGGAGGTAGTTAGAGGAGAAGACACACTTGAGGTGTTTCCAGCAGGAGATAATATGGCAGAGGTGAGACTTTGGAGGAGGACGAATGCTAAGGCAGAGTTCACTCTCAAGAGGGCTATCTCATCGGAGCTGTTTGATCACATCATTGGATGTAAATCTGCTGCTGAGATTTGGACATCCTTGGATGTGTTGTTCAATAAGAAGAATGTAGCGAGGCTACAGTATCTTGAAAATTAGTTGGCGAAAGCCTCTCAAGGTGATCTTTCTGTTTCTACCTTCTTTCTCAAGATGAAGAACCTCACGGTAGAGATTTCTGCATTGGACCCTGATGAGCCAATCTCTGAGGCAAAACTGAAGAGGCATATCATCCGCAGGTTGCGGAAGGAGTATCTTGCCTTTGTGACTTCAGTTCAGGGTTGGGCAAATCAACCGTCGTTGTTGGAGCTGGAGAACCTTCTTGCTTCGCAAGAAAGTTTAGCAAGACAGATGGCGGGGGTTTCTATCTCCGGGGGAGAAAGTGATGTGATGTTCTCTGGGAAGAAGAAGAAGAAGAAATGGGAGAAGAAGAAGTCGGGTCATGATGGACCCTCCACTTCAGGTCAGCAAGATAGGGGCTATGCTCCTAAGTCTGATGGGAAGAAGAAAGAAGAGGGACCGAGGTGCTTTAGATGCAATAAGACCGGGCACTTCAAGAAAGATTGCCGGGTGAATCTTCAGCCAGGACATGCAGTGGAGAAGGAGATGCCAAAGTCTGGTGAAGTTGGATGGGGAGGAGCCTTTGTGTCTAATATAACGGCGATGCCCGTTAAGGCCTTGGCTTCCATCAACTATGATGAGGACTGGATTGTTGATTCAGGGTGTGGGCATCACCTCACCGGGGATGGATCAAAGTTCTCTTCTTTGGCGCCTTACTCAGGTAACAATGCTATCATTACGGCTGATAATTCTATTCATCCAGTAGAACACGAAGGTGTTGTCTCTCTGAGCAGTGATAGGGGTCCACTCACGTTGAGGAGTGTTTATCACGTGCCTGGTATGAAGAAGAATCTCTTCTCTGTGACCAATGCGGTCGATGTCGGTTATCACGTTCTGTTTGGCCCAACAGAAGTGAAGTTTCTTAAAACTCAACCAGAGATAAAAGGGGATGTTGTTCACGTCGGCAAGCGGGTGAAGGACCTATTCATTTTATCGACAAGTACCTATGTTGATAAGATGAGGACCAATGATGGCGCGACCATCTGGCATGAAAGGTTGGGGCATGTAGGCATGGACAAATTGAAGGCTATGGCGGTAAGGGGCCTTGTCAATGGCTTGCCTAGCTTGTCTTCCTATGGAGACGGTCATGTCTGCGAAGGATGTCAGTTTGGTAAGTCTCATCGACTTCCATTTGACAAATCACAAACAAGGTGCAAAGTGCCATTGGAGTGCATCCACAGTGATTTGATGGGACCGACTGCCACCCCAAGCCTTGGAGGCAACAGATATATGTTGGTGTTGATTGACGATTACACCAGATATGTCTGGGTGTATTTTTTGAAGGAGAAGTCGGATGCATTTGCAAGATTCGTGGAGTTCAAGGAGCTGGTTGAAGGCCGGCTTGGCCTGCGGGTTAAAAAACTTAGAACTGACAATGGTGGGGAGTTCACCTCTGGTGAGTTCTCAAGTTTTTGCAGGAAGCATGGCATCAGGAGAGAGCTCACTTGTGCACATACTCCACAACAGAATGGCGTTGCCGAGAGGAAGATTCGTCATTTGACGGAAACTTGCAAATGCTGGCTTCATGCTAAGAGTATCCCAAAGTCCTTCTGGGCGGAGGGAATGTCTTGTGCAGCTTATGTCATCAACAGGTTGCCTTTAAGTCCTATCAACATGAAGACCCCTCACGAATTGATGTTCAAGGAGAAGCCGAGTGTTGCACACCTTTGGATGTTCGGGTCAACCTGCTATGTGCATATTCCTGATGCTCTTCGGACAAAGCTAGATGCGAAAGCAAGGAAGCTAGTCTTTGTTGGGTATGATGAGCGGAAGAAGGGATGGAGAAGCATGGATCCTGAGACATGGAGGTCAATTGTTTCTCGGGATGTGGTGTTCGATGAAGTAACTTCCTACAAGGGGAGTTCAGGAGTTGAGCTACCAGAAAGCAGGGTTTATATAAGAGGGAAGGCTGCTGAAGATCTTCAAGTGGAGTTGCCTATTTCACCAGGAGCTCCAGCTGTGTCTAGCTCAGAGGCGGAAGCTTCAGGTTCTGGAAGCAGGGGGAGCGATGCTCCAAATTCGCCTGGAAGAGGAGCTAGTTCTGAAGAAGCAGCTGAGGAGGTGGTTAGTCAGGGGCAACCTCTTAGGAGGTCGAAGAGGACTATTCAACCACCAGACCGATACACAGGAGGAAACATGGTGAACTTTGTTTCATGTTTCTTTGCTGGTCCCTTGGATGAAAGGGAGCCGTCGAGCTTTGAGAAGGCGAGAGGCGTGAAGGAGTGGGATGTTGCGATGCATGAAGAGATGTCAGCTCTCGAGAAGAACGAGACTTGGTCTCTGGTGCCCAGGCCCAAGGGCACCACTCCTGTCACTTGCAAGTGGGTCTTCAAGCTGAAGAAGAAAGCTGACGGTAGTATCGAGCGTTACAAGGCTCGCCTTGTAGCTCGCGGGTTCTCACAGCAGTACGGAGAAGATTATGATGAGATGTTTAGTCCAGTGGCAAAGATGACTTCGGTTCAATTTGTTATTGCCTTGGCGGCTTCGAGTGGTTGGGAGATTTGGCAACTCGACGTGAAGAATGCCTTCTTATACGGCGAGATTGACAAGGATATCTTCATGCTCCAACCACAGGGCTTCATCTCGAAGGAGTATCCAGACTACGTCTGTAAGTTGAAGAAGGCCCTGTATGGGTTGAAGCAAGCGCCTCTAGCGTGGTACGGGAAGATTGCAGAGTATCTCTTATTCTGCGGATTCTTTGCTTCAGACTCTGATTCTAACTTGTTCATCAAGAAGGAGGGGGTGCTTTGGGTGATTGTGCTGCTGTATGTGGATGACATGATTGTCACTGGGAACTCGAAGGAAGCTGTTGCAAGACTCAGGGCTGAGCTTGCTATCAGATTCGAGATGAAGGATCTGGGGGAGCTCCACCATTTCCTTGGACTCGAGGTGCAGAGGCGGGAGAGCGGAGTGCTCATTTCTCAGGCTGGCTATGCAGAGCGGATTGTTCAACGATTCGGCATGGAGGAAGGGAAGAGCAGCTCTATACCTCTAGAGCAACATCATAAACTTCGAAAGGATGAGGGGAGAGTTTTATCTGAACCGTTGGTGTTCCAAGCTCTGGTTGGGAGCTTGATCTACTTAACGATCACAAGGCCAGATATTGCTTATGCAGTAGGCAAGGTGAGTCGGTACATGGCGGAACCACGGAAGCCTCATCTTCTGGCGGCAAAAGGCATCTTGAAGTATGTGAAGTCGACCTCTGATTTGGGTCTCCTATATAGGAGAGGGTCAAGCTTGGAGTTGCATGGATACATGGATGTTGATTATGGGGGAGACGTAGATGATCGAAGATCAACGTCTGGTTATGTCTTTATGACGGGCCCCACAGCTATCTCTTGGTGCAGCAAGAAGCAAGACTCGGTGTCTGTATCTACCACGGAAGCGGAGTACAAGGCTTCGGCCTTGGCAGCTCAGGAAGCCATTTGGCTCAGGAGGTTGGTGGAGGACGTTCATCAGGAGGTTCGAGGTCCCACCTTGCTACGCGGGGACAATGAGAGTGCTCTCAAGCTGGTTAACAATCCAGTCTGTCACGCGAGGACCAAACATATAGAGATTGAGCACCATTTCATTCGTGAAAAGGTGTTGGGAGGATCTCTTATGGTCGAGCATGTTCAGAGTGCGGACAATATCACAGACATCTTCACAAAGCCGCTGGCGAAGGGACCGTTTACACGGTTAAGGGAGTTGCTCGAGCTAGTTTCCACTTCCCACTTCAAGGGGGAGTGTTGAAATTGTTGAAGTGAAGTGGAAGGGAGTCCGGCCGGTCTGAAGGCTGGAGAACGCAGAGACCACGCGGCCTGCGCTGGTGCTCTGGCGGTTTGGTTCTGCGATCTCTCCCTACTGTTCTGGCGATCTGCTATGATCGGCCAGTTTGCTTCTTGGTTTGGTCGTTGGTTCTGGCGACCTGTTGCGAGTTCTTCCGGTCTTGTTCTGGGCGGCCTGTTCTTGGTTGTCCGCAGTGACCGGGCGGCTTGTTTGGGCTGTTCTGGCGACTTGTTCAAGTCGGCCAGATGTCTGTCCCTGCGTAGGCGATCTCAGGAAGGGTGG
Organism: Dactylorhiza incarnata; assembly: GCA_033032865.1. Classification (NCBI taxonomy): domain Eukaryota; kingdom Viridiplantae; phylum Streptophyta; class Magnoliopsida; order Asparagales; family Orchidaceae; genus Dactylorhiza; species Dactylorhiza incarnata. The sequence goes on along the minus strand of JAWHQI010000003.1, from coordinate 31,368,761 downwards.
TCGCTGTGTTCGCGCGGCTTGTGCGCAGACTGCTGCTGTCTTGCGGACTTGTGTTGGATCTCATCCAAGTGCTGTGTCCGCGCGGTCTGTCTTATGAGGCCGCTGGCGATCTGATGGGCGGTTACTATATCCCAGTTTGTGCGGTGATGACATCCGTCCAATCGCCTATAAATAGGGGTGCATGGCCCGTCATTCATAACAAGAATGTAAGAACAAGAGCCCAGATTGTTTATTGCGGACTCAAGTTTGAAGTCGCGCGGTCTCAGAAGTGAGCTAACCGGTTGTTGTGTTCGCAGGTTTGCGGTCAGCAGGTTGCGGTCTCCTTCCTTGGTGATTTCCGGCGGCTTGAATAAACAATTCGTCTGCGGTCTGTCAGTGAACTGGTTTATTGTGTTCTTGTGCTGTTTGCAGCGGACTCAGTTATCAGGCGACCTTCAGTGGTTAGGCGGTCTGAGTTGCGGTCTGGCGACAGCTTCAGTTCCTTGTTCCAATAAGCTTCAGTTCGTGCGGTCTGGGATTGCGGTCTGGCAGTGCATCTTGTCTGCTTCTATTCGCGCGGTCTCAAGGTGTTTCTGCGGTCTGACTGTGCAAGCGGTCTGGAAGTACAGCAGAGCAAGCCGGGCGACCTGAGCCTTTTTGCGGTCTGTGCGGTCTCTGCTTTGGCAGACCGCCAGTTTCATTTTTGGTGTGTTTGTTCTTCTCATCTCCGTGATTCTTATGAATCATGTCTCGCCATGTATACCTCGCATTGTAAAGCAATTCTATTTCAATAAAGATTTCTTGTGTTGTTGTTTTGGCATTGTGGTTGTTTGGCTATAACTCTTGTTGATACAACTCCTGCTTACTCCTAAACGGTCTTTCAAAAATTTTAACATGGCCCATCTTGCCAACGGGCGCACCAGCATACGTGTTCTCGCCATAGCCCAGAAGGGGACTTGTCTTGCCGGGACACTCTCCTCACATGAATCCAAGCATTCACGGGCTAGCCAGCCGACCAAAAAGACAAACCACGCCTTCACATACACATCACCATTACCCTTTCCAAACCAACGTTCATTCTCACACGAGCATAAGGGCAACACAAACGACGTTTTCGCCGTCATCGGATTTCTAGCAAAATCCCTAAAATGCATGTTAAGCAACATCACTGAATTGGACCACCGGTCAAGATTTCGGCTTCACACAGAATGCCTAATCCGCTAACGGAGCGGATCTCTAGTGCAAAACATTTCGGGGATGGACTCAATCAACCCGATGGTTCTTCTTGAACCAAGGCAACCCAAACCCCTCTCATTTGAGAGATCTGGTGCCATAAATTTCAAAAAAGGGGAAGTAAAAGCATAGATGCCATGCACGCATCCTAAAACCGGGAGGAGAGATGTCGTTACCCTAAGAGTTCTCTTCCTCGCCATGGATCGGTTGAAAGGCACAGATAGAAAGAAGCGCCTTCTAGTCCTCTCCACGGATCTGGTCTCGGATCGGCGAACGGAGCTCTGGTGCTCCAACAATGGCAGATCTAGCCTTCGTCTTCCTCCATACCCTTCCTCTCTTCTATGCCTCCAGAAGCACAAAGGATTTCACGCCCCGAGAAAAGAACTTCTCTGCCCTAAATAAAAGCTTAGGACGCCCTTATCTAGACCTTAGGATCAAGATTCAATCATAACGGACGTCCAGGAAAGCTGCTTAAGCCTGTGCCCGCGCTTCGTCGAACTCAGCATGACCTGTTCAACGAACGGACTCCAGTGCCAGCGGTTCGTTGAACTCAGTTCGACGAACTCGCTTCGGCGAACTCCAGTGCCAGCGGTTCGTCAAACTCGGTTCGATGAACTCCAGCGCCAGCGGTTCGTCGAACTCAGTTTGTCGAACTCTAGCGCCAGCGGTTCGACGAACTCGCTTCGGCGCACTCCAGCGCCAGCGGTTCGTCGAACTCATTTTGACGAACTCGCTTCAGTGCACTCCAGCGCCAGCGGTTCGTCGAACCCGGTTCGACGAACTCCAGCGCCAGCGGTTCGTCGAACTCAATTCGACGAACTCGCTTCGGTGCACTCCAGCGCCAGCGGTTCGTCGAACCTCGTTCGACGAACTCTAGCGCCTTCACTTCTCGAGAAATGACTGTTTTTTCTCGAGAAGTAGTTTGAGCCTTCACTTCTCGAGAAATAGTTGTTTCTCGAGAAGTGGCTTGAGTTTGCACCTTTTCGAGAAATAGCTGATTCTCATGTTTCTCGAGAAGTAGGCTGAGCGAAGCCTGGGGTGTTACATGCGGTTTGGCCGCACCCCACCAAGGTGGGATGGGAGCTACCTGCACCCCACTAGGGGGTGCGGGCTAACCACACCCCAATAGTGGGGTGCGGTCTTGGTTGCACCTGGAGTTGATAAAGCGCAAATTGCGTGCGGCGGATTTCTCCACTCTCATGATCATGGGTTGGACTTTTACCCCCACTAACTCCACCTCTCCTTAGTGGATCCTCCTCTAAACGCACCCCGGAACTGCCTATAAATCTACAGGTGCACATCATAAGCCCCCCAAACCTTCGGAGTCCGAATCACAGCATGGAGGAGTGCGGAGGTTTTGATTTTTTTTGCGGCAGTTCTGATCATCGTCATCTACGTGAGACGCACCGTACCATGCCGGAGGTTAGTAATTTTCCTGTTTCTTGTAAAGAGAGAATAATACTAAAAGAGAGAGAAAAATTGCGTCGGGACGGCTTTGTCGGCGTGCAAACAACCGATCGGGGCGCCAACGGCATCGCGCCGAGCGGTTGGGGCATGCGCGAGGTTCCACCCGACGTGCTTGGTCAATAGCTGGGTGGCGACCGACATGCTTGGTCACGTGTCGGGAGGCGTCCGTCCGTCGAGCGGTGCTCGTCCTTGCCCGAGCGGAGGCGCTCGACCTTGCCCGGGCAGCACGCTCGGCTACTTGCCGAGCAACGCCCTGGGAGGCCTGCCGAGCGGTGCTCGGCCGGGCCCGGGTGGCGTGCTCGGCATGCGCGGCCGGTGTTGAACCGGCCATATGAGGGCATACGAGGGAGTACAAGGGCGAGTGCGCTTGCTTGGGCCCCCCATGCGGTTGGCCACGCGACATTTGCCGACCATTCACGGCGCGCGCGCGCCTGTGAGAAGTCGAGTTTTGGTTACGATTTTAATGAGTTTTTTACTTGGAATTTTTTTGAAAAAAAATGTTTTGTTCTTTTCAGGCCCCAAAGCGGAGCGGTCAGTCGAGACCAATGCGACTGCGCTCGACTTTTGACAGTGCGTGTGTTGATATGTGGCGCAAGCATCTGGGATTTCCCTCTAGCATTGAGGTGAAAATCCCCCGAGTGGAAGAGCGCGCCCAAAACCCTCCAACTGGCTTCATGACTCTCTCGAAGAATTGTTTGAAGTCCGGGTTTCGCCTTCCTCCCTCGGAGGAGGCGATTGAGATGTTTCGGCTTTACGGTGTTCCGATTACCCAGTTCACTCCAGCTGGGATGGCGAGGATAATTAGGAATGTAGTGTTTTTCTGGGAGCACCGCGCATGATTTTCTCTAGAAGTCTTCAAACACTGGTGCGAGATTTTCACTGACCCAGGGGGTCGTATTAAAGTTCAAAGTAACAAGAGCTGGTTCTATTTTGGGGAAACGAACGACTACTGGCACGGGAATACCCTTTATGGGTATGTGCGGAACCATTCAGAGCTGCTGGAGCTATGGAGAGCGCTTCCTGGTCAGTGTCGTCGGCAAACGGGTCTGGAAGATGAGTTTTTTACCATTCCTGGTTTTCCTGGTTGAGAGGGGCTGTCGAAGGCCTTGTATTGCATTGCCAGTTGCGTGGAGGAGAGTAGACTACTCTCAGTGGGACTTTCTTGGGATGCCGAGCGTGCGGCTGCCGCTCCTATGGTTCATGGTAAAAAGAGGAAGATTGTCTTCAAGAACGGGAGTTCCAGTTCGGGGCTCATTGTGCCAGTGCCTAGGAGCCATGATCATGAGGCCGGTCCGAGCAGCCGTGGGGCAGAATCGATTCTGACTGATCCTGACGTCGAGATTTTAGCGTCTCCCCATGCCAGTCAGGTCCCGCGGGAAGACTTGTCGCCACCTCCTCCTTTGCCGACAGCGAGGCGAGTCTCTTCCTCTCTTCAGGCGATGACTTCTGCAGTGAGTGGAACATCTTTTTCTCCAGTTCTTGCCTTCCTTCTTTGGTATTGTTTATGCATTCTGACTGTTTACTTTCTTCTCAGGTGATGTTTGACTAGCGTTGCCCTTACATGGAACGATTGCTATGTGGGCCTCAAGGATGGTTACTTCGTCCTACAGGAGGAGCTTCACGTGGCGAAGAATGATTTGTCTGTCTTGAAGAAGAAGAGGGATTACGACTTTGCTTATATCCGACAGCTTGATTTAGATATCTCTTCTTCCCGATCGGAGGTTCAGAAGCTGCGAGAGGAGCGTGATTGTGATAAGGCGCTTGCCCAAGATGCTCTTCGTCAGTTATCAGAGGCCCAAGGGGAGATGTTCCACCTGGAAGACGAGATGGGCTTTCTGAGGAGCGAGGTGGACAGGTTGTCATCTGCCGAGCGAAGCATTGAGGAGGCCATGGTCGTGGGGGTCGCCGAATACAAGGACTCCTTAGATTTTGTGGAGGAGCAGTTCCAGATGTCGGAGGATCTTCGCGTCGAGATCATGTCCAAGGAGGTGGACTCGTTGTTGGAAGATGAGTGCAAAGTTGCCTATCAGAGGGGCGTTCAGAAGACTCTGTATGGTGGAGAGGAAGTTCGGATGTGGTATCGCCGGTCTCGGCTCTGGGGACCTTTCGGAGGACGATCGCTCGGATGTAACCGAGGACTGATGTTTGTATTCATTGTTTTTCAAATTGTTGTTTTCTTTCATTATTTGTTATCATTTTCTACTTATGTGCAGCGCTGAGCTGATGTGATTGTATTCCTTTGAATCTATAGTATTTGTTTTTATGTGTATTTGATGATTTTATTGTCTTAACTACCTTCAGAGTGGTGATCAGGGGGACAGGCCCCTGAGTAGCTGGTGAAGAGCATATACATTCAAACCGTTGACGATCGTAAGAGGGCATACCCTTACGACATCGGGACCTTACTGCGGGGAGAAGGGCGGACCTTCGATTTGCGGCAGTGCGAAGTCCCATGGGCGGGGCCCCATAGTAGCCGGCGAAGAGCGTATTCGTTTAAACCGTTGATGATCGTAAGAGAGGCAGGCCCTTACAATGTCGGGACCTTACTGCGGGGAGAATGAGGACCTTCGATCGGCGACAGTGCGAAGTCCCAGGGGCAGGGCCCCAGAGTAGCTGGTAAAGAGCATATTCATTCAAACCATTAGCGACCTAAAGAGGGGAAGACTCTTATGACGTCGGGACCTTACTGCGGGGAGAAGGGCAGACCTTCAATCGGCGGCAGCGCGAAGTCCTAGGGGCAGGGCCCTAGAGTAGCCGGTGAAGAGCGTATTCATTCAAACCGTTGGCGACCATAAGAGGGGCAGACCCTAACTACGTTGGGACCTTACTGCGGGGAGAAGGGCGGACCTTCGATCGATGGTAGTGCGAAGTCCCAGGGGCAGGGTGATTCGTGTCGGCAAGTGCACCGGTCGCTGTCAAGTAATAATTGTGGAGAATAAATTCCCCGGATGTCGGTCTCTTGAGGAATGCAGGATGGGTGAACGAATCGCGCAGTGATGATTGTTACACAAGCGTTCAACAAACACAAAGAGGGGTTTTAGGTTGGTTTTCCTAATCTTAGCAATAACAAAAGAAATGCGGGTCGAAAACACCGCTTCGCAAAGTGAGGTGGATGCAACGGCCGCGATGCCGTGCTTCGTGAGGCGGATGAAGTGAACTCGAGTGCGAGAGGGTGAGGGTCGCAAACACCTCTTCACAACCGCCGTTAGCTCTTGCTAACGCGGGTCAAACACCTTGCGTGCGGGCGCGAGTGAGTGAATGAGAACGGAGTGAATCACAACCAAACCATGAAGAATAACAAAGAGACATTCATTTAAACAAATAACATCTCAATATTCGAGTTTTACACGGTTCAAAGAGTACAACGAGGAAAGAGGAAAGGAATAACCGATGGTGAAGACTAGCGGCCGTTCACGGCCGGAATGGTAGGTTGTCGGGCTACCTCCGGACTCAGACGGACAATGCTTCCGGCGTAGAGAGCTGTCACGATCTCCCTACGTGCTCCGTCGTCTTCGACTTTAGGTTTCTTCTTCTTCTCACCGAGCGGAATGAAAGAATGCTTGCTTGGAGGCTTACGGACGATGGAGAACACTCACGGACAATGGAGGAAGTCTTAGAATGGATGGAGGAGGCTTCCCTTTGCGTAGGAGATGAAGTGGAGGCTTCCCACGGTGGAGATCGGCGGCGTACGGAACAGGAATCCCGCTCCCGGCATGAACGATCCGCCCTAAAATCGCAACAGGCGTTTAAATAGGCGCTGGATTAAATACTGCGCACGATCATTGGCGCACGACCAGTGGTCGTGCGCACTGGAATTCGGCGATCGTGCGCACTGCCTGGGTGGAACCTGCAAGATACGAAATTATAAAATAAAATGTTCGCACGACCAGTGGCGCACGACCGGTGGTCGTGCGCACTGGAGTTGATGGTCGTGCGCACTACCGCAAACAGAACTCAGAAATTAAATGGTAAGTGCGCACGAGCAGTGGCGCACGACCGGTGGTCGTGCGCACTATCGTTGATGGTCGTGCGCACTGCACCAAACAGAACTCGTGAAAAAGGGTTAAGTGCACACGATCAGTGGCGCACGACCAGTGGTCGTGCGCAATAGAACCGGTGATCGTGCGCAGTGTTCCTGTGCAGAATTGCACCGGGAACACTTGCACGACTCCTATTCCCGCACAACCACAGATCTAGCCACTGAAAGTGGCACTTATCAGCACAAGAATATACTAAAGACAATAAACACGAAAATCACACCAAAGTGGGCCAAGATGTGCACCAAGCATGGATTATCAAATATAAACTATAACAAGGCTATAGTGCGTAGAATTGACTAAATAACGGCCCGGATGAGTCCAAAAAATGTGTATATGATCAGGACTCATCACACCCCCAGACTTAACTGATTGCGCGTCCCGAGCAAACGAATCCGGCGGAGCGCGAAAACGATAGTTAACATAGAGAATTACACAAGGGAGTACGGTGCGAAGTAACGTACGCATGCGAGTAGAAATTCTAGTAGAAGAAAATTCTAATTATGCTAACTAATTTACATAAGTATTAAAGCGTAAGTAAAGATTTAGTCCTACTCAGTTGGTGAATTATGAAGAATTTGACGATCATGCCCAGTATGAAAGTGACGAGACACTGAGGCGGGTGTTGCAAGAGATCGGGGCTTAGGAATAACTCCGCTGAAATCCATCAACGTCGTGAACCATACGCTCGCCCGGTCACACTCTCTCCACGGCGCTAGCAAACTCGCAAATCAAATCAGTAGGACTTATAGGACTAAAACGAGGCTTAGGTTACGGTGTGATATTCAAAGTTAAACACGGTGGCTACGCAACCCAAGTGATCTAACGGAACGCTGCACCACACAAGACCAACAAACTATGCTCGTGTGACACACCCCCAGACTTATCCTGAAAACCAGGTGTGCACACGGCCTACTTCACAAATACCAACAGATTTTCCGTTTTTAGCTCGGGAGGATTTTTTTTTCAAAATACTCTTTTTTTTTCTTCTTTTACATATTTCACTTCTTTTATTGAACCCCCGGTTGGTTCAAAATCAGCAGATGGACTTTATTTTCTCTCCATAACACAAAGATTCCACACACCACACAAGTTTAGAATTATGAGCGCAGTTAAAAACAATTTGGTTGCGGGCGTGGGATAGGCTCCAGGCTTTGGTGGATGAAGAGGAGCTGAACAAAGGATTGGTAGGCACAAAATTGGCTTGCAAAGGTGAATGAAATGGACATGGAATAACAAAGCTCAAACTAGCCAAAGGGTGTCCTACATCATGCTTGACTCAACGAGTAGCTCTCACCCATGCTTCGAGAGTCGCTTGGGGCAAGTTCTTAGCCCACGAGAAAGATAAACCTTCCTCCCGACTCGAGCAACACACGACTAGCAACCGCACACACACAACACCGGGTTATCGTCAATTCCATACAAATTCACCACTTGAGTATATTAAATCTAAATTTACGCAGAAATACTAAACATAAATTAGATGCATAAAGAAAATCTAGTTCTACACAAATTCTACCATAGCATGCGAAGTGACTAGAACACTACATGAGTCAACATCGCACTCCAAATAATAATTCCTACGTTAACAACCTATTTCATACTCCAACCAAGATAGTTTACAACGGAACAACAACAAAAAGATAAGCGCGCACTCAAGTGGGTGAAATGGTGTGTGAAACATGGAAAACAACGATAATGATAAGATAAAAAAGAATCAACCTTCTAGTATGCGGTGCACTCGTGCACAGTGGATAACAACAACCGCTCCCCCAGACTTAAACTAAGCGATATATCTAGAAATTGAAGCAAAAAGAGGGGAGGAAGTGTTACCCAATGCTCAGAAATGAGCATACCAGACGATTGGCGTTTACGATCAAGACTAGTCCGCAGCATCCGCTCCATCGAACACAAAACCCTGCAAGCACAAACTCAAAGCAACAAAAGCAGAAACAAAAGCTGAACTAAAAGAAGTTAGATAAAAAGAAATACGAAAACAGGAAATCTGGGTTGTCTCCCAGTAGCGCTTTCATTTAACGTCCTTAAGCTGGACCAAATACCTGTATTAGCAGTGTTTATAAAGTGCAGGAATTAAAAAGAAATCTCAAAAATAGGGTTTCACAAAAATATGAGACAAGAAGGGGAAATCAGCTGCCGGTGTTTGTATGATGCCCATCTCCCAATGTCAACAACTGACACTCCTTGTTTATAGTGGCGCCATCGTATAACTTCAGCCGATGTCCATTGACCTTAAACTTGTCCCCCTTATCCCCAGATATTTCTATGGCACCGAAGGGGGAGACATCGGTCACGGAGAAAGGACCACTCCACCGCGATTTTAGCTTCCCTGGGAAGAGGCGGAGACGGGAGTTGTAGAGCAACACTTGGTCCCCAATTTTGAACTCCTTAGGAATGATATGCCGATCGTGCCATTTCTTTGTTTTCTCCTTGTAGATACGAGCGTTTTCATAAGCGAAATGACGGAGCTCCTCTAACTCGTTGAGTTGGGAACGACGCACCTCGGCCGCGGCTCCAATGTCCATGTTCAGAAGTTTGGTTGCCCATAATGCTTTATGCTCCAGCTCTACAGGGAGGTTGCATGCCTTGCCGTACACTAATTGAAACGGAGTCATGCCGATGGGTGTTTTGAACGCAGTCTGGTAAGCCCATAATGCGTCGTCAACCTTTTTAGCCCACTCCTTCCTATTTGAATGTATTGATTTCTCAATTATTCGCTTGAGCTCGCGGTTGGAGACTTCGACTTGCCCGCATGTTTGGGGATGGTATGCCAAAGAAGTCTTATGATGGACCCCAAACTTCTTCATGAGCTGCACAAACTGCTTATTGCAAAAATGACTACCGCCGTCACTGATGATAGTTCTCGGCGTCCCAAACCTGGAGAAGATATTCTTGTGGATAAAGTGTAGCACTGTGTTTGCATCATTCGTGGCAACCGCCTCAGCTTCCACCCATTTTGAAACATAATCAACTGCCACAATAATGTAATGCTTACCGTGAGACATTGGGAAGGGACCCATGAAGTCTATTCCCCAGACATCAAAGGGTTCGCAGACCAGCATGTTATTAAGGGGCATCTCATCACGCCGGGAAATATTTCCGGTCCTTTGGCACTCGTCGCACTTGGTGACATAGGCATGGGCGTCCCGGAAGAGGGTCGGCCAAAACAATCCACATTGCAGGATTTTTCGTGCTGTTCGAACGGCCCCGAAGTGCCCGCCAGCTTCTCTGTCATGGCAGTGCTGCAATATAGACTGAAACTCAGCTTCCGGAATACAACGCCTAATAATCCCGTCGCTGCACGTGTGGAATAAGAGCGGATCTTCCCAAAAATAGTATTTTGAGTCCGAGGCAAGCTTCCGTCTTTGCTGAGGGGACAGATTCGGGGAGAAGGTTTACAAGCCAAGTAATTAGCGATATCTGCGTACCAAGGTGCAGTTGGGGAGGACGTAGTAATTGCGAATAACTTTTCATCCGGGAAATAGTCGTCCGTTTCTTCCTCAACGCTGTTGGGAGTGTCGTACTCCAATCGCGAGAGATGATCCGCAATCACGTTCTCCACCCCTTTCTTATCTTTGATTTCCAGATTGTATTCCCGCAAAAGTAAAATCCAACGAATCAGGCGCGATTTGGATTCTTTCTTACTGAAAAGATACCTGAGAGCGGCGTGGTCCGTATACACGATCACTTCGGAAAGTACCAAGTACGAGTGAAATTTTTCAAAAGCGAAGACCACGGCTAGCATTTCTTTCTCTGTGGTGGTATAATTTGCTTGAGAACTGTTAAGAGTTCGACTGGCATACGCAATAGTGTGAAAAATCTTGTCTTTCTTTTGACCGAGTACAGCACCTACGGCCACATCACTTGCGTCACACATGATAATAAAAGGCAGAGTCCAGTCGGGCGCCACCAAAATTGGGGCTGAGATGAGTTGTCCCCGTAAAGTTTCGAAGGCTTGCATGCATGCTTCGTCGAAGTGGAAGGGGACGTCCTTAACCAGCAGGCGAGATAAAGGCTTTGAGATAGAGGAAAAATCCTTGATGAACCTTCGATAGAAGCCCACATGACCAAGAAAACTTCGGATGCCTTTCACTGACATGGGTGGAGGGAGGTTTCTGATAACACTTACCTTCGCTTGATCCACTTCAAGCCCTTTGCAGGAAACTTTATGTCCCAACACAATTCCTTCGCGCACCATAAAGTGGCATTTCTCCCAGTTCAAGACAAGATTGGTGTCTTCACACCGCTTCAAGGTCTTGGCTAAATTCGCGAGGCAAATGTCAAAGCTACTGCCAAATAGAGTAAAATCATCCATGAAAACTTCGAGGAAGTCCCCCACCATGTCAGCAAAAATGGCGAGCATACAACGTTGGAAGGTTGCGGGGGCATTACACAGTCCGAATGGCATTCTTTTGAACGCGAAGGTACCGGAGGGACATGTGAATGTTGTCTTGTCTTGATCAGATGGGTCAATTAGAATCTGATTGTACCCTGAGTACCCATCCAAGAAACAGTAGTAATCCTGCCCCGCTAACTTTTCTAGCATCTGATCAATGAAGGGGAGCGGAAAATGGTCCTTGCGCGTCGCATCATTCAGCTTGCGGTAGTCGATGCAGACTCTCCACCCGGTGATCACTCGGGTTGGTAGCAGTTCATTTTTTTCATTGGCAACGACAGTAATCCCTCCCTTCTTTGGTACCACCTGGACTGGACTGACCCATTTGCTATCGCTGATTGGGTAAATGATGCTAGCGTCTAAAAGCTTTATAACTTCAGCCTTCACTACCTCTTGCATTTTCGGGTTCAGCCGCCTCTGGGGCTGTGCTGTCGGTTTGTACTGATCTTCAAGGAGGATCTTATGCATGCAGACCGTGGGGCTGATTCCCTTAATGTCAGCAAGAGACCGTCCGAATACCATGTGGTACCTTCTCAGCACACCCACTAATGCAGTTTCGTTGGCGGCAGACAGGGCTGCGGAAATAATCACCGGATGCGTGTTATTTTCTCCAAGAAAAACGTACTTTAGAGAATCCGGGAGTTGTTTGAGTGCCGGACAAGGATTTGGATTGGCAGAATCGTTGGAGGGTTCTCCGATTGAGTGTGACAAATCGGGCTGGTTTGAGTGTGCACCCCCTTCTTCCTTGTCTTCGTGCTGCCAACACACCTCACTGTCATCCAACTCCACAACGTTCTGACCATCGAATTCTTCAAGCGCCTCTGCTGGTTCGCACTCCGAGATTTCAAAGAGTTGCGACGGGCTGTGAACATTGAAAGATATAGCATCCTCCCCCAGTCTTAGTGTGAGCTCCCCCTGCTCCACATTAATAATAGCACGAGCAGTAGCGAGAAAGGGCCGCCCCAAGATAATGGGTACATTTGAATCGACCTTCATGTCGAGGATGATAAAATCAGCTGGAAAAGTGAGACCGTTTACAACTATTGTGAGGTCCTCGACAATTCCTGACGGCTTCTTGATCGACCGATCAGCTAGCTGCAGCATTACCTGCGTTGGCTTCAAGATCCCAGCACCAAGTTCACGAAAGATAGAGAGCGGCATCAAGTTGATTGATGCCCCCAAATCACAGAGTGCCTGGCTGAAACGGTGATGGCCGATCCTGCAGGGAATCGTAAAGCTGCCCGGATCCTTGCACTTTGTGGGCAAATTGGAAATGATGGCGGAGCACTCCTCGGTGAGGTCGATAGTTTTGAGATCCTCCAACTGCTTCCGCTTCGAGATCAAATCTTTCAAAAACTTGGAGTAACCTGGCATTTGAGAGATAGCTTCAATCAGTGGTATGCTCACTTGCACTCCCTTCATTATTTCCAAGAATCTGCGGAATTGCTTCTCGGATTTCTCGTTTCGCAGCCTGTGGGGGAATGGGGGGTGAACAGCACTTTTCGAGGTTTGTGCCTCGCTCACGGGATGCGGCTCAATATGACTCTGAGTTAGCTTCTCGGAAGTGTCTTCATTAAGCTTGTCAGTGGAACACGCAAGTGGTTCCTGTCGAGGAGGATTGTCTACACTTCTCACACTTCTCAATTGCATGGTGTTCACTGACTCAGGAGGCTGACTTGCAAGCCCAGAAACGACATCGGACAGCGTCCCTATAGTAGATCGAAGCTGTTGGATTGCGGCAGATTGGTCATTCATTTTGTTTAATACCCCGACCACCAAAGTTGCTAACTGTTCTGGTTGCTCTGGCGGCATAAAATCCGCTGCTCCTTTGGATGTCACGGCATTAACTGCAGCAGTGCTTGGGGAGCGAATAACATGACTCCAGTGCTGACTGGTGTGAACAATATTCACGACCACTTCCCACGCGTCCTTCCCTGATTTATTAAACAGGGCCCCTCCAGCTGCCATATCAAAAAGTAGACGGAATTTATCCAGCACTCCGAAATAAAAAATCTGAATTAAGAAAGCCTCTGAAAGATCTTCACGGTAGCATCCCCTATGCAAGGATTGGAAACGCTCCCAAGCATCAACTAACGTCTCCTCCTTCCCTTGTCCAAAGGTTACGAGTTCCCTGTACTTGTCCAGGGCTTGGGTACGACGTTGAAACTCTTGAAAAAATCTCCCCTCGAGTTGTTTCCATGTGGTCACCTCTCTTTTCCGAATATCCCAATACCAGCTTTTGGCTTTTTTATGCAAGGAGAATGAGAATGCCAAAATCTTTTCTAGGTCGTTTTCAATTCCATTGAATACACATGTGTAATAGATTTCTAAAAAGTCCTGCATGTGTTGCACCGCGTCTTCATGCTCATCCCCGCTGAACTTGCAGTTCCCTGACATGTACTCAATGACGTCGGCGGAGATCCCGAAGTCATGATTGTTCCTTTCTGCTTGATCCCTTAAATCATCCAAGCTTCCCTGATAGATGCATTCCTGAATGGAGGTCATGCTACGAATACTAGCAAACAAAACGATTAGCGAATGATGGAAAAGGCGAAAGTAATCAGAAGCGCGTATCGACAAGAAACGGAGATACCAGAGGTGAACAAAAGAAGTGAAAGAAAAGAAAATTCTCGTGCAACAAATCTTTACGCGGACAAATTCATCACGTCTGCATTCCCCGGCAACGGCGCCAAAAACTTGATTCGTGTCGGCAAGTGCACCGGTCGCTGTCAAGTAATAATTGTGGAGAATAAATTCCCCGGATGTCGGTCTCTTGAGGAATGCAGGATGGGTGAACGAATCGCGCAGTGATGATTGTTACACAAGCGTTCAACAAACACAAAGAGGGGTTTTAGGTTGGTTTTCCTAATCTTAGCAATAACAAAAGAAATGCGGGTCGAAAACACCGCTTCGCAAAGTGAGGTGGATGCAACGGCCGCGATGCCGTGCTTCGTGAGGCGGATGAAGTGAACTCGAGTGCGAGAGGGTGAGGGTCGCAAACACCTCTTCACAACCGCCGTTAGCTCTTGCTAACGCGGGTCAAACACCTTGCGTGCGGGCGCGAGTGAGTGAATGAGAACGGAGTGAATCACAACCAAACCATGAAGAATAACAAAGAGACATTCATTTAAACAAATAACATCTCAATATTCGAGTTTTACACGGTTCAAAGAATACAACGAGGAAAGAGGAAAGGAATAACCGATGGTGAAGACTAGCGGCCGTTCACGGCCGGAATGGTAGGTTGTCGGGCTACCTCCGGACTCGGACGGACAATGCTTCCGGCGTAGAGAGCTGTCACGATCTCCCTACGTGCTCCGTCGTCTTCGACTTTAGGTTTCTTCTTCTTCTCACCGAGCGGAATGAAAGAATGCTTGCTTGGAGGCTTACGGACGATGGAGAACACTCACGGACAATGGAGGAAGTCTTAGAATGGATGGAGGAGGCTTCCCTTTGCGTAGGAGATGAAGTGGAGGCTTCCCACGGTGGAGATCGGCGGCGTACGGAACAGGAATCCCGCTCCCGCATGAACGATCCGCCCTAAAATCGCAACAGGCGTTTAAATAGGCGCTGGATTAAATACTGCGCACGATCATTGGCGCACGACTAGTGGTCGTGCGCACTGGAATTCGGCGATCGTGCGCACTGCCTGGGTGGAACCTGCAAGATACGAAATTATAAAATAAAATGTTCGCACGACCAGTGGCGCACGACCAGTGGCGCACGACCGGTGGTCGTGCGCACTGGAGTTGATGGTCGTGCGCACTACCGCAAACAGAACTCAGAAATTAAATGGTAAGTGCGCACGAGCAGTGGCGCACGACCGGTGGTCGTGCGCACTATCGTTGATGGTCGTGCGCACTGCACCAAACAGAACTCGTGAAAAAGGGTTAAGCGCACACGATCAGTGGCGCACGACCAGTGGTCGTGCGCAATAGAACCGGTGATCGTGCGCAGTGTTCCTGTGCAGAATTGCACCGGGAACACTTGCACGACTCCTATTCCCGCACAACCACAGATCTAGCCACTGAAAGTGGCACTTATCAGC
The DNA here is from genome assembly GCA_033032865.1 of Dactylorhiza incarnata. Classification (NCBI taxonomy): domain Eukaryota; kingdom Viridiplantae; phylum Streptophyta; class Magnoliopsida; order Asparagales; family Orchidaceae; genus Dactylorhiza; species Dactylorhiza incarnata. The sequence goes on along the minus strand of JAWHQI010000003.1, from coordinate 31,353,583 downwards.
ACAAGAATATACTAAAGACAATAAACACGAAAATCACACCAAAGTGGGCCAAGATGTGCACCTAGCATGGATTATCAAATATAAACTATAACAAGGCTATAGTGCGTAGAATTGACTAAATAACGGCCCGGATGAGTCCAAAAAATGTGTATATGATCAGGACTCATCACAGGGCTCCAAAGTGTTCCTGCAGCAGCAGAGTTAAGAACAAGTAAAGTATATATTAAGTTAAATAAACATTGATACATGCGCAAGTGTAATCCTGTGAATTTTGAGTTAACAATTGTCTTTAATATAAATTAAACGAGAGTGTAAATAATGTCGGGCTCCCTTGCCCGGTTCTTAGTCCTCCTGCGTAGCGTTCGCACGAGTTCTCCCGATCATCAAGCGTGAAGCGCGACAATGGTTTAGGGGTTGATCACTCTGGGGCTGGCCCCCGACTGCCTTCTCTTGTGTTGCTTGCTTCTGGGCTTTTTTATGGAAAATCTTGAGATGTTCTGACTGTACAAGGCGTTCGATTTCGTCCTTCAAACTGAGACATTGCCTCATATGGTGTCCCAAGCCTCTGTGAAAATCACAAAATAGGGATTGATTCCCTGTATTTTGGGGGAGCGGTCTTGGCCACTTGACAATCTTGTTGTTGTAGATTACTGATAGGATATGCTCGCGAGAGGCGTTTAACGGGGTGTAGATCCAGATTTTCCGGCTCGTCACCCCTCTGGAACAGTCCGGCTGGCCCTGAATATGCCGGTTGACTTCAATGGTCGGTTGTTGTCCTTCCCTTTTCCTATTCACGATTTCGAGCTGCGGCAAACTGGGCGATGCTGAGAGATCAGTTTCTGCGGTCGATGTTGGGACTATAAGGCCTCCCTCTGAGCGATGCTTCTTGGGATGTAGGCTCTGTAGGGGTCCGTTGTTGACATAAGGAATGCAGGCTGTCGTGTTACTAATATGACAAACGGAGTCTTGGAGGATCTTTCCTTTGCTTGACATACGGCTCGCCATTGAGGAGTCATGTTGTAGCGTGTCGAGCAAGATGCTCCCGAATATTGCGGCATACAGTGAATCGTCTTCGGCGATGAAGAACTGGACTTCGTATTGGACAGGGTTTGTGTAACATCCCTCAAACGACTAGACCCCTAGGAAGGTTTTGTCATGACTAGGTCATGACAAAACGCTAGGATGCGCCAAGAGAACATAAGAGCTTAGGTTTGAGGCGAAAATCTCCATGGTCTGTGGATAGTGATTTCTAGTTACCAAGCCTAAGGTTGGCCTTAGGGCATCTCCGTGACCCATGACCCCACCATGATGTGTCTAACCCAGTAAAGGGATCCCCTCATAGTACTCAATTACCCAACCGTAGAAAGAAAGGAGCATGTTGAATACGGTGCTAGCGCCGGCGCTAGTGGCTAGCGCTGGCGGTAGTGATGGTTTAGGTGAACCGCTGAGACGAATACTGAACTGCTGAGACGAACCAAATACCCTCGAAACGCTAGCGCAAGAGCTAGCGCCAGCACTGGCAGTAGCGTTAGTGCCTGATGGTTGCCGAACCGGCAAGCGTTACGCTGCCGAGGGGCTAACACTGGCGCTAGCACTAGCACCAGTGGTAGCTAAATCGACGGGAGACGGTCGGGACTCGTTTTGCTAGCCAAATTCATGGCCAAGGGAGTCCAAAAGTCCTCCCAATTGATTGGGGATCATTCCCCCTATCAATTAGAAGAATATTAAGGGTTTTTCCAACCTTTATGAGTGACCTTTGGAGATGGCCGAAATTTTCACCATGAATGGTGATAATGGGGAATCCCAAGCTTCACCTCCCACCCCCACCAGGATTTGGCTCTATAAAAGGGCTCAAGGGGTGGAGGGAATAAGTTTCCCCCATTTTCTAGAAGAATTCTCATAACTAGGCACCTACCGGCATGGCACCCAAGGGCTCTCGACTAACCATGGCAGACCGGCGATCAACACGGCTACATGCCGCAATTTAAGTCCTCCCCTCTTGTCTATTTCTTAGTGGGTAGATCTTATCATTTTGGCCACTAGATTTGGGGTGAATTGGTCTTGAATCCGCATGGCCGGAAGTTTGTGATCAAGCTTTCTTCCCTCATTTAAAATTCTGATTCCGGCCACCTCCTGCTGGCCAACCACCGTACATCGTCGGTCGCCACCTCAACGGAGGTGGTGGAGGCATTGGCCGACCGTGAGAGCATCTAGGTGGCTGGGAAATCACCTCCCAAGGTGCTACAGGTCGGTGCAATCCTGTCCCTTGGCTCATTGAGGAAGATGATGGGATGCCACCCATTTTTGCTTTAAGATCTGTGCACAGATCTGGTAATTAGTTTAATTGATGTTTGTATTTTCTGTCACAAGTATTGTTGTACCTAGATTTAATTACTAAAAATACTTAGGGCCCTCTACAGAAAAAATGGTCAACCCCAAAGTTGTAGCCATTGGAGTCTACTTTAATTTAAAATTGATTTCAGCCCAAAAGGAGCTTTGTAGCTCCCTGTAGGTCTATTTTGGTGGGACTGGTCCGTAGGGTGGGACACCCACTATGTCTTAAATAACTTTTGATGGGATAATGATATTGGCTTGAAATTTGAAACATAGGATGTATATACCTACACCCTTAACATATCCAAAAATGGGAATTTTTGGAGGAAGTTTTTCTAAGATTTTTGTAAAGATTTAACAAATCATATATTAATTAATTTTAGGGTCTAATGACATCCAATCCCCTCCAAATTCTTGTGGGAGGTCCTTAGGGTCATGATATGACAACGGTAAAAATTTTAGCCCAATTGGGACTGATTTGGTTGGCTAATTAGTCAACCCAAGTTTGGTCAAACTAGGTCAAAAGTGCACATGATGGAATTATGTGGTCAAATCTCGTTAATGAGATATGAAACTTGGGCCACTAGTTTAGGATCACATAAGACACTCCCCATGAGTTATTTGGGGTGATGTGGGGTGGATATGACCTAGGATCCTAGTTTAACCTTTGGGTTGCACTTTAAGCCTTGTGAAGGACATATGGGCATATGTCCTTGGATGGTCATGAAACATGGTGGATAAGTTCATGGGGTGTAAATATTCCTTAGGAAATTTTAAGAGAATTTTAGGACCACTTATCCCCTCTGATTTAGGTTATAACCTTTTTACAAGAGAGATTTACATGCTCAAATAATCTTGGATGGTGATGGAAGTTTGGTGGTACCCTCATAATCATGTAATAGATCTCCGGTAATTTTTGTGTAATTATTGAATTAATTTAATTAGCACTTCATTCACAAGTCATCTATTTGGTCTTAAGAATATGTTAAATAAATGAGGGTCAAATATCCTCTGGAAAATTATGAAACTTGGCGGTAGGACAATTTAGGGCATTAGAGAGCTCTGTGAATTTTTGTATAATTTTTGGAATTATTTATCAGTAGGTTATTTCACAATTTTCCCTAGTATGGGTTTACTTGGAATATTTATTTATGTGATTAATTTGTCTTGATAAATTCTGAAATTTGGTCAGTGGACTTTTTTGATTATTATGAAGGTCTGGTAATTTTCCCATAATTTTTAGACAAGTATTTTTGGTGGTTCATTCTTTAACTCACAATGTTGGAAATGGTTTAATATTCTAATTAGAGGTCAAAACATTACTGTAAAATTGTGATATTCTGAGTTTACTGCTATTTTGACATTTTAGATTTTCCCTAATTTTATGGAAGCTTTATCATAAGGAGATCTTTCACTTCATGTACAATTTCATACTTGGCCAATGTTGGAGAAATTAAAATAAATGCCAAATAACTAGGAAAAAATGTGATTCTCTGGATTTAGTCTTGGAACATCATGATAGACTCCCAGTAGTAATCTTGAGTCAGTCGGGTGAATATTTGGGGTACCTCCTCTTATGCAACTCATATAACTCATTTGGTATGCGTATAGTAAAACTATAAAACTTGGGTAAATTGAACACCGGTAGGGTGAGATGGAAGGTAGATGGTGTACCTAGTCTGGTTGAGAAGATGTGAGGTCACCAAAAGGAGTTTATGTGATGAGAGTGTGCTTCGTGAGTTAAGTGTTAAGTTGTGTCCGGGACCAACGAAAGATCGTATCTCCCCTTAGAGGGTCATAAAATACTTAGGGTAGTCCAGGTGTAATGTTAAGAAGGGTATTCTTATGGGTAGTCACTAATAATATTAAGTGACTTGGAAAGGGAGCTTTGGGGTGTCACCCCATTATAGTTCCTAATACCGTAGCGAGCCCCTTACAGGGTAATCCTCAGGAAGTCCAATATTAACCCTAAATTGTAGGAATAAGTTAATGTACAATATTAACTTAATAATACACTCACCCACACCCCGTTGTTACGGGTATATTAGTCGGTTTGTACTTACAAGTGGTAGGTTCGATGTTTGTAGGTACGGACATATTGGTCCGGTGAGCCGGTGGCTCGGAAGGTTATGGTGACGGGCAGGTTAGCCCGAGGAGCTTATGGCTCGGAGATAGATGGTAAATATGTCTGCATGTGCATAAAGGTGGTGGGTCTTTGGTATTGGATGGTCGTTCACACCGACGTAAATACGTTGAATTGGCAAGTGTGGAATTTGCACTTAGCCATAAAAGTCTGGTGGTCCAGCCAGTAAGAGTACGCAGATGCTCCGTGGTTTTGCGTTGAGGCGTACGATAGGTCTAGGCTAGTTAGTGTGAATACCAACCTAGAGGTGGGCGAGGCCCAACCCACCGCTTTCGTTTGCCACTACGGGAGTATCCTGGGAGTCTTGCTAGCTCCAAAAAGGGGGAACTAAAGGTCTGTGCACATAGAGTCGAAGTGTGTGAGTTGCACTTGTATGAACATATCATTAAACTGCATAACTCTGCATGTCATAGCATAAGCATTGCATTTCAACCCCTACCCCTATCGTATAAATTGGTTATGGGACTCTTTATACGATAGGTCTTGCTAAACGACCCCTTGGTCTATAGGTTTGTGTGGGCATCCCTATAAATCAAAGGTTACTATTCTATTCTTACTTACTGTCCTTCATATGCTCTTTATTGTGCTTTATTTACTTCTTTAGCTATATATATACACATGTGTAGTGGTAGTTGTTCCTATAGCTAGGCCGCGTCATCTACTTTGTTTTATACCCCTTGCTGTCCTCCGCTTCATCCTCCCACTCGGTGCCTAGGGCCACTAGGGATGGATAGGGGGAAATGAGGCTTAGTATTTTTGACTAACTGTCGGTGGACCATATCATTTTAGGGGACCGAGGAGACGCTGCAGCACTAGAGGCCGGTGAAGATGGAGGTGGGGTAGTAGCATAGGAGCACCAGATTCAGGATCACTGAGTGATTAGTAGTCAACTTTCGCGAGTGATCGTGTAGTGAGGACATGATGTACAGGGCATGAGCCCTTTATTATTGTAATCATTGTTATTTCAGTTATACCATGTGGACATTTATTATATATAACATGTGATTGCGGACTTTAACTTCAATTTGTTCGTTTATACTTTTCTTCTTCTATGATCGATAAGGCCGGCAAGATCGGCGTTTTGTAGTGGCGACCTTCCCGAGAGTTGGTGTTACCGCAAAGCGGCGGTTCTGGGCATAAGACCCGAGTTTTTGAAAGAAAAAAATGGGGTCTTACAAACTGGTATCAGAGCAGACCTCGATCCGAAGAAAAGAAGTCCAGAAACCCTGGGTCACCCCGCGCGAGTTTAGTTTGAGGACAAACTAAGCAGCGGAAGCAATGGTGTGCCCATATGCGGAAATCATATGAAAAGTCCACTTTTAACAGAATTTTTTTGTTAGTCAAATCTCCTTACGAGAGGCAAGTTTTCTTTTATAGCCCGCGACGAACCCTGCCCCCAGCAGGGAATACCTCCGGCTACAAAAATCTCTTTAGATAGTCCTTAAGTCAACGAGTTAGATTTAAACTCCACTAGGACACGTGACTTACCATGACAATTTATACCATGCCCTAGTCTGAAATAGACCGTAGGTATAACATTGGTGAAGGTACAAGGATACCCCAAAGAGGCTAGAGAAAGAGAGATTGATACATAAGCATAATGATATGGGACTCGTGGACTCAACCCTCGTACCGGTGACATGATTACATTGAGACAACCACCACGACAAACACCGAGGGTCAGATAAGAATTCATGTTCAGAAGAGACCCGTTTGGGATTGGGTCACATGTTGACCCTGATAAGGTTGTCGTAGACGGTACCTTGAAGAGTCTAAAGTATGGAGTACACCAAAAAGTCTCAAGATAGAACCCCAAGTCTAAGGTTGTACACCAAAAAGTGGGGTCTTATAGTTTGAGAGCATCCCTACGTGTACGGGGAGGATGACGTTTCCTATGGTGGGTATTATCGTCTCATTTGGAAGTTCCATTTCACATGCCCTGAGCTTGAGGTTCCCGCCGAGAAGCTTAAGTCGTGACACCGTTGCCATGAACAGGACGTTGAACGATATACGGTGGCTTATCAGCGCCCTCCTCAGCTCAAATGTCGGGTTCCCAATGCTTGCGTGTGGCGAAATCCAAACCTCCGCGGAGGCTCTCTTGGTGGGATTTTGCGGTGACGTCCTCCCGGCATTGATCGTGCTCCACTTGCTTTAAGAGTGTAAGTTCCTCCTCCTCGAGCTCCTTCATGGTTTGAGTGAGTTTTAACACTTCGTTCTCGAACCTCGTGCCATCCAGTGAACAACTAGGACAACTCGGTGAAGTTGTGAATGACTCCTTCGGGTAGCGATTGATACTAGTTGAGAGCGTCTCCACGGAGTGTTGCGTAGAAAATCTTGAAAGCGATCTGGTCTGGGAGCTCAAAAGCTTCCATTGCGGTATGAAGTAATTAACGTGCTCGTACAGATTCTCCACTCTGTGGAACCTCATATACCACGGGGGCTTAAGCCAGAGTGGAATGGGATATGTCAAAATCTGTTTTGACAAGGGGGTGGATTGGCCTGGAGCATGTTGTTGTCCAGAACTTGCTCCGTTGCCAGAGGCAATTGTTTGCAGGCGATGTTCGGCCGTTGAGGTAGGATTGGTGCGATGATGAGCGCGCCTCCTTTTGAATTTGCAGGAGGAGGAGGAACTGCTCGTATCTGAAACGGCCGAGGGTGTATCCATCCGTGCCGATCTTTCGGGGAAGGTTGCTTATAGTGTTAACCGGGAACTCTGTTCCCACAGATGACGCCAAACTGTTGTGGTTCGCTCGGGTGCTCTGATAGACCGGGCAAATTGAACCACCTTAGCTCGGAAGCGAACCGAGAGCGCAAACAGTCAATGAATGAATCGATAAGTGACACGAGGACTTTTAATGTGGAAAACCCAGAAAGGGTGAAAAACCACGCGGTCGGAGCATGTGTCGGTCAAATTCCACTATATGCTGGGGGGTTACAATTGGAAACTAAGAATTCGAGTGCGACATGCCGCATCTCGTTACAACGGTATAGAGAGAGAACTCCGAGGGTGACAGGTCACCTCTCGGAAAGCTAAGTACTTCTTCTCCTGGGAACGAAAGTGAGATCGCTGAGTCGCCTTTCGGGACACGAAGGATTCCCGAATTGCTTATGAAGATGGTCTTCTGAAGCGAAGGAAATCTCCAAGTCCACGAAGGAGATCTTCAAAGCCTCGAAGGAGATCTTCGAAGGCCGAGGGAGATCTTCGAGCGCCGAAGGAGTACTCTGAGGAAATCTTCAATGGAGCTCTCTCGGGTGCAGAAGGCAAGGTGTCTTAAAATGAAGGCTCTAAGCTCCTTTTATAGCCTTAGGCAGGGGTAGTCCAGTAAGCTTGCCGTCGTAACTACCGTAACCACCTGACGGGCGAATCACATTCGCTGATTCAGAGCACACAGATTGCCATTTTTCGTAAATGACCGTCTTGCCCTTCGTGCGGTTTGGGCAGGTTGGGCTGTTCGGGCAGCTTCGTTGAAGGCGATGAAGGCGACGAACAAGACATGCAATCTGAGAAATTAAGAAAGGTTAACTGCGCGTGTGTCGGGAACATGGAAGCGTTCTGAGCGTGCGCGGAAGCGTTCTGAGCGTGCGCGGAAGCATTCTGAGCGCGCAACGAACACGGGAGCATTCTGAGCGCACAACGAACTCAAGAAATGAGAAGTCGCGCCCCCTAAGAGGAAAATTAGCTCTGGCCGCACCCGACGAGGGGGTGCGGTTTCGGTCGAATCCCCCGCAAGGCGGGGGGTGCTTGGCCACACCCCCACGAAGGTGCGGCTTGGTCGCACCCCCTTGGGGGTGCGGTTTGGCCGCACCCCCCATTATGGGGGGCGCGGTTAGGCCACACCCCCTACTTTGGGTGGTGCGGTTTGGATGCACCCCACCAAAGTGGCGTGTGGGCTACCCGCACCCCACTAGTGGGGTGCGGTCCTGACTGCGCCTGATGCAGATAAAGCGTGAATTGCGCTCGGCGGATTTCTCCACTCTCATGATCATGTGTTGAACTTTGACCCCACTAACTCCACCTCTCTTTAGTGAAACCTCCTCTAAACACACCCCGGAAGTGCCTATAAATCTACAGGTGCACATCATATATATAACTGAATATATATATAATTATATATATAATATATTATAAATTATATATATGTGGTATTAATAATTAGTTTATGATTTTGTTAATATTATAATTATTAGTTTATAAATAATATATTATTTTAATTAACATTATATTAGTTTATATATAATATATTATGTGTCTTTTTGTTTAATAATTTTATTTTCATAGCATGCAAATAAATAAATCTGCCCCCATATTTTAAACAACAAAAATTTTCAAATAGTTTCATGAATTGCAAACGCTATTTCAAACATGCCCTAAGTATCCAAATTATTTTGTAAATTAATTACTATACAAACAAACAATGAAACGAACATTAGGGTCTCCAATTCTAATTTGGAAGCCATAATTCTATCAAAGCAAACGTACATCACATATAGATAAGTTATTTTAGTCGGGAAGTCTTGCCAGGGAAATGCACTTTGAACTTTATCTCATTGTTGTGAAGTATGTGTACAAAAACTCAAGGGTATTTACTATAAATATAATTAAATAATAGGAAAAAACTGCGGATAAAAATTCAATTCAAATTTGGAGCAACAGTAACAATAATATTATTAACATCAATATTCATATAAATAAGTAACAATATTAATAAATTTATTATCATCAATCCTCGTGAAATATCTCTCACGTGAGAAATTGTGCAAACCAATCATTCTCCCAAATTGTTACTTCTTTTAGAGATGTGAAAAGGGTTATATGTTCATGAAATGTTTATATTGTTTTGTATTTCAAAGGCTATTAAAATTTTTAAAAGATGTTAAAGGTTGAACCATGCATTATTTAACCTGAACATAAACTACAATCACCCAGAACACAACATTGTAGAATACAATAATCATATCAGATGCATTACAACCATGTCCATGCCTCCACTTTATTTGTTTCAGGCTCAACATCCTTAGGTAGATCCCAAGTGGACACTGTACAACCCTCATATTTGTCGAGCTGGTGTAACCCGACGCAGATGAGGTCGCAGTAGATCGAATAGTTGAAAATCGTCGCGACCGAAAAAAGATGGCCCGGGGGGCAAGTCACCTCGCTTGGACAAGTGGACATTGGGTCCACTCACCCAAGGCCCCGGGCGAGGGGGGCGAGCGGACCTATGGTCCACTCGCCTGACTCTTCGGGCGAGTGGACCTATGGTCCACTCGCCCCGGGCACGTGGGCGAGTGGACCTACGGTCCACTCCCTCGGCCAACTGGGGAGTGGACCTATGGTCCACTCACCCGGTTGGCTGAGTGGGCCGTGAGGTCCACTCGCCCAGTTCGGGTGATGGACCTCGGTCCACTCACCCGACCCCCGGCAAGGGGGGAGTGGACGTCTCGACTTCCACTCGCCCCCTCTCCTGCCTCGATCGTCCAGGTTCGTAGTTGAGCTGCGATAGTAGGTTTTTGGCAATCCGCAACCCAATGTTGGGAAGTCTATAAATAGACCCTCATGGGCACCTTGGGAAGGGTGGGACTCTCCTCTCCCTCGCGTGTATCTTGTGAGCAAGTACTACCCCCTCATCCCCTTGTCAGCTAAGGTTGACGGTGAGGTTGTCCTTAGTGCCCTCCAAGGTGCCCAGACTCAGCATTGGCTTAGGAGGGGAAGTTCTCCTTGAACTTCCGGGTGTGTGGTGGGACCTCCTCGCTGCAGCTTAAGGGGTTCATTCTCTGCTTCAAGTGTTCTTCAGGGGCAAGATCTTTTGTTGCTCAGCAACTAGTCAAGGGTTCTAGCTCGGGTCAAGTAAGGGTTAGTTGCATCCCCCTTTCGAACGTCGAAACTGGTTCTCTGGTTTCAACATTCTGGTGCGGTGAGCGTGGATGCAGCTAGTTCAGAAAGTTCTGGGCAAGTCTCATGGCTGGAAGCGATGAGCTGGGGACTTAGCCCCTACCAGCAAGTGCGTGAAGAAAAGTGACTTTGAGGAGTTCAGGAAGTCGATCCTGGATCTCTTGCGGGTCCCACTCCCCCCCCCCCTCATGGTTTGTGCTCGACACCACCTGCACCCGTGCTCGCCTTGCCATCTCCGATGGAGACAGAGCAAGCACGTCGACAAGAGAAGGGCCTAGCCTCAGAGGAAGGCTTGAGCCTCTAAGCACGAGTGCTCTTCAACAACTCTCTTGGGACCGGCTACCCCGGAGAGGAGGTAGGGAGAACACCTTCAACTCGCCAGGGAGGAGAGGGGAGTCCCTTCTGCGAGCTGATTACCTCAGCTCCAGTTCTAGATGGGTTAAATGAACCTACCATGTCTTTCTACACTGGCAAGAATGACCCTCTCCAGCACCTCCAGTGGTTTGAGGAAATGGTCTCGATCAGGCAGATGATGGACGCCTCCAAGTGCAGGCTCTTCGCCACCACTTTCAAGGGAGAGGCAAAAGACTGGTTCCACCAGCTCCTACCAGGTACCATCTACATCTTCAAGGACCTGTGTCGGAGTTTCTTGTTGAGGTTCTCCACCTCGAAGAAGGGGAGGAAGGGGGCAGAGTCCCTGTTCTTGAATCAACAGAAGCAGGGGGAGACGTTGGGAAGCTACGCAAATCGGTTCCAGGAGCAAGTACTCCACCTCCAGGTTGACCAGAGAAGCAGGAGGGACCAGATAAAAGAGAATGAATAAGAAGACGAAGAAGATGGAGGAAGTGATGAAGGAGATGGCAAGGTGCATGTGGCCGAGTAAGCACGAGAAAGCGAATTGTAATGTTATGTAATCTATTTATAATGTATCGAAAGTAGTTAGAGATAGCATCTAGGCCGAGTCCTCGACTGGAGACCACTCGCCCGGGCTTGTTGATGTCGGCCACTGAAAGGCTCGTCGGGTAGACTTGTCTGAGATCAATTAAGGCCTCAGGAAGAGAAACCGGACTTGGGAGGGTGTTGAGTTCCTCCGCCTCCAGGTGAGGTAAGCACCTAGGACGTGGACTGGTTCTCCGCCCCAAGGTGGTTTGGGAAGGTGTTTAGTTCCTCCACTTTCAGGTGAGGTAAGCACCTAGGACGTGGACTGGTTCTCCGCCCCCGGTTGGTTTGAGAAGGTGTTGAGTTCCTCCGTCTCTAGGTGAGGTAAGCACCTAGGACGTGGACTGGTTCATCGCCCCCAGGTGAGGTAAGCACCTAGGTCGTGGACTAGTTCTCCGCCCCTGGTTGGTTTGGGAAGGTGTTGAGTTCCTCCGCCTCCAGATGAGGTAAGCACCTAGGATGTGGACTGGTTCTCCGCCCCGGTTGGTTTGGGAAGGTGTTGAGTTCCTCCGCCTCTAGGTGAGGTAAGCACCTAGAACGTGGACTGGTTCTCCCCCCGGTTGGTTTGGGAAGGTGTTGAGTTCCTCCGCCTCCAGGTGAGGTAAGCACCTAGGATGTGGACTAGTTCTCCGCCCCTGGTAGGTTTGGGAAGGTGTTGAGTTCCTCCGCCTCCAGGTGAGGTAAGCACCTAGGACGTGGATGGTTCTCCGCCCCCGGTTGGTTTGGGAAGGTGTTGAGTTCCTCCGCCTCGAGGTGAGATAAGCACCTAGGACGTGGACTGGTTCTCCGCCCCTGGTTGGTTTAGGAAGGTGTTGAGTTCCTCCGCCTCCAAGTGAGGTAAGCACCCAGGACGTGGACTGGTTCTCCGCCCCCAGTTGGTTCGGGAAAGTGTCGAGTGGTCATTCGCCTCCGGTTGAGCTAAGCTTTCGGGAAGTGTTGATGTCCTCGACCTCCAGTTGGCTAGTTTCTAGGGAGTGTCGAGTGGTCATCCTCCTCCGGCTGAGCTAAGCTCCCGGGAAGTGTTGAAGTCCTCGACCTCCAGTTGGCTAGTTTTTAGGGAGTGTCGAGTGGTCATCCACCTCCGGTTGAGCTAAGCTCCCGGGAAGTGTTGAAGTCCTCGACCTCTAGTTGGATAGTTTCTAGGGAGTGTCGAGTGGTCATCCGCCTTCGGTTGAGCTAAGCTCCTCAGAAGTGTTGATGTCCTCAACCTCCAGTTGGCTAGTTTCTAGGGAGTGTCGAGTGGTCATCCTCCTCCGGTTGAGCTAAGCTCCCGGGAAGTGTTGAAGTCCTCGACCTCTAGTTGGCTAGTTTTTAGGGAGTGTCGAGTGGTCATCCGCCTCCGGTTGAGCTAAGCTCCTGGGAAGTGTTGAAGTCCTCGACCTCCAGTTGGATAGTTTCTTGGGAGTGTCGAGTGGTCATCCGCCTCCGGTTGAGCTAAGCTCCTCAGAAGTGTTGATGTCCTCGACCTCCAGTTGGCTAGTTTCTAGGAGTGTCAAGTGGTCATCCGCCTCCGGTTGAGCTAAGCTCCCGGGAAGTGTTGAAGTCCTCGATCTCCAGTTGGCTAGTTTTTAGGGAGTGTCGAGTGGTCATCCGCCTCCGGTTGAGATAAGCTCCTGGGAAGTGTTGAAGTCCTCGACCTCCAGTTGGATAGTTTCTAGGGAGTGTCGAGTGGTCATCCACCTCCGGTTGAGCTAAGCTCCTCAGAAGTGTTGAAGTCCTCGACCTCTAGTTAGCTAAGTTTCTGGGAATTGTTGAGTTCCCTCCATCTCAGGTTGAGTTCGGCTCGACTAGAGATGTTGAGTTCCCTCCATCTCAGGTTGAGTTCGGATCCACTAGAGATGTTGAGTTCCCTCCATCTCAGGTTGAGTTCAGCTCGATTAGAGATGTTGAGTTCCCTCCATATCAGGTTGAGTTCGGCTCCACTAGAGATGTTGAGTTCCCTCTATCTCAGGTTGAGTTCGGCTCAACCAGAGATTTTGAGTTCCCCTCATCTCATGTCGAGTTTAGCTCGAGCAAAGGTGTTTAGCATTCTCCACATCCAGTTGAGCTCGACTCACAGGAGGGTTGTTAAGTGGAGAAAGGTTCGCCTTCCACCTCAGGTCGAGTTCGGCTTGACTAAAGGTGTTGAGTTTTCCTCCACCTCAGGTCGAGTTTAGCTCGACCAAAGGTGTTGAGCTTTCTCTACCTTCAGTTGATCTCGGCTCATAGGAGAATTATTAAGTGGAGAAAGGTTCGCCTTCCACCTCAGGTTGAGTTCGTCTCAACTAGGGGTGTTGAGTTTTCCTCCACCTCAGGTCAAGTTTAGCTCGACCAAAGGTGTTGAGCTTTCTCCACCTCCAGTTGAGCTCGGCTCACAGGAGGGTTGTTAAGTGGAGAAAGGTTCTCCTTCCACGTCAGGTCGAGTTCGACTCGACTAGGGGTGTTGAGTTTTCCTCCACCTCAGCTCGAGTTTAGCTCGACCAAAGGTGTTGAGCTTTCTGTAAGTTTATATAGGATGTAGTCTAAATCACCTAGAGGGGGGGGGGGGTGAATAGGTCTTTTGATTTCTACTTAGATGATATAGGTAAGTTAAAATTATTCTAAGCAAGTAATCAAGCAAACCCAGAAAACACCCAAGTGTTTATAGTGGTTCCCCAAGACAGTGCGTCTATGGGTAGTCCACTTTCACCCTTCACCCTTCTAAAAGTGTGTTAGACAGGGCCAACTCCTCCAAACTCAGCTCCAAGATCTTACAACACAGGTCCCTTAGGATCTCTCAGGTTTGCACTTACCATACCTCAGGCACATCAGCCCTACCTCAGATGATGCACCTCCAACAGCTCAGATCACCTCCTGGTCCTACCTCAAGCTGACCTCACAGCTCCACAACTCAGGCTAATCAGCCCTACCTCAGATCACACACTGATACTACCTCAGAGGACTCCACCTCCTACAGCTCAGACCACCTCCTGGTCCTACAACCTCAGGCCAAATGGCCCTACAAACTCAGGCCTAACAACCCTACAATCTCAGGCCTAACAGCCCTACAACTCAGGCCAAATGGCCCTACAAACTCAGAACCCAAAGGCTCCTACAGATGATAAAATGAGGTTTACAAAATGAAAGAAGAAAAGATCAAGCCTGTTCTTCTTCTTCTCAGCTGCTGTTGCAGTCTTGAATCAGGGAGGAGTGGTACAGCTCCAATCTTGATTCTACTTGATCATCCCTTCAGATGATAGACTGGATCTACTGCTCAATCTTGAGATAAATCAAGATGAGCTCTCTTTTCTCCTTGCAGCCTTGTGTGTGTTCAGTTTTTGGCTGCCGACAGTAGAACAGTAATGTTCTCGACTTTGCGTGCTGGAGAACTAGCAAAAGTGTTTGCTCAACCCTAATTTATCCCTTTTATACATCCCAGTTATTAAATGGTTCTCAATCGGTCTTCTGACAGACATGGTGAAAGTGAGGTTAGATCTTAGATTTACTCTAGAGGGGGGGGGGGGGGGGGGGGGGGTGAATAGAGTATTAAAAACTGTTGCACTTAATTTTATAGCGGAATTTTAATAGTGATACTTATATGTGTATTGAGTGAGTTATAAAAACAAACACAAAGAGAGCACACATCACAATACAGAGAAATAAACACAACACAGAGGACACAAGGATTTTATAGTAGTTCCCCACTAAACCTGGGTATGTCTACTCTTCTACCACACTTGGTAGGATTCCACTACAGGTTTTTGATCAGGTGCCCTGCCACCAATGGGTTTTGATCAGGTGTCCACACACCAAGGAGCTTTTGATCAGGTTCTCTAACCAAACTACAGGTTTTTATTCATGTGCCCTGCCACCAAGGGGTTAACTTTTGAAGGGAGTTATAACCCTGTACAAGAGAGGATAGAAAACAAAAATATATTGTTCTTCTCTTTCAGAGAAGACTCTAGTGGATCCTTGATGATGTTGAAGATCTCCCCCTGATTTAATTAGTGTTTGATGATCAGGTGAGGAAGCTTCTTCTCTAGAATGTAGTGACTCCTTTCTTCTTCTTTTTCTGCAGTTGAGATCCTGAGCAAATGATCTAGATTAAGTGTCTCAGGATGAAGATGATCTGTAGAGAAGAGTTAGCAAACAAGATAGATAAAAATATGTTGTTCTCTGTCTCTATCTTCTTTGTGCTTTCTCTGTATATATGTAATCTGGAGAGCTTCTCTCTTATCTTGAATTCTTGACAGAAAAAGGAAAGAGATAAAGTCTCTTTTATCAACTGGACTCCTCGAGAAGATAAACTGCCATCTTTAATTTAAGCTGTTTCTGCAACGGCTATATCATTAATTGTTCTGCAACGGCTATTGATGAGTCCAGTTTTTATAGTGGTTTCCGGACTTATCTGGGATAGTTTTCATGCACTTGCACTTCACTTTAGGCCTATATTCAATTCTATTTGATCACGTTGCCCATTTCATTGCTTAGTGCACGTTTATGCCCATTTTGGTGTGTTTTCATGTATTTCTGTGGTCTAGTATATTTTCATGCAGGTCCAATGGTTGTGCGACACTCGGGATGGGTTCTGGGGGATTTTCGGTCGAAAAATCCACTGGTCGTGCGTTTTCCTTCTCGCACGACCAGGCGCACGACCATTGGTCGTGCGTTAATTCCAGTCCCTAATTGAGCCCTGATTGAGCGACAGCGCACGATCATTGACCTTCTTCGCGCACGACCACCGGTCGTGCGCCACTGACCGTGCAATTTTGTGCAGATCTGGCTATGCTACAGGTTCTTCGCGCACGATCAGAGGCATTTCTTCGCACAAATCTCGCACACCGCTATAGGTTGTGGCGAGACTGCGGCACGAAATGGCAGTGTACCGATCGTTCAAGTAATATAAAACGAGGAGTAAATCCCCGAGTATCGATCTCGGAAGGAACATAGTAAGGTGGAGTAAACTATTGAGGAAGGACTTGAGATTGAAGTCCTTAAGGTCGGATGGATTGCGGGAGGCTTGGTTTGGATTGCGGAAAATAAAGGAAAAATACTACACTACTCCTATGCAGGCCTTGAGCGCACTGCTTCGCTAGGCGGGATGGAAGACTAACGGGCTGCAATGCACCGAATCGCTAGGCGGATGGACGCGCTGGCTAGCGGATGGAGTGGAGAGAACGGCGGAACGAGGGTCGCAAGCACCTCTTCGCAAAGCACACCACTAACAATTGTTAGGGTGGCACAACACAACAACAATCCACACCACAAGGCACACCTCAAATGATAAGCAAGAACACCCAAATTACATAGACATAATTAAGTACAAATGCTCATAGTCAAAACACCCTTCATCAAATATATAAGAAATACAACTAAACTATCAACTACAAGGGGAGGTAAGTGTGCGAAATCGACCGACTCCGAAGTCTTGTTGAGGATTCACGGAAGGAAACGCCGGGTTTTCAATCCGCGTCCAAGCTCGGTCCTCAACTGCGTCCGGGGTAGAGAAGGTTGTCACTGCCTTCCAGTGGACCCGTCTTCTTCGTGTCACGAACCGGAGGAATGATCACAAGCTGCTCCAATCTTGAAGAAGAAGGCTAGGTTGACTTTCTTCTTGCAGCCCAAGGATGAAGGAGGAGGCCAAGAGGAAGCTCCGGCGACGATTTGGCGTTGAAAGCTTGCCCGGAGATCCTCCCTAAGGTGGGCAGCGCTGGAGGAGTTGGAACCCCCCGAAATAGGCGGAAAAAACGGCGGACTGGAAGTGCTGTCGACCTAAAATCGCGTCTTTCTATTTATAGACGGAGCAGAAATAAACAACACGCACGGTCAACGGCGCACGACCAATGGTCGTGCGCGAAGAACCTGTAGCATAGCCAGATCTGCACAAAATCGCACGGTCAATGGCGCACGACCGGTGGTCGTGCGCGAAGAAGGTCAATGATCGTGCGCTGTCGCTCAATCAGGGCTCAATCAGGGACGGGAATTAACGCACGACCAATGGTCGTGCGCCTGGTCGTGCGAGAAGGAAAACGCACGACCAGTGGCTTTTTCGACCGAAAATCCCCCAGAACCCATCCCGAGTGTCGCACAACCATTGGACCTGCATGAAAATATACTAGACCACAGAAATACATGAAAACACACCAAAATGGGCATAAACGTGCACTAAGCAATGAAATGGGCAACGTGATCAAATAGAATTGAATATAGGCCTAAAGTGAAGTGCAAGTGCATGAAAACTATCCCAGATGAGTCCGGAAACCACTATAAAAACTGGACTCATCACACCCCCAGACTTACCTGTTTGCACGTCCCGAGCAAACACATCCTAAGCAGGCGGGGAAAAATAAATAACTGGCTTAAATTAGACCGAGGAGTATCATGGGAAGTCGCATGCTCACGTGCATAGAGAAATAGTAGATAGGGTTTCTAATTATACACATATCTTATATATTTCTAACGGAGTAAATAAATATTACTACTACTCATAAAAGTGAATCACGGTGAATCAATCGGTCGCGCATACGGGGAAAGTGAAATACACGCTGAGATGAGCATTGCCCAAGCTGGGGTTTGGGACAAACTCCACCGAAATCCATCGGTGTCGGAGACCATAAGCTCGCCCGGTTACATTCTCTCCACGGCACTAGATCAGTTCAGAGCGTGAGTCGGTAGGACTTAAGGTTTTTCAGGAGGCTTGGGTTACGGTGAGGTAAACAATGATAAACATGACGGCTTAAAGCACCTAACCCAAATGAGCTTGAACAAAAACTCTATCCCCACAGCTATAAAAACACGCGGATGCACCACACCCCCAAACTTGGCCTGAACGCATGGGTATGTGCACCGCCTACTCCAAAATACATATCTCAAATAGATTTTCAATTAAACTCTTTCTCATTTTTTTTCTTTTCCCTTTTTTTCTCATTTCATTTCTTTTTCTACTTATATATATTTTTTAAATTCAGCAAATGTTCAAGGGGGGTACAACCACATCTCCAAATTTAACATCACCACATCAACATTCCCAAAATACAATTTTGAAAACAGCGAAAGCTCAGCTTTGGGTATGTGACTAGGATCGGCTTTTTGGTTTTGGTGGAATAAAATGTGGGGCTGAATCAAAGGGATGGGGTAGGCACAAATGGGCTACCGAGGATAAGATATCAGGATTGGCACAAAGGCTCAACCGGGCCAAAATGATGGCCTACGTCATTCTTACGCAACGGAATTATCCTATGCCAATGTTTCAAGAATCGCTTGGGGCGAGTTCTTAGTCACCGAGAAAGGTTATCCTTCCTCCTGGCACAAGCAATACACATCTAGCGATAATTTACACACACCCATATGCTACCTTTTGATTCCAACCGGATTCACCATTTGAGTAGAGCAAACATTATTTACACTAATAGAAATGTATAAGACTAATAGTATAAAAAGGAATCTAGTCTACACAAATCTCCATGCTCACAAAAGCATTAGACTAGGAACACCGGAGTCAACATATTACTCCACTATATAATTTAAAGGCCAGCACAATGATTTTCCCGAACCTTACTCACGAAGTGAGTTTAACTTGCGGCACGCAAACTGCTAAGCATACGCTCAAGTGGGTGCAAGTGGTGTGTGATGCAATGATCTAAACAAAATAAATCAAGAAAAGCTTCTAGTATGCATATGCAGTGTGCACGTGAGCGAGTAACCATAACTACTCTCCCCCAGACTTAAACTATGCATTAAGATATTCTAAAACAAAGTTAGGGGAAGAGGGTACCCAATGCTCAGCAAGTGAGCATACCAGAAGGCACGTGTAGAACAAGGCCAAGCCGCACCTCCGCCATACGAAGAATCGCGACCACCGCCTTCCTTAGGAATGACCTGCAGGGGTGAGCTCCGCAAAAACAAAAAGAAATAGAAAAACTAAAACTTAAGATGAAATTTAGCTAACTATTCTACTTAACAAAATACAATGCAAGGAAAATAAGATAGATACTGGGGTTATTGTCTTCCCAGCACGACTTATTCAAAACTTTACGAGTTCTAGCTAATGGGCCTATGGAAAGAAAAATGCACAGGTAACTGTTCCATTACCCGTTTCGGTGGCTGGTACCGATACGGAGATAAAGCAGTTACCCCTCTACCTGTATAATAATACCTGCTCAGCACAGGTAGAGGAAATAGGAAACAAGAAGAGGAGGAGGCCTGGTCCTCACTCATCTCACCACAAAATGAATCCTTGCCTAGCAAGGTGTCATCGTCAAGGATGACACAGGAGGGGAATACAATACATGGCAGATCCTCCGTGGAGGAGGAATCAACCTCCTCACACAAGAAGATGTGCGCATCATTGCATTGGGCAAACTGCGCTGAATCCTCCTGCATCACCTGTGAAGACTCAACCCACACAGGCTCAGATGAAGAAAAAGAGGGGTCAAGAAATAAAAGAGAGGAAGAACATAAATAGAAATCAAGCGGGGGAGTGATCCCGGACTCACTCCCAATAGGTTGGGAAAGTAAAATAATGTTTGCATTGTCATCAATGCTACAAGGCTCGGCGGGATCAACAAGGGCCCTGCCTAGGATTTGGACTTCCTCCACCGGTGCTGAGGAAAGCTCCTCTTCACCTAGAAGGTTGTCCTCCTCCATAGGAGTAGGCACAATACATAGATCGCTAGCTTCATCTTGCGACACATCATCAACAATGTCGTCGGAGACGAGCGCAGTAGAATGCACAAAAGGGGAAGGAGTCGTGCTTGAATAAAAGTCAAGCACCGATTCCTCACAAAGAATTGAATCTACAAACGGTGATATATGCACAGGGGAGATTGGATCGGCCATGTCAGATCCTAGATCAGCCACGCATCTGGTGACTGTGTCCACATCATACCCTTCACAAGATGAAGGTGACACAGAAACATAACCGGATGTTGAAGGTGTGCTGCCGGAAGTAGGAGTCGGGACGATCCGGATATCCGGCTCATCATCCTCATCCAATTGGCGAAGATACTCGGCACAATCCTTCAATGCATGATCTGTGCTTTGACAAAACAAACACCGTCTTATGTTACTCCTCAGTCCTTGAGGGGCCGGAGAGGAATATAAAAATGGTGTATGCGGCGAGGACGAGTGGCCATAAGACTTGGGCACAGGGCATGAAGAACTATAGGAAAATGGTGCTCCGTACAACGGGCCACGAGAATTATGCCCACCATCTTCCGTAGGGCATCTATCACTAGCGTGAGAAGTATCTCCACACAAACAGCAATGAATATTAAATGCAGCCCACATTGTATGGAGATAGCAAGATTCAAAATAAAGACACTATTGTGCAAACTATCACACCTAACAGTAATTTACTAAACAAACTAATTAAAAACAGAAAAATAGAATAAAAAGAACTGAAATAAAAATAACCGACGCAGTTTACAAATGGAAGGGCTTCTCTCTCAGATTCTCCCTCTCCAGAAAACTCACACGTCTGTGTTCCCCGGCAACGGCGCCAAAAACTTGACACGCTATTTCCACACCGCTAATTAACGGGCACGAAATGCGGTACGATGGCAGTGCACCGGTCGTTGTCAAGTAATAAAAGTAGGGAGTAGCTCCCTGAATATCGTTCTCAAAGGACCGCAAGTTAGGGAATACGATTTGCTCGTTAGGAAACTAATTATGGGGGTTCTAAGTTTAACAAAATAAGAAGGGGGTTTGGTTGATTTTATAGAGCGGGAAATGAGAAAACTAAACACTATGCGGGTCGCAATCACCGCGTCGCTTGGTGGATGGGTTTAGTGCAGGCCGCGATGCCGTGCTTCGCTTAGCGGATGGCCGGTGATCATATGGATGAGGTGAGTGCAGATGTGAGGGTTGAGGGTCGAAGGCACCTCTTCGCTATTGCTTCCAGCTTTTGCTAGAGCGGGTACTGCAACGTGTGGGTGTAAGTGGAGCGGGGGCGGAGCGCATCACAACACAGCATAATGTAAAGACAAGTTCATAAATAAACTTCCATTCATAGACAAATAGATGTTCACTCAGTTCATTACAACCATTAAGAGTACAAATCACAAAAAGAGAAGGGGTAGAAGTAACCACGAGATGAGAAGCCTCGCCGCGGATCGTGGTCGGAATGGGGGGTCGTCACGCCTCCTCCGAGCTCAGTCCTTGGTTGCTTCCAGGATGCAGAGGCTGTCACTACCTCTAACCGCTGCCCGTCTTCTTCTCAGAGCTGGGTTCACTTCTCCTTCACCCAATGGAGATGTCTTCCTCTTGGAATGTTGGCCGTAGATGGCGGAGAATGCTTCCGGAACCCTAGAATGACCTTAGGATCAATGGATGAAGCTTTCCCAAGGGGAGGAATGGAAGGAGGGACCTTGGAGAGGTGGAACGGCGGAGTCGCGCTCAGAAATCGCGCCAAAAACCCGCTGGAATACCTAAAATCGCGGAACAGCGCCTTAAATAGGGAGCATAATAAGTACTGCGCACGGTCAGTGGTGCACGACCAATGGTCGTGCGCGAAGGAATGACTGTGATCGTGCGCAGTCAACCTGTAGCAAAGGAAAAATAGAAAACATCGCACGGTCAGGAGCGCATGACCAGTGGTCGTGCGCGAAGAAAGGCCTGTGATCGTGCGCATATCTTTGGTCTGATCTCGATCTGGGCTGGGAATTAACGCACGATCAATGATTGTGCACCTGATCGTGCGCGAAGGAATGCGCACGATCAGAGGCTTTTTTGGCCAAAAATCACCCCGCACCATCCCGAACGTGCATACGACCCCAGGACCTGCAGGAAAAGTACAAATAACCCCGATCCGTACACATCACCGGATCCATAACACAGGCATACAGTAATATATATGAAAAATGTGCCACAAAGGGGAAAGGATTGCACAAAAGGCGCAGAAACGCCATGCTATCACTATAAGCGCATATGAACAGCAAATGAAGTGCAATGACACTAAAATAAACCCTAATGAGGCCAGAAATCACTGTATAAACCAGACTCATCAGCTATATCATTAATTGTTCTGCAATGGCTATATCATTAATTGTTCTGCAACGGCTATATCATTAATGTGAGGCAGTGATAATTCATACAAAATAAGGGCAGCAATATATAAATAGAAACTATTCAAAATATTGCTTTATCAGATCTGACAACATATAGAATTTTAGTTGAGCTGAGAAATGAGATTTTATAAAGCTGGTAATATTTCTCGATCTCAGCTTGAAGTTCGTTGGACTGAGCTCGACGTTTGTCAATCTGATTAACTGCAGAATGAACTTGCGTCGAGCGCTGCTTGGTTTTCGTCGAACGCAGCTTCAGATATATTTCATCGATCGCAGCTTCAGAGATATTTCGTCGATCGCAGCTTCAGAGATATTTCGTCGAATGCAGAGAGGAGTTCGTCGAATGCAGAACCTTGGCAAGTTCATCAAATGCAGGAGCTAGCCATTCGTCGAAAGCAGGATTGAGTTCGTCGAACGCAGTTTAACTTATATTAATTTCTCAGTCTTCTGTCTTAATGAAATTTGATCTAGCTTATACAAGATGTATTATGATAGAAACTTAGACCATAAAGATGGATCCTGACTCAAATCAAAACTAGGGTTCCAACAATCTCCCCCTATTTGAGTTGGGATACAGATTTGAAATTTAAAACATACAGGAATCCTAATCCAAATCAATACCAGTGATCCAACAATCTCCCCCTATTTGATTTAGGATGCCAAGCAAAAGAAATAGAATAAATCAAAGCATATGAAATCATTTCAGTAGATATTATACAGCTTTTAAGGAGATATACAGAATAAACAGATAGTAAAATTAATTGTTCTTTTGAAAACATTTAATCATAAATTACTAAATTTCTTCTTCTTTTAATTTTCTCCCCCTGTCTTGATTCATGGAACCCTGGATCAAGACGCCTAGAAGAAGGGTAAATGGGAATATAAGCAATTCTGATTCGTAGATTTTGTTTTAATAGGATTCCATTACTATGATGAATTGCTACAGCTGTTAATGGATTCTAAGAAATTTTTAGGATCAGAAAAACATTGCCTGATACCTTCCTTCATACAGAATTCTCTCATCAGAAGAGATTCAAACTCAGTGCCATGATCAATTCTGATCAATGCAACTAGAGTAGAGTACTCAAATCTTGATGGACCTGAGAAAGTCTGTCAGAACATTAAAGGTATCTGACTTTATTTTTAAGATAGAAAATCAAGTGAATCTTATAAGTTTTTGTTGATTACAATTGGAGTTAAAAGATATACAATAGGTCAAGCATTGCCTTATAGTTAGTTATATTGGCCTTTGTATCTGTTAAGTGTTTTACTAATTGAAAGTGTTGTTTATTGGGTGTCAACTTATCACCTAGAGGGGGGGGGGGGGGGGGGGTGAATAGGTTTTACAAATTATTTTATCCCCTTTTGGTGTTCTTGATTTCTGATTAGTAGATCTATAAGTTATAAAGCATAACACAAAAAATACATAAAGATGTATAGAGGTTCCTCAAGACCGGGTGTCTTGAGTAGTCCTCTTTCCCACTGCGCCTACCTAGCAGTGTGCTAGTCTCGGCAAATGCCGCCAAAAACTTCAGGCTCTCAAGCCTTACACCACGGACCCGCAAGTCCTACAGCCTAGGCCTGCAAGCCCCTACTGCACCCGAGCCCGCAAGCTCGACACTCAGGCCCTCAAGCCCTACACAACACAGACCCGCAAGTCCTGTGCCTACAGCCTAGGCTCGCAAGCCCCTACTGCGCTTGAGCCCTCAAGCTCGATAAGATCGGACTCGCAAGTCCACTGCCCTGGCCCTCAAGCCTCACAGCTCTTCAGCCCTCAAGCTAGACGGTGTCAGACCCGCAAGTCCACTGCCCTGGTCCTCAAGCCTCACAGCTCTCCAGTCCTCAAGCTAGAAAAATAGGCCCGCAAGCCTTACAAGAAATTATAGTAGAAAGACTGTTTCTTCTGCTGGATGAAGATTGGCAACTTAGCCTGATAAAGATCGGCTTCTTTAGGTTGAAGTAGATGCTTCTTGATTTGGAGTTTCAGCACTGGATCTTCTTCAGCCTCCTCTTCTTTTGCCTGATGTTGAACGGCTACTTTTCCGTCGATGGAGATGACTGATTCCTCAGAGAACACTTGATGCTTGTTCTCTACTTGATCTTCACTTCTCCGCTGAAAATACTACTCTATTCAAGTGTAGCGGCGTGATTCTTTTTCTTTCTTTTTCTCGCTTTCGAAGACTCCTCTTCTAGGGCATCACTGTTCCCTTTTATAGGATAAATAAGTCTCATAACGGTCACATGTGATGTCCTTTAATGTCAGACGCCCATTCCTTAAAAGCACGCGATGATTGGACAATCAAGCGACGACATTAAATGTTGACAGTCCACAACATTTGAATCTGTCTCGACGATATTTCCATTGTTACGACAACATGGATGATATCTCGACGACAGGACTTTGTCGATGCTTTGAACTTTGGTATTCTTTCAATCCTTCTTGCTTCTGCCTCTGATGCTGGTATCTCGACGATACGAGACATCCTGGCGCTTCTGCATATACGACGATATGCTATCTCTAACTGTGTCATCGAGATCTTCTTTCTTGCAGACTGTCGTCGTAATCACGTTGTTCTCTCGACGACATGAGTGATAACATGTCGACAGATCATACTTTAGTAACTGCTTATCTTTAGCTGTCCATCTTTAGTCTTCTCGACGACAAGCCTTCTTTACGACGATGTTCACCGCCATCAGTCATACTTAGCCTTTTCAGCGACAAGGCTTCTTCACAATGAGTTCTGTTCTTCTTTGACTTTCTCGACAATACAGTTCATTATCGACGATCTCTTCGACACTGATCTTCTCTTTGTCTTTTCAATGACAAGGCTTCTTCATCTTCTCGACGACAAGGCCACTTTGGTGATGTCGACGATACCGCGTCTTCTGGACGACATTTCTTCCTTTTGTCTTCATTCTTCTCTGCGTTCGACGAACGGCAATCTTCGTTCGACGTACAACATTCTGCTTTCGACGAGCTTCATTCTTCTGTCCCATCTCTGCGTTCAACGAACTCCATTCTGCGTTCGACGAACAGCAATCTGCGTTCGACTATCTTCATTCTTCGTTTGATGAACATGCCAAGTCTCAGCATTCGACGAACTTCATTCTTCATTCGACGAACTTCCTTCTGCGTTCGACGATCTTACTTCTGCGTTCGACGAACACGCCAAGTCTCGGCTTTTGCTTTGTCCCATCATCATGACGACAAGCATACTTTGTCGACGACATCTTCTGTTCTTCTTGACGATATAGTACTTACTGAAATAACTAAAGTACTTGTCATATTGTCGATCTCTGCAAGCATGAACTAGATGGAACATTAAATACAACTTGCACTTATCATTGAGCTGAGCACTTCTTCAAATCAGGAACATTGCTGGGAACTGTTCCCAACAATCTCCCCCTATTTGAAGAAGCCCTAACTTACCTCAATGATAAATGTCACTCATGAAAAGATATATCATTTCAGATAGTAACATCACACTTAAAGCAGAAATCATATAAATAGATGAAATGTTCTTCACGCATATAAATAGATTAAATGTTCAAGAATAAACATTAGTATTCATTTGCCCCAACAAAATAAATTAAGATTTTAATTTGTTGCTCCATCAGCGTCTGCTGCTGCTAGCCCCTTTGGTTTTCTTCCTTTGCCTCTGATGGTAGTTGATGGGCAGGGGAATCTTCTTAGGAGAGGGAGGAGGACCTTGTGCGAATGCTAGCTTGTGATTCTTCCTCCTCTCCAGCTGCTTCAGATGTTTTTGCCATTCAGCTGACTGGTATGCCCTCAGATAGTCCTCCTGAGGATATCCAAACTGAATCCATGATTCAATTATTATTTCTCTTGAGATAGGACTCCACCTTCCTGATTGTGGATCAAGCTCAATTTCCCTCATTCTCTTTTGTCGATATCGGCTGCTCTGAATTCTCTTTCTTTTCCTGGAGGTTGCTGATTCTCTGAATTCTATTCCATACTCAGCCGATTCAGTGCTTGCAGAAGGATTGGCTGCCTCATATAGTGATGGGGGTTGCTTCATTATCTGCTTTGTTTGATTTATTATCCACATCACTTGATGTGAACTGACGTTTATTATTTCATTCTCCCCCTTTAGGGCTTGTTCAAGTACCCTTTCCTAAGTCCTTCTCTGACTAGATTCAGTTTTTCATGCAGGTGTTGTTTAGTCACATCCATATTGTTGTTTATTTCAAGCAGATGGGTATCTAAGGCATGAGCATTCTCATTGACCTTATTCAGAATTTGATTTCTGTTATTTGCAGCATCTGTCTCTATCTGCCCAATACCATAGTATACATTGTTTGAGAATGTTTCTTGCTCTTTCAGGATTGTGTGGGTTTGATGTCCCACTTTGTTTATTTCCTCGCTCATCTTCTCTATGGCCGGGGCTGCCAAAGTGTAGATGTGAGCGCACTGAGTGTTGAGATGGAGTATATCTTTCTTCATTTCCTGGATCTCCCCCTTCACCTCTTTTCTTAGATTTTCCACAGTCTTTACTATGAACTGTTCCAGTTGTTTGCGCTGAGCTTTCAGTAGATCTGACATCATGTGGAAAAGAGAACCTGTCTGAGTCGAAGATGGCTCAGTAGTTAGTTCTTCTTCATCTCCTCCTCCCTATGGAGCTGCTTCACTGACATTTTCAGATGATTTTTCACTAATATGCGCTGTAGCCTTAGCCTTCCCTCTGGAAACTTCTGGCAGTGTCTCACTTGGAGCTATGAGCACAATCTTGCTTGCTACCAATAACTCTCGGCAGTCTGAGGGAGTAATGTCTTCCGTTGACTCAGGCATAGCGCCTCTGCCTTCTGGGATAGAGGGTTCATTCCCTTGTTCTTCTAGGGCAGAGTACCCAAGATGGGTCTCCCCCTCACCTTGAGCATCCTCCTGATGTGAGCCTCCAGCCGAGAGCTCCTCATGAATCACTTCATCATCTTGGGCTGAGCCCCCGAATTGGGGCTCCCCCTCAATCGGTTCACTCCCCAGGTTGGGGTCTCTACTTTCTCCAGTAACCTCTGTGGGAGCAGGTTCTAGTACTATTTCTGGATAATCCCTTTGGGTGGAAGTCTCCCCCTCAGTTGTACCAGGGATTTGTGGGGGTGGTGGTATGCGCTCAGAGCTGCTGGATGAATCTTCTTTTTCCGAGTGGTCTGTTGGAGATGCATGTTTCTTTGGAGCAGGCTGGACATTAGATGATGGTTTGGGGATAGATCTATCCCATCGATCTAGCATTTTTGCATCCAGACGCTTGTAGTAGAGTAGAGAAACTCCCATTTTCTTATTCAGTACTTCCCCCATGGGTGTCTAGCAGGTAGAGGGACAGTATTCTTCCGTTGGAGGGGGACTTCAGGGTGTTCTTCATTCTCTGGAAGAGGAAGTCACTCCAGTTGGTCTTCTTAGTGTGAATTATCCAGGTCATGACAACGAACATGTCCTTTGAGATTCGGTCATGGGACCCAGGTTTGCATAGCAGAACTTTGCCAACGATGTCGGCCATCAACTTCCCCTTTTGATTGAATTACGCTCTCTTAATGGACCCGTAGGTCTTCCCTGTGTGGCTGCACCAGGTGTAGCTCGCGGACACATTCTCCGAAGTCAACTCTTCTTCTTGCTCCCCCCTTGGATTCTTGGCAGATTCAGTGCTTTTCCAAGGCTTTTCGCAGATATCTTGACTTTCTTGCCTCCCACCATGGACTTTATCCGGGATTCAGTGTGGTCGAGTTTTGCTTCGACAAAGAACTCACCTAATTCCCGGTGGAGAAGAACCGATGGTTCACATAGAACATATTCTAGTCTCGATGCCTCCAGCAATCCTATTACTGATCTTATTTCGTCGGAGCAGACATTGAAACCTCCTCGCTGAAGTTCACAGCCTGAGATCACTTCTTCTTTCTTGGGAGACATTGACGGAGTGAGAGAGAAGGCAGCACGTCAAAGGAGGCGAGGGTTTGTCGACGGAACAGCTTAAGGCAAATGATAGTGTAGTTTTTATTTTCGAGCATTCACTCTATTTATAGTGTCGGTAGGTGAAGAGACGCGTACCTTAAAAAAATGATCAGACGGCTCCGATGGACCCATCTAATCCCGATATAAATAGCTCGATTATATTTTGCTGATGCGGTTATTGTTGTAGAAATGATCCTTGGATACGTATCCTTCCAGCTCGAATCTTTGTCATCGTAACATCTATTGTGTCGTCGTAACAACTTCTTGTATAGACGAGTATAGATTCCAGGATCTATTCAGCTTTTAGGCCTCTTTTAGTAGGATGACCTGCACCAGTTTTGTTAGTAAATAGACTTTGCTGTTCTGCCTATGGGTCAGAACAACCACCTTGTCCAAGGCCCAGATTTGCTTCTGGTGGGCACTTGGACTACCTGCAAAATAAGATTACAAGCCCTTAGGAACCCAAGTGAATTTGGGTCCTAGGAAATTGTTAGCTCTGACGGGCATATTGGATATAACTACCCTAGGGTATGCATAGTGACTATGAAAGATATTATTTGCCAGTTTAGCATTTGTTACCCTTGGAGCAGTTGGATTGTACAAACAATCAATTACAAAGTGCCCAGTCTTTCCACGGCACCAATATTCATACCTGTTATATCTTCTTTTCTGGCTGACTGTATGAGCAGGAGTTCTTTGTGTGTGAACAAATGAATGAAGCAAAGAAGGTGAACTGTGCTGATGGTAGATGTGATGTTTGCTGTCACCATTCACTGTTTTCCTTCTGGAGTTAGTCTTCTTTAAGGATTTCTTCTCTTCTCTGGGCTCAGCAAATTTCTGCCTCCTCATAACTTCCTGAGGTACCTTTGTGGTTTTTGACATGTTCTTTGCTCCACTTGTGGAACTCCCAATCTTGAAATACCCAAGATTGGATTGCCCAGCATTCTTGTTGGAGGGTGAGATTTCCTTCCTCAAGCTAGCCTTCTTCCCACAGGGTCTACCTGATCTGTCTTCCTTGAAGCATCCCTGCTCCCTTCTCTGAGTGGAGCATCAACCATTTACCAGTGGAGGAGAGGTCTCTGGTTTGGAGGAGCTTATCACAGGCTTTACTACAAAGGGGAGTTTACTCTCCACTCTTCTGGTGTTGTCATTCTTAGATTTCAGGACTTTGGGCTGAAATTTGTCCTTCTTCAGAAGAACTACTTCTCTGGTTAGTGAGCAGCACAGCTCCTTGCTCTCCATCAATGCCTTCAGAGTTTTCCCAAATTTGTCTATCAAGTCAAGGTTGGAGCTTGCCTTGAAGTCCTTTTTGAGTTGACAAAACTCTGCATTCTCTAGAGTTAGCCTTTCTGCTTTGTCTGAGAGATCAAGATTTCTTGCTTGAAGAGAGGAGATCTTTGCATCCTGCTCCTTGCATAGCATCTTGAGCATCTAGACATCTTCTAAGAGATCATTGTATGACTTGGACCAGTCATCATTACCAGATGAGCTCGTCTCTGAGGTAGATAGAGGAGCTCTTATGCATACCTGTTCAGGTGAGACTTCATCCTGGGCTTCTTCCTCTGACTTAGATAGGACAGTCAATCCAAACTGAGTATTCTCTTCTGAGTCTGAACAGCTTGAGTCACTATCACTCAATGTTCTGACTTTCTCCTTAGCTGCTTTGCTTCTTTCTTCTTCTGATCCTTCCATAAGGATTGTTAGAGAGTTCCACATCTCCTTAGCTGTAGTGCAGTGGATCAGTTTCTGGAGTATGGGAGTATCAACTGCATCAGTTATAAAGCCCTGGGCCTTCTTATCTAAGTTGACTAGGAAGATCTCATCTTCAGTAATTCTCTTGGACACTGTCTTAGGAACATAAGACCCTTCTTGAACAATTTGGAACATTCTAGGATCCATTGCTTCCATGAATATTCTTGCTCTAACTTTCCAAAGGGCAAAGTTCTCCCTGGAATAGATAGCTATTCTTGACTCCATAGCTATGACACTTGGACACCCACTGGCAGATCTGTTCAAGCTGTTAAGCTTTTCTTTGAACAACCTCCCTCTGATGCCACTTGTTGTTTATTGGGTGTCAACTTATCACCTAGAGGGGGGGTGAATAGGTTTTACAAATTATTTTATCCCCTTTTGGTCTTCTTGATGTCTGATAAGTAGATCTATAAGTTATAAAGCATAACACAGAAAACACACAAAGATTTATAGAGGTTCCTCAAGACCGGGTGTCTTGAGTAGTCCTCTTTCCCTCTGCGCCTACCTAGCAGTGTGCTAGGCTTGGCAAATGCCGCCAAAAACTTCAGGCCCTCAATCCTTACACTACGGACCCACAAGTCGTACAGCCTAGGCCCGCAAGCCCCTACTGCACCCGAGCCCGCAAGCTCGACACTCAGGCCCTCAAGCCCTACACAACACAGACCCGCAAGTCCTGTGCCTACAGCCTAGGCCCGCAAGCCCCTACTGCGCTCGAGCCCTCAAGCTCAAAAATATCGGACCCGCAAGTCCACTGCCCTGTCTCTCAAGCCTCACATCTCTCCAGCCCTCAAGCTAGACGGTGTCGGACCCGCAAGTCCACTGCCTTGGCCCTCAAGCCTCACAGCTCTCCAGCCCTCAAGCTAGACAAATAGGTCCGCAAGCCTTACAAGAAATTACAGTAGAAAGACTGTTTCTTCTGCCGGATGAAGATTGGCAACTTAGCCTGATGACGATCGACTTCTTTAGGTTGAAGAAGATGCTTCTTGATTTGGAGTTTCAGCACTGGATCTTCTTCAGCCTCCTCTTCTTTTGCCTGATGTTGAACGACTACTTTTCAGTCGATGGAGATGACTGATTCCTTAGAGAACACTTGATGCTTGTTCTCTACTTGATCTTCTTCTTCTCCACTGAAAATATTATTCTATTCAAGTGTAGTGGCGGCATTCTTTTTCTTTCTTTTTCTCGCTTTCTAATACTCCTCTTCTAGGGCATCACTGTTCCCTTTATAGGACAGATGAGCCGCATAATGGTCACATGTGATGTCCTTTAATGTCAGACGCACATTCCTTAAATGCACGCGCTGATTAAACAATCAAGCGGTGACATTAAATGCTGACAGCGTGTCCGCAACATTTGAATCTGTCTCGACGATATTTCCATTGTTACGACGATATGGATGATATCTCGACGACAGGACTTTGTTGATGCTTTGAACTTTGGTAGTCTTTCAATCCTTCTTGCTTCTGCTTTGATGCTGGTATCTCGACGATACGAGACATTCTGGCACTTTTGCATATACGACGATATGCTGTCTCTGACTGTGTCGTCGAGATCTTCTTTCTTGTAGACTGTCGTCGTAATCACGTTGTTCTCTCGACGACATGAGTGATAACATGTTGACAGATCATACTTTAGCAACTGCTTGTCTTCAGCTGTCCTTCTTCAGTCTTCTCGATGACAAGTCTTCTTTACGACGATGTTCACCGCCATTAGTCATACGTAGCCTTTTCAGCGACAAGGCTTCTTCACAACGATGTCTGTTCTTCTTTGAATTTCTCGACGATACAGTTCTTTATCGATGATTTCTTCGATACTGATCTTCTCTTTGTCTTTTCAACGACAAGTCTTCTTCATCTTCTTGACGATAAGGCCACTTTGGTGATGTCGACGATACCGCATCTTCTGGATGACATTTCTTCCTTTTGTCTTCATTCTTCTCTTCGTTCGACGAATGACAATCTTCATTCGACGAACAGCATTCTGCGTTCGATGAGCTTCATTCTTCTGTCCCGTCTCTGCATTCGACGAACTCCATTATGCGTTCGACAAATAGCAATCTGCGTTCAACTATCTTCATTCTTCGTTCGATGAACACGCCAAGTCTCAGCGTTCGATGAACTTCATTCTTCATTCGACGAACTTCCTTCTGCGTTCGACGATCTTCCTTCTGCGTTCGACGATCTTCCTTCTGCGTTCGACGAACATGCCAAGTCTCAGCTTTTGCTTTGCCCCATCATCATGACGACAAGCATACTTTGTCAACGACATCTTCTGTTCTTCTTGATGATATGGTACTTACTGAAATAACTAAAGTACTAGTCATATTGTCGATCTCTGCAAGCATGAACTAGATGGAACATTAAATACAACTTGCACTTATCATTGAGCTGAGCACTTCTTCAAATCAGGAACATTGTTGGGCACTGTTCCCAACAGAAAGTTTCCTTGATAATCATTAAAATATATATTTGATAAACTACCCTGATTTCGTCGATCTCGAGTTGACAGAGTGCAGTGATTTCGCTGATCTCTGATTGAGGAATAGTTATATTTATTCTCTGTGTGCAGAGTTCATTGAACTTTGATTCGTTGAGCTCTGATCACAAGAAAATTATGCTTGATTTCTGTGTTCTGCTTTCGTCGATCAGGGTTCGACGAAGTCATTTGATTTCGTCGATCTCTGTTCGACGAATTTTGTTGAACACAAAAAATTTCAGCAATTTCTACGGAGTCTTTTGCTACTTCTTTTTCCTTAGCAGAGACAAATTTTATAGATGTAGTTAGAGTATTTTTCTTTTGAATATGAGATAGATTAGATGAAAATCGTAAGCCAAGGTTGCTGTCATTTAATCTGGCATTTATAGTGCTTGTGACATTCATTAGTTTGACACTTCTCCCATTAAGAGATTGTTCAAACATTTCATCCTTAATTGACTTATTTTTCATAGAAATAATTTGCTCTTTTGATGTTTTCAAATCTTCTTTAAGTTTAGTATTTTCAGAAGTTAAATTGTTTATTTCTGTTAACTCTTTTCTGAGAGATTTGATTTCTTTCTCAGATATTATTAAATCTGTACATAGCAATTTAAAATCTGATTTGAATTGTTCAGGAGTAAAATCAAAACTTGAAATTACCTCATCTTCATCAGATTCAGATTCTGCATCTGAGTTGTGGTTTGAGCCATTTATGGCCATCATGCAGAACTCTATAGCTTTTTGTTCTTCTTCTTCTTCACTTGAACTGGATGATGATTCTGTATCTGATTCACTTGAGGTGGAAGAAGATTCAGCTACCATTCGTGTGAGGGAGTTCCAGATGTCTATTGTTGAAGTGCAATCAGCAGCTATTTGAAAAATGTCATTTGACATTGTTTGAGCTAATATATTCATAGCCTTGGCATCAGCACTTTTCAGCTTCTTTTGAGCATCTGTTGATGTTGGTGAAGTTGGAGGTCCTGTCAGAATAGAATTATAAATTTCTTTATCTATTGCATTCACATATAATCTAATTCTAGCTTGCCATAAGGAAACTTTATTCAAATTATAGATTGGTGGTCTGATGCTTGAAAATTCTTCTTGTGCCATGAAAAAGTAAAAATCTAAAAATAAATTTAAGATCAAATTGATCTTTGGATTCAGGTGTTAGCCTGTAAACAATCAACCTAGCTTTGATACCAATTGAAAGTGAGGTTAGATCTTAGATTTACTCTAGAGGAGGGGGGGGGGGGGGGGGGGTGAATAGAGTATTAAAAACTGCTGCACTTAATTTTATAGCGGAATTAAAATAGTGATACTTATATGTGTATTGAGTGAGTTATAAACACAAACACAAAGAGAGCACACAGCACAATACAGAAAAATAAACACAACACGGAGGACACAAGGATTTTATAGTAGTTCCCCACTAAACCTGGGTACGTCTACTCTTCTACCACACTTGGTAGGATTCCACTTTAGGTTTTTGATCAGGTGCCCTGCCACCAATGGGTTTTGATCAGGTTTCCACACACCAAGGAGCTTTTGATCAGGTGCTCTAACCAAACTACAGGTTTTTGTTCAGGTGCCCTGCCACCAAGGGGTTAATTTTTGAAGGGAGTTATAACCCTGTACAAGAGGGGATAGAAAACAAAAATATATTGTTCTTCTCTTTCAGAGAAGACTCTAGTGGATCCTTGATGATGTTGAAGAGCTCCCTGATTTGATTAGTGTTTGATGATCAGGTGTGGAAGCTTCTTCTCTAGAATGTAGTGACTCCTTTCTTCTTCTTCTGCAGTTGAGATCGTGAGCAAATGATCTAGATTAAGTGTCTTAGGATGAAGATGATCTGCAGAGAAGAGTTAGCAAACAAGATAGATAAAAATATGTTGTTCTCTGTCTCTATCTTCTTTGTGCTTTCTCTGTATATATGTAATCTGGAGAGCTTCTCTCTTATCTTAAATTCTTGACGGAAAAAGGAAAGAGATTAAGTCTCTTTTATCAACTGGACTCCTCGAGAAGATAAATTACCATCTTTAATTTAAGCTGTTTCTGCAACGGCTATATCATTAATTGTTCTGCAATGGCTATATCATTAATTGTTCTTCAACGGCTATATCATTAATTGTTCTGCAATGGCTATATCATTAATATGAGGCAGTGATAATTCATACAAAAGAAGGGCAGCAATATATAAATAGAAACTATTCAAAATATTGCTTTATCAGATCTGACAACATATAGAATTTTAGTCGAGCTGAGTAATGAGATTTTATAAAGCTGATAATATTTCGTCGATCTCAGCTTGAAGTTCGTTGGGCTGAGCTCAACGTTTGTCGATCTGATTAACTGTAAAATGAACTTGCGTCGATCACTGCGTGGTTTTCGTCGAACGCAGCTTCAGATATATTTCGTCGATCGCAGCTTTAGAGATATTTCGTCGAATGCAGAGAGGAGTTCGTCGAACGCAGAACCTTGGCAAGTTCGTCAAACGCAGGAGCAAGCCGTTCGTCGAACGCAGGATTAAGTTCATCGAATGCAATTTAATTTATATTATTTTCTCTGTCTTCAGTCTTAATGGGATTTGATCTAGTTTATACAACATGTGTTATGATAGAAACTTAGACCATAAAGATGGATCCTGACTCAAATCAAAACTAGGGTTCCAACAATCTCCCCCTATTTGAGTTGGGATACATATTTGAAATTTAAAACATACAGGGATCCTAATCCAAATCAATACTGGTGATCCAACACATAGGAGTGATTGGTGGACCCCACAATGCCTTTCTGCAGCTTGCGCCAAGGGCAGAACCTGCCATGTCAAGTTTGAACTGTCTCAGCGGTTGGGCTGTGATGGCTTCCTCTTCTCAGCGGATTCTGTCGAACTGCAGAGAAGATTCTGCGTTTGATGAACTGCATTCTGCGTTCGACGAACTGCAATCTGCATACGACGAACTTGCCAAACCCTGCGTTCGACGAACTTCATTCTTCGTTCGACGAACTTGCCAAGTCTCAGTGTTTGCTTCTGTCCCATCTCTGCATTCCATGAACTGCATTATGCGTTCGACGAACTCACCAATTCTAAGCGTTTGCTTCTATCCCATCTCTGCGTTTGACGAACTGCATTCTGCGTTCGACGAACTTCATTCTGCGTTCGACGAACTTGCCAAGTCTCAGTGCTTTCTTCTATCTGCAGCTCGGCTTGCCCAGATGCCTTCTCAGCGGCTCTTGGTCTTGTCTCGATGGTTCAGCTGAGATAATGAGACCTTCTCAGCTGATTAAATAGCACACCTTTGAATCTATTCCATTGTATGGAATATCATCTCCCTGTACAATACTTGAGACAAAATAGATTGAATCAAATACAATATGTACTTAGTATTGTGAGTGATGCCTCTTCAAAGCAAAGGAACATTGAGGGCAATATTCCCAACAATCTCCCCCTATTTGAAGAAGGCAGAACATTCCTAATGCTAAGGTACATAGCCAACAAAAACCTATCATGAAAATGATCTACATAGCATTCATGATAACATTGCTTCTAGAAGATAATATTATTTAAGCATTCTATCAAAACTCATGACAACATTCTATATTAAGCTTTGACTAACTCAGAGGGCAATCCACTCAAGGCTAACTCTGAGTTGGTCTTAGCATTGGCCATCTCCCCCTTTCTGGTTTCTTCAACTAATTTACCCTATAGGGATTGGGAGGCAGCAGCTACAGACCCTGAGAGGGTTTACAAAGCATTTTCCAATCCCCCCTTTAGGTCATTCTTCATCTTCTCTGACTCTCTTGGCATTGGCCATCTCCCCCTTAACCTGAGCAGGAACTTGCTCCCCCTCAATGTGAGTACTATTATCTTTATTTGCTGTTCTTGTTCATTTTGAACAACCCTTCCTAGCTCCCCCTTATTTGGAGCATTTGTATTGTTCTTATGATTGAAGGGTAACCAGAAGCTCAGCTAAAGCAGATTGTTCTGGTTAAGCTGATCATCCTACTTTAAAATCAATAAGGAGGAGAGTTACTTACTAATGCGTGTCGGCAAGTGCACCGGTCGCTGTCAAGTAATAATTGTGGAGAATGGAATCCCCGGATGTCGGTCTCTTGAGGAATGCAGGTTGGGTGAACGATTCGCGCAGTGACTATTGCTACACAAGCGTTTAACAAACACAAAGAGGGGGGTTTTTGGTTGGTTTTCCTAATCTTATCAACAACAAAAGAGTTGCGGGTCGAAAACACCGCTTCGCAAGGCGAGGTGGATGCAACGGCAGCGATGCCGTGCTTCGTTAGGCGGGTGGAATGTACTCAAGTGCGAGAAGGTGAGGGTCGCAAACACCTCTTCACAACCGCCGTTAGCTCTTGCTAACGCGGAACAAACACCTTGCGTGCGTGCGTGAGTGAGTGAGTGGAAAACTGAGTGAATCACCAGCAAACCATGAAGAACAACAAGGAAGCATTCATTTCAATAAACAACATCGCAATATTCGAGTTTACACGGCTCAACGAATACAATGAAGGAAAGAGGAAAGAAATAATCGATGGTGAAGACTAGCGGCCGTTCACGGCCGGAATGGTAGGTTGTCGGGCTACCTCCGGACTCGGGCGGACTATGCTTCCGGCATAGAGAGCTGTCACGATCTCCCTACGTAGCTCCGTCGTCTTCGACTTCAGGTTTCTTCTTCTTCTCACCGGGCGGAATGAGAGAATGGATGCTTGGAGGCTTGCGGATGGTGGAGAACACTCACGGACAACGGAGGAAGTCTTGGAATGGATGGAGGAGGCTTCCCCTTGCGTAGGAGATGAAGTGGAGGCGTCCCAAGGTGGTGGTCGGCGGCGTACGGAACAGGAATCCCGCTCCCGGAATTGGATCCTGCCCTAAAATCGGAACAGGCGTTTAAATAGGCGCTGGAATAAATACTGCGCACGATCATTGGCGCACGACCATTGGTCGTGCGCACTGGAATTCTGCGATCGTGCGCACTACCTGGGCAGAACCTGCAAGAAAAGCAATTTATAAAATATAATGTTCGCACGACCAGTGGCGCACGACCGGTGGTCGTGCGCGCTATCGTCGGTGGTTGTGCGCATTAGACGAAACAGAACTCAGAAATTTAATGCTAAGTGCGCATGAACAGTGGCGCACGACCGGTGGTCGTGCGCAAAGGCGTTGATGGTCGTGCGCACTACACCAAACAGAACTCATGAAAAAGGGTTAGGTGCACACGATCAGTGGCGCACGACCAGTGGTCGTGCGCAATAGAACCGGTGATCGTGCGCAGTGTTCCTGTGCAGAATTGCACCGGGAACACCTGCACGACTCCAATGCCAGCACAACCACGAATCTAGCCACTGAAAGTGGCACCTAACAGTGCATGGAAACTACTAAGGACAATAAACATGAAATCACACGAAAATGGGCCCAGAAGTGCACCTAGCATGAAATATCAAATATAAGCTATAACACGGCTAAAGTGCGGTGAAATGACTGAATAACGGCCCGGATGAGTCCAAAAAGGTGTATATGATCAGGACTCATCACACCCCCAGACTTAACTGTTTGCGCGTCCCGAGCAAACGAATCCGGCGGAGTGTGAAAACGATAATTAACATAGAGAATTACACAATGGAGTACGGTGCGAAGTAACATGCGCATGCGAGTAGAGATTCTAGCAGAAGGAGATTCTAACTGTGCTAACTAATTTACATGAGTATTAAAGTGTAAGTAAAGATTTAGTTATACTCAGTTGGAGAATTATGAAGAATTTGACGATCATGCCCGGTGTGAAAGTGACAAGATACTGAGGCGGGTGTTGCAAAAGATCGGGGCTTAGGAATAACTCCGCTGAAATCCATCAACGTCGTGAACCATACGCTTGCCCGGTCACACTCTCTCCACGGCGCCAGCACTCTCGCAAGTCAAATCAGTAGGGCTTTTAGGATTAAGACGGGGCTTAGGTTACGGTATGATATTCAAAGTTAAACACGATGGCTACGCAACCCAAGTGAGCTAAAGAACGCTACACCACTCAAGACCAATAAACAATGCTTGTGTGACACACCCCCAGACTCATCATGAAAACCAGGTGTGCACACGGCCTACTTCACAAATGCCAACAGATTTTTTTTTATTTAGCTCGGAAGGATTTTTTTCAAAATACTCTTTTTTCTTTCTTTTAACATCTTTTACTTCTTTTAAATATCCTCCGGTTGGTTCAAAATCAGCAGATAGACTTTATTTTCTCTTCATAACACAAAGATTCCACACACCACACATGTTGAGAATTATGAGCGTAGTTTAAAACAATTTGGTTGCGGGTGTAGGATAGGCTTCAGGCTTTGGTTGATGAAGAGGAGCTGAACAAAGGATTGGTAGGCACGAATTTGGCTTGCAACGGTGAACGAAATGGACATGGAATAACA
Organism: Dactylorhiza incarnata; assembly: GCA_033032865.1. Classification (NCBI taxonomy): domain Eukaryota; kingdom Viridiplantae; phylum Streptophyta; class Magnoliopsida; order Asparagales; family Orchidaceae; genus Dactylorhiza; species Dactylorhiza incarnata. The sequence goes on along the minus strand of JAWHQI010000003.1, from coordinate 31,314,638 downwards.
AAGCTCAAACTAGCCAAAGGGTGGCCTACATCATGCTTGACTCAACGAGTCGCTCTCGCCCATGCTTCGAGAGTCGCTTGGGGCAAGTTCTTAGCCCACGAGAAAGGGAAACCTTCCTCCCGACTCGAGCAACACACGACTAACACTCGTACACACACAACACCGGGTTATCGTCAATTTCATTCAAATTCACCACTTGAGTATAATAAATCTAAATTTACGCAGAAATACTAAACATAAATTAGATGCATAAAGAAAATCTAGTTCTACTCAGATTCTACCATAACATGCGAAGTGACTAGAACACTACGTGAGTCAACATCGCACTCCAAATAATAATTCCTAAGTTAACAACCTATTTCACATTCCAACCAAAATAGTCTAACCGGAACAACAACAAAAAGATAAGCGCGCACTCAAGTGGGTGAAGTGGTGTGTGAAGCATGAAAATGATGATGATGATAAAGGTGAATAAAAAGCAACCTTCTAGTATGCAGTGCAACTCGTGCACAGTGGATAACAACAACCGCTCCCCCAGACTTAGTCTAAACACTATATCTAGCAATTGGAAGCAAAAAGAGGGGAGAAAATGTTACCCAATGCTCAGAATTGAGCACACCAGACGATTGGCATTTATGAACAGGAATAGTCCGCAGCATCCGCACCATCGAACACAAAACCTACAAGCACAAACTCAAAACAACACAAGCAAATGCAATAGCTGAACTAAAAGAAGTTAGATAAAGAGAAATACGAAATCAGGAAATCTGGGTTGTCTCCCAGTAGCGCTTTCATTTAACGTCCTTAAGCTGGACCAAATACCTGTATTAGCATTGTTTATAAAGTGCAGGAATTAAAAGAGGAGTTCTAGAACAGTTTCACAAAAATAAGAGAAAAGAAGGGGAAAGTCAGCTGCCGGCGCTTGTATGATGTCCGTCTCCAAATGTCAACAACTGACACTCCTTGTTTATAGTGGCGCCATCGTATAACTTCAGCCGATGACCATTAACCTTAAATTTGTCCCCCTTATCTCCAGATATTTCTATGGCACCGAAGGGGGAGACATCGGTCACGGAGAAAGGGCCACTCCACCTCGATTTTAGCTTCCCTGGGAAGAGGCGGAGACGGGAGTTGTAAAGCAGCACTTGGTCCCCAATTTTGAACTCCTTAGGAATGATGTGCCGATCGTGCCATTTCTTTGTTTTCTCCTTGTAGATGCGAGCGTTTTCATAAGCAAAATGACGGAGCTCCTCTAACTCGTTGAGTTGGGAACGACGCACCTCGGCCGCGGCTCCAATGTCCATGTTCAACAGTTTGGTCTCCCATAATGCTTTATGCTCCAGCTCCACAGGAAGGTGGCATCCCTTGCCATAAACTAATTGAAACGGAGTCATGCCAATAGGTGTTTTGAACGCAGTCCGGTAAGCCCATAATGCGTCGTCGACCTTTTTAGCCCACTCCTTCCTATTTGAATGGATTGATTTCTCGATTATTCGCTTGAGCTCGCGGTTGGAAACTTCGACTTGCCCGCATGTTTGGGGGTGGTATGCCAAAGAAATCTTATGATGGACCCCGAACTTTTTCATGAGCTGCAAAAACTGCTTATTGCAAAAATGACTACCGCCGTCGCTGATGATAGTTCTCGGTGTCCCAAACCTGGAGAAGATATTCTTGTGGATAAAGTGTAGCACTGTGTTGGCGTCATTCGTGGCAACCGCCTCAGCTTCCACCCATTTTGAGACATAATCAACCGCCACGATGATGTAATGCTTACCATGAGACATTGGGAAAGGACCCATGAAGTCTATCCCCCAGACATCAAAGGGTTCGCAGACCAGCATGTTATTGAGGGGCATCTCGTCACGCCGGGAAATATTTCCGGTCCTTTGGCATTCGTCGCACTTGGTGACATAGGCATGGGCATCCCGGAAGAGGGTCGGCCAAAACAATCCACATTGCAGGATTTTTTGTGCAGTTCGAACGGCCCCGAAGTGCCCGCCAGCTTCTCTGTCATGGCAGTGCTGCAATATAGACTGAAACTCGGCTTCCAGAATGCAACGCCTGATAATGCCGTCGCTGCACGTGTGGAACAGTAGTGGGTCTTCCCAAAAATAGTATTTTGAGTCAGAGGCAAGCTTCCGTCTTTGCTGAGGGGACAGATTCGGGGAGAAGGTTTTACAAGCCAAGTAATTAGCGATATCTGCGTACCATGGTGCTGTTGGGGAGGACGTAGTAATTGCAAATAACTTTTCATCCGGGAAATAGTCTTCCGTTTCCTCCACCAAACTGTTGGGATTGTCATACTCCAAACGCGAGAGATGATCAGCAATCACGTTCTCAACCCCTTTTTTGTCTTTGATTTCCAAATTGTATTCCTGCAAAAGTAAAATCCAACGAATCAGACGCGATTTGGATTCTTTTTTACTGAAAAGATACCTGAGAGCGGCGTGGTCCGTGTATACGGTTACTTCGGAAAGTACCAAATATGAATGAAATTTTTCGAACGCGAAGACCACGGCTAGCATTTCTTTCTCCGTGGTGGTATAGTTTGCTTGTGCACTGTTGAGAGTTCGACTGGCATACGCAATAGTGTGAAAAGTCTTGTCTTTCTTTTGACCGAGTACAGCACCTACGGCCACATCACTTGCGTCGCACATGATAATAAAAGGTAAAGTCCAGTCGGGTGCCACCAAAATTGGGGCAGAGATGAGTTGTCCCCGTAAAGTTTTGAAGGCTTGCATGCATGCTTCGTCGAAGTGGAAGGGGACGTCCTTAACAAGCAGGCGAGATAAAGGCTTGGAAATGGAGGAAAAGTCCTTGATGAACCTTCGATAGAAACCCACATGACCAAGAAAACTACGGATGCCTTTAACTGACAAGGGTGGAGGGAGGTTTCTGATAACACTAACCTTCGCTTGATCCACTTCGAGCCCCTTGCAGGAAACTTTATGCCCCAACACAATTCCTTCGCGCACCATAAAGTGGCATTTCTCCCAGTTCAAGACAAGATTAGTTTCTTCACACCGCTTCAAGGTCTTGGCCAAAATTGCGAGGCAAATGTCAAAGCTACTGCCAAATAGAGTGAAATCATCCATGAAAACTTCAAGGAAGTCCCCCACCATGTCAGCAAAAATGGCGAGCATACAACGTTGAAAGGTTGCGGGGGCATTACACAGTCCGAATGGCATTCTTTTGAACGCGAAGGTACCAGAGGGACACGTGAATGTCGTCTTGTCTTGATCAGATGGGTCTATTAAAATCTGATTGTACCCTGAGTACCCATCCAAGAAACAGTAGTAATCCTTCCCTGCTAACTTTTCTAGCATCTGATCAATGAAGGGGAGCGGAAAATGGTCCTTGCGCGTCGCATCGTTCAGCTTGCGGTAGTCGATGCAGACTCTCCACCCGGTGATCACTCAGGTCGGTAGCAGCTCGTTCTTTTCATTGGCAACGACCGTAATCCCTCCCTTCTTTGGTACCACCTGGACTGGACTGACCCATTTGCTATCGTTGATTGGGTAAATGATGCCCGCGTCTAAAAGCTTTATCACCTCAGCCTTCACTACCTCTTGCATTTTCGGGTTCAGCCGCCTTTGGGGCTGTGCTGTCGGTTTGTACTGATCTTCAAGGAGGATCTTATGCATGGAGACCGTGGGGCTGATTCCCTTAATGTCAGCAAGAGAACGTCCGAATACCATGTGGTACCTTCTCAGCTCGCCCACTAATGCAGTTTCGTTGGCGGCGGACAGGGCAGCAGAAATAATCACCGGATGCGTGTTATTTTCTCCGAGGAAAACGTACTTTAGAGAATCCGGGAGTTGTTTGAGTGTCGGACAAGGATTTGGATTGGCAGAATCGTTGGAGGGCTCTCCGATTGAATGTGACACATCGGGCTGGTTTGAGTGTGCACCCCCTTCTTCCTTGTCTTCGGGCTGCCAACACACCTCGCTGTCATCCAACTCCACCTCGTTCTGACCATCGAATTCTTCAAGCGCCTCTGCTGGTTCGCACTCCGTAATTTCAAAGAGTTGCGACGGGCTGTGGACGTTGAAAGATATAGCATCCTCCCCCAGTCTTAGTGTGAGCTCTCCCTGCTCCACATTAATAATAGCACGAGCAGTGGCGAGAAAGGGCTGCCCCAAGATAATGGGTACTTTTGTATCGACCTTCATGTCGAGAATGATAAAATCAGCTGGAAAAGCGAGACCATTTACAACTATTGTGAGGTCCTCGACGATTCCTGACGGCTTCTTGATCGACCGATCAGCAAGCTGCAGCATTCCCTGCGTTGGCTTCAAGATCCCAGCACCAAGTTCACGAAAGATAGAGAGCGGCATCAAATTGATTGATGCCCCCAAATCACAGAGTGCCTGGCTGAAACGGTGATGGCCGATCCTGCAAGGAATCGTAAAGCTGCCCGGATCCTTGCACTTTGTGGGCATATTGGAAATAATGGCGGAGCACTCCTCGGTGAGGTCGATAGTTTTGAGACCCTCCAACTGCTTCCGCTTCGAGATCAAATCTTTCAAAAACTTGGAGTAGCCCGGCATTTGAGAGATAGCTTCAATCAGTGATATGCTCACTTGCACTCCTTTCATTATTTCCAAGAATCTGCGGAATTGCTTCTCGGATTTCTCATTTCGAAGCCTGTGGGGGAATGGGGGGTGAACAGCACTTTTTGAGGTTTGTGCCTCGCTCACGGGATGCGGCTCAATATGAATCTGAGTTAGCTTCTCGGAAGTGTCTTCATTATGCTTGTCAGTGGAACACGCAAGTGGTTCCTGTCGAGGAGGATTGTCTACACTTCTCCCGCTTCTCAATCTCATGGTGTTCACTGACTCAGGAGGCAGACTTGCAAGCCCAGAAACGACATCGGACAGCGTCCCTATAGTAGAGCGAAGCTGTTGGATTGCGGCTGATTGGGCATTCATTTTGTTCAATACCCCGACCACCAAAGTTGCTAATTGTTCTGGTTGCTCTGGCGGCATAAGATCCGCTGCTCCTTTGAATGTCACGGCATTAACTGCAGCAGTGCTTGGGGAGCGAATAACATGACTCCAGTGCTGACTGGTGTGAACAATATTCACGACCACTTCCCACGCGTCCTTCCCTGATTTATTAAACAGGGCCCCTCCAGCTGCCATGTCAAATAGCAGACGGAATTTATCCAGCACTCCAAAATAAAAAATCTGAATTAAGAAAGCTTCTGAAATATCTTCACGGTAGCATCCCCTATGTAGGGATTGGAAACGCTCCCAAGCATCAACTAACGTCTCCTCCTTCCCCTGTCCAAAGGTTACGAGTTCCCTGTACTTGTCCAAGGCTTGGGTACGATGTTGAAACTCTTGCAAAAATCTCCCTTCGAGTTGTTTCCATGTGATCACCTCTCTTTTCCGGATATCCCAATACCGCTTTTGGCTTTTTTATGCAAGGAGAATGAAAATGCCAAAATCTTTTGCAGGTCGTTTTCAGCTCCATTGAATACACATGTGTAATAGATTTCTAAAAAGTCCTGCATGTGTTGCACCGCGTCTTCATGCTCATCCCCGCTGAACTTGCAGTTCCCAGTCATGTACTCAATGACGTCGGAGGAGATCCCGAAGTCATGATTGTTCCTTTCTGCTTGATCCCTTAAATCATTTAAGCTACCCTGATAGATGCATTCCTGAATGGAGGTCATACTGCGAATACTTGTAACCAAAACGATTAGCGCATGATGAAAAAGACGAAAGTAATCAGAAGTGCGTATCGAAAAGAGACGAAAATACCAGAGGTGAACAAAAGAGGAGAAAGAAAAGAAAAAGAAATTCCTCGTGCGACAAATCTTCACGCAGACGAATTCATCACGTCTGCATTCCCCGGCAACGGCGCCAAAAACTTGATGCGTGTCGGCAAGTGCACCGGTCGCTGTCAAGTAATAATTGTGGAGAATGGAATCCCCGGATGTCGGTCTCTTGAGGAATGCATGTTGGGTGAACGATTCGCGCAGTGACTATTGCTACACAAGCGTTTAACAAACACAAAGAGGGGGGTTTTTGGTTGGTTTTCCTAATCTTATCAACAACAAAAGAGTTGCGGGTCGAAAACACCGCTTCGCGAGGCGAGGTGGATGCAACGGCCGCGATGCTGTGCTTCGTTAGGCGGGTGGAATGTACTCAAGTGCGAGAAGGTGAGGGTCGCAAACACCTCTTCACAACCGCCGTTAGCTCTTGCTAACGCGGAACAAACACCTTGCGTGCATGCGTGAGTGAGTGAGTGGAAAACGGAGTGAATCACCAGCAAACCATGAAGAACAACAAGGAAGCATTCATTTCAATAAACAACATCGCAATATTCGAGTTTACACGGCTCAACGAGTACAATGAAGGAAAGAGGAAAGAAATAACCGATGGTGAAGACTAGCGGCCGTTCACGGCCGGAATGGTAGGTTGTCGGGCTACCTCCGGACTCGGGCGGACCATGCTTCCGGCGTAGAGAGCTGTCACGATCTCCCTACGTAGCTCCGTCGTCTTCGACTTCAGGTTTCTTCTTCTTCTCACCGGGCGGAATGAGAGAATGGATGCTTGGAGGCTTGCGGATGGTGGAGAACACTCACGGACAACGGAGGAAGTCTTGGAATGGATGGAGGAGGCTTCCCCTTGCGTAGGAGATGAAGTGGAGGCGTCCCAAGGTGGTGGTCGGCGGCGTACGGAACAGGAATCCCGCTCCCGGAATTGGATCCTGCCCTAAAATCGGAACAGGCGTTTAAATAGGCGCTGGAATAAATACTGCGCACGATCATTGGCGCACGAACATTGGTCGTGCGCACTGGAATTCTGCGATCGTGAGCACTACCTGGGCAGAACCTGCAAGAAAAGCAATTTATAAAATATAATGTTCGCACGACCAGTGGCGCACGACCGGTGGTCGTGCGCGCTATCGTCAGTGGTCGTGCGCATTAGACGAAACAGAACTCAGAAATTTAATGCTAAGTGCGCACGAACAGTGGCGCACGACCGGTGGTCGTGCGCAAAGGCGTTGATGGTCGTGCGCACTACACCAAACAGAACTCATGAAAAAGGGTTAGGTGCACACGATCAGTGGCGCACGACCAGTGGTCGTGCGCAATAGAACCGGTGATCGTGCGCAGTGTTCCTGTGCAGAATTGCACCGGGAACACCTGCACGACTCCAATGCCAGCACAACCACGAATCTAGCCACTGAAAGTGGCACCTAACAGTGCATGGAAACTACTAAGGACAATAAACATGAAATCACACGAAAATGGGCCCAGAAGTGCACCTAGCATGGAATATCAAATATAAGCTATAACACGGCTAAAGTGCGGTGAAATGACTGAATAACGGCCCGGATGAGTCCAAAAAGGTGTATATGATCAGGACTCATCACTTACCTTGAGGTTGTAGTCCTCTAATTGATGTTGAATTCACAATGGTTGTGCACAACAGCTTCTTTCAGCAAAGTATTCAGACCCAGCAGAGGATATGCCCACACTGGTCTGTTTATTGTTGCACCATGATGTCAATCTTCTTCCTAGGAATTGACAAGTTCCATTTGTGCTTTTCCTGTCTTCTTTGCAGCCTGCAAAATCTGCATCTTCACCATAGCTTTAATATCTTCTTGAGCTAGTAGCTCCCCCTTGTTGTGATGTTTCTTTTATTTTTATTTTTAGCTCCCCCTTGACCAATACATCTTGGCATGTGGTGAGGTTTTTCTTAGTCCAGAGTTGAGCCTGGAGCACTTATTGTCCATTAGCCTTGTTTGCTTTTTATTGGCCAAATGGACTATCCTGCAAGACAGATTTTAATATCCCTTAGGAACCCAAGGTGACTTGGGTCCTAGGTTCTTGTTAGCATAATAAGGAATTCTTTTACTCACCTCCGCCTTTCCAGGAGGCCTCTCCTTTGCACTAGGCACACTGGGGTTGTGCCAACAGTCAATGGCAAAGTGTCCCACTTTGCCACAGCACCAACATTCATGGATGTTGTACCTTCTTTTCTGAACAATTTTTGAAGTGGATGGAGAATCACAATGCTTGTGTTCAGTAGAGAAGGCAGCAGCATTCTTCCTATATCTCTCAGCCAAGGGCTGACTGGCTGCTCTAGTATAATCATTTCTTCTTTACTTTATCTGTTGGTCAGCAACAGATGTCAGCTTGGTAGCTGACATGGTGTTGATGGCATTAGATATGATTAAGTGAGAGTTGATTGTACTGGTGCTACCAGTCTGCTTCTTATCTGGAAGATATTGGGAAGATGTTGCTCCTTTACCCTTGAAGGTGGGGGCTGAGGAACCAAACACAAATGGTCCATGATGGGCCATTTGGATTTTCTCATGGGGAGCCTTCAATGCACTCATCCCCATGCCCTTTCTTCTCCCATAGTTAGGAGTATTTCCCAAGCTATTGGAGCTTTCATTCATCTTGTGACCATAAACACTGTCCTGGTCATACTTCTGAAAGGTGGTATGAGGCTCAGCTTCAGTTTTCCCCTTTTCTCCATTCCCAGCACCTATTGCCCTTTCCTTGAAACCCAATCCCCTCTTATTTCCATAGGAGGAGAAGGTGTCAATGATGGGCAGTATAGTTTTGGGCTTAGAGAATTGAGCCACTAAGCTTCTTTCCTTAAGAAGATCATTCTCAAGTTTCCTGATGAGTTATTCTCTTTGGTTTCTTTCATCATGAAGCTTGCCTATGATCTTCTTGAGCTCACAGGAATTGGTTCCCCCATTGTGGGACATACCCATTTCCTCATTCATCTCAGCCTTAATGGGTCTGAGTGATTCTAGCTCCTTAGCTTGCTTCTTAACAAGCTTCTTGCTCTTTCTCAGAACTCCCAAGAGATCACCAAATTGCTCTATTAGATCAGCATGGTTCTTATTATTGCATGATGAGCAGTCTTCTGCATCATCTTCAGAAGATGAGTAATCATCGGATGCACTCTTGGTTTTCTTAATTGAAGCAGGTAGTAAAGGTGTGTGAGTGATGCATACCTGATCATGATGTGATTCATCATGATTTTCTTCATCTGATAGAGCCATTAACCCAAAGAAGTCCTCATCCTCAGAGTCACAGTCTGTGAGAGTCAAAGGTGCTCTTATCCTTTCTCTGGCTACAGAGCATTCATAATCATCTGATTTTAAGGCCATTAGGCCATTATATTCTTCAACATCTTCATCCACCTCCATATCACTGTCTGAATGTGATAGAGGGGCCCTGATTGCAATCCTCCCAGCAGCAGGTTCTTGAACAGCAACCAGTCCAATAAGGGATTCTTCCTTTTTAGATTCTGATGAGCTGGAGTCTGAATCACTCCAGCTCCTTTCCTTCTTAGCTAGAAAGGATTTTTCTCCTTTCTTGCCTCTTGGCTGATGAGCCTTTTTCTCATCCTTCTCTTTTCTCTTGACTGAGTAGTTAGTAATGACATGCCCTGGCTTGCTGCAGCAATAGCAAACAACTTTAGAGGAATTAAATTTAGAGTTAAAGCCATTCCTGTCATTCCTGGAGTGATGCTTTGACTCCTTGCTGTCCTCCTTGTTGTGATATGAGGAGGAGGGCTTGTTCTTCCATTGCTTCCACTTCATCATCTTCTTGAACTGCCTTAAAAAGGCAGCAAACTCTTCATCAGAGGAAGAGCTATCTGAGGTGCTGGTTTCAGATTCAGCACTTCTCCTTGGAGGAGATACCATCCTGCCCTTGCTTATCTTGGAGTTGTCATCTTTGAGAGCTACAGATTTCTCCCTTGCCCGAGCCTTTGTTGAGGTGTCCTCTTCCTTTCTTGCAGACAGCTGCATCTCATAAGAGAGCAGCTTTCCAAACAATATGTGAGTGGGGGTCTCACCAAGCATGGCCACTTCCCTAATATCACAGATTTTTGTGTCTCAATCCCTTGTTAGAGATCAGAGGAACTTATCATTCAGCTCATAATTAGTGAACACTCTTTCATAGGTTCTCAGCTCATTGACTATTCTGAAGAACCTCTCATAGCACATGGAGATGCTTTCTTGGCTCTGCTGCCTGAAGGCTTCATACTCTTGGTTAAGGAGTGACTTTCTATCATCCCTTACTTCAGCTGTCCCTTCCACATATACTACTAATGTATCCCAAATTTCCTTGGCAGTAGTGCAGTGAACCAAGTTTTGAAATGTGGAATCATCAATAGCATTAACTATGATGTTCTGGGCTCTTTTGTCCATGGTGAACAATTCAAGTTCATCCTTGGTCAAGTCATTGAATGCCTTGGCCACTCTTCTTATTGGATCTATAGTGGAGGCAGTTTGAAAGATGAAAGGTCCTTCCTCAACTGTAATGTAAATCCTTGGATCAGATGCTTCCATAAACAGTCTGACCCTTTGCTTCCATATGCCAAAGTTTTCTTTGTTGCATATGGGCAACTTCATGGAACCCATTTCCTTCTTCAATCCAGAGGAGGCCATTGGATTGAGATTAGACTATTCCTTTATAGGATCTGGTCAGACAGTTATGTCTTTCTTGACCAACCTCGCTTTGATATCACTTGTAAGTTTATATAGGATGTAGTCTAAATCACCTAGAGGCGGGGGGGGGGGGGGGGGGGGGGGGGGGGGGGGGGTGAATAGGTCTTTTGATTTCTACTTAGATGATATTGGTAAGTTAAAATTATTCTAAGCAAGTAATCAAGCAAACCCAGAAAACACCCAAGTGTTTATAGTGGTTCCCCAAGACAGTGTGTCTATGCGTAGTCCACTTTACCCCTTCACCCTTCTAACAGTGTGTTAGACAAGGCCAACTCCTCCAAACTCAGCTCCAAGAGCTTACAACACAGATCCCTCGGGATCTCTCAGGTTTGCATAAAACCTACCTCAGGCACAACAGCCCTACCTCAGAGGACTCCACCTCCTACAACTCAGACCACCTCTTGGTCCTACAACCTCAGGCCAAATGGCCCTACAAACTCAGGCCTAATAGCCCTACAATCTCAGGCCTAACATCCCTACAAATCAGGCCAAATGTCCCTACAAACTCAGAACCCAAATGCTCCTACAGATGATATAAAGGGGTTTACAAAATGAAAGAAGAAAAGATCAAGACTGTTCTTCTTCTTCTTTTCAGTTGTTGTTGCAGACTTGAATCAGGGAGGAGTGGTACAGCTCCAATCTTGATTCTACTTGATCAGCCCTTCATATGATAGACTGGATCGACTGCTCAATCTTGAGATAAATCAAGATGAGCTATCTTTTCTCCTTGCAGCCTTGTGTGTGTTCAGCTTTTGGCTGCCGATAGTAGAACAGTAATGTTCTCGACTTTGCGTGTTGGAAAACTAGCAAAAGTGTTTGCTCAACCCTAATTTATCCCTTTTATACATCCCAGTTCTTCAACGGTTCTCAATCAATCTTCTGACAGACGTGGGAGTGATTGGTGGACCCCACAATGCCTTTCTGCAGATTGCGCCAAGGGCAGAACCCGCCATGTCACGTTTGAACTATATATCTCAGTGGTTGGGCTAAGATGGCTTCCTCATCTCAGCGGATTCTGTTGATCTGCAGAGAAGATTCTGCGTTCGACGAACTGCATTATGCGTTCGACGAACTGCAATCTTCGTTCGACGAACTCGCCAAACCCTGCATTCGACGAACTTCATTCTTCGTTCGACGAACTTGCCAAGTCTCAGCATTTGCTTTTGTTCCATCTCTGCATTCGACGAGCTGCATTCTGCGTTCGATGAACTCGCCAATTCTCAGCGTTTGCTTCTATCCCGTCTCTGCGTTCGACGAACTGCATTCTGCGTTCGACGAACTGCATTCTGCGTTCGACGAACTTCATTCTGCGTTCGACGAACTTGCCAAGTCTCAATGCTTTCTTCTATCTGCAGCTCAGCTTTCCCAGATACCTACTCAGCGGCTCCTGGTCTTGTCTCAGGACCTCCACGCTACAGCTTAAGGGGTCCATTTGCAGACTTAGGAGTTCTTCAAGGGCAAGGTTCTTCGGTTCTTAGTGACTGGTCAAGGGTCTAGCTCGGGTCAAGTAAGGGTTAGCTGCATCTCCCTTTCGAACGTCGAAACCGGTTCTCTGGTTTCAACATTCTGGTGCGGTGAGCGTGGAAGCAGCTAGTTCGGAAAGCCCTGAGTAAGTCTCATGGCTGGAAGCGATGAGCTGGGGGACTCGCCCCCTGCCAGCGAGTATGTGAAGAAGGGTGATTTTGACGAGTTCAGGAAGACAATCCTGGAGCTCCTGCAGGTCGCACTCCCCCCTCATGGTGAGTGCTCAACACCAACCGCACCCGTGCTCGCCTCGCAATCTCTGATGGAGGCGGAGCAAGCACATCAGCAAGGGAAGGAGCCGGCCACAGGGGAGGGCTCAGGTCTACAAGCAAGAGTGCTTTTCAACAGCTCTCCCGGGACCGGTTACCCCAGTGGGGAGGTGGAGAGAATGCTTTCGACACGCCAGGGAGGTTGGGTAAGTCCCTTCTGCGAGCTTATCATCTCGGCTCCCGTTCCTGATGGGTTCAGCGAGCATGCCATGTCTTACTATGCGGGGAAGGACGACCCAATTCAGCACCTCCAATGGTTAGAAGACATGGCCTCGATCAGACAGATGTCGGATGCCTTCAAATGCAGACTCTTCGCCGTCACGTTCAGGGGGAAGGTGAGGGACTGGTTCCACCAGCTCCCGGTGGGGACCATCTACGGCTTCGAGGACCTGCGTCGGAGTTTCTTGCTAAGGTTCTCTACTTCAAAGAAGAGGAGGAAGGGGGCGGAAGCATTGTTCTTAATTCGGCAAAGGTCAGGAGAGACGTTGGGAAGTTACGTGGATAGGTTCCAGGAAGAAGTGCTCCTAGTCATCGAGGTGCCCGGACACACCCTTCAACTGGCCTTCACCCTCGGGTTGCAGCAGGCGCTATTCAGGATGAGTTTGACTCGGGACCCCCCGGTGTCTTTCAAAGAGCTGATGGAGCGCGCTGCCCGGGAGATCGAGTGTGAAGCCGCAAATCAGGAGTTCATGGCAAGGTTGGCCAAGGGCGGGGAGGAGGAGAGGAAGGAGCAGGTAGGAAGAAGGAGAGAGGAAGTGAGGAGTTAGGGACACCAGGGACCCCCCGCTGGGTCGGAGCAAGGATGGAGGTCTCAACCGCCAGCCGCCCGACCAGCCTGGAGGCCGCCTGGGGGACCCTCTCATGGCCAAGGAAGAGGCCACTTCCATGGAGGAGGAGGCTACCATGGGAGGCAGGGACGGTTCAATCTGGTGGGCTGGCAGCCTGATGCAAGGCCGCTGCAAGCCCTACCCCTGCAGGCCATGGCGATCGGATGAAAGAAGGGAGGTAAGAAGAGGACCCACCTGGGGAATGGGGCAGACGAGCTGGCGCTGTTATAGTGTGACTTCCATCAGCAGGAAGGTCACGCGACCACAGCCTGCCCTAAATTCCTCGAGATGAGAGAAGCAGGGAAAGCCCCAGCAGGGGGAAAGCAGCTCTGCCTATAGGGTCGAAGGGGAAGAGGAGAAGGAAAAAAGAAATAATAAGAGGAACCGTGTGAAGAAAGAATCGACCTGGGGGCCCTGGGTGGGATCGGGGTGATTCACGGAGGAGTGGGTATAGAGGCCACCCGAAAGGGGAGCCTTCATACCATTTACCGTCAGAGCATCGCTTCAACCTCTCGATCCCTACCCCCCCCCCCCCCCCCCCCCCCCCCCCCGGTGAGAAGATCATCTTCTTTGCCCAAGATATGCCGGCCCATGAGGATCCCTTCTACGATGCACTCATCATCAAGGACGCAATTGAAAACTTCACGGTCTCCCGAATCCTGGCCAACAACGGGAGCTCGGTGAACGTGGTGTTCAAGAAGGCTTTTGACAAGATGAAGGTCGAGTCGAAACGGGTGTTGGCGTCAGACGGGCCACTCTTCGGGTTCTCTGGAGAAAGGAAGGAAGTTGAAGGGGGAGTCAAACTCCTCGTCACATTGGGGGGTACGTCCAAAAACTATCGGTTCGTCATCGTGGATGCGTCGAGTAGTTACAATGGTTTCTTCGGGCGTCCCCTCATCAGCGCGTATCAAGGTGTGCCATCCTCATACCACCAGTGTTTGAAATACAGCATTGGAGGATTACAGGTCCGGGGAGATCCCAGGGAGGCACGCCAGTGCTACATCACAGCTGTCAACGCGGTCGAGTGGATGAAGAAGGCAGAAGAGATGGGAGAGGTGATGAAGGAGAAGTCCGGGGAGTATGTGGCCATGTAAAGCGCAAGGAGGCGCGATGTAATGAACTTGTATCACCTTGACTATGAATGGAAACAGTTTCTTTTTTTCAGGTAACACCTAGTTGGTAAGATCCCTGACTAGAGACCATTCTCCGGGCTCAGTCATGCCGACAGATGGGAGACTCATTGGGTCGACTCGCTACTTGACTAAGTGGCTTGGGAAGGTGTTGAGTTCCTCTGCCTCCAGGTGAAGGTAAGCACCTAGGACGTGGATGGGTACTCCGCCCCCAATTGGTAAGATCCCCGACTAGAGACCATTCTTCGGGCTCATTCATGCCGGCAGATGGGAGACTCATTGGGTCAACTCGCTACTTGACTAAGTGGCTTGGGAAGGTGTTGAGTTCGTCTGCCTCCAGGTGAAGGTTGTTGGAACATGGTCTTCCGCATATCCTTGGTTTGAGAATAACAAATCCTTTGTGTATTTGATCTTGTGTGTTTAAGTGTGCAGGATAACAAGTTCATATGAATCAAGGATAACATAAGAAGGTTGTGCCCAAGTTTGAAGCGAAAACTCAAAACTGGCCGCTATAGCCGGCGGTAGCTCCAGCGGTAGCTGCTAGAGCAGGCGGTAGTGATAGCGCTAGCGGTAGCACTAGCGCAGGCGCTAGTGCAAAACAGAAGAAGAATCTTGGCAGGTTTCCTTGGAATAAAAGATTCGCACACACAGAATATTGCCTAATCTGAGATAGCGCCGGCGGTAGCGATAGCGGTAGCGATAGCGCTAGCGCTAGCTCAAAATAGAAGAGGAATCTCAGCAGAGTTGCCACGGATTAAAGATTTTGCCGCGCAGAATATGTCCTAAAATGGGATAGCGCCGGCGGTAGCACTAGCGCAGGCGCTAGCGCTAAGTCTATAAAATGGACCCATTGGCTCCATCTTTATTATCCTCTTTAGATCCAGAATTCCAGAGCTTCGTGCCACAGCATAGAGAGGAAGGTTCAGAGAGATACTCCCACAAATCCATAAAGGCTAAAGGAGATCCGTGGAGAAGATTTCAACGCGCTTCATCATCGTGACGAAAGACCGCATCGACTACGATCATACTCTGCGTCTTCGTCTACTTCTCCAAGAGATCCACATAGAGGGAGTTTTATATTATTGTCTTTTCATTTCATATCTTTTCTGTAATCGTTTAGTGAATTCGCCTCGTGTTGGCGACTAAGTCTGGGTAGGAATTAGGGTTGAAATTCGCCTCGTGTTGGCGACTAGATCTAGGCTAGGTCTAGGGGGTGCTCGAGGCCACATCTGGGAAGGGTTGGCTAGAGCGACTTGAGGCCGAATCCTGGGAGGATATGCTAGGGCTACCGGTTCGTGGGGAAGCGAGTCGGGATAGAAAACAAAAAGGAGTCTTTTTCTATTAGCTTTGATTTCTAGCTTCGATAAGAGATCAAGTTTTGTAATCATGCTTCTCAAGTTAATAAAATCATGTCTTTACTTTTACTTCACTTGATATGTCTTGATCTTCTTTAGTTTAATAATCAATGCTTTTTAAAAGTTATTCAAAATATATCTAAAGTTTTAAAACCCTTATTCACCCCCCCCCCTCTAAGGGCGCCTACCGATCCAACAAGTGGTATCAGAGCGAGGTTATTCCAAATCGGCTTAACAACCGGGAATAATGGCGTCTCATGATCTAGCTTCTACTAGTGGGGTAAATTGTTATGAAGAAGAAAAAACTCCTAAACCACCTTTATTCGAAGGGAGAAATTATAAAGGGTGGAAATTATTAATGGAAAAATTTATTAAAAATTTAGATATCAATGCATGGGATATAGCAATAGTTAGACCAGCAAATGAATCACATAAACAGGAACGTCATCTAAATGCAAAAGCCAAACATTCTTTATTTTGTGCCCTATCAAATGAAATTTTCAAATTAATATATTGTTTTTCTAGTGCATACAAAGTATGGAAATTTCTTGAAGAAATGTATGATTCTCCTTCTACAGGTATGTAACAATCGCAAGAACCGGAGAATATGCAAGCTCACACAAGTCTTCAAGAATGCTCCTCTCATGACGGATCAATGGAGCACACATCTAATGGAAGAGAAGAAGAAGTATTGTGTTCGGAAGAGGAGTGCCAAAAAGATGTCAAAGAAACGATATGTTCAAATCATGCCTCTCCCGAAAGCAATGTAAGGAAATCAAATTCTATCTTTCGTACTTCTATCGCTTCATTACAATTGTTTCAAACTACAAAGCGCAAAATTAAGAAATTAAAAAATGCTAATAAACATTTGCGCTTAGAAAATAAAAATTTAAAGGCAAAAATTAATGAACAATCAAATTCAAATTTATCTAGTTCTATCCATGGTTCCTTAGTTGAAAACACTACACCTTGTATGGAATTTGATGACTTAAAAGAAAAATGCAAGGAACTTGAAAAGGAACTTCTTTTAATAAAAGAACAAAATAAAAAATTATGTTTAGAAAATTCATCTTTGGAAAATGATTGTGCTAAGTGTAAAGAATATAAAATTGAAATTAAAGAGATGGATGAAACATTTGATGAATATAGAAACAACTATCAAGATCATATTGATTCAATTGTTTCCACTCTTAAAAATAACGCAATCGCTTATACTAAAGCTAGACATAATTTAAAAATCAAGAAGGATGAATTAAAATAAAAAATCAACTTGCTTATGAAAATTGTAAATACAAATTCACAATATCAAACTATATCTAAAAACAAGTTGAATATGAATATGAACATCTTAACTAAGTTTAATAATGGGAGTAAGGAACATAAAGGATTTGTCAATCAAAATCACCATTATTTACAAAATTATGTATCTCCTAAAGTAAAATCAAATATGCAAAAATTTCCTATGAAAAATGATTTCAAATGTCATCATTATTTTAAGCCTAAGTTTAATGAATATGGAAATTTAATGCAAAATTATAATATTAAACCTAAGTATAAGTGGAGACCCAAAATTAAAGATGAAACATTAACTCCACTTAAAAGGGTCCATTCGTACTTGTCTCCCCAAAAGCCATCTCGCTATATTTGGGTACACAAAGGAACCATCCCACAGGGTCCCCTTTGGATACCTAAAACTCTTATTCATTAGGTATCATCAATTGCATGAAGTAGAATCCTTTCAAAATGAAATATACAAAGTTCTACTTCATGATATACTTTCATGTCTTTTAATTTTTCTTGTTTTCTTATTTCTTTTGATCTATCATGTCATGGTCATCCTATACAGTATTAAAAATATGATTTTATCTCTTAAAAGCTCAATATATTTATAAAATCAAATTGATCAAAATTCAAAATCATATTTTATTTTGATGACCTATCTTTTATTCTTATATTCATTGCCTCTAAATATCTTATATTATCCATATGAATCAAACTCTAAATTTGCTATAAGATATTTCAAATTAAATCCAGTTATTAGGCTATTAAGAGTTTTAGCTTTCACCAACAAGTGGTTTAGTGAAATAACTTGATCTAAAAGAAAATTCAAGATCTAAATAAAAGCTCAACTTTCAATATGGTTGTCATTGT
This sequence comes from Dactylorhiza incarnata, assembly GCA_033032865.1. Taxonomy (NCBI): domain Eukaryota; kingdom Viridiplantae; phylum Streptophyta; class Magnoliopsida; order Asparagales; family Orchidaceae; genus Dactylorhiza; species Dactylorhiza incarnata. The sequence goes on along the minus strand of JAWHQI010000003.1, from coordinate 31,296,888 downwards.
TCAAAACAAAAAATTATATTGTGTTCACTCCTTGATGTCAAACATGATCTAAACCATCACTATTGTTCACCTATCAAAAATCACATATATATATATATATATTCAAAATTCTTAATTAAAGGAAAATCACTAAAATGTATTGAAAGAATTTATCTTCATAATGAATATTGAATTCACAAACACCACTATGATCTATTGATGTCCTTTGCTAAAATTCTCTAACATCATAAGTCATATCAATAGTCTTCTAAAAATAATTATTTTTATCACATTTATGTGAATTATAATTGATATATTAACTGGTGACAATTGATATTATAATGCTTGGTGTATATTGTGATTTATTTCTAGTTTAGACCTTTGAATCATCTTGATATCAAATCAAATAGAATTGTCACTCCATTCTAAGGTCTCTAAGTTTAAACACTATCAAACCTTGGTATAACATTAATCTCAAACTTATCAGTCTAACATTGCCACCTAAAGAATATTTGTGTCTATGTTAGGCTTTATTTGTTTACCAAGATATACAGGCTGGGTATTCTCATCTAGGGCTTATCCATGGTATGATTGTGCATGAACATTATTGTTAATATCTAAAATCATGCATATTTGATTTGTTCATTCATGACCTCTCATGCTTACATTTCATATCATTCTCAAACTACATTGGTAAATACAAGCCTTAAAAATATTAAAATGGAGATATAATAAAATATATCACTTACAAAGTTTAGTTGGTAAAGTCATATACAAAATCGCTAATGTTTAATGAAATTTGCACTATCTAGACATTTCCTAAAAATCTGAAATTTCAGCATGAAACTACTATTATGACACTTAATCAAGATCAATAATTAAAATTTTCAATATCATCAAAAATCAGGTAATGTTTCCCGCGCTAGCGCTAACGCTGGCGCTAGTGCACCTATGTGTTTTTCAATATTTTTAAAATTTTGAAAAATCCCTAAAAATATATTAATCTATTTGTACTATTCATTTCTGCCTTTTTGCTTTTATTACATTTTTGAAAAAGTCAAATACAAAAATACAAAAGCCAAATTACAAAAAATATGTTTTGTCTTTTTGGTTTTTGTCATTTGTTTAAATTCTATTTCAGAAGCAAAAATCAATTACAAAAATATAAAACAAAAAAAATATCAAAACTTATTATTTTGAACTTGACTTTTTTACTTGTATCTTGCGAAAGGGTGATTTGGGCTATCATCCCATAACATCACCTTGTACCGAGCGAACCTCTCACAAGGTAGTCCTCCGGAAGTCCAAGATCAATCTTATGAGTTCAAACTTTAAATTATCAAAAATACTGTATGGACATCATTGAGAAAATCAAGCATGATTTAATCTATTATTTAGAATTTCTATAATGTTGCAATTCATCTTTTCAAACTACTTTGAACATTGTTTTCATCATGCTTTGATACATCTATTAATATGTGCATCAATTATATTGTAAAAGTTGTGTAGAACTATGCGTAGCATGCCTCTAAGTATGAGTAAATGTTTTATGTTTGATAATGATTTTTATTCACTCACTTATTTTGGCATTGTCTACATATGTGTTTAATCTAAGAATACTTGTGTATGTTATGTATTAGTACAATGAATTAAAATTGCACAAGTATCTTACCTACACTCCTTTATTTGCACTTTTAAAAGTTAAGAAAAGTGGTTATCTTTCTCATAAATTATATTGGTTTGCAAAACAAGTGTATTCGGAGAACTTTGTACAAAACAAAAATCATAAAATAAAGTGACAAAGATAACTCCACCAAGCACTACTTGAACCTCCTGATAAGTCTTAATAAGCGTTGTGTGGTTGAGCACCTTGGAAAGAATAATAAAGTATCTTGTGCAAACCATAACTTTCTTTCAAAATAAAAATCACTTACTCTTAAGTACACCGGATCACTAGTCTCAACATTAAAAATAAAATAGGTGATCCCCCAAGCACTACTTTGCACCCTAATAAGTCTTAATGAGCATTGTGTGTGCAAAGCACCTTGGTAGTTGTACATTTTTTTGTGCATTGAAGTGTGTGGACGTAAAATTATTTGTGTTTTATTGTGCTCTTACTTTACATATTACTTGTATTTTTGATTAAAACATTTGTTTACTCTACTCAAAAATACATTTATGTGCACATCATTATCTTCCATAACACTTCTTCTCATGAGTATTGGATCCTAATGCAAATTCTATACTACTCTTTATTTATGAAATGCACTAGATAACCTAGCATGCAATATACAATGTTTGGTATGATTTGAAATTATGAATTAAAATAACATTGTAGTAATCTTTTTTTGATAACATTTTTTCATGTTTGGTTACATTATTGAAGATTTTAATTGAACAATGACTTACAAAAACATCTTCTTTATGAAAGTTAACTCATATATTTTTTTATGAATCATCATTACAGTAAGATGTTTCTTGTATTTCTATAAGTCTTCCGCATCATCACCATATATTTCTACCTTGCACTCTCATGCTTATATCAAAGTTTTAAATACCAAAATTCTCTTCTTTCAACAAATGGTAGACTTGCTTGGTAGATTTTATATTGGTTACTCTACACATGAATATTTTCTTTTTTGCTAAAAACTCTGATTTATTTCTATGAAAATATTGTAATGCTAAAATTATGATTTATGAATGGATTTCAAAATAGCTATGTGAGTGTTTTTCATAAATTCAAATAAAAATTTAAATCCATAGGCTATGTCATTAGATTTAAAAAGCTTAAATGTTTCCAATAATTATAATCCATGAATTCATTTCTCACCATAGCGAGGGCGTAGGGTTGTAGACATTATATAACCTTTATCTCTAGTCATGTCTTGTCCTTAACCTGGGAGGGTTCCAGTGGGGCCTTGCGAGGCGCGCGCACTGGGGGAAAGAGTGCTAGGTTGAGTTGTGTCTAGTGTTTGAATATGGGACTAACACCCCAACCTACGGCATGTATGCAGCTCCTCATGCCCATCTGTCACTTAGTACGGGGCTAGGGTGTAGACATATTGTCTGGGTAGTTTAGTTACTTGGAAATCATTACATTTTGGTTATACTACAAACTCTGATTTATGAAAATGTTATAATACTCAAACTCTGATCTATTTAAATGAAAAGTATTCTAAAACTCCTTATCATTTCCTTCTCTACAAGCTCGATCATGCTTTTATCTTCTTCGCAACTTTTTAGTGATGTCTCCTTACCCGCTTTTGCTAATAACAAAAGGGGGAGAACTAACATGATAAATATTAATCTGATATCAAACTATAATGCTTAATTAAGATGATAGCTTACATATTAGGAGAGCATTCATGTATTTAGGGGGAGCAATTCTAAATACTAAAATTAATAATTATCTTAAGTCATCACTCACACACACACACAAGTAAGTTTCATCATGCTTATATATTAATGCTTTGATTTATCATTAATGGATTTGTTATTATCAAAAGAGGGAGTTTGTTGGAACATGGTCTTCCGCATCTCCTTGGTTTGAGAATAACAAATCCTTTGTGTATTTGATCTTGTGTGTTTAAGTGTGCAGGATAACAAGTTCATATGACTCAAGGATAACATAAGAAGGTTGCGCCCAAGTTTGAAGCGAAAACTCAAAACTGGCCGCTATAGCCGGCGATAGCTCCAGCGGTAGCTCCAGCGGTAGCTGCTAGAGCAGGCGGTAGCGATAGCGCTAGCGGTAGCACTAGCGCAGGCGCTAGCGCGGGCGCTAGTGCAAAACAGAAGAAGAATTTTGGCACGTTTCCTTGGAATAAAAGATTTGCACACACAGAATATTGCCTAATCTGAGATAGCACCGGCGGTAGCGATAGCGCTAGCGCTAGCTCAAAATAGAAGAGGAATCTCAGCAGAGTTGCCACAGATTGAAGATTCTGCCGCGCAGAATATGTCCTAAAATGGGATAGCGCCGGCGGTAGCACTAGCGCAGGCGCTAGCGCTAAGTCTATAAAAAGGACCCATTGGCTCCGTCTTTATTATCCTCTTTAGATCCAAAATTCCAGAGCTTCGTGCCACAGCATAGAGAGGAAGGTTCAGAGAGATACTCCCACAAATCCATAAAGGCTAAAGGAGATCCGTGGAGAAGATTTCAACGAGCTTCATCATCGCGACGAAAGACCGCATCGACTACGATCATACTCTGCGTCTTCGTCTACTTCTCCAAGAGATCCACATAGAGGGAGTTTTATATTATTGTCTTTTCATTTCATATCTTTTCTGTAATCGTTTAGTGAATTCGCCTCGTGTTGGCGACTAGGTCTGGGTAGGACTTAGGGCTGAAATTCGCCTCGTGTTGGCGACTAGATCTAGGCTAGGTCTAGGGGGTGCTCGAGGCCACATCCGGGAAGGGTTGGCTAGAGCGTCTTGAGGCCGAATCCTGGGAGGATAGGCTAGGGCCACCGGTTCATGGGGAAGCGAGTCGGGATAGAAAACAAAAAGGAGTCTTTTTCTATTAGCTTTGATTTCTAGCTTCGATAAGAGATCAAGTTTTGTAATCATGCTTCTCAAGTTAATAAAATCATGTCTTTACTTTTACTTCACTTGATATGTCTTGATCTTCTTTAGTTTAATAATCAAAGTTTTTTAAAAGTTATTCAAAATATATCTAAAGTTTTAAAACCCTTATTCACCCCCCCCCCTCTAAGGGCGCCTACCGATCCAACAAAGGTAAGCACCTAGGATGTGGATGGGTACTCCGCCCCCAGTTGGTAAGATCCCCGACTAGAGACCATTCTCCGGGCTCAGTCATGCCGGCAGATAGGAGACTCATCAGTTCGACTCGCTACTTGACTAAGTGGCTTGGGAAGGTGTTGAGTTCCTCTGCCTCCAGGTGAAGGTAAGCACCTAGGACGTGGATGGGTACTCCTCCCCCGGTTGGTAAGATCCCCGACTAGAGACCATTCTCCAGGCTCAGTCATGCCGACAGATGGGAGACTCATCGGGACGACTCGCTACTTGACTAAGTGGCTTGGGAAGGTGTTGAGTTCCTCTGCCTCTAGGTGAAGGTAAGCACCTAGGACGTGGATGGGTACTCAACCCCCAGTTGGTAAGATCTCCGACTAGAGACCATTCTCTAGGCTCATTCATGCCGGCAGATAGGAGACTCATCGGGTCGACTCGCTACTTGAATAAGTGGGTGGGAAGGTGTTGAGTTCCTCTGCCTCCAGGTGAAGGTAAGCACCTAGGATGTGGATGGGTACTCCGCCCCCAGTTGGTAAGATCCCCGACTAGAGACCATTCTCCGGGCTCAGTCATGCTGGCAGATGGGAGACTCATCGGGTCGACTCGCTACTTGACTAAGTGGCTTGGGAAGGTGTTGAGTTCCTCTGCCTCCAGGTGAAGGTAAGCACCTAGGACATGGATGAGTACTCTGCCCCCAGTTGGTATGATCCCCGATTAGAGACCATTCTCCGGGCTCAGTCATGTCGGCAGTGTTGGAACATGCTTTCCGCATCTCTTGGTTTGACAATAACAAATCCTATTGTATTTGATCGTACTTGCATTGTGTTTATAGTGTGCAGGATCTTCAACATTCAATCCCCAAAGTAGTGTGAAAAAGAAAGACGTCGAAGCAACATCAGGATGATTCTCTGTTGATACCGCGACACGGTAACACTACTACTGGCGCTAGCGGTTTGACGAAATGTGAAGCCATTCGATGAAATGAAACTGCGTTCGATGAAAAGAGAAGTGCTCTACCGCGGAGCGCTAGCACTACCGCTGGCGCTAGCGAATCAGAAACCGTTGAGAAGGAAACCGCTGAGAACGGAACTAGCATTCGACGAAATCAAAACAGCGTTCGGCGAACTGGCGTTCGATGAAATTGCGTTCGATGAACTGCATGCTCTACCGCGATGTTCGACGAACTACATGCTCTACCGCGGCGCTCGATGAAATGCATGCTTTACCGCAGAACGTTAGCACTACCGCTGGCGCTAGTGTTCGTTCGACGAAATGAAGACACCGTTCGACGAAGATGGCGTTCAACGAAATGATGTTCGACGAAAATAGATGCAGGTCGACAAAAATTGATGCCAGGCGTTGCTACCGCGGAGCGTTAGAACTATCGCTGGCACTAGCATAAATGGAAACAATTGATGAGAAGGAAACAGTGGCGAAAAACGAATATCGACGGGACGCTATTTTGGCAAGTACTATAGCGACGCGTTAAGACTAACGCCTGGTGGTAGCTTTTGGAATCCTCCCGTCTGCATGTGATTGAGGAGAAAATATGGAAGGAGATATTGGTTGAAGGAAGGTTATCTCGCTATCGCAGAGCGTTAGTGTTACCTCGGCGCGCTAGGTGGAGCTCAAAGTTTGACGCTCAAAAGTTGCCTAAGATGCCACGATCCGCGTGCTTGATCATTGCCTAATGTGGCTATCGCGGGGCGGTAGTACTACCGCAGGCGGTAGTGGCTGACTCTATTTAAAGACGCGGGGTTCCTCCGTTAAGGCTTGCTGATATAGAACGAATTAAAGCCATATATTCAGAGCACTCGTGAGAGCCTTCTTCAAGCAACCCGAAGAACTCCATCAACGTTCGTGAACGCAAAGAACTTGAAGACCAAATCCGATCGCATCTACATCGACATCAAGTTCTTCTTGTGAGGGAGTTTCTAGTTTGTGTTTTGTTTTAATTTCTAATTGTAACCTTTATATCTTTTGTTCGGTAGAGGAACTTGCCACACGGCGACTAGGGTCTTGCGGGGACTAGGGGAAATTCGCCTTGCGTTGGCGACTAGGTCTTGTGGGGCTTAGGGAGGAATTCGCCCCACGACGACTAGGTCTAGGGAGTAGATCTAGGGGGTGCTCGAGGCCTTTCTGGGGATAGAAGGCTAGAGCGGCTTGAGGCCGTATCTGGGGAGAGATCGGCTAAAGCCAACCGGTTCGTGGGGATATGAGTCGGTATAAAAAATGAAAAGAATATTCATTGGTCGCCTCTTTCCAAGCGTCATTGGGAAAGTTTTTGTAATCATAACTATTTCAATTTAATATTAATGAAAATATGTTTGTTTCTTCATCTCTGATTCGTGCTCTCTGATTTTCATTGGTTTAACCTAAACATATTTTCTCTGTCACTAACGCCGAGCTGTTATACTACCGCTGGCGGTAGCAACAGAGAATTATTTTCTTTAATAGTCATAAAAAGTTTAAAACCCTTATTTACCCCCCCCCCCCCCCCCTCTAAGGGCGTCTACAGATCCAACAAGTGGTATCAAAGCTAGGTTATTCCAAATCGAATTAACAACCGGGAATAATGGTGTCTCATGATCTCGCTTTTATTAGTGGGGTAAATTTGTATGAAAAAGAAAAATCTCTTGCACCACCTTTAGTCGAAGGAAGAAATTATAAAGGGTGGAAACTGTTAATGGAAACTTTTATTAAAAATTTAGATATCGAAGCTTGAAATATAGCAATCGTAAGACCAGCAGAAGAAAAAATAAAAAGGAATGTCACCTAAATGCAAAGGCGTTAAATAGCATTTTTTGTGCCTTATCTCAAGAAATTTTTAAATTGATTTATTGTTTTTCCAGTGCATACAAAGTATGGAAATTTCTTGAAGAAATGTATGACTTTCCTCTTATAGGTATGGAACGAATGAAAGAATTGGAGAACATACAAGCTTGATAGATATTCAAGAAAGCTCCTCTCATGATGGATCAATGGAGCACACATCAAATGGAAGAGAAGAAGAAGTAGTGTCTTCGGAAGAGGAGTGCCAAAAAGATGTCAAAGAAACCATATGTTCAAATCGTGCCTCTCCCGAAAGCAATGTAAGGAAATCAAATTCCATTTTTGTACTTATATTTCTACATTACAATTACTACAAACTACTAAACGTAAGATTAAGAAACTAAAAATGGCTAATGCAAAACTACGTTTAGAAAATAAAACTTTGAAAGCAAATGTAAATGTAGAATCCAAAAATGAAATGTCTGTATCTCCATCATGCTCTTCATTTGAGAACTCTATATCATGTTTTGATTGTAATGATATTAAAGAAAAATACAAGGAACTTCAAAAGGAATTTATTTGTGTAAAAGAACACAATGAAAAATTGTCTTTAGAAAATTCATCGTTAAAAAATAATTGTGATATGTGCAAGAACTATAAAATTGAAATTAAAGAGATGGATGAAACTTTTGATGACTTTAGAAATGAATATAACAATCATATTGAGTCTATCGCATCCACTCTCAAAAATAGCACAATAGCTTATAATAAAGCAAGGCATAATCTTAAAGTTAAGAATTATGAATTGAAAACTAAAGTCAACTTGCTTAAGGAAATTATAAAGAAAAATTCTCAACACATAAATCAACAATTTCAAGCAAATTCCAAAAGCAGGTTAAATATGAATTTTCATAATATGTCTAAGCCTAACAAAGGAAAGAAAAATATCAAATGCTTGAAAATAAAATTCCAAATCATTATCATTTACAACATCATCTTTCTCCCAACATAAAATTAAATGTTCACAAATTTCCTATAAACAATGTTGTACAAAATCATCATGGAAATTTGACAAATAAAAACAATATTAAACCAAGGTTTGAATGGAGGCCCAAAGTTAAAGATGAAACACTAACTCCACTCAAAAGGGCCCATTCATCACTATCTCCCCAAAAGCAAACATGATGTATTTGTGTACCCAAAGGAACCGCCACACCCGGTCCTCTTTGGATACCTAAATCTCTCATTCAATAGTATCCTATCATTTGCATGAAGTAGAAATCAATTAAAAAATGAAATATCAATTCTCTACTTCATGATATGCTTAATTTCATTTTTTTGTTTTTTTGCTTTTATTTCATTGAGCCATCATGATAAAATCACTTTATATAACTTGTGATATGACCTTTACATATTAAACCAAAATTCATAAATAAATCAAATTGAATAAAGTTGAATAAAAAGTCATATCATTTTTCAAGTGATCTACTTATCTTTTTATGTTTATTCTTCTAGATCCATTTCCTATGAAAAGTCATATATAAATTAAATCCTAAATTTATTATGTATTATTAAGACTAATGAAATAATTGTCGAAATGGATTTAAAAGGTATTTTAGGGGTATTAGGCTAAATTTATAAAATGCGCAAGTTTTGCTTAGGTATTTAATATATTTGCATCATTTTTGATTACCCCTAGTATGTTAAATCATAATCATGTCAAACCGGAATTGAAAAATTGCATGAATATTATTTCACTTATTTATGATCATTTCACTCATGCATATGTTGTGCAAAACTCAAGAATTAAGGTTTAATGAATATGGAGCTTTAATGAATATGAAACCCATGTACTAAAATTTTAACTTCTCAACTTGCACAAACATAATTAAGAAAAATCAGAAGCAAAATCGAAGAAAATCTAGACTATATGATTAAAATAAGCACTCTCTGTGAGCTAACGCAGGCGCTAGTACCTAACACCGGTGCTAGCTCAAGTATCTGATTTTCTATAATTTTAAAATTCTAAGAAAATCACTAAAAATATATTATTTTATATGTACTACTTATTTTTGCATTTCTGCCTATAATTGATTTTTGAAAAATTAAAATGCAAAATTACAAAAACCAAATTACAAAAAAATATTTTATTTTCTTCTATTCTTTGGTTATTTGTTTGATTTCTATTTCTACATGCAAAAATCAAATATAAAAATATAAAACAAAAACAAGTATCAAAAATTATTATTTTGAACTTAACTTTTCTATTTACATGTATCTTGCGAAAGGGAGATTTGGGCTATCATCCCATCACATCACCTAGTACCGGGCGAACCTCTCACAGGGTAGACCTCGGGAAGTCCAAGATCAAATTATAAAAGTTCAAACTGTAAATTAAAATTATTTTTCAAAAATATCAAAAATACTGTATGGACTTTATTGTGAAACTCAAGCATATATGATTTAATCCATCATTTAGACCTTCTACAATGTTGTGATTCATATTTTCAAACTACTTTAAATATTGTCTTTATCATGCTTTGAAACTTCTAAACACATGTGCATAAATTATATTGTAAAAGTTATGTAGAACCAAGCTTAGCATGCCTCTAAGTATGAGTAAATGTTTTATGTTTGATAATGATATTTATTCACTCACTTATTTTGGCACTATCTACATATGTTTTTAATCTAAGAATGCTTGTGTATGTTTTGTAATAGTACAATGAATTAAAATTGCACAAGTATCTTACCTACACTACCTTTATTTGCACTTTTAAAAGTTAAGAAAAGTGGTTATGTTTTCATAATTTATATTGGTTTGCAAAACAAGTGTATTCGGAGAACTTTGTACAAAACAAAAATCATAAAATAAAGTGACAAAGATAACTCCACCAAGCACTACTTGAACCTCCTAATAAGTCTTAATAAGCATTGTGAGGTTGAGCACCTTGGAAAGAATAGTAAAGTGTCTTGTGCAAACCTTATCTTTCTTTCAAAATAAAAACCACTTACTCTAAAGTACACTGGATCACTAGTTCCAATATTAAAATAAAATAAAATATGTGATCCCCCAAGCACTACTTTCCACCCTGATAAGACTTAATGAGCATTGTGTATGCAAAGCACCTTGATAGTTGTACATTTTTTTGTGTGCATTGAAGTGTGTGGAAGTAAAATTATTTGTGTTTTATTGTGCTCTTTACTTTACATATTCCTTGTCTTTTTTATTAAAACATTTATTTACTCTATGCAAAATACACTTATGTGCACATCATTATCTTCCATAACACTTCTTCTCATGAGTATTGGATCCTAATGCTAATTCTATACTACTCTTTCTTTATGAAATGCACTAGATAACCTAGCATGCTCTCTACAATGTTGTGAATGTTTTGAATTTGTGAATTAATATAACGTTGTAGTAATTTCTTTTTGAAAACATTATTTCATGCTTGGTTACTTTATTGTCAAAATTAGAGATTTTAAATACAAAATGATTTACAAAAACATCTTCATTGTTAAAATTTAGCTCATATATCTTCTTATGAATCATCATGTTTATAAAAAGATGTTTTCTTGTATTTCTATAAGTCTTCCGCATCATCACCATATATTTTTACCTTACACTTTTATGCTTATATCATGTCTTAAATATCAAAATTCCTTTTTCAACAAATGGTAGACTTGCTTGGTAAAATTTATATTGGTTATTCTAACACATATATCACTCTTATGCTAAAAACTCTGATCGATTTCAATGAAAATTTGTATGCTAAAAACACTCCTCTAAACATGAAAATATTGTAATGCCAATAACTCTAATTCATTAATGGATTCCAAAATAGCTATGTGAGTTGTTTGTTTAAAAAATTCAAATAAAAATATAAATCCATAGGCTATATACTCATCATTAGATTTAAAATGCTTAAATGTTTCCAATAATCATTATCCATGACTTCATATCTCACCATAGCGTGGGCGTAGGGTTGTAGACATTAGATAACCTAATCTCTAAGTCATGTCTTGTCCTTAATCGGGGAGGATTCCAGTGAGGCCTTGCGAGGCACTAGGGGGAAAGAGTGTTAAGGTGAGTTTTGTCTAGTGTTTGCATATGGGACTAACACCCCAACCTACAACATGTATGCAGCTCCTCATACCCATCCATCACTTAGTACGGGGCTAGGGTGTAGACATATTGTCTGGGTAGATTGGTTCTTGAAAATCATTACTTTCTTATGCTTAAAATTTTTATATAAAGGCGAAGAACTAACATGATAATATTACTTGGCAAATGTTATATTGCTTCATCTTTAAGCTAAAAACTCTAATATATTTCTATGAAAATACTTATGTTAAGAACTCTGATTTATTTATATAGAGATTATTCTAAAAACTCCTTATCATTTCCTTCTCTCTTAATCGCCATGTGTACTCTTTATTGCTTACTTTTCAAAACAAGTGTATGGTTATGTTGCAACTGAAATCATTTTGTGTACTTAAATTGCTACAACATATATTTTTTGATTCTAAAACTCTTAATCATCTACTATGCTTCACCATTCCTATATAGATGTTCACTTCAAAAATATATTTCTTCATGCTTTCCACCTCTTTACTACTTGTACGCTCGATCATGAATACGTTTTTTCCAACAAGTGGTTTCCCTATGACAATTTCTTCACATTCCCTTTTTCACTCCTATATATTGTATAGTTTTTCTAAGCGTTTAACTCTTTATCATGTTCATTCCCTCTCTACACATTTATTGCACACATTAACGTTTGACTTTCTCTCCACCCTCTTTTGATAATACCAAAAGGGGGAGAATAAATTTGAAAGAAATTCACATGTTTGGGAAGTCAAGTTCATAGGAAGTTTTGTTGTAGGGGGAGCATTCATTTAGGGGGAGCATATGCACATGTCGTAAATTTCATGTTTATCCTTTTTAATAAACACAATTCCTATCTTTTGAACTATTTCTTTCTAAAGGGATTTGTTATTATCAAAAGGGGGAGTTTGTTGGAACATGCTTTCTGCATCTCTTGGTTTCACAATAACAAATCATATTGTATTTGATCATATTTGCATTGTGTTTATAGTGTGCAGGATCTTCAACATTCAATCCCCAAAGGAGTGTGAAAAAGAAAGACGTCGAAGCAACATCAGGATGATTCTCTGTTGATACCGCGACACGGTAACACTACTGCTGGCGCTAGCGGTTTGACGAAATGTGAAGCCATTCGATGAAATGAAACTGCGTTCGATGAAAAGAGAAGTGCTCTACCGCGGAGCGCTAGCACTACCGCTGGCGCTAGCGAATCAGAAACCGTTGAGAAGGAAACCGCTGAGAACGGAACTAGCGTTCGACGAAATCAAAACAACGTTCGGCGAACTGGCGTTCAATGAAATTGCGTTCGATGAACTGCATGCTCTACCGCGACGTTCGACGAACTACATGCTCTACCGCGGCGCTCGATGAAATGCATGCTTTACCGCAGAACGTTAGCACTACCGCTGGCGCTAGTGTTCGTTCGACGAAATGAAGACACCGTTCGACGAAGATGGCGTTCAACGAAATGATGTTCGACGAAAATAGATGCAGGTCGACAAAAATTGATGCCAGGCGTTGCTACCGCGGAGCGTTAGAACTATCGCTGGCACTAGCATAAATGGAAACAATTGATGAGAAGGAAACAGTGGCGAAAAAGGAATATCGACGGGACGCTATTTTGGCAAGTACTATAGCGACGCGTTAAGACTAACGCCCGGTGGTAGCTTTTGGAATCCTCCCGTCTGCATGTGATTGAGGAGAAAATATGGAAGGAGATATTGGCTGAAGGAAGGTTATCTCGCTATCGCGGAGCGTTAGTGTTACCGCGGCGCGCTAGGTGGAGCTCAAAATTTGACGCTCAAAAGTTGCCTAAGATGCCACGATCCGCGTTCTTGATCAATGCCTAATGTGGCTATCGCGGGGCGGTAGTACTACCGCAGGCGGTAGTGGCTGACTCTATTTAAAGACGCGTGCTTCCTCTGTTAAGGCTTGCTGATATAGAACGAATTGAAGCCATATATTCAGAGCACTCGTGAGAGCCTTCTTCAAGCAGCCCGAAGAACTCCATCAACGTTCGTGAACGCAAAGAACTTGAAGACCAAATCCGATCGCATCTACATCGATATCAAGTTCTTCTTTTGAGGGAGTTTCTAGTTTGTGTTTTGTTTTAATTTCTAATTGTAACCTTTATATCTTTTGTTCGGTAGAGGAACTCGCCACACGATGACTAGGTCCTTGCGGGGACTAGGGGAAATTTGCCTCGCGTTGGCGACTAGGTCTTGTGGGGCTTAGAGAGGAATTCGCCACACGACGACTAGTTCTAGGGAGTAGATTTAGGGGGTGCTCGAGGCCTTTCTAGGGATAGGAGGCTAGAGCGGCTTGAGGCCGTATCTGGGGAGAGATCGGCTAAAGCCAACCGGTTCGTGGGGATACGAGTCGATATAGAAAACGAAAAGAATATTCATTGGTCGCCTCTTTCCAAGCGTCATTGGGAAAAGTTTTTGTAATCATAACTATTTCAATTTAATATTAATGAAAATATGTTTGTTTCTTCATCTCTGATTCGTGCTCTCTGATTTTCATTGGTTTAACCTAAACGTATGTTCTCTGTCACTAACGCCGAGCGGTAATACTGTCGTTGGCGGTAGCAACAGAGAATTATTTTCTTTAATAGTCATAAAAAGTTTAAAACCCATATTCACCCCCCTCTAAGGGCGCTTATAGATCCAACAAGCAGATGGGAGACTCTTCAGGTTGACTTGCTACTTGACTAAGTGGCTTGGGAAGGTGTTGAGTTCCTCTGCCTCCAGGTGAAAGTAAGGACCTACGACGTGGATGGGTACTCCGCCCCCAGTTGGTAAGATCCCCAACTAGAGACCATTCTCTGGGCTCAGTCATGCCGGCAGATGGGAGACTCATCGGGTCGACTCGCTACTTGACTAAGTGGCATGGGAAGGTGTTGAGTTCCTCTGCCTCCGGGTGAAGGTAAGCACTAGGACGTGGATGGGTACTCTGCCCCCAGTTGGTAAGATCCCCGACTAGAGACCATTCTCCAAGCTTAGTCATGTCGGCAGATGGGAGACTCATCGGGTCGACTCGCTACTTAACTAAGTGGCTTGGGAAGGAGTTGAGTTCGTCTGCCTCCAGGTGAAGGTAAGCACCTAGGACGTGAATGGGTACTCTGCCCCCAGTTGGTAAGATCCCCGACTAGAGACCATTCTCCGGGCTCAGTCATGCCGGCAGATGGGAGACTCATCGGGTCGAATCGCTACTTGACTAAGTGTCTTGGGAAGGTGTTGAGCTCCTCTGCCTCCAGGTAAGCTAGGCCCCTAGGACATGGATGGGTATGCCACCCCCAGTTGGTTTGGAAAAGTGTTGAGTTCCTCTACCTCCAGGTAAGCTAGGCCCCTAGCACGTGGATGGGTACTCCGCCCCCAATTAGTTTGGGAAGGTGTTGGGTTCCTCTGCCTCCATGTAAGCTAAGCACCTAGGACGTGGACGGGTATTCCGCCCCCAATTGGTTTGGAAATGTGTTGAATTTCTATGCCTCCGGGTAAGCTAAGCCCCTAGGACATGGACTGGATCTCTGCCCCCAGTTGCTTTGATAAGATGGTCGAGTTCCTCTGCCTCCAGGTGAATGTAAGCACCTAGGACGTGGACGGGTACTCCACCCCCAGTTGGTTTGGAAAAGTGTTGAGTTCCTCTGCCTCCAGGTAAGCTAGGCCCCTAGGATGTGGATGGGTACTCCGCCACCAATTGGTTTGGGAAGGTGCTGGGTTCCTCTGCCTCCAGGCAAGTTAAGCCCCTAGGACGTGGATGGGTACTCTGCCCCCAATTAGTTTGGGAAGGTGCTGGGTTCCTCTGCCTCCAGGCAAGCTAAGCCCCTAGGACGTGGACGGATACTCCGCCCCCAATTGGTTTGGAAAGGTGTTGAATTCCTCTGCCTCCAGGTAAGCTAAGCCCCTAGGACGTGGACTGGATCTCTGCCCCCAGTTGCTTTGATAAGATGGTCGAGTTCCTCTGCCTCCAGGTGAAGCTAAGCACTAGGACGTGGACTGGTTCTCTGCCCCCAGTTGCTTTTATAAGATGGTCGAGTTCCTCTGCCTCCAGGTGAAGGTAAGCACCTAGGACGTGGATGGGTAATCCGCCCCCAATTGGTTTGGAAAGGTGTTGAATTCCTCTGCCTCCAGGTAAGCTAAGCCACTGGGACATGGACTGGATCTCTGCCCCCAGTAGCTTTGATAAGATGGTCGAGTTCCTCTGCCTTCAGGTGAAGGTAAGCACCTAGGACGTGGACTGGTTCTATGCCCCCCAGTTGCTTTGATGAGGTGGTTGATTTCCTCTGCCTCCAGGTGAAGGTAAGCACCTAGGACGTGGACTGGTTCTCTTCCCCCAGTTGCTTTGATAAGATGGTCGAGTTCCTCTGCCTCCAGGTGAAGGTAAGCACCTAGGACATGGACTGGTTCTCTGCCCCCAGTTGCTTTGATAAGATGGTCGAGTTCCTCTGCCTCCAGGTGAAGGTAAGCACCTGGGACGTCGATTGGTTCTCTGCCCCTAGTTGGTGTGGGAAGATGTTGATGTTTCTCCACCTCAGGTCAATTTCAATCCGACCTAAGGTGTTGAGCTTTCTCCACCTCTGGTTGAGCTCTGCTCATAGGAGGATTGTTAAGTGGAGAAAGGTTTGCCTTCCACCTCTGGTCGAGCTCGGCTCGACTAGAGGTGTTGACTTTTTATCCACCTCAGGTCAAGTTTAGTTCGACCTAAGGTATTGAGCTTTCTCCACCTCCAGTTGAGCTCGGCTCATAGGAGGGTTGTTTAGTGGAGAAAGGTTTGCCTTCCACCTCAGGTCTAGCTCGGATCGACTAGAGGTGTTGAGTTTTCCTCCACCTCAGGTCAAGTTTAGTTTGACCTAAGTTGTTGAGATTTCTCCACCTCCAGTTAAGCTCGGCTCACAGGAGGGTTGTTAAGTGGAGAAAGGTTTGCCTTCCACCTCAGGTCGAGCTCGGCTCGACTAAAGGTGTTGAGTTTTCCTCCACCTCAGGTCATGTTTAGTTCGACCTAAGGTGTTGAGCTTTCCCCACCTCCAGTTGAGCTCGACTCACAGGAGGGTTGTTAAGTGGAGAAAGGTTTACCTTCCACCTCAGGTCGAGCTCGGCTCGACTAGAGGTGTTAATTTTTCCTCCACCTCAGGTCAAGTTTAGTTCGACCTAAGGTGTTGAGTTTTCTCCACCTCCAGTTGAGCTCGGCTCATAGGAGGGTTGTTAAGTGGAGAAAGGTTTGTCTTCCACCTTAGGTCGAGCTCAGCTCGACCAAAGGTGTTGAGTTTTTCTCCACCTCAGGTCAAGTTTAGTTTGACCTAAGGTGTTGAGCTTTCTCCACCTCCAGTTGAGCTCGACTCACAGGAGGGTTGTTAAGTGGAGAAATTGAAAGGAGGTTTAGTTCTTAATATCTTTTTAGGTTGTTTCAAAATAATGATATATATAAATATGGTGCTGAGTGTGTAATAACAACAAACACAGAGTAGGCACAGCAACACAGCAAGGAATAAAACATAAAACAAACAAGTAACCAGAAGACACAAGATATATAGTAGTTCCCCAATCAACCTGGGTACATCTACTCTTCTACCCACCGGTAGGAATCCACTAGAGGTTGTTGATCAGGTGCCCTCACACCAACGGTTTTTTGTTCAGGTGTCCACACACCACAGAGCTTTTGATCAGGTGCTCAAAACCAAGTTCCAGGTTTTTGCTAAGGTGCCTTGTCACCGAGAGTTAACTTTTGAAGGGAGTTATAACCCTTTACAAGAGGGGAAATAAAGAAAACAAAAAGGTTAAAGTGTTCTTCTCTTTTCTAAGAAGACTCTTGATGATCCTGATGGGTTGTTGAGTTTGGATCTTGATGATGATGTTGAAGAGCTCCCCCTGTCTGATTTAGATTGATGACAGCTTGTGGATGGAGCTTCTTCACTTGATTGCAACAACTCTTTTTTTCTTCTACAGTTTTGATCCTGAGCAAATAATATTGATTGGTGTCTCAGGATGTATATGTTCAGGAAAGAAGAGTTAGCAAAAAGAAGATAAGTAATATTAGATCAGCTTCTTCTTTTTGCTCCTCTGTTTTTCTCTTCCTGGTTCTGTATATTCTGTTGGAACAACCCTATTTGTGATTTGGGTTAGGATCACTATGTGTTAACTAAGGACAAGTTGACCCCAATGTATAGTTTATGGGTCAAGAGTTTAGGAAGAAATTTGGCTGTTAGAACTAGAAATTTCACTAAGTCTCAGCATTCATCGAACAGCGCTCAACATTCGTCGAACGGCGCTCAACATTCGTCGGACGGCGATCGATGAAATTTCAAGGAAGCAGTCGACGAAATTCAGCCATCTCAGCGTTCGACAAATGGCTGCCAGCGCTCGACATTCTCTGAGCAGTGCTCGACGAATTCCAGACAGCGCTCGATAGATTCCAGCCAGAGCTCGACAAATTATTTACTGAAGCTCAGATTCCGGAATATTTAATACTTAAAGATCAGTTATATCAGTTCTCTGAACACAGATCGACGAAGGCAACAGCTCTTTCCAATCAGATCAAGTAAGGAAACATATTTCTTTATTATTTAAGTTATAGCCGTTGACACTTCCAGCAGAAAAGGACAAATCGTGGAAAAAGGAAAGAGATTACGGCGCGCAGCTGTACTGTTCCCAGATTATCTTTTCAGATATATTATATCCCTTAATATAAGGGATCTGCATTTAATAGTTGTCAGATATTTGAAAAGGGAGAAGATATACAGCAGATTATACTCAAGTTTATACGGCAGATCAAATAAAATAGAATACTTTACATATTTGCTGTACAGAAAATCGACAGAACAGATATAGAGAGATATACAGGAAGAATAAAAATATAGATCATCATCTTCTTCTGGCCAAGCATTATTCAGAGCACAGGACTTCATCTTCTTCTTTTTTAGCAGCACATACTTTCTGAGAATAGCTACACCACCTCTCAGTATTTTTCTGCTGCAATATTCAAGAAAGAAAGAAGAAGAAGAACAAGCATTCAGATCTTCAAAAGAGCAACATCAAATTGGAGAACTTGTTCTCTCAATTTAATCAGCTACGGGAAGATTAGTTTTTTAAGAAAATCTCCAGCAACATCCACTGTCAAACAAATCCATATCAGACAGAGGAGCATTTCAACATCAAATCCACTAGAGTCTTCTCCATACATCTTGACAGAGAAGAACACTTAAAACCCTCTCCATTCCATTCTGTACAAGGTTAATACTCCCTTCAAAAGTGTAACTCACTGGTGGCAAGACACCTTATCAAAAAATCCTTGTGTGGTTTTTAAGCACCTTATCAAAAGCTTATCGGTGAATTGGGCACCTGATCAAACTCCCATTGGTGCGTGGACACCTTATCAAAAATCCCTTGGTGCGAGGGCACCTGATCAAACCTCCTAGTGGTTCCTACCAAGTGTGGTAGAAGAGTAGATGTACCCAGGTATTTGGGGAACTACTATAAATTCCTGGTGTCCTCTGTGATTGTCTATTTCTTTGTGCTGTGCTGTGTGATTTCTCTTATCCTGTTTTATTTATTTTGTTTTATATCTCACACTGTTTACACATATAATTAAACACTATTTTAATTCCGCTATAAAAACTAAGAAAAAGTTTTAAACTTTATTCACCCCCCTCTAGAGTTAACTTAAGATCTAACCTCCACTTTCATATTCCTTTTTCTCTTATTCCTCCTGTCTCTCTTCTTCTCTATGTTCTTCTCTCTGAATATATATTCTGGAGAGCTGTTCGGTTGATTTGAATTCTTGCCGACAAGAGAGGAAAGAGATAATCTCTTTTATTTCCCAGATCCTCGAGAACATAAATTGTCATCTTTGGCTTTGCTGTAATGGCCATAACATTTATTGTTCTGCAACGGGTAATTCAAATAAAGGAAAGGCAGCAATATATAATTTGAAACTATTCAAAATATTGCTCTGTCAGCATATATAATATTAGTTGAACTGATAATGATATTAAAATAATGCTGAAGATATTTCGTCGAGCTCAGCTTCACGTTCGTCGAACTCATCATTTGATTCGTCGTTCTGAGCTTCTGTTGAAGTTTCGTCGAACGCAGGCTTGAGTTCGTCGAATGCATCTTTTCGTCGAACGCAGAGACGGGCTGGATCGTCGACCGCTGAATATTGAGCTGTTCGTCGAACGCGGACTTGAGTTCGTCGAACGCAGCTTCTCGTCGACCCCTGAGACGGGGTCTGTTCATCGACCGCTGAGATGGGGTCTGTTCGTCGACCGCTGAACCGGTTGGATTTCGTCGAGCGCAGAATGAATACCATTCGTTGAGCGGAGAGCGTCGTTCGTCGAACGCAGGTAGTCGTTCATCGAACGCAGAGAACATGTATAATTTTTATCTTTCTCTTATTTTCTCAGCCTATTAAATATATCAATTTTCAGCCTACTATCTTAATGGGATTTGATCTAAGTTATAAGATGTGTTATGATAGAAACTTAGACATTAAAGGTGGATCCAAACTCAAATCAAAACTAAGGTTCCAACAATCTTCCCCCTATTTGAGTTGGGATCCTAATCCAAATTAAGACTAGGTTCTAACAATCTCCCCCTATTTGGTTTAGGATACCTAAGCATAAAAAGTCTTGAATAACGTAAGGCTTAAGGGTCAGAGATTATCTTCTTCTTTTAAAATACATTTGGGCAATTCTGATTCCTAGAAAATCAATAAACATTATCTGATACCTTCCTTCTATAGAATCCCCTTAATCAGAAAAGACTCACACTCAGTGCTCTGATCATTTCTGATCTATGCAATTTGAGTAGAATGCTCAACATGATTTTGGAGAAAATCTGTAAGAATGTGAAGTTATCTGACTTGTTTTTAAGATAGGAAAATTCAAATGAATCATATAACTGCTTATTTAGTTATAAAAGTTTTAAAATAGGTAAAAACAAATGCCTTATAATGAGATATATTGGCCTTTTTATCCCATTAAAATATAAATTAAACTGATTTCTAGATTTTGTTTTAACATAAAGAAATTCAGTAATTTCTACAGAGTTTTTTATTTCTTTTGCCTTAATTAACTAATTTTTTAAAGAGATAATTTGTTCTTCTGATATTTTCAAATTTTCTTTAATTTTATCAGAAGTTAATTTGTTTATCGTTAGCTCTTTTCTGATTCTATTTTCAGATTTTATTAATTCTGTATATGGTGATTTGAGAACAGATTTGAATGGATCAGAGGTAAAATTAGAAATTAAAGTTACCTCAGTTACCTCATCTGATTCAGCTTCTGCATCTGATTTATGATATGTGCCATATATGGCCATCATGCAGAAAGCTCTAGCTTTTTGTTCTTCTTCTTCTTCTTCTTTACATAGATTGGATGATGGTTCTGCATCATAAATACAGTTAGTGGAAGAAGTAGAAGAGGATTCATTTACCATCCTTGAGAGGGAGTTCCAGATGGCCCTTGCTGAAGTGCAATCAACCACTCTTTGAAGAATGTGTTTTGATATTGATTTAGCCAATATGTTCATGGCCTTGGCATCAGCACTGGTCAACTTCTCTTGATCATATGTTGAAGAAGTTGAAGATGGAGGTTGAAAGTGGAGGTTAGATCTTAAATTAACTCTAGAGGGGGGGGGGGGGGGTGAATAGAGTTTTAAAACTTTTTCCCTTAGTTTTATTGCGGAATTAAAATAGTGATATATATATGTGTGTATATGAGTGAGTAATAAAAATAAACACTAAAAAGACACACAACACAATCACAGAAAAGCAATGCAATCATAGAAGACACAAGGAGCTATAGTAGTTCCCCAATAAATCTGGGTACGTCTACTCTTCTACCACCCTTGGTAGGAATCCACTAGGATTTTTGATCAGGTACCCTCACACCAAGGTGATTTTGATCAGGTGTCCACACAACACAGAGCTTTTGATCAGGTACTCAAAACCAACTAGATTTTTTGATCAGGTGTCTTGCCACCAAGGAGGTAAACTTTTGAAGGGAGTTTTAACCAGGTACAAGATGGGATAGAGAGGGGTTTAGATGTTCTTCTCTGTCAAGATGCTGAGAGAAGACTCTAGTGGATGTATGTTGAAAAATGCTTCCTCTGTCTGATATGAAATTATTGACAGTTGATTGGCTGGACCTTTTTCTTGAAAGAAATGATCTTCCTGTAGCTGATTAAACTGAGAGAACAAGTTCTTCAGTTTGTTGTTACTCTTTTGAAGATCTGAAAACTTGCAGCAAAGACTGAGAGAGGTGTTGTTGAAGATGTTCTCAGTAAGTAAGATCTGTTGGAGAAAGAAGATGAAGATCTGTGTGATTTTGTTCTTCTGTTCTTCCTGTCTTTCTCTTTTTCTTTTTCTGTTCCTTTTCTCTGTACAGAAAAACTGTTGTAATATGTTATGTATATCTGTTGTCAAGTAAAATGAAGGTAATAATCTACTATATATTAATCTGATATATCTTCTTCCTTATTTTCCTTTTGTTTCGAAATCTCTGACAGACATTAATTGCAGATCCCTTATATTAAGGAATAAATATATCTGAATAGATATTTTGGGAACACAAATCTGCTGCGGCGTTTTATCTCTTTCCTTTTCCACGAAATGTCCTTTTCCGAGGAATGCCAACGGCTATAATCTTGGAATAATAAAAAAGGAAATATATTTTCCTTACTTGATCTGATAGAAAGAGCTGTTGCTGTAGTCGATCTGAGTTCAGAGAATGAAACAATATAATCTTTCTGAAATTTCTGAATTATTCTTCGATCTGAGTAAAATTCGTCGATCTCAAGAATTTTTGTCGAACACAAAATTTGGTTCGTCGACCTCAAATGAATCTTACTGGAATAATTAATTTTGTTGAGCTGTGAAGACATTTCGTCGATCTGAAGGTATTTGTCAAACGCGGACTGGAGTTCGTCGAACGGAAGGATTTGTCGACCGCTGAGCCTGGATAAATTCGTCGACCGCTGAGCTTGAGCAAAATCGTCGACCACTGAGCTGGGGTCTGTTTGTCGACCGCTGAACCAATCTGTTCGTCGACCTCTGAACCGCTGAGACGGGATCGTCGACCGCTGAGACGAGATCGTCGGCCGCTGAAACGAGCTTGAAGCAAGCTGTTCGTCGAACGCGGAATGTAATTAGTCGAGCGCTGCACTTAGACAAATTCTTCGACTGCTGAGACGGGTTCATGGACCGCTAAGATTTGAGCTGGATCGTCGAGCGCAGAATATACTTCGTTCGTTGAACGCAGAATGTAAGTCGATCGTCGAACGCAGAGAGCTTGTCGTTCGTCGAATGCAGTGTGGAGTTCGTCGAATGCAGAATCTGAATGAAATCTTTAGTTCTAACAGCCTAAACTCTTGACCCATAAACTATACATTGGGGTCAACTTTGTCCTTAGTCAACAGATAGTGATCCTAGCCCAAATCAGAAATAGGGTTGTTCCAACAATCTCCCCCTATTTGGGTTAGGACACTATTTGACAAAAATTGAAAATAAACAAAAACAACAGAGCATATATATCTAATATATTTTAAATATTTTATCAGATATAAAATGAATAGTACTCTGAGTTTTGAAATTACATTTCAATAAAAACTAATAGAGAGAGCCTTTGATTTTCTCTGAATTCTGAAATCTGAACTGTCTGAACTGATTTTTCTGAATTCTGATTTCTGATTTTGTCTGAACTATATCTGTTATGTTTCAGCTTTCTGAATGTTAATCTGAATCTTTATATTCTGAATATGTTATCTGCTGCTTCTTTTAAATCCAAAACTGTAATCTGAATCTGCATACAAATACTGCAATCTGCTTTCTAATCTGAATAGCTTTATAATTCTGATAGTTGTGGTTGTCATCTTGCCCTTTCTGAAAGCATCTCCCCCTGAGAGTGTCTCCCCCTGAGACTGAAGGTTCTTCAGCTTTCTCTCCTTGCCTAGTTTATAGAACAACTCCCCCTGAGCAAAACACTGCATCAAATGGAGCTTGTTCATAAAAACTTCTCCCCCTGCCTAGTTTTAGGAAGGCCTGAAGCTAGGCCCCTTGAAGAAGGGACATTTGATGGAGGTAGGGAAGGATGCAAGATTATCATTGTTATTGTTCCTGCACAAAAAAATAGAGATCAAGTGCAAAGTGAACTAGAAAGAGAAGCAATTCTGTAGGCATTCAGCTAAAATAAAAGATTTTGACACCAATTGAAAGTTCTGGTTCTCTGATATTGAACTTGCAATTTGATTTGCATTATTTATCTTGAGAGTGTAAACCCTTTCTTTTATTTTTGCAACTGATAGTTTGATCCCAATTGAAAGTCCTCTAATATCAGTTGAGGTCTCTGATAGTCTGATACCAATTGAAAGCCAATTGATACCAATTGAAAGTGACCTCTGGTACCTGCAAAATGTTTCTGATAGAGGTAGTGTTCCTCTCCTCATTTAATAGGTTAGTTCCAACAATGCATAAGATCTTCTATTTTAAGAGAGGATTTGTTATAAACCCTTTATGCTTTATTAGAAGGAAAAATATATAGAATGAACAGATATATAGAATGAACAGATAGTAAGATTAAGTTGTTCTTTTGAAAGCATTTAATCATAAATTACTAACTTTCTTCTTCTTTTAATTTCTCTTCTTCTTTTTAATTTTCCTAGATTTTATTTCAATAGAATTCAATTAATATGATGGGTTGCTACAACTTTTAATGGATTCTAAGGAATTCTTATTTTATGATAGAAATTTTTTTATAGATTTGAATTGCTATAGCTGTTAATGGATTCTATGGAATTTTTATCTTCTCAAAAATACATTGCCTGATACCTTCCTTCTTACAGAATTCTCTTATCAGAAGAGATTCAAAAACTCAGTGTTATGATCATTTCTGATCAATGCAACTAGAGTAGAATACTCAAATCTTGATGATCCTGAGAAAGTCTGTAGGAACATGAAATTATCTGACTTTGTTTTTAAGATAAAAAATTCAATTGAATCCTATAACTTTTTGTTGATTACAATTGGAGTTAAAAATATTTTCAATAGGTTTAAGTATTGCCTTACAGTTAAATATATTGGCCTTATCTGTTAAGGTATTACCAAATTGAAAATTTCTTTTACCAATTGAGAATTTGATTTCTGATACCAATTAAAATCATCAAAATCTGATTTCTGTCATATGCTTTGAGCAGCCACTATCCAAATACCATTTTTCATTTATTCTTGGACAGCTGTGTACCTACAAAAACAAAAAACAATCTATTTGTTCTTGACCCAGACTACCTTGGGTCTTTTTGAATTTCCACAAAAATCTGAAATAAAAGACATTTCAGGTTGGTCCTTATAACCTTGTGGATGATATCTCCTTGGAGGTATAATCCATTCAGTGAAAGGATTCTTAGAATGCGAAGAATAAGAATTGTTCAAATTCTCTGTATAGTTTCTGTTCGACGAACTGGGCTGAGTTCGTTGAGCGTCGTTCGACGAATGACTGAGATTTCGTCGAGCGCCGTTCATATAATAACTATATTGAAAAATCTGTCTTCAGAGCTCGTTGAGCTCCGTTCGACGAAGTGGATACATTTCATCGAGCTCCGTTCGACGAATTCCGCTGAATTCTGTTATTCTCGATAGTCTTACTTGAAATATTTTTATTTACTCCTACAACCTATTTGCTCTTAGCAGAGATGAATTTTATAGGTGTAGATAATATGTTCTTTTTAATCAGATGTGGCTCACTTGATGAAGCACCCAAGCCTAGTTTGCTATTAAGTCTAGCATTTACAGTGCTTTTAATATCCATCAGTTTGATGCTTCTCCCATTTAGGGATTCTTCAAATTTCTTGGCCTCAGAAAGTTTATTCTCAAGGAGAATAGTTTGTTCTCTAGAGGCAGCCAAATCTTTCTTAAGATTTACATTTTCTTCACTTATTTGATTCATTTCAGCTAGCTTATGTTTGAGTGAGATTATTTCTTTCCCAGATTTTATTAAGTCTAAGCAAAGAACCTTGAAATCAAAGTTAGATATTACCTGATCTGCATCATCTTCTGCTTCTGATTCTGATTCTTCTTTATCAGAATTGTTGGCTAAGGCATTGATTGCCATCATGCATAAGTTCTTCTCTTCTTCATTATCTTCATCATCACTGGTTGATGATGCATTTCCTGACTCACTGCCTGAGTCATAAATGGCCATCAAACATTGGTCATTTTCTTTTGATTCTTCTTCATCATCTGAAGAACTGGATGACTGTTCTGATTCAGTTTCACTCCAAGTTTCTGCTACAAATCCTCTCCCCTTCTTTTTGTGCTTGTGGGAGGAAGACTTGCTGGAGAGTCTTCTTTCCTCTTTTTCAGTTCTCTTTTCCTTCTTCTGATTTTCTGGACAATCTGGCAGAATATGTCCAGGTTTTCTGCAGCCATAGCAAACAATATCTTTAGAATTTGACTTGTCATACCTTGTCTTTTCCCTTGATCTGGAGTCCTTCTTTCTGAAATCCTTCTTGGCCATCTTGTAGAACCTTTTGGCTAGAAGGTTCATGAACTCCTCATCTCTTGGAGCTTTTTCTTCTTCTTCAGCTGCTTTGAAAGCTAAGTTCTTTTCTCTCTTTATTGCTGGAGATGAAGTGGATTGTTCAGCTTCCCTGGATTTGATGAGCTGCTCATACGATTTGAGCTTGCCCAACAATGTTTCAGTAGTAATCTCATTGAGGCTTCTGGCTTCCTTGATTGGCCAGATCCTAGAATCACATGTGCTGGGGAAGCACATTAAGATCTTGTCATTGATCTCAGTGATATAAATCACTTTATCCAAGGTCTTCAGCTCATTTATTATGAGGTTGAGCCTATTATACATATCAGCCACTGTCTCAACTTCTCCTTTCTTGAAATTTTCATATTGAGAAATAAGATGGGACCTTCTGTTCTTCCTTTCATCAGCAGATCCCTCAATCATATTGTTGAGAGAAATCCATATTTCTCTTGCTGAGGTGCATTCCACCATTCTTTGAAAAATGTCATCAGACATTGTTTGAGCCAGAATGTTCATGGCTTTTGCATCAGCACTCCTTTGCTTCTTTTGGGCTTCAGTCCATTCAGGAGGTGGAACAACATTGTTGGTAGTGGTAGTTTCAGTATTTGCTGCTGCTGTAGGTGTTGGAGGCCCTGTCAAAATAAGATTAAATATTTCTTCATCAATTGAGTTCATATATAACCTAATCCTTGCTTTCCATAGTGCAAACTTACTGCGATTGCGCATAGGAGGTCTTGTGCTTGAATACTCTTTGTTTTGTGCCATGAGTTTTAAAAACAAAAATAAATAAGATAAAAGCTCTGAAAGAATTTAAGATCTAATTGATCTTTATGATTCAGGTGTTAGCCTGTAAAGAATCAACAGCCCTCTGATACCAATTGAAAGTGGAGGTTAGATCTTAAATTAACTCTAGAGGGGGTGAAAAGAGTTTTAAAACTTTTCCCTTAGTTTTATTGCGGAATTAAAATAGTGATATATATATGTGTATATGAGTGAGTAATAAAAACAAACACTAAAAAGGCACACAACACAATCACAGAAAAGTAATGCAATCACAGAAGACACAAGGAGCTATAGTAGTTTCCCAATAAATCTGGGTACGTCTACTCTTCTACCACCCTTGGTAGGAATCCATTAGGATTTTTGATCAGGTGCCCTCACACCAAGGTGAATTTGATCAGGTGTCCACACACCACAGAGCTTTTGATCAGGTGCTCAAAACAAACTAGATTTTTTGATCAGGTGTCTTGCCACCAAGGAGGTAAACTTTTGAAGGGAGTTTTAACCCTGTAGAAGATGGGATAGAGAGAGGTTTAGATGTTCTTCTCTGTCAAGATGCTAAGAGAAGACTCTAGTGGATGTATGTTGAAAAATGCTTCCTCTGTCTGATATGAAATTATTGACAGTTGATTGGTTGGAGCTTTTTCTTGAAAGAAATGATCTTCCTGTAGCTGATTAAACTGAGAGATCAAGTTCTTCAGTTTGTTGTTGCTCTTTTGAAGATCTGAAAACTTGCAGCAAAGACTGAGAGAGGTGTTGTTGAAGATGTTCTCAGTAAGTAAGAGCTGCTGGAGGAAGAAGATGAAGATCTGTGTGATTTTGTTCTTCTGTTCTTCCTGTCTTTCTCTTTTACTTTTTCTGTTCCTTTTCTCTGTACAGAAAAACTGCTGTAATATGTTTTGTATATCTGTTGTCGAGTAAAATGAAGGTAATAATCTGCTGTATATTAATCTGCTATATCTTCTTCCTTATTTTCCTTTTCTTTTGAAATCTCTGACAAACATTAATTGCAGATCCCTTATATTAAGGAATAAATATATCTGAATAGATATTTTGGGAACACAAATCTGCTGCACCGTTTTATCTCTTTCCTTTTCCACGAAATGTCCTTTTTCGAGGAATGTCAACGGTTATAATCTTGGAATAATAAAGGAAATATATTTTCCTTACTTGATCTGATAGAAAGAGCCGTTGTTGTAGTCGATCTGAGTTCAGAGAATGAAATAATATAATCTTTCTGAAATTTCTAAACTAATTCTTCGATCTGAGTAAAATTCATCGATCTCAAGAATTTTCGTCGAACACAAAATTTGGTTCGTCGACCTCAAATGAATCTTGCTGGAATAATTAATTTTGTCGAGCTGTGAAGACAATTTGTCAATCTGAAGGTATTCGTCGAATGCGGACTGGAGTTCGTCGAACGGAAGGATTCGTCGATCGCTCAGCCTGGATAAATTCATCGACCGCTGAGCTTGAGCAAAATTGTCGATCGTTGAACCGGGGTCTGTACGTCGACCGCTGAACCAATCTGTTCGTTGACCTCTGAACCGCTGAGATGGGATCGTCGACCGCTGAGACGGGATCGTCGACCGCTGAGATGAGATCGTCGACCGATGAGACAAGCTTGAAGCAAGCCGTTCGTCGAACGCAGAATGTAATTAGTCGAGCGCTGCACTTAGACAAATTCTTTGACTGCTGAGACGGGTTCGTCGACCGCTGAGATTTGAGCTGGATCGTCGAGCGCAGAATATACTTCGTTCGTTGAACGCAGAATGTAAGCCGATTGTCGAACGCAGAGAGCTTGTCATTCGTCGAACGCAGTGTGGAGTTCGTCGAACTCAAAATATGAATGAAATCTTTAGTTCTAACAGCCTAAACTCTTGACCCATAAACTATACATTGGAGTCAACTTTGTCCTTAGTCAACAGATAGTGATCCTAGCCCAAATCAGAAATAGGGTTGTTCCAACAATCTCCCCCTATTTGGGTTATGACACTATTTGACAAAAATTGAAAATAAACAAAAACAACAGAGCATATATATCTGATATATTTTAAATATTTTATCAGATATAAAATGAATAGTACTCTGAGTTTTGAAATTACATTTCAATAAAAACTAATAGAGAGAACCTTTGATTTTCTCTGAATTCTGACATCTGAATTCTGAAATCTGAACTGTCTGAACTGATTTTTCTGAATTCTGATTTCTGATTTTGTCTGAACTATATCTGTTATGTTTCAGCTTTCTGAATGTTAATCTGAATCTTTATATTCTGAATATGTTATCTGCTGCTTCTTTTAAATCCAAAACTGTAATCTGAACCTGCATACAAATACTGCAATCTGCTTTCTAATCTGAATAGCTTTATAATTCTGATTAGCTGTGCTTGTCATCTTGCCCTTTCTGAAAGCATCTCCCCCTGAGACTGAAGGTTCTTCAGCTTTCTCTTCTTGCCTTGTTTATAAAACAACTCCCCCTGAGCAAAACACTGCATCAAATGGAGCTTGTTCATAAAAACTTCTCTCCCTGCCTAGTTTCAGGAAGGCCTGAAGCTAGGCCCCTTAAAGAAGGGACATTTGATGGAGGTAGGGAAGGATGCAAGATTGTCATTGCTATTGTTCCTGCACAATAAAATAGAGATCACGTGCAAAGGGAACTAGAAAGAGAAGCAATTATGTAGGCATTCAGCTAAAATAAAAGATTTTGACACCAATTGAAAGTTCTGGTTCTCTGTTATTGAACTTGCAATTTCATTTGCATTCTTTGTCTTGAGAGTGTAAACCCTTTCTTTTATTTCTGCAAATAGATTAAGTGCCTCGGGAAGAGGAAGTTCGGGGTGTCAACCCGCCACACTTCCTAGTACCGCTACGAGCCCCTCACCGGGTAACCCTCCGGAAGTCCAAGGCTAACCCTAAAGCTTCTAAGACCAACTAAATTATAGACAAGACTAATTAAATAGGAGAACTCGACACGTTAACTTCCATCCGAACTGGAAAGAAATATAGAAAGGACTGGGATAGTCCTGCGAGCGATAGGCTCGGGTTATAAGAAAGGACTGGGATAGTCCTGCGAGCGGTATGCTCGGGTTATAAGGAAGGACTGGAATAGTCCTGCGAGCGGTAGGCTCGGGTTATAAGGAAGGACTAGGATAGTCCTGCGAGCGGTAGGCTCGGGTTATAAGGAAGGACTAGGATAGTCCTGCGAGCGGTATGCTCGGGTTATAAGGAAGGACTAGAATAGTCCTGCGAGCGGTAGGCTCGGGTTATAAGGAAGGACTAAGATAGTCCTGCGAGCGGTAGGCTCCGGTTATAAGGAAGGACTGGGATAGTCCTGTGAGCGGTAGGCTCGGGTTATAAGGAAATACTGGGATAGTCCTGCGAGCGGTAGGCTCGGGTTATAAGGAAGGACTGGGATAGTCCTGCGAGCGGTAGGCTCGGGTTATAGGGAAGGACTGGGATAGTCCTGCGAGCGGTAGGCTCGGGTTATAAGGAAGGACTGGAATAGACCTGCGAGCGGTAGGCTCGGGTTATAAGGAAGGACTGGGATAGTCCTGCGAGTGGTAGGCTCGGGTTATAAGGAAGGACTGGGATAGTCCTGTGAGCGGTAGGCTCGGGTTATAAGGAAGGACTAGGATAGTCCTGCGAGCGGTATGCTTGGGTTATAAGGAAGGATTGGAATAGTCCTACGAGCGGTAGGCTCGGGTTATAAGGAAGGAGTGAGATAGTCCTGCGAGCGGTAGGCTCGGGTTATAAGGAAGGACTGGGATAGTCCTGCGAGCGGTAGGCTCGGGTTATAAGGAAGTACTGGGATAGTTGATAGGTAGTATTTTTATAACTTCTTAATAGAAAATTTTGTAAATATTTAATATGAATTTTCCTTTTATGTCAATTTTAGGTTATAAGTTATTTCTTTTTGTAATTTTGATTATAAATTAGCTTAATTTCAATATTTGCAGAATTTTGGGACAAATCGGGAAAAATGGCATGTCACGCCCTCGATCACGCCCGTGACCAAGGGCGTGTAACCTAAAGATCAGTCCAAAATGATGTCGCGCTGTCTGAGCTAGCCCACACCAAGTCACGCCCCAGGTCACGCCCGTGACCCAAAGTCACGCCCGTGACCAAGGGCGTGTAAACTTAGAATCTTCCACGTGGAGCCGCCGTCGAGACGTGGAGATGCTGTCGAGAAGTCAACCTAAGTCACGCCCGTGACCCACATGTCACGGCCGTGACTTTCCAGCGTGATCTCTGCTTCGCCACCGCGCCGAATTCCAGCCTACGCCGCATTTAATGCAGCCGTCCAAAGTCACGGCCGTGACCCGACATGTCACGCCCGTGATATGTCACTTTTCGCCGCGCCGAATTCAAGCCCACGCCGCTGCCGGATCTGATGTGAATAGTGCAGTCACGCCCTTGGTCACGCCCGTGACCGAGGGCGTGTAATCTGAAATTTTTTCCTATAAATTCAGAGGTTCTCCTTGAGTCCAGGGTTCAGAATTTTTGGAGTGGGGGAGGTGCTATTGGAGCCAATCTTGAGTATTTTTTTCACTTTCATGTTCATGTTCATGTGACTTTACTTTCATGCTCTCTTCCTTTTCTCATGCAATGTACTAGCTTCCTTTCAATGCAATAGTTTAGTTTAAGCTTGTAACTTGTTTTTCCTAGCTTGCAATCTCTTCTCTTAAGACTTGTAATAGTTTTCATTTAAATAAAAATTAGTTGTTCTCTTTATTTTGTCTCCTCCTTACTTAGTTAAATTTTCTTATTATGCATTTTTATTTTTCTTCCTCTTTCCCCTCCACCATGATTAACTAATCCTCATTAGTACTCGATCAAAATGATCCGAGGATGAGTTAGACAAGTTATGATTTTCTAAAGTTTTCTTTTTCCGTTTTTATAAACACTTGAATTACCATTGATTTTTAATTAGTGAGACCATATTTTCGATATATGGTTTTCGCTTATGTTTTCATACTTAGTTAGCCGAGAGGCTCAAAGTATGAATCGATCACTCAAGGGTAAAGAGAGTTGCACGCACCCCTCGAGAGAGGATGACGTAAATCTCCCGGATTGGAGTCAAATCCAATAGCGGGGTTCACTTCGTAAAGCAAGTTTTAGGTAATCGATTATAGGACAAGAGTCCGGTTGATTTTTCCTAAACTTAGTTGGGCATTAACCTCGAGAGAGGCATGTTCGAGCTTCGGGAACCTCCACGGTCAAGTAGTTCAATTTAAACGGAATTAGATTTAATTTCTTTTCACTTGTCTTTTCTCACTCCAAGGTGACTTTTGATTGAGTACTAGCCTCTTTTATCATCATCTAAACCCTTAATTTAGCTTGCAATTTCTCTTTTTCTAGCTAAGTAACCAAAATCCCAAAATATCATTAGATAAGATAATAGCGACTTTCCTCAAAGTAGAAGTAATCAACGCGCCCCGTGGAATACGACCTTGGTATTTCTTAATATCCTATACTATAGACGATAAGGTACACTTGCCTTTATCGGATATAGTTTTGGAGAAAATCTCAACCCTTCACTAAATTTCAAAACCGACAAATCTATATCAAGTTTTTGGCGCCGTTGCCGGGGACTTTTGCGTAGATATTTTGAAACAAGGATAGCTATTAATTTTATCATGTTGTTTTTATTTTAGTTTTTCTATTTTTGAAAATCTTAAGGGTGAAATTAAAATCTTGGAAAGGGACGTTTGGGGTGTCATCCCATCTCACCTCCTAGTACCTTGCAAACCCTTCACCGGGTAGATCTTGGGAAGTCCAAGACTAACTTAATCTGCCTAAAAGAACAAAAAAAAATTTCTCTCTTTTTCTTCTTCCTTCCTTCTCTTTTTAGTGTATGACCCGTGGTAGCACTTCGATTCTTCCTTTTGATCCGGAAATCGAGCGAACCCTTTTGAGGCACCGCCATTCTCGTGATCAAGGAAATCAAGTAGAATCCGAAGAGTCGATCGGGGACACTAACGCAGCGAATATGGATCATAATCTTAATCCTCCTAATCTTAACGAGCCAAATCCTAATGAGGACGCGCAACAGACCATGTCCTATTATGCGCGGCCGAATTTAGAAGGCACACAATCGAGTATTGTTCGCCCCACGGTGGCGAACAATAATTTTGAGATCAAGTCCAGCATCATACAAATGGTGCAACAATCGGTGACCTTTGATGGTCAACCGGACGAGGATCCAAACTCACATATTTCTTACTTTCTTGAAATTTGCGACACATTTAAGATCAATGGCGTCACCGATGACGCCATTCGATTACGTCTTTTTCCTTTTTCTTAGCGGTCTAAGGCCAACCAGTGGCTGGGCTCCCTACCAAGGGGATCCATCACTACATGGGCCGAAATGGCGGAAAAATTTCTCAATAAATATTTCCCGCCTTCAAAGACCGCTAAATTGCGCACGGATATTGCGTCGTTCATGCAAATCGACTCGGAGACTCTCTATGACACATGGGAGCGCTTCAAGAAGCTTTTGCGCCGATGCCCTCACCACGCACTTGCCACTTGGCAACAAGTGCAAATATTTTATAATGGCTTAAATCTTCAAACGAGGCAAATGATTGATGCGGCCGCCGGAGGGACATTAAATAATAAAACCCCGATCGCCGCTTAAGAGCTTTTCGAAGAGATGGCCACAAATGCGTACCAATGGAACATGCCCCGAGCGCGGCCTAATAAGCCGGCCGGAATTTTTGAAATAGACGCTAACGCAAATTTGGCTTTACAAGTTGAGCGCTTAACAAAGCAAGTGGCGGAGATGTCTGCTTCCTCCGCCACTCCTCCTTGGGCTAATAATGTTTTACTTGAAGAGCAAGTTGATTACATGGGAAATCCTCCTCGGCCTTCCTATAACCCGAACACCGCTCCGTATAATAACACCTACAATGCGGGTTATAGGAATCATCCGAATTTCTCATGGAGCAATCAAGGAAATGCTCAGCGTCCCTTAAATTCAAATCAACCTCCAAATCAACTTCTTAATTTAACTCCCCCTCCAAATTTTAATCCACCCAGTTTTCCACCGCAACAGCAAAAGCCCTCTCCGCTTGAAGAGGTTTTTGCAAAATATGTTGCTACAAATGAAGCGAACATCCGGAACCTCACCGGATCGATCAAAAATTTGGAGAACCAAGTGGGTCAGCTAGCAAAGATAATCTCCGAGCGCCAGCAAGGAGCCCTTCCGGGAAACACGGAGCCAAACCCAAGGGAGAGCGCAAATGCGATTACACTCCGAAGCGGGAAGGATGTGGTTTCAAAATAGGACGAACCCATGGTAACTTCCTCCCCTCCTCCTCCTCCTCCTATTTTATCTTCGAATTTACCTGCTACGTTAGCTCCGCGCGCTTCTACTTCAAATATTCCGTATCCATCTAAGTTTAAAAGCGAGAGCGCCGAAAAGAATTATAAAAAGTTTTTAGATATTTTAAAGCAAATTCACATTAATGTACCCTTCTGCGAGGCTATCTCTCAAATGCCTAAATATGCGAAATATCTTAAGGAGTTGCTCTCCAATAAGAAAAAATTAGAAGATATTTCGCATATTTCTTTGAACGCAGAATGCTCTGCGGTTGTACTCAACAAATTGCCTAGAAAAGTGAATGACCCGAGACGGTTCTCCATCCCGTGTTTATTTGGCAATTCGTTAGTAAAACACGCTTTAGCGGATCTGGGAGCAAGTATCAATCTCATGCCTTTTTCACTATTTAAGAAACTAGGTCTAGGAAATCCAAGCCCCACTCGAATGAGTATTCAATTAGCGGATCGCTCTTTAAAATAACCGGTAGGAATAGTGGAGGACGTGCTCGTCAAGGTAGACAAGTTCATCTTCCCGGTGGACTTTGTCATTCTTGACATCGAAGAGGATGCCAAAGTACCCCTCATACTCAGCCGCCCCTTCCTTGCCACCTCCCGCGCCATTATTGACGTAAGTAACGGAAAGCTCCTCCTTCGGGTTGGAGACGATGAAGTTTCTTTCGGCATAAATTCCTCGACGCGGAACACATTAGAAAACGACGATTCGTGTTTTTACCTGGAAGAGTGTTGGGAATTCGATTCACCTCCCGAGTTAGTCTCCACCTCGAGTCACGAGTCCGAGCTCGCCGAACTCTTTTGTCTGGAAGAAGAAGAAGTCACTCGTTTCACACCACCCGAACCACTATTTTTAGAAAAATTGAAAATCAAAACTTCTTATGAAGAACCACCCGTTTTAGAACTAAAGCAACTTCCCCCTCACCTTAAGTATTTATTTTTAGAAAAAGAGTCGAAGCTACCCGTCATCGTTTCATCCGAACTTAGCAACTCGGAAATTTCTGAGTTAGCTATTGTCTTAAGAAAGTACCGCCACGCAATTGCGTGGCAAATTTCGGATATTAAGGGTATAAACCCTTCCTTCTGCACTCATAAAATCTTTCTCGAAGATAATTCCCGAAATTCGGTCCAGCCTCAACGGCGGCTAAACCCTAACATGAAAGAAGTCGTTAAGGCCGAAGTGATCAAACTATTGGACGCGGGAATTATCTACCCGATATCGGATAGTACTTGGGTTAGCCCAGTACAAGTCGTACCGAAGAAAGGTGGCGTTACGGTAGTAGCTAACGAGAATAACGAGTTGATCCCAACCCGTACTGTTACGGGTTGGCGGATGTGCATCGATTACCGAAAACTAAATGATGTCACCCGTAAGGATCACTTCCCTCTACCGTTTATTGATCAAATCTTAGAGCGCCTTTCAGGTCACTCCTACTACTGTTTTCTCGATGGTTTGTCGGGATATTTTCCAATCCCAATTTTGCCCGACGACCAAGAGAAAACCACTTTCACTTGTCCCTTTGGCACCTTCGCTTATCGAAGGATGCCATTTGGTCTTTGTAACGCGCCAGCTACATTTCAAAGATGTATGCTGGCGATTTTTGACGAGTTAGTAGAGGAGGTGATGGAAGTGTTTATGGACGACTTTTCCGTATTCGGAAACTCATTTAAAAATTGTTAAAAAATCTTGAGCGTGTGTTGCAGCGATGCGAGGAAACGAATTTAGCACTTAATTGGGAGAAATGCCATTTTATGGTCAAGGAAGGATTAGTCCTTGGTCATAAAATTTCGGGCATGGGGATCGAGGTCGATAGGGCCAAGATTGAAGTGATTGAAAAGCTCCCCCCTCCAACAAACGTAAAAGCTATTCGTATTTTCCTAGGGCACGCAGGGTTCTATCGGCGCTTTATACAAATTTTTTCCAAAATCACAAAGCCGTTAACCCATCTTCTTGAAAAGGAATCCTCATTTATTTTTAGCGATGAATGTCATTTGGCCTTTAAACTTATTAAAGAAAAACTTATAAACTCCCCGATTCTAGTCGCGCCGGATTGGTCGCTCCCTTTTGAAATCATGTGCGACGCGAGTGACATTGCGGTTGGTGCCGTTTTAGGCCAACGGGTGAGTAAGTATTTCCACCCTATTTATTATGCGAGCAAAACACTCACGTCGGCACAAGCGAATTACACCACTACCGAAAAAGAGCTTCTAGCGATCGTTTTTGCCTTCGATAAGTTTAGGTCATACATCACCCTCTCGAAAGTTATCGTCTTCACGGATCACTCCGCACTTAGGTTTCTTTTAAGCAAATCGGACGCCAAGCCTCGTCTTTTGCGATGGATCCTCCTCTTGCAGGAGTTTGACTTAGAGATCCGGGACAAAAGAGGAGCCGAAAACTTGGCGGCCGATCATCTTTCTCGTCTAGAAAACCCCGCCTCGGAAGTATCTATAGAATCTGACATCGATGATAAATTTCCCGAAGAGCGCCTCCTCGCTCTCGAAAATATTAATTCATCGTCTACCCCCTGGTTTGCAGATCTGGCTAACTATTTAGTAGCTCGGGTCCTGCCGAAAGAATTCTCGAGTCAGCAAAAGAAGAAATTCTTTTCTGATTTAAAGAATTACTTTTGGGAGGACCCCTTTTTATTCCGTGTATGCGCAGACCAAGTGGTGAGACGATGCGTCTCGAGTGAGGAGGGTCTTAAAATTTTACGACATTGTCACGAGGGACCATCCGGTGGTCATTATAATTCAAACCGAACCGCGAGGAAGGCGCTGGAGGCGGGCTTTTATTGGCCCTCGCTCTTCAAAGATGCTCACACCCTTGTGAGTACTTGCGACAACTGCCAGCGGTCGGGGAACATCTCTCGCCGGGATGAGATGCCCCAAAATATTTTCTTAGAATGCGAAATTTTCGATCTTTGGGGCATTGATTTTGTTGGTCCTCTCCCTCCTTCGTTTTCAAATAAGTATATTCTAGTAGCGGTCGACTACGTGTCGAGGTGGGCGGAAGCGCAAGCTCTCCCCACCAACGATGCGTGAGTCGTCGTTAACTTTAAAAAAATTATTCTCTCAATTTGGCACTCCGCGCGCTATTGTGAGTGATTGGGGCACCCATTTTTGCAATACTCAATTCACAAAAATCTTAGCAAAATATGGTGTCACGCACAAATTATCCACTGCATATCACCCACAAACGAGCGGCCAAGTTGAAGTTGTTAATCGAGAATTAAAACGGATCTTAGAAAAAATGGTTTCTATTAATCGGAAGGATTGGGCAATAAAGCTCGATGACGCGCTATGGGCCTATCGAACGGCATACAAGTCCGCTATCGGTTGTACACCATATCGAATGGCCTATGGCAAGGCTTGCCACCTCCCGGTTGAATTAGAACACCGCGCATTTTGGGCGCTTAAATTTTTAAATCTTGATTCTACTTTAGCGGGCGAACAAAGAAACTTTCAAATGAACGAATTGGATGAGTGGAGAGCGAATGCGTATGAGAGTAAAAAATTATATAAGGAGCGAACAAAGTTTTATCACGACAAACATATAAAATTTCCAAAAACTTTTTCGCCAGGCGATCTCGTCCTCCTTTATAATTCTCGTCTTCGCCTTTTTCCGGGAAAGCTGAAATCTCGATGGTCCGGACCTTTTATTGTTAAAGAGGTTTGGTCCTATGGGACAATTCTAATTTCCCACCCGGAAAAAGGTTCCTTCAAAGTTAACGGGCACCGCCTTAAATTGTATCTTCCGGGAGACTTACCTAATGACAAGAGTGATGCGATATTTCTTCATAATATAACATGATCGGCAAGTGGGTCAAGCTACGCGACCTTAAACAAAGTGCTTTTGGGAGGCACCCCAAGGTTATCTTTTTATTATTTCTCTTGTTTTTGTTCTTTCTTTAACATCTTTTGTAGGTAATCGCGGCTTCCCCACAAAAGCTTCAAAAAAGAATTATCAGGGAAGCTCTTTTTCCTTCTTTCTTTTTCCTTGCATTTCTTTTTACCTTTTCTTACTTCATACTCATTTTTAAACATTGGGGACAATGTTTAACTTTAAGTATGGGGGTGTAAATAGCCCTTTGTAAATATTTGTAAATAGTTTTAAAAAAGAAAATTTTCAAAAAAAAAATGAATAAAAAGAAAATTTTAATTTTGTTTCTATGTTTTCCTTTATTTAAGCACTTGCAAAAAAAACCAAAAACTCAAAAAAAAATAGAAAACAGAAAAATTTAAATCTTGGAAAGGGACGTTTGGGATTTTATCCCATCACACCTCCTAGTACCTTGCGAACCCTTCACCGGGTAGCCCTTGGGAAGTCCAAGACTTAACAAAAATTGTTAAGTTTTAAAGCTAGTTTCTTTTCTTTGTAAATAGTTTTTAATGACAAAAATTCAAAAAAAAAAGATAATATAAAAATTCAAAAAATATATATATGAAAAAACTTAAAACACAAAAAAAACTTTTATCTTATACCTCTCCTATTTGTTGTTTTTGTGATTTCTTAGAAATCTAGTTGAGAATGTTTATAAGCATGTTTAAGTTTTTAATTGGCTATAATTTTGCTTATCATAGTTTGTTAATTTTAAATTTGAGGTAATCTTGATTTAAGAATCATCTTATGATTTTAAATTGATTAGAGAATTTTGTTAGCATGACTTCTCTTTTTATTTTTAAATGGCTTCATTTTGTAGTAAATTTTCTAAACCTCTTTAGATTTCAATTATATTTTCTTC
Source organism: Dactylorhiza incarnata (assembly GCA_033032865.1). NCBI lineage: Eukaryota > Viridiplantae > Streptophyta > Magnoliopsida > Asparagales > Orchidaceae > Dactylorhiza > Dactylorhiza incarnata. Next base: position 31,257,894 of record JAWHQI010000003.1, on the reverse strand, counting down.
TAACTTCTTAGATCTTAGGAATTTTAATTTTACTAGAATTTGCTCTCAATATGATTAAAGCTAGCTAGATTTATTTTCCCCTACCCTACCCCCTTTGATGGCATAAAAAAATGTATTAAAAGATCATATGTCATGGGAATAAGAGGATAAAATTCATTATTCCCTAAAACATATGCACCCAAAATATTTGAAAAGATTATATGGCACGGAGTAAGAGGATAAAATTCATTACTCCTAAACCATATACATTTTGGGTTTTTATTAGAAGAGAAAAAAAAAGAAAGAAAAAAAAAGGAAATCATGATAAATTCCATTTCCTCCATTCAAAAATGTCTCTTCTTATGCCAAATTTTATGAAATCCCCCTTAGCCAATTATCATTGTTCTAGTTTTAGTTGAAAATTATGGAGAGAGCAATATTTAGTAATTTACTTTTCCTTAAGTTTCTTTTAAGGTAGAGTTCTTATAATTTTAATTTAATTTAGTTTTATAATTTCTACAATTTTGTCAAACTACTTAATTTTCTTGAGAAGTTCTTGCCTAAACATTTTTCCCTCTTTTCAAATCATCATCATAATTTAGGACTTAACTCTCCCTTGAATTTACTCTTAATTTAACTTTTGGTGTCTCAGGATGTATATGTTCAGCAAAGAAGAGTTAGCAAAAAGAAGATAAGTAATATTAGATCAGCTTCTTCTTTTTGCTCCTCTGTTTTTCTCTTCCTGGTTCTGTATATTCTGTTGGAACAACCCTATTTGTGATTTGGGTTAGGATCACTATGTGTTAACTAAGGACAAGTTGACCCCAATGTATAGTTTATGGGTCAAGAGTTTAGGAAGAAATTTGGCTGTTAGAACTAGAAATTTCACTAAGTCTCAGCATTCGTCGAACGGCGCTCAACATTCATCGAACGGCGCTCAGCATTCGTCGGACGGCGATCGATGAAATTTCAAGGAAGCAGTCGACGAAATTCAGCCATCTCAGCGTTCGACAAATGGCTGACAGCGCTCGACATTCTCTGAGCAGGGCTCGATAGATTCCAGCCAGAGCTCGACAAATTATTTACTGAAGCTCAGATTCCAGAATATTTAATACTTAAAGATCAGTTATATATCAGTTCTCTGAAAACAGATCGACGAAGGCAACAGCTCTTTCCAATCAGATCAAGTAAGGAAACATATTTCTTTATTATTTAAGTTATAGTCGTTGACACTTCCAGCAGAAAAGGACAAATCGTGGAAAAAGGAAAGAGATTACGGCGTGCAGCTGTACTGTTCCCAGATTATCTTTTCAGATATATTATATCCCTTAATATAAGGGATCTGCATTTAATAGTTGTCAGATATTTGAAAAGGGAGAAGATATACAGCAGATTATACTCAAGTTTATATGGCAGATCAAATAAAATAGAATACTTTACATATTTGCTGTACAGAAAATCGACAGAACAGATATAGAGAGATATACAGGAAGAATAAAAATATAGATCATCATCTTCTTCTGGCCAAGCATTATTCAGAGCACAGGACTTCATCTTCTTCTTTTTTAGCAGCACATACTTTCTGAGAATAGCTACACCACCTCTCAGTATTTTTCTGCTGCAATATTCAAGAAAGAAAGAAGAAGAAGAACAAGCATTCAGATCTTCAAAAGAGCAACATCAAATTGGAGAACTTGTTCTCTCAATTTAATCAGCTACGGGAAGATTAGTTTTTCAAGAAAATCTCCAGCAACATCCACTGTCAAACAAATCCATATCAGACAGAGGAGCATTTCAACATCAAATCCACTAGAGTCTTCTCCATACATCTTGACAGAGAAGAACACTTAAAACCCTCTCCATTCCATTCTGTACAAGGTTAATACTCCCTTCAAAAGTGTAACTCACTGGTGGCAAGACACCTTATCAAAAAATCCTTGTGTGGTTTTTAAGCACCTTATCAAAAGCTTATCGGTGAATTGGGCACCTGATCAAACTCTCATTGGTGCGTGGACACCTTATCAAAAATCCTTTGGTGCGAGGGCACCTGATCAAACCTCCTAGTGGATCCTACCAAGTGTGGTAGAAGAGTAGACGTACCCAGGTATTTGGGGAACTACTATAAATTCCTGGTGTCCTCTTTGATTGTCTATTTCTTTGTGCTGTGCTGTGTGATTTCTCTTATCCTGTTTTATTTATTTTGTTTTATATCTCACACTGTTTACACATATATTTAAACACTATTTTAATTCCGCTATAAAAACTAAGAAAAAGTTTTAAACTTTATTCACCCCCCTCTAGAGTTAACTTAAGATCTAACCTCCACTTTCATATTCCTTTTTCTCTTATTCCTCCTGTCTCTCTTCTTCTCTATGTTCTTCTCTCTGAATATATATTCTGGAGAGCTGTTCGGTTGATTTGAATTCTTGCCGACAAGAGAGGAAAGAGATAATGTCTCTTTTATTTCCCAGATCCTCGAGAACATAAATTGTCATCTTTGGCTTTGCTGCAATGGCTATAACATTTATTGTTCTGCAACGGGTAATTCAAATAAAGGAAAGGCAGCAATATATAATTTGAAACTATTCAAAATATTTCTCTGTCAGCATATATAATATTAGTTGAACTGATAATGATATTAAAATAATGCTGAAGATATTTCGTCGAGCTCAGCTTCACGTTCGTCGAACTCATCATTTGATTCGTCGTTCTGAGCTTCTGTTGAAGTTTCATCGAACGCAGGCTTGAGTTCGTTGAATGCATCTTTTCGTCGAACGCAGAGACGGGCTAGATCATCGACCGCTGAATATTGAGCTGTTCGTCGAACGCGGACTTGAGTTCGTCGAACGCAGCTTCTCGTCGACCCCTGAGATGGGGTCTGTTCGTCGACCGCTGAGATGGGGTCTGTTCGTCGACCGCTGAACCGGTTGGATTTTGTCGAGCGCAGAATGAATACCATTCGTCGAGCGCAGAGCGTCGTTCGTCGAACGCAGGTAGTCGTTCATCGAACGCAGAGAACATGTATAATTTTTATCTTTCTCTTATTTTCTCAGCCTATTAAATATATCAATTTTCAGCCTACTATCTTAATGGGATTTGATCTAAGTTATAAGATGTGTTATGATAGAAACTTAGACATTAAAGGTGGATCCAAACTCAAATCAAAACTAAGGTTCCAACAATCTCCCCCTATTTGAGTTGGGATCCTAATCCAAATTAAGACTAGGTTCTAACAATCTCCCCCTATTTGGTTTAGGATACCTAAGCATAAAAAGTCTTGAATAACTTAAGGCTTAAGGGTCAGAGATTATCTTCTTCTTTTAAAATACATTTGGGCAATTCTGATTCCTAGATTTTGATTTAAATATGATTTTAATATTATGAATTGCTAGCTGTTATTGGATTCTAAGGAATTTTTAAAATCAGAAAAACATTGTCTGATACCTTCCTTCTATAGAAGCCCTTATTCAGAAGAGACTCACACTCAGTGCTCTGATCATTTCTGATCTATGCAATTTGAGTAGAATGCTCAACATGATTTTGGAGAAAATCTGTAAGAATGTGAAGTTATCTGACTTGTTTTTAAGATAGGAAAATTCAAATGAATCATATAACTGCTTATTTAGTTATAAAAGTTTTAAAATAGGTAAAAACAAATGCCTTATATTGAGATATATTGGCCTTTTATCTCATTAAAATATAAATTAAACTGATTTCTAGATTTTGTTTTAACATAAAGAAATTCAGTAATTTCTACAGAGTTTTTTATTTCTTTTGCCTTAATTAACTAATTTTTTAAAGAGATAATTTGTTCTTCTGATATTTTCAAATTTTCTTTAATTTTATCATAAGTTAATTTGTTTATTGTTAGCTCTTTTCTGATTCTATTTTCAGATTTTATTAATTCTGTATATGGTGATTTGAGAACAGATTTGAATGGATCAGAGGTAAAATTAGAAATTGAAGTTACCTCAGTTACCTCATCTGATTCAGCTTCTGCATCTGATTTATGATATGTGCCATATATGGCCATCATGCAGAAAGCTCTAGCTTTTTGTTCTTCTTCTTCTTCTTCTTCTTTACTTAGATTGGATGATGGTTCTGCATCATAAATACAGTTAGTGGAAGAAGTAGAAGAGGATTCATTTACCATCCTTGAGAGGGAGTTCCAGATGGCCCTTGCTGAAGTGCAATCAACCACTCTTTGAAGAATGTGTTTTGATATTGATTTAGCCAATATGTTCATGGCCTTGGCATCAGCACTGGTCAACTTCTCTTGATCATATGTTGAAGAAGTTGAAGATGGAGGTTGAAAGTGGAGGTTAGATCTTAAATTAACTCTAGAGGGGGGGGGGGTGAATAGAGTTTTAAAACTTTTTCCCTTAGTTTTATTGCGGAATTAAAATAGTGATATATATATGTGTGTATATGAGTGAGTAATAAAAATAAACACTAAAAAGACACACAACACAATCACAGAAAAGTAATGCAATCATAGAAGACACAAGGAGCTATAGTAGTTCCCCAATAAATCTGGGTACGTCTACTCTTCTACCACCCTTGGTAGGAATCCACTAGGATTTTTGATCAGGTACCCTCACACCAAGGTGATTTTGATCAGGTGTCCACACACCACAGAGCTTTTGATCAGGTGCTCAAAACCAACTAGATTTTTTGATCAGGTGTCTTGCCACCAAGGAGGTAAACTTTTGAAGGGAGTTTTAACCATGTACAAGATGGGATAGAGAGGGATTTAGATGTTCTTCTCTGTCAAGATGCTGAGAGAAGACTCTAGTGGATGTTTGTTGAAAAATGCTTCCTCTATCTGATATGAAATTATTGACAGTTGATTGGCTGGACCTTTTTCTTGAAAGAAATGATCTTCCTGTAGCTGATTAAACTGAGAGAACAAGTTCTTCAGTTTGTTGTTGCTCTTTTGAAGATCTGAAAACTTGCAGCAAAGACTGAGAGAGGTGTTGTTGAAGATGTTCTCAGTAAGTAAGAGCTGTCGGAAAAAGAAGATGAAGATCTGTGTGATTTTGTTCTTCTGTTCTTCCTGTCTTTCTCTTTTTCTTTTTCTGTTCCTTTTCTCTGTACAGAAAAACTGTTGTAATATGTTATGTATATCTGTTGTCAAGTAAAATGAAGGTAATAATCTACTATATATTAATCTGATATATCTTCTTCCTTATTTTCCTTTTGTTTCGAAATCTCTGACAGACATTAATTGCAGATCCCTTATATTAAGGAATAAATATATCTGAATAGATATTTTGGGAACACAAATCTGCTGCGTCGTTTTATCTCTTTCCTTTTCCACGAAATGTCCTTTTCCGAGGAATGCCAACGGCTATAATCTTGGAATAATAAAGGAAATATATTTTCCTTACTTGATCTGATAGAAAGAGCCGTTGCTGTAGTCGATCTGAGTTCAGAGAATGAAACAATATAATCTTTCTGAAATTTCTGAACTAATTCTTCGATCTGAGTAAAATTCGTCGATCTCAAGAATTTTTGTCGAACACAAAATTTGGTTCGTCGACCTCAAATGAATCTTACTGGAATAATTAATTTTGTTGAGCTGTGAAAACATTCCGTCGATCTGAAGGTATTTATCGAACGCGGACTGGAGTTCGTCTAATGGAAGGATTCGTCGACCGCTGAGCCTGGATAAATTCGTCGACCGCTGAGCTTGAGCAAAATCGTCGACCGCTGAGCTGGGGTCTGTTTGTCGACCGCTGAACCAATCTATTCGTCGACCTCTGAACCGCTGAGACGGGATCGTCGACCGCTGAGACGAGATTGTCGACCGCTGAGATGAGCTTGAAGCAAGCTGTTCGTCGAACGTAGAATGTAATTAGTCGAGCGCTGCACTTAGACAAATTCTTCGACTGCTGAGATGGGTTCATGGACCGCTAAGATTTGAGCTGGATCGTCGAACGCAGAATATACTTCGTTTGTTGAATGCAGAATGTAAGTCGATCGTCGAACGCAGAGAGCTTGTCGTTCGTCGAATGCAGTGTGGAGTTCGTCGAATGCAGAATCTGAATGAAATCTTTAGTTCTAACAGCCTAAACTCTAGACCCATAAACTATACATTGGGGTCAACTTTGTCCTTAGTCAACAGATAGTGATCCTAGCCCAAATCAGAAATAGGGTTGTTCCAACAATCTCCCCCTATTTGGGTTAGGACACTATTTGACAAAAATTGAAAATAAACAAAAACAACAGAGCATATATATCTGATATATTTTAAATATTTTATCAGATATAAAATGAGTAGTACTCTGAGTTTTGAAATTACATTTCAATAAAAACTAATAGAGAGAACCTTTGATTTTCTCTGAATTCTGACATCTGAATTCTGAAATTTGAACTGTCTGAACAGATTTTTCTGAATTCTGATTTCTGATTTTGTCTGAACTATATCTGTTATGTTTCAGCTTTCTGAATGTTAATCTGAATCTTTATATTCTGAATATGTTATCTGCTGCTTCTTTTAAATCCAAAACTGTAATCTGAATCTGCATACAAATACTGCAATCTGCTTTCTAATCTGAATAGCTTTATAATTCTGATAGTTGTGGTTGTCATCTTGCCCTTTCTGAAAGCATCTCCCCCTGAGAGTGTCTCCCCCTGAGACTGAAGGTTCTTCAGCTTTCTCTCCTTGCCTAGTTTATAGAACAACTCCCCCTGAGCAAAACACTGCATCAAATGGAGCTTGTTCATAAAAACTTCTCCCCCTGCCTAGTTTTAGGAAGGCCTGAAGCTAGGCCCCTTGAAGAAGGGACATTTGATGGAGGTAGGGAAGGATGCAAGATTGTCATTGTTATTGTTCCTACACAATAAAATAGAGATCTAGTGCAAAGGGAACTAGAAAGAGAAGCAATTCTGTAGGCATTCAGCTAAAATAAAAGATTTTGACACCAATTGAAAGTTCTGGTTCTCTGATATTGAACTTGCAATTTATTTGCATTATTTATCTTGAGAGTGTAAACCCTTTCTTTTATTTCTGCAACTGATAGTTTGATCCCAATTGAAAGTCCTCTAATATCAGTTGAGGTCTCTGATAGTCTGATACCAATTGAAAGCCAATTGATACCAATTGAAAGTGACCTCTGGTACCTGCAAAATGTTTCTGATAGAGGTAGTGTTCCTCTCCTTATTTAATAGGTTAGTTCCAACAATGCATAGGATCTTCTATTTTAATGGATTCTAAGGAAGGACTGGGATAGATATTACCTGATCTGCATCATCTTCTGCTTCTGATTCTGATTCTTCTTTATCAGAATTGTTGGCTAAGGCATTGATTGCCATCATGCATAAGTTCTTCTCTTCTTCATTATCTTCATCATCACTGGTTGATGATGCATTTCCTGACTCACTGCCTGAGTCATAAATGGCCATCAAACATTGGTCATTTTCTTTTGATTCTTCTTCATCATCTGAAGAACTGGATGACTGTTCTGATTCAGTTTCACTCCAAGTTTCTGCTACAAATCCTCTCCCCTTATTTTTGTGCTTGTGGGAGGAAGACTTGCTGGAGAGTCTTCTTTCCTCTTTTTCAGTTCTCTTTTCCTTCTTCTGATTTTCTGGACAATCTGGCAGAATATGTCCAGGTTTTCTGCAGCCATAGCAAACAATATCTTTAGAATTTGACTTGTCATACCTTGTCTTTTCCCTTGATCTGGAGTCCTTCTTTCTGAAATCCTTCTTGGCCATCTTGTAGAACCTTTTGGCTAGAAGGTTCATGAACTCCTCATCTCTTGGAGCTTTTTCTTCTTCTTCAGCTGCTTTGAAAGCTATGTTCGTTTCTCTCTTTATTGCTGGAGATGAAGTGGATTGTTCAGCTTCCCTGGATTTGATGAGCTGCTCATAGGATTTGAGCTTGCCCAACAATGTTTCAGTAGTAATCTCATTGAGGCTTCTGGCATCCTTGATTGGCCAGATCCTAGAATCACATGTGCTGGGGAAGCACATTAAGATCTTGTCATTGATCTCAGTGATATAAATCACTTTATCCAAGGTCTTTAGCTCATTTATTATGAGGTTGAGCCTATTATACATATCAGCCACTGTCTCAACTTCTCCTTTCTTGAAATTCTCATATTGAGAAATAAGATGGGACCTTCTGTTCTTCCTTTCATCAGCAGATCCCTCAATCATATTGTTGAGAGAAATCCATATTTCTCATGCTGAGGTGCATTCCACCATTCTTTGAAAAATGTCATCAGACATTGTTTAAGCCAGAATGTTCATGGCTTTTGCATCAGCACTCCTTTGCTTCTTTTGGGCTTCAGTCCATTCAGGAGGTGGAACAACATTGTTGGTAGTGGTCGTTTCAGTATTTGCTGCTGTTGTAGGTGTTGGAGGCCCTGTCAAAATAAGATTAAATATTTCTTCATCAATTGAGTTCATATATAACCTAATCCTTGCTTTCCATAGTGCAAACTTACTGCGATTGCACTTAGGAGGTCTTGTGCTTGAATACTCTTTGTTTTGTGCCATGAGTTTTAAGAACAAAAATAAATAAGATAAAAGCTCTGAAAGAATTTAAGATCTAATTGATCTTTATGATTCAGGTGTTAGCCTGTAAAGAATCAACAGCCCTCTGATACCAATTAAAAGTGGAGGTTAGATCTTAAATTAACTCTAGAGGGGGGGTGAATAGAGTTTTAAAACTTTTCCCTTAGTTTTATTGCGAAATTAAAATAGTTATATATATATATGTGTATATGAGTGAGTAATAAAAACAAACACTAAAAAGGAACACAACACAATCACAGAAAAGTAATTCAATCACAGAAGACACAAGGAGCTATAGTAGTTTCCCAATAAATCTGGGTACGTCTACTCTTCTACCACCCTTGGTAGGAATCCACTAGGATTTTTGATCAGGTGCCCTCACACCAAGGTGAATTTGATCAGGTGTCCACACACCACAGAGCTTTTGATCAGGTGCTCAAAACAAACTAGATTTTTTGATCAAGTGTCTTGCCACCAAGGAGGTAAACTTTTGAAGGGAGTTTTAACCCTGTAGAAGATGGGATAGAGAGAGGTTTAGATGTTCTTCTCTGTCAAGATGCTAAGAGAAGACTCTAGTGGATGTATGTTGAAAAATGCTTCCTCTGTCTGATATGAAATTATTGACAGTTGATTGGTTGGAGATTTTTCTTGAAAGAAATGATCTTCCTGTAGCTGATTAAACTGAGAGATCAAGTTCTTCAGTTTGTTGTTGCTCTTTTGAAGATCTGAAAACTTGCAGCAAAGACTGAGAGAGGTGTTGTTGAAGATGTTCTCAGTAAGTAAGAGCTGCTGGAGGAAGAAGATGAAGATCTGTGTGATTTTGTTCTTCTGTTCTTCCTGTCTTTCTCTTTTACTTTTTCTGTTCCTTTTCTCTGTACAGAAAAACTGCTGTAATATGTTTTGTATATCTGTTGTCGAGTAAAATGAAGGTAATAATCTGCTGTATATTAATCTGCTATATCTTCTTCCTTATTTTCCTTTTCTTTTGAAATCTCTGACAAACATTAATTGCAGATCCCTTATATTAAGGAATAAACATATCTGAATAGATATTTTGGGAACACAAATCTGCTGCACCGTTTTATCTCTTTCCTTTTCCACGAAATGTCCTTTTTCGAGGAATGTCAACGGCTATAATCTTGGAATAATAAAGGAAATATATTTTCCTTACTTGATCTGATAGAAAGAGCCGTTGTTGTAGTCGATCTGAGTTCAGAGAATGAAATAATATAATCTTTCTGAAATTTCTGAACTAATTCTTCGATCTGAGTAAAATTCCTCGATCTCAAGAATTTTCGTCGAACACAAAATTTGGTTCGTCGACCTGAAATGAATCTTGCTGGAATAATTAATTTTGTCGAGCTGTGAAGACATTTCGTCAATCTGAAGGTATTCGTCGAACGCGGACTGGAGTTCGTCGAACGGAAGGATTCGTCGACCGCTCAGCCTGGATAAATTCATCGACCGCTGAGCTTGAGCAAAATTGTCGATCGTTGAGCTGGGGTCTGTTCGTCGACCACTGAACCAATCTGTTCGTTGACCTCTGAACCGCTGAGACGGGATCGTCGACCGCTGAGATGAGATCGTCGACTGATGAGACAAGCTTGAAGCAAGCCGTTCGTCGAACGCAGAATGTAATTAGTCGAGCGCTGCACTTAGACAAATTATTTGACTGCTGAGACGGGTTCGTCGACCGCTGAGATTTGAGCTGGATCGTTGAGCGCAGAATATACTTCGTTCGTTGAACGCAGAATGTAAGCCGATCGTCGAACGCAGAGAGCTTGTCGTTCGTCGAACGCAGTGTGGAGTTCATCGAACACAAAATATGAATGAAATCTTTAGTTCTAACAGCCTAAACTCTTGACCCATAAACTATACATTGGAGTCAACTTTGTCCTTAGTCAACAGATAGTGATCCTAGCCCAAATCAGAAATAGGGTTGTTCCAACAATCTCCCCCTATTTGGGTTATGACACTATTTGACAAAAATTGAAAATAAACAAAAACAACAGAGCATATATATCTGATATATTTTAAATATTTTATCAGATATAAAATGAATAGTACTCTGAGCTTTGAAATTACATTTCAATAAAAACTAATAGAGAGAACCTTTGATTTTCTCTGAATTCTGACATCTGAATTCTGAAATCTGAACTGTCTGAACTGATTTTTCTGAATTCTGATTTCTGATTTTGTCTGAACTATATCTGTTATGTTTCAGCTTTCTGAATGTTAATCTGAATCTTTATATTCTGAATATGTTATCTGCTGCTTCTTTTAAATCCAAAACTGTAATCTAAATCTGCATACAAATACTGCAATCTGCTTTCTAATCTGAATAGCTTTATTATTCTGATTAGCTGTGCTTGTCATCTTGCCCTTTCTGAAAGCATCTCCCCCTGAGACTGAAGGTTCTTCAGCTTTCTCTTCTTTCCTTGTTTATAGAACAACTCCCCCTGAGCAAAACACTGCATCAAATGGAGCTTGTTCATAAAAACTTCTCTCCCTGCCTAGTTTCAGGAAGGCCTGAAGCTAGGCCCCTTGAAGAAGGGACATTTGATGGAGGTAGGGAAGGATGCAAGATTGTCATTGCTATTGTTCCTGCACAATAAAATAGAGATCACGTGCAAAGGGAACTAGAAAGAGAAGCAATTATGTAGGCATTCAGCTAAAATAAAAGATTTTGACACCAATTGAAAGTTCTGGTTCTCTGTTATTGAACTTGCAATTTCATTTGCATTCTTTGTCTTGAGAGTGTAAACCCTTTCTTTTATTTCTGCAATAAGACTAAGTGCCTTGGGAAGAGGAAGTTCGGGGTGTCAGCCCGCCACACTTCCTAGTACCGCTGCGAGCCCCTCACCGGGTAACCCTCCGGAGTCCAAGGCTAACCCTAAAGCTTCTAAGACCAACTAAATTATAGACAAGACTAATTAAATAGGAGAACTCGACACGTTAACTTCCATCCGAACCGGAAAGAAATATAGAAAGGACTGGGATAGTCCTGCGAGCGATAGGCTCGGGTTATAAGAAAGGACTGGGATAGTCCTGCGAGCGGTATGCTCGGGTTATATTGAAGGACTGGAATAGTCCTGCGAGCGGTAGGCTCGGGTTATAAGGAAGGACTGGGATAGTCCTGCGAGCGGTAGGCTCGGGTTATAAGGAAGGACTGGGATAGTCCTGCGAGCGGTAGGCTCGGGTTATAAGGAAGGACTGGGATAGTCCTGTGAGCGGTAGGCTCGGGTTATAAGGAAGGACTGGGATAGTCCTGCGAGCGGTATGCTCAGGTAATAAGGAAGGACTGGAATAGTCCTGCGAGCGGTAGGCTAGGGTTATAAGGAAGGACTGGGATAGTCCTGCGAGCGGTAGGCTCGGGTTATAAGGAAGGACTGGGATAGTCCTGCGAGCGGTAGGCTCGGGTTATAAGGAAGGAATAGGATAGTCCTGCAAGCGGTATGCTCGGGTTATAAGGAAGGACTAGAATAGTCATGCGAGCGGTAGGCTCGGGTTATAAGGAAGGACTAAGATAGTCCTGCGAGCGGTAGGCTCCGGTTATAAGGAAGGACTGGGATAGTACTGTGAGCGGTAGGCTCGGGTTATAAGGAAAGACTGGGATAGTCCTGCGAGCGGTAGGCTCGGGTTATAAGGAAGGACTGGGATAGTCCTGCGAGCGGTAGGCTCGGGTTATAAGGAAGGACTGGGATAGTCCTGCGAGCGGTAGGCTCGGGTTATAAGGAAGGACTGGAATAGACCTGCGAGCGGTAGGCTCGGGTTATAAGGAAGGACTGGGATAGTCCTGCGAGTGGTAGGCTCGGGTTATAAGGAAGGACTGGGATAGTCCTGGGAGCGGTAGGCTCGGGTTATAAGGAAGGACTAGGATAGTCCTGCGAGCGGTATGCTCGGGTTATAAGGAAGGATTGGAATAGTCCTGCGAGCGGTAGACTCGGGTTATAAAGAAGGAGTGAGATAGTCCTGCGAGCGGTAGGCTCGGGTTATAAGGAAGGACTGGGATAGTCCTGCGAGCGGTAGGCTCGGGTTATAAGGAAGTACTGGGATAGTTGATAAGTAGTATTTTTATAACTTTTTAATAGAAAATTTTGTAAATATTTAATATGAATTTTCCTTTTATGTCAATTTTAGGTTATAAGTTAGTTCTTTTTGTAATTTTGATTATAAATTAGCTTAATTTCAATATTTGCAGAATTTTGGGACAAATCGGGAAAAATGGCATGTCACGCCCTCGGTCACGCCCGTGACCAAGGGCGTGTAACCTAAAGATCAGTCCAGAATGATGTCGCGCTGTCTGAGCTAGCCCACACCAAGTCACGCCCCAGGTCACGCCCGTGACCCAAAGTCACGCCCGTGACCAAGGGCGTGTAAACTTAGAATCTTCCACGTGGAGCCGCCGTCGAGATGTGGAGATGCTGTCGAGAAGTCAACCTAAGTCACGCCCGTGACCCACATGTCACGGCCGTGACTTTCCAGCGTGATCTCTGCTTCGACACCGCGCCGAATTCCAGCCCACGCCGCATTTAATGCAGCCATCCAAAGTCACGGTCGTGACCCGACATGTCACGCCCGTGACATGTCACTTTTTGCCGCGCCGAATTCAAGCCCACGCCGCTGTCGGATCTGATGTGAATAGTGCAGTCACGCCCTTGGTCACGCCCGTGACCGAGGGCGTATAATCTGAAATTTTTTACTATAAATTCAGAGGTTCTCCTTGAGTCCAGGGTTCAGAATTTTTGGAGTGGGGGAGGTGTTGTTGGAGCCAATCTTTAGTATTTTTTTCACTTTCATGTTTATGTTCATGTGACTTTACTTTCATGCTCTCTTCCTTTTCTCATGCAATGTACTAGCTTCCTTTCAATGCAATAGTTTAGTTTAAGCTTGTAACTTGTTTTTCCTAGCTTGCAATCTCTTCTCTTAAGACTTGTAATAGTTTTCATTTAAATAAAAATTAGTTGTTCTCTTTATTTTGTCTCATCCTTACTTAGTTAAATTTTCTTATTATGCATTTTTATTTTTCTTCCTCTTTCCCCTCCACCATGATTAACTAATCCTCATTAGTACTCGATCAAAATGATCCGAGGATGAGTTAGACAAGTTATGATTTTCTAAAGTTTTCTTTTTCCATTTTTATAAACACTTGAATTACCATTGATTTTTAATTAGTGAGACCATATTTTCGATATATGGTTTTCTCTTATGTTTTCATACTTAGTTAGCCGAGAGGCTCAAAGTATGAATCGATCACTCAAGGGTAAAGAGAGTTGCACGCACCCCTCGAGAGAGGATGACGTAAATCTCCCGGATTGGAGTCAAATCCAATAGCGGGGTTCACTTCGTAAAGCAAGTTTTAGGTAATCGATTATAGGACGAGAGTCCGGTTGATTTTTCCTAAACTTAGTTGGGCATTAACCTCGAGAGAGGCATGTTCGAGCTTCGGGAACCTCCACGGTCAAGTAGTTCAATTTAAACGGAATTAGATTTAATTTCTTTTCACTTGTCTTTTCTCACTCCAAGGTGACTTTTGATTGAGTACTAGCCTCTTTTATCATCATCTAAACCCTAAATTTAGCTTGCAATTTCTCTTTTTCTAGCTAAGTAACCAAAACCCCAAAATATCATTAGATAAGATAATAGCGACTTTCCTCAAAGTAGAAGTAATCAACGCGCCCCGTGGAATACGACCTTGGTATTTCTTAATATCCTATACTATAGACGATAAGGTACACTTGCCTTTATCGGATATAGTTTTGGAGAAAATCTCAACCCTTCACTAAATTTCAAAACCGACAAATCTATATCAAGTTTTTGGCGCCGTTGCCGGGGACTTTTGCGTAGATATTTTGAAACAAGGATAGCTATTAATTTTATCATGTTGTTTTTATTTTAGTTTTTCTATTTTTGAAAATCTTAAGGGTGAAATTAAAATCTTGGAAAGGGACGTTTGGGGTGTCATCCCATCTCACCTCCTAGTACCTTGCAAACCCTTCACCAGGTAGATCTTGGGAAGTCCAAGACTAACTTAATCTGCCTAAAAGAACAAAAAAAAAATTTCTCTCTTTTTCTTCTTCCTTCCTTCTCTTTTTAGTGTATGACCCGTGGTAGCACTTCGATTCTTCCTTTTGATCCGTAAATCGAGCGAACCCTTTTGAGGCACCGCCGTTCTTGTGATCAAGGAAATCAAGTAGAATCCGAAGAGTCGATCGGGGACACTAACGCAGCGAACATGGATCATAATCTTAATCCTCCTAATCTTAACGAGCCAAATCCTAATGAGGACGCGCAACGGACCATGTCCTATTATGCGCGGCTGAATTTAGAAGGCACACAATCAAGTATTGTTCGCCCCACGGTGGCGAACAATAATTTTGAGATCAAGTCCAGCATCATACAAATGGTGCAACAATCGGTGACCTTTGATGGTCAACCGGACGAGGATCCAAACTCACATATTTCTTACTTTCTTGAAATTTGCGACACATTTAAGATCAATGGCGTCACCGATGACGCCATTTGATTACTTCTTTTTCCTTTTTCTTTGCGGTCTAAGGCCAAGCAGTGGCTGGGCTCCCTACCAAGGGGATCCATCACTACATGGGCCGAAATGGCAGAAAAATTTCTCAATAAATATTTCCCGCCTTCAAAGACCGCTAAATTGCGCACGGATATTGCGTCGTTCATGCAAATCGACTCGGAGACTCTCTATGACACATGGGAGCGCTTCAAGAAGCTTTTGCGCAGATGCCCTCACCACGCACTTGCCACTTGGCAACAAGTGCAAATATTTTATAATGTCTTAAATCTTCAAACGAGGCAAATGATTGATGCGGCCGCCGGAGGGACATTAAATAATAAAACCCGGATCGCCACTCAAGAGCTTTTCGAAGAGATGGCCACAAATGCGTACCAATGGAACATGCCCCGAGTGCGGCCTAATAAGCCGGCCGGAATTTTTGAAATAGACGCTAACGCAAATTTGGCTTTACAAGTTGAGCGCTTAACAAAGCAAGTGGCGGAGATGTCTGCTTCCTCCTCCACTCCTCCTTGGGATAATAATGTTTTACTTGAAGAGCAAGTTGATTACATGGGAAATCCGCCTCGGCCTTCCTATAACCCGAACACCGCTCCGTATAATAACACCTACAATGCGGGTTATAGGAATCATCCGAATTTCTCATGGAGCAATCAAGGAAATGCTCAACGTCCCTTAAATTCAAATCAGCCTCCAAATCAACTTCTTAATTTAACTCCCCCTCCAAATTTTAATCCACCCGGTTTTCCACCGCAACAGCAAAAGCCCTCTCCGCTTGAAGAGATTTTTGCAAAATATGTTGCTACAAATGAAGCGAACATCCGGAACCTCACCGGATCGATCAAAAATTTGGAGAACCAAGTGGGCCAGCTAGCAAAGATAATCTCCGAGCGCCAGCAAAGAACCCTTCCGGGAAATACGGAGCCAAACGCAAGGGAGAGCGCAAATGCGATTACACTCCGAAGCAGGAAGGAGGTGGTTTCAAAATAGGACGAACCCATGGTAACTTCCTCCCCTCCTCCTCCTCCTATTTTATCTTCGAATTTACCTGCTACGTTAGCTCCGCGCGCTTCTACTTCAAATATTCTGTATCCATCTAAGTTTAAAAGCGAGAGCGCCGAAAAGAATTATAAAAAGTTTTTAGATATTTTAAAGCAAATTCACATTAATGTACCCTTCTGCGAGGCTATCTCTCAAATGCCTAAATATGCGAAATATCTTAAGGAGTTGCTCTCCAATAAGAAAAAATTAGAAGATATTTCGTATATTTCTTTGAACGCAGAATGCTCCGCGGTTGTACTCAACAAATTGCCTAGAAAAGTGAATGACCCGGTACGGTTCTCCATCCCGTGTTTATTTGGCAATTCGTTAGTAAAACACGCTTTAGCGGATCTGGGAGCAAGTATCAATCTCATGCCTTTTTCACTATTTAAGAAACTAGGTCTAGGAAATCCAAGCCCCACTCAAATGAGTATTCAATTAGCGGATTGCTCTTTAAAATATCTGGTAGGAATAGTGGAGGACGTGCTCGTCAAGGTCGACAAGTTCATCTTCCCGGTGGACTTTGTCATTCTTGACATCGAAGAGGATGCCGAAGTACCCCTCATACTCGGCCGCCCCTTCCTTGCCACCTCCCGCACCATTATTGACGTAAGTAACGGAAAGCTCCTCCTTCGGGTTGGAGACGATGAAGTTTCTTTCGGCATAAATTCCTCGATGCGGAACACATTAGAAAACGACGATTCGTGTTTTTACCTGGAAGAGTGTTGGGAATTCGATTCACCTCCCGAGTTAGTCTCCACCTCGAGTCACGAGTCCGAGCTCACCGAACTCTTTTGTCTGGAAGAAGAAGAATTCACTCGTTTCACACCACCCGAACCACTATTTTTAGAAAAATTGAAAATCAAAACTTCTTATGAAGAACCACCCGTTTTAGAACTAAAGCAACTTCCCCCTCACCTTAAGTATTTATTTTTAGAAAAAGAGTCGAAGCTACCCGTCATCGTTTCATCCGAACTTAGCAACTCGAAAATTTCTGAGTTAGCTATTGTCTTAAGAAAGCACCGCCACGCAATTGCGTGGCAAATTTCAGATATTAAGGGTATAAACCCTTCCTTCTGCACTCATAAAATCTTTCTCGAAGATAATTCCCGAAATTCGGTCCAGCCTCAACGGCGGCTAAACCCTAACATGAAAGAATTCGTTAAGGCCGAAGTGATCAAACTATTGGACGCGGGAATTATCTACCCGATATCGGATAGTACTTGGGTTAGCCCAGTACAAGTCGTACCGAAGAAAGGTGGCGTTACGGTAGTAGCTAACGAGAATAACGAGTTGATCCCAACCCGTACTGTTACGGGTTAGCGGATGTGCATCGATTACCGAAAAATAAATGATGCCACCCGTAAGGATCACTTCCCTCTACCGTTTATTGATCAAATCTTAGAGCGCCTTTCAGGTCACTCCTACTACTGTTTTCTCGATGGTTTGTCGGGATATTTTCCAATCCCAATTTCGCCCGACGACCAAGAGAAAACCACTTTCACTTGTCCCTTTGGCACCTTCGCTTATCGAAGGATGCCATTTGGTCTTTGTAACGCGCCAGCTAAATTTCAAAGATGTATGCTGGCGATTTTTGACGAGTTAGTAGAGGAGGTGATGGAAGTGTTTATGGACGACTTTTACGTATTCGGAAACTCATTTAAAAATTGTTTAAAAAATCTTGAGCGTGTGTTGCAGCGATGCGAGGAAACGAATTTAGCACTTAATTGGGAGAAATGCCATTTTATGGTCAAGGAAGGATTAGTCCTTGGTCATAAAATTTCGGGCATGGGGATCGAGGTCGATAGGGCCAAGATTGAAGTGATCGAAAAGCTCCCCCCTCCAACAAACGTAAAAGCTATTTGTAGTTTCCTAGGGCACGCAGGGTTCTATCGGCGCTTTATACAAAATTTTTCCAAAATCACAAAGCCGTTAACCCATCTTCTTGAAAAGGAATCCTCATTTATTTTTAGCGATGAATGTCATTTGGCCTTTAAACTTATTAAAGAAAAACTTATAAACTCCCCGATTCTAGTCGCGCCGGATTGGTCGCTCCCTTTTGAAATCATGTGCAACGCGAGTGACATTGCGGTTGGTGTCGTTTTAGGCCAACGGGTGAGTAAGTATTTCCACCATATTTATTATGCGAGCAAAACACTCACGTCGGCACAAGCGAATTACACCACTACCGAAAAAGAGCTTCTAGCGATTGTTTTTGCCTTCGATAAGTTTAGGTCATACATCACCCTCTCGAAAGTTATCGTCTTCACGGATCACTCCGCACTTAGGTATCTTTTAAGCAAATCGGACGCCAAGCCTCGTCTTTTGCGATGGATCCTCCTCTTGCAGGAGTTTGACTTAGAGATCCGGGACAAAAGAGGAGCCGAAAACTTGGCGGCCGATCAACTTTCTCGTCTAGAAAACCCCGCCTCGGAAGTATTGATAGAATCTGACATCGATGATAAATTTCCCGAAGAGCGCCTCCTCGCTCTCAAAAATATTAATTCATCGTCTACCCCCTGGTTTGCAGATCTGGCTAACTATTTAGTAGCCCGGGTCCTGCCGAAAGAATTCTCGAGTCAGCAAAAGAAGAAATTCTTTTCTGATTTAAAGAATTACTTTTGGGAGGACCCCTTTTTATTCCGTGTATGCGCAGACCAAGTGGTGAGACGATGTGTCTCGAGTGAGGAGGGTCTTAAAATTTTACGACATTGTCACGAGGGTCCATCCGGTGGTCATTATAATTCAAACCGAACCGCGAGGAAGGCGTTGGAGGCGGGCTTTTATTGGCCCTCGCTCTTCAAAGATGCTCACACCCTTGTGAGTACTTGCGACAGCTGCCAGCGGTCGGGGAACATCTCTCGCCGGGATGAGATGCCCCGAAATATTTTCTTAGAATGCGAAATTTTCGATCTTTGGGGCATTGATTTCGTTGGTCCTTTCCCTCCTTCGTTTTCAAATAAGTATATTCTAGTAGCAGTCGACTACGTGTCGAGGTGGGCGGAAGCGCAAGCTCTCCCCACCAGCGATGCGTGAGTCGTCGTTAACTTTTAAAAAAATTATTCTCTCGATTTGGCACTCCGCGCGCTATTGTGAGTGATCGGGGCACCCATTTTTGCAATACTCAATTCACAAAAATCTTAGCAAAATATGGTGTCACGCACAAATTATCCACTGCATATCACCCACAAACGAGCGGCCAAGTTGAAGTTGTTAATCGAGAATTAAAACGGATCTTAGAAAAAATGGTTTCTATTAATCGGAAGGATTGGGCAATAAAGCTCGATGACGCGCTATGGGCCTATCGAACGGCGTACAAGTCCGCTATCGGTTGTACACCATATCGAATGGTCTATGGCAAGGCTTGCCACCTCTCGGTTGAATTAGAACACCGCACATTTTGGGCGCTTAAATTTTTAAATCTTAATTCTACTTTAGCGGGCGAACAAAGAAAATTTCAAATGAACGAATTGGATGAGTGGAGAGCGAATGCGTATGAGAGTAACAAATTATATAAGGAGCGAACAAAGTTTTATCACGACAAACATATAAAATTTCCAAAAACTTTTTCGCCAGGCGATCTCGTCCTCCTTTATAATTCTCGTCTTCGCCTTTTTCCGGGAAAGCTGAAATCTCGATGGTCCGGACCTTTTATTGTTAAAGAGGTTTGGTCCTATGGGACAATTCTAATTTCCCACCCGGAAAAAGGTTCCTTCAAAGTTAACGGGCACCGCCTTAAATTGTATCTTCCGGGAGACTTACCTAATGACAAGAGTGATGCGATATTTCTTCATAATATAACATGATCGGCAAGTGGGTCAAGCTACGCGAGCTTAAACAAAGTGCTTTTGGGAGGCACTCCAAGGTTATCTTTTTATTATTTTCTCTTGTTTTTGTTCTTTCTTTAACATCTTTTGTAGGTAATCGCGGCTTCCCCACAAAAGCTTCAAAAAAAAATTATCAGGGAAGCTCTTTTTCCTTCTTTCTTTTTCCTTGCATTTCTTTTTACCTTTTCTTACTTCATACTCATTTTTAAGCATTGGGGACAATGTTTAACTTTAAGTATGGGGGTGTAAATAGCCCTTTGTAAATATTTGTAAATAGTTTTAAAAAGAAAATTTTCAAAAAAAAAATGAACAAAAAGAAAATTTTAATTTTGTTTCTATGTTTTCCTTTATTTAAGCACTTGCAAAAAAACCAAAAACTCAAAAAAAAAAAATAGAAAACAGAAAAATTTAAATCTTGGAAAGGGACGTTTGGGATTTTATCCCATCACACCTCCTAGTACCTTGCGAACCCTTCACCGGGTAGCCCTTGGGAAGTCCAAGACTTAACAAAAATTGTTAAGTTTTAAAGCTAGTTTCTTTTCTTTGTAAATAGTTTTTAATGACAAAAATTCAAAAAAAAATAATATAAAAATTAAAAAAATATATATATGAAAAAACTTAAAACACAAAAAAAACTTTTATCTTATACCTCTCCTATTTGTTGTTTTTGTGATTTCTTAGAAATCTAGTTGAGAATGTTTATAAGCATGTTTAAGTTTTTAATTGGCTATAATTTTGCTTATCATAGTTTGTTAATTTTAAATTTGAGGTAATCTTGATTTAAGAATCATCTTATGATTTTAAATTGATTAGAGAATTTTGTTAGCATGACTTCTCTTTTTATTTTTAAATGGCTTCATTTTGTAGTAAATTTCCTAAACCTCTTTAGATTTCAATTATATTTTCTTCTAACTTATTAGATCTTAGGAATTTTAATTTTACTAGAATTTGCTCTCAATATGATTTAAAGCTAGCTAGATTTATTTTCCCCTACCCTACCCCCTTTGATGGCATAAAAAAATGTATTAAAAGATCATATGTCATGGGAATAAGAGGATAAAATTCATTATTCCCTAAAACATATGCACCCAAAATATTTGAAAAGATTATATGGCATGGAGTAAGAGGATAAAATTCATTACTCCTAAACCATATACATTTTGGGTTTTTATTAGAAGAGAAAAAAAAAGAAAAAAAAAGAAATTTCATGATAAATTCCATTTCCTCCATTCAAAAATGTCTCTTCTTATGCCAAATTTTATGAAATCCCCCTTAGCCAATTATCATTGTTCTAGTTTTAGTTGAAAATTATGGAGAGAGCAATATTTAGTAATTTACTTTTCCTTAAGTTTCTTTTAAGGTAGAGTTCTTATAATTTTAATTTAATTTAGTTATATAATTTCTACAATTTTGTCAAACTACTTAATTTTCTTGAGAAGTTCTTGCCTAAACATTTTTCCCTCTTTTCAAATCATCATCATAATTTAGGACTTAACTCCCCCTTGAATTTACTCTTAATTTAACTTTTGGTTAAATGAAATTTTAGTTTTAAATTAAAAATTTTTAAGGATATCTTATAAATTATGTCTCACACTTTTGCTCTGGAATAGCAAAACCTCAAGTATGGGGGTATTTGATAAGTAGTATTTTTATAACTTTTTAATAGAAAATTTTGTAAATATTTAATATGAATTTTCCTTTTATGTCAATTTTAGGTTATACGTTAGTTCTTTTTGTAATTTTGATTATAAATTAGCTTAATTTCAATATTTGCAGAATTTTGGGACAAATCGGGAAAAATGGCATGTCACGCCCTCGGTCACGCCCGTGACCAAGGGCGTGTAACCTAAAGATCAGTCCAGAATGATGTCGCGTTGTCTGAGCTAGCCCACACCAAGTCACACCCCAGGTCACGCCCGTGACCCAAAGTCACGCCCGTGACCAAGGGCGTGTAAACTTGGAATCTTCCACGTGGAGCCGCCGTCGAGACGTGGAGATGCTGTCGAGAAGTCAACCTAAGTCACGCTCGTGACCCACATGTCACGGCCGTGACTTTCCAGCGTGATCTCTGCTTCGCCACCGCGCCAAATTCCAGCCCACGCCGCATTTAATGCAGCCGTCCAAAGTCACGGCCGTGACCCGACATGTCACGCCCGTGACATGTCACTTTTCGCCGCGCCGAATTCAAGCCCACGCCGTTGTCGGATCTGATGTGAATAGTGCAGTCACGCCCTTGGTCACGCCCGTGACCGAGGGCGTGTAATCTGAAATTTTTTCCTATAAATTCAGAGGTTCTCCTTGAGTCCAAGGTTCAGAATTTTTGGAGTGGGGGAGGTGCTGTTGGAGCCAATCTTGAGTATTTTTTTCACTTTCATGTTCATGTTCATGTGACTTTACTTTCATGCTCCCTTCCTTTTCTCATGCAATGTACTAGCTTCCTTTCAATGCAATAGTTTAGTTTAAGCTTGTAACTTGTTTTTCCTAGATTGCAATCTCTTCTCTTAAGACTTGTAATAGTTTTCATTTAAATAAAAATTAGTTGTTCTCTTTATTTTGTCTCCTCCTTACTTAGTTAAATTTTCTTATTATGCATTTTTATTTTTCTTCCTCTTTCCCCTCCACCATGATTAACTAATCCTCATTAGTACTCGATCAAAATGATCCGATGATGAGTTAGACAAGTTATGATTTTCTAAAGTTTTCTTTTTCCGTTTTTATAAACACTTGAATTACCATTGATTTTTAATTAGTGAGACCATATTTTCGATATATGGTTTTCGCTTATGTTTTCATACTTAGTTAGCCGAGAGGCTCAAAGTATGAATCGATCACTCAAGGGTAAAGAGAGTTGCACGCACCCCTCGAGAGAGGATGACGTAAATCTCCCGGATTGGACTCAAATCCAATAGCGGGGTTCACTTCGTAAAGCAAGTTTTAGGTAATCGATTATAGGACGAGAGTCTGGTTGATTTTTCCTAAACTTAGTTGGGCATTAACCTCGAGAGAGGCATGTTCGAGCTTCGGGAACCTCCACGGTCAAGTAGTTCAATTTAAACGGAATTAGATTTAATTTCTTTTCACTTGTCTTTTCTCACTCCAAGGTGACTTTTGATTGAGTACTAGCCTCTTTTATCATCATCTAAACCCTTAATTTAGCTTGCAATTTCTCTTTTTCTAGCTAAGTAACCAAAACCCCAAAATATCATTAGATAAGATAATAGCGACTTTCCTCAAAGTAGAAGTAATCAACGCGCCCCGTGGAATACGACCTTGGTATTTCTTAATATCTTATACTATAGACGATAAGGTACACTTGCCTTTATCGGATATAGTTTTGGAGAAAATCTCAACCCTTCACTAAATTTCAAAACCGACAAATCTATATCAATAGTCCTGCGAGCGGTAGGCTCGGGTTATAAGGAAGGACTGGGATAGTCCTGTGAGCGGTAGGCTCGGGTTATAAGACTAGTGTAGTCTAGCGAGCGGTAGGCTTGTAGTTTAAATATAAGACTAGCGTAGTCTAGCGAGCGGTAGGCTCGTAGTTTAAATATAATACTGGCATAGTCTAGCGAACGGTGGGCTCGTAGTTTAAATATAAGACTAGTGTAGTCTAGCGAGCATTAGGCTCGTAGTTTAAATATAAGACTAGTGTAGTCTAGCGAGCGGTAGGCTCGTAGTTTAAATATAAGACTGGTATAGACTAGCAAGCGGTGTGCTCGTAGTTTAAATATAAGACTAGTGTAGTCTAGCGAGCAGTAGGCTCGTAGTTTAAATATAAGACTGGTTTAGTCTAGCGAGCGGTAGGCTCTACTTTATAAATGTTGATGTAGAATTGCGAGCTGGAGGCTCGGTAGTAAAGGGCTAATACATGTTGCCTGTATATAAGATGTGGTGGGTCTTCGGTTCTGTCTTAGTCGTCACACCGACAGCAGTTCGTTGACTCGGCAGTGCTAGTGGTTTTATGGGGGCCAGGTTGTCGTACTGCGCGTTCGACGGGACGGATTCCCTAAACCCTGCCTGGCCAATTCAGTTTAGTACGCAAGAGCTCGTGAGTACCGGGTACCGGTATCACAGCGTACGTTAGGGCCTAGGTCTGGTAGTGTGACTTACCCACCTAGGTGAGGAGACGCACGCTCCTCTGCCACCGTTTGACCACGACGGGAGGTGCCCGAGAGGTTAGCTACCTCCAAAAAGTGAGAACTAAAGGTCTGTACGTACAGAGTCGTGTGCGTGAGTTGCACCATTGCATTGCATTGTATTGCATATCATAGCATAACATTCTTGCATAAAACATAGACCTCATCGTATAAACTAGTATGAGCTCCTTTATACGATGAGTTTACCTTAGTACCAGATCCCTTAGCTTATGTGTTTTTGTGTGTGCATATAAGTTAAGGTTACATTTGTAGCTGCTCTTATTTATTATACCTGCTCCTTTACTTATACAGCTCTTTACTTATTGCTTATATACATACTCCTGCTAGGGTAGAGATGTTTTCATTACTTGTTTAGTATCTATATACTTGCTAGTCTCGCCAATGTCACTTGCTTTTGATTTACCCTTTGATTTCCTTTGCTTCCTCCTCCCGCACGGTGCCTAAGAGTCGCGGGTAGAGGCAGTGAGGAATATGCTGAGTCTTATAGACGACGGTCGGTGGACCTCATCATTTTAGGGATGATGCGTCGGAACAGCAGGACCCCGTACAGAAGGTCGAGATGAAGCAGAGCAGACACTACACGTCGTCGCAGCAGCAGCTACAGATGCTTGAAGACAGAGTTGATAGCTTCCGCATAGTTGTAGAGTGAGTGTTGTTGCACTATTTTTGAACATGTACTGGGCGTAAGCCCTTATTCTTTTAGTTCTTTCTCATCGTGGACATTATAATCTTGTATTATGATAGATATATAATGTGATTTTGTGGACTTGTTTCATTTAATACTTCAATTACTGTGATTATGGCTGTCTTGGATGATGATGAATAGCCGGCAGGATCGACGTCTTGTGGTGGCGACCATTGGGTGTAATGGTGTCGCCGCAAGACGGCGGTTCTGGGCAGTAAGACCCGGGAAAGAATGCAAAAAAATTAGGGTCTTACAAACTGGTATCAGCTTAGCCGACTTTCGATCCAAGTAAAAGAAGTCCACAAACCCTGGGCCACCCCGCTCGAGTTAGTTTGAGGACAAACTAGCAGCGGAAGCAATGGTGTGCCCATACGGGAAATCACATAACCTTGTCCACTTAACGATGAGATTAGGCCAACCTGACTAGTACACCGTATTGGTTTGACTTAGCAAGACATCTCATAAGGTATCTTAGTCTGACACCAACCTTGAGTTTATTTTGACCAAGTAATGGGATACCCCAAAATGACTAAAGGAAAGAGTCGAAAGCATGTGTAAGCATTCAGAGTTTGCTCTCTGATATACCCACGTCACTTCCTAAGTGAGATTAATACCCCTCACATGAACAAACATGACCATCTTAAGAGGTTGTGGTGCTTGTGTATCTACTATTAGATTAGTAGGAGACTCGTAGGTTTAACTCATGTGCCTAGAAGTCGATACCCCCCGCTTCCACCCACATAAAACCCATCACAAGATAAGGGTGTCAAATGTGGAATGAGAATTCCAGCCTAGAAGAAGACCATGTAATAGGATAACATGCATACGATCCTTGGAAAAGTTGCGATTAATGGTAGTTTCGAGGACAGAGAACCTTACCATATCCACAAATCACAAGAACTGTATACCCATAAGGATTTTATGCATACGTGGAAAGCCAATATTTTCGGATATAAGAAACTCATCACAAGATTACGGGAGGCTAATCTTGTTTCTTCGTTTATTGGGCCACTAAAATATTGACTTGGCTTGTTTTAGAAATATAAAAGGCCCTGTAATACAACTCACTGTGCACCTATTTTAGTGCAGGGTACATAAAGTGAACCCTAGACCCAAATCGGTGCACCCCCACCATCTGACTTATCCAAACGATCTGAATTTTACACCGTACATGTAAATTTAGTACGATACACATGTTGTCCAAAAATCAGAATTTTGGAGATAAAGTTCTATGGTTTTGGAAATGATTTCACTGCATACGATTGTGGTATACCTAAGGCTTAATGGAAACCAATCCACTCAAACCTTTTATGGATGGTAGGTCTCGGAAATAAAGGCCCCTGGACAAATTTGAGGCCATTTGGACCCCTACATATTGGTGGGTCCCACATGAAAGACCAAGGTAGCTTAAGATATTACCCAGGTTGTTACACACCTAGAGTTTTATGGATAAGAAATATTTCCTTGGTCAACTCTCTTGAAATTTGAAACATGTACTTATTATCAAGAGATCTTTTATCTCTGAAGGAATCAAAGACTTTGAGGATTGAGTCCCGTAGGGAACTGGGGTTCGTGAACTCTTATTACATTAAGCAATATTGAGAATTCCAGGGTCATGTTCCCCTAGATCAGTATAAAAATCTAGAATATTATAGAATTGAATAGATAGACTCGTGGTCTCCCTTAAATTTCTGAAAATTTTAATATACTTAACTATTGATTAGTTATCATACTTCCTTCACGAAATGGGTTTTGCACCCTTAGCCGCATAATTAATCTTCTAGAATTAATTTAAGGAGAGAAACTATGAACTTCGGCTGAACATTATCTTAGATCATGATTAGTCTCTGAAAATTCTGTTAAACCTATTGGCCCATGATAACTAATACTTGGTGTATAAATTGGGGACCCCATAGTTATGAAAGAAATAAGAATGAGGCCAAAAAAATATATATGACATTATGAAGAGTTGAAATTTGTAAATTGTCTCATACAAAACTTGGGGAATGATTTAGAGATCAATTCACGACATATTTACGATAGTTGATTCATAGGTGATAGGTCTCGTGCAAAATTTGAGCTTGTTTTGCGTTTAACAAAAATGAGGACTATAGATCTGACAGTTAATAACACATGATTTGGGATAAAAATCAGTAATGAGGCTTCAGGACGTTAATGCGATTGGGTGCACTTCAAGAATCAATTTTGGAGGATTTACAATATATGAACTTTATGAGCATTGGAATTGATGACTCACATGAATCAGGTACCAGAACTAAGCTTGATTATTACTAGAGTATCCTTTTAATTTAGTGAATGACCATGATGTGTTTACATTTACTAAATATAGTTTCGGATCTTAGAAGCATATTAAACGATGACATAAAGTATTAAAAGAATGACGATGTCATGAAAATTAGGAGAATTAATATTGCCCAAGCCATAAGCATATCATGACCTTGGATGACAAGTCTAAATTCTAATTGCAAACACCTAGAAAATAAGGGTACATACATCATATTATGGATTATAAGACTCAGTGGATTCCTACACTCGCCTTGTAAATATGCAACTTTACTTCAACTTATGTCCTCCCTCCACTATATATATCTTCATCAAACTGATAAATATTTAGGGACACCCAGGAAGAAGAACTTGGTTACGGACATAGTAAGATTTGATGAAAGTGCACTTGGGAGAAGACTGAGCATGAAGCGATGTGAACTAGACCTAACCGTTTCCAATATTAGTTGGGAGACGTGTTGCGCAAAAACTACTAAATCTTCCTAGTATATTCTGAACTCTGACTCCCGTAGACCCAACCTAAATTTCGGGTACGAAATTGTTTCTTCGTTTATTGGGATTTGTAACATCCCCAGAACAACTAGACCCCTAGGATGCATTTTGTCATGACAAGGTCATGACATTGCTCTAAGTGGCCAAAATGGCCCTAAGAACCAAGGTGAATAGGTAAAGATCACCTTGGTGTGCAAATAGTCAAATTGAGCCCAAGGCTTATGGCTTGATATCTAAAGCTTCAAAATTACAAGTGGGCCACACTAACACTCCCTAAACCCCTTAGGGAGTCCCTTGGGTCATTTAGGGCCCATTGAGGTCAACCCAATGATCAATTTGGCTAAGTCAACTTTATGTCCAAATAAGTCAAACCACTCAATTAAGGGTCAATTAGGGTTCAAATGATCAAATTAACCCCACTAATGTATTACAAACCCCAGATGGGGTACAAACCCCAGATGGGGTATAATGATCTAAAAAGTGCCTATCCAGAATCTCATAATTTTCTCAGTGGATTTTATGCATGTTTGCTACAAGATAAGGAATTTACAAAAATGCCCTTATGCCATAAAAGCCCACCTTTTTCTCCTCCAAAAATTCTAGCAATAATCATGGGGGTTCTAAATACTGAAATAACGAGCCACCTTTAATTTCATAATTTTCCATAAAATTATTCTCATTGAATTCATATAAACTTCAAAGGGGCAAAAATGTAATTGGTGCTAACACTAGTATGAAATAAATTTTATAAATTCCCAATAATTCACCAGAGGTCTAACCCAACATTATAGACCTATGACCAGAGATCTAGAATTTTCTAGATTCAAATACCAATTTTTATTTCATTAATTTGAAAGGGGCTAACTTTGGATTAAAACATAAAACCCTAAAATTTTAACTCCAAAAATTCTCTAACTTCAGAGGATGATGTATTCCAACCACACTAACTCATAACCAGAGTTTCAAGGGCATATAATGGGGCAAATGGGCCAAAATCACCTTTTTTCCCCCTTTTTGCTAAATGCACCCCAATTTTCCCTTAAGTCCCAAAACTTCAATTTGAATCTCAGAGAAATCCACTCATACACATGAGATGAAATTTAAACTAGAGACCATACATGACCTAAAGAAGCCCTCACCAAAATTTGGGGTCAACTTGAGGTGCCTAGCTCCCTAAATCACATTAATTTGATAAATCAAATAATAGACAAAACTATAGGAGAATCTTCTCCTAAAAATCTGAAATTTTTACACAAGGTAGTCCTAGGGGATATACATGCATGGTCCAAATTTCAGCTTCAATGGAGTTTCTATTGGAGAGATATGACCATTTCAAGTTCTAATCTAGTTTAAGACCGGTCCCACGAAAAATGGTGCTGATGGGGCTACAGGGACCCAATTAGAGTGAAATCAATTTCTAAATTTTGTTGAGACATAGATCTATAACTTTTATTTAGGAGACTTTTTCTGAATATGCCCTTAAGAGGGCTAAAAAAAATTATGAATGAGCCTGAAATATAAAGGCAGAATTGATTTCTATATAATAATAAATAAATAACAAAAAGGAAATCACTGTTCATCTTATTTCTAAAAGACCCGAAATTTTCAGTCTACAGGGCTGATTTCAGACCCATTTTCCCCGCCACCTAGGCACTCCTTCATCAGGCAAACACCACCATCTCCATCGTGGATGTGGGGTCTATGGATCCCCGGCGATGCCGGCACTGGCGGCGGCCCGTACGACAGTTTTGAGCTTGGGCTAAAATGCCCCCATTTTTTCGAAAATGAAAGAAGGAATCGTGCTCATTTGAGCTCGATCTCAACCTAGAAGATCTAGGAAGCTAGCACAGATGGAGAGGGGAAGGAAACTTGCCTCAATCGAGCTTGGTGGTGGACTTTTCCCGAAATCGCCATGGCCGACCATGCTCCAAGCTCTCCCATGCCGATTCCTCATTTCTCCATCAAATGCAGTGATCCAAAGCTCGATTTCAGTTGCTTGGCACCTTCTGAAGCTGATGGAGGGGTGTATTGGGGGTGAGGTTGGCTGGTTGTGATGATTTGAAAAGGGGGAGGTCGGCCATGAGCTTTGGATGCTCCTCCTTGGCTCCAAGTGTCCTCCACCCCCGAATTCCTGCTGGGAATTACTGCTGGAGATTAGAATTAAGCTTTGGGAGGGGGATTGAGTGTCAATTGTCACTCAACCCCTAATTCCATGCTTTGGCCATATGTGAAATTGGGGAAAATCCCAAATTCACCCTTGCATGTCACCTTCTTCCAAAATCTGAGGGGCAAGCATGGTAATTGGGTCTTGGGCCTCAGAATGGGCCTCTATTGAGTGCCTTAGTCTATTGGAATTTGGTTTGATTTCATATAAGCTCATTTTAGGCCTATTTGACCAAATGTTGACTTTTGAGTTGACTTGGTCAAATTGGTGAGTGAGATAGTCCAATGTGTTGGTCTTGAGTCCCTTGACACCACCAAATGTTGATTGGGTCATGGTGGTGCCCCAATTGGGTCAATTTTGCCAATATGTGTGATTTTGACCGAAATTGGGAAAATTTGACTTTTGTCAAATTGGATCAATTAATAACCAACAGATGGGTCTTTTGGGTCCTTTGTACCCCATCTGGGATTTGTAATACATTAGTGGGGTTAATTTGATCATTTGAACCCTAATTGACCCTTAATTGAGTGGTTTGACTTATTTGGACATAAAGTTGACTTAGCCAAATTGATCATTGGGTTGAGCTCAATGGGTCCTAAATGACCCAAGGGACTCCCTAAGGGGTTTAGGGAGTGTTAGTGTGGCCCACTTGTAATTTTGAAGCTTTAGATATCAAGCCATAAGCCTTGGGCTCAATTTGACTATTTGCACACCAAGGTGATTTTTACCTATTCACCTTGGTTCTTAGGGCCATTTTGGACTCTTCGAGCAACGTCATGACCTTGTCATGACAAAATGCATCCTAGGGGTCTAGTTGTTCTGGGGATATTACAGACCGTGACGCAGCAGACCGAACCAACGGAGGTCGTCAAGACCAGAAAGAGAAGTCCCGGGGGGTAGACCTCCTAGGACGAGTGGACCTTGGGTCCACTCGCCCAAGGCCTTCGCCCGCGTCCACTCGCCCGAGTGGGGGGCGAGTGGACCATGGGTCCACTCGCCCAAGGGTAAGGGCGAGTGGACCTATGGTCCACTCGCCCGGTGGGTTGAGTGGACCGTAAGGTCCACTCGCCCAGTAAGGGCGGTGGACCTCGGTCCACTGGTTCGACCCCCGGTAAGGAGGGGAGTGGACGTCTCGTCCTCCACTAGCCCCCCCCCCCCCCCCCCCCCCCCCTTGTTTTGACCGTCCAGGTTCGTGGTTGAGCTGCGGATAGCAGAATTTTGGCTATCCGCAGTCCAATTTTTGGGAAGTCTATAAATAGACCCCCATGGGCACCTTGGGAGGGATGTTGGTAACCCCCCCCCCCCCCCCCCCCCTCCCTCGCATGAGTGTTGTTAGCAAGCACTACCCCTCCCTCCCCCTGTCATTGAAGGTGGACGGTGAGGTGGCCTTTAGTGCCCTCCAAGGTGCCCAGGCTCAGCATTGGCTTGGGATGGGAAGTTCCTTGTGAGCTTCCGGGTGTGTGGTGGGACCTCCACGCTGCAGCTTAAGGGGTCCGTTTGCGGGCTTAGGAGTTCTTCAAGGGAAAGGTTCTTCGGTTCTTAGTGACTGGTCAAGGGTCTAGCTCGGGTCAACTAAGGGTTAGCTGCATCTCCCTTTCAAACGTCGAAACCTGTTCTCTGGTTTCAACAAGCGAGGATTGTGTACAACCCTCGTATTTGCCGAGCTGGTGTGACCCGACGCAGATGAGGTCGCAGTAGATCGAACAGTTGGAAATCGCCATGACCACGAAAAGAAGGCCCGGGGGGGGGGGGGGGGGGGGGGGGGGGGGGCAAGTCGCCTCGCTTGGACGAGTGGACATTGGATCCACTCACCCAAGGACCCGGGCGAGTAGACCAATGGTCCACTCGCCCGAGTGGGGGGGGGGGGGGGGGGGCGAGCGGACCTATGGTCCACTCGCCCCGGGCACGTGGGTGAGTGGACCTACGGTCCACTCACCCTGGCTAACTGGGGAGAGGACCTATGGTCCACTCGCCCGGTTGGCTGAGTGGAACGTGAGGTCCACTCGCCCAGTTCGGGTGATGGACCTTGGTCCACTCACCCGACCCCCAACAAGTGGGGAGTGGATGTCTCGACTTCCACTCGCCCCCTCTCCTGCTTCGATCGTCCAGGTTCGTAGTTGAGCTGCGGATAGTAGGTTTTTGGTTATCCGTAGCCCAATGTTGGGAAGTCTATAAATAGACCCTCATGGGCACCTTGGGAAGGGTGGGACTCTCCTCTCCCTCGCGTGTATCTTGTGAGCAAGCCCCCCCCCCCCCCCCCCCCCCCCCCCCCCCCTCTCATCCCCTTGTCAGCTAAGGTTGACGGTGAAGTGGTCTTTAGTGCCCTCCGAGGTGCCCAGGCTCAGCATTGGCTTGGGAGGGGAAGTTCTCCTTGAACTTTCGGGTGTGTGGTGGGACCTCCTCGCTGCAGCTTAAGGGGTTCGTTCTCAGCTTCAAGTGTTCTTCAGGGGCAGGCAAGATCTTTCGGTTCTAAGCAACTAGTCAAGGGTTCTAGCTCGGGTCAAGTAAGGGTTAGCTGCATCCCCCTTTCGAACGTCGAAACCGGTTCTCTGGTTTCAACAGACACCATTTTACAAAGGGAAAATATTGCTCCATGTTTACTTTTTGCTCAAAATGATTTTTTTTACCATTTTTCGTGGTACAAAATTAACAAGCATGTACTTGAGTGCATGTCTATGTGTTTGACCCAAAAAAATACTTCAAATTGGAAAAAATAGTTAATGCAAAATGTTAATAAAAATGTGCATACACGAACTCAAAGCTTAAAAAACCATATAGATTTATTGACTGGACGATGACAAATGGACTTTTTTCACGGATGGCCAAGAGCTCTTAGGAGAGCACAAGTAATATTGCTGGAAGTATTCATCACTAGAACAGCTTTTATTGAACTTTTGATTACCCGAAAATCGTCATTGATGTCAATCTTTTCATCTAATTCACATAAAATCGGATTGGTTTTATAAATTAGTATCGTCCTAATCATGATAGTATGATAAATGAATCAAACAA
The DNA here is from genome assembly GCA_033032865.1 of Dactylorhiza incarnata. Taxonomy (NCBI): domain Eukaryota; kingdom Viridiplantae; phylum Streptophyta; class Magnoliopsida; order Asparagales; family Orchidaceae; genus Dactylorhiza; species Dactylorhiza incarnata. Next base: position 31,225,166 of record JAWHQI010000003.1, on the reverse strand, counting down.
CTACAACTTATAATAGCAGATTTACAGTCAGATGATCCGCACGAAGAGAGCAAAAAAAGAGAGAAACAATGGCACAAACCATGCCTTATTCAGTTGCCTGCATAAAATCAGTCTCTGTAATCATACTCAAAACAAAGTATTCACCACATTTAGAATTCCATTAGAAACAAAACCACATTTTCAACCTACAGCTGGCGGTTGGGCGATGCCGGGGCAAAGGCTACGGGGGCAGGAAGCGACATCCTGGCAGGCGGAGCCTCGAGGAGAGGCCGAGCAGCACCGCCGCCGCCGGTGGCGGAGTCTCTTCGGCTGCCGCAGCTGCCAGAAAGCAGTCGGAAAGTCCAACCGAGAACATCGGGGGCGAGTACTTTGTAGAGAAAGAAAACATCATACCAGCTCGGGTACTTCACATATGCATCCCCTCGGCAGGCCCCAGCAACAATCAACTTTGCAAACTCTTCCACATGGGCTCCAAAGAGTGGCACCTATTCCATCAATGAGATCATCGTAACCTCACTAGAAAGATTAACCAAGCTACACTAGAAAGATTAACCAAGCTAAACGATGTGAAGATGATCCATGAAACCCATAAAATTACTAAAACCTTGCAAGGAGAATGCTCCAAGTAGTCCAGGTAACAGATTTTAGACAAAAAAATCGTATATTGAATGTACGAATTTTCTCCAAAATTGTAATGTTTTGAAAAGTTCACTATCATTTTTGTTATTGTTGTAAGAAAGCAAGGCTATAAGGATAGTTTAGTACAGCATAATCTCAGCATCTACGGATCTACCTAAACCAATTGGTTGTAGATAAAGGAGCCAGCATGTGTAATATATAAGTGCACCATATTTGTTAGTTTATCAATGGGGGACTATTTTTTAATTATATGACATGGGAGTGTGTAGTTAGGCATAGTATGCTCTGATATCATATTAGAACCAAAGCATCCAATCAAAAACTAATTTATTGTAGGTGAACTTAATCAATATTAAATGCACAATGCTATATTAATTTACCCAATCTAGGACTAAAATTTATGTTAAATATTAGGCCTGCATATGATATAGGGTACTACTCTGTACCATTCATGTTGAATTGTTGACAGTGGGAGATGCGATACTAGAGTAAGATCAAAGCTAATAAAGAGGCAAAATTGAAAATACCTCCCTCTCTTCTTTCCATTGCATCTCTGCACCTTCCTCCAACATAAACTTGGTCTGGTTCATCTCCCTGCCAATCCAACCATGGGTTGCTATCGTGATTCCAACGTCATCTTTCAACTCGAACCTTAATGTTTCATAGAAATTTATGACTGCTGCCTTCGCCGCCTACAAGATCCACGCAAAAAGAAGAAACATGTCGCTTTTTTAACCAGCTAACATAACGTAATAAAAATATTTGGCAACAATCTCTATGTTCTCACAGCATATAGGCTCATTCTTGGCATGGGAACCCAGCTTTCAACTGATGCGTTGACAATTATCCTCCCTCGACTTTCCTTCAAGTAAGGCAGGGCGACAAATGTGGGATACACGCTGCCCCAGAAATTTATGTCCTGATGCAAACACAAACTTTTGAATTATCTTGGTTACATATAAAATATACTGTATAGATCAGCATGTTGGAAACAATATAATGAATTGTAAAACAACCAACATAATGATGACATCATGTAAAAGATTCACTCCAGGTAAGAAAACTACACCATTAAATGTGGCAAAACTGAAGAATCAAGGACTTCTTCGAAGAAAAAGTTATGTCCCAAGTTGGTGGTATTAACAAGATGATCCACTGTCAAAACAACAATGAATATAAAAACATTTAGTACATTAAAACAATAATAAAGGAAATATTATCATACAATAAATTTAAAGCACTGTTTTTTAGTTAGTATGCATAGAGGATTCATAAAACATGAACACTAAAGAAGGGGATAGAAGATACAAAATAATCTCTAATATTTCATTGATTTCACTTATACAAACTGCCGTATATAATCTAATCTGCAGTAAATAATAGATAGCAAAGGCAAGTCTATTCATCTGTCAGTGCTTCAAACTCCAATGGTTTGAATTTTGTTGTTCGGAGTGCTCTGCATTAATTCCTTTACCAAATACCATTGAGTGAGGTTTCTAATCAAAACCCCCAACAACACCAAAAAGTATAACATTTCAGTATGATCTTAGAGGGTTACATACAAAATACCAGATTCTTTTAATGAGGAAACATAGAACAGGACAATGAGAACTCACAACGCCCGAAGTAATTCACAGTGTCTGTGATGAATCTTCGACAATCCTCATCCTTAACTACGTCAGCAGCAACTACAACAACATGTTTAGCACCAAGGAGTCTAGCATTCTCTCTAATCCCCCATAGCCTATGATCTCTTTTTGCAACTAGCACCAAGATTGCTTTTCTCTGAGCATACTCGTACGCAATTTTCTGCAAAAAAACGCCTCCTTTCAGACTACAAGAAAATAATAGAATGCAAGAATAATCCCATTAGTTTATGAAAATGATGCAATTAGGTACGCGAAGCTGAAAAGGAACTGGTTTATTACATTTTGTTTATGTAAATTCAGCTTCTAAGATGTCTTCAATTAGTTTTTTTTATCAAGGATGTTTTTTTTGTTCCAATAAGCTCAAAAACAAATGCTCTTTCCTATATGAAGTTAATGATCATGGCAGATTTGTGGGCTTCAACATGGGCAAACGATGAACATCCAATTTATCCCATGAAAGCATGTTACATGTGATAAAATGTCTTAACCTAACAAGGACGCGGCAATAACACCAATGAATCTTATTAGATGTTCATGCTTAGGTGTTTTCTTCAACATAAAATGTCTATCTTGCATATTTTGTTGATTTACAATAAATTAAAGCTAAGAACATCATTAAAATATCAATGTAAGGGAATAACGGAATTCAAACCATCATAAGAAAATCATCATTATAAGAAAATTATGCACTACAATAACATCATCATAAGAAAATCATCATTATTACCTCTCCAATGGCTGAGGAAGCTCCTGTGATAATGACCACCTTGTTCTCCACGTCTTCGCTAGTTAGGCTACGGTAGATCCACTCAACTATGTTGAGAATGGAGAGTGTCGGCCATGCGAATGCCATCATGACCAAGCTCGCCGGAGGCACAACGAGGTTCAACAAAGAGTTTAACAAATCCATTAATTTACAACTCTGTGAAGAACAGAGGAAAATGAAGACGCCGATATGTGTTATTAAAGTGAAGGAGAGAACTCCTCCTGTACCTGTGAAAATGGAGATAAGTACGAAGGGGAAAGAGTACATGCACGCGTCGGGATGAAAGCTTCGGATGCGACACATGGAAGATGACTTCGGAAGCTTCTCTAGTTCGCCTCCAGCTATCTAATGCCGTAATTTTCGGGCCGTGTGCAGCTTTTTTTTTTTGTTCTTGCTCTTCTTCAATGCTCAAAATTTAGATTCTACGATGTGTCCAGCTGAATTTTTTTTGGGTGATATTATTTTTTCTCAGATGAATTTCTTCATACTTTGAAGGGCGTCCGGACCTTGAATGCTCTTCATGGAAATGCTTAATCTGACCAGCGATCGAAGTTACTTTGAACATATTTGATTGAGCAGGTGAAAGGTATCGCCTTTCAGAGACTCAGGCTTCATTTGGTTTAGCGGTTGCGGTTGTAAAGGGAGCTGTTGCAATGGGAGGTTTGTAAATGGAGCTGGTGGAAACTGAGAGATGAAAACGGAGTTCTGTTTGGATAATCTATGTTTGCAGAGCTGTTCAGAACTGAGATTCATTTGGCAAAACAGCGGTTGCGTTTTATAAATATTTTTTATTATATTTTATTTTTTATATTAATATATCAAATACGGAATTTTTTATATGCGGGTGTACGGATGATTTCAAATCGAAAAGTGATCAACATGAAAGTTGTAGATCTCGTTGAGACGAACAACTTTCATGCTGGTCACATTTTTATTTGAAGCTTTTTTGACCCCTCAAATCAGATCCCGAAAAAATATACATATATAAATATATAAAATTATATATAAATATATAATTTCTTTATAAATTATGTTATATATATTATAATATTAAAAAAAAATTGTTTTTGTAATTTGAATTTACTGTTTAAAGTATATAAATTGGATATATTTGTAAAAAAGGCTGCTCCGCCTCCCTCCTCCTCCCTCCGCCAGCAGATGTTATGGGTTGCCGCCGGCGGTGGAGGCGCCGGCGGCCTGCCCGGAGCCCACCGGCGGGGTCGCCGGACTCCGGCGAACCCGCCGGGGGTAGTCCGGCGGGGCTCCGGCAGGGCCACCGCCGGCGGTGGCCGTGACCGTGAGCCCTAGATTTGGGGCTCACGGTCAGGGCCACCGCCGACGGTGGCCCTGCCGGAGCCCAGCCGGACTACACCCGGCGGGTTCGCCGGAGTCCGGCGAACCAGCCGGTGGGCTCCGGTCAGGCCGCCGGCGGCAGCCCAAAAAAAAAACCCGCCTGGAGCGGTGATTCCTGCACGCGGCAATCTGCATTCCCTGGAGCAAACGCCGTAAACCGGAGCTCCAAGTCGGGGTTTCCAACCGCGACATTTTGAGGCCGCGTGAAACGCCGGACGGATAGAAATGAGGCGGCTAAACAAATGGGAAACGGGCCCAGCGTTGCGTTTTATCCAAACGAAACGGAGCTAAAAGCTTAACCAAATGAAGCCTCAGTAAGTTCAACTCAATTCGGGAGTAGTTTAATGATTTAAGCTTATATAAAAAATACTTTGGGTTTAAACCGGTTATTGTTCGTCGAGTAGTGGTCATTTGCTCAATATTGGGATATCTCGTATGCATCTCAGATATCATCCGGCGCCGCTAGAGTATTTCTTCCTCAATGTCGCTTGTCGTCGCCATTTTCCGGCCACTGTGAAGCTTTTTCTCCATTTTGGAAACCAAGATACTATTGCTTCTTTTTTCCAATATTTTACTATAGTCTAGCTTTCGGCATTTTACTCCATCTCAAATGTGTTCGTTCAGGGCTTCGTTTAGAATCGTAGACGAAAACAACATTTTCCTCCATTTAAAATCATAGATGAAGATGACAATTTTTAGGGGATCTCAGATGTCTTATCTGTCTGAGATGCCCTTTGAGATATCTCAGTTGTTATAGGAGAAATCTCCTAGAAGTTTTTTGAGGTCTCACAGATATTATAAATGTTTCAGAGATGTCTAGCGTGACATCCCAGATGTCATTTGACATCTCAAGATGTCTTTTGATACATGTCAGAGAAGTATGCTACATCTCGGTGTGCATAATTTTGTGAACACATATGTCATTTGAGACATCTGAGATGCCATTTTTGACATCTGAGATGTCTTTTTACATCACACAGATACCATGCTTATACGATGATTTTGTTTTGTATATTCAGAATTGAACCATCTCTAAGGGTTCTTGGAGTGTTAACTTTCTCTCATCTAAGTTGTCCATGTACTAGAAGCAATTGTAATGAGTTATAACAACACAATATACAACTTTGAGATGGGATCAAAAATGATAAAGCTAATTCTAAATGATGTAGCAATGATTCTTGGCATGCCAAACCAAGGCAGAAAGCTGAAGTTGTTCAAATATTATTCTCCAGCTATTAAAGAAAAACTTGGAGGACATACTTGATTCAATTTCAACTATGGACTACAAGACTGAAGAAAAGTACTTGAAAGATTTGGTTTAATATTTGCTATTACATTATTTTTTTCCATGCAACAAAAACAAAATTCCACAACTTTACATTTCACTTTTTGACCCAATAGAATTTGTTAAGTATAACTAGCAAAAATATGTACATTCTTATCTTATGTCTAGTGTGTGAGGCTTAACTGAGAAGAAAAAAAAGTTGAAGGAGGAACCTTATCACACCTCCACCACAACTGTCATATTGTATGAGTCTGATCTGGCCACACAACATATAACTATCACATTTTTAGCATTAAAAAGTGATATAAAAAGAACAACCACAAAGCTAACTCAAAGCATAGCAGAAAGGTATTAACCCAAAGTCAGAGAGTGTCCACATCTATAGCACCACGCAAGAGTTTTCGGCCTTATGACCTTATTGTTGGGTTTCTAGGGCATCAGAGGCGCAATGGAAATACATGAAACCCTCGATAGGATCCATGTGAAACACAATAAATCAAGAACAAGTTTTATACATGCGTCGAAATCAAGTTTCAAGAAAAATAACTAGCATTTGAGACCGAACGTAGAATATTATCAGCGTCTTTAATGGTAACCATACAAACACTAGAAGCACCTTGCAGTCCATTCAATGGGCTCGGGGCTAGAAGATGATCGCCTCTCCTCTGTAATGAAATGCTAGTTTCATTCTCTGTAGAATTTTTCTTCTCCATGTTCTCTCTTACGGTTTCTCCATTACGGGAATGAGAAAGAGATAACGGTTTTTTTACGTCTACAGAATGGGAAGGAAGAAAAATAAAGGGCGGTTACGATTCTTACAAGACATTCTTAAGAGGAACCTAAAGACATGTCTTTTGAAAACCTCTAAGTAGTTTAAAAAATTACACGCCCTTTAAACCGCTAGATAGAAAACTTTAATGGTATTGGGAATTCCCATTTCGGTTCATAACCAAATTTATTAATTCTTCTTATGATTAATTCCTAATTAATCAAATATCATCCAACGTATATCTAATATATGTATTTAAGGTTTGGTTTCATAAACCTACATGATCAATCACTCCACTTTCCGCACATCCATATGTGCGACCCTATATGCTTATATTACGTTGGCAGTAAGACTAATCTCTTGACTACTTATATATCACAAGATTCTAAAAATCTCACACTTGAGCTAGAATGTATCAACCACAATCTCACAAACAATGAGCGGCATCTAGCAATGCATCATTCGTACCTAAGTAATATAAGAGTTGATAACACAATGAAAGAATCTTTTAGTGCCCAATGTGTAGCTTAGTCCCTTTATCTATGACATTCAAACTGAACTCGAGGCGTAGACTGTGTCACCCTCTTAATTATTCAATCTTTCCTTTCCTGATTCCCAAATGAACTATATGAAACAAGTAAGCTCAATATCATATATTGACACGACTTAGCATGACCATGCATTTTCATAGTCCCACTCCATCAAGGTGCCCATAGATATTACTCCTATTACATAGGAGGATAAATCCAATCTACATCGCTTACAACCACCTACATGATTTGAAACACACCTGATAACCATCGTTATTATCATCCTTTCTTAAGGAAAACTCTTGATGGTATCAAAGTATGCTCCTGATGTCGCTTGAATTATACACTTTATTCTACGCTTCATCAGTGATTATTTGTTATAAATTGATTAAATTTAATGTTTTATATGATATTATGTGTTTAATATGTGTTTTAAGTGTGCAGGAGTAGGTGAATTCGAATTCGGATGAATCGGGACACTTTTGGGGCCTAAAATGAATCTAAATGATAAAGAGACACGTCCCAAAAGACTTGGGGGAAGCATTAGTTTGTGGCCCAACACATGGTGAAAGTTATAGGGATCAAAAGACGCAACTTTTGGAGACACGTAGCCTGTGACACACGCCTGTGTGCTTAGGGCGTATGTCAATTTTTGGTAGTTCTTGGCTCTACACATGACCAAGAGTGAAGCGACGCGATCTTTGAGGCACACGGTCGTGACACATGCCCGTGTGCCAAGATTATGATAGGTTCCATATGTTCTTACTCTTCTTCCTTCCTCTCGATTTTTTGTGTCTTGTTGTAGTTTGTTTATGTAATCATGTCTCGTCTTGTTGTCTTTGTGTTGTAAACTCTACTTTGTTTTAATCACTCAACTACTTTTCTTCTGGTTCAACTCTTGTTAAGATTTGTCTGTGTTTATAATAGAATAAAGTGTTAGTTCGCGGTTAACTTCTTCATATCAGTTACAAGTAACTCAGGGCGTATGATTTTGGGTATTGTTGCTTTGTAAAGAACATACATGGGATAAAAAGGGTCGGTTAATATGCTAAAGGAATAAAAAACCTTATTCTTCGGCCAAGGACATTACAAAACCTAATGACCGGGTTCACGAAACAGTAAGGCGATCATTAGAGCCCCCTTCTCATAGTTCAAATCTTAGCTTCGGTTGTCCCGCCCTTAGGAAGTCAGAGTGAGCGTGGAACCCTAACGGTCTAGTGAAGAGGGTGAAAGAGAAATGATATATTTAAATTAAAACAAAGAAATATATATATATTATTACAACATAGAAATAACTACTTTTCACAAAACAAAATTATTATATGTTAATCTCTATTTTTTGATTTCGTGAGTCAAATAAATGCATCAAAACCTATCTTAATCTTGAAAAATCATATCCTAGATTAAGAACTTATCTTCATATAAATTAGACATAATAATATAAGAAGAGATGAAGAACGATACTTATAACGACCCTGTGCAATACAACCTTGATATTATAAATCAACTACTGCATATGATATGTGCGCTTGCCTTCAAATACATACTCTATCTAAATACTTTAAATCATGACACGACTCGTGCATATCAAGTTTTTGGTGTCGTTGCCAGAGACTTCACCATTGTGATATCTAAAAATCTCAATTTCTATTAATTATGTCATAAAAAGAAAAGAAAAAAGTATTTATGTGTGTTTGTTTGTATGTTTTTATTTTTCTTGCAACTTGGATAAACTTTGTTTGATCTAGTTAAAAGGTCGGAAGCACAGTAAAATTTTTCAAAGATGACGAAGAAATTGAAGAAATTAACTTGTACCATAAAGATCAGTGGACATCACAACAAATTAGAGCTCTTAACGAAGCTAAACTTGCCACATGAAATGGTCATTCGGGATCCGAAGATCTGACAACATAAGGCTAAACGCAGTGAAGAACAGAAGCAAATCATTATTCAAGGTCTATGGAAGTTCTTATCACATTTTTCTCTTATTATCTTGGTTGATATGTTAATCGATCTTTTGAAAATATTTTAGATATTTAACTTAGTGTTGGAAAAACCTAGGTTATTTACGTTAGATGATATTTGATAGATAGTCGTTCGAAGTGATATTCTCTATAAAATATTTCACCTAATTTGTGCTAAAAACCGTCTCCTAATTTTTAGAATGTGGGCTACTATGATTGCGATCTTTGTTCATCATATTTTTGGATTTTAGTACCCTAATTAATTGAATATATATAATAGATATCAGTGTTTTAACAACTAAGTTTTGATGAATTTGAAACTTATTTTCCAAATTTTTGAAAAAAATTTAAGATAAAAGGAAATATGTTAAATTATTTGGAAGTTATAATTATCTATAGATTGGAAGAATAAAAATATTTTACCTATTGGAAGAACGAAATTTCAACATTAAAGAGGGCCAAAGAGAAGAATCTTTGATATTCGGACGAAAAATTCAAATTTTAAATAGAAATCGTAATCTATGACGCAACGGAGCCACATCCTGAATTTCACAAAATTTTGAGGGTTTTCTGGGGCACACGGCCTAGACACATGCCATTGTGTATCGGTCGTGTGCGCCCCAAACTTGGCCAAAATGCTTCAGGAGAAGTGTGGAGTTGAAAGGTGCATTCAGAATTTCACACGGCCAAGGCACACACCTGTGTGCCACGAGCGTGTGCACTCTTTTTAAATCTAACATCGTGAGTCGTCGTCCCCTACCTTTCTTCCTCCAAGCCCTAGCTGAGAACCCCCCCCCCCCCCCCTTCGCCTGAAAAGCACATTTTTGGTCATTCCAAGACCGATTCTTCAGCAAATCACTTGATTTCGGAAGATTTCAACTTCTCTCACTCAGATCTACACACCTAGGTAATTTATTTTCCAATTTCTCCATAAAATTTTTCTTTTCAAATAATCTCATTTGCATATTTTCCATTTTGTCTGTGAATTTTTCTTGTTCTTTTCTTCTCTTCTCTTCACTATTGTACATTGTTTTATGAGTTTTAATCAAAACATTTTCATGCGATTTCTATATTTTTAGCAATGATCATGCCAAATTTTTTCAAAACCAAAATTTTCTTATATATAAAAATCCATGAGTTATATATATTGTGTTCGTGATTTTTACTTATATTTGTGTGATTTTTCGTTCTTTGTTTGATTTTTTATTTTCATATATACATATATATATTTATATTTATATATATTTATATATATATATATATTTATATACGAGCAGCTCTGCACGGGCTTCTCCCGTGCTCGCTAACTCTTAGCAGGCTGCGCCGGCATTCGAGCGTGATGCGTGCATTTGAGCGTGCTGTGCTCGCATTCGAGCGGGTTGTGCCTGCATACAATAGTACCCGACCGGCGATGGCGGGCTTCGCCCGCCCCCGGTGGGTTTCGCCCATCCCCGGCGAGTTTCGCCCGCAACATATGCATATGAGTACTCAAAATGCCAGTAAAAAAACATACATCAATATTTTATAATTATTTGTTTCAAAAACATTTATATTTTAACAAAAAATTATTTTAAGGTAAGCCAATATATTTTGAAATTAGTTTTTGGAGGCTTAATGATAACCTATCATAGTAGGTCTAAGAGGTCTACTAAAAAACTTTTGGATTTTATGAATTTTCATATTATTTTTATTATAGGGATATGATGTAATTACACAAATAGTCATTATATTTTATGAATTTCCTTTTTTTTATAATATATGTTAAGTCATTGGAGTAAAAGAATGATGATACATTTGGCAATTTTGAATGTTACACCAAATGCAACTTCTTCTATATAGTAGTTAAGGATCTATACATATATATTATCATATATACATATACATATATATGTATATATATGTATATATATGTATGTATATATATATGTATATATATATGTATATATATATATGTACATATATGTATGTATATATATGTATATATATGTATATAGATGTATGTATGTATATGTATATATTGTTGAATTTTTGAAGTGGAAGAGGGAAGTCGGGCGGTCTGCGGGTTGATAACCGCAGAGATCGCGCGGTCTGCGCGGTTTGTTCTGGCGATCTGTTCTGATCGTTCAGGATGCTCAAGTAATTTTAGTTTCCTTGTTGTTGCGCTGAACGACCTGAGGAAAATTGATCGCGGAGTCCGCTCTGTCTGCGGGTTGGCTTCTGGCCGGGTTTTGCCTTAGACGATTGTTGTCTATGCACTTGTGAGACCGGGCGGTCTGTTGCGAGACCGCGTGTGGGTTGATGGGCGGTTATTGCATCTCTCTCGGCGGTGATGACATCTGTCCTCCTGCCTATAAATAGGGGTGCAGAGCCCGTCATATTATATAGAGAACTGTAAGAACTAGAGCCTGGATTGTTTGTGCCGGTCTCAATTTGAGGACGTGCAGTCTTGGAAGCGGTTTGACCTTTTGTTGTGTTCACATGTCCGCGGCCAGCAACGAGCGGTCTGTTTCCTTAGTGACTTTCCAACGGTTTGAATAATCAGTTCGTCACCGGTCTCCGTCTATGATCTGGATTGTTTAGTTCTTGTGCTGTTCGCAGCAAGCTTGGCGATCAGGCGACCTCAGCGGTCAGGCGATCTCGAGTTGCAGGTAGGCGACTACTAGAGCAGTTTCTTCTGGTTCTGTTCGCGGGTAGCTTCAGTGATCGGGCGACCTCTTGGTTTGGCGGCCTGAAGTGCGGACAGGTTCTGTTTTCAGCAGTGGAATAAAGCAGCAGACTGTGCGGTCTGGAATTGCGGTCTGGCAGCTCGCAGGTCATCACGCCTGCTTCTGTTCGCGCGGTCTCAGGAGTAAGCAGCGCGGTCTGGTGGATTTGCGGTCTCTGGCGGCTTCTATTTGGCAGTTCGCCGAGACTTGTTGTTTTTGTTGTCTTGTGCTTCTCTCCTTCATGATTCTTATGAATCATGTCTCGCCATGTATACCTCGCATTGTAAAGAAGGAACTGTAGTCAATTTTCAAGTGCATTATCCTGTCTTCTCATTGTCATTGTGTTGTTAAACTTGTGGAAAGTTGTGAAGTATTCCGCTTAATTTGCTTCACCTCCAATCCTCTCAAAATTTTAACATATATATGTATATATATATGTATATTCCTGTCCAAAAAGCCCCCCGGGCCCGGGCTTCAAGCGGGCTTCTCGGGCACGAGTTTTTTGGAGTCGGGCCCGGGCCGGGCCCTTGGTTGCAGCCAGGCCCGGCATTCACCATTGGAAGGGGGCCTACCTAGGCCCCCAGGGCCCGGCCCGGGAATTTTTAAAATTTTTTTTTATATAATATATTTGCTTAAATTTTTTATTAAAAAATATAAACTATAAAATATAAATTGAAAAAAGATACGAGAAAAAAAGTGTTTTATTAATGTTGAACGAAAATGAATTACATAAAATTATACATATGCGTATTTGAAAATTTGAATTCCAAAGGTAAAAAAAATAATTGTCCGTATAAAATAACTTTGCAAATATAATTATTAAAAAATAAAAATTTCATATTTCGTCCGCCCTTCACAAAATTCGGCTCGCCACCTTTGAGACTTTGAGCTTTAAGCTTTGAACTAATTTAAGTTGATTGCGTTTATCTCGTCTTCCATTTCGGACGAGCTATCCTCCAAATTTGAATTATGCTGCTTCCTCCTCATTGCATCCAAGTGATCCTTGTAGCATATGTAGATTTCGAGTGATTCTTCGCTTAGACGACTTCTCCGCTCGTCCAACACTCTGCCACTAAGAGAGAAAACAGACTCCGAAGCTACCGTGCTAGCTTGGATCGTTAGTAAATCTCGGGTCATATTATCCATAATAGGATAACTATTACTTTACCTTTACACCATTTTAAAAGATCAAAATTTTCTATTTCGTCCGTACTCATAAAATCACGAAATTGTGTTTTTGTATACAAACCTAATTCATTTAAACTACTAGGAGTTGTGCGCGCTTTTTTCCTAGATGCAAGCTCTAACATTTTATTTTTATAACTATCGAGTGTTTTTGGTTGCCACACATCCTCTCGGGGCCGCGATTCGTATAAATTATTGTAATAATTATAACATTTAGTAAAAATAGTGTTAAAATTTAAAATACTAATATTATCCAAATTTGAGTAACTAATATTTTCGCCTAAATTATTATTTATTTCTTCTATTAAATTTTCAAGGCCGTTAACGCCGAATAGATGATTCAAAGCGGTGACGCATGAAAACATCGCTGACATTTTTTTATATTATTTTAAAATTTTTGTTTACATTAATTCTATTAAATTTTGTCATCTGATATGTTGTTTTAAATAATTTAATTTTTGTGTTATATTAACAAAATTTTCAATAACTAACGGGCTAATAGGATAATATACGCACGATAAAAAATTTGTTGCTGTGTAAAAAATTTCTAATAATTTCATATAACTTTCTAAAACCGTCCAATCGGACTCATTTAAATCGAATATACCTAACATAGTATAATATTCAATAAGTAGTGATTTTTGACGAATCGCCCGTTTTAATATTTGTAGATCGAGTTCCATCTTATTGGCATGTCAAATAAATGTTTCAAAAAAAAATTCACCGTGTGCGTTTACGAATTTTTTAAAATTTTGCCGCCGTTGTTTAAAACTATAAATAAATTGTAACATTAAACAAATTTTATTAATACATGGTTCCATATAAGCTAAACTATCATGTACGACTAATTTTAAAACGTGACAAATACATCGAGTATGAAAAAATGCACTGTTTAACATAAGTTTTAAATCACGTTTTAACCACTCAATTGCGGTGGTATTATTTGTGGTGTTATCGAAAAAAATACTCATAATTTTATGTTTAATTTTAAATTCCCGCAAACATTTTAAAATAATTTGATAAATCGCTTGACCGGTGTGCGGGAGTTCGAAACTTTCAAAATATATTATGCGCTTATTTAGATCCCAGGAAACGGGATCGACCCAGTGACAAGTGATACAAATATATGATAATCATAATTTTGTACTACTTGTCCAAACGTCGCTCGTTAAACTCACTCGACTCTCAAAATTTTCAAAATAATTTATTAAAGATTGTTTCGCTTATAAATAATATTTAAGTGTGTCGCGCTTAATGGTGGATCGACTTTCTTGATGATATTTGGGTTGAAGCCCTTGATGTATGTACTCGGTCTCCTCCACGTCATCATAGTGGTTGAACGGCAACCCACGTCTGATGACGTTCTTCACCTGCAGCTCCCGCTGCTGACCTTGATCGTGTGACCATATTTGTCCGAATCCCGATAATTGCGTCTGGCTGGACTCGGGAGCTTGCTTCGCAATGCATGACTTAATGTGTCGTCGAGTGTCGAGTTGCCACTGAGGGTGAGCAGTTTCGCGCAAAGTTTGCACTTTGCCCTGTGTTCGTTACCGGCGAGTTTCGCCCGCAACATATGCATATGAGTACTCAAAATGCCAGTAAAAAAACATGCATCAATATTTTATAATTATTTGTTTCAAAAACATTTATATTTTAACAAAAAATTATTTTAAGGTAAGCCAATATATTTTGAAATTAGTTTTTGGAGGCTTAATGATAACCTATCATAGTAGGTCTAAGAGGTCTACTAAAAAACTTTTGGATTTTATGAATTTTCATATTATTTTTATTATAGGGATATGATGTAATTACACAAATAGTCATTATATTTTATGAATTTCCTTTCTTTATAATATATGTTAAGTCATTGGAGTAAAAGAATGATGATACATTTGGCAATTTTGAATGTTACACCAAATGCAACTTCTTCTATATAGTACTTAAGGATGTATACATATATATTATCATATATACATATACATATATATGTATATATATGTATATATATGTATGTATATATATGTATATATATATGTATGTATATATATGTATATATATGTATGTATATATATGTATATAGATGTATGTATATATATGTATATATATGTATGTATATATTGTTGAATTTTTGAAGTGGAAGAGGGAAGTCGGGCGGTCTGCGGGTTGATAACCGCAGAGATCACGCGGTCTGCGCGGTTTGTTCTGGTGATCTGTTCTGATCGGTCAGGATGCTCAAGTAATTTTAGTTTCCTTGTTGTTGCGCTGAACGACCTGAGGAAAATTGATCGCGGAGTCCGCTCTGTCTGCGGGTTGGCTTCTGGCCGGGTTTTGCCTTAGACGATTGTTGTCTATGCACTTGTGAGACCGGGCGGTCTGTTGCGAGACCGCGTGTGGGTTGATGGGCGGTTATTGCATCTCTCTCGGCGGTGATGACATCTGTCCTCCTGCCTATAAATAGGGGTGCAGAGCCCGTCATATTATATAGAGAACTGTAAGAACTAGAGCCTGGATTGTTTGTGCCGGTCTCAATTTGAGGACGTGCAGTCTTGGAAGCGGTTTGACCTTTTGTTGTGTTCACATGTCTGCGGCCAGCAACGAGCGGTCTGTTTCCTTAGTGACTTTCCAACGGTTTGAATAATCAGTTCGTCACCGGTCTCCGTCTATGATCTGGATTGTTTAGTTCTTGTGCTGTTCGCAGCAAGCTTGGCGATCAGGCGACCTCAGCGGTCAGGCGATCTCGAGTTGCAGGTAGGCGACAACTAGAGCAGTTTCTTCTGGTTCTGTTCGCGGGTAGCTTCAGTGATCGGGCGACCTCTTGGTTTGGCGGCCTGAAGTGCGGACAGGTTCTGTTTTCAGCAGTGGAATAAAGCAGCAGACTGTGCGGTCTGGAATTGCGGTCTGGCAGCTCGCAGGTCATCACGCCTGCTTCTGTTCGCGCGGTCTCAGGAGTAAGCAGCGCGGTCTGGTGGATTTGCGGTCTCTGGCGGCTTCTATTTGGCAGTTCGCCGAGACTTGTTGTTTTTGTTGTCTTGTGCTTCTCTCCTTCATGATTCTTATGAATCATGTCTCGCCATGTATACCTCGCATTGTAAAGAAGGAACTGTAGTCAATTTTCAAGTGCATTATCCTGTCTTCTCATTGTCATTGTGTTGTTACACTTGTGGAAAGTTGTGAAGTATTCCGCTTAATTTGCTTCACCTCCAATCCTCTCAAATTTTAACATATATATGTATATATATATGTATATTCTTGTCCAAAAAGCCCCCCGGGCCCGGGCTTCAAGCGGGCTTCTCGGGCACGAGTTTTTTGGAGTCGGGCCCGGGCCTGGGCCCTTGGTTGCAGCCAGGCCCGGCATTCACCATTGGAAGGGGGCCTACCTAGGCCCCCAGGGCCGGTCGGGCCAGGCTGGGCCTAGGGCCCGGCCCGGGTATTTTTAAAATTTTTTTTTATATAATATGTTTGTTTAAATTTTTTATTAAAAAAATATAAACTATAAAATATAAATTGAAAAAAGATACGAGAAAAAAAGTGTTTTATTAATGTTGAACGAAAATGAATTACATAAAATTATACATATGCGTATTTGAAAATTTGAATTCCAAAGATAAAAAAAATAATTGTCCGTATAAAATAACTTTGCAAATACAATTATTAAAAAATAAAAATTTCATATTTCGTCCGCCCTTCACAAAATTCGGCTCGCCACCTTTGAGACTTTGAGCTTTAAGCTTTGAACTAATTTAAGTTGATTGCGTTTATCTCGTCTTCCATTTCGGACGAGCTATCCTCCAAATTTGAATTATGCTGCTTCCTCCTCATTGCATCCAAGTGATCCTTGTAGCATATGTAGATTTCGAGTGATTCTTCGCTTAGACGACTTCTCCGCTCATCCAACACTCTGCCACTAAGAGAGAAAACAGATTCCGAAGCTACCGTGCTAGCTTGGATCGTTAGTAAATCTCGGGTCATATTGTCCATAATAGGATAACTATTTACTTTACCTTTACACCATTTTAAAAGATCAAAATTTTCTATTTCGTTCGTACTCATAAAATCACGAAATTGTGTTTTTGTATACAAACCTAATTCATTTAAACTACTAGGAGTTGTGCGCGCTTTTTTCCTAGATGCAAGCTCTAACATTTTATTTTTATAACTATCGAGTGTTTTTGGTTGCCACACATCCTCTCGGGGCCGCAATTCGTATAAATTATTGTAATAATTATAACATTTAGTAAAAATAGTGTTAAAATTTAAAATACTAATGTTATCCAAATTTGAGTAACTAATATTTTCGCCTAAATTATTATTTATTTCTTCGATTATATTTTCAAGGCCGTTAACGCCGAATAGATGATTCAAAGCGGTGACGCATGAAAACATCGCTGACATTTTTTTATATTATTTTAAAATTTTTGTTTACATTAATTCTATTAAATTTTGTCATCTGATATGTTGTTTTAAATAATTTAATTTTTGTGTTATATTAACAAAATTTTCAATAACTAACGGGCTAGTAGGATAATATACGCACGATAAAAAATTTGTTGCTGTGTAAAAAATTTCTAATAATTTCATATAACTTTCTAAAACCGTCCAATCGGACTCATTTAAATCGAATATACCTAACATAGTATAATATTCAATAAGTAGTGATTTTTGACGAATCGCCCGTTTTAATATTTGTAGATCGAGTTCCATCTTATTGGCATGTCAAATAAATGTTTCAAAAAAAAATTCACCTTGTGCGTTTACGAATTTTTTAAAATTTTGCCGCCGTTGTTTAAAACTATAAATAAATTGTAATATTAAACAAATTTTATTAATACATGGTTCCATATAAGCTAAACTATCATGTACGACTAATTTTAAAACGTGACAAATACATCGAGTATGAAAAAATGCACTGTTTAACATAAGTTTTAAATCACGTTTTAACCACTCAATTGTGGTGGTATTATTTGTGGTGTTATCGAAAAAAATACTCATAATTTTATGTTTAATTTTAAATTCCCGCAAATATTTTAAAATAATTTGATAAATCGCTTGACCGGTGTGCGGGAGTTCGAAACTTTCAAAATATATTATGCGCTTATTTAGATCCCAGGAAACGGGATCGACCCAGTGACAAGTGATACAAATATATGATAATCATAATTTTGTACTACTTGTCCAAACGTCGCTCGTTAAACTCACTCGACCCTCAAAATTTTCAAAATAATTTATTAAAGATTGTTTCGCTTATAAATAATATTTAAGTGCGTCGCGCTTAATGGTGGATCGACTTTCTTGATGATATTTGGGTTGAAGCCCTTGATGTATGTACTCGGTCTCCTCCACGTCATCATAGTGGTTGAACGGCAACCCACGTCTGATGACGTTCTTCACCTGCAGCTCCCGCTGCTGACCTTGATCGTATGACCATATTTGTCCGGATCCCGATAATTGCGTCTGGCTGGACTCGGGAGCTTGCTTCGCAATGCATGACTTAATGTGTCATCGAGTGTCGAGTTGCCACTGAGGGTGAGCAGTTTCGCGCAAAGTTTGCACTTTGCCCTGTGTTCGTTGCCGGCGAGTTTCGCCCGCAACATATGCATATGAGTACTCAAAATGCCAGTAAAAAAACATACATCAATATTTTATAATTATTTGTTTCAAAAACATTTATATTTTAACAAAAAATTATTTTAAGGTAAGCCAATATATTTTGAAATTAGTTTTTGGAGGCTTAATGATAACCTATCATAGTAGGTCTAAGAGGTCTACTAAAAAACTTTTGGATTTTATGAATTTTCATATTATTTTTATTATAGGGATATGATGTAATTACACAAATAGTCATTATATTTTATGAATTTCCTTTTTTTTATAATATATGTTAAGTCATTGGAGTAAAAGAATGATGATACATTTGGCAATTTTGAATGTTACACCAAATGCAACTTCTTCTATATAGTACTTAAGGATGTATACATATATATTATCATATATACATATACATATATATGTATATATATGTATATATATGTATGTATATATATATGTATATATATATGTATGTATATATATGTATATATATGTATGTATATATATGTATATATATGTATATAGATGTATGTATATATATGTATATATATATGTATATATTGTTGAATTTTTGAAGTGGA
Organism: Dactylorhiza incarnata; assembly: GCA_033032865.1. Taxonomy (NCBI): domain Eukaryota; kingdom Viridiplantae; phylum Streptophyta; class Magnoliopsida; order Asparagales; family Orchidaceae; genus Dactylorhiza; species Dactylorhiza incarnata. The sequence continues at coordinate 31,206,154 of JAWHQI010000003.1, read as the reverse complement.
AGAGGGAAGTCGGGCGGTCTGCGGGTTGATAACCGCAGAGATCGCGCGGTCTGCGCGGTTTGTTCTGGCGATCTGTTCTGATCGGTCAGGATGCTCAAGTAATTTTAGTTTCCTTGTTGTTGCGCTGAACGACCTGAGGAAAATTGATCGCGGAGTCCGCTCTGTCTGCGGGTTGGCTTCTGGCCGGGTTTTGCCTTAGACGATTGTTGTCTATGCACTTGTGAGACCGGGCGGTCTGTTGCGAGACCACGTGTGGGTTGATGGGCGGTTATTGCATCTCTCTCGGCGGTGATGACATCTGTCCTCCTGCCTATAAATAGGGGTGCAGAGCCCGTCATATTATATAGAGAACTGTAAGAACTAGAGCCTGGATTGTTTGTGCCGGTCTCAATTTGAGGACGTGCAGTCTTGGAAGCGGTTTGACCTTTTGTTGTGTTCACATGTCTGCGGCCAGCAACGAGCGGTCTGTTTCCTTAGTGACTTTCCAACGGTTTGAATAATCAGTTCGTCACCGGTCTCCGTCTATGATCTGGATTGTTTAGTTCTTGTGCTGTTCGCAGCAAGCTTGGCGATCAGGCGACCTCAGCGGTCAGGCGATCTCGAGTTGCAGGTAGGCGACAACTAGAGCAGTTTCTTCTGGTTCTGTTCGCGGGTAGCTTCAGTGATCGGGCGACCTCTTGGTTTGGCGGCCTGAAGTGCGGACAGGTTCTGTTTTCAGCAGTGGAATAAAGCAGCAGACTGTGCGGTCTGGAATTGCGGTCTGGCAGCTCGCAGGTCATCACGCCTGCTTCTGTTCGCGCGGTCTCAGGAGTAAGCAGCGCGGTCTGGTGGATTTGCGGTCTCTGGCGGCTTCTATTTGGCAGTTCGCCGAGACTTGTTGTTTTTGTTGTCTTGTGCTTCTCTCCTTCATGATTCTTATGAATCATGTCTCGCCATGTATACCTCGCATTGTAAAGAAGGAACTGTAGTCAATTTTCAAGTGCATTATCCTGTCTTCTCATTGTCATTGTGTTGTTACACTTGTGGAAAGTTGTGAAGTATTCCGCTTAATTTGCTTCACCTCCAATCCTCTCAAAATTTTAACATATATATGTATATATATATGTATATTCCTGTCCAAAAAGCCCCCCGGGCCCGGGCTTCAAGCGGGCTTCTCGGGCACGAGTTTTTTGGAGTCGGGCCCGGGCCGGGCCCTTGGTTGCAGCCAGGCCCGGTATTCACCATTGGAAGGGGGCCTACCTAGGCCCCCAGGGCCGGTCGGGCCAGGCTGGGCCTAGGGCCCGGCCCGGGTATTTTTAAAATTTTTTTTTTATATAATATATTTGTTTAAATTTTTTATTAAAAAAATATAAACTATAAAATATAAATTGAAAAAAGATACGAGAAAAAAAGTGTTTTATTAATGTTGAACGAAAATGAATTACATAAAATTATACATATGCGTATTTGAAAATTTGAATTCCAAAGATAAAAAAAATAATTGTCCGTATAAAATAACTTTGCAAATACAATTATTAAAAAATAAAAATTTCATATTTCGTCCGCCCTTCACAAAATTCGGCTCGCCACCTTTGAGACTTTGAGCTTTAAGCTTTGAACTAATTTAAGTTGATTGCGTTTATCTCGTCTTCCATTTCGGACGAGCTATCCTCCAAATTTGAATTATGCTGCTTCCTCCTCATTGCATCCAAGTGATCCTTGTAGCATATGTAGATTTCGAGTGATTCTTCGCTTAGACGACTTCTCCGCTCATCCAACACTCTGCCACTAAGAGAGAAAACAGACTCCGAAGCTACCGTGCTAGCTTGGATCGTTAGTAAATCTCGGGTCATATTGTCCATAATAGGATAACTATTTACTTTACCTTTACACCATTTTAAAAGATCAAAATTTTTTATTTCATCCGTACTCATAAAATCACGAAATTGTGTTTTTGTATACAAACCTAATTCATTTAAACTACTAGGAGTTGTGCGCGCTTTTTTCCTAGATGCAAGCTCTAACATTTTATTTTTATAACTATCGAGTGTTTTTGGTTGCCACACATCCTCTCGGGGCCGCGATTCGTATAAATTATTGTAATAATTATAACATTTAGTAAAAATAGTGTTAAAATTTAAAATACTAATGTTATCCAAATTTGAGTAACTAATATTTTCGCCTAAATTATTATTTATTTCTTCTATTAAATTTTCAAGGCCGTTAACGCCGAATAGATGATTCAAAGCAGTGACGCATGAAAACATCGCTGACATTTTTTTATATTATTTTAAAAATTTTGTTTACATTAATTCTATTAAATTTTGTCATCTGATATGTTGTTTTAAATAATTTAATTTTTGTGTTATATTAACAAAATTTTCAATAACTAACGGGCTAGTAGGATAATATACGCACGATAAAAAAATTGTTGCTGTGTAAAAAATTTCTAATAATTTCAGATAACTTTCTAAAACCGTCCAATCGGACTCATTTAAATCGAATATACCTAACATAGTATAATATTCAATAAGTAGTGATTTTTGACGAATCGCCCGTTTTAATATTTGTAGATCGAGTTCCATCTTATTGGCATATCAAATAAATATTTCAAAAAAAAATTCACCTTGTGCGTTTACGAATTTTTTAAAATTTTGCCGCCGTTGTTTAAAACTATAAATAAATTGTAAAATTAAACAAATTTTATTAATACATGGTTCCATATAAGCTAAACTATCATGTACGACTAAATTTAAAACGTGACAAATACATCGAGTATGAAAAAAATGCACCGTTTAACATAAGTTTTAAATCACGTTTTAACCACTCAATTGCGGTGGTATTATTTGTGGTGTTATCGAAAAAAATACTCATAATTTTATGTTTAATTTTAAATTCCCGCAAACATTTTAAAATAATTTGATAAATCGCTTGACCGGTGTGCGGGAGTTCGAAACTTTCAAAATATATTATGCGCTTATTTAGATCCCAGGAAACGGGATCGACCCAGTGACAAGTGATACAAATATATGATAATCATAATTTTATACTACTTGTCCAAACGTCGCTCGTTAAACTCACTCGACCCTCAAAATTTTCAAAATAATTTATTAAAGATTGTTTCGCTTATAAATAATATTTAAGTGCGTCGCGCTTAATGGTGGATCGACTTTCTTGATGATATTTGGGTTGAAGCCCTTGATGTATGTACTCGGTCTCCTCCACGTCATCATAGTGGTTGAACGGCAAGCCACGTCTGATGACGTTCTTCACCTGCAGCTCCCGCTGCTGACCTTGATCGTATGACCATATTTGTCCGGATCCCGATAATTGCGTCTGGCTGGACTCGGGAGCTTGCTTCGCAATGCATGACTTAATGTGTCGTCGAGTGTCGAGTTGCCACTGAGGGTGAGCAGTTTCGCGCAAAGTTTGCACTTTGCCCTGTGTTCGTTGCCGACTTTGACTTTGTCGAAGTGCTTTCACACTGGAGCCGTGTGTTTGTGCTCCACAATTTCGTGCACCACCTATGATGACGTCGCCATGCTTGACAACATCAACTGAGAGAGAGAGAGAGAGTGAGAGAGTAAGAGAGAGTGAGAGAGAGAGAGAGAGTGAGAGAGAGTGAAGAGAGATAGTTGGAGGGAGGGGGGGGGGGCATAAATAGTAAATAGGAAATAAAAAAATAATATATTTTTAAATACAAAAATTAAATTTAAACAAAAATTTAATAATTTTTTTTTATAAAAAGTGGCTGTTGCCACTTCAATTAAGTGGCAGCAACCACTTATTAAAGCTACTGCCTGCAGCTGCTGCTGCAGGCGGCAGCAGGATGGCAATGGCTATACTTTGGGCATAAATGGGTCGGGCTTTGCCTAGCCCGGTTCCGGCCAGGGCCTAAAAATAGGGCTTTACCCGGCCCGGCCCGGGCCGGTTTTCAGGTCGGGCATTGCCCCAAAACCGGGGCCCTGCTGATAGAGATATTTGTGTTCTCCAATCTATACTCGATTAAGGCAAGTGTACCTATCGAAATATAGCATATGATATAAAATATATCAAGGTCGTATAAAAACTCCGGGCAGACAACTACTATTACTCACAACGTTTCTATTATCCTACCGAACGATTGATTGGGTTTTTGGAGAATAAAAATAAACTAACTTAATTAAAAGAGAAATAAAATATTGAAAAAGAGTGCTCGATCGACGATTCACTTTGAAATAAAATAACGGAGAAATTTAGTTTAACATTTGCAAATTCATAAAGACCGTGACGGATCCGAAACTACGAAATATTCTCGCTAGAGCAATAAGTCTCCTAACTTCTAGACGTTTTGACCGAAATCTCTTTACAAATCAAAAAGGCATAAAGTCGCATTATCGAAGTGACCCACACTATTGGATTTGACTCCAATCCGGAGGATTTACGTCGTCCTATCTCTAGGGTTGCGTGCAACTCCTTCCTTCCTTGAGTGATCTTTCACATTCACGAGCCTCTCGGCTGCTCAAATATGAGATCGGAATCTACTACCGTATACTAGCAATACGGAGTCGATACGAAATAAATCAAGGTCGGATCGAAATAAAAAGTACAAATGCCAACATAAAATAAAGATATTATTTCATTGCAAAGTTCATCGCGATCGAACACAAAAAGAAATTAGCTACGCATTATATAGGGAGAAAAGAGAGGAGAAGAAACAAAGTGCATATTCATTAAATTTGAAATAAGAATACAACAATACTAACTATTACATGAAGAAATAAAGACAAGACAAGAAGAAATACTTGAAGAAATAGAAGCTTGCTCTCTAACTCTCTACACTCCAACTACATTAGCTTCCTTATGCTTGAGAAATGGGGTCCTTATATAGAAGAGGGGGAATGTTCTAGATGGAAGAAATGAAGGGGCACATGGGGTGGAGATGAATGAATCATATTAATGAGGGAGAGAGAGGAGGAGAAAGTTCAATGCATGGAGGAGGAGGTGCATGAATGGATTAAATGTGGGGAGAGAGAATAGGAAAGAGAGTGGCCAATTCCAATGCATTCTTTTATTAAAAGAAATAAAAATGAAGAAAGAGAAATGTGTGTGAATAAAAGAGAATGAAAGAGAGAGAAGAAGTGAAATAAATATAAAACAAAGAAGAGAAATAAGAGAGAGAGAAGTGGCCAGCCATGTAATAATGGAGGCATGCATGAATACAAGCAAAGGTGGCGGGTTTGACCATGTAGAGGGCTGGCGGGTTTGACCATGTAGAGGGCTGGCGGGTTTGACCATGTAGAGGGCTGGCGAGGAGGAGGCTCGATTTGGATGTGGGCAGCAAGGGGGCTCGTGCTGCATCATGTTGTTGGGCTGAATTTGCATGGTGCGGCGATGACGATGCAGCATAATTATTGACGGCGCGACGATGGCGATGGCGACGACAAAAATGAACATTGAAGGCGCGATGATGGTGGTGACGAGCAACATCAAACCTACAAAGTAAAATATAATATAATTTTAGTTTTGATAAAATAAGAAATTATAACAAAACAAAAATAAGACACAACACAACATAGTTTAGAAAATATAAAAATATAAAACATAACAAACATAAAAATATTAGGATTAACAACAAACATACATGAAAAAACATAAAAATATAACTAAACCTAGGGAAAATTATGCTAAACTAACCTAAAATATTATGACTAAAAACTACTTATCAAACTCCCCCATGCTTAGGCTTTTGTTATTCCAGAGCAAAAGATGAGAAATATTTATTAGACAATTATAAAATTTTCAATTAAACTAAAAATTTATTTACACCAAAATCTAGCCAAAAATAAAATTCAGGGATTTACGAATTAAGTCCTAAATTATGAAATTAAAATGAAAAGAGAGAAATATTTAGCCAAAAATTCTCTAATAAATTAACTAGCACTCAAGAATGAGTAAATTGCAAACAAGGTTAGATTGAAATTATAAAAACCATAACTTAAAAGAAACTTAAGGAAAAGTGCAACCTACTACTTATGCTCTCCCAATATTTTAATTTAAAATCTAAGACAATATTATTGGCTAAGGGATTTGGGGAGGAAATCAACATGAAGAGGTCTTCGATTGGAGGTGATCATCAATATTTTTTTCACACCCCACTAAATTTTTTTATAAATAAAATATATATGTAATACCGGAAAATGATAGACTAACATCCTATCACTTCCCACGACATATATGAACTTTTAATTCCTCTCTTCATTTTTGGGTTGCATATGTTTACCAGAGAATAAGAAACTAACATCTCCTTATTCCCATGACATATGATCTAATAATAAAAAGAAAAAAGGAGAATTGGGGTAAGGATAGAGGTTAAATAAAACTTTTTAGAAAATAAACTAAAATACTAGAGAGCAACACTATTAGATTGAAATTTCCTAAGAATCTAAAAGCATGCGGTAGAAATAATTAGAATCCAAAATTGTTAAGCAAAATTACTACAAAATTGAAACTATTTAAAAAAAAAGAAAAAAAAAAGATGCTAAATAAGTTACTCTAAGCAAATTAAAACCATAAGATAATTCAAATATTAGATTTAACTAAATATAATGAAATAAAAGGTTAGCAAATCAAAAATAATAGAAATACTTATAAACAAACTCAAACTAAATTTCTAAAAATAACAAAAAGACTAAGCAAGGAGTTTATATTATATTTTGGATTTTTTATTTTTTTTTTGGATTTTGAAATATGATTTTTTTTTGGAATTTTCTAATTTTATTTATTTATTTTTTTTGGGATTTTGCATTTTTCAAATTTTTTTTTTTGGATTTTTGATAAGGCTAAAGAAACAAAATAGTACTATAATAATTTTTTTGATTTTGTTTTGTTTTCAAAATTTTTGTGTTTTTTTTTTGAAAGACTTAAAAAGAAAGGGAAAACACTTCCCCATGCTTAAAGTTCAACATTGACCTCAATGTTGAATAGTAAGTATGAGGAAAAAAAAGAGGGGGGGGGGGGTGCAATAGAGTAAATAAAAAAAATGACTTCCCCGGATTCGTGAGGCCGAATGCTGATGTCGCTCCCCCATGCTTGAGCTGGAAACCGAATCAGGCCTAAGGAAGAGAAGATGGAGCCAAACGAACCGCCGAAGGTTTTATTCCTGCAAAACAAAATAAAAAGAAAAAGAAAGAACAAAAATGGTAAGCAAGGGGTGCCTCCCAAGAGCGCTCTTTGTTTAACGTCGTCTGAGCCCGACATTATTGGTTAGCTAAATGGAAAATAAAAACTAAGATCTTCAGGTAACTCCCTAAGTATGCGCTTAGGAGAGTAAATAAGAAAAAAGAAGAAATGAAGAATCGCACCGGCATGCGGTGGAATCTTCAAAGGAATGACGCCCAAAAATGTACGGACGGAGTTATAGAAGAACTCTGTCGTTTGTAAAAGGGAAAAGAATGGGTCGTCAAAAGAAGAAGAAATAAAAGAGGAAGAAATAAAAGAGGAATAAAAGAAGTAGAAAAAGGAATTCCATTAACGGAAATTTCACAAGGAGAAAGTGAATCTTGTGAAATTTTGAGAGAAGAAGGGGTAGACAGAACTAAAGAGGAATTATCTAAAATGAAAGAAGAAGAAGAAAAAGACTCTCTAAAACTAGAAAAAGTTGGAACAATTGAAATTAAACTTGACATGGAATCACATACGTCTTCAGAAAAAGAAGGAAAATTTTGAGACGGCTCGTCATCCTCAAAAGGTAAGAAGCACGCCAGAGTATCCATATGTGCGTCATCCAAAGGAGGAAGGAAACAATCCGGAACATCCGAATAGTTATCTTCCTCGAGAGGAATAAGATAAGCCGGGATATCCGGTGACTCATTACATAAAGAAATTGGAGGAGACGGAGAAGAAGACGAAGAAAAAGACGTGGCCTCACAAGAAAAATAATCAATAATGGTCTTAAAATGCGAATTAATATTATTTAAAGAAGTTTGCAATTCAAGAAACCGATTATCGATAGAATTAAAAATTGGAGGCGCGGCGCTTTGCTAGGCAAAATCATGCGAAAAATAAGACGGGTTCCCCACCTCCCATGTAGGATAAAAATTGGAGTAAGAGTCAAATTGGCCACTTTGTCCTACTCCAGAAAAATTAAAATCATTTGAGGGAGGGGTTCCCGAAAAACATGCAAAATTAAAATGGTCGGGAGACCCGCAAAGAGCGCAAAAAGAAGATGATTCCATGATTAAAAAAAAACTATTACCAAAAAAGGAAAGAGAAAATTTAATTAATTTTTTTTCTTAGGCGGATTATGTTAGTCCTGGACTTCCCGAGATCTGCCCTGTGAGGGGTTTGCAGCGGTACTAAAGGTTGTGATGGGAATTCAAGCCCAAAGCGTCCTTTCCAAGACAATTTAGGTGAAAGTAGAAAAATTAAATTTAAAAATGTTTTTATTTTTTTGAAAAATGGTAGAAGTAATAAACTCGGTGCTTTCGTAATATTGCCAAAAATAGTCCCCGGCAACGGCGCCAAAAACTTGATAGATATATTTGTGTTCTCCAATCTATACTCGATTAAGGCAAGTGTACCTATCGAAATATAGCATAGGATATAAAATATATCAAGGTCGTATAAAAACTCGGGGCAGGCAACTACTATTACTCACAACGTTTCTATTATCCTACCGAACGATTGATTGGGTTTTTGGAGAATAAAAATAAACTAACTTAATTAAAAGAGAAATAAACTATTGAAAAAGAGTGCTCGATCGACGATTCACTTTGAAATAAAATAACGGAGAAATTTAGTTTAACATTTGCAAATTCATAAAGACCGTGACGGATCCGAAACTACGAAATATTCTCGCTAGAGCAATAAGTCTCCTAACTTCTAGACGTTTTGACCGAAATCTCTTTACAAATCAAAAAGGCCTAAAGTCGCATTATCGAAGTGACCCGCACTATTGGATTTGACTCCAATCCGGAGGATTTATGTCGTCCTATCTCTAGGGTTGCGTGCAACTCCTTCCTTCCTTGAGTGATCTTTCACATTCACGAGCCTCTCGGCTGCTCAAATATGAAATCGGAATCTACTACCGTATACTAGCAATACGGAGTCGATACGAAATAAATCAAGGTCGGATCGAAATAAAAAGTACAAATGCCAACATAAAATAAAGATATTATTTCATTGCAAAGTTCATCGCGATCGAACACAAAAAGAAATTAGCTACGCATTATATAGGGAGAAAAGAGAGGAGAAGAAACAAAGTGCATATTCATTAAATTTGAAATAAGAATACAACAATACTAACTATTACATGAAGAAATAAAGACAAGACAAGAAGAAATACTTGAAAGAAATAGAAGCTTGCTCTCTAACTCTCTACACTCCAACTACATTAGCTTCCTTATGCTTGAGAAATGGGGTCCTTATATAGAAGAGGGAGAATGTTCTAGATGGAAGAAATGAAGGGGCACATGGGGTGGAGATGAATGAATCATATTGATGAGGGAGAGAGAGGAGGAGAAAGTTCAATGCATGGAGGAGGAGGTGCATGAATGGATTAAATGGGGGGAGAGAGAATAGGAAAGAGAGTGGCCAATTCCAATGCATTCTTTTATTAAAGAAATAAAAATGAAGAAAGAGAAATGTATGTGAATAAAAGAGAATGAAAGAGAGAGAAGAAGTGAAATAAATATAAAATAAAGAAGAGAAATAAGAGAGAGAGAAGTGGCCGGCCATGTAATAATGGAGGCATGCATGAATACATGCAAAGGTGGCGGGTTTGACCATGTAGAGGGCTGGCGGGTTTGACCATGTAGAGGGCTGGCGGGTTTGACCATGTAGAGGGCTGGCGAGGAGGAGGCTCGGTTTGGATGTGGGCAGCAAGGGGGCTCGTGCTGCATCATGTTGTTGGGCTGAATTTGCATGGTGCGGCGATGACGATGCAGCATAATTATTGACGGCACGACGATGGCGATGGCGATGACAATAATGAACATTGAAGGCGCGATGATGGCGGTGACGAGCAACATCAAACCTACAAAGTAAAATATAATATAATTTTAGTTTTGATAAAATAAGAAATTATAACAAAACAAAAATAAGACACAACATAACATAGTTTAGAAAATATAAAAATAGAAAACATAACAAACATAAAAATATTAGGATTAACAACAAACATACATGAAAAAACATAAAAATATAACTAAACCTAGGGAAAATTATGCTAAACTAACCTAAAATATTATGACTAAAATCTACTTATCACCTGCAAGGGACCTGTAGCCCGCGGAGGGATTATCCCGCCACCGGGCCTACCGGGGCTTTTGCCGTGCCGGGCCTGGGCCGGCCTGTACAACCCCGTATTCGCCCAGGCCAGAAGAGGCAGGGGAGCCTCCGGGCGAGTGTGAGTCCCATCCGCTAGGCACTCACCCATTTAGAGGGGCGAGTGCGCGGGAGGCCAGACGAGTATGGGCGGAGTCCTACTCGCCAAGCAGGCCAGGTGTTAGGCGAGTGTTGCCTCCACGGACCACTCGCCCGGTGGAATTAAGTGTGCGAGAAGCCTGGCGAGTGGTGTCTTCACAGACTACTCACCCAGAAGGCTTTGAGGGGAAATTACCTTGATACCCTTCACGGGCTGCCAATAGCCCTTCAGAACAACGGAGTTAGGTTATTGGCAGACCAATTTGGGGTGCGATTAGTAAAACCAAAAGGCGGATTCATGTTATTTGCAGACCAGCCTAGAGAATTTATAAATAGACCATTAAGAGCTCCTTGGAGGAGATCCGATCTTTTAGGCTCCCTCCTTCTAGGCAAGTTTTGGTTGGCTGCTAGTGCCCTCCAAGGTGCCCAGCTGAGCATTGGTTTGGGAGGGGAAGCTCTCTAATATCTTCCGGGTGTGTGGCGGGACCTCCTCGCTACAGCCTTGGGTCTGTTCCTAATTCTTCATCCACAGTCAAGAGCGTAAGTGAGGGATAAGTTGGCGCGGGCTACACCCCCCAGTGGGTCTGAACTCAATGAGACCGGTTGTCGGTTTCAACACGGCCCCCAGACCCTGTTTTTATGCCCACCGCTGTATGCACACACACACACCGATATATATATATATATGTTCTACCATATGTAAAGAAATATCAAACTCATTGTTAGAGCCAAGCGGTCTCGAAGGTTTGAACTCCCGCGATCTGAAGCCAGCAGTCTGTGCGGTCTCCAGTAATCAGACCGCGGCTTTCCCTCTGATGTACCAGATCACGCCAGATAAAGATAAATTGAAGTTGCGCGGTTACAAGACAGCGGTCTGCGCGGTCTCCCAGATTCAGACCGCGACTTCTCCTCAAGTATACGAGGTCGCGCCTTGTGAAGATCAACATCATTCTACCTCTCCAAGCGGTCTAGAGCCAGCGGTCTCAGCGGGCTCCAAGTACAAGACTGACGGTTCATCTCGGATATACCGGATCGCTTCTTGTGGAGAGAAGCGATCTGATCCTCCCGATCTCTCCCTTATGGGGAAGTGTTCGCCACAACGGTCTAACCACCAGACGGTCTCCTCTGTCACACGACCTTCCTCCTGTAGTGTGACCGCCCGATCTCACTCCAGATCGCAGAGGTCGCTGCGGTCTCAATATTCATGATCGCCCAGACCGCCCAGCTCTCTTGTGTATTTGTATTTGTATTTAGTCCCACATCGTGTATTTGTATTTTACTGTTTCCCTCCTAGTCTTTATAAAGGAGGCAATACTCTTGTAATAGTTAGTTTTTTGGAAATAAAAATTCCGTTATTTTCAAATTCTCACATGGTATCAGAGCACTCGATCTCTTCGACCGGTCTCTGTTTCTTTTGACCGCACGGTCCGTTCGATCTTCCGCCGATCTTTCTTTCTCTGCCCGCACAGTCTGCGCGATCTCTCTTCGATCGGCCTTTCGTCTCCAGGCCGCGCGGTCTTCTTTCTCATGGGTTCCCCATCTGTGAATCCAACCCCACCCCCCCAACCCCTGCCACCTCCTGTGGCTATCTCTACCCCCTCTGGGAATCTTGGCACCTCTTCCAAGCTCACTAGCTCTAATTATCCTGATTGGAGTGTCTCCTTCACCTTCCTCTTACGCTCCCAACGCAAGCGCCACCATCTCACCGATGATCCTCCTCCCCATAGCTCTGCTACCCTTGAAGATTGGGATGCTAGTGATGCTCTTGTCCGCACCTGGCTTGCTAACAGTCTCTCTGATGAGTGTCTCCCTATCATTCATCATGATGAGAATGTCAAGGCAGCCTGGAATCATCTTGCGGCCCTTTACTCCAAAGGGGCCAAAACCTCCCGCATCTACACCTTATATGCCGATCTCTTTGCCCGCCCCACCATGGATCCAACCACAGCATATCAAACTGTTCAGGCCCTTGGGGCTGAACTCCTTCAGCATCGCCCATTTTCTGCTGATCTTGCTGAACAGCATAAACACTTCCAGGAACTCCTGGTTGTGTGTTACCTTCTCCGTCTTCCGGAGTCCTATGACATGATACGGCAACAAATCCTTGGAGAAGCTGAATCTCCAACTCTTGATGCCACCGCTGCTCGGGTCTCTGCTGTTACCTCTCTTCTCCAACGACCCCTGTTGTCTTCCCCACCTACTCCAGAGAGCTTTGCTCACCGGGCTGACCGAGGTCACCCTAGTGGCCGTGGTGGATCTCTTGGTGGTCGTGGACCTCCGCGGCCCGTCTGTTCTCATTGTGGTCGGAGGGGCCACCCAATTGATCGTTGTTATCGCAAGCATCCTCACCTTCGCCCTCTTGCTGCTACTTCACAACCGGGTACTTCATCTCCGTCTGCTTCAGTTGCTACCTCCTCAGGTAGCGCGCACGTGGTTACTAAAGGTAAATGGCTCATTGATTCTGGAGCTACGAACCATATGACAGGGAACCCTCATCTTTTCTCCCAGTTGCTGGAGCACAGGAATTTACCCCCGGTTCTAACAGCGGATGGTTCTCCCTCACATGTGTGTGGGACTGGAATTGTTCCAGTCACTCTGACTATCTCTCTTCAGGACACCCTTTATGTGCCTACTTTTCCGTGCAACTTACTATCCGTCAAGGCTCTCTCTCAACAATTACAATGCTCTATTATGTTTACTCCTACTAACTGTTATTTTCAGGATCTTCATACGAAGGAGACAGTTGCTACTGGGACTGAGAGTGGAGGCCTCTACTTCCTTGACGTTCTTACTGCCCACTCTGCTTCTACCGACTCTGATTCTCTTCATCAATGGCACCTCCGTCTTGGTCATCCTCCACCTCGGCTGCTGTATCAACTTCTACCTCACCTCACCAAAGATGTCTCTCCTCTCCACTACGAGGCTTGTCAACTAGGGAAACACCATCGGGCTTCCTACCCTGCCAGGCATGGACGTAGCTCGACTCGTCCTTTTGATCTCCTCCACTCGGACATCTGGGGTCCTTCTCCTACCAAGACTGTGGGTGGGGGTAGTTTATATTTTGTTACTTTTATTGATGACTTCTCTCGATGTACTTGGGTGTATCTGTTAAAAGAACGCTCAGAACTTTTTTCTGTTTTCAAAACCTTTTATAATGAAATTTCTACTCAGTTTGGAGTATCTATCAAGGCTATTCGCACTGATAATGCTAAAGAGTATGTTTCCAATCAATTTTCTGAATTTTGCATGAATCATGGTCTTCTACATCAGACAAGTTGTCCTTACACTTCTCAACAAAATGGCATCGCGGAACGTAAGAATCGTCACCTCCTTGATATGGCTCGCACCTTACTCTTCCAGATGAATATGCCCAAACCTTATTGGGGTCATGCCATTCTCATCTCCTGCTATCTCATCAACCGCATTCCCTCCACCCTTCTTCAAGGCTCCACTCCCTTTTCTCTACTATATCCCACCTCCCAACCCTTCTCCCTACCTCTCAAGGTGTTCGGTTGTACTGCGTTTGTCCACATTCCTTCCCCCGGTCGGGACAAACTCTCTCCTCGGGCTGTTAAATGTATTTTTGTGGGTTATTCTCCAACTCAGAAAGGATATCGCTGCTTTGATCCTCTTCTTCGCAAACAATATGTTTCTGCGGATGTCACCTTCTTTGAAACCGTTCCCTACTTTTCTAACTCTTCCACCTCTCTGCCTTCTGCGCCTCCTCCAACCACACCCCTCATTCACTCTCCACCACCACCACCTATTTTCCCAATTCCGCCACCTCTTCCTCTACCTCCACCACCTCCAACATCTCCTTCAACCTGTCCTCCGACTCCGGGGCCTTCTCTCCCAACTCCTGGGACAGCACTATCTTCTTCCGATGATGACTCTCCTGCAGAAACAGTTACCACTGAAGACATCCCTATTGCTCTTCGAAAGGGAGTTCGCTCTTGTACTCAACATTCTATTCACGATGTGGTCACTTTTGCTCAACTTACTCCCTCTGCTCGAGCGTTTGCTATTGCGATTACAGATACTGCCACCCCAACCAGTTATCAGGAGGCTCTTGCCATCCCACAGTGGAAGGCTGCCATGGATGAGGAAATCTCCACCCTTCAGGACCGTGGCACTTGGACTCTTGTTCCTCCACCTCTTGGGATGGACGTTGTCGGGTGTAGATGGGTCTTTGTGATCAAATATCGCGCTGATGGTTCTGTGGACCGCTACAAAGCGCGCTTAGTGGCCAAAGGTTTTACTCAGACATATGGAGTAGACTTCTTTGACACTTTCTCTCCTGTTACTCGACTTACAACAATCAGGGTCCTCTTCTCTGTGGCCGTCAACAAAGGTTGGGAGCTCTCTCAGTTGGATGTCAAGAATGCCTTTCTCTATGGAGATCTTCAAGAGGTTGTTTTCATGGAGCAACCTCCAGGGTATGTTGCTCCGGGGGAGACTCATGTATGTAAGCTAAAGAAGGCAATCTATGGTCTTAAGCAAAGTCCTCGCGCCTGGTTTGAAAAATTTAATGAAGTTATCAAGATCATTGGATTTGTCCGTAGCTCTGCGGATCACTCTCTCTTCATTCGCAAGACATCTCATGGAATGGTTGTTCTAGCTGTATACGTTGATGACATCCTTCTCACAGGCAATGATGTTGAAAGTGTCTCCCTTACAAAGAAACATCTCCTCCAACACTTTGTGACAAAAGATATGGGGACTCCCAAGTACTTTCTGGGCATTGAAATCTCAAGGAAGCATAGCTCCATTGTTCTCTCACAACGGAAGTATGCCATTGACCTTCTAAAAGAAACAGGCCTTCTTGGTGCTAAACCTGCTAAATATCCAATGGCAGTTGGAGACGACAAACTCTGGAATGATGACTCTCCTCCTCTTCTTGATAGCACTAGATATCGTCGCCTTGTAGGCAAGCTCATCTACCTAACTGTTACAAGACCTGATATCTGCTATGCTGTTGGGAAGGTCAGCCAGTTCATGCAAGCTCCGAAGGAATGTCATCTTCAAGCTGCTTTAAAAATATTAGAATATGTTAAAGGATCTCCGGGGAAAGGACTTCTGTTCCAAAGGAACAACCACCTCAAGATAGAAGCCTATTCTGATGCTAGCTATGCTGATGATAAAGGGGATAGGAAATCCACATCTGGGTTCTGTACCTTCGTGGGAGGAAATTTGGTAAGCTGGAAGAGCAAGAAACAAGCAGTGGTGTCCAGATCAAGTGCTGAGGCCGAATACAGGAGCATGGCCCAAACTACATGCGAGTTGAAGTGGTTACGGACTCTCCTTCTAGACTTAGGAGAAGTTTACAACCATCCTTTACCGATGTTCTGTGACAACAAAGCTACAATCTATATATCTCAGAACCCAGTCTTTCATGAGAGAACCAAACACATTGAAGTGGACTGCCACTTCATCAGGGAAGAAATCTTGAAGAAACAAATATGCACTCCCTTCGTTACTTCAGATAAAGAGCTGGCTGATATCTTCACCAAACCTATATCTTCGTCCTTCTCCGGTGTGTGTAACAAGCTAGGCATGATTGATATATATGCTCCAGCTTGCGGGGGAGTGTTAGAGCCAAGCGGTCTCGAAGGTTTGAACTCCCGCGATCTGAATCCAGCAGTCTGTGCGGTCTCCAGTAATCAGACCGCGGCTTTCCCTCTGATGTACCAGATCGCGCCAGATAAAGATAAATTGAAGTTGCGCGGTTACAAGACAGCGGTCTGCGCGGTCTCCCAGATTCAGACCGCGACTTCTCCTCAAGTATACGAGGTCGCGCCTTGTGAAGATCAACATCATTCTACCTCTCCAAGCGGTCTAGAGCCAGCGGTCTCAGCGGGCTCCAAGTACAAGACTGACGGTTCATCTCGGATATACCGGATCGCTTCTTGTGGAGAGAAGCGATCTGATCCTCCCGATCTCTCCCTTATGGGGAAGTGTTCGCCACAACGGTCTAACCACCAGACGGTCTCCTCTGTCACACGACCTTCCTCCTGTAGTGTGACCGCCCGATCTCACTCCAGATCGCAGAGGTCGCTGCGGTCTCAATATTCATGATCGCCCAGACCGCCCAGCTCTCTTGTGTATTTGTATTTGTATTTAGTCCCACATCGTGTATTTGTATTTTACTGTTTCCCTCCTAGTCTTTATAAAGGAGGCAATACTCATGTAATAGTTAGTTTTTTGGAAATAAAAATTCCGTTATTTTCAAATTCTCACACTCATGAATTTTAAAGTTATTGAAATGATTACGATCGTCGAATCTGGCATGATATTGTTAGATCTTAAGGCGCTAGAGGGGGGGGGGGGGTGAATAAGGGTTTTAAAAACTTTAAACTTTAATAGAAAACTATTGATATTTTGGTAAATGTAAGTTAGATCAAAAGTAAAGAGATAATGAAATTAGAAATGAAATCAATTTTATTAAACAAGAAAAGACATGATTATCATTTATAAAATTGATTACAAAATCTGATTTCTTATGAAGCTAGAAATCGTAGGCGATAAAGTAAAATCTCTTTTTGTTTTCTATACCGACTCGTATCCCCACGAACCGGTTGGCTTTAGCCGATCTCTCCCCAGATACGGCCTCAAACCGCTCTAGCCTTCCTATCCCCAGAAAGGCCTCGAGCACCCCCTAGATCTATTCCCTAGACCCAGTCGCCAATACGAGGGGAATTCCTCCCTAAGTCCTACCCAGACCTAGTCGCCAGCACGAGGCGAATTCACGAACCGATTACAAAGATAAAAATAAAAGACAAATACAAAAGACAAATATAAAACTCCCTATGAGGTAATCTGAAGGAGACGCCAAAGAATCATTGAAGATCGTTGAAGTCCAAGCGTGCATTCTTTGCGTTGAGTTAGCGTGTTGATCCAAGCCTCCTTCGATTCCTCCTTTTGAATTTATGTCGGAGATGAGTTGGTCTGGAAATACGGCTCTCACAAAGTTTCTGAAGTGCTGGAATAAGGCTCTCTTCAATCAGTAGTTGGAGAAGATGAAATCTACCTTTTTATAGGACTGGAAGCTAACGCTGGCGTTAGGAGTTAACGCCGGGCGTTGACTCAGTATATAAATAACTTGATGGCTCGGATCTTCAAAACAGGAAGGAGATTCTGCATCTTTGGAAACTTTCATTTTAGGCAACCTTAACGCTGGCGTTGACTCTAACGCCGGGCGTTGAGTCAAATCATTCCAAAAATGCTCCTGCAATTACGGCAGCTTCCCTCCATTCATTTTGCATCTTGGCGGGAATAAAAGTTAACGCTGACGTTAAGAGCTAACGCCGGGTGTTGAGTCAAATCATTCTTAAATTGCTCCTGCAATCATGGCAGCTTCCCTCCATTCATTTTGCATCTTGGCGGGAATAAAGGTTAACGCCGGGCGTTAGCTCTCTTCCTTTCTTTTCAGCATGAGAGCAAATCCAGACCAATAACAGCAACCTAGTGTCATATTTGTTCAAACCCGCATGCTAAAAACACAATGGCAAACAAGATCAAATACAAGTAGGATTTGTTATTCTCAAATCAAAGGGATGCGGAAAACCATGTTCCAACAGATATTTCATCAGCCGTCGGATCAAATTGCTCCCTCTCTCTCCACTTTTTCTTAGGTCTCTAAACCTGCTAGGGGGTGACCAAAAACTATGAAGGTGTATGGTACCATACAACATGAAATTATGATTTTACCCCTAAATTTATTGAAAAAGGAGGTTCATATGACCTGTTTTTTAATCTTACAAAAATTATCAATGGTGAGAATTGAACCCGGGTTTTCACTATGTCAAGCAAAGATGACAACCATTACACCATATGATTTTTGTTGAACAACATTGAATTTGGTTTTATATATACACATAAATATCGCCGCCCCTGCAGAATGTCGTCGCCCGCACGGGGGGCCCCCGCGCTCTGTCACTCGTATATATATACATATATATGTATACATATACATATATAGATCTATATATATGTATATATATGTATATATATGTACATATATATACATATATATATGTGTGTGTATATATATACATATATATGTATATATGTATATATGTATATATACATATATATATATATGTACATATATATATATATGAAAGTATCTAGTTGCTATCTAAATCACCTAGAGGTGGTGAATAAGTGAATTCTATGGCTTTTAAGCGGAATTAAAAACTTGAAACAAAAGCGCACATAAACAAAACACACACACAAACACAAGTATTTATAGTGGTTCCACGAACTGGGTACGCCCACTTTCACACCTCACCTATCTAGCACTCCAGACTAGACTAGGCTACTTCACTAATCTCATATTTAAACAAATCTTACAACTCGAAGTTTACAACTCTTACAAACTCGGAGAATAATTTCTCCTACACTCGATCCTCTAAACTAGGATCTATAAACCGAAAGTAAAACAATTCGTACAAAATATGTAAAAGGTTTTTACAAGAACAAATAGATTGACAACAATCTTCTTTGATCTTTAGGAGATCTTTCTTCAGACCTGAAAGTAGTATTTGTTGGGTCCAACGTTCCTTCACTTGACCCGTAGCGTCTTTCCTACTTTCTTAAAGAAAAAATAGCGCCCTTCCCATCAGTCTGGGCTTTTGGGATAGTTGGTTGCACTTGATCGTACAAGTGGTATCAGAGGATGTTGCGGGTTTGAGGCTGGGAGGGCGCTGATTAAATCCTAAAATTTCTCTACCTGTGTGGGTCCCGACGGGTCAGGCGACCGCGACCATGTGAAAAACCACCTCTAAGCCATGTGGTGCGCCACTTCTGAGCAATGTGGAGCACCTCTGAGCTGGCGGGTCGTGCTGGACGTTGTGGGGGGGGGGGGGGGATTGTTGGGTCCAATGTTCCTTCACTTGACCCATAGCGCCTTTCTTACTTCCATAAAGAAAAAAGTAGCGCCCTTCCCATCAGTCCGGGCTTTTGGGATAGTTGGTTGCGCTTGATCCTACAAAAACCGTATGGATTTTTTATTATACGATTTATAAACTCTGTCACTATCGCTAGCGGTAAGAGGTGTCGTTGGGCGGTAGCTTCTAGATCCATATCCAAGCCCATATTTAGCACTTCCATGTCTTTGGTTTGCAAAAATCATATCAAGAGTCTTTTGGCCTACCCCGAATTTTTCTATAGCCATGGTTAAATCATGGATCTGGGTTTTTAAGAGTGTGTTTTCATTAACTAGATTGTCACACCTATTTGAAAAAAAATTCCTTCCATCTTCAATTTTAAAATGAAGGCTTCTTTCTAAGTCTCCCTTTTGTTTTGTAAGAGATTCAATATTTGAGAGAGCCTTAGAAAGATTATTTTCAAGTTCTTTTATCCTTGCCAAGTAATGTTCGTTCACTTGGCAAGACAACATCTCTTTTCCCAATGATTTTACTTCCTTAGTTAACTTCTGATTTTGTTTTAAAAGAATTTTATTTTCAGTTTGTAAAAGATCAATATCTTGTAGATTTTTATTAAAAATTTTGCGAAGTTTTCATATATTCAATATAAAGATTTTCATAGGTAGAAGGAAATACCTCAATGTCGCTTTGGACACTGCCATCATCGTCCGACGAATCATAGCTTCTTCCCATGAGACACAAATTTGCCTCTTCGTCGTCGCTTGAGGTAGACCTATTTGAGCTTTCGGATGATGAATCATCCCATGTTGCCGCCTTCAGAATCTTCTTCTTCTCTTTTCCTTTTTATCGCTTTTCTTTTTGTTCTTTCAAGTACTTTGGGCACTGGCTTCGTATATGCCCGGTCTTCCTACAGTGGAAGCACTTCGGTGAAGGACACTTGTCGTCGTCGTCGCTTCCTTTTCCTTTTTCTCCCTTTTTGATGATGAGCCTTTTCGAAAAAACTTACGGAAGGTGTTTCCCCTTTTCAGATTCTTCATGAACTTCGTGAAATTTTTCACAAAAAGACTATCTTCGTCCTCCTCGCCGTCATTTTCCTCTTTTCTTGACTTTACTGCCAAGGCTTTCTTCTTCGGGTCTTTGTTGTATTCTTCTTCTTAGATCTTGAGTTCAACCTCATAGGTTTTGAGATTCCCAATGAGACTCTCAATCTGGAGCCGTCTTAGATTATGTGACTCGGAGATGGCCCTCACCTTTGGATTGAACTTCAGAGGTATAGACCGAAGTATTTTCCTCACCAAGTCACTGTTCGAGAAGGGTTTCCCGAGTATTTTTGAGGCGTTAACGGTCTTAGTGAAGCGAGTGTACATCGAGTCTACATCCTCGTCTGTATCCATTCTGAACCTTTCAAACTCCGACTCCAGTTGGAAGAGCTTAGGATCTTTAACCTGTGAAGTACCCCCATGTGTTATTTCCAATAAATTCCAAATATCATAGGTAGTTTCACAAGCACTAACTCGATTGAATTCAGTTCTATCTAAAGCGCAAAATAAGGCGTGCATCGCTTTAGCGTTATTTTTTCATTAACTTTTGTCTCCATCATCCAATCTATCTCTAGGCTTTTCTATGGTTACATCTCCAACAATATATGTAGGAGTAGTATATGGTTGTTCAACATAAGCCAAGACATCTAAATCTAGATTCATTAAAAAGCAACGCATCCGTGTTCTCCAGTAGTTATAATCAGTTCCTGTGAAAAGTGGAGGTCTACTTATTCCTTCCCCTCGTGAAAAGCGAGATCATGGAGCCCCATTATTGCCTATTGTTAGACCATATTGGAATAACCTACCTCTTGATAATTCTCAGGCACTTGATACTCTTCTTCAGGGGCCTCAGGCATTGCACTATGAGGAGCTTCTGCAGGAAGATGGCCTTCTGGAATTGGATGTTGATAAGCAATCCCATATTCAATAGGTTCAAGCTCCATGGAGAATCTAACTTCATTAGCTAGCCACATGGCATGGTGGCTTGACATTATCTCCCACTTTCTGGCTTCTGAAAATAGTTCTTTGGAGAGGGATGCCTGAGAAGCCTTAACTTGTTTAGTTAGTAGATTGTTCAAATTGCCAATGGCATCCATAAGAGTTCCCTGAGATGTCCTGACAAATTGATTGAAAGAATTGGAAATATAATCTTGGGTTATTTGAAATTGGTACAGTAGAGTGTCACCAACATTGTTTACTAACTCTTGAGTAATTTGAGCAGAGGATGAAATTCTTTGAAGTAGAGTATTCACTGCATCTTCAAAGTCATTGAT
Source organism: Dactylorhiza incarnata (assembly GCA_033032865.1). Classification (NCBI taxonomy): domain Eukaryota; kingdom Viridiplantae; phylum Streptophyta; class Magnoliopsida; order Asparagales; family Orchidaceae; genus Dactylorhiza; species Dactylorhiza incarnata. The sequence continues at coordinate 31,184,569 of JAWHQI010000003.1, read as the reverse complement.
GGAGTCACCCTGATTCCCAATAATTGCTTATTGATTATGCCTGAGAGTGTTCATTCTATCCAGCACTATAATAAGCTGCTGTCCAATTAGACGAGTTGCTTCATTGATATGTACTATTTCATTCCATGTGTTAGTAACAGCCTTGGCAACAGTGTGATACACCTTTGCATTCTGATTATTTATGTGCTGAATGTCTTTTTGAAGGACATCTATGCTGGCAGAAAGATCATTTTTGCAGCTTATGGCAGCCTGATGTACATAGGTCTCAAATTTTTCTCTTTGACTGTTCATCATGCCTTCTATGTGAGACAGGAAATCAGGCAATGGGACTGTGGGAGTTGTGCTGGGTAGATGATGTGGGTCAACTTCTATTATTGGAGGTGAAGGCAGCATTGCTGTCAGACCTGTATGCTCCCCCTCCATTGGTGTAGGGGTTTCTGAGGGGTGCTCATGTTCTTCAGCATCTGGATGACTGCTTGAGGCTCTTGCAGGAAGCTCCAGATGAGCTGGATCCGCTGCTTCTTGAGGATTAGGAGGGCTATCCATTCTATAGATTTCTTCTTTTGCAGGCTCCCCCTCAACTGGAGTCAGGGATTCTTGAGGAACTTGAGATTCTATGACAGGGGACTTTGGGCCTCGATCAAAAGACTCACTTGCATTTTTCTTTGTAAACCTTTTCTCCCACCTGCTCACTGTTCTGACATCTATTTTCTTGAGGTAATGGAGAGTAAATGATTCTGGAATTTTTAGGAGATGTGGGATGGTATTCGAGAGATATAAGGATAGAATTCTTCCAAATTTTGGAGAGTTGATATTGTCTGCAATCATGTCGAACAATAACTTTCCCCAATCAGTCCTCTTATTTAAGATTACTCTGACCATAATCTCAAACATTTTTTATGAGACTAGATCATGTGAGCCGGTCTTACAAAGCAGTACCTTTCCGATGATGTATGTCAGTAGTTTGCTTTGCCTTTTCATCTGCATTCTCTGCAGACTGCCGTAGGGTTTGGTTTCGAAACCACACAATTTCAATCCTTCATAAACATCGAAGTCAGTGACGTCTTCTTCTATCTCATCCTTTTCAAAGGTAGTAAGTTGTAGCACTGTGGATAGACTTTCAGCAGTCATTTGAATGTGCTGCCCTGACACAACAGTTCAGATTTCCTTTTCTCATTTGTGAAATGCGGCATTTTCAAAGAACGTTGAAACCGTTGAATAGTAGATACGGGTCGGCTCTGTGAGAAGGTATTCTAGTTCCGATGCGTATAGAAGAGTTATAACCATATCTAGGTCTTCCTCTGTCTGCTCAAAACCTCCTTTCAGAAGCTCTCCTCCAGAAGGGAGTTTCTCATCATTCTTCTTCGGCGCCATTTCGTTAGTAGAGAGTTGTCGTATGGATGAAGAAGAAAGAAGGATTCTAGGGTTTTGTGTGTACGTGAACTCTATGCGTACACAATGCCTAAAATATAAAGTAATGCATTGGGAAGGTAAAGAGGCGCGTACCTATTCAAATCCTCATGTATTATTTTAAAGCTCTCGTAATTGCGGCGCAATCATGACAGTGTTGAGTTTTATGACATCATTTTGTCGGTCTGGAGTGTCGTCACGAGTGTCTTTATCGGCAAAAGTATCATCGAGATGTCTGTATTAGTGTCGTCGAGATTCAGATGTTGTCGTCAAGACTTCATCAATGTCGTCGTTATTGATTACGACGATATTCTTTGAGAGGTTGTTTTGCTCTAAGGGACTTAAAGTTGTTCCTTCTGGTGTTCCTATCTTCAAGATCTAAGATTTTCAGATCACTTTAAGGTAGACCTTGTCTGAGATCCAGCCTATCGAAATATGACATACTTACTAAAAAGGAATAGAATGGATTCAACATACCCAATTTCAAGAACTTAACATGCCCAATTCAATTTTGAATTGATTGAATTTAGACTCATCAAGAGGTTTAGTGAAAATATCAGCAATCTGCCTCTCAGTATTGACATACTCAAGGCACATGTCCTCTTTTTCAACCTGCTCCCTAATGAAATGATATCTAATTTCAAAATGCTTTGTTCTAATGTGTGCCACATGATTTTTGGCAATTGAGATGGTACTTGAGGAATCACAAAAGAGAGATGTTCTCTTGATGTGCATATTGTAATCCTCTAATTGGTGTTGAATCCACAGGAGTTGTACACAGCAGCTGCCAGCTGAAATGTATTTTGATTCAGCTGTGGAGATGGCAATGCTGTTTTTCCTTTTGCTACTCCAGGACACAAGCCTTCTCCCCAGGAACTGACAAGTTCCTGAAGTACTTTTTCTGTCTTCTTTGCATCCAGCAAAGTCTGCATCAGAATATCCACACAGCTCAAAATCATTTGACTTGGGATACCAGAGCCCCAGATTTGGAGTACCCTTTAGATATCTCAGAATTCTCTTTACAGCTGAGTAGTGAGATTCTTTGGGGTTCACCTGATATCTTGCACAGACACATGCGACAAACATGATGTCTGGCCTACTTGTAGTAAGATAGAGCAATGAGCCAATTATGGTTCTATACATGGACTCATTATAGAGTTTCCCCTTTTCATCCTTGTCTAGAGACACAGTAGAGCCCATAAGAGTTCTCATAGGAGTAGAGTTATCCATACCAAATTTCTTTATGATATCCAAGGTAAACTTGGTCTGAGAAATGAAAATTCCTTCCTCAGATTGCTTTACTTGGAGACCTAAGAAATACTTTAGCTCTCCCATACTGCTCATTTCAAATTTACTTTGCATAAGTTTAGCAAACTTTTTGCCAAGACTCTCATCTGTTAATCCAAATATAATGTCATCAACATATATCTGGACCAATAGGATCTGGCCCTTCAACTCTCTCAAGAAAAGAGTCTTATCTATTTTTCCTCTTGAGAATTTGTTTTCAAGGAGAAAGGTAGACAATGTCTCATACCAGGCCCTTGGGGCTTGCTTTAGCCATATAAGGCTTTCTTGAGGAAATATACATGATCAGGAATGTTTGGAGAGATAAAACCTGGTGGTTGAGCTACATAAACTTCTTCCTTTAGATTTCCATTTAGGAATGCTGATTTGACATCCATTTGATAAACTTTGAACCCTTGTATGCAACATAGGCTAGAAAGAGTTTGATGGCTTCCAATCTAGCAACAGGTGCAAATGTATGATCAAAGTCTATGCCTTCTTCCTGCCTATATCCTTGAGCTACCAGTCTTGTCTTGTTCTTTATAATCAGTCCAACTTCATCCATCTTGAAAGTGCACAGTTAACCTTACTAGAATTCTCTAGAGGGGGGGGGGGTGAATAGAGATTTAAAAATACTTTGTGCAAAGTTAACAAATATATATATATATGTGTAATAATCACCGATTTAAGCGTCCCACACACACCAACAAGAATTAAGCAAATAAAGAGAATAACATCAAAAAGAAAATCATAGCACAACACAAAGAAATATAGTGGTTCCCCAAACTTTGGGTAGTCCACTCTTCTACCCCCTTGGTAGGAATTCACTATCTTGCACTGTGTCTTTTGATAAGGAGACTCTTAGAACCAGCCTGAGTCTTTTGATAAAGAGACTCTTAGAACCCGCCTGAGTCTTTTGATAAGGAGACTCTTAGAACCAGTACAACTGAATTTTTTGAAGAGAGATTCTTAAAACTCTTTTACACAGTTTGAAAATGAAATGAAAATAAGAAGAAGAAGTAGAAGCAGTAATTGAAACAAGAAAGAATCTTCTTCTTAGCAAGAAGATTAGAAGCACAAGAAATAGTGAATGAAATCTCTCTTCTATAGTGAGAAGGAGATTGTAGGCCTTTCTCTCTTTCAGTGAGAGGTTTCAGAAATTACAGCAGTATGATCTCAGAAGAAGGGGAAGAAGAAGGCTTGTTGTTTGCTGCATCACACTTTCACTTTTCTCAGATTTTCTCACTTTTCTTTTGGGAGCTTTTCCTCTATTTCAAATGTATGTAGTGGATCACTTCATTTTCTTCTCTGTCGACTTCCCTCTTATTTATAGCTCTGTTTATTCAAAGAATACTATAGGAGAATAATCAATTAGCAGCCAGAGAAATAGTAAGAAAGAAAAGATTCCATAATCAATATTTTTGTAGAAGGAAAGAGATATTCTGATTTCAAATAATATCCATAATAAACTTAATCAATTTAGCCAAGAATCAATTAGAAGGAAAGACTGATTCAGAACGGCTATAAAAGAATAATATAATTCCATAAGAATCAGATCTACAGAAAGAAGGAAAGAGATCTGGCATGTTTTGAATTTGACATACAAATCGACGTACGTCGATTACTATTCGACGGAAGCGTCGATTTTAGACTGGCTGGACGTCGAGAGGAGAATATGGAAGGTGCTTCGACTTCACTAGATACGTCGACTAGAAGTCAGAGTTACGTCGACATAGGTTACGTCGAATTCTGTTTAGAGATACTTCGACTCATTCTGAGAGGAACGTCGACTACACTTCGACGTTGCGTCGAATACTATTCGACGCATATTTACTTAGACTAATTTTTCATTCTTAGAATTTATATTCTACTCATTTTTAGGGGTAAAGATAAATCATTTCCCCAACAATCTCCCCCTATTTGTCTTAACCATATTCAGAGAGAAATTGTACCAGCTTTTAATCAACACAGCAAGACATTTATATAGAAAAGAAATATGTTAAGTAATTAGAAAAAAATAGAATCATATACACAAACTTCATAAACAGTATTCGAATAGAATCATATCAACATTGTTCAACACATCACTCAGGAGGGGTAGGAGGAGTTTTTCTTTTCCTAGTGAATACTAAAGTTTTTAGAGAAGTGGGTTGCTCCTTCTCAGTAACAAGTGATTCACTCAGCTCCCCCTGAGTCACAGCAGTTTGCTCCCCCTGAGATGGAACTTACTTTTGTTTTACTTCTACCTCTTCAGTTTCTTTCTCAGCTCCAGCTTCAGTTATGCCAGCATTTGGCTCCCCCTGAGCTTCAGCTTCTTTTTCAACAATAGTTTCCTTTTCAACTTCTCTCTCTGCTCTGCTAGCCTCCCCTTAAAAGAGAACTACTTGTTGTGTAGCTTCTCTTGCTATAGAGAGTACATCTGTTATCTGGTCCTCAGTATGTAGCTCTGGTACTAATTCATTCCCAATTGTCTTAAGCAGTGCAAGACTATCAGATTTTGAAGTGGGAAGGGACTTGTGTGAGAGAGATTTGTGACTTGAGAGCTGCTCTTCATCTAATTTCTCCCGCTTCTTAACCTTCTTAGCCAAGGAGGTTAAGAAACACTTGGTCACTTTAGAGAAAGAGACAGAGGACTTCAAGCTTTGCACAGAAGCATTGACCCCATCTATTTGGGTTTGCATGTGCATGATGGAGGAGTGAAGTTGAGAGCAGTGTCCATCCAGCATTTCTTGAAATTTTTGGGCTGCTAACTGGATATACTGGGTGATGAGAGTTTCAGTGGATGGAGATGGTTCAAGGTGTGTTGGAGTAGGAGATAATGGTGGAGGTGGAGGTGATGAAGGTGGAGAGAGGACTGTATCATTGTGATGAGGTATGTTTGATGGAGGAGGTGGAGGAATATAGGAGGATTGAGCAGGTGTATTTGAAGATGTAGGTAAGATAGGAGTTGTGATGGTAGTAGAGACTATTGGTGTGGATGATGTTGGTAGGGAAGAGATGTCTATATGTTGAGGAGGATAAAAGTTTTGTTTAAGATAAGAGTTTTGATTAGGATAGAAGTTTTGATTAGGATAGAAATTTTGATCAGGATGAAAGGGTCCTGAATGAGGGTTAAGATAGAAAGTTTTTGAAGAATAGCTATGTCCTGTATTTAAGTTGCTCTGAGGTTTTATGCGTCGATATCTATTCGACGTATGTTGAGAGTTGCGTCGATATATATTCGGCGCTTTCTCTAGATTGCGTTGATCTGGAATTAATGCATGGAAATAGTTGCGTCGATTGTAAGTCGACGTAATTTTATTCATGCGTCGATTTGAGGTCGAAGCATCTGAGAGATTGCGTCAAGTATAATCCGACGTACTATCATTTATGCGTCGATATGAAGTCGACATAATTTTATCTTCACAGATTTTATTTTTCCCTTTTTCTGATTGGAGTTTTGTTTCTTTATAACTCGTTTCTTTTGGCATAGTTGCCTTCTCAGAATGAATTTGTGAGTCTTCTTCTGAATGGTATGATGATGATTCATCAAAGTGGTTTATCTCCTTGAAGGTGAGGTCTTCTATATTTTGTGATTCTCCTTATAAGTTTGTTGATTTGATAGGTTTAGTAAATTTAACAGGGCTCATCCAAGCAGGTTTGGCAGATGTTATTGAACTAGTTGAAGGATCAGCCCCTAGCCCCAAATTCTTATATCTTATTGTTTGTTTATCAGTCATTTCTTTAAGAGTTTGGCTTCTGATTTTTATAGATTCTTCAAAAGCTTTTGCCTGGGATACTTTATTCTTAAGGAGTTGATTTTCCATTTTAGCACTTTCTGTTTCCTTTTCTATTTTATAGATTTTACACCTTAGTTCATAATTTTTTGAACATGTATCCTCTATCTTTCTCATATTAATTTGTTCTTTCAGATCCTTAATTTCTTGTTCAGCTTTTAGTTGATCTAAGCAGAATCCCTTAAAATAATTTTTGAAATCTTCACAGAGAAAATCTATTTCATCAAAAATGCTTACCTTTCCCTTATCCTCAGATTCATCTATGAGAATAAGGCTATTTGCTTTTGCTGTTGAAGAGATGCTTCCTTCTGATCCTGTTTCACTCCATGATTCAGCAACACATTCTTCTTCTGTGCTTCCAAGAGCCATTAAGCATAGGTCTTCTAGCTTAGACTCTACATTGTCACTTTTAGATGAAATGCTGTCTTCAGAGTCTGTTTCACTCCAAGCTTCTGCAATGAAGCCTCTTTCTTTCTTCTTCTCCTTCCTCTTGAGATCTTTCTTTTTCAGATCTTTCATTTTCTCAGTATTTTTTTGGACATTCTGGAGCAATATGTCCAGTTTTCCTGACCCATTTCTTGAATATTCTAGCCAGGAGGCTGAATAATTCTTCTTCAGTAACAAGGGTTTCCTCTTCTGTTGCTTTTAATGCAATGTTTCTATCTTTTGAGGAGGTTGGAGTGTTTTCCCTTCTTTCCTTCTCTTCTCTAGTTTTCAGTAATTGCTCATAGGATTTAAGTTTTCCTAAGAGAGCATCTGTTGAGATTTCCTTTTGTCCTCTTGTATCTCTTATTGCCCATATTCTTGAGTCTCATGAACTTGGGAGACTCATTAACAATTTGTCATTGATCTCTGTGAGATAGATCTCTCTATCCAAGCTTCTTAATTGATTGATGATCAGACTGAATCTGTCATACATCTCAGATATGCTTTCTTCATGCTTCTTTTGAAAGTTCTCATATTGGGAGATCAATAGAGCCTCTTTATCTTTCCTTTCATCAGCACTTCCTTCTACTATCTTTGTAAGAGCCTCCCAGATTTCTTTGGCTGATTCACAGTCAACAACCTTTTTAAAGATTTCATCTAAGAGGGTTGAGACAAGAATGTTCACAGCTTTTGCATCACTTGTTCCTGCCTTCTTCTCTTCAACTGTCCACTCAGCCCTTGGGACAAGTGTTTGAGTCACTTTACCACTTGAGTCCTTCCTATAGGGCTTTGGAGGACCTGTCAAAATAACATTAAGAAAATCTTCATCAATAGAATTCATATAGATCCTAATTCTTGTTTTCCAAAGTGCAAACTTTTCAAGGTTGCAAATTGGTGGTCTGGTGGAAGCATAATCTTTGATTTGTGCCATGTGGAAAATAGTTTTTTTTTTTGGAAATATATATATATATATATGAGGTAGGATCTTTTTGATCAAGGAGTTACCCCTTTTTGATCAACCTCCCTCTGATACCAATTGAAAGTGCACAGTTAACCTTACTAGAATTCTCTAGAGGGGGGGGGGGGGGGGTGAATAGAGATTTAAAAATACTTTGTGCAAAGTTAACAAATATATATATATGTAATAATCACAGATTTAAGCTTCCCACACACACCAACAAGAATTAAGCAAATAAAGAGAATAACAGCAAAAAGAAAATCACAGGTCAACACAAAGAAATATAGTGGTTCCCCAAACTTTGGGTAGTCCACTCTTCTACCCCCTTAGTAGGAATTCACTATCTTGCACTGAGTCTTTTGATAAGGAGACTCTTAGAACCAACCTGAGTCTTTTGATAAGGAGACTCTTAGAACCAGCCTGAGTCTTTTGATAAGGAGACTCTTAGAACCAGTACAACTGAATTTTTTGAAGAGAGATTCTAAAAACTCTTTTACACAGTTTGAAAATGAAATGAAAATAAGAAGAAGTAGAAGTAGTAATTAAAACAAGAAAGAATCTTCTTCTTAGCAAGAAGATTAGAAGAACAAGAAATAGTGAATGAAATCTCTCTTCTATAGTGAGAAGGAGATTGTAGGCATTTCTCTCTTTCAGTGAGAGGTTTCAGAAATTGCAGCAGTATGATCTCAGAAGAAGGAGAAGAAGAAGGCTTGTTGTTTGCTGCAGCACACTTTCACTTTTCTCAGATTTTCTCACTTTTCTTTTGGGAGCTTTTCCTCTATTTCAAATGTATGGAGTGGATCACTTCATTTTCTTCTCTGCCGACTTCCCTCTTATTTATAGCTCTGTTTATTCAAAGAATACTATAGGAGAATAATCAATTAGCAGCCAGAGAAATAGTAAGAAAGAAAAGATTCCATAATCAATATTTCTGTAGAAGGAAAGAGATCATTCTGATTTCAAATAATATCAATTTAGCCAAGAATCAATTAGAAGGAAAGACTGATTCAGAACGGCTATAAAAGAATAATATAATTCCATAAGAATCAGTTCTACAGAAAGAAGGAAAGAGATCTGGCGTGTTTTGAATTTGACATACAAATTGACGTACGTTGATTACTATTCGACGGAAGCGTCGATTTCAGACTGGCTGGACGTCGAGAGGAGAATATGAAAGGTGCGTCGACTAAGGTGCGCCGAATTCACTAGATACGTCGACTAGAAGTCAGAGTTACGTCGACATTGGTTACGTCAAATTCTATTTAGAGCTACTTCGACTCATTCTGAGAGGAACATCGACTACACTTCGACGTTGCGTCGAATACTATTCGACGCATATTTACTTAGACTAACTTTTCATTCTTAGAATTTATATTCTACTCATTTTTAGGGGTTAAGATAAATCATTTCCCCAATACATCTTATTTCTGTAAACCCACTTTGTCCCAATGATATTGTGCCCTTGTGGCCTTGGGACAAGTTTTCACACCTTGCAACTTTTGAACTAATTTAGCTCTTCTTGCGTAGCCATAACCCAAAATTGATCTCTGTTAGCCTCCTCAAATTTCTTGGGCTCAAGTTGGGATAGAAAACTATGATGCAAGTTTTCATTTAGTGCATTTCTATTTGTTCTTACTCCATCAGTGAGCTCACCAATTATCTGATTTGTTGGATGATTTCTATGATGTCTCATAGCAGTAGCCATTACTCTTGTTGGTTCTCTAGTTTCAGCAACTTCTTCAGCTCTTGCTTCAAGATGCACATTTAGGGGATTTGGCTCCTCAGTATACTCTTCAACTGATTCTGGAATATAGTCCATTGTGGAGGACTTATTCTTCTCAACTGGTTCTTCTTCTCTGATTTTGAGGTTCTCTAATCTTTCATCAATTCCTGCATTGGATGAACTAGAAGAAGGATTACGCAACATGCTGCTCTCATCAAAAATTATATGAACATATTTCTCAACTGTAAGAGCATTCTTATTGAAGACTCTGTAGGCCTTGCTATGCTTGCTATATCCTACAAAGACACCTTCATATCTCTTTTCAGATAATTTGGTAATGTAGTGTTTATTGTTTTTCAATACATAGCATTTACTTCCAAGGATTTTGAAGTAAGCTGGTGTTGGCTTCCTATCCTTAATCAGTTCATAAGGAGTCTTATTATGATTCTTATTGATGAGTGCTCTATTTTGCACATGACATGCAGTGTTAACTGCCTCAGCCCAGAGGTATTCTGGGAGAGAGGAGTCACTTAGAAGGGTCCTTCCAGCTTCAATAAGTGTTCTTTTTTTTCTCTCAGCCACCCCATTCTGTTGGGGAGTTCTGGGAGAAGAAAACTCTTGTAAGATACCTTCTTCTTCACAGAATTTGGTCATTGACCCAGACTGAAATTCAGTTCCACGATCACTTCTAATTTTGACCACAGAGCTGCCTACTTCATTCTGAATTTGTTTGACAAAATTCTTGAATGTACTTAGGGTATCAGACTTGTGTTTCAAAAAGAATACCCAGGCAAATCTAGAATGATCCTCAACAATAACCAATGTATAAGCCATTCCTCCTAAGCTGAGTACTGTCATAGGACCAAATAAGTCCAAGTGCAGTAGGTATAGGCACCTAGTGGATTCCTTGTCCTGTATGCTTCTAAATGAAGTTCTTGTCTGCTTGCCCATTTCGCATACAGGACAAGGACTCATCTCTAAGTAATCCAGCTTAGGAGCATCTCTTACCAAGTTCTCTGCCATTAATTTCTTGAGAGACTTGTAGTTAATGTGGGCTAGTCTCTTATGCCACTTTACATAGTCAGACACTCCAACATTTGCTACAAGACATACAGGCTCATTTTTCCTAATGCAAATGAAATTTAGACAATAAATATTTCCACTCCTAGTGCCTGTTAGAATGGATTCATTCTCACAGTTCTTGATCAGGCACTTATCCTTGTGGAAGGAAACAACATATCCCAAGTCACATAGTTGACTTATGCTTATAGGGTTATGTTGTAACCCTTCCATATAATCTACTCTTGTGATAGTGATACTGCCATTTGTGATCTTACTATAGCCCCTGACGACACCTCTGTCAGATCCTCCAAATTTGACTTTGGGTCCAACATCTACAGGTGCAAACTCCTTCAATAGGCTTCTTGTTCCAGTCATATGCCTGGAACATCCACTGTCCAAGTACCACACAGGAGTCTTGGTGGTCTTTGGACATACCTGCAAGAAAACTACACTTCCTTAGGAACCCAATTTCTTTTGGGTCCTAGGCGCTTGTTAGGGAATGATTTGATAGCTTGCTTTCTAGATGTCATGTGGGAATGATTCTGAACAGTTGGATTGAACCAACAGTCTAGGTCAAAGTGCCCTACCTTTCCACAACACCAACATTCAAATCTATTGTATCTAGATTTTCTTGTAGTGTTATAACTGATTGATTTAGGCTGTTGCTTAACAGCTGGCCTCCCCTTCTTGGAGGCTGAAAGGTTTTCCCCAACATTGTTGGAACACGGTTTTCCGCATCCCTTTGATTTGAGAATAACAAATCCTACTTGTATTTGATCTTGTTTGCCATTATGTTTTTAGCATGCATGTTTGAACAAAGATGACACTAGGTTGCTGCATTATTGGTTTGGAACTGCCCACAAGCACAAAGTATGATTATGGTCTAACGCCAGGCGTTAAGACTTAACGCTGTGCATTGGCGATCGATGGGATGGCATGCCGATCGACGGGATGGCTTACCGATCGACGGGATTTGCTCACAAGCTAAAAAAAATGAAAGGGAGCTAATGTACGGCGTTAACTCTTAACGCCGGCGTTGACTCTCGTTCCCGCCAAGATGAAAATAGCATGGAGGGAAGATGCTGTGTTTGCAGGAGAACTTTTGGAATGATTTGACTCAATGCCAGGCGTTAGAGTCAACGCCAGCGTTAAGGTTGCCTAAATTGATTGTTTCCAAAGATGCAGAATCTCCTTCCCGCTCTGAAGATCTGATCCATCAAAATAATTCCAAATTTGGTCAACGCCGGGCGTTAGCCTTAACGCCGGCGTTAGCCTTCAGTCCTATAAATTGGTGGATTTTGTCTTCTCCGACTACTGATTGATTAGAGCCCTATTCCAGCACTTCGGAAACTCTGAGAGGGCCGTATTTCCAGACCAACACTTCTCCCACTCAATTTCAAAAGGAGGAATCGAAGGAGGCTTGGATCAACACGCTAACTCAACGCGAAGAACGCACGCTTGGACTTCAACGATCTTCAGTGATTCTTCAGTGTCTCCTTCAAATTACCTCATAGGGAGTTTCATATTTGTCTTTTGTATTTGTCTTTTATTTTAATCTTTGAAATCGGTTCGGAAATTCGCCTCGTGTTGGCGATGGGTAGGACTTAGAGAGTAATTTGCCTCGTGTTGGCGATTAGGTCTAGGGAGTAGATCTAGGGGGTGCTCGAGGCCTTTCTGTGGATAGGAAGGCTAGAGCGGCTTGAGGTCGTATCTGGGGTGAGATCGGCTAAAGCCAACCGGTTCGTGGGGATACGAGTCGGTATAGAAAACAAAAAGAATACTTCATATTTTGCCTTCGATTTCTAGCGTCATAGAAATCAGATTTTGCATTCAATTTTATAAATGATAATCATGTCTTTTCTTGTTTAATAAAATTGATCTCACTTCTAATTTCATTATCTCTTTAATTCGGATTTATCTTACTTCTACCAAAATATCAAAAGTTTTCTATAAAAGTTCAAAGTTTTCTAAAACCCTTATTCACCCCTCCCCCCTCTAAGGGCGCCTCAAGATCCAGCAAGTGGTATCAAAACAGGTTATTCCAAAGCGGCTTAACAACCGGGAATAATGAAGTCTCTTGATCATGATCTCGCTTCTACTAGTGGGGAAAATTTTAATATAAATGAAAAAGTATTATCACCACCTTTATTTATGGGCAAAAATTATAAAGGGTGGAAAATATTAATGAAAAATTTTCTTAAAGCTTTAGATGAAGAAGTTTGGAATATTACTATTGAAAAGCCACCTAACATACTAACTAGAAAAGAAATTATTTTAAATGCAAAATCTATAAATAGTCTATTTTGTGCGTTAGATCAAAATATTTTCAAACTTATTTATAATTTGCCTACCGCTTATGAGATTTGGAATTTTCTTGAAAGAACTTATGATTCTCCTTCTGTAGGTATGGAACAAACACAAGAATTGGAGAACATACAAGCTTGCACAAATATTCAAGAAAGCTACTCAAATGATGGATCCATAGAATGCTCATCAAGCGGAAAGGATGATGGAAACTCTTGTTTGGAAGAGGAGGATGAAGAAGACAATGGAACAATATGTTCAAATCTTCCCTCATCCAAAAGCAAAAGTATGGAAATCAAATTCTCTCATTGTTTGCAATTCTATTTTTACATTATAATTGCTACAAATTACAAAGCGCAAAATTAAGAAACTGAAAAATGCTAATTGCAAATTGCACTTAGAAAATAAAGGTTTAAAAGCAAAAGTTAATGAAGAATCAAATTTTAAGTTATCTAGGTCTACCCATGGCTCCTTAGTTGAAAACATTACACCTTATGTAGAATATAACGAATTTAAAGAAAAATACAAGAAACTTAAAAAGGAGTTTATTTTTGTAAAAGAACAAAATGAAAGATTATGTTCAGAAAATTCATCCTTGAAAAATGATTTGTGCTAAGTGTAAAGACTATAAAATTAAAATTAAAGAGATGGATGAAACATTTGAGGAATATAGAAATAACTATCAAAATCATATTGATTCAATTGTTTCCACTCTTAAAAATAGCACAATTGCGTACAATAAAGCTAGACATAATCTTAAGATCAAGAATGATGAATTAAAAACAAAAATCAACTTGTTTATGAAAATTATGAATAAAAATTCACAATACATAAATTCACAATATCAAGTAATATCTAAAAATAAGTTAAATATGAATGTCTCGACTAAACCTAAAAATAGGAGAAAGGAACAAAGTATTTGTAAATCAAAATCCCAATCACTATTATTTACAAAATCATTCTTCTCCCAACTTAAAAATAGAAGTGTACAAATTTCCTATGAAAAATATTTTCAATTATCATGGAAATTTGAAGCATAAAAATTATATTAAACCAAGATTTGAATGGAGGCCCAAATATAAACATGAAATACTAATTCCACTCAAAAGGGCCGATTCATCAATATCTCCCCAAAAGCAACCATGATATATTTGGGTACCCAAAGGAACCGCCTCACCTGGTCCTCTTTGGATACCGAAATCTCTCATTTGTTAGTGTCCTATCATTCGCATGAAGTAGAAATCAAGTACAAATGAAATATCATTACTCTACTTCATGATATGCTAAACTTTCCCCTTGTTTGTTTATTTTCTTTTTGTTGAACCAACATGGTATGATTACTTTACATAACTTGTGATATGACTTTCTCATATTAAGCCAAAGTTCATTTATAAAACAAATTGAATAAAATTGAATAAATAGTTATATCATTTTTCAAGTGATCTACTAATCCTTTTTGTTTTCATCCCTCTAAATCTATTACCTATAAAAGTCTCCTATCATCATAAATCAAACTCTAAATTTGTCATATGATATTATTAAGACTAATGAAATAATTGTCAAAATGGATTTAAAAGGTATTTTAGGAGTCTTAGGCTAAACTTGCAAAATGCGCAAGTTTTGCTTATGTATTTAATATATTTGTGTCAATGTAATAGCCCCTAATATGTTTAATCATAATCATGAAAAATCAGAATTGAAAAATTGCAAAAATCATATGCTGTTAAACAAAAACCAAAATTAAATTTACAAAAATATGCGAGATTTTGACGCAAACTTCAAACGATCATAACTTTTGATCTGCTTGTCTGATTTTCGTCCATAATAACTTTTCAGAATGAGGTCGAGAAAATATATGCAATGGCAAACGAGCTTTGCTCGTTTGAGTTCATTTCGACCCTCAAAACTGCCAAAACTCAACTCCGTTTAGAAGTTATCTCAGTTTTTCCTTTTTCGGCAATTTTTTTTAAAGGATTGTACATCACATGCTCCTAAGTACCATTCCAATGACCTTAGAATCAACCTTATACCTATTGAAAATAACTCACAAGATTAAATCACATCATTTTAGGTCTATAAATTGAAATTCCATTCATTGAATACATGCAACATCATCACTATTAATCCTATAACATTCAAACTCATCATTCTAGCATTATCAACTAATAAATATGATCATTCATGCTAGTTGACTAATAATGCCATAATGAATCCATCTTAAAGTAGAACAATTAAAAGTTAAAACTCATAATAACTATGTTGCTTTAAAATATAATTAGAAATCAATCTCCCATAAAAAGCCATAGTTTACAAATTGTTTCCATAATACAAAATGCTTAGGATGTCAATGATCGTTCACCCACATTATGTGTCTCACAATAGCGAGGGCGTAGGAATGTGTGCATTAGAAGACCTAACCTCTAAGTCATGTCTTGTCCTTAACCGGGGAGGGTTCCAGTGGGGCCTTGCGAGGCACTGGGGGGAAAGAGTTCTAGGTTGAGCGTTCTCTAGTGTTTGCATATGGGATTAACACCCCATCCTACGACATGTGTGTAGCTCCTCATGCCCATCCGTCACTTAGTACGGGTCTAGTGTATAGACATATAGTTAGGGTATTATAATCTAGGACATACCTATATCATATGTTTTGCATGCACTCGTTATGATTATATTACTCATGCATTCTTATTTTGGTCGAACATGCTTATGCTATGTTTTGCATATCTCACCATTTTTGAGCTCTAATGATCTTGTAAAACACAAATATATGAAAATCAAATAAAAATAAAAAAACCATTTTTGAACAAATAAAACACGCTTAAATAGCCTTCTAATCATTTCTAACTTCTCTGAAATTTCTACACTAAGAAGATCTATATACATACTACCTATTCCAAAGAAAAAAAAATTAAAAATCTCAAAAAATAGAGTACTGTTTGGGCGTTAACTAGTTAACGCCAGACGTTAGCCTTTTTGACCAAATTGCAATTCTGCTTTCTCTAGCATATTTCTGGTATTTTTCTATTGATTTTTCTCAGTTTATTTTGTCTGATTTCAAATTATTTTATTATTAATTTTGTTGTTTTATTCCAAAATACAAAAAAATTACAAATAATTCAAAATGACCAAAAATATGTTTTAGTTATTTGTTTTGCTTTAACTCTTTACAAAATTATGGTTTGACTACAAGACTTCACAAGAGCAAGCATCTTAGTCATTTTTGTTTCAAATGGTCAAAATTGATTTTGGCATACTCACAGGGATTTTCTTCAATGTCTAATTTAATTTCAAATTTTCTAAACATTGCTTTTGTCATGCCTTGACCTTAATCTGATTATGTGCAATGAAATAGTTTATAGATGATTGTGTATGTTTGCCTATCATGCCTCTAAGTATGAGTAATGCTTTATGTTAATCAATGATTCATACACTCACTATTTTGGTAATCTATATGTGCTCATAATCTTAGTCTTGCATGATTGTGTAGTGTAATAGTTTTAACACATTAGGTTGTTTGACTAAATTACCTACACCTTCATTCAAAAAATAAATTTCTTGCACACATAGAAGTGTTATTTCAATATTGTAAATGTTTGCAATAACAAGTGAATTCGGAGACCTTTGGCCCACTATTATAATTATGAAATAAAATGCCAAAGATAACTCAACCAAGCACTACTCACCCTCCTGATAAGTCTTAATGATCATTGTGAGGTTGAGCACCTTGGAAAGAATTGTAAAGTGTCTTGTGCAAACATATATTTTTATCACTTCTATTTGTACACCGGATCACTAAAAATAAAATTTTATAAAAAAGGCTTATGTGATCCTCCAAGCAATGCTTCGCTCCCTGATAAGTCTTAATGAGCATTGTATGGGCGAAGCACCTTGGTAGTTGTACCTATGTTTTTGTGCTTTGAAATTTTATTATAGATATGATGTGTGAAAGTAATTATATGATTACATATTTAATGTTATTGTTACTATTTCATTACATATGTCATGTGTTTTGATTATTTCACTTGTATACTTTTATCAAAACACCTTACGCACACATCATTGATTTTCATAAAACTTCCACTCATGAGAATTGAATCCTAATGCACCATTACATAATTCTCTAAAACCTTAAGTAAAAGCACCAGATTGCAAAACATGATTTCTACAATGTTTTCTTTACTTGAAATACGAATTGGTTACATTGTAGCTCTTATCTTTTTGAATATGTTAAATCATGCTTGCCTATTAGTTATGAAAATTTTCAAAGTTAAATGCTCCAATGTGAAGAGTCTATACATATTGTTGGAATGGTCAAACTATAATAAAAATACTACTCTTAATTGTTTTATTTTTGTTTTCTGCATTTCTCTTTTGGTCATGTATTTCGTTTACCATAGTTTATCATGCTCACTTCTTAGGTCTTTCTTCACTTGTGCTTGTCAAACAATATTGCATCTCTTTCAACAAATATTCTTCTGAAAATTTAATTTGAAAAGCAAGTGGTAGAATTCCTTTGGTAAAATCATGGAATGTTGTTCTTTCACGCTTATCATATATCTTTTCCGCTGTGCTACTCTCTCCCTTAGCTAGATCATGACTTACTTTATGTTTACACAAAACTCTTAATCCTCTCTTAGTTATGTCCCAACTTTTGTCCTCTTTATTTTAGTTTTGTTTCACTCCACCCTCTTTTGCTAATAACAAAAGGGGGAGAATAAAATGATAAATCATAATGATTAAAGGAGTAGGATTCACTAGATTAAGGGGGAGCATAAATCTAGTCTATGGGCGCATATACTAAGGGGGCACTTAAGTAGGGGGAGCACAATTTTAATGAACTATAACTCTTATTAATATCTCTATGATTGCTAAGTGTCATATATCCTTCTAAAAAATCCTTCAAAAAACACATGTCTTATATATGAATATGATTTATCTTCATTGGATTTGTTATTATCAAAAGGGGGAGATTGCTGGAACACGGTTTTCCGCATCCCTTTGATTTGAGAATAACAAATCCTACTTGTATTTGATCTTGTTTGCCATTGTGTTTTTAGCATGCAAGTTTGAACAAAGATGACACTAAGTTGCTGCATTATTGGTCTGGAACTGCCCACAAGCAGAAAGTATGATTATGGTCTAACACCAGGAGTTAAGACTTAATGCTGGGCGTTGACGATCGACGGGATGGCGTGTCGATCGATGGGATGGCTTGCCGATCGACGGGATTTGCTCACAAGCTAAAAATAATGAAAGGGAGCTAACGCCCGACGTTAACCCTTAACATCGGTGTTAACTCTTAACGCAGGCATTGACTCTCATTCCCGCCAAGATGAAAATAGCATGGAGGGAAGCTGTCGTGATTACCGGAGCACTTTTGGAATGATTTGACTCAACGCCATGCGTTAGAGTCAACGCCAGCGTTAAGGTTACCTAAAATGATTATTTCCAAAGATGCAGAATCTCCTTCCCATTCTGAAAATTCGATCCATCAAAACAATTCCAAATTGGGTCAACGCCAGGCGTTAGCCTTAATGCCAGTGTTAGCCTTCAGTCCTATAAATTGGTGGATTTCATCTTCTCTGACTACTGATTGATTAGAGCCCTATTTCAGCACTTCAGAAACTTTGAGAGGGTCGTATTTCCAGACCAACACTTCTCCCACTCAATTTCAAAAGGAGGAATCGAAGGAGGCTTGGATCAACATGCTAACTCAACGCGAAGAACACACGCTTGGACTTCAACGATCTTCAGCGATTATTCGGCGTCTCCTTCAGATTACCTCATAAGGAGTTTCATATTTGTCTTTTGTATTTGTCTTTTATTTTCATCTTTGTAATCGGTTCAGAAATTCACCTCATGTTGGTGACTAGGTATGGGTAGGACTTAGGGAGTAATTTGCCTCGTGTTGGCGACTAGGTCTAGGGAGTAGATCTAGGGGGTGCTCGAGGCCTTTATGGGGATAGGTAGGCTAGAGCGGCTTGAGGTCATATTTGGGGAGAGATCGGATAAAGCCAACCAGTTCGTGGGGATACGAGTCGGTATAGAGAACGAAAAGAATACTTCATATTTCGCCTTCGATTTCTAGCGTCATAGAAATTAGATTTTGCATTCAATTTTATAAATGATAATCATGTCTTTTTTTGTTTAATAAAATTGATCTCATTTCTAATTTCATTATCTCTTTAATTCTGATTTATCTTACTTTTACCAAAATATCAAAAGTTTTCAATAAAAGTTTAAAGTTTTCTAAAACCCTTATTCACCCCCCCCCCCCCTCTAAGGGCGCCTCAAGATCCAACAAACATGACAACTTTTGAAAGCCTTTACTGGAGGATTCTTTTGGGGTGCAGATAAAGCACTTTTCCCAAGGAAAGTTTGTCTTTTGCTCAACTAGGTAGAGGGAAGCTTAAGTCCACTGTCAATTTTCCTGGCTTTCTTTGCATCCATAGATGCTGCTGTGATCATATGAGTTTGTGGGTATAATCAATTTTCTAAAGATTGTCTTTCCTTGGGTAGATTTCCCAGTGTTTTCACCTTGAGTATAGCCCAATCCTTGCTTATTTGTTTGTGAAAAGCTATCAATCAAGGGAAGAACTGTTTGTGGCTTGGAATAACTAGCCACAATTTTCTTTTCCCTTAAGGAGCTTATCCTCCAGTTCTTTAATTTTAGTATTCTTGTGCTTGACGACTTCAGTCAAGGTGCTGATACTCAGTGGAGAGATACCAGGTGGAGTGATTGACAATTTGGTCTTTTCTTGATCTAGCTCAGTTACTTTTTCATGCAATTCATCTCTCTTCCCACTCGGGGAGATGATCTCTACAGCTTGTGCCTTACAGAGAGATTTTGCTTTCTTAAGAGCATCAAGCAATGCACCAAATTTCTCTATGTAGTCAGTGTCAATTTCTTCTTCTGTTGAAGAGAAGCTGACATCTGAATCTGTGTCAGAGAGAGTAGGAGATGCTTTAGGAATTACCTGTTTGTGATGAGGTTCATCACAATATTCTTCATCTGTGAGAGCCATGGCTGTTATTTGGCTATCTGACTCTGATGAGGAACAATCAATGGCACTATCACTGAGTGTCTTCACTTTCTTTGCCACAAGGCTCTTCTCTGACTTCCTGTTCCTTGAGTGCTTCCTTTTCTCATTCTTCTCTTGTATTTTGTATGGACATTCAACAGTGACATGTCCAGGCTTGTTGCAGCTGTAACAAATAATGTTAGAAGAATTTTGTTTACTAGGTTTGGAATCATACCTGTCAGATCTGTGTTTTCTTCTGTGCTTTTCTTCTCTCCTGGAGCTAGAGGGTGAAGCTTCATATTTTCTGTTCCCTCTTTTTTTGTTTCTCAGTAGTTTCTTAAACTGCCTGGTGAACAGTGATAGTTCTTCATCAGAAAGTTCTGAAGTGGAGTTGCTTGAGATCTCTTTATCTGACATATAGACAGGCTCCACTGTCTTGTGCTTTTTGGAAGCTTCAGCTTTAAAGTTCACCTTCCTTTTCTCTGGAGTAAGCCTTGGAGTTTTCTTCCTCAGCCTTTCTGGTATTCAGTTGCAGCTCATATGATAGGAGCTTGCCATACAGCTGTCTAGGCTCCATTGTTCCCAGATTGCCGACTTCTCTTATGGCACATAGATATATGTCCCATTCTTTGTTCAGGGATCTCATGAATTTATCATTTAGTTCATAGTTGTTGAACTCTCTTCCATAAGTTTTGAGCCCAATGACAATTTTGAAGAACTTCTTATAGCAGGTAGCTATGTCATCCTTCTTATCTTTCCTGAAGGATTCATACTCCGGATTCAGGAGAGATTTCCTGTCATCTCTGACTTCTTCAGTTCCTTCCATGTAGACAACCAGGGAATCCCACATCCCCTTAGCTGTCTTGCAATGAATTAGGTTCTGGAAGGTTGAATCATCAATTGCATTTACAATGATGTTCTTAGCCCTTTTGTCCATAGTGACCAGGGCAACTTCATCTTTGGTGAAGTTAGATAATTTCTTAGGTGTGGGAACAACAGTTGGATAATGTTCATGGGAACATAGGGTCCTTCTTCTACTGCCAGATAGACTCTAGGATCTGAGGCTTCTATGTACAGCCTAATTCTTTGCTTCCAGATGGGGAAGTTCTCCTTGGTGCAGATAGACAACTTCATTGAGCTCATCTCCTTATGATGCTCACCGACCATTTGTTTATTACAACCCACTAGTTTTATAGATCTTGTTCTAAGCTGTTAAGCTTTTGAACTCAACCTCGCTCTGATATAAATTGAAAGATATGGGTTGACTGTAATCTACACCTAGAGGTGGGTGATTAGGTGTTTTCAATTTTCTTTGCTATTTAATAATTTATCTATCTCAGCACACAAGCATCACAGAAAACACACAATGACTTATAGTGGTTCCCAACTAGACAATGTGTCTAGAGGTAGTCCACTGTCCCTCCCACCTATCTAGTAGTGTGCTAGACTAGGCAACTTCTCCAATTCAGATCTTTTCACTATATTCAGATCTTATAACTCAGGTTCACACAGAACCCTATAAGGCTCAGACTTTACAAGTCCTACAAACTCAGATCTTCAGCAAGATCCTTCAAACTCAGATCTTTAGAAAGATCCTACAAACTCAAATCTTCAGCAAGATCCTACCAAACTCAGGTTCACCAAGAACCATACTAACTTAGATCTATCACTAGATCCTACCAACTCAGACTCACAAAGAGCCCTACAAAGTAGTACATAATTGTTGTTGTAGAAGGGAAGACTTCAAAAAAATGAACACTTGAATAACTGATGAGTCCTGATCATATACACTTTTATGGACTCATCTGGGCCGTTTTTCAGTCATTTCACCGCACTTTAGCCCTGTTATTGTTTATATTTGATATTCCATGCTAGGTGCATCTCTAGGCCCATTTTGGTGTGATTTCATGCTTATCTTCATTAGTAGTTTTCATGTACTGTTAGGTGCCACTTTCAGTAGCTAGATTCGTGGTTGTGCTGGATTAGGAGTCGTGTAGGTGTTCCCGGTGCAATTCTGCACAGGAACACTGCGCACGATCACCGGTTCTATAGCGCACGACCACTGGTCGTGCGCCACTGATCGTGTGCACTTAACCCTTTTTTCATGAGTTCTGTTTGGTGCAGTGCGCACAACCATCTACGATAGTGCGCACGACCACCGGTCGTGCGCCACTGTTCGTGCGCACTTATCATTAATTTTTTGAGTTCTGTCTCGACCAGTGCGCACGACCACCGACGATAGTGCGCACGACCACCGGTCGTGCGCCACTGGTCGTGCGAACATGTTATTTTATAATTTCTGTCTTTGCAGGCTCCGTCCAGGCAGAGCGCACGATCACAGGATTCTAGTGCGCACGACCACTGGTCGTGCGCCAATGACCGTGCGCACTGTTTAATTCCAGCGCCTATAAATTCCGCTGCTCGCGATTTAGGTCAGATCGCTCGCTGTTTTCAGCCGTTCCTGCTCCAGTTTCGTCCGACTTCGCCCCTCCACCGTCGCCCACCATCTAGAGGTGCTCCGGGCTTGTTCTTCACGCCAATCTTGAGCCGGAGTTTCCTCTCGGCCTCCTCCTTCATCCAAGAGCTCCAAAGGAAGATCTAGCCGCCATCTCCATCGAGCAAGAGGAAGTTTGCAACCTCTACCGGATCGTGACACGAAGAAGACGGGTCCATTGGAGAGTCGTGACAGCTCTCTCTACCCCGGACGTAGTTGCGGACCGAGCTTGGACGCGGATTGACAACCCGGCGATTCCAACCGTGAATCTCCAACGAGCCTTCGGATTCGGTCGATTTCTTGCCTTGTTCTCCTCTTATTGATTGTTGTAATAGTTAGATCTTTTGTATTTTGATGAAGAACACTATAGACCTTGCTATTTAAAGTTATTTCATGTCTATGTGAAATACTCTTTTTGTTTATTTGTGTGCTTGAGGTGCGCCCCATTCCATCCTCCATCCCGCCGTCACGTCCGGTGCCGCACTAGCAATTGCTAGTGGCGTGCTTGTCGAAGAGGTGCTTGCGACCCTCATTCCGTTAGCCTACTCGTCCATCCGCCTACCGAAGCGTGGCATCGCGGCCCGTGTATTCCATCCCACCTAACGAAGCAGCGCGCTCAAGGCCTGCATAGTTCGATCCGCTTGCCTACTCGTCCATCCGCCCTTACGAAGTAGCGCATTCAAGGCCTACGTAGTCTTCCATCCCGCCGAGCGAAGCATTGCATAGCGGCATTGCATAGGAGTAGTTGATAGCTTTTATTTTATTTTCCAAAAGCCAACCCAACTCCCTCGCATTCCATCCGATTTAAGGACTTCAATCTCAAGTCCTTCCTCGATAATAAACTCCACCTTACTGTGTTCCTCAAGAGACCGACACTCGGGGATTTTCCCCATTATTATTACTTGCGCGACCGGTGCACTTGCCGAATCATCGCATCAAGGTTTTGGCGCCGTTGCCGGGGAACACAGTCGTGTGAGTTTTCTGGAGAGGGAGAATCTGAGAGAGAAGCCCTTCCATTTGTAAATTGCATCTTTTATTTTATTTCTGTTCTTTTTATTCCTTCTTCTTGTTTTATATTAGGTTGCTTTAGTAATTTCTGTTTGGTATAGTATTTGCACAATAGCATTTTTATTTTGAATCGTATTATTTTTGCACTATGTGGGCACATCTCAATATCCGTTGCCGTTGGTGTAGAGATACCTCCCACTCTAGTGATGAATGCCCTACGGAGAATAGTAGGCATAATTCTTATAGCACAGCATATGGAGCACCAACTTCGTCTGGTACTCCATATGGTGCGCGTAAGTCTTATGGCTACTCTGCTGAGCCTTTACCGTCATACTTCTTTTCGGCTCCAGCCCCCGCTGTGCCAAAGAAGCCCGCAAGGCAGTGCCGGTTTTGTCGGAGCACTGATCATGTCTTGAAGGACTGTGCCGAGTATCTTCGCCAATTGGACGAGGATGACGAACCGGATATCCGGATCGTCCCAACTCCTAACTCTGGCGGCACACCTTCAACATCCGGTTATGTGTCTTTGTCACCTTCACATCTTGAAGGGTATGGCATGGACATGGTCACCGGATGTGCGGCTGATCTATGCACCGACACTGCTGAGCCTATTCTCCATGTGCATCCACCACTTCTAGTGGATTCGATTCTTCCCCCTGTTGTGCATACTACTCTCGTCTCCGACGACATTGTTGATGATGTGTCGCAGGATGAGGTGGGTGATCTAAGTGTTGTGCCTATTCCTATGGAGGAGGACAACCTTCTAGGTGAAGAGGAGTTTTCCTCAACACCGGTGGAGGAAGTCCAAATCCTAAGCCTGGCCACCATTGATCCCGCCGAATCTTGTAGCATTGATGACAATGCTAACATTATTTTACTTCCCCAACCTGATGGGAGTGAGACCGGGATCACTCCCCCGATTGACGATGATTTATGTTCTTCGCCTTATTTATTTCTTGATCCCTTCCTTCATCTGAGTCTGTGCATGTTGAATCTTCACAGGTACTTCAGGAGGACTTGGAGCTTTGTGCTCAAGTCAATGATGAGTGTGTCCTTTTATGCGAGGAGGCTGATCCCTCCTCCATTAAGGAAGCCTCATTCGTTGCCTTCTCCTCCTGCGGACCTGCTGTGGACGATACCTTGCTGGGCAAGGATAGTTTTGGTGAGATGAGTGAGGACCAGGCCTCCTCCTCTTCTTACTTTCTTTTCCCTCTACATGTGAGGAGCAGGTATTTATATTCGGGTAGAGGCATGACTGTTCTTTCTCCGTATAGGTACCCGCTACCGACACGGATATTAGGCCAGTTACCTGTCCACTTCTCCTTCCATAGGCCCATTAGCTAGAACTCTTAAAGTTTGAATAAGTCGTGTTGGGAGGACAATAACCCCAGTAGTTATCTTTCTTTTCCTGCATTCTTATTTCTTCTAATCATGTTTAGTTAGTAGTACTTTCTTTTCAGTTTTCTTTTGTCTTTTGTTTTTGCGGAGCTGACCCCTGTAGGTATCTTCTCTGGATGGCGGATGTTGCAGCTCATTTTAGCTTACACGCCAATCTTCTGGTATGCTCACTTGCTGAGCATTGGGTACTCTCTTCCCCTAGCCTTTGCTGATTTTCATGTCATATATTATGCAGATTGTTTAGTTTAAGTCTGGGGGAGAGTAGTTTTGTTTACCCGCTCACGTGCACTATTGCACTGCATGCTAGAAGATTTCATTTAAAATGTTTTGTTTATTTTCATTGCACACCACATCACCCACTTGAGCGCGTACTCATCTGTTTGCTTGCTCTGTTGTGAATTTAATTCTTCTGCTTATTTGGGAAAGTCTAGGTGATGGCTTAGGACTATGTAGCAGAGTAAAATGTTGACTCTAGTAGTGCTCCTAGTCGAGTGCTCGGTTGCATAGAAATTTGTGTAGAGTAGACTTCTCTTTATACTTATGTTTTTATATATTTTTTTTTAGTGTAAATGTTGTTTACTCTACTCAAATGGTGAATCCGGTGGAATCAAACGGTAGCATAGGGATGTGTGTAAACGATCGCTAGATTCGTATTGCTTGAGTCGGGAGAAAGGAGAATCTTTCTCGGTGGCTAGAACTTGCCCCAAGCGATTCTTGAAGCATGGGTATGCGGTTAGTCAATTGCGTGAATGTGATATAGGCCATCATCTTGGCCCGGTTGAGCCTTTGTGCCATTCCTATCATCATTTCCTCGCTAGCCCAGTTGTGCCTACCCCATTCTTTTGGTTCAGCCCCACTATTGTTCACCAAAGCCTAAACTCCAATCCTAGTCGCACACCCAAAAAGCAAGCATTTTGTTTAAATTTCAAATTGGTGGTGTTGATTGTGGTAGTACATTGTGAAAATGTGATTGTGCATCTTTGAAAATGTGCTGAAATTGTTAAAGAAAGAAAAAGAAAAGAAGAAAAAGATTTGAAAAGAAAAAGAAGAATGAAATGTTTAATTGAAAAAAATCTGTTTGAGATTTATATTTGGGAGTAGGCGGTGCACACACCCATGCGTCTAAGTCTAAGTCTGGGGGTGTGGTGCATCCGCGTGTTTTGTGGCCACTTGGATAATGTTATGCATTTGCTCATTTGGGTTTAGTATTTGAACCATCGTCTTTATCATTGTATACCTCACCTAAACCCAAGCCCCATTTAAAACCTAAAGTCCTATTGATTCACGCATTTGAGTCAAACCAGTAACGTGGAGAGAATGTGACCGGGCAAGCTTATGGTCACCGACACTGATGGATTTCAGTGGAGTTTTTCCCGCATCCCGATCTTGAGCAATGCTCGTCTCAGCGCTTAGTTAACTTTCTCCGTATGCATGACCGAATGATTCACCGTTGTTCACCATTTTGAGTAGTTGTAATATGCTTTTACTCTTTTAGAAATATATAGACTGTTTATATAATCAGAAATCTTCTCTACTATTCTTCTTATGCACGTGAGCATGCGACTTCGCATGGTACTCTGTATTGTAGTTTTAAGCCATCTACTTTTCTTTCCCCGTTCGCTTAGAATTTGTTTGCTCGGGACGCGCAAACAGGTAAGTCTGGGGGTGTGATGAGTCCTGATCATATACACTTTTATGGACTCATCTAGGCCGTTTTTCAGTCATTTCACCGCACTTTAGCCCTGTTATTGTTTATATTTGATATTCCATGCTAGGTGCATCTCTAGGCCCATTTTGGTGTGATTTCATGCTTATCTTCATTAGTAGTTTTCATGTACTGTTAGGTGCCACTTTCAGTGGCTAGATTCGTGGTTGTGTTGGATTAGGAGTCGTGTAGGTGTTCCTGGTGCAATTCTGCACAGGAACACTGCGCATGATCACCGGTTCTATTGCGCACGACCACTGGTCGTGCGCCACTGATCGTGTGCACTTAACCCTTTTTTCATGAGTTCTGTTTGGTGCAGTGCGCACGACCATCTACGATAGTGCGCACGACCACCGGTCGTGCGCCACTGTTCGTGCGCACTTATCATTAATTTTTTGAGTTCTGTCTCGACCAGTGCGCACAACCACCGACGATAGTGCAAACGACCACCGGTCGTGCCCCACTGGTCGTGCGAACATGTTATTTTATGATTTCTGTCTTTGCAGGCTCCATCCAGGCAGAGCGCACGATCACAGGATTCTAGTGCGCACGACCACTGGTCGTGCGCCAATGACCGTGCACACTGTTTAATTCCAGCGCCTATAAATTCCGCTGCTCGCGATTTAGGTCAGATCGCTCGCTGTTTTCTGTCGTTCCTGCTCCAGTTTCGTCCGACTTCGCCCCTCCACCGTCGCCCACCATCTAGAGGTGCTCCGGGCTTGTTCTTCACGCCAATCTTGAGCTGGAGTTTCCTCTCGGCCTCCTCCTTCATCCAAGAGCTCCAAAGGAAGATCTAGCCGCCATCTCCATCGAGCAAGAGGAAGTTTGCAACCTCTACCGGATCGTGACACGAAGAAGACGGGTCCATTGGAGAGTCGTGACAGCTCTCTCTACCCCGGATGTAGTTGCGGACCGAGCTTGGACACGGATTGACAACCCGGCGATTCCAACCGTGAATCTCCAACGAGCCTTCGGATTCGGTCGATTTCTTGCCTTGTTCTCCTCTTATTGATTGTTGTAATAGTTAGATCTTTTGTATTTTGATGAAGAACACTATAGACCTTGCTATTTAAAGTTATTTCATGTCTATGTGAAATACTCTTTTTGTTTATTTGTGTGCTTGAGGTGCGCCCCATTCCATCCTCCATCCCGCCGTCACGTCCGGTGCCGCACTAGCAATTGCTAGTGGCGTGCTTGTCGAAGAGGTGCTTGCGACCCTCATTCCGTTAGCCTACTCGTCCATCCGCCTACCGAAGCGTGGCATCGCGGCCCGTGTATTCCATCCCACCTAACGAAGCAGCGCGCTCAAGGCCTGCATAGTTCGATCCGCTTGCCTACTCGTCCATCCGCCCTTATGAAGTAGCGCGTTCAAGGCCTACGTAGTCTTCCATCCCGCCGAGCGAAGCATTGCATAGCGGCATTGCATAGGAGTAGTTGATAGCTTTTATTTTATTTTCCAAAAGCCAACCCAACTCCCCCGCATTCCATCTGATTTAAGGACTTCAATCTCAAGTCCTTCCCCGATAATAAACTCCACCTTACTGTGTTCCTCAAGAGACCGACACTCGGGGATTTTCCCCATTATTATTACTTGCGCGACCGGTGCACTTGCCGAATCATCGCATCAATAACAGATCTTCTTCTAAGTCCAAGGATTTTGTGGATCAATGAACCTTTCTTCAGAATCTTCTGTAGAACTTCACAGCCCAGCATCAATGAAGACTTCTTTTGGTTTTCTTTTCTTTCTCTTCTGTAAGTGTATATCAGAATGAACTTGAGAAAGAATACTCAGTACACGTGTTGTCTGTAGAAGAAAAATCTTTCTTTTATACTCCTCTGCACTTATGCATAAAGTCCCTTATTGATTGCATAATTAATTCCTCGTTTGAAAATGTCTTGCAGAATTGGAAATTCTTTGTCATTATTTCTATCCTTTCTTGGAACTTGCAAAGAATAGAAATAATAAATTTCTTACTTAACTACAGTGTAACACCCATATTCTGCAGAGAATATTTCATTATAGCTCCTTGATTCGTGCACAAGATAGGTGGCGTACGTGTTCCCTGATTATTCATTTCCAAGAATGTCTGCGCATTAAATGCAGCTCTGCCACTGTCAAGACGATATTGTTCCTTCAAGACGATATCATCTTGATCAACAGATATTCTTCACAACGATGTCGTCGATATACTTTCTGCTTCAGTACTTGGCTGGTTATCTCAATGAGATTGCTTCTTCTAGACGATATCGCCGAAATACTTCCTTATATGCAATATGTCTTCGATCTTCAAAGTAGTATACTTCCATTAAGTCGACATACATCCTTCTTCAAGGCTTTATGAAATATTTTAACAATATTACTTTTTCTTGACGATATCGTGAATATATCTTAGCTGTGTCTGCGATGAGCTTTCTTCAGGATGGTGTCGTCGACATCTGAGCTTTAGCTTTATCTACGACAAGATTTATTTACGACGATGTCGTCGACATCTAGACTTAACCTTATCTACGACAAGCTTTCTTCACGACGATGTCGTCGACGCCTGGACTTAACTTTATCTACGATAATCTTTCTTCATCCTTCAAAATGATGTGCTTTTATCAAGACAATATCGTCGAAACTGTTTTGACGATATGATACTTTTCTCTACGATTCTTCTGTTGAGTCTTGAGATGATATTTTACTTGGTTGATTTTCATTACTTTTATCGTTTATATATACTAGTGATATAGCTTTGATGTATCTGTCATATCACGAACTTAAACACAATATCAAAAACAACTTGACTTATTTATACTTGAGTTTCTTCTTCAAATCTAGAGATATTGAAGGCATAATACCCAACACACCCACATAGCGAATTCTCCCTAGTCCTCGCAAGGCCCTAGTCCCCAACCACGCGGTGAATTCTCTATTGACAAAAACGAGTTAAATAACAAAAACTAAAATATAGAAGAAACCCCCTCAAAGGTTTAGAATTGAAGATGAAGTATGCGTGATTGATCCTTCTTCAAGTCCTATAGCATTTACGAAATACAGGAGTTGTGGCTTGGATGCGTCGTCAAGTTCGCCAATCAAAACAGAGGCTGACCGCTCTTTAAATAGAACTGAATCCTAGTGCCAGCGATAGTGCTACCACCGGGCGGTAGCCTCTTTAGGCAACAAGCTGGCACATGGATTGAGTCATTTTTGGCAACATTCTGGCTCCAAATTTGGCGTCCCCTCCTACCGCGCCGCGGTAAGGTTAGCATGCCGTGTTAGCTTTATCTCTTTCCTAGCCATCATATCTCCTTTCTTTTTTGCTCCTCAATCAGCATCATGATCGCGGGACTTCCATAAGTTACCGTCGGGCGTTAGACTTAACGCGCCGCGTTAAGAGTTGTTATATTCACTCTCGACGACCTTCCTTTTTTGACGAATGTTTCCTTCTCGACGATGTTTCTAAATATGTAGAAGCTACCGACAACATTAGCGTCAGCGCGCCACGCTAGCAATAGAGTATTGATTTGATAGGGAATCATCGCCTTTTTTTTCGTACTCATAGGTGCTTGAAAGCAGAAGTTCCTGTACACTATAAACACGTGGCAAGTATGATCAAATACAATGGGATTTGTTATTCCCAAACCAAGAGATGTGGAAAGCATGTTCCAACACTGGCGACATGCCCATGCCTCGGACTGGTGCAGAAATACTCTAGGGCTATGAATCAGATGCTGGCATTTTTCATTTTCATTTTCTTTTCTTCCTCAGACCTAAACCATTTGTAATAATTCAAACTTATTCTGACCATAATTTCATGCATGCTTGTTCTTGCGCTTAACATCATTTCTACTTTTTGCGACGATCCTGTATTTATTTATGTTGAACGTGGCGAGGTTCATTTATTTGTCGCGCTTTGCACGCGATGTATGACCATTTATTCTTAGGAAGTCTTCCACTGGATAGTCTCTTCTCCAAGAAGTTGGGCGAGCTAGGATAGTTACTCGCGCGCGATGAACATCGCAACCACCCCTTTTGATTTCTATAAATAGGGGGTGGGGTTTGAAAATAGTACGATTTCGTAACCTGTTCCCGATTATTCAGCTACCTACTGTGAGTTTCTCTTCTTTTCGATGGCACCTACTGATGATGCAGCTGCTCGCAGGTTGTCGTATGCTAGGAACTTCTCCGAGAAGAAGTTCTTGAAGCTAATTACTCACCGGGATGAGTCAGAGAGTTTCGTCCACCGGTTCTTGCCATAGGGTTATCACACAAGCTTACCGGGGAGGGACGAGCGAATAAACTCATTCTTTGATGGGAAGCTCGCCTTTCCCCTATCCCACTTCGAGGTGGGTTTGCGGCTTTCTCTTTGGACATAGCTCTATCTGATCCTCCACTACTTCGGCTACGTTTCGGCATAAATCAACACCAATGATGTCGCTATAATCATGGGTTTCCTCTACTTTTTGAAGGCAGAGAGGATCTCGTTCGACCTCGCGGTCTTCCGGAAAGTCTTTTACTTGGGCGCAATAAAGGATGAGGTGATCTACTTCGATAGTTACCTCTGCTCGCTCGGGACCTCGAACAATGTCCATCTCTAGAACGAGCGCTTCATCTTCGTATCTGGTGACTTCAGAGGAATCCCTCTTCATCTGCAGCAACCATTGGACGAGGTGTTCCTCGCCTCCATTTTGTCAGGTGCTCGTGAACAGTTCTGCAGGGTGATGATGGACAAGAAGTTTGATGTTGTTTTCTGGCGACAGCGCATTGACCAACTCGAATATGTCACGCCTAGAGAAGGTAATGTCACTTCAAGCCAGGAAGATGCATTTCTAGTATTTGTTCCCGCAATGACCATCTTCATTTTTCAGGTGTTGGCCACGTTCTCACCATCGCTCTCCCGCTGGTGGGCGAGTCCGGCCTGAAAGTGCACAGTGTGCCTCTGAGAATACTTTAGAGGGGGGGGGGGTGAATAGAGATTTAAAAAATATTTCTATCCTATTTGTGCAAACACAATAAAACACTAAGTGTTATGCTTCAACAAATCCACACACAGAATAAAGCAAAAACTGTTTAAGTAAAGCAAGTAAAACAATAAAAGAAAAAGGGACAGCACAGAAAATCCAAAGCCAGAAGACACAGATTTTATAAGGTCCCCCAAAATGTGGGTAGTCCTCTCTTCTACCACCTAGTAGGAATGCACCACCTATGCCTGAGTCTTTTGATAAGGAGACTCTTAGAACCACTGATCTTTTGATAAGGAGATCATGAACCAACCAAATATTTTGATAAGGAGATCTTGAACCACTGAATCCTTTGGAAGAGGGATTCTCAAAACTCTGTACAGGGGGTGTAAGGAAAGAAGAGTAAGGAAGGAAAAGAAGGAATCAGAAATCTATTTCTCAGATTTCTGTAACAACAGTCTTTGAGGTGCTGTTCTTTGAGTGCTCTTCAGGATCTGTAACAGCAGTCTTTAAGGTGCCGAGATCCTTTGCGATGGAGAGCTACCAGGCGAGGGAAAGCCTCTAATGAAGAAGTGGAAGAAGGAGATTGTTCGGAAGATGAAGGCGGATCGGGAAAGGGACAGTGAGGATAATGTCCCCGAGAACCACCCCAACTTTGGGTAAGGCTCACAGAGTACCGACCTAGATGGCTAGCCTCTCCTCTAGTAAGGAGAAGGAATGAGGTTCACCTTAGCTCCCGTCTACCCTCCTAGAGTGAGGATGAGGAGCCAAACGATGATGCTTTCTACATCAAATTCGGCCTCTATGGGCGTGATGATGTGAAGCTCTTACGGGATACATCTCATCAGTATCTTGCAAATTAGGGCAAGCAATGCAACGAGCAGCGGAACTCGCTTATCAAACTGCCTGGAATCTCCTCGGTGCCGAGGAGGAGGTCGAGGTCCTCTAGAAGCTTCTCTGGGAGATAGAGATGCGCCTAGCCAAGTTCAAGCAAGGGATGTGAGTCCGAGGAAAAAACTTTCGCCAGCAAGGCATTCGAGGTGATCCTGGTAGTCCTCTAAGCTTCTTTACTCGTTTTCCCTTAGTATGTCCGATACACTTTGTAACTTGCACCTTTTTTCTTTTACAGGAGGAGCAACTCGCAGTGTCTGAGACCATCTATAAGCTCGAGGGAGACCTGCAAGCTAGCCAGACCTTGCTGGAGGCGGCGCAGGTTCGTTTTGCGGAGCTTGAGTCCAAGACCGTGGCGCCACCTACCACGAACTTGCTGGGCGCAGCGCAGCCTTCCTTGGAGGTCAGTCCTTCTCGCAGGAAAAAGGTTCTCTCCATGTCATCGCAGCAGTGGTCCCATCTTCGGCGAGAAATGGCCATCACTGCGGTCGACTTGGTCTTCACCAAGCTCCATCTCGGAGGCTTCTTAACCACGGAGGTCGAGACCATGACAACAGAAGACATCATTCATGAGGTCTTTACCAAGGATGAAGACGATGAGTCATCTGATTCCTCATATTATGTGCCACCACCAAGCTAATTCTTCAATGTCGATCGACTTTTGCAACTCTTGATCTTAATTGTAACTTGGTTGTGTAATAATACCATATTTTGAGATATCGCTTTTTGTTGGAACCTTAGTTTTGATTTGAGTTAGGATCCACCTTTAATGTCTAAGTTTCTATCATAACATATCTTATAACTTAGATCAAAATCCCATTAAGATAGAAGGCTGAAAATAGATATAATTAATAGGCTGAGAAAATAAGAGAAGAATAAAAATTATACATGTTCTCTGCGTTCGACGAATGGCTATCTGCGTTCGACGAACCACGCTCTATGCTCGACGAATGGTATTCATTCTGCGCTCAAAGGAATCCAACCGGCTCAGCGCTCGACGATCCTGTCTCAGCGGTTCAGCGGTCGATGAACAGATTATCTCAGCGGTCGACGAACAGACCCCATCTCAGCGGTCGACGAAAAGCTGCGTTCGACGAACTCAAGTCTGCGTTCGACGAACAGCTCAATATTCAGCGGTCGATGATCCAGCCCGTCTCTGCGTTCGACGAAAAGTTGCGTTCGACGATCTCAAGTCTGCGTTCGACGAATATTCAGCAGAAGCTCAGAACGACGAATCAAATGATCAGGTCGACGAACTTGAAGCTGAGCTCGATGAAATATCTTCAGCATTATTTTAATATCATTCTCAGCTCAGCTAAAATTATATATATGCAGTCAAATTTAATAAAGCAATACTTTATTATTTCTATTTAAATATTGTTGCCTTAACATTTATATATAGCCGTTGGCAGAAGCATTAAATGTTATAGCCGTTGCAGCAAAGCTAAAGACGACAATTTATGTTCTCGAGGATCCAGGAAATTAAAGAGACATTATCTCTTTCCTCTCTTGTCAGCAAGAATTCAAATTAGCCGAACAGATCTCCACATTATATATTCAGAGAGAAGAACAGAGAAAAAAAAGAAGAGGAATAAGAGAAAAAGGAATACACAGAACCAGGAAGAGAAAAACAGAGGAGCAAAAAGAAGAAGCAGATCTAATATATATTATCTTCTTTTTGCTAAACTCTTCCTTGCAGATTATCTACATCCTGAGACACCAATCTATATCAATTGCTTAGGATCTCTACTGCAGAAGAAGAAGAAAAGTGTTATTGCAATCAAGTGAAGAAGCTTCATCCACAAACTGTCATCTAATCTAAATCAGACAGGGGAGCTCTCTTCAACATCATCATCAAGATCCAAACTCAACAACCCATCAGGATCTTCAAGAGTCTTCTTAGAAAGAGCAGAACACTATAATCTTTTTTGTTTTCTTTATTCCTTCC
This sequence comes from Dactylorhiza incarnata, assembly GCA_033032865.1. Classification (NCBI taxonomy): domain Eukaryota; kingdom Viridiplantae; phylum Streptophyta; class Magnoliopsida; order Asparagales; family Orchidaceae; genus Dactylorhiza; species Dactylorhiza incarnata. Next base: position 31,150,216 of record JAWHQI010000003.1, on the reverse strand, counting down.
CATCTTGTACAGGGTTATAACTCCCTTCAAAAGTTAACTCCCGGTGATAGGGCACCTTAGCAAAAACCTGCATCTTAGTTTTGAGCACCTGATCAAAAGCTCTGTGGTGTGTGGACACCTGAACAAAAACCCCTTGGTGGAAAGACACCTGATCAAAAAATCTGTAGTGGATTCCTACCAGTGGGTAGAAGAGTAGATGTACCCAGGTTGATTGGGGAACTACTATAAAATTCCAGTGTCATCTGGTTTACTTTGTTTATCTGTGATTGTTGTGCCTACTTTGTGTTTGTTTTTATTACTCACACAACATTATACATTTATACACATATCATTATTTTGAAATAAACATAAAAAGAGCTTTAATATTTAAGAACTAAAACTCACTTTCACTTTTGTTTGCTCGCCTTTCTCATATTGGCGTACTAATACCCGCTAGGCTCCTAAGCTCAGACACATTGAGTACTCACTAGGTTCATTGGCTCGGATGCGTTGAGTACTCGCTAGGCACATTGGCTCATACGGGTTGAGTGCTCATTAGGCTCATAGGCTCGGATGCGTTGAGTGATCGCTAGGCTTATAGACTCGGACGCGTTGAGTGCTCGCTAGGCTCATAGGCTCGGACGCCTTGAGTGCTTGCTTGCTTAGAGACTCTCCTTTCTCTAAAGATGCAAGTATTTAGACAAAGAGATGACAGTCAGGGGGTCCTTCAGGTCGCACACATTTGAGGCCTCATCTCCCCCTGATGCTGAGATGGAAGAGAACTTGTATGGGGAACATAAGGAAAAGTTCTATACTCGGGGGATCCCGCAGGACACACACTCACAAGGCTTCCACCCTACCTTTACGATATATGGTGGAAGAAGCTCTTGAACATGATATGATGCTCGTGGGGTCCCGTAGGACGCGCTCTCGAGGCTTCGATCCCTTTTCATGGTATGAGGCTGAAAGAACATCTTAGGTAGGGAATGGCAGTCAGGGGGTCCTACAGGACGTACACTCTCAAGGACTACATCCTGCTCCAAGTATCCTCTCCTCTTAGAGCGCCTTCACCCTGTTTCTTAGCAATCAAACAGGGCTAACCATACTGATTCTTATGATTCGGAAAAATAACATGAAACTATACATGAGAGGTAGCTTGATTTTATGATGAGTTTCTAGCTCTTCAAGGCTAGCGACAATTTTATTAAGGGTCCCCTTGCTAGATAAATTATCAGCCTCTCTGTCTAGTCGAGGGGGGGGGGGGTCGGCTTCCAGAATCTTTTCTGATCAACTCTCCAGTTATATGAGAAGTGCGACCGAGGGGTCATTCGTCCAATATGAAAGGGGGGGGGGAGCTAATCTTGGTTTTCAATGCAAATGGTCTTAAGAAGACGCATTAAAAACCTGACACACCATCCCATCATCCGCTCTAGGTTTTATGAGAGTAGAGTCGGATGCTTGTTCCCCAACTCGATCATAGAGATCGACTTCACCTACTCTGCCTTTATGATGTTTTTGAAAAGGATTATGAATTCCCATTTTCCAGAGTGTGGGGAAACCATCCTTTGAATTAGCATGTACACAAAACGAGCATACCATTCCCTACTATGGGTAGAACCTTTTCAGGTCATCACCACTCCAGGTGTTTCCAAGCAGTTCTCCTTCGTGATTTTGTAGACGATATCCTCCAGTTGCTAGCGACTCATGGATGATAAAGGGACCTTCCCAATTTTGGTTCTGCTTTCCGATGGCGGCTGACCTCCCTGCGACATCCACCTTTTTAGGACGATGTCCCAATTCAAACTGCTTGATGCAGATATGCTTGTCAAAATGGTTGGTCATTCTCCTCTTAATTTCCTCTTACCAAGCAGAGACAAGGTCTCAAAACTCTGCGATGTAGTTGAGGGAAAGCCTTTAAGCTTCTTCGTTCTCTAGGCGCCACTATTCATCCCCTTAACCTGTCGCAACCACCCTCGGGCTTCTGAACTCGAACTCCACTAGGATAAGAACTTCAGACTCGTTGGAAAACTTGAAGGGAGTCTCCTCAGTGGCTAAATTCGGAGTGGTCCTCAAGGTCCAAAGGACCGAAGAGAGCTGCTCAGCCCAATTCCCCTTTAGATTCTCGACTTTTTCTTCAAGAGGTTGATGATTAGCTTATTGGCAGCCTCCACTTGCCCATTTCTCTGAGGATGATGCACTGAAGCAAATCAAAGATTGGTTCCCAACTTATGGCAGAAGTCGGTCAGCTCCAGGCTGGCAAACTGCGGACTGTTGTCCGTGACGATGGCGAGAGGAATTCTGAACCTACAAGCGATCTCTCCCCAGATAAAGTTCTTCACGACTTGAGATATGGTCTTGGCTAGAGCATTAGTCTCAACCCACTTGAAGAAATAGTCGATCATGATGAAAAAAAAACTTCTTCTGACCGCTGGCTTGGGGGAAAGGCCCTATCATATCTATTCCCCACATGGTGAAAGGCCAAGGAGCCGAAAATGAACGAAGCTGCTGGGCCGGCTGCAAATGGAGGGGAGTGAAAAGCTGGTACTTCTTTGAAAAGGCCTCGACATCTTTCTGGATGGTCAGCCAGAAGTAACCTTGTCTCAGGATTTTTTGCTCTAGAGTACGAGTCCCTGAATGACTACCACACTCTCCCAAATGAATCTCTTCCAGCACTAGAGAAACTTTGGCTTCTAAAACACACTTGGCCAAGGGGCCCGAGATGGTCTTATGATATAACTCAGCTTCATGCAACAGGTAGTAAGCCTCTTTGTACCTGAACCTCATCATATCCCTGTCCTCTGCCGAAAGCTGGACCTTAGCCAAAAATGCCATGAAGGGATCCATCCAGGAAGTTTGTTGCTTGATCTCCATCTTCTCCCCTTCATTGATGGATGGCCGAAGCAACTCAGTGATCATTCCTCCTGCCCTCGGGTCGTACTTGACCAAATAATCTGCTGTCGAGTTCTCCTCTCTCCGTACATGCTCGACGAAGAAAGATTGAAAGACTCCAATCAACACCTTCACCTTCACAAAATATCTTTATATGATGGTGCCTCGTACTTTAAACTCTTCGCAGATCTGCAACATGAATACCATCTAATCTATGAAGGCTCAGACATCTTGGATACCCAACTCCTTCGCAAGACACAAACCTGCCATTATGGCCTCATACTCCGCCTGATTGTTTGTAATGGGGAAAAGAATCTCGACTGCTTGCTCGATCCTTGTTCCCTGCGGGCGGACAAGTATGATGCCCACTCCCACCGATATTTTGCCCGAAGCTCCATCAATGAACATCTTCCAGGGAACCGCACTTGTCGAGTCCTTTCCTTTACCCGCCTATAATGAGAAATCTTCCATGAAATATATAAGCACCTGGGCCTTGATTACCACCCTGGATGAGAAGGAGATGTCAAACTCAATGAGTTCTACTGACAACTTTGCCAGCCTTCCTGAATGCTCCACCCCATCTAGGATACTTCAGAGGGGATGATCATTCACGACTCGGATGGAGTGATCATGAATATAAGGCCGAACCTTCCGCACTAACACCACCAAGGCGAAAGCTAGCTTCTTGAGGATGGGATACCACATCTCCACCTTCTTTAGCACCCAACACACATAATAGATGGGTAGCTACTTCTTTCCCTCTTCTCTTACAATCACCGAACTCGCCGCCTCCACCCTTACTCCTAGGTAGAGGAGTAGGTCTTCGTCTTCCTTCAGGACTTGGAGGAGAGGTGTCTCAGTTAGCTGCTGCTTGAGCTTCTCGAAGGCCTCCTTGCATTTCTTGGTCCACTCGAACTGCTAGCCACTTTGGAGGGTCATGAAGAAAGGTGAGCACTTATCTATAGCCTTTGACAGAAAATGACCGAGGCCCGCCAACCTCCCTGTCAACCTCTAAACTTCTTTGGTGGTCTTCGCCGATGCCATCTCCAAGATAGCTTTAACTTTGTCTAGATTGGGCTCTACTCCCCCTTGGGTGAGAAGATGCCCTAAGAACTTCCCTCTCCTTGCCACCGAACAAGCACTTTGTCAGGTTGAGCCTCATTTTTAACTTCCGAAGAATTGTAAAGGTCTCCACCAGATCGCTGATGTGCTCCTGGATGCTCGTGCTCTTCACTAAGAGATCATTCACATACACCTCCAGATTCCACCCTTTTTCTCCTTGAAGATTTGGTCATCCACTGGTAAGTGGACCCACATTCTTCAACCTGAAGGGCGTCATCTTATAGCTGTAGCAGACATCACTGGTGATGAAGGAGATGTTGTGATGATCATAGGGTGCATTCGGATCTGCGGTATCCTAAAAAGGCATTAAGAAAACTCATCACAGAAAAAATGACGGTTGAATCTACCAGCGCGTTGATTCGAGGCAGGGGATAGCAATCTTTTGGTTAAGCTTTATTCAGCAACAAAAATCTACACACATTCTCCAGCCCCCTCCAACTTTCTTCACCATTACTACATTTGAGACCCAACCTAGATACTGGATCTCGGACACAATGCCTGCCTCAAGCAGCTTTCTCACCTCCTCTTTGACGGGCTCTGCCAACACAGTGGCACTTGCCCTCTTCTTCTGTCGGATGGGCTTGACATCATGGTCCAGATTGATACGGTGGCACGCAACCTCTGCATCGATACCTGACATCTCTGCTGCTCTCCATGCACAGATGTCTACTTTCTCTTACAGACGCGTCACCATCTCTATCTTCTACTTTGTCTTCAATGCTCCGCTGATCTTCAGCAGCCCGGGCTCTCAGCCCTCAGAGAACACTTCCACTTCTTCCACCTCCTCTGTAGCCTCCAGCCTAGCCATCCATTTTAGTACTCGGTCCGCCTCTTTCTCCTCCTCCATCCAGCTGATTGTGCTCACCACATTTAGGTAGCACTCTCGAGCAGCCTTAGGATCACTCTGGATCCTCACCTGGATGTCTCCCTAGCAATATTTCAAGCACTGATGGTAGGAGGGCAGAGCGGTCTTGAAGGCATTAATGAGTGGCTTTCCGAAGATCGTGCTATAACAGATTGGCACATCGAAGATGACAAACTACCACTTGATAGAAGGGTCACTGAGGGTTACCTGCAGCTCCACTCCTCCTTCCACATCCTTCTTCTCACCAGAGAATCCAAAGTGGGGACAATCTGAGGCTATCACCATGCCTGCCTCCACCTCCAACATGTTAAATGTCTCCTTGAAAATGACATTGACCGAACTTCCGTTGTCCACCAGGATTCAGTTGACAGTGAAGTCTTCGACGACTGCCTGGATCATGAGGGCATCATAAAAGGGGTTCTCATTCCCTAGCATGTCATCATCTGAGAAGGTAATCTCCTTTAACAGGGGTGGCGCTTGAGAGGTCTAAGCGATGATCTTGCGGTAGATTTGATGGAGACTTTCCTTGCGGGAAGCTCCAAGTCCCACTCACCCATGGATCATTCCTACTCCTCCCCCACTCCTTGTACTACTCCTCATCGACCTCCCTGGTCAACTCGATCATCATTCCTCCTTCAAACAGGTACCTGACCCACCATCGTCACTACCGGGACCTCCTGCCTCTGCTTCTCTCCTCCTCCCCTTGCTCCTGCTCTTATCCTTATCTCGGCCTCCCAAAAATCAGGGCAAGCCATCGTTATGAGCCTCTCCACCTGGTGCAGCTCACAGTAATGAGGGATATCTTCCACATGTTGCCTCGTCCTGTTGGGTATTATGTCTTCAATGTCTCTAGATTTGAAGAAGGAACACAAGTATAGATAAGCTAAGTTGTTTTTGATGTTGTGTTTAAGTTGATGTTATGACAGATACATCAAAGCTATATCACCAATATATAGATGATAAAAGTAATGAAAATTAACTAAGTAAAATATCATCTCAAGACTTAGCAGAAGGATCGTGGAGAAATGTATCATATCGTCAAAATAGTTTCGACGATATCGTCTTGATGAAGACACATCGTCTTAAAGGTTGAAGAAAGCTTGTTGTGGATAAGGCTAAGTTCAGATATTGACGACATCGTCTTGAAGAAAGCTTGTCGTGGATAAAGATAAGTTCAGATAGCGACGACATTGTCTTGAATAAAGCTTATCGAGGATAAAGCTAAGATGTCTCGACGATATCGTCTTGAAGAAGAAGTTTAAACTTGAAGGTTAAAAGACATAACTCCTTAAGTCATGAAGAAAGGTTCATATGGACAAACATTGGCTTGAAGACCTCATGTCGTCTAGAAGATCGTGACGATGTCATCTAGAAGAAAGACAGTCTGCCTGGAGAATAAATCTAAGTCCTATTGAAAGTAACATCTCGACGATGTCATCTAGAAGAAGTGATATCATTTTGATATTAAGTACAACCGAGAAGAAGGAAGCATGTCTGCGATATCGTTGTGAAGTATATATGACATATACATTGATCAAGATGATATCGTCTTGAAAGATTAGCATCATCTTGACAAATTGCAAAGCAGCATTTAATGTGCAGACTTTCTTGGAAATTGATATTCAGGGAATGTGCACGTCATCTATCTTGCGCACAAATCAAGGAGAAATGAATGATATATACTCTACATAATTTAGCTGTTATACAGTACTTAAGAAAGAAATTTATTATTTCTATATTATGCAAGTTCCAAGAAAGGCTAGTAATTATGATAAAGAATTGCCAATTCTGCAAGACGTTTTCAAACTGGAAATTGATTATGGAATAATCATTAAGGGGTTTTATGCAAAATTGCAGAGCATATAAAAGAAGATTATTTTATCGACAGGGATACACTTGCTCAATATTCTCTCAAGTTTTATTCTCACACATATTTCCTGAAGAAAGAGAAAAGAATCAACAAAAAGAAGAAGACTTCATTGCTGCTGTGCTGTGAAGGTCTACAGAAGATTCTAAAGAAAGGTTCATTGATCCACAAGATCTTTGAGCTTATTGTTACAAGAAGAAGAAGATCTGTGATTCAAAGATTTCATTCTAAAGTCTTCTCTTCTACAACAACATCTCTGTATTGCTTTGTAGGGTTCTTTGTAAACCTGAGCTGGTAGGATCTAGTAATAGATCTAAGTTTGTTGGGTTCTTAGCGAGCCTGAGTTTGGTAGGATCTTGTTTAAGATCTGAGATTATAAGACTTATAAAGTCTGAGCTTTGTAGGGTTCTGTGTTAACCTAAGTTGTAAGATCTTATTATAGTGAAAAGATCTGAGTTGGAGAAGTTGCCTAGTCTAGCACACTGCTAGATAGGTGGGAGGGACAGTGGACTACCTCTAGACACAATGTCTTGTAGGGAACCACTATAAATTATTGTGTGTTTCCTGTGATGCTTGTGTGTTGTGATATATAAACTCTTAAATAGCAAAGAAATTTGAAAACACCTAATCACCCCCCCCCCCCCCCCCCCCTCTAGGTATAGTTTATAGACAACCCATAATCTTTCAATTGGTATCAGAGGTAGGTTGAGTTCAAAGGCTTAACAGCTTAGAACAAGATCTACAAATTTATTGGGTTGTGGTAAACAAATGGCTGGTGAGCATCATAAGGAGATGAGCTCAATGAAGCTGCATATCTGCACCAAGGAGAACTTTCTCATCTGGAAGTACAGAATTATGTTGTACATGGAAGCCTCAGACCCTAGAGTCTATTTGACAGTAGAAGAAGGACCCTATGTTCCCATGAACATTCCTGTAGATCCAACAGTTGTTCCCACTCTATGAGCTTATCTCAGTTCACCAAGGATGAATTTGCCTTGGTAACTATGGACAAAAGGGCTAAGAACATCATTATGAATGCAATTGATGATTCAACATTTCAAAATCTAATTCATTGCAAAACAACTAAGGAAATGTGGGACTCCTTGGTTGTCTATATGGAAGGAACTTAGGAAGTCAGGGATGATATGAAATCCCTCCTGAATCAGGAGTATGAATCCTTCAGGAAAGATAAGATGGATGACATAGCTACCTGCTATGAGAAGTTCTTCAAGATTGTCAATGGGCTCAAAACTTATGGAAGAGAGTTCGCCAACTATGAACTAAATGTTAAATTCCTGAGATCTCTGAACAAAGAATGGGACATAAAGTTGTGTGTAATAAGAGATGTTGGCAATCTGGGAGCAATGGAGCCTAGACAGCTGTATGGCAAGCTCCTATCATATGAGCTGTAGCTAAATACCAGAAAGGCTAAGGATGAAAACTCCAAGGCTTACACCAGAGAAAAGGCAGCGGCCTTTAAAGTTGAAGCTTCCAGAAAGCACAAGACAGTCCGAGTTGCTCTCCCTTGAAATGGGACTCGGCCTGTTAGAAAAAGGAATCGACGAACAGGGAAAGCAAACTTTCTTCATTCATTCAAAGCAGGAAAAGGAGAGCCGCGTGGCAAAAGGTTTACAAGTATGACTCCAAAACAAGTAAACATAATTCTTCTAACATTATTTGTTACAGCTGCAACAAGCCTGAACATGTCATTGCTGAATGTCCATCCAAAAGACAAGAGAAGAGTGAGGAAAGAAAACACTCAAAGAACAGGAAGTCAGAGAAAAGCTTTGCGGCAAAGAAAGTGAAGACACTTAGTGATAGTGACACTTATTGCTCCTCATCAGAATCAGATAGCCACATAACAACCATGACTCTCTCAGATGAAGAATGTTGTGATGAAATTCATCACAAACAGGTAATTCCTAAAGCATCTCCTACCCTCTCCGACACAGATTCAGATGCCAGCTCTTCTTCAACAGAAGAAGCTGACACTGACTACATTGAGAAATTTGGTGCATTGTTTGATGCCCTTAAGAAAGAAAAAGCTCTCAATAAGGCACAAGCTGCATAGATCATCTCCTTTAGTGGGAAGAGAGACGAACTACTTGAGAAAGTAGTTGAGCTAGCTCAAGAAAAAGCCAAATTATCTATCCCTCCACTGAGCACTAGCACTTTGACTGAAGTCATCAAGCATAAGAATTTTAGAATTAAAGAGCTGGAGGATATGGTTTTAAAGGAAAAGAAAATTGTGGCTAGTTATTCCAAGCCACAAATAGTTCTTCCCTTGACTGATAGCTTTTCACAAACAAATAAGCAAGGTTTGGCCTACACTCCAAGTGAAAACTATAGGAAATCTACCCAAGGAAAGAGTGTCTTTAGAAAAGTGATCATACCTACAAACTCATATGATCACAGTAGCATCTATGGATGCAAAGAAAGCCAAAAGATAGACAGTGGTATTAAGCTGCCTTCTACCTGGCTAAGCAAGAGACAAACTCTCCTTGGGAAGAGTGCACTATCTGCACCCCAAAAGAATCCTCCAGTAAAAGCATGCAGAAATTTCCATGTTGGGGAAAACCCTTATGCCTCCAAGAAGGTAAGGTTAGCTGTTGAACAACAGCATAACCTAGTCAGACCAAACACCACAAGAAAATCTAGATACAATAGATTTGAATGCTGGTGTTGTGGAAAAGTAGGGCATTTTTCCTTAAGAATCATTCCCACGTGACAACAAAAAGGCAGGCTGCAAATTCATTATCTAACAAGCACCTAGGACCCAAGAGAGACTGGGTTCCTAAGGAAGTATAGTTGTCTTACAGGTATGTCAAAAAACTACCAAGACTCCTGACGAGGCCGATCTCAACTCGCCAGGCAGGGCAGCTGGCCTATGGTACTCTGACAGTGGATGTTCCAGGAATATGATATGAACAAGAAGTCTATTGAAGGAGTTTGCACCTGTAGAAGATGCACCCAAAGTGAAATTTGGAGGATCTGACAGAGGTGTAGTCAAGGGCTATGGTAAGATCACAAATGGCAGTATCAATATCACAAGAGTAGCTTATGTGGAAGGGTTATAACATAACCTTATAAGCATAAGTCAGCTATGTGACTTGGGATATGCTGTTTCTTTCCACGAGGACCAGTGCCTGATTAAGGACTGTGAGAATGAATCCATCCTAACAGGCACTAGGAGTGGAAATATTTATTGTCTAAATTTCATTTGCATTAGGAAAAATGAGACTGTATGTCTTATAGCAAATGTTGGAGTGTCTGCTTGTGTAAAGTTGCATAAGAGACTAGCCCACCTCAACTACAAGTATCTCAAGAAATTAAATGACAGAGAACTTGATAAGAGATGCTCCTAAGCTGGATTGCTTAGAGATGAGCCCTTGTCATGCTTGTCAAATAGGCAAGAAAACAAGAACTTCATTTAGAAGCATACAGGACAAAGAATCCACTAGGTGCTTATACCTACTTCACATGGACTTATTTGATCCTATGGCAGTGCACATCCAAGTAGGAATGGCTTATACGCTGGTTATTGTTGATGATCACTCTAGATTTGCTTGGGTGTTCTTTTTCAAACACAAGTATGATACCCTAAGTACATTCAAGAATTTTGTCAAGCAAATTCAGAATGAAGTAAACATCTCTATGGTCAAAATCAAAAGTGATCATGGAACTGAATTTCAGTCTGGGTCAATGACCAAATTCTGTGAAGAAGAAGGTATCCGCAAGAGTTTTCTTCTCCCAGAACTCCCCAACAGAATGGGGTTGCTGAGAGGAAAAATAGAACAATTATTAAAGCTGGTAGGACCATGCTAAGTGAATCCTCATTCCCAGAATACCTTTGGGTTGAGGCAGTTAACACTGCATGTCATGTGCAAAATAGAGTACTCATCAATTAGAACCATAATAAAACTCTGTATGAGCTAATCAAGGGTAAGAAACCAACACTAGCTTACTTCAAAATCTTTGGAAGTAAATGTTATGCGTTGAAAAACAATAAGCACTACATTACCAAATTTTCTGAAAAGAGCTACGAAGGTGTCTTTGTAGGATATAGCAAGCATAGTAAGGCCTACAGAGTCTTCAATAAGAATGCTCTTACAATTGAGGAATCTATTCATATTATTTTTGATGAGAGCAGCATGCTGCATAATCCTTCCTCTAGTTCATCCAATGCAGGAATTGAAGAAAGATTATAGAACCTCAAAATCAGAGAAAAGGAAACAGATGAGAAAAATTAGTTTTCCACACTGGAATCTATTCCAGAATCAGTAGAGGAGTCAGCTGAAGAACCAAATCTCGAAAATGAGATTCATGAAGCAGGAGCTGAAAAAGCTGCTGAAACAAGAGAACCAGCAAGAGTGATGCCTGCAACTATGAGGCATCTTAGAAGTCATCCAGCGAACCAGATAATTGGTGAGCTCACTCATGGAGTTAGAACAAGAAGAAGTGCTCTACAAGAAAACTTGCACCTAAGTTTTCTATCACTACTAGAGCCCAAGAAATTTGAGGAGGCTAACCAAGACCAATTCTGGGTTATGGCTATGTAAAAAGAGATAAATCAATTCAAAAGATGCAATGTATGGAAACTTGTCCCAAGGCCACAAGGGCATAATATTATTGGGACAAAGTGGGTCTACAGAAATAAGATGGATGAAGCTGGATTGATTGCAAAGAACAAGGCGAGGCTGGTAGCTCAAGGATACAGGCAGGAGAAAGGCATAGACTTTGATCAGACATTTGCACTTGTTGCTAGATTGGAGGCCATCAGACTCTTTCTAGCATATGTTGCATACAAGGTGTTCAAAGTCTATCAAATGGATGTCAAATCAGCATTCCTCAATGGAAATCTAAAAGAGAAAGTCTATGTAGCTCAACCACCAAGTTTTATCTCTCCAACCTTTCCTGACCATGTGTATTTCCTCAAGAAAGCCTTGTATGGGCTGATGCAAGCACCAAGGGCTTGGTATGAGACACTGTCTTCTCCTTGAAAACAAGTTCTCAAGAGGGAAAATAGATAAGACTCTTTTCTTGAGAGAGTTGAAGGGCCAGATACTTTTGGTCCAGATATATGTTGATGACATTATATTTGGATCAACAGATGGGAGTCTTTGCAAAACGTTTGCTAAACTTATGCAAAGTAAATTTGAAATGAGCAGTATGGGAGAACTAAAGTATTTCTTAGGTCTCCAAGTAAAGTAATCTGAGGAAGGAATTTTTATTTCTCATACCAAATTTACCTTGGATATCATAAGGAAATTTGGTATGGAGAACTCCACCCCTATGAGAACTCATATGGGTTCAACTGTGTCTCTAGACATGGATGAAAAGGGGAAATCCTATAATGAGTCCATGTATAGAAGCATAATTGGCTCATTGCTCTACCTCACTGCTAGTAGGCCAGCCATTATATTTGCTACATGTGTATGTGCAAGATATCAAGTGAACCCCAAAGAATCTCATTACTCAGTTGTAAAAAGAATTCTGAGATATCTGAAGGGTACTCCAAATCTGGGACTCTGGTATCCCAAGTTAGATGACTTTGAGCTGTATGGATATTCTGATGCAGACTTTGCTGGGTGCAAAGAGCATAGAAAAAGCACTTCAGGAACTTGTCAGTTTCTGGGGAGAAGGCTTGTGTCCTGGAGTAGTCAAAAGCAAAACAACAGTGTTATCTCCACAGCGAATCAGAATACATTTTATCTAGTAGTTGTTGTGCACAACTCCTATAGATTCATCACCAATTAGAGGATTACAATTTGCACATCAAGAGAACACCTCTCTTTTGTGATTCCTCAAGTGTCATTTCTATGGCCAAAAATCTGGTGGCACATAGTAGAACAAAGCATATTGAAATTAGATATCATTTCATTAGGGAGCATGTAGAAAAGGAGGACATATGCCTTGAGTATGTTAATACAGAGAGGCAGATAGCTGACATTTTCACTAAGCCCCTTGATGAGTATAAGTTCAATCAATTCAAAATCGAATTGGGCATGTTAAGTTCTTAAAATTGGGCATGTTAAGTCTATTATATCTCATTTTAGTAAGTGTGAAATATTTTGATAATGGGCTGGATCTCACACAAGGTCCACCCTAAAGTGATCTGACAATCTTAGTTTTTGAAGACAGGAACACCAGAAGGCATCACTTAAAGTCTTCTAGACGAAAACAACTTCATAAAGAATATCGTCTTAATCGATATCGACGACATTGATGAAGTCTCGAAGACAACATCCACATATCGATGACAAGAGTAAAGACATTTCGACGACATACTTGACGACAAAGCTCAATCCAGACTGACACAATGACATCACGGGACACGACACTGTCATGATTGCGCCACAATTACGAGATTCTCAAAACGATACCGGAGGATTTGAATAGGTACGCACCTCTTTGCCTTCCCAATGAATTATTCTATATATTAGACATTGTGTAAGCATAGAAATGACGCACACACGAAACCCTAGAATCCTTCCTTCATCTTCTTCCTTCCGACAACTCTTTGCTAACGAAATGGCGTCGAAAAAGAATGATGAGAAAATCCCTTTCAGTGGAGAACTTCTGAAAGGCGACTTTGAGAAGTCTGAAGAGGATCTGGATATGGTCATAACCCTGTTGTATGCATCTGAGTTGGAATATATCCACACTGAGCCAACTCGTCTCTACCATTTAGTTGTCTCGACATTTTATGAAAACGCCGAATTTCACAAATCTGAAAAGGAAATTCGCACCGTTGTGGTTGGGCAACAAATTCAAGTCACTGCTGAAAGTTTATCCAAAATCCTAAAACTTACTGCTTTTGAAAAGGATGAGACAGAAGAAGAAATCACAGATGCAGATGTCTATGAAGGATTGAAATGGTGCAGTTTTGAAACAAACCTTATGGCAATTTGCAGAGAATGCACATGAACAGGCAAGGCAAATTAATGATAGATATCATTGGAACGGTGATGTTTTGTAAGACAGGCTCGCATGATCGAGTCTCTAAAGGAATGTTTGAGATAATGGTCAAGGTAATCTTAAACAAAAGGACTGACTGGGGAAAGTTGATGTTTGACATGATTACAGATCACATAAATTCTCCAAAATTTGGAAGAATCCTATCTTTGTATCTCAAGAATACCATCCCTCATCTCCTCAAAGATTCAGAATCAATTCCTCTCCACTATCTCAAAAAGATAGATGTAAAAACAGTAAGCAGATGGGAGAAGAGGTTCACAAAGAAAGATGCAGGTGAACCTTATGCTCAAGGCTCAAAGACCCCTACCACAGTACCTCAAGTTCCTCAAGAACCCCTGACTCCTGTTGAGGGGGAGCCTATGAAAGAAGAAACCCCTCAAGAGGAGATGGATCCAGCTCATGAGCAGCTACCTGCAAAAGAACCAAGTGGTCATGCGGCTGTTGAAGAACATGATCAATCTGACAGGTCCTAAAATGACTTTCTCAATGATGAACTGCATACATTCTCAGAGGAGAAGAATATGAGCACCACTCAGAAACCCCTACACTAATGGAGGGGGAGCATACAGGTCAATCAACAATGTCGCCTTCACCTCTAAGAATAGATGATGAACCACATCCTCTACCCAGCACAGCTCCTACAGTTTCATCACCTGACTTCATGTCACATATGGAAGGTATACTGAATAAACAAAGAGAAAAATTTGAAGCCTATGTAAATCAAGCTGTTACATGCTGCAGAAATGATCTCTCTGCCAGGATAGATGTCCTCCAAGAAGATATTAATCATCTAAACCATCAAAACTCAAATGTATATCAGACTGCTGCAAATGTTGTGGCAAATACTGGGGCTGAAATAGCCAACATAAATCAAGCTACTCTTTTAATTGGACAACAACTCAACATTGTACTTTATAGATTGTCTACTCTAAGAGACAATCAACAGTCCATCATCCATAATCAAGATGTGACTTTTAATGATTTTGAAGATGTCATCAACACTGTCCTTCAGAGAATATCCTCCTCTGCTCAAGTATCTCAGGAGCTTGTGGACAATGTAGGTGAAACATTACTACACCAGTTTCAAGTAACTCAAGATCATCTTTCAAATTATTTCCATCAAGCTATCAGAGCATCTCAGGGAACTCTTATGGATGCCATTGGAAATCTGAATAACAGAGGCTAGACAACTTCAGCTTTTTCAGGCATCCCTCTTTAAAGAAATATTTTCAGAAGCCAGAAAGGGGGAGATAATGTCAAGCCACCATGCCATGTGGCTAGCAAATGAAGTAAGGTTCTCTATGGAGCTTGAACCTATTAACTATGGGATTGCCTATCAACATCCAATTCCTGAAGGCAATCTCCCTGAAGAACCTCCTCACAGTGCAGTATCAAGAGCCCCTACAGAACGGTATCAAGAGCCTGAGATCTATTAAGAGTATTTTGTTGATGTGCCTGCAAGTGGAAGTAGGAAAATCAAAAAAAGTAAGAGACACATTGTTGACACTGAAGAGCAAGAAGCTAAGAGGAGGAGAATGGAAGAAGTTAAGAAAAACCCTAATTTTAAAGAATGGAGCCCTTGCTCAAGGGATATCATCCTGAACACTTGGAATCTATATCAGCAGGGAAAGCATGATAAGGGGACCTTCTGCAACTCAGAGGAATGGAAAAAATATGAAATATGTGAAGCTAAAAGAAGGGATTATTGGAACAAGATCAAAATGGGAGATACCTTAGTGCCTGCACATGCACCTCTCAGATATCACCCCAAGCCCTACAACTACTTTGAAAGAAAAAAGCAGAAATAGGCTGAAGCTGAGCAATCAAAGAAGGCAGGACCTTCTGGAAAAGGCCAAGATGTTCAAAAGAATTTAAAAGAAGAAGGATTCTAGAAATCACTTGCACACTTGTATGCTTTATATATTTGTATCTAATATATATTGTTAATGTATTGGACTGTTATTAATTAGTATATGCAGTGATCAAATGCCTAATTTATTGTCAATCATTATATGTGTGAGTAAGGCCTATCTATACTTATAAGTTCTGGCTTCTTCAAATAGGGGGAGATTGTTGTGTATTATATTTTCAATGTCTCTAGATTTGAAGAAGGAACACAAGTATAGATAAGCTAAGTTGTTTTTGATGGTGTGTTTAAGTTCATGTTATGACAGATACATCAAAGCTATATCACCAATATATAGATGATAAAAGTAATGAAAATTAACTAAGTAAAATATCGTCTCAAGACTCAGCAGAAGGATCGTGGAGAAAAGTATCATATCGTCGAAATAGTTTCGATGATATCGTCTTGATGAAGACACATTGTCTTAAAGGTTGAAGAAAGCTTGTCGTGGATAAGGCTATATTCAGATATCGATGACATCGTCTTGAAGAAAGCTTGTCGTGGATAAAGATAAGTTCAGATAGCGACAACATTGTCTTGAAGAAAGCTTATCGAGGATAAAGCTAAGATGTCTCGACGATATCGTCTTGAAGAAGAAGTTTAAACTTGAAGGCTAAAAGACATAACTCTTTAAGTCATGAAGAAAGGTTCATATGGACAAACATCGGCTTGAAGACCTCATGCCGTCTAGAAGATCACGACGATGTCGTCTAGAAGAAAGATAGTCAGCCTGAAGAATAAGTCTAAGTCCTATTGAAAGTAACCTCTCGACGATGTCGTCTAGAAGAAGTGATATAGTTCTGATATTAAGTAGAGCCGAGAAGAAGGAAGCATGCCGATGATATCATTGTGAAGTATATCTGACATATACACTGATCAAGACGATATCATCTTGAAGGATTAACATCCTCTTGACGGATTGCAAAGCAACATTTAATATGCAGACTTTCTTGGAAATTGATATTCAGGGAATGTGCACGTCGTCTATCTTGCGCACAAATGAAGGAGCAATGAATGATATATACTCTACAGAATATAGCTGTTACACAGTACTTAAGAAAGAAATTTATTATTTCTATATTCTGCAAGTTCCAAGAAAGGCTAGTAATTATGATAAAGAATTGCCAATTCTGCAAGACATTTTCAAACAGGAAATTGATTATGGAATAATCATTAAGGGGTTTTATGCAAAATTGCAGAGCATATAAAAGAAGATAATTTTATCTACAATGATACACTGGCTCAGTATTCTCTCAAGTTTTATTCTCACACATATTCCCTGAAGAGAAACAAAGGAATCAACAAAAAGAAGAAGACTTCATTATTGTTGTGCTGTGAAGGTCTACAAAAGATTCTAAACAAAGGTTCATTGATCCACAAGATCTTTGAGCTTATTGTTACAAGAAGAAGAAGATATGTGATTCGAAGCTTTCATTCTAAAGTCTTCTCTTCTACAACAACATCTCTGTATTGCTTTATAGGGTTGTTTGTGAACCTGAGCTGGTAGGATCTAGTAATAGATCTGAGTTTGTAGGGTTCTTAGTAAGCCTGAGTTTGGTAGGATCTTGTTGAAGATCTGAGATTGTAAGACTTGTAAAGTCTGAGCTTTGTAGGGTTCTGTGTGAACCTGAGTTGTAAGATCTGATTATAGTGAAAAGATCTGAGTTGGAGAAGTTGTCTAGTCTAACACACTACTAGATAGGTGGGAGGGACAGTGGACTACCTCTAGACATATTATCTTGTAGGGAACCACTATAAATCATTGTGTGTTTTCTGTGATGCTTGTATGCTATGATAGATAAACTCTTAAATAGCAAAGAAATTTGAAAACACCTAATCACCCCCCCCCCCCCCCCTCTAGGTGTAGTTTATAGACAACCCATAATCTTTCACGTTCGGTTATTTCTTCAATGATGTCTATTGACTTTACGGGCAATATCCATCGCTTCTCTGCATCCTTCTCCCTGACGCCTCTCATGCTGATCATGATCCCTCATCCCCAGAGATAACCTTCTTCCCGGACCCCCGATGTTTCCCAACGGCCTCCACGACGATCGACGCTCCAGAACTTGGTACCTCCTCTCCTCTTCCCAATGCTCTGAAGCCACAAAAGGCCTCCTCGCCTCCTGTCTCCTCGGCCCCTCCGGCCTACTTAGCTCTTCTCTCCTCCTCGACTCATCCTTCCTTCCAGCTCGTTGCTTCCCCTTCTGCTCCCTGGGCTCCCCCTACTTTCCCCACACTGGGACCTTCTCGTCTTCATCATCTTACCTGGTCAGCTTGGCGAGCCTCGCCAAGAATCCTCGGTTCATCTACTCCCCCTGAATAAACTTATTGGCCCTCTCAATAAGTTCTTCATAGGATAGGGGAGGATCCCTGCTGATCTTCAGCTTGAAGAGGCCCTCCCTCAGACCGAATGTGAGGGTCAACTGTAGGGTGAAGCCATCCACCTCCTGGATGCATAGGACTTCCTCCTAAAAGCGGTCGATATATTGCCCCAATGTCTTGTGCACCCCCTAAACCGGATAGAAGATAGCAGTTGCCTCCTTCTTCCTCTTCTTAGACGTAGCAAACCTCAACGTCAACCCTCTCTGCAGGTCTTCAAAGCAGTAGATGGAACTGGATGGCAGCTGGTGGAACCAATATCTAGCCTTCCCCTGGAAGGTGATAACAAAGAACCTGCACTTTATCATGTCTGTCATGTTTCGAATGGAAACCACATCCTCAAACCACTGAAGATAATAGGTCGGATCATCCCTCCCAGTATAGTAGCTGAGGGTAGGCTCTCTAAACCCATATAGGACTGGGGAGGCTAGTATCTTACAACAGAATGGGCTCCTTCTCCCGTGGAGATGATCCTCCAGCTGGCGAGTAACAACGCTATACTCGCCACCCACGCGAGTATCTAGGAACCTCATCAGGTTCTCCACCTCTTAGAACCTAATCCCCTAAAACTCGTCGGGTAAAACTGCGACTGCATCGATCGCTCCAGCTCTTCCACCATCATTTTCTTTCCAGCTCGCTTGGATGGCGCACCTTCCTCCTACGGTGTCTCACGAGGAGGCGAGATTGTTGTGACATCTGCGCAAGGAACCAGTGTCGCTCGCAAAGTTACCTCGATCCGCCACACAAACTCCTCGAAGTCGAACCTCCTCTCAAACTCGCCTCCACCTGCCAAGTCACCGGCTGCCCTCTTCTGCTCGCCTCCTACCACCATTTTGCCTTTTCCACAAGACTTTACTCCTCCGACTGCGGTCCACGCTCACTGCACCAAAGTGTTGAAGCCTGAAAAATCCTGGCTCCAAATGTTCGTACCTAAGTGCATCCTGAGGCTACTGATCCCGCGATCTGGTGATCTAGATCTTAAGGCTAGAAGACGAAGAGAGAACCACAAACAATCCTTAGGCGCCTCAGCAGGGAGGTCCCACCATGTACCTGAAAGTTCAGAAGGAACTCCCCCTCCACGCCCAAATGGCTGGAATGGGTATGAGGAAGGCACTTCTTTGAGAGTTGAAGATTAGTAGGGTAAAGTTCAGATTTGTTTAGTGTCATTCCTAGTACCCATGGGGTCTTATTTATAGACAAAAACTAGGGGAAGCAAGTAGGCGAGGATACCTGTCCCCAGGTGAGATTATGTCTATGATTTTGAGGACACAACGAGTATAGGAGGAACTCGCACAACCTCGGCGGGGAAAAGAGTTACTCGCTCAAAAGTGGCAAGTACTCGAGTTACTCACACCAACACGGCGAGTAACCAACATAGTCGCACCATGTCTTCATAGATTCTGGGAGCTGAATTTGTCTTGCCCTTACTTTGACTTTGACTCCTGCCCACGTGGCATGAGAGGGACCACCCTCGATGAATACAAGTTGTACACCATGTTTGTGAGTGGTTGAACGCAAACCTTCGCCACAAAATGGTAGTGGAGTTGACTTGGACCTTCTATGTTGTTTCTATTAACGAAGCATAAGTCCTCTTGTATGGACTAGGTGCATAGCTTAGGTATTGTAGCACTTGTATGTTTTAAATAATTATGGGTCGAGGCGAAGCCGTACCCACATCGTGTCATTTGATCACGATGACAAAAGCATGGGCAAAGCTAAATCGAACCCGTTCCATGTAGATCGACATGAGGTCTTAACCTTCGAAATGTCGTGCGATTATGGTGTAGGCCGTGGAAGGTTTATTAACCTATACTGGCAAAATCTTTGTTTTCCAAATAATTTTGCATAACATAGGGTGGTGACGGTGCTCCTGAGTGAGTACACTTAAATCATGTCATGAGTGCATGTAGCGTGTGGTTTTGAGTACCCACATTTTGTTGTGATGAATTGATGTTATGTTAGCCTCATACGGTTGCTTAGGCTGTTGTGGGGATCCCCCGCCCCTTAGCTGGCTAGAATGGTTGGGGTGGGATCGTTATACGGTTTGTGGTCAGCTCATAGCTGACCCTCATTTACCTCTTATTTAAGGATGGTGCTGGTGAGCAGAGCGGGAAATAGCGAGTTGAAGCTCATTGTTGAGTTCGCCCTTGAAGGACAACCTATTTTTACTACTTTCCATCTATTGATGACCTACGTGCCAATGTATGTTTTGGAGTTTTAAAAATATTGGTTGAATGTAAGGCCTTGAGGCCAAAACTCTTTTATGACATTCCTGAGTAGGTAGACATTCTATGTTATTATCTTATTGAGAGCTTCTGCTTACGCTTTATTATACTCTCGTGTAGTACTTTTCTGGTTATCATCTTATTAACGTCTAGCTAGTGTGGTCAATATGGTGTGGGGGCCCACCCGGACCTATTGTTATATTGTTTGTACTAACGGGGTGTTACAATTTGGAATCGGACATTAGGAGTCGATCCATAGTTTATAGAATTTGAGGCCAAATTCCTTTTAAGAGGTGGAGTGCACGTGATGTGCGTTCACCTAAAATGACAAAAAATGATAAGAATGTCCACTTAGGAATGAAAAATAAATGTGATTGTTGAATTATTTACGAAACCTGAGGATTCCATGATTGATATTTTGTTAGATATAGGTCACTAAATTGTGCGTTTCACGACAGGAGTGGTGCAAGGGAGTCTCAACACCATAACACTGTGGAAAGTAGTGCGTCCCCTGAGGTGTCAGTGACCACTGCCTCTAATAAAATAATTAGATTAGTCGATGAAGTGGTCTTCATTATGATCAATGCTAAGTCAGAACGGCTTGCACAGCCTACTACTCCTCCTGATGTGGCCCCGGTGCCGGTTACTATAGTGGAGCCTAAAGTGGAACCTAGGGTAGAACATAGAGTTGAGCTTGCAGTTGTGGGACGAGCACATGACCAATAACTGAAGCACTTTCTAAGCTTCCACCCTCAACTTTCTCGGGGACCAAATCCCCAATAGAAGTAGAGGACTGGTTGTCGATAGTAAAGAGAACCTTGATGACAACAGCAACTAAAGAAGCTATGAAGGTCACTTTAGCCATCTTCATACTGAATGGTGAGGCAGTGCTCAGATGGGAAGAAATAGAAATGCACAAGTTCACTGATAGAAAAATTACTAATGTCTCAATGGAAGAATTCTCAGAGTTATTCCTCCAAAGGTTTATCCCCTCTGCCCATCGCACTGCGTTACAAAACTAGTTTCTATGTTTAACTCAGGGTGATCACTTGATAGACGATTACTTGCATGAGTTCACCAGACTAGGTCGCTATGCGGGATCGTTGGTGGAAGATGAGTAGACAAAGATGAATAAGTTCTATGATGGACTTCAAGATGATTTGAGGCTGCTACTGGCAAGCTCGGTGACGTTAGGCTTTCATGTTCTGGTACAGACTGTCAGATCTTTGGAGATGGATATGTAGAGGGTTAAGCGTAGGAAAGGCTTCAATGCTAAGAAGTCAGAGTTTAGTGTGCCGAGCTCTCAGTCAAGACCTGAGTTCAGGAACAAGAGGAAATCTAGGTTCGCGAAACCAGCTCCCTCTAATGTGTCGGAAGCTAAGACTGCATGGTGTCCTTTACATGTTTCACTTACGGAAAGGTGATACATAAGAGCCAGGCATGACGAAGTGGTTCCCCAAAGGTGGAGAACCGAGCAGTGGACTACGCTCATACGACATGTTCAACTTATGTAGAGAAAGAGAAAGCTGCGGGGACTTCTGCTTCCCAGCATCCTCCGACCCAGACGAGAGTCTACTCGCTTGGCCAGCAAGAAGCCATTCGACAAAATAATGTCATCACATGTATGAATTATAAGTTAGCTTTTATAGCTTAATGTTATTTATACTTCATGTGTGACTTCATATTTCTTTTGTGTGTGCAATTAGGCTTTCGTCCTAATTTTCAACTATTAGGCGAGAGCTCCTTTTGATACTGGAGCATCGCACTCCATTCTATCTGAGGACTTCGTTGTGCGAATTGGAGTGTCATCTATCTTGGTAAAGGATAGACTAGAGTTATTGATGCCCAATGGGTCTCGAATGAGCGTGGATAGGAGGAGCCGTGTAAAGGTGCGAATAGGGAATCAAGATTTTGACTTGGAAACATCGTTACTACTGTTAGTTGAATTTGATGTGATCTTTGGCATGGACGGGCACTCGTAGCAGCGAGCATACATAGATTGCAACCTGAAGGAGTTCATACTGTGAAAAAACACCGGAGATGAGACCGCATTTGTTGGTATGCGAGGAGCGAACAAGAAGTTGATGTCTGCTCTCCAAGTGGTCAAGGTGGTGAGGAAAGGCACAAAGTTATTCTTCACTTTGTTGGAGGCTTCAGAGCCCAAGTCCAGTCTGAGTGTTGTTCTAATTATATCAGAGTACACAGACATGTTTTTGAATGAAATCTCTGAGGCTCCGCCTTAGCGAGAGATTGATTTCTGTATTGAGTTGGTGCTAGGTTCCAAGCCTGTGTCACACTCACCGTACCAAATAGCGCCAAAGGAATTAGCAGAACTAAAAGTTTAGTTGCAAGAACTGCTAGAGCAAGGTTGTGTACGTCCAATTTCATCCCCTTAGAGTGCACCACTTCTCTTTGTGAAAAAGAAGGATGGAAGCTTGGGTCTATGCATCGATTACCGAGAACTCAATAAGCTGATAGAGAAGAACCGTTATCCGATTCTTAGAATCGATGACTTGTTCGACCAACTAGTTGCGTCAATGACGTATTCTAAACAAAACTTAAGGTATGATTACTAATAGCTGATAATACATGAATGTGACATTCCGAAAATGACGTTCAGTACCCGTTACGAGCACTACGAGTTCACAGTTATGCCATTCGGTCTCTCAAATGCACCGTCAGTACTTATGGACTTGATGAACAGGATGTTTCGAGAGTACTTGGACCGATTTGTGATTGTCTTCATCGACGACATATTGGTTTACTCTCAGCACAAAGAGGAACATGCAGATCATCTGCACGCAGTTTTGAGCACCTTGAGGGGGAGTCAGTTGTACGCCAAGTTCTCTAAAGGAAAGTTTTGGCTACCGTCTGTGGCATTCCTTGGTCATGTGGTTAGTGGAGAGGGCATTGCGGTGGATTTGTTGAAGATTGAGGAAATCCGAGAGTGGCCTGTGTTGAAAAATATGGCGGAATTCTGAAGTTTCTTGGGACTTGCCGGCTATTATTGGCGCTTCTTGGAGAACTTCTCAAGGATCACACTTCCTCTCACTACTAAAAGTACACAGTGACTCCCCCTGAGTATTCTCTAGAGGGGGTGAATAGAGAATTAAAACTTTTCTATAAAACGTGCACGGAATAATAACAGTTCTAACTACTATGCATTCAGAATTCCAACCAGAATAAAATAAACACAGAGTAATAAAATAAATATGGGACATCCCAGAAAATTATCACAGCAAGATGAGACAAGATCTATAGTGGTTCCCCAAAATATGGGTACTCCACTCTTCTACCACCTTGGTAGGAATACACTATCATAGTGCCTGAGTTTTTTGATAAGGAGACTCTTAGAACCAAGATCTGAGTCTTTTGTTAAGGAGACTCTTAAAACCAAGGCTAGATCTTTTAATAAGGAGATCTTGAACAAAAACTAAATCTTTTGTTAAGGAGATCTTGAAGCAGAACTAGATCTTTTGTTAAGGAGATCTTGAACCACTGAATCCTTTGAAGAGGGATTCTTAGGACTCTTTACTCAGTTTTACAAGAAATAGAAAGTAGAGTAAAGGAAGAAGATGAAGATAGTTCTTCTGCAAATAAATCCTCTTGCAACCGTCAATGAGAATTATTGGCACTAAGTGTTTTCTAGATCTTCTTTCAGTGAATGAATCCTTGCTTGAGATAGATGCAAGGATTATGATAGCCCTGATCCAGTTGATGATCTCTGTATGCTCTGAATGCTTCTTTCAGAGAGAGAGAGAGAGAGGAAGAAGAAGCCTTTTGTTTCTGTACAGAGATCTGTCGAGTATGCTTCTATTTTTGAGAGAAAGCTTGAGAAGAAGAAGAATAATTGTTGTTATCTCTATCTTTTGAATTATGTATACTTATTCTTCTGTCGAATAGAGATAAATGAAATTTCCTCTTCTGATGATTCTCTAGTTGGAATATCCAAGAGATATTATGGCTCTTTTTCTATTAGTGTTCTCTGTCCGTCAAAATCTTTTGAATAACTTCCAAATATATCATTATTGTATCTCTGGAGTTCTTCTTTACCTTCTTGTTCATGAACGACCTATTAGAATTCAAATAACTTCCATTTATAACTTCTGAATAAGCATAAAAATCGATTCCAAGAAGTTTTCAAAATCTGTTTTTGTATTCGACGTTGCGTCGAATAACTTTGCCTTCTTATCGACGCACTCTGAGTTCTACTTGAAGCAGCTTAAAAATCTTCTTCAGCTTTGAGTTGAGCTCTACTATCAGCATTGCGTCGATTCCTTATCGACGTATCCGTCAAGATGAAGACATAGACATTGAACTCTGACTTCTATGTCGAATACATTTTGAAGTTGCGTCGACTTATAATGATGCTTCAACTAGCTCTGGCTTCTGCGTCGAATATAATTCGATGTTGCGTTGACTTCCAATGTTGCATCGACTCCCAATCTGATTTATCTTTATGTCTATTCGAAGTTACTTCGACTTGTTGTCGAAGCTGCATCGACTTCTTTTCAACGTAGAATTAACTCAACTGAATTTTGCACTCTTTTTGACTGGATTTTGACACTCTAATGTGAGTATGACATCCTAGGAAATCTAATAACCATAGTACCCTCACTATACAACATGGGTAATGAATCCTAGATGACGAAATCACTTATACATAATTTGTAAGAAAAATCAAGAGGATGTTATTCCCAACAATCTCCCCCTATTTATCTTAACAAATTTTACAAATTTTTAAGTGATTTCAATCATATTCAAAAAAAATGCAGTGTACATAGATGCATATTTTATCAGAATGATAGCTTAAACTGAAATGGTATGAAAACTTCTGATTAATAGATATAAGTGTTCATCAGAATTAGTTACCCAAAAGAGTATTCTACTTTTTCTTTCTGAGAAATGTAGATAGAGCTTTATAGACCTTCCCGAACTTTATTTCTATATATTTGAAGTTAGTTGGTTTGATCTTCTCTGAATTCTTCTGAATTTTGTCATGCCCTTTGAATAGTTTCTCCAATCCAGCTTCTACATCAGGGTAGACATCATTTATCTTGAATCCAAGGCTGATGATTTTAGAAGTCAGTTCATTTATTTTAGTCAGATCAAGCTCATCTTAGTCTGGATCTGGCACTATGAAAGTTGACTGCATGTTGCCAGGAGTTGGAGTTGTCTTGAAGACAATCTTTTTCTTCTTTTGGTATGACTAATGTTATACATTTTGATTACATCCAAGACCACTTTTGTGAAGTTGTCCTTTATCTTCTAGGACTTTTTCTTGAGGGTTCTTGGTAGCATATTTTGAAGAATCAAATAGTGTACTTGGAATTTTGATTTCTTCTATTATTTTCTCTTCTTCCACTGCATCTTTCCCCTTCTTGAGTCTTTCAATAAATTGCTTTCTCTTTTCCCCAATTTCTCTTTGAGAGGCATCATATTCATACTGCTCTCTTTCTCTAATCTCTTCAAAGACTTTGTCAAAAATTGGGTAAGTACACACTTCATCTGATTTTCAGGTATTTGAACTTTCTCATAAGTTTAATTATATGACCTATCCTCTTGAACTGTTTTCTCTGTTCCTTAGTATACCTCTCCCAGATGGGCATTTTTCTCCCATATTTCCATCCTCTGAATGTGTTTCCTCCTCTGAATGTGTTTCATTGTCTAGGATCTAATGTTGGAACTGGTGGAATAGGGACATGAGGAAGCATGGAAGGAGTAGAAGCAGGAGAGTACAAGGTAGGATCAGAAGCAGTAGGCACAACAAGTGATAATGTTGTTTATTCTTCAGAAGCAGGCTTGATTTATGTGTTCTCAAGAATGGGTGAATCAGCCCATACTGAAAACTCTTTCAACTTGCCCAATAGTCCTCATCATTTGAGAATAAATCAGACTCCCCCTGAATTGATGACTCCCCCTAGATTGATGACTCTCCTGGGATTGCAGGTAGGAATCTGTGTGGAGAAGATGGTGCAGGTGTCAGGGAGAATTGAGAAGTGATTGATGGTTCTCCTTCAGAAACATAAGAAGAGTGTCGATATTGGATCTTAATAATAGTATACACTAAATCAGGAGGGGGCATGTTGTCACCCTTCTCCCCCTGCTTTATATCATTGAAGAAGGATATTAAGACTTCATCAGGCAACGCTGACGAGCGCAATTCCTTCTCGATGGCTTTTGTCTGGGCAGAGAGGTTCTTTAACCTGTGATGTTGAGCACATAACTTTCGATAGCAATCTTCTGAGAAATCCAGGTATAGAGAGGAGAACTGAGACAACAATGTCTCTAATGCCAAATCAATTACGTCAAAAATGTCTCTATTAGAGGCCATTGGTTGTCATTGTGTACATGCAAGGAAGAAAGAAGATAGAAGTAGAGAGGCCGAAAAAGAGGAGAGCGGGAGGGAGAGAATTCAAAAGCACAATAAAGTCTAATGATTGTGTTATTTTTAGAAGATGATTCATCGTAACTTAGGGTTGTACTCGAAGCAACGTCGAAAAGAATTAGATTCAGCGCACCAAAATATGTCGAAGTAGCTTCTAGAAACAAAGTTTGCGCACGCTTTGAAAAGTCAACATGGCGTTGAGTGAAAATCGACGTGACTTCGAATGAAAGCAGCAATTATTGTGTCGACACATGCGTCGAGATGAATTTAACGCTGCATCAAGTGATATTTGAATGAACAATCCCAATCAGCTCTCAAAGTTGGCGTCGAGTAGAAGTCGATGGTGCGTCGAGTTGTATTCAATGCAGCTCTGAATGAACATTTATATTTTTCTTAAATTTTACTATTTTTCCCAGCAATACATTTCTATGGAAGACAGGTTTTTATTACATAATAGATGTGACCTAAAGAGCTCCATCAAGCATTCCCAATGCATTGATACAAAAATTGTGCTTCATATCATCAAGCAGCTTAGTGAAGATGGAAGCCCTTTGATTATCAGTGGAAATGTATTGATGAGAGATCTTACACTTCTTTACATTATCTCTAAGAAAGTTGTGCCTTATATCTATGTGTTTAGTTCTACTGTGGAGAACGAAATTGGAAGCTATATAAATAGCACTAGAACTGTCTCAAAATATTGTGGAGTTCTCAAGAGTAAAGTTGTAATCCAACAACTGATTCTGCATCCACAATATTTGTGAGCAGCATCTTCCTACAGCTATATACTCAGCTTCAGCTATAGAAGTAGAGACTGAGGTCTGCTTTTTGCTAAACCAGGAAATCATTCTAGCACCCAGGAATTGACAAGTTCCTGAGATAGTCTTTCTATCAAGCCTACATCCAACATAATCTGCATCTGAATAACCTACTAGATCAAATTAGTTTTGTGGGATACTATAAGCCAAGTTCAGGTGTACCCTTTAGATATCTGAGTATTCTTTTGACAGAGCTCATGTGGGATTCCTTGGGGTCAACCTGAAATCTAGCACATATACAAGTAGCAAACATGATATCTAGCCTACTAACTGTAAGATAGAGGAGTGGGCCAATGGCTGCTCTGTAAGTCTTCTGATCAAATGACTTACCCTTTTCATCTCTATCAAGTACAGTATTGGTATCCATGGGGGTTTTCATGGTCGAGGCATTTTCCATTCCAAATCTCTTGATGAGCTCTTTCGTGTACTTGGATTGGGATATGAAAATGTCATCTGCACTTTGCTTTACACGGAGGCCAAGAAAGTAGGATAATTCCCCCATGCTACTCATCTTAAACTTAGACTGCATTAGGTCAGCAAACCTTTTGCAAAGTCTTTGGTCCGTTGAGCCAAATATTATATCATCTATATATCTAGCTGATTTTTATGTGCTCTAGTGAACAGTGTTTTATCCACCTTACCTCTTACAAAGGAGTGTTCTAGAAGAAAGGTGGATAAGGTCTCATATCATGATCTTGGAGCTTGCTTGAATCCATACAGTGCTTTATCTAGTCTATAAACAAAGGATGGATGAGATGGATTAACAAAACATGGGGGTTGCTACACATATACTTGATGAGTCCTGATCATATACACATTTATGGAATCATCCGGGTCGTTATTTAGTCAATTCACCGCACTATAGCCTTGTTATAGCTTATATTTGATAATCCATGCTAGGTGCACATCTAGGCCCACTTTGGTGTGATTTTCGTGCTTATTGTCATTAGTAGTATTCATGTGCTGTCAAGTGCCACTTTCAGTGGCTAGATTTGTGGTTGTGCCTGGAATAGGAGTCGTGCGAGTGTTCCCGGTGCAATTCTGCACAGGAACACTGCGCACGATCGCCGGTTCTATTGCGCACGACCACTGGTCATGCGCCACTGATCGTGTGCACTTAACCCTTTTTCACGAGTTCTGTTTGGTGCAGTGCGCACGACCACCAACGCCAGTGTGCACGACCACCGGTCGTGCGCCACTGCTCGTGCGCACTTATCATTAAAATTCTGAGTTCTGTTTGCTGTATTGCGCACAACCATCAACGCTAGTGCGCACGACCACCGGTCGTGCGCCACTGGTCGTGCGAACATTTTATTTTATAATTTCGTATATTGCAGGTTCCACCCAGGCAGTGCGCACGATCGCAGAATTCCAGTGCGCACGACCACTGGTCGTGCGCCAATGACCGTGCGCAGTATTTATTCCAGCGCCTATTTAAACGCCTGTTGCGATTTTTAGGGCATTATCAGCCGCCGGGAGCGGGATTCCTGTTCCGTACGCTGCCGACCTCCACCGTGGGACGCCTCCACTTCATCTTCTACGCAAGGGGAAGCCTCCTCCATCCATTCCAAGACTTCCTCCATTGTCCGTGAGTGTTCTCCATCGTCCGCAAGCCTCCAAGCAACCATTCTCTCATTCCGCCTGGTGAGAAGAAGAAGGAACCTGAAGTCGAAGACGACGGAGCTACGTAGGGAGATCGTGACAGCTCTCTACGCCGGAAGCATAGTCCGCCCGAGTCCGGAGGTAGCCCGACAACATACCATTCCGGCCGTGAACGGCCGCTAGTCTTCACCATCGGTTATTTCTTTCCTCTTTCCTCCATTGTACTCGTTGAACCGTGTAAACTCGAATATTATGATGATGTTTGTTGAAATGAATGTTTCCTTGTTGTTCTTCATGGTTCGGTTGTGATTCACTCCATTTCCACTCACTCACTCGCACGCGCACGCAAGGTGTTTGTTCCGTGTTAGCAAGAGCTAACGACGGTTGTGAAGAGGTGTTTACGACCCTCACCTTCTCGCACTTGAGCACATTCCACCCGCCTAACGAAGCACGGCATCGCGGCCGTTGCATCCACCTCGCCTCGCAAAGCGGTGTTTTCGACCCGCAACTCTTTTGTTGTTGATAAGATTAGGAAAACCAACCAAAAACCCCCTTTTTCATGTGTGTTTTGCTTGTGTAACGAGAGTCACGCTACGCGTTTCGTTCACCCAACCTGCATTCCTCAAGAGACCGACATTCGAGGAGTCCACTCTCCACATTTATTACTTGACAGCGACCGGTGCACTTGCGGACACGCATCAAGTTTTTGGCGTCGTTGCCGGGGAATGCAGGCGTGTAACGTCCCGTGTTGTGACTGTCGTCATACGAGCATTTGTTTTTGATTTTTCTTGTTTGTGATAGTGCATGCAGAGACAGGTCGCAGGTGAACTCGTACCCTTCGATCCTGAGATTGAACGGACCTCTCGCGCACGAAGGCGCGCTGCTGCCGCGCAAGCGGCCATGGGTGATCAGGTAGACCCAAATGATGTTGATCCGAGAATGCCCGGCGTGGGGGAACATCAGCCTGGGATTGAGCAGGAGGCAGCTAGGCCTCGACCCCGCACGATGAGGGACTACACCACTCCAACTGCTGGGAGTGTGTATCCGGGGTTCGGGCCAAATATTATGAATAATTAGTTCGAGATTAAGCCAGCAATCTTGAACATTATCCGGAACAACGCTCAATTTTCCGGGCTGGCCAGCGAAGACCCGCATCTGCATCTGGAAGAATTTTCTGATATTTGCGGAACCTTCCGCTACGCAGGGATTGCTGACGACACAGTCAAGCTCAGACTGTTTCCCTTTTCACTCCGCGACAAAGCAAAGGTGTGGCTCCACTCCATTCCGCCCGGGACTGCTGCAACTTGGGATGCCCTCGCATCCAAGTTCCTTGCTAAATTCCATCCTGTGGATAAGATTGTAAGCTTGCGGCGGGAGATCGCCACATTTCGCCAACTTGACCAAGAGACCCTTGCTGAAGCTTGGGAGCACCTCAACGATCTCCTTCGTCGTTGCCCTGGCCACGAGCTCCAACCATGGAATGTGGTTGAATTGTTCTACTTCGCGATCGAGCCCAACTACAGGGCAATGATCGATGCTGCGGCGGGTGGCACCTTGATGAACCACACCCCTGAGGAAGCCCTTCGAATTCTGCGCGACACTGCCTCCCACAGTACATTCTGGACTGCAGGGAGAAATGCTCCAAGAAGCGGCCGAGGTCTTTTCATGGTCGACTCTCTCCCCTCACCATGCGCGACTGCTGCTGTCATTACCTGCGAGGGATGTGGAGGCGGAGGCCACCACGCGTATGAGTGTTCGGGGAACAACGTGGCAGGTGACTTCGCACACTTGAACTTGAACGAATCTGTTAATTATGTAGGAAATCAGCCTAGGGGGGCGCCTTTCAATAATGCTTATAATCCGGGAGCGAGAAGTCACCCGAACTTCTCGTGGAATCCAAACACACCTGGCCAACGATGGGCACCGGGGCAGCATCAAAACGATGCTTACGCCTCCGGGAGCCAACCGAGGCCACCACACCCGGACTATAATCAAGCACCTCCTACTAAAAAAAAAGTAATCTAGAAGAGATGATGGAGAAATTCATGCAAGTAGCTAATTCGAATATGGTAAATCAAACTGCATCCATGCGAAACCTGGAAACGCAGTTGGGCCAATTGGCCCAAGTGCTAACCGAGCGATCGCAGGGGACCCTTCCCAGCAACACGGAGAAGAACCCGATTGATCAAGGGAAGAGTCTTGGGGATGTGGTAGAGGTTGAACCGAGTGAGCTGGTAATTTCTTGTTCCATCAATAAGGTTGAAACAAAAGCTTTATGCGATTCCGGTTCCTCCCGCAACGTCATTGCACTGCAAGATGTTGCGAGATTACAACTTGAGATGAACACGGAGGCAAGGAAATCGCTTGTTCTCGCTAACGGCACTATTATCCAATCTGAGGGGGAAGTGAGAAATGTGGAAGTAATAGTTGAGGGGACGACTGTGGTCGCGGACTTTCAGGTGTTGGGCCCCCAGGAAAATCAATCCATTCCTATCTTGGGCGTGCCGTTCTTGAAAGAGAGCGGCGCCACCCTTGACTTCGCTACGGGGTGTGTTCTCCTACCTAACAAGGCGCTGCAGCCCACTTGCCTCGAAGCTACAGCTGACACATCCACTCCTCCCCCTCTCGTTATTTCTGATGAATTTCTAAGCTGTGCAGGAAAGATACATGATCAAGAAACAAGTGAAGGAGGAAAGGAGGAGCTCCAATCAGATGAGGAAGAAGAGGTTGACTTCCGGAAAGAGTTCGACTCCGAGAAGGAGGAAGACTGCAGTTCGGGAAACGTTGACTTGGATCTAGTTAGGGATGCTGATTATTTATCTTCTTGTGGTGAATCTTGTAATAAACTATCTAAGCGCTCCATCTCCTGGGCCGATCCGGTGGTCACCGCGATACCGGAGGTGACGCCACCCCCCGCTAAAGTGGAGAAATCTGAGAACTCTCAACGGTGGCAGTCTCCGACTGTCGCCAAACTTAAAAAGGAAAAACTTCTGCGCGATGCTCATGCTGCCGCTCTCCGTGGCAAGATGGCGGAGGTTAGGGGAGCATTGGGTAACACCAGTGCTGGCCCTAAAGCCTTCACCTCTCGCCTACGTGCTACGGGAGACGCGCATCATAAGAACGCTTTTAGTTGATTTGTGTTTCTTCTGATGTGGTGAACTGCTTCTGAATATTTCTCTTTCAATTCCTGCACTCTTTAAACAATGCTAATACAGGTATTTGGTCCAGCTTAAGGACGTTAAATGAAAGCGCTACTGGGAGACAACCCAGATTTCCTGATTTCGTATTTCTCCTTATCTAACTTCTTTTAGTTCAGCTTTTGCATTTGCTTGTGTTGTTTTGAGTTTGTGCTTGCAGGTTTTGTGTTCGATGGTGCGGATGCTGCGGACTATTCCTGTTCATAAACGCCAATCGTCTGGTATGCTCATTTCTGAGCATGGGGTAACGCTTCCTCCCCTCTTTTAGCTTCAAATTTCTAGATATATTGCTTAGCTTAAGTCTGGGGGAGCGGTTGTTGTTATCCACTGTGCACGAGTTGCACCGCGTACTAGAAGGTTGATTCTTATTTATCTTATCATTATCGTTGTTTTCCATGTTTCACACACCACTTCACCCACTTGAGTGCGTGCTTAGCTTTTTGTCGTTGTTCCGTTTAAACTATTTTGGTCGGAATGTGAAATAGATTGTTAACGTAGGAATTATTATTTGGAGTGCGATGTTGACTCATGTAGTGTTCTAGTCACTTCGCATGCTATGGTAGAATTTGAGTAGAACTAGATTTTCTTTATGCATCTAATTTATGTTTAGTATTTCTGCGTAAATTTAGATTTAATATACTCAAGTGGTGAATTTGAATGAAATTGACGATAATCCGGTGTTGTGTGTGTGCGATTACTAGTCGTGTGTTGCTCGAGTCGGGAGGAAGGTTTACCTTTCTCGTGGGCTAAGAACTTGCCCCAAGCGACTCTCGAAGCATGGGTGAGAGCTACTCGTTGAGTCAAGCATGAGGTAGGCCACCCTTTGGCTAGTTTGAGCTTTGTTATTCCATGTCCATTTCGTTCACCATTGCAAGCCAAATTTGTGCCTACCAATCCTTTGTTCAGCTCCTCTTCATCAACCAAAGCCTGAAGCCTATCCTACACCCGCAACCAAATTGTTTTTAACTGCGCTCATAATTCTCAACTTGTGTGGTGTGTGGAATCATTGTGTTATGAAGGGAAAATAAAGTCTATCTGCTGATTTTGAACCAACCGGAGGATACATAAAAGAAGTAAAATATGTTAAAAGAAAAAAAAAAGAGAGTATTATGAAAAAAATCCTCCCGAGCTAAATAAAAAAAATCTGTTGGTATTTGTGAAGTAGGCCGTGTGCACACCTGGTTTTCATGATAAGTCTGGGGGTGTGTCACACGAGCATAGTTGTTGGTCTTGCGTGGTGCAGCGTTCCGTTAGCTCATTTGGGTTGCGTAGCCGCCGTGTTTAACTTTGAAATATCATACCGTAACCTAAGCCCCGTTTTAATCCTAAAAGCCCTACTGATTTGACTTGCGAGAGTGCTAGCGTCGTGGAGAGAGTGTGACCGGGCAAGCGTATGGTTCACGACGTTGATGGATTTCAGCGGAGTTATTCCTAAGCCCCGATCTTTTGCAACACCCGCCTCAGTGTCTCGTCACTTTCACACCGGGCATGATCGTCAAATTCTTCATAATTCTCCAACTGAGTATAACTAAATCTTTACTTACACTTTAATACTCATGTAAATTAGTTAGCACAGTTAGAATATCCTTCTGCTAGAATCTCTACTCGCATGCGTATGTTACTTCGCACTGTACTCCCTTGTGTAATTCTCTATGTTAACTATCGTTTTCACGCTCCGCCGGATTCGTTTGCTCGGGACGCGCAAACAGTTAAGTCTGGGGGTGTGATGAGTCCTGATCATATACACATTTATGGACTCATCCGGGCCGTTATTTAGTCAATTCACCGCACTATAGCCTTGTTATAGCTTATATTTGATAATCCATGCTAGGTGCACATCTAGGCCCACTTTGGTGTGATTTTCGTGCTTATTGTCATTAGTAGTATTCATGTGCTGTCAAGTGCCACTTTCAGTGGCTAGATTTGTGGTTGTGCCTGGAATAGGAGTCGTGTGAGTGTTCCCGGTGCAATTCTGCACAGGAACACTACGCACGATCGCCGGATCTATTGCGCACGACCACTGGTCGTGCGCCACTGATCGTGTGCACTTAACCCTTTTTCACGAGTTCTGTTTGGTGCAGTGCGCACGACCACCAACGCCAGTGCGCACGACCACCGGTCGTGCGCCACTGCTCGTGTGCACTTATCATTAAAATTCTGAGTTCTGTTTGCTGTATTGCGCACGACCATCAACGCTAGTGCGCACGACCACCGGTCGTGCGCCACTGGTCGTGCGAACATTTTATTTTATAATTTCGTATCTTGCAGGTTCCACCCAGGCAGTGCGCACGATCGCAGAATTCCAGTGCGCACGACCACTGGTCGTGCGCCAATGACCGTGCGCAGTATTTATTCCAGCGTCTATTTAAACGCCTGTTGCGATTTTTAGGGCATTATCAGCCGCCGGGAGCGGGATTCCTGTTCCGTACGCTGCCGACCTCCACCGTGGGACGCCTCCACTTCATCTTCTACGCAAGGGGAAGCCTCCTCCATCCATTCCAAGACTTCCTCCATTGTCCGTGAGTGTTTGCCATCGTCCGCAAGCCTCCAAGCAACCATTCTCTCATTCCGCCCGGTGAGAAGAAGAAGGAACCTGAAGTCGAAGACGACGGAGCTACGTAGGGAGATCGTGACAGCTCTCTACGCCGGAAGCATAGTCCGCCCGAGTCCGGAGGTAGCCCGACAACCTACCATTCCGGCCGTGAACGGCCGCTAGTCTTCACCATCGGTTATTTCTTTCCTCTTTCCTTCATTGTACTCGTTGAACCGTGTAAACTCGAATATTATGATGATGTTTGTTGAAATGAATGTTTCCTTGTTGTTCTTCATGGTTCGGTTGTGATTCACTCCATTTCCACTCACTCACTCGCACGCGCACGCAAGGTGTTTGTTCCGTGTTAGCAAGAGATAACGACGGTTATGAAGAGGTGTTTACGACCCTCACCTTCTCGCACTTGAGCACATTCCACCCGCCTAACGAAGCACGGCATCGCGGCCGTTGCATCCACCTCGCCTCGCGAAGCGGTGTTTTCGACCCGCAACTCTTTTGTTGTTGATAAGATTAGGAAAACCAACCAAAAACCCCCTTTTTCATGTGTGTTTTGCTTGTGTAACGAGAGTCACGCTACGCGTTTCGTTCACCCAACCTGCATTCCTCAAGAGACCGACATTCGGGGAGTCCACTCTCCACATTTATTACTTGACAGCGACCGGTGCACTTGCCGACACGCATCAATACTTCTTCTTGAAGAGTTTCATTTAAGAATGCACTCTTCACATCCATCTGATATACATTTATCTTCATATGAGCAGCATATGTAAGAAACATCATAATTGCTTCCAATCTAGTCACTGGAGCAAATGTCTGATTGTAGTCAATTCCCTCTTCTTGCATGTATCCTTGAGCAACAAGTCTGGCTTTGTTTTTCACTATAAGTCCATTTGAGTCAATCTTGTTTTTGTATACCCATTTTGTTACAATAATTGGGTAATTCCTTGGTCTTTCAACTAGAGTCCAGACTTTGTTTCTCTCAAATTTTGCAAGCTCGTCTTGCATGGCAGCTATCCAGTGAGGATCACTGTCTGCTTCTTCAAACTTCTTTGGTTAATATTGAGAGAGGAAGCACTACAGTATAGTCTCATTTGTGATCTGATTTCTGGTCTTCACTCCCACTGTCATATCACCTATAACTTGAGATGGATGGTGATCCTTTTGGGTTATCCTAGTTCTTGCTTAACTATTGAGCGGATTCACATTCTCATGGATTTCTTCTTCTTCATTGGCTGTGGGAGCACCATTGTCTTCCTGTTGAATAATCTCTATTTCTGGTAGACCAGGTGCTTTAATGACATCATTATTCAGCGGAGTCTTCATCTGATTCATTGTCAGTTTGTTGTTTTCCCTTATGTTGGGAATAGTGACCAGTAATGTTTCTGATTTGAAGAAGTGTTCAGGTCAATGATAAAAGCACTGTGTATTTGATGTTCTATCTCATTTATGAATGCAGTGTATAGTTAGTATGTCCAGTACTTCTCAAATCTCTCTAAGTCCAAAATCGTTGAAAAGGACTAGACAAATCATTAAAACGGAGTAAGGCTATCATTGAAAACTTTGCTTTGCAGAGATACTTCAGGAGTCAGAAGTGGAATTCAGACTAAGTTAAGCATCATCATGTATATAACACTCACACAACGATATCGTATTGATCACTCGCGGAAGGCAGTAGAAGAAGTCAGTGATAATAAGAAGATCACAGCGATATCATCATGTCAACAAGGTACACGCGATTATATCATTGTGAGGTCTCAAAGAAAGTATGCTAAGGAAAATATCATCATGTCAACAAGGTACACACAATGATATCATTGTGAAAACTCAAAGAAAGCATGCTAAGTCATATATCATTCTGTCAATAAGGTACACACGACAATATCATTGTGAGGACTCAAGAAGAATCGGTTATGTCATATATCCTAGTGATATTGTTCATATCATTGAAACAGACCAAGATTTTTCAAAATGCACTGTCTGCATTTAATGTCGCCGTCTAAGGGACCAATCAGTGGATGTCGTTAAGGAATGGGGTTCTGACAATCAAGAGACCTCGGAGTAGTCTGTTAGATATCCTTGTCATATATAATGATAAGATGTTTGCCCTAAAGAAAATACAGAGAACTAATGAATCAAAAGATTGTAACGGTCATCAGTACAGCTAAAGGAACATTCTCGAGAACAAACTTCCTGCGATCTCAGTTCTCCAAGATTCAGTCAGGCACCATCGACTGATAAGTATTGTTCCAGATTGAAGAAGATGATCAAAGAGAAGCTACCGTGCATCATTTTCTAGTTCTTTAAAGTGTTCTCTTCAGATCCAGAGGTCGTCTACTTCAAGCCTCAGAAGACTCTCCAGGCTATTTTTTATTCTTTGCATTGTGGAGTGTTCTTTTATGTTGTAAGCTCTTTACATTCTCTGTAGGACTCTTTTGAGTCTGAGTTGTAGGGTTCTGTGTGAACCTGAGGTAGGATCTGCTATAAATCTGGGTTGTAGGGCCTTTTGTGCCTGAGTTGTAGGGTTCCAGTAACCTGAGGTAGGATCCTAAGTGGATCTGAGTTGTAGGGCATATTGTGCCTGAGATGTAGGGCTCCAGAAACCTGAGGTAGGATCCTAAGTACATCTGAGTTGTAGGGCCTATTGTGCCTGAGCAGTAAGGCCTATTGTGCCTGAGGTGTAGGATCTGTGGAGGAGATCTGAGAAATTGGAGGAGTTTGCCTAAGCTAGTTGCTTGCTAGATAGGTGTTGGGGGAAGTATGTACCCATCATTAGGGAACCACTATAAATTTTGTGTCTCTGTGCGCTGAATTTGGTGGCTATGTTCTGTGTTGTGGTTCATTTTAATTTTTGTAAGTATAAGTTCAAAAATAGTCACATCACCTTCCCCCCCCCCCCCCTCTAGGTGATAGTTCCATATACAACAAGTGGTATCAGAGCTAGGTTGATCAAAAAGTGAATTAACAGTCAGATATAGATCTTTGGAACTATTCTCAATGGCAGGAGGTGATCAGTACAAAGAGATGAGGTATGTGAAGCTTCCAGTGTGTTCTAAAGAACATTTCCCTATCTGGAAAGAAAGAGTCAGGTTATTTATGGAGGCTACAGATCCCAGGATCTTTGTTGATGTTCAAGAGGGACCCCATATACCCATGATAACCTCTACCATAGATCCTACCCAGAGAGTACCAAAGAAGTACTCTAATATGAGTAAGGATGAGCTTGCCTTGGTTGCCTTTGATAAAAGGGCACAAAATATTATAATAAGTGCAATTGATGACTCCACCCTCCAGAATTTTATTCACTATAAATCTGCCAAGGAGATGTGGGACTCCTTGATTGTCTACATGGAGGGGACAAAGGAGGTAAGGTATGACAGGAAATCCCTTCTGAACTAGGAGTATGAGGCCATCAAGTAAAGCAAGAATGAAACCATCTCTAACTACTATGAGAGGTTTTTCAAAATTGTGAATAACCTAAGAAACTATGGAAGGGAGTTCACAAATTTTGATCTTAATGAAAAATTCCTTAGATCCCTCACTAAGGAATGGGACTGTTAAAAATCTATCACTGATACCATGTCAAAATTTACCACTGATACCATGTGAAATTTTTTTTAGAAGCGGGAATAAGGCGCATGAACACTTCAACCATAACCAAGCTAAGTAACCAGCAATAATAGAAGGACAAGAAAATATGGTATTAATCAATCTTCTTTAAAATGCGAGACATACATGGTGAGATATGATTTATCAGAACACCAGATGGAGAAAAATAGTAAACAACCAAGTGCTAGCGAATAGAAAAACTGTGAACACCAGAGACCATTGAAACAGTCAGACCATATGATAACCACTGAGATCGCGCGAACAACACAGGTCGTCAACCTTCTATCTGCCAGACCGCCACCTTAGACTGCACAAACTACTGACTTACTGCTCTGCTGAGAAAACAACCTGTCCGCACTTCTTGATCGCCTGACCGCAAGGTCGCTTAACCACAGAAGCAACCCACGAACAGAAGAAGGGAACTGCACAAGATATTGCCTTACCAGAACTCCTGGTCGCCTGACCGCAAAGGTCGTATGATTGTCGAGCTTTCCACAAACAACAGAAGAACTACAACTCAGTTCACCGGAGGCGAACTAGTTATTCAAAATCGGGAAAAGCCAAGGAAGGAGACTGTTGGTGAGACCGTACCACCTGCGAACACAACAAATAGTTAACAACCTTCCAGACCGCGTAGTCAGAAATTGTGAGACCGGCAAAGGCAAAACACGAGCTTAGTTCTTACAGTTCTCTTATGTTCTTCTTAGAAATGATGGGCCCTGCACCTCTTTTTATAGGCAGATAGACGGATGTCGTCACCGCCCCAGAGAGGTACAATATCTGCCCATCCAGATCGTTAATCAGACCGCGACAACCAGACTGCGAACACCACACTGAGCGAGCTCGCGTGGACACGACAGTCACAATAATCAGAATATGACTATGCAGATCTCGCGATCACCAATAGGAAAACTCCTTGAGCCCATCTAGCTGGACCTCGACTGGTCGCCAGAGAGAACCCGCACAGACTGCGCGGTCTCTGTAGTCTGACCTCCTCAGACTGCCCGGACCACTTCTACTTCCACTTCAAAATTCAACACTCCCCCTTGAAGTTGGAAGTGGAAGTTAGCCCAAGCAAGCTGCGTAACTGACCAAAAGGTCCCTTTGACAACAGCTTTGTGAAGATGTCTGCGACATTGTCCTTGCTCCGCACATACTCAACAATTAAAGATCCCTCCAGCACCTTCTCACGAGCAAAGTGATGCTCGATCTCGATGTGCTTGGTCCAC
This sequence comes from Dactylorhiza incarnata, assembly GCA_033032865.1. Taxonomy (NCBI): domain Eukaryota; kingdom Viridiplantae; phylum Streptophyta; class Magnoliopsida; order Asparagales; family Orchidaceae; genus Dactylorhiza; species Dactylorhiza incarnata. The sequence continues at coordinate 31,110,612 of JAWHQI010000003.1, read as the reverse complement.
GCGTGACAAACTGGATTATTAACCTATTTAAGGGCACTCTCATTGTCACTGCATAGCAGAGTAGGACCTCGCACCTCCTCATGGATGTCTCCCACTAGCCCCCTAAGCCAAATGGCTTCCTGAGATGCCAAGGACGAAGCCTTGTATTCCGCTTCCGTAGTGGATACATACACCGAATCCTGCTTCTTGCTGCACCACGAGATAGCTGCAGTGTCAGTCATAAAGACATACCTAGAAATCGACTTTTGATCATATGTATCTCCTCCATAATCAGCATCCGTGTAACCATGCAGACTAAAGCTCGAGTCCCTCCCATTAAAAAGACCCATATCATAGGTGGACTTTACATACTTCAGAATACTCCTTGCCGGCATCAGATGAGGTTTTTGCGGCTCCGCCAAATACCAACTTACTCGGCCCACATCATAAGTAATATCCGGCCTCATAATCATCAGATATATAAGACTTCCAACAAAATCCCAGAACACTAAGGGATCAGATAGAACACTTCTCTCATCCCGTCGAAGCTTCAAACCAACCTCCAGTGGAGTAGAGCTACTCTTCCCCTCTCCCATGTCGAATCGCTTCACGATCTGTTCTACATAGCCCTTCTGGGAAACAAGCACACCGCTCTCTTTTCTGTCCACCTCAAGTCCAAGGAAATGGTGGAGATCACGGAAATCCTTAATCTCGAATCTAATAGCTTGCTCAGCCCGGAGCCTAGCTACCTCCTCTTCAGAGTTCCCCGTAATGATCATATCATCTACGTACAACATCACCAAGGCCTGAATCTCCCCTGACTTCTTTACCAACAAGCTTGAATCAAAATCATAAGCAAAATAGCCGCAGAATTGGAGATATTCTACAATCTTCCCATACTACGCCTGAGGCGCCTGCTTCAAGCCGCAAAGAGCCTTCTTAAGCTTGCAGACATGTCCTGGATGAACTTCAGAAATATAGTCAAGTGGCTGTGCCATAAAGATATCCTTGTCAATCTCGCCGTAAAGGAAAGCCTTCTTCACATCGAGTTGCCAAATCTTCCATCCTTGGCAAGCTGTCAACACAATCAACACCCGCACCGAAGTCATCTTGGCAATGGTACTAAATGTCTCTTCATAGTCTTACCCGTACTGTTATGAGAACCCTCGAGCAACAAGGCGAGCCTTATACCACTCGATGTTGTCGTCATCCTTCTTCAGCTTGTTAACCCACTTACATGTCACAAGAGTGTTGGGAAAAACCCCTTGTGATTTAACTTAACAAATTACTTATAAGTGATTTTACCTTCTAGGTTTACCCACATTGTATAGTAAGGGTAATCTGGTCATTAGATGTCTTAGGATGTCACACTCAACTTAGAGTGTCAAGACTAGGTCAGGGCAAGCACAATCTGAGACTTGATAATGGGAGTCAAGACAAGGAAACAGCTCACTAGTGAAACAATGTTGTAATCCTTCCTCTCTCTGTATGAACCCAAGAAGTTTGAAGAAGCAGATAGTGATCCTCACTGGATATCTGTTATACAAGAAGAGATAACCCAGTTTGAGAGGAACAAAGTTTGGACACTAGTTGAGAGACCAAAGAATTACCCAGTTATTGACACCAAATGGGTATTCAAAAACAAAATGGACTCAACATGAGCCATAATCAAAAATAAGGCCAGACTTGTGGCCCAAGGATGCATGCAAGAGGAGGGGATTGACTTTAACCAGACATTTGCTCCAGTAGAAAGGCTGGAGGCCATCCGAATGTTTCTGGCATATGCAGCTCACATGAAGATCAAGGTCTATCAGATGGATGTGAAGAGTGCATTCCTAAATGGAACTCTTCAAGAGGAAGTATATGTGGAGCAGCCCCCAGGTTTTGTCAATCCAACTTTTCCTTCTTCTGTATATAGGTTAGATAAAGCATTATATGGTCTCAAGCATGCTCCAAGAGCTTGGTATGAGACCATATCTATTTTCCTTCTGGAACACTCCTTTGAAAGAGGGAAAGTGGATGAAACTCTCTTCACAAGAGCACATAAGAATCAGCTATTGCTAGTACAAATATATATAGATGACATTATATTTCGTTCAACTGATCAATCTCTCTGCAAAAGGTTTGCTTACCTAATGCAGTCAAGATTTGAAATGAGTAGCATGGGGGAGTTATCCTATTTCCTTGGTCTTCAAGTAAGACAAAATGCAGATGGCATTTTCATATCACAATCCAAGTATACCAGAGAACTCATCAAGAGGTTTGGGATGGAAAATGCCTCTGTTATGAAAACCACCATGGCTACTAATGTTGTTTTAGATATAGATGAAAAGGGTAAGTCCTTTGATCAGAAGACTTACAGAGAAGCCATTGGCTCTCTTCTCTACCTGACAGCTAGCAGACCTGGTATAATATTTGCTACTTGTATATGTGCTAGGTTTCAGGTTGATCCAAAGGAATCACACATGAGTTCTGTAAAAAGAATACTCAGATATCTAAAAGCTACACTTGAACTTGGCTTGTGGTATCCAGCTGAATCTGGATTTGAATTAGTAGGTTATTCAGATGCAGACTATGCTGGATGCAGGCTGGACAGAAAAAGCACCTCAGGAACATGTCAGTTCCTGGGTGCTAGACTGATCTCATGGTTTAGAGAGAAGCAAACCACAGTCCCCACTTTTATAGTAGAAGATGAGTACATAGCTGCAGGAAGTTGCTACTCACAAATATTGTGGATGCAAAATCAGTTGTTAGATTACAACTTTTCCCTTGACAATTCCTCAATATATTGTGTCAGCTCTAGTGCTATTTCAATAGCTTCCAATCCTGTTCTCCACAGCAGAACTAAGCACATAGAATTAAGACATCACTTTCTCAGGGATAATGTAGAGAAGGGTAAGATCAATATTCAATAGATATCCACTGATATTCAAAGGGATGACATTTTCACTAAGCCACTTGATGAAAGTAAGCACAAGTTCTTCATCAATGCTCTAGGTATGCTTGATGGAGCATTGTAGATCACACCTATTATGTATAATGATCAATTTTCTATAGAAAGTTATTGCTAGGAAAAACAGTAAGGATTTTGAAGAAAAACATAACTATTTAATCAGAACTGCGTCGAATTCAAATCGACGTACCGTTGACTTCTACTCGACATCAGCTTCGAGAGCATCATGGGACAGCTCGTCAAATAGCACTCGACGTAACGTCGAATACCAATCGACGCTTATGTTGACATCATAATTGATGATTATATTTCGGAGACACGTTGACTTCGATTCGACGTTCCGTTGAATTGTCAAAATGCGGGCCCAGCGGCGACATCGACATATTTTAGCACGCTGATTTCGGCTCTTTTCGACGTTGCTCCGAATATAACCCTAAGTTGCGACGATTCATCTACTCAAAGCAACTTAAACATTCAATTATATTGTGCTTTTTGAATTCTCTCCCTCTTGCTCTCCTCCACTTCCCTTTCTTCGTCCTTCTCTCTGTTTCTGTGTAGGTACTCATAGGAAAACAATGGCGTCTCCTTAAGATATTATAGAAGCAGTTGATCAAGCCCTCGAGACCTTACTCTCTCATTTCAGCTCCCTCTATCTCGCTTTTTCAACAGATTGCAATAGAAAGATTAGTGCCCAACAGAGAAAGCTACAGTACCTTACAACTCAGATCAAAGATCTAGATGAACAAGTAAGGTCCGTGAGTCTCCCTGCTGAGGCTTTTATATCCTTTTTCAATGATATACAACATTGGGAGAAGAATGTCAGCAGGTCTCCTCAAGCTTTTGTGGATAATCCTCTTCAAGGCTCAGTATACACCACAACAATCCCACTCTCCTTTATCTCTGAAGGGGATCCATCCATTACATCTAAGATGCGGCCTGATGGTTCAGCAACTCAGGGGGAGCAAACTCCTCCAAGGATCATTCCTTCAACGCAGGGGGAGTCCTCAATTCAAGGGGAGATTCCCCAAATCTCTGATGATCAGGTCTACCTAAAGACTCTACAAGAGGTACATGTGGACACTGAGCCATCCATTCCTTATGCACTAGCATTCAGGGTTTCTTCTGAAGACTCTACAACAACACCTTCTCCAGTTCAGCTTTCACGTCCAGCTCAACATTCACCTCCACCTGCTTCAATTCAAGCAGTTAAACCAATTCTCCCAACACCTATTTTCAGAGGAAGACCTTCATACAGGGGGAGATGTCATGAAAGAAACTTCAGAGGAAGATATGAAAGAAATATACCTATCTGGGAAAGGTATACAAAAGAACAAAGGATGGATTTCAAAAAGGACAAGTCCTATCACAAAGAATATGAGAGGATTGAATTCCCAGAGAATACAATGGAAATATACACTGATACAAAGCTCTACAAAGCTTTGGAGGAGATTGGAGATAGAGAGAGATATGAATATGAGACATCCCAAAAAGAGATTGAAGAAAAGAGAAAAAGGTTCATTGATATTTTAAATAGAGGAAAAGAGGTTGTTGAACAAGAGGAGTTGGCAGAAGCAATCCCCATTAAAACCAACTTGTTTTATCCCACTAAGTATACTGCAAGAAATCCTCAAGCCCATATATTGGAGGGAATAGGGCAACTTCACAGGGGATATTGGATGTAATCCAGAGGATGCAGTGCAGCCACCCTAGAAGAAAAAGAAAGGAGAACAGCTATCTGTGAAAAAGAAGAAGATTATGTTCAAGACAACTTCAACCTATGGCAAACCACAATCAACCTTTGTTTTACCAAATCCTGATACAGACTCCGAGTCAGATGATTTAGATTTGGAAATCATAAACTTGATGACAGCTAAAGTTCTTGAACTGGGCTTCAATTTAAAAGATGTTCATCCTGAAATTGAAACTGATCTGGAAAAGTTGTTCAAAGGACATGACAGGATTCAAAAGAACCCAGAGAAAGCCAAACCTGCAAATTTCAAATATGTGGAAAGGAAATTCAGAAAGGTCCATGAGGCCTTTGCTAATTTTCTTAAAGGAAGAAAGTAGACTATCTCTTGGGTAAACTCTGATAAACACTTGTTGATAATAATCAGATGCTTTTTTGTTTAACAACTCATTTATTTGTGTTTATCTTTTTGGGCATCTCATGTATGTGTTGCTTGTTTTAAGCTGTATGTAACATAATGTGTAAAATCACTTCAAAAACAATTTGTAAAATTTGTTAAGATAAATAGGGGGAGATTGTTGGGAAAAACTCCTTGTGATTTAACTTAACAAATTACTTATAAGTGATTTTACATTATAGGTTTACTACCCACATTGTATAGTAAGGGTAATCTGGTCATTAGATGTCTTAGGATGTCACACTTAACTAAGAGTGTCATGAGTAGGTCAGGGCAAGCACAATCTGAGTTGAATTAATACTTGCGTCGAATATAATTTAACGCAGCTTCGATTTGATGTTGACGCAACTCAGGCTAGAAGTCCAAGCAACTCAATCTCTCTGTCAAAGCATATCAAGTCAACGCTATGTCAAATTGGAGTCGACGTAGATAAAGCAGCATGTCGAAGTTATTTTCGAAGTCGACGCATCCTCAACTTCAACTCAACGTAGAAGGAAGTATCTGTCGAAGCCATTTGAATTCGACACAACGTCGACTACAATTCGACGCAGACAATGAAGTTCAAAATGAAGTCTTCAACTCGACGGTTACGTCGATAAGTAATCGACGCAACGTCGACAGTAGAGTTCAACCAGAGCAAGAAGGAATTTGAAGCCGCTCTTACAAGACTTCGAAGGCACGTCGATAAGAGAGAAAACGAAGTCGACGTAGCGTCGAATACAGTCTGAAAAATAAACCTTTTCAGCTGTCCTTTTAAAACTCTCTCTAAAGGCCCACAACACTAAAGACCATTCTACAACGATATGATTATTTCCTAGAATGGAGAGGAGCATTAAAGAAGATAGGAAAAGCTTTCTTGGAAAGGATTCAAACAGCTGGCAGACGGGTCATGAACGAATGAAGAAGGAAAGATTAATTGTCCATGATCATGCCTTTTCGGGACAAACCAAAAGAGGAAAAGAATTCAAAAATTAATCATGGACAATAAATAGGAAAAGCAGAGAGAAAAATTTATAGCATTCATCACTATCTGATATAGTTTTGTCGATTAAGGTTCTCTATTCTTTTTCTTCCTCCTAGAACCCTATCAAAGAAAAACAAGTGCTCTTTCAGAACAGAAAACTGAGCTGCTTCTTTATCAACATCATATAGCAACAGATAGCAAGCAAAAGAGAGACAAAAGGATCTGAAGAAAATAACCCTTGCAAATCATCACAATCTTAAGCAAAGGTTCATCATTAGCAGATCCATAGAAAGGAAAAATAGAAGTTGAAGGCTTCTACAGAATTCTGATTACAGAATTCTTCTTCTCCATCCTCCTTCCTCTTTCAACTTCTTCAACTGTACAGAGTTTTAAGAATCCCTCTTCAAAGGATTCAGTGGTTCAAGATCTCATTATCAAAAGATTTGAGTGGTTCAAGACCTCCTTATCAAAAGATCTGAGTGGTTCAAGATCTCCTTATCAAAAGATCTTTGGTTCTGAGAGTCTCCTTATCAAAAGACTCAGGCACTGGTTGTGCATTCCTACCATGTGGTAGAAGAGAGCACTACCCACATTTTGGGGAACCTCTATAAAATCTTGTGTCTTCTATGTTGTGCTTTTTTTGTGTTGTCCCCTTATTTATTGCTTACTAATTTTTTGTTTTTATAATTACTGCACTTCATTTATTTTGCACCTTGGTGTTGTTGAAACATAATTCCTTAGGTGTTTTATTGTATGCATAGTTATGATAGAAAAGATTTTAAATCTCTATTCACCCCCCCTAGAGAACTCTCAGAGGCACACTGTGCACTTTCAAAGAGTAATGCCTTCAACCTTGGGCACAAGATCACAGGTTTCATTCTTCCTGAGGGCAGCCATCTCCTCATCCATAGCATCTTCCCACTCCTTGACTCCCGTGGCATTTTCAAAACATGACAGCTCTCGCTTATCTAGGGTGCTTACAAAGAAACATGAGACGAAGCTCACCAAATTCCCATGTATACCGAGTTGGTGGAATAATAGTCTGCTTGGACCTCCGCAGGGCTTTACCCTGATCCACCACTTCTGATGCTTCTTCTGAACTAGCTCTTCTTCCAGGCACACTTGGAGAATTGCTCCCCCTGCTTCCAAAACCAGAAGCACTCGTGCCAGAGCTAGAAAGAATAGGAGCACCCGGTGACACAGACAACTCCACCAGAAGTTCTTTAGCAACTTCTCCTTGCCCTCTAACTGACATGCTCTCTTGTAACTGTTGGATCTTACGGCGCCCTTAGAGGGGGGGGGGTCAATAAGGGAATAAAATTCTTTATAAATTTTTACTAAATTGTTTAGAGAAAATTAGAACAAAATAACAATTTATCTTAAAGGAGGAAACAATTGCAATTTGCAATTCTATATATTATGCAAAATGATAGAAATCAAGTAAACACAAAAAGAGACATGATTATATTATATGAAAAAAGTGTTTACATAAATTTGATTTCCATATCGCTAGAAATCGGAGGCGTACAAATGTAAATATTTTTTCCTATTCTATACCGACTTGTATCCCCACAAACCGGTTGGCTTTAGCCTATCCTTCCTCGGATAGGGCCTCAAGCCGCTCTAGTCAATCCTTCCCCGGATATGGCCTCGAGCACCCCCTAGATCTAATCACCTAGAACTAGTCGCCAACACAAGGCGAATTTCCCCCTAAGTCCTACCCAGACCTAGTCGTCAACACAAGGCGAATTCTTTAAACGGTTACAAAAATATATGAAATGAAAATAAATATAACAATAATGAAACTCCCTATATGAGATCTCTGAAGATGAGGATGAAGGATCACAGTAGCATAAGCGAGGTTGATGCGATCGTTCTTCAGATGCACCGTGGTGGCTTCCTTCTCCAAAAATCCTCTTTGGCTTTGAGTGAGGGATGAACTTTCGGCAGAGTAGCGGCTCTGAAAATTTGGCACAAGTAATCTCTCTGGAAGCACTGAATCAAAACGAGAGAGAGCCCATCAATTTATAGAACTTGAAGATAGCGCCTGCGGTAGCTCCTAGCGCCTGCGGTAGCGTTCGTGTGGAGCGATTGCGAAACTGTCGGCGGCGTGGCGCTGTGCACGATCTTGAGATAGCGCCAGGTGGTAACGGTCGTGTGGAGCAAATTCATCGAACGGAATTTTCGTCGAACAAAATTTCGTCGAACGCAGGCAAATTCATCGAACGAAATTTTTGTCGAACAAAATTTTTGTCGAACGCAGGTAAATTCGTCGAACGGAACTTGAGCTAGCGCATGTTATTCTCAAACAGAGGGATGTGACACACATGTGCAACAATCTCCCCCTTTTGATAATAACAAATCCTCTTAGAAAGAAATCAACAATAGTGTTTATAGTATATGATAAGCAAGATGATAGTGCAACTATAGTATATGATAAGCATGATGATATGCATACTCCCCTATCTTAATGCTCCCCCAACTTAAATACAATTTATGTTTTACTCCCCCTAAATGATAGATTACATGAATTATTTCCCCCTTAATCTTCTATATTTTTCCTATATAGATTTCTTCAATTAATCTCCCCCTTTTGGTATTATCAAAAGAAGGTGGGGTGAGGGTAGTAAGGAGGCATTTCTTATAAATGATAAAGCATGATCGAGCTTTTGTAATATAGATAATGATAAAGATTTTAAGCATAGTATATAAGAGATTTCAAATAAAAAAGATAAGAGTTGTAAGCAAGCGGAAGATTATAACAAACATCTTCTTGTAAGCATGAAAAACATAAGTAAAAATATGAGTTTTAGTTCAAAATTGAAAGATGTTTTAACCTTTGAAATCTCAAAGTTTTTCATAAAGATACCAAGCATGAAATGAACATATCAAAGAGAGATTATACTACAATGTTACTTAATTTTAAGTTCAAGAGATACCAAAATATTGTAGAGATCGTGCTAGGTTATCTAGTGTATTTCTTATATAATGAGTAGTATAGATAAAGCATTAGAATCCAATACTCATGAGAAGAAGTGTTATGAAAGATAATGATGTGCACATAAGTGTATTTTAGGCAATGTTAACAATTGATTTAAATCAACAAAATACAAGACATATGTAGAGTAAAGTGCACAACAAAACACAAGTATATCAACTTTCACACACTTTTAATGCACATAATTGTTTTTTAAACAAAGTGGTGTAGTAACCAAGGTTTGCACAAGACACTTTACTATTCTTTCCAAGGTGCTCAACCTCACAATGCTTATGAAGACTTATCAGGAGGCTCAAGTAGTGCTTGGTTGAGTTATATTTGTCTACATATATAATTTTTTGTTCACATTTGTGAGACAACATTCTCCGAATACACATGTTTTGCAAACCCAATTTTTTAAACTTAACCACTTTTCTAAATTTCATAAGTGCAATTCAAATGTAGTGTAGGCAATAAACTTATGCAAGTTTTAATTCATTGTACAAATACAATACACAAGCAAGCATTTTTAGATTTAAACACATGTTGATTACCAAAATAAGTGAGTGAAAGGTATCATTATCAATCATAATACATTTACTCATACTTAGAGGCATGCTAAGCTTGGTTCTACACATATTTTTTAATACAATTGATGCACTTTAAATAGATATATCAAAACATGATAAACAAAACAATGTTCATAGTAATTTCAAGGAATAAATTTTAACATTGTACATAATTCTAAATAATAGAATTCATTCATGCTTGATATTAGCAATAAAGATCAAACAGTTTTTTTTGTTTTTTTGAAAAAAAATTTAATGAAATAAAAACAGAAAAATCACACAAACATATTTTTGTATTTTTGAATTTTGAATTTTTGTAGTTGATTTTTCATAATACAAATAAAACAAAAATAAAATAGACAGAAACACAAAAATAAATTAGTACATATAAACTAACATATTTTTAAGGATTTTTAGAAATTTTGAAAAATAGAAAAATTACAAACCCACGCTAGCGACGGCGCTAGTGCTAGCACTGGAAACAGTACACAATTTTTTAAGAATTTTAAAAATTTGATTTTTGATATTGATTAGGGGTCTTAAGAGTAGTCTTATGCAGAAATTTTGTAATGTTCAGAGATGTCTTGATTGCTCAAATTGCATAAAACATTAACGTTTTACATGTTATTCATCCTAAGATGTCTAAGACTCCTAATTCCAACCTTAACATTTGAAACCTTGCATTGGGAAGAGGTTTAGTAAATATATCAGCAAGTTGAGAGTCCGTGCCAATGAAATTAATTCTTACATTTTCCTTCTTAATGTGATCCCTTATGAAATGATGACGTACATCTATATGTTTGGATCTAGAATGGTGTACCGGATTATTTGTGAGATCAATGGCACTTTTGTTGTCACATTTTAGTTCAATAAGATTTAGATGAAAATCAAAGTCCTCTAAAGTTTGGCTCATCCATAGTGCTTGTGCACAACAACTCCCTAATGTAATATATTCAGCCTCCATGATGGAGAGAGCAACCAAATTTTGTTTCCTACTAGACCATGCAACTAATGAAGGTCCTAGAAAATGACAAGTACCACTAGTACTTTTTCTATCAAGTGAACAACCGGCATAGTCCGAGTTGGAGTAGCCATGAAGTGTAAATGAATTATTGTGCGGGTACCATAATCCTATTCTAGATGACCCAATGAGATATCTAAAAATTCATTTTACCGCTTTAAAATGAGATTCTTTTGGATTGGCTTGAAATCGAGCACATAAGTATACGACAAACATAATATCGGTTCTAGTTGCACTTAGATAAAGTAGAGATCCTATCATACTTATATATAAAGTTTGATCTATAAAAATTCCTGATTCATCTTTTCCTAATTTTAGTGATGCGCTCATTGGTGTAGAAGCATGTTTAAGGTTTTCAAATCCAAAACGTTTAAGCATATCATGGACATATTTAGTTTGACATACAAAGATACCATCAATTCTTTGTGATATTTAAAAACCAAGGAAATAAGAAAAGTTCTCCTACAAGACTCATTTCAAATTCATTTTTCATCACTAAAATAACTTCTTTACACATCTCTTCATTAGTAGATCCAAAAATAATATCATCAACATATATTTGTAAAATAATTATATCATCATTGTTGTGCTTAATGAAGAGAGTATTGTCTGCACTTCCCATAATATAGCCGTGCTTTAATAAAAATGATGTAAGTCTTTCATACCATGCACAGGACGCTTGTTTTAAACCATAAAGCGCTTTCTCTAGTTTATAAACATGATCTGGAAATTTTTCACTAATAAAACCGGGGGTTGTTCAACATAAACTTCTTCTTTTACAAACCCGTTTAGAAAAGCACTTTTCACATCCATTTGAAATAATTTAATTCTTTTAAAGCTTGCAAATGCTAGAAAAATTTTTATAGACTCTAATCTAGCAACGGGTGCAAAAGATTCATCAAAATCTATCCCCTCAATTTGAGAATATCCTTGTGCTACTAATCGTGCATTATTTCTAGAGATTCTTGACTCACCGTCTAATTTATTTTTAAAAATCCATTTTACACCTACAATAGGGTGATTAGATGGTCTTTCAACTAATTTCCAAACATTATGTCGCTCAAATTGTTCTAACTCTTCATTCATAGCCAAAGATCAAAATTCATCATTTAAAGCAGTAGAAACGTTTTTTGGTTCTATTTCGGAAACAAAACAAATATTTGAAAAAAGATTCATGAAGAGAAGAGCGGGTTCTTACCCTGATGGATGGTTCACCAATTATCAATTCCCGTGGATGATCCTTTGTGAATTTCAAGGCACTTGGAGGTACATATTCATCTTCCTTGACCTCCTCCTCTTCTTCTTTGGAAGGTTCCTCATCACCATGCTCCAAAGGTTATAAGAGATCATCCTCGTTGCCTGTGGATAATTTTTCTACACAAGGAACAAACTCATCAAACTTTTCATCAAACTTTTCCAAGTTATCTTTTGTATTCAAAATAAAACATTTACAACCAAAGACTTTGAAATAAGATACATTAGGCTTCTTTTGAAAATAGAGTTCATATGGTGTGAGATTAAGAGATGGGCGAAGCATGATTCTATACATAACATAGCATGATGTATTTACGGCTTCGGCCCAAAAGGACTTAGGTAAATTATATTCACATAACATAGTGCGTGCTAGTTCTTGAAGTGTCCTATTCTTTCTTTCTATAACACCATTTTGTTGTGGTGTGCGTGGAGCAGAGAACTCATGTTTAATGCCTAACATATCACAAAAGGATGTAAATTTTTCATTTTCAAATTCTCCTCCATGATCCGAGCGAATGTATTTAATTTTCAAATCACTTTCATTTTGAATACGAGTACATAATTTTGCAAATTCACAAAACGCATCAGATTTGGAAGAAAGGAATAATGTCCAACAATATCTTGAAAAATCATCTATTAAAATATATGTATATAATCTACCACCAAGACTTGCAGTGCTAACGGCACCAAAAAGATCCATATGAATTATTTGCAAGGGTCTTGTAGTAGAAATGAAATTTTTACTTTTGAAAGAGGATCTAGAAAATTTACTTTTTTGACATGGTGAACAAAGTGAAGGTAAAGTTCCATTTAATCTAGGCAATCCTCTAATTAAATGACTTTTGGCAAGTTTTACAATGAGCTTTGTGCTAGCATGTCCTAGTATTCTATGTCAAAGTTCTAATTCATCATTTTTAGTGATAAAGCATTTTATAGATGATTTAGAAAGATCATGAAAAGAAACTATATAAACATTATGTATTCTTGGTGCAGTTAGTAAAATATCTTTTGTAGTAGGATTAGATATTTTGCATAGATTAGTGAAAGATTCAAATAACACATCTAATCCTTTATCACATAATTGGCTAATAGAAATTAAGTTTTGTTTTAATCCTTTCACATAAAGAACATTAGATATAGTAAAGGATTTGTTACCAACTGTACCAATTCCAATGATCCTTCCTTTTCCGTTGTCACCAAACGTCACGATCCCTCCCTTCTTCTTTTCTAGGCTAAGTAACTTTGCTTTATTGCCCGTCATGTGCTTGGAGCATCCTGAATCCAAGTACCACACGTCTTCATTGTCCTTAGTCTGCCTGCATATCTAGAAAGAAGATGAGAGTAAAGATCCGGATACCCAAGTGGTACCACCCATAGAATAAGTGGAAGCCTTAGGTACCCATATTTGTTTTAAAGTATTTTGTTTTATTTTCCTGCAAGAACTAGATGTGTGACCTAACCTATAATAGTTTGCACACGAAATAAAGGGGGTTGAGATCCTTTTCTGGAAAATTTTCTTGCTGGAAGAAATTGGATTTACAGAAGAAAAACATTTTGAAAAAGAGAATTCAGGTTTCTGAAATGAGGTGCTAGCGCCAGCGTTAGTGGCTAGCGCCGGGCGGTAGCCCTCACCTCGATATCCGAGCCCAAATTTTCCAGAACCATGACACTGGTTCCCTAAAATCATTTCCAGTGATTTTTGGCCTATTCCAAATTTTTTAATGGCCATGGTGAGATCATGAACTTGTGCTTTAAGTGAAGAATTTTCTTTCACAAGCATGACACACCTATTTTCAAAACTTTTTTATAATTTTTTATTTGCAAAAGTGAGGCTTCTAATTTCCTTTCTAATTCCCCCTTCTCTTTTGTAAGAGTTTGGCATGAGAGAGGGCTTTAGAAAGTGAATCTTCAATATCTCTTGCCAATTTAGTGGAGTGATCACATTCTTGGCAAGAAAACTTTCTCTTTTCTAAAACAATTACCTTTTTGGAAAGCTTTTGATTTTCTTTAATAAGAGATTCATTTTCACGATTCAATAAAATACTATCTTTCATATTTTTATCAAAAGCTTTGCAAGTTTCAAGGAATTCATTAAAGAGTTCATCATAAGTGGGAGGAGTTACCTCGGTGTCACTAGGAACACTGGTGTCGTCGTCGTCGTTTCCATGTCCCATGAGGCACATGTTTGCTTCCTCATCTTCTCTTGATGAAGACCCTCTTGATTCTTCGGAGGAGGAGGAGTCATCCCATGTTCTAGCTTTTAGCACTTTCTTCTTCTCCTTCCCTTTGTGCCGCTTTTCTTTCTTCTCCTTCAAGAACTTTGGGCACTGGCTCCGAATGTGCCCGGTCTTCCTACAATGAAAGCATTCAGGTGGAGGTCTTTCTTCTTCATCGTCGCTCTCCTTTTCCTTCTTTGAGGACGACACTTTCCATCTTCCATCCTTTTGGATAAATTTCCGGAAAGTGTTTCGCCTTTCCGGATTTCGCATGAACTTTCGAAAGTTGTTCACCAAAAGACTTTCTTCATCTTCATCCTCACCCTCTTGGCACTCCTTCTTTGATTTTAATGCCAACGCCTTCTTCTTTGGCTCCTTGTTGTATTCATCATGTTGGATTTTGAGTTCTACCTCATGGGTTTTGAGATTCCCAATGAGGCTCTCAACTTGGAGCGTCCTTAGATTGTGCGATTCTGAAATGGCCGTCACCTTCGGGTTGAATTTTGGTGGAAGGGAACGAAGGATTTTTCCGACCAAGTCGCCGTTGGAGAAGGTCTTTCCAAGTGCTTTGGAGGCAATTGACGATCTTGGTGAAGCGCGTGCACATGGCATCAACATCTTCACTTTCATCCATCCGGAATTTTTCATATTCCGACTCAAGTTAGAAAAGCTTTGAATCTTTAACATACGATGTACCTTCATGAGTAACTTCCAAATGATTCCAAATTTCATAAGCAGTAGTACATGCAGAAATTCTATTAAATTCATTTCGATCTAACGCACAAAATAAAGCATTCATGGCCTTGGCGTTGTTTTTGCATTTTAGTTTATCCCTATCATCCCATTTATCTTTTGGATTATCTAAAGTTATCTCTCCAACTACAAATGTAGGAGGAGAGTATTCCTCTTCTACCATATTCCATACCTCAATATCTAGGGTCATAAGAAAGCAACGCATCCTATTTTTCCAATAATTATAATCTGACCCGGTAAAGAGTGGAGGTCTACTAATTCCCTGACCCTCGGAAAAAGCGAGATCATAAGATGCCATTATTCCTGTTTTTTACACCGTTTGGAATAACCTGCCTCTGATACCACTTGTTGGATCTTACGGCGCCCTTAGAGGGGGGTGAATAAGGGAATAAAATTCTTTGTAAATTTTTACTAAATTGTTTAGAGAAAATTAGAACAAAATAACAATTATCTTAAAGGAGGAAACAATTGTAATAATTCTATAAATTATGCCAAATGATAGAAATCAAGTAAACACAAAAAGAGACATGATTATATTATATGAAAAAAGTGTTTACATAAATTTGATTTCCATATCGCTAGAAATCAGAGGCGTACAAATGTAAATATTTTTTCCTTTTCTATACCGACTTGTATCCCCACAAACCGGTTGGCTTTAGCATATCCTTCCTCGGATAAGGCCTCAAGCCGCTCTAGCCAATCCTTCCCCGGATATAGCCTCGAGCACCCCCTAGATCTAATCACCTAGAACTAGTCGCCAACACAAGGCGAATTCCCCCCTAAGTCCTACCCAGACCTAGTCGTCAACATAAGGCGAATTCTCCAAACGGTTACAAAAATATATGAAATGAAAATAAATATAACAATAATGAAACTCCCTATATGAGATCTCTGAAGATGAGGATGAAGGATCACTGTAGCATAAGCGAAGTTGAAGCGATCGTTCTTCAGATGCACCGTGGTGGCTTCCTTCTCCAAAAATCCTCTTTGGCTTTGAGTGGGGGATGAACTTTCGGCAGAGTAGCAGCTCTGAAAATTTGGCACAAGTAATCTCTCTGGAAGCACTGAATCAAAACGAGAGAGAGCCCATCAATTTATAGAACTTGAAGATAGCGCATGTGGTAGCTCCTAGCGCCTGCGGTAGCGTTCGTGTAGAGAGGTTGCGAAACCGTTGACGGCGTGGCGATGTGCACGATCTTGAGATAGCGCTAGGCAGTAGCACTAGCCTAGCGGTAGCTGTCGTGTGGAGCAATTTTATCAAACGGAATTTTCGTCGGACAAAATTTCGTCGAACGCAGGCAAATTCGTCGAACGGAATTTTCGTCGAACGAAATTTTCGTCGAACACAGGCAAATTCGTCGAACGGAACTTGAGATAGCGCCTGGTGATAACTCTAACACTAGTGGTAGTGCATTCTTCCAGATGTTTGAATTCAGCTGCTTTCTACCTGTGGAGTATTGCACCTATAGTTCCTGCACGCTATAAACACACGACAAGCAAGATCAAATACAATTTGGGATTTGTTATTCTCAAACAAAGGAATGTGACACACATGTCCAACAGTAACTCCACAGATGAGCTACTCAGGTATGACGTTAGCTAGTCGAATACCACATCCCTCAAGACCACAAACCTTTGTATCTTGGGATTCATGCATCTCCAAACCTTCTTCAAGTCATCATAACCGACGAACACAACTTCCTTGCTTTCGCATCTAGCTTCATTCTAAGAGCATTAAGAACATGCACGTAGTAGGTAGATCTGAAAACTCGAAAGTGTTCCACACTAGGCTTCCTTAAACATCAATTAATGTGGAGTCTTCATGTTGATAGGACTAAGAGGCATCTGATTGATGACGTAAGCTGCACAAGACATTCCCTCTACCCAAAGGACCTAAGAATGCTTTTAGCATGAAGCCAACACTTGCAGGTCTCCATCAGATGATGGATCTTCTGCTCCGCAACTATGTTCTGATGTGGAGTATGTGCACATGAGAGCTCCCTCCGGATGTCATGCTTTCTGAAAAAGTTGAAGAACTCACTTGAGGTGAACCCCCCTCCATTGCTAGTTCTCAACTTCTTGATCCGCAGACCAAGCCGGCCCTCCACAAGCTCCTTAAACTCCACGAACTTCCTGAACGCCTCAGGCTTATCCTTCACAAAGTATACCCAGGTATATCTAGTGAATTCATCAATCAAGACCAGCATACACCTGCTACCTCCAAGACTGGCAGTTGCGGTGGGTCCAAACAGATCACCATGAATACACTCCATTGGTGCTTTACATCTGGTCCGTGACTTGTCAAATGGAAGACGATGAGCCTTACCAAACTGACATCCTGCACAAACATGACCATCACCTAAGGATGATAGACTAGGCTGGTCATTCACCAGGCCTCTTGCCAATATAGCCTTCAGCTTATCCATACCAACATGCCCAAGCCTCTCGTGTTAGATAGCAGCATTTTCATTTGCCCTCATCTTATCAGCATAGGAGCTTATTAATAAAACAAACAAGCCCTTCACCCTCCTTCGAACATGAGTGACATCAGCCTTCAAGGTTGACACATTACATAGAAATTTCACTTCTGTTGGGCCGAATAGAACGTGATACCCAGCAACTACAACATTGGTCACGGAGAAGAGGTTCTTCTTCATACCCGACACATGATATACACTCCTCAAGGTGAGTGGACCTCTATCACTACCCAAAGAAATGACACCCGCTTTCTCGACTGCATGAATAGTATCATCAGCAGTAATAATAGCATCATTACCTGAGTATGCCTGCAGAGAAGAGAACTTTGACTCATCCTCGGTGAGGTGATGACCACACCTTGAGTCCACAATCCAATAATCTTGGTAGTTGATGGAAGCCAAAGTACGAACACAAGTGCATGTCATGAAGGCACCTCCACCCCAACTACCTTCAGCACTGGAATCTACCACTCCTTTTCATGCAGCATGTCGTGGCTGAAGATTAACTCTGCAGTCCTTTTTGAAATGACCAAGCTTGTTTCACTTGTAGCACCATGGCCCTTCCTTCTTCTCATCATGCTTAGGAGAATAGCTCCTCTCCTGCTGATATGAAGTCGAAGGACCATCGCTAGTAAGCGACTTCTTCTTCTTGTCCCATCTCTTCTTTTTACCAGAATAAAGAACCTCACTTTCTCCCTCAGAGATAGATATCTCAGCAATCTGCTTAGCTAAGCTCTCTTGGAAAGCAAGTAGAATATCCAACTCTAGCAAAGATGGTTGATTGGCCCAACCTTGCACAGAAGAAACAAAGGCCAAATACTCCCTCCGCAAGCCACAGATTATGTGCCTCTTCTGCTTCGCTTCTGAGATAGTCTCTTCAGGGTCCAATGCCGATATCTCAGCACAAAGGTTCTTCATCTTCAGAAATAAGGATAAAATGGACAATTCACCTTGAGTTGCTTTCGCCAACTCATTCTTAAGAAATTATTGCCGCGCTATATTCTTCTTGTTGAACATGTCATCCAAGGCCGTCCAAATCTCAGCAGCACACTGACATCCTATGATGATAGCTCTCTTGAGAGTGAACTCTGCCTTAACTTTTTTCTCTTCCAAGCCTTCACCTGCTCACCATTCCCTTCATCGGCTACCACTGGTTGTCTCCCTTCTCCACCGACTACCTCCCATAAGTCCTCGCCAAAAAGATAACTCTCCATGCAAGACTTCCACTTCTTGAAGTTAGTCTGCGTAAGGAGCTCAATACCAAGACCTCTTGCATATCCTCTTTCCATTGCTATTCCACTGGTTAACTTGAACTTCCAGAAATCCAAGCAAGATATTGTGGCTGATCACCGCTTAAACCTTCTGTCCCTCTGATGCCATGTTAAAAATCTATCATTGATACCATGTGAAAATTTACCACTGATACCATGTGAAAATTTCTTTAGAAGTGGGAATATGGCACCAGAACACTTTAACCATAACCAAGCTAAGCAACCAGCAACAATAGAAGGACATGAAAATATGGCATTAATCAATCTTCTTTACAATGCGAGACATACATGGAGAGACATGATTTATCAGAACACCAGATGGAGAAAAACAGCAAACAACCAAGAGTTGGCGAACAAAAAACTGTGACCGCCAGAGACCGCTGAAACAGTTAGATCACATGGCAACCACTGAGACCGCGCAAATAGCATAGGTCGTCAACCTGCTATCTGTCGGACTGCCATTTCAGACTGCACGAACTGCTGACTTATTGCTCTACTGAGAAAACAACATGTCCGCACTTCTTTATCGCCTGACCGCAAGGTCTCATAACCACAGAAGCTTCCCACAAACAAAAGAAGGGAACTGCACAAGCTGTCACCTGACCGGAACTCTTGGTCACCTGATCGCCGAGCTTGCCACGAACAGCAGAAGAACTACAACTCAGTTCGCCGGAGGCAAACTAGTTATTCAAAACTAGAAAAAGACAATGAAGGAGACCGTTGTTGAGACCGCACCACCTGTGAACACAACATTATTAACCAACTTCTAGACCGTGCGGTCAAAAATCCTGTGACCGACAAAGGCAAAACCCGAGCTTAGTTCTTACAGTTCTCTTATGTTCTTCTTAGAAATGATGGGTCGTGTACCTCTATTTATAGGCAGACAGACGAATGCCATCACCGCCCCAGAGAGGCACAATAACCGC
Source organism: Dactylorhiza incarnata (assembly GCA_033032865.1). Taxonomy (NCBI): domain Eukaryota; kingdom Viridiplantae; phylum Streptophyta; class Magnoliopsida; order Asparagales; family Orchidaceae; genus Dactylorhiza; species Dactylorhiza incarnata. Next base: position 31,091,108 of record JAWHQI010000003.1, on the reverse strand, counting down.
CCATCCAGATCTCAAATCAGACCACGACAACCAGAGAGTGAACACCACAACAAGCTCACTCACACAGACACGACAGTGACAATAATTAGACAGTAACAATGTAGATCTTGCGGGCACCAACAGGAAAACTCCTTGAGCCCAACTAGCTGGACCTCTGGTCACCAGAGAGAGCCCGCGTAGTCTCTGCGGTTTGACCTCCTTAGACCGCCCAGACCACTTCTACTTCCACTTCAAAAATTCAATAGGGACATCAAGATATGTGCCATCAGGGAGATGGGAAATATGGGCATCATGGAGCCCAAAAATCTGTATAGAAAGCTTCTGTCCCATGAGCTTCAACTCAAAACAAGAAAGGCTGAAGAAGAAAGCTCAAGGGGAAGCATCAGAGAAAGGTCTATGGCTCTCAAGGCAGAGAGCATCAGGAGAACCAAAGACAAGACTCCTATATTTCAGGAGGAATCTGAAAGCAGTGAGGCTTCTGATGCCAGCACATCAGGATCAGACAACACAGATAAGGAACTCGCACACTTCTCCAAATAATTTAAAATTTTGATGTTCAGAAGGAGAAGAGACAGCCACAGATCATCCTCATCAATCTCCAGGAGATCTGGTCATCATGACAGATCCAAACCATCAAGGGAAGATAGGTATAAGTCTAAACCTAATAAATATGATTTAGCTAATACTATGTGATATTGCTGTAAGAAAACAAGGCACATGATAGCTGACTGCCCCACTAAAAAAGAGGGAGTCAAGGAGGTCTGAAGACAGGAGAAATCCAAACGATAAGAAGAATTCTGAAAGAGGGTTTATTGCAAAGAAAATAAGAACATTAAGTGATTCTAATTCAAGCTCCTCAAAATCTGAGGAGGAAGCACTCATTGGCCTCATGGCCATATATGAAGACATCCAGAATGAGGACACCTCTCCTATGAAGGTACTTATTAGAGCCCTCCTATCTACCTCGGATTCTGTCAGTGGCAGATTCTATGCATGAGAATGAATGTGAGTCTGCTTGCAATAGCACATCCTTAAGATCCCCACATGAGGATGAGTCTGAACAAATGCAACAGTATGAAGCTTTGTGGGATGCTTTTAAGAAAAACAAGAAACTCCTCAGAGTTCAATCTAAGAAGTTAGTTTCCTTGAAAAATACCCAATCTGAGCTCCAGGAGACAGCTGAAAAGCTGGCTACTATGAGCAATGAAGTGGATAAATACAAGGAAGCCACAAAGCTCAAGAATGTTGAATTAGCAGAGAAGAACAAGGTCATTAAGGATCTTGAGGAAATGCTTGAAATATATGGGTTTGATTCAATCTACACCTAGAGGGGGGTGATTAAGTGTTTTCAAGGTTATTTGCTACTTTAAAATTATTCAACAATGCACAGAAGCAACACAAAAAAATACACAGAGATTTATAGTGGTTCCCTTCAAGACAATGTGTCAAGAGGTAGTCCACTGTCCCTCACACCTATCTAGCAATGTGCTAGACTAGGCAACTTCTCCAAATCTCAGATCTTTTTCACTATATAGCAGATTTGGCAACTCAGATCACAAAGGTTCCTACCTCAGCCCTCACACAGAAAAGCTTACACTCAGGCTCATAAAGAACCCTACAGGACTCAGGCTCACAAGGAACCCTACCAACTCAGATCTGTTTACAAGATCATACAAGCTCAGGTTCACAAAGAACCCTACAAGAGTGAAAATGGTTTTTGCTGTTGAGAAGAGAAGACTTCAAAGATAAAGCTTTTCACAGTTAGATCTCCTTCTTCTTGTAGATGTAGGCTTAGTGAGGTTTGAATCACCCAAAGCCTTCTTGAATCTTCTTCTGAATATATTAAGTTCAACTTCTTGCACAGATAGAAGAAGATTCCTTCTTGTAGTCTTCACAGCACATCTAACTGAAGATTTTCTTGTACATGTATTTTCTTCTTTCTAATCAAGTGTGAGAGTGAGAATTATTAGTTCTTCTGTAGATTTCAAAATTTTGAAATCTATTTATATTCCTCTGCACTTATACATAAAGATCCTCAATCTTTTCCTTCCTTAATTAATTAGACCACCAGAGAATGTATACTGAACCGGCAGAATAAAGCACCATAAATGCTTTCCCTATTTGGAACTTGCACTATTTAGAAATAAATAATATTCTTCTTAAATGCTGTGTAAATGGCTATATTCAGCATAAGATATATCATTAATTGTTCCTTGATTGGTGCGCAAGATAGGCGGCGTGCACATTCCCTGAATACCAATTTCCAAGAAAGTCTGCGCATTAAATGCAACTATGCAACTGTCAAGACGATAAGATTCTTTCAAGCCGATATTGTGTTGATCGTGTCGACGATATGTAATCTTTACGACAATATCGTTGACATACTTCATTCTTCAAGACTTTACTTGATATCTCAATGACATTTCTTCTTCTCAACGATATCGTCGAGATGTTTCTTTATATATGACTTAGACTTATTCTTCAAGTTGATAATCTTTACTCAAGACGATATCGTCTTGATCTTCTAGATAATATAAGATCTTCAAGTCGATGTTGTCTACACGATTCTTCCTTCATAATCTTCTCCTCGATATGACTTCTTCTAGACGATATCGTCTAGATGATTCCTTCTACATGACATAAGCTTAATCTTCAAGTTGATAAGCTTTCTTCTCGACGATATCATCGAGATGCTGTCTACACGACTTGACCTTGCTTTCTCAGCGATAAAGTTTCGTCAAGACGATATCGTCGAGACTGTCTCTCAACGGTATGTTCCTTGTCTCAACGATATGTCAGCTAAGGCTCAAACCGATATTTGACTTAGTGAACTTTTCACTTCTATATAGTTTTGGTACTGATAATATAGTCTTGATATACCTGTCATATCATGAACTAAAACACATATCAAAGACAACTTAGCTTATCTATATTTGTGTTCCTTCTTCAAATTTAGGATCATTGAAGGCACAATACCTAACAATCTCCCCCTATTTGAAGAAGCCAGAACTTACAATTATAGATAAGCTTGACTAACAAATATATTCAATAAAGATTAAACAAGATTCAGAACATTTGATATATAGATTAAAAATTGTCCCAAACACACAAAAAGAATATATCAGTCATAAATGAAAAACATGGAAATGTGCGTGTGTTTTTCTAGATTCCTTTCTCTTCAAACCCCTTGAACATCATTCCCTTTTCCAGAGGGTCTAGCTTTCTTGTATTGCTCAACTTTAGTCAGCTTCAATTTTTGCCTTTCAAAATAATTATAAGGCTTGGGATGATATATGAGAGGAGCATGATCAGGTCTGAAGTATCTCCCAACTTAATTTTGTTCCAATAAGTCCTTCTGTCAGCTTCACTCATCTCATATTTGTTCCATTCTTCTATGTTGTAGCATTTACCCTTGTTTACCTTTCCCTGCTGATATTGAGTCCAGGTATTCAAGATGATATCCCTTGAGCAAGGGTTCCATTCTTCAAAGTTTGGATTATTTACTTCCTCCATTTTCTTCCTTTTAGCTTCTTGTTCTTCAGATTCAACATGACGTCTTTTGCTTTTCCTGACCTGCCCACTTCCACTAGCATACTCATCAACAAAGTAACCATGATAGCTGTCAGGCTGTTGATATTGCGCTGGAATAACTTCTGGCATTGCCTTATTTGATGGTCCTTCTGGGAGACTGCTTTCTGCAATGGGATGTTGATACGCAATCTCATAGTCAATTGTATCTTGTCCCATGTGATGTCAAATGAGTTTTAGTGACCAAAATTTAGTGACGAAATATATTCATCACTAAAGGTAAGCTTTTAGTGACGAAATAAATTTCGGTTACTAAAGACATGTCTTCAGTGACGAAATAAATGTCGGTCACTAAAGAGACATCTTTAGTGACAAAATAAAAGTTCGGTCACTAAAGACACGACTATAGTGACGAAATAAAAGTTTGTCACTAAATGCACATTTTTAGTGACGCAATATAAGTTCATCACTATAACTCATTTTTAATGATAAAAGATATTTTCGTTACAAAATTATATTTAGTAACCAAAATAAATAGTGACAGAATGTAAATCTATCCTACATTATAAAGAAGTTAGAATGTAATTAAAAATATATGAGTATGTTCATGTGCTCCCCGTACAACAATTAGTCACTAATTAATATATATGTTCTCTAAATTTTTTTTCATTTATTATATTTCCTCCTACAAAAATTCAGATGCCCGCGGCCTACATGAAATACTAAAACTAATTAACTTTATTTCCAATTACACCTGAATGTATACTCAATCTAATATATCTGAAATTATAATTTGATGAATATTTGCTAGGTTTGGTTAATTCCTCTCATGAAACTGCAGCCGATGCACTTCTTCCTCGCCTCCATGGCTGGTGCCGCTCGACCCTATTCCTCTCCGGTAACCGCAGCTCTATCATTATGTCTCCCATGGCTTTCCAGAAACCGCCTCCACCTATTCTTATTTCGACGTCGGACCTTTCCTCCACTGATTTTTCCCTCGCCATCCTCGCCGGTGCAGCTGTCGGTTCTCACAAAGTCTCAGAATTCTTATCGGCGGTGAGGTATGAGGAGGCAATACATTTAATCTTCACCATCTAGGAAATGTTCATCTGTTTGATCTGAACCACTGATTTCCCCTTCGACTTCCACCTCATCCCCTTCCCAGCCAACCACCCATACGCGATCCTCTTTCCTACCAAACCACGGCATTCCCCGCCCACCGTCGTCTCTGTCGTCGTCTGCCATACTCCGCTTTACCCAATAGACTGGTCACCATAGGAGCACTTCCATGTTCTCGCAGTGGAAAAAGGAGCATCTTCGGCCCTCTTCTTCCTCTCCTTCTATAACTGGAAACAATAACTGGAAACTTGGAGATCCTCTTTTTTATATTTAGCATCTTCATAGTATGACTTGCTAACAAAATTGTCCAAGAAGTTCAACTCCCAGCGACCCAGCAAACAATGTCCTCTGCTCTGTCTTTTTTCTTCTTTGCTCACGCACCACCAACGCTCTCTTGTAAGTTTCTTTGAGTCTTACTTTTCCCATCGCATTCTCTGAAATCGCTTTGTCCTCCTCCAGTGTTTGACTTTGAGTTTGGAATACGCCTACGCTCGACGAAGAAGCCTCCGATGTTTTTCTGGTGTTCGATCTCTGCAACGTTTGACAATATTTATGGCACTACACATAAGGTGTTTGATCAAATTATCAGTATATAATTTTCATTTCTTTGATGGTTGATGCCCTTTCTTGGTCTTTCTCAACTTACCTTCATGGTTTGACATTACTCTACCATCTTAAAAAAATTCATACTTTCATCACATCCAATTTATGGACAACTTAAGCTCTTTTTTTGAAGAAATATGATGAACATAGTGTCTTGAGAAGAAAGAAAAAAAATCCTTACCTTCTATTTTGCAAACTATTTCCAAAATATGCATGCAAGTAAAATGACTATGATTCAAATTTACTCTTGCTGAACTTTACATGTTGACAATGAGTATGGTGATGGTTTGATTTTCTCCTATGAACTATTTTTGGTTCTTTAAAAGATTTGCAATTCAATATTAATGTTGAACTATATATTTGCAGTTATAGATGCTCTTGCCTCATAGAAAGAAGAGTATGTATGACTAAGAAACAATGGACAATGCATTAAGATAATGCTCGCAATCATATAAGCCAAAGAAAAGTGCATGCAACACTGCCAACACATGAACAACAAGACACCAGGGCATAAGAAATAAGATATGTTGATTATTTTCTTACCCTGCTCATTTAGCAAAAGTGACTAAACCTAGCTCAATGTGTTTAGCGCAGCAGCTAGAGTATATATTTTTCGACCACTCTCGCCATCACAGTAGCCAGCCACCAACCGCGAATCGATCTCACAGCCATCGCCTCTTTCCTCAATCACCTCTCCAATTCGCCCTCTCCGCCTTTCTCCTCCCTCGCATTGTAGCTGTCTTCCCGGTCTTCTTCCACATCCTTATAGCTGTGGTAAACATTCTATTCTTATCTGATATTTCAAACTACATTCCAGAGTATGGTTCTAATGATGCAGGTTAACATCGGTTCTAACTCTTTCGTGCAATGTTCTAATGTTATCTCAAAGTTTACTGTCATACAACAAGAAAATCTCCAACTACGCAGGCAATCATTATGCTACCCAGTTAACATATTATTGCAATTCCGAAAATGTTTGGACTTATCAATAATTGTGCACAGTCGTAGCGATAGGCAACATCGTCGAGGAAGAATTCACCGGATTATTTTGTTCACACGGACCCTTGAAAACTGAAAATTGAAATGGTATGTTACTTTTTGGGTCTTCTATTCTGAATTTTTCAGTTTCTTTGATCTTAATGATGACAATTCACAACATTGTTTTTAATTTCATAGCGATGAGCAACATCGTAGAAGAATAATTCACAAGATTATTTGAATTGCTAACTTGATGACAAATTTTTTAGCATTTTGTGATTGACTCTACTAACAATGTGTTTTTTGGTTGCCAACAAGGGCCTTAATTGGCATCCTACCAAAGCACATCATGCAGATGAGCTATTTCAAGTGGGGTTTTGATTGATGGGATTAGCTTACTGAGCTTAAGGGTCAAAATTAGCATTTGACACTCCAAAGTAGAGGCACCCTCGCATGATTATCAAATTGACCTTTTTGTATAAAGAAAATGATTTACCAAACTTTGATTTTTAATCTATACTTGATATCTTCGTCGATTTTACCATAGCTATATAGTTATCATTTTTTATATTGGAGGCTTCACCCTTTGTAAATGTAACCTGAACAGTAGAAGCACTTTCGTAAGATATCGAGAAAAACATTTTCAGTGATGCTATGTAAATGAAACCTCCAATGTAAGCATGACTTTGAGAAACTTAGCTTCGTATGTGGAGTCTACAGTTCGTTCATGATAAAAATAGATGATATAATATAATAAATTTAACTTGCTGACATGATATTTTTTACTTGTGTTTAGTCTCTAAAATATATAAAACTTCAATTAAAGAAATATTCTTATTGACCAAACTTAACAGTTATTTGTTTCATCTTAGTTTTGTTGCATATTCGTCATTTTACATTTTATGAAAATTAACTGTATGAAATTATGTTATTAGGTTTCTCTAGGGATAGTTTTTTTATGAATGTGAAGGTTATTTCACGGATGGCCTTCTATTTTCTTGTGAAATTTTAGTTCAGGTCTGTATATTGACAATTGACAGTTTACACCATTATAGTTAGAACTCAAAAGTAATGTATATTATAAAATATGAAGCTTACTAATTTGGATGAAATAAACACAGCCATTACATTTAATAAAAAAAGTTTCCCACTTATAATCTGATACAGTAACATGTTTTTATGGTAATGAATTCAGAGAAAGGCTTTATGCAACAAATTCCCTCATCTCTTAGGGTCCGTTCGTTTGGACGGAATTGACTTTCTGGAATTGACATTGGAGATTAGAAATCCAATTCTAGTGTTCGGCGCAACGAAATTTAAGTGGATATTGACTTTTACGTGAAAACCCATGACTTTTACTATGAACTAAAAAATCAAATACCAATTCTTACCTCCGCCCATAGGTTTTCCGCATAATCAAATGTTTACACTAGAGTTTTTCGAGCTACGCGCGAGTTTTTCACCCGAGCGTGCGTTTTCCTGCAGGGTGTGTTTTTCAGTCGGGCACGAGTTTTTCGGTCGAGCGCGTGCTTTTCGACCAGACGTTCATTTTTCTCCCAGGCGGGCGTTTTTTCGACCGGGAGCGCGAATTTTCGCTCGAGCGCGCGTTTTTCAGCCGGGCGCGTATTTTTCTCCCGGGCGGGCGTTTTTTCGGCCGACCGGGTGTTTTTCGGCCTGTCGGGCATTTTTCGCCCGGACGCTCTTTTTTCGCCCAGGCACGCGTTTTTCGCCCGAGAGAGCATTTTTCGGTCGGGCGCGCATTTTTCCACCGGTCACACATTTTTTGACCAGTGTGTTTTTAGGTCGGGCGCGCGTTTTTCGCTCGTGCTCGATTTTTTCGCCGGGCTCGATATTTTCGCCCGTGCTCGATTTTTCGCCCGGGCGCGATTTTTTCGCCCGGGCGCAATTTTTTCGCCCGAGCGTGATTTTTTCGCCCGGGCGCGTTTATTTCGCCCGGGCGCGATTTTTTCGCCCGTAGGGGATTTTTTCGCCCGGGGCGCGATTTTTTCGCCCGGGCGCGATTTTTTCGTCCAGGCGTGTTTGTTTCACCGGGGCGCATATTTTCGCCCGGGCGCGATTTTTTTGCCCGGGCGCGATTTTTTCGCCCGTGCGCGTTTATTTCGCCCGGGCGCGTTTAATTTCTCCCGGGCACGTTTATTTCGGCCGGGCGCGATTTTTTCGCCTGGGCGCAATTTTTTTCGGCCGGGGCTCGATTTTTTCGCCCGGGCGCGATTTTTTCGTCCGGGCGCGTTTATTTCACCCGGGCGCATATTTTCGCCCGGGCGCATTTTTTTCGCTCTGGCGCGTTTTATTTCTCCCGGGCGCGTTTATTTCGGTCGGGCGCGATTTTACCGCCCGGGCGCGATTTTTTCTCTCTGGCGCGATTTTTTCGCCTAGGCGCGATTTTTTCGCCCGCCGCGATTTTTTGCCCGGGCGCAATTTTTTTGCCCAGGTGCATTTATTTTGGCTGGGCTCAATTTTTTCGCCCGTGCGCGATTTTTTCGCCCTGGCGCGATATTTTAGACCGGGCGCGCGTTTTTTGCCCGGGCGCGCGCTTTTCGCCCGAGCGCGTGCTTTTAAAAATTTGAATTTTAAAAATTTTAATTCCAGAAAGCCAATTTCATCGTGCAGCCGAACAACTTACAGATATCAATTCCAATTCTATTCACTGAATTTCATCATGCAACCGAACAGCAGAATTAGTTTTATGCACAAAACCAATTCCTACAGATATTGGTTTTCTGGCCAAAGCAAATTCTAGAAAGCCATTACCTGCGCGCCGAACGGACCCTTATTATTTTCTGAGGGGGTACAACTACAAATGGGTGGTTCGTTATCTCATTTCAGAATTCAGAATGTTGTTTTCATACCTTGGCTCTGTTTGGAGGTACATCTACATCTTACATATTACTCTTTCATAAATCGGAGACATGAAGTGTCATCTCCTTGAATACTTTACTCTAGTTGAACTAACATTTGAGTTTAGTTGAATAATTTTTCATGTATAGTGTTGGCTTGACATTTTAATGTGTTGTGTTATGGAGGGGCCCACAACGAGATATCAAATTAAATCTGAAGAGTCTATTCATGATGATCAAAAGGCACAACTGAGGCTGTAGAATGAGGATCTAGACTTTGCTCAACTCATCTCACTAACATGTGCATATGGAGCATCTCCTTCAAGGTAAATGAACCATCAATATTTAAAGTTTTCTATTTAACAACGATTTCATTGTTCAATCTTGCTTAAATTGTTGTTGTATACTAATAGAACTTAAAGTATGAATTACAAGGAAATCTATAGAAGATAAAGAGGCTGGGTCTTTTTCCGTGCTAGTGGATACTATCAAAAGAAGAGAGGAGAAGACATCAGCAGATTGTCAAAGATGTACAAAAATGCACATTTATAGATTTTACTTTTTGAAGATAATTTTTAATGTATTCAGTTTAATTATAGATGAAAACACTATTAGTTTTTATTGAGAAGTTTGGGCTATCTCTCACCCTTTATTTTCCTCTTAATAAAATAATTTATATTAAACAAACTTCTTTTTGATTGAACATTTAATTTATTTTTGTGTTTGAATGTCTAAAATTGAAATAAAATAAAAATTAAATAAAATATTTCTATGATATTTTGTGAAGAATTAAACAAACAAAATGACAATTTGTCACTATTATGACATATCTTTAGTGACTAGATATTTCATCACTAAAATACAATTTTAGTGACCAAAGTTATTTGGTCACTAAAAGAGTTTTTGTGGCCGAAGTTATTTAGTCACTAAAACTTCTTTCAGTGACCAAAAATATATGGTCATTAAAGCTTCTTTAGTGACCGAATTTATATGTTCGCTAAAACTTTTAGTGACGAAAATTAACATAGTCATTAAATATACCCATTTAGTGACGAAATTTATTATAGTCGCTAAAGCTATTTATTGACGGGGCTTTAGTGACAACTTTGTGATGAAATAAATTTGGTCACTAAATATTATTAGTGACCAAAATCCAACACTTAGTGACTAATTTTCATCACTAAAAGTCAATTTTCTTGTAGTGTAACTTCATTGGATAGCCACATAGCATGGTGACTAGACATAATCTTCCCCTTTCTGGCTTCTGAAAATATTTCTTTAGAGAGGGCTACCTGGGAGGATTGAACTTGTCTGGATAGAAGATTGTTCAAATTTCCAATAGCATCCATGATGATGCCTTGGGATGTCCCAAGATATTGAGTGGCAGAAGTGGATAGTTGATCTTGGGTGACTAGAATCTGATGGATAATGCTTTGACCCATATTATCTACTAGCTCATTAGAGGTTTGAGCAGTTGAGGAGATTCTTTGAAGAAGAGTATTTACTGCATCTTCCAAGTCAGGAAATAGTGTTTGTTGATTTTCAATAATAGTCTGTTGATTTATCCTTATTACATCCAGTCTGTCCAGAATAATGTTTAGTTGTTGACCAGTGAGCATGGAAGTTTGATTGATATTGGCTATTTTAGTTCCTGTATGAGCCACGGCATTTGCAGCTGTGTGATACATATTTGTATTGTGATGATTTAGATGTTGGATGTCTTCTTGCAATACATTTATCCTAGTAGACAGTTCATTCTTACAACTTGTGACAACAGTATTTACTTTTGCTTCAAAGTGTACTCTTTGTCTATCAAGTAGAGCTTCTAGTTGGGACATAAATTCAGGTGATGGGAGTGTGGGGGTTGTGATGGTTGGAGAATGTTGCTCATCTTCTATCCTTGGAAGTGAGGTCTGCACTGTGAGTGGAGCAGTAGACTCCCCCTCCATTGTTGCAGAGATTTGAGAGGTCTGCTCAAATTCTTCTTCATCTGTATGTTGATACATGTCATCATTGAGAAATTCATTCAGGGATCTGGTAGACTCTTCTAATTCTTCAATAACTTCATGTCCACCTTTTGGATCTTTCTCAGATTCCTCAATTTCCATATTCAAAATACACCCTTGAGCAATTATAAGGGTATCTTCTTGATTTGCCTCATCTTGAGGAGCTGGAGCAGTGTCCATCACAGTTGTGTGATGTGTCTTCTCTCAGAGGCTCCCCCTCAATAGAAGCAGGAGAGGGTTGAATATCTTGTGGGAGGTGTGCTGGGGTTTGAGTGGCATCAGTTTGTGGAGAGGAAGGTTCACCTGCCATCTTTTTGGGAAACTTCTTTTCCCATCTTCCTATTGTCTTCATGTCTATTCTTTTTAGTTAGTGTATGGGAGCTGATTCAGATTCATTTAAATGTTGAGGGATGGAGTGCTTTAAGCATAAGGAAAGTATTCTGCCAAAGTTGGGGGACTTCAGGCTTTCCTTGATCTTTTCAAACAAGATTTTGCCCCAATCAGTCTTCTTCTCAAGGATCACTCTTATTATTAGTTCAAACATCTCTTTGGAGATTTTATCATGAGACCCAACCTTGCATATCAGTACTTTCCCAATGATATCTGATAGCAGTTTTCCTTGCATGTTCATCTTATTTCTTTGAATGATGTCATATGGTTTGTCATCCAGGCCACACCATTTGTATCCTTCCATGAAATCCTCAGAGTTGACTGCTTCTTCTTCTTCATTCTCAGCCAGAACAGTCAGTTTAAGGGCATTGGTTAGGCCCAAGGCAGTAATCCTTAAATATTCTCCAGACATAGTGGTTAGAATTGCTTTTCCTGTCTTGCTAATTTGGGCATTTTCATATATTTCTGACAGTACTTAGTAGTATAGTCGAGTAGGCTCAGTAAGGACATATTCTAATTCAGAAGCATTGAGCAGAGTAATCACCATATCTAGTTCTTTAGCAACACCTTTGAATCCATCCTTGACCAACTCTCCTCCAGAAAGGACTTTCCCATCTGTGATTTTTGGAGCCATTGCTTGTTGCAGGAAGTCGACGAAAGAAGGACGAGGATGAAATAAGGATTCTAGGATTTTGTGTGTGCACAATTTCTATGCTTTCACTTTGTCTAATATATACTATCATGCATTGGGAAGAGTAATAGGTGCGTGCCTGTTCAAATATTCCAAAATCGTGTTGATAGACCTGTAAATGCGGTGTAATTATGACGATGACATGTCCTGTGACGTCATTCTATCAGCATGTCTGAGTTTTGTTGTTGAGATCACATGAACTTTGTCGTCAAAATAACATTAGCTTTGTCGTCGAGACTTCATCAATGTCATCTTGATCATCAAGATGATTTTTGTTGTCTAAGATATTTTTGTCTCGACGATTTCCCACTTATGCCTTATCCAATCTTTCTGTTTTTCCTGTCTTCAAAGCTAAAAAATTTTAGACTACTTTAGGGTGGACCTTGTGTGAGATCCAACCCATTATCAAAATATTTCACCTCTTCTAACAAAAGATATAAGGAATTCAACATGCCCAATTTAAGAACTTAACATTCCCAATTCAATTTTGAATTGATTGAACTTTGACTCATCAAGGGGCTTAGTACAAATATCAGCTATCTGCCTCTCTGTATTAACATACAAGACAGATGTCCTCCTTTTCTACATGCTCCCTAATAAAATGATATCTAATTTTAATATGTTTTGTTCTACTATGTGCCACAGGATTTTTAGCAATGGAGATGACACTTAAGGAATCACAAAAGAGAGGTGTTCTCTTCATGTGCGCATTGAAATCCTCTAATTGGTGTTGAATCCATAGGAGTTGTGCACATCAACTACCTGCTGAAATATATTATGATTCAGCTGTGGAGATAGCAATGTTGTTTAGCTTTTTTACTACTCCAGGACACAAGCCTTCTGCCCAAGAACTGACAAGTTCCAGAAGTGCATTTTCTGTCTTCTTTGCACCCAGAAAAGTCTGCATTTGAATAGCCACACAACTCAAAGTCATCTTACTTAGGATACCAGAGCCCTAGATTTGGAGTACCCTTCAGATATCTCAAAATTCTTTTCACAGCTGAGTAATGAGATTCTTTGGGATTGACTTGATACCTTGCACAGACACATGTGGCAAACATAATGTCTGGCCTACTAGTAGTGAGGTAGAGCAATGAGCCAATTATGCTTCTATACATGGACTCATTATAGAGTTTCCCCTTTTCATCTTTGTCTAGAGACACATTTGAACTCATAAGAGTTCTCATAGGGGTAGAGTTCTCCATACCAAATTTCTTTATGATATCCAAGGTAAATTTGGTCTGAGAAATTAAAATTCCTTCCTCAGATTGCTTTACTTGGAGACCTAAGAAATACTTGAGCTCTCCCATACTGCTCATTTCAAATTTACTCTGCATAAGTTTAGCAAACTTTTTGCAAAGACTCCCATCTGTTGATCCAAATATAATGTCATCAACATATATTTGTACCAATAGGATCTGGTCCTTCAACTCTCTCAGGAAAAGAGTCTAATCTATTTTCCCTCTTGAGAACTTGTTTTCAAGGAGAAAGGTAGATGGTGTCTCATACCAAGCCCTTAGAGCTTGCTTCAACTCATACAAGGCTTTCTATAGAAAATAAACATGGTCATGAAAGGTTTGTTAAAAATTTCGGAGATGGATCGAAGACAACAACGGAAGACTTCAATTCAATTCAAAACAGTTAACCAGTGACAATGAAGGCAAGAGAATCTCAATTGACTACTATCTTATTACAATGCATTGCATACATGGCGAAACATGATTTATAAGAGAAACACTTAGATGAGAAGAACAAGCAACACATCAAGCATCTGATGGCTAGAAAACTAAGATCACCCAGACTGCTCGAACTCAGCAAGATCGCCGGCTTCCCTGAGACCGCACGAACAAAATAGGTCGCTGACCTGTACTCTGCCAAACCGCCAATCACAGACCGAACAATCTGCTTCTTATTGAACTGCTGAAAAACAAGATTGTCCGCACTTCTTGATCGCCCAGACTGCACAGTCTCAAGATTAGATAAGTAACCCGTGAACACAAGATGAAGAACTGCTCTCTGCTGCAAGACCGCAACTCAAGACCACCTGACCACTTAAGGTCGCCCGATCAACTGAGTCCGCTGCAAACAGACCAAGAACTTCAAAACACGGTTCGCCCAGACGAGACCGCTGGCGAGATGGTTTATTCAAAGCTGGAAAGATGGAAGAATGTTGAAGGTAGACCGCTGGTTGCTAACCTGTAAACAAAACAAACCTGTCAACACTCTCAGACTGCGCGACCTCAAAGATGAGACCAGCACAATCAAACCAACTTTAGTTCTTATAGTTCTTGCATACGAATGGATAGCCTTGCCCCCCTATTTATAGGCAAACGAACGGATGTCGTCACTGCCCGAGAGGGATACGATCACCTTCCTTATTGAAGCACGCGGTCTCTAGAACCAGACCGTGCGGTCTCCATAAGACCTTAGTAGACTTAAGCAAAACTGTCCAAGTAAGACAGCTTACCAAGAATAACCCGGCAGACCTCCCGGTCTCTTATAAGAACAGACATATGAGCATCTGACCGATCAAGAGCAGACCGCCAGAAATGAGCTCATACAACACGCCCGGACTCTTATAAGATCGGAGCCACATGAACATCCTAACATAACATAACTGTCCGCCAAAACAAACTCATGCAGACCGCAGTACCAAACCGCCGAAGCGACCATCAGTACAAGACCGCCCGGTCAAAACCAGAACAGGGACACTTGGGCACAACCGACAAACCAACTGTTCGCCAACACCAGAGATGCGTGAACACAAGGCCAGATCGTCATCCCAGATCACCAGTTTGCACGGTCTCCGTGGTCTCCAAAATCAGACCGCCCGGACACTCCACTTCCACTTCAAAAATTTAACACTCCCCCTTGAATTGGGAAGTGGAAGTCAGCCCATGTAGACTCTTCAACCGATCAAACGGCCCCTTCAACAACGGCTTTGTAAAGATGTCCGCGACATTATCCTTGCTCTGCACATGCTTAACCATAAGAGATCCCTCTAACACCTTCTCCCGAATGAAATGATGTTGAATCTCTATGTGCTTGGTTCGCGCATGACAAACTAGATTGTTCACCAATTTGAGGGCACTCTCATTGTCACCCCGAAGCAGAGTAGGACCTCGCACTTCCCTATGAATGTCCTCCACAAGCCTCCTAAGCCAGATGGCTTCCTGAGCTGCCAAAGCCGAAGCTTTGTACTCTGCTTCTGTGGTAGAGACAGACAGAAAATTCTGCTTCTTGATGCACCATGATATAGTTGTAGAGCTTGTCATAAAGACATATCCAGAAGTCAATCTCCGATCATCTGAATCTCCTCCATAATCAGCATCCATGCAAGCAAAAGCACAAGTCCTTCCCATAAAAGAGACCCAAATCTGAGGTGGACTTTATATACTTCAGAATGGTCCTAGCCGCCATAAGATGAGGTTTCTGAGGCTCTGCCACAAACCGACTCACTCGACCAACTGCATAAGAGATATTTGTCCTTGTAATCATCAAGTATATCAGACTTCCGACCAGAGCTCGAAACACCAAAGGATCAGAAAGAATCTTTCCCTCATCACGTCGAAGTATCGTACCAACCTCTAGTGGAGTAGATATGCTCTTCCCTCCTTCCATGTTGAATCGCTTCACAATTCGATCTGCATAGCCCTTCTGGGAAACAAGCATACCACCCTCTTTCCTCTCCACTTCGAGTCCAAGGAAATGGTGGAGCTTACCCAAGTCCTCCATCTCAAATTTGATAGCTAACTCAGCTTGAAGTCTAGCTACCTCCACTTCAAAATTTCCCGTGACGATCATGTGGTCAACATATAGCAACACCAAGACCTGAAGCTCCTCCATCTTCTTTACAAACAAGCTTGAATCTGAATCAGAAGCAAGGTATCCGCAGAACTGGAGGTATTCGTCTATCTTGCCATACCAAGCCCGAGGCGCCTTTTTCAAGCCGTAAAGAGCCTTTTTGAGCTTACACACATGTCTTGGGTAGACTTCAGAAACATAACCAGGTGGCTGATCCATGAAAATGTCCTTGTCAATCTCGCTGTAAAGGAAAGCATTCTTCACGTCGAGTTGCCAAATTTTCCACCCTTGGCAAGCTGCCAATGCGATCACCACCCGAACTGAAGTCATCTTGGCAACAGGGATGAAGGTTCTTCATAATCCTCCCCAAACTTATGAGAGAAACCTCGAGCTACAAGGCAAGCCTTGTATCGCTCAATGCTACCATCAACCTTCTTCTTCAACTTGAAAACCCACTTGCAAGTCACTGGAGTAACACCCTCAACCTTAGGCACCAAGTCTCAAGTCTCATTCTTCCTGAGGGCAGACATCTATTCATCCATGACCTCTTCCCACTCCTTGAATCTAATGACATTTTCAAAGCAAGATGGCTCTCTCTCATCCAGGGGACCTGCGAAGAAACATGAGATGAAGCTCACCAAGTTTCCCCCTGTATACCGATCTGGTGGAATGATAGTCCTCTTGGACCTCCTCAGAGCTTTACTCTGAACCACCTCTTCAGCTACATGTTCTGAACTAGCTCTCCTTCCAGGCATACTTGGAGCATCGCTCCCCCTGCTTCTAGAACCTGAAGCACCTGACCCTGAGCTAGAAGCACCTGGAGCACCTGGAGAAATAGACAACTCCACCATAACTTCCTTAGTAGCTTCTTCAAGTCCACCGTCTGACCTGCTTCCTTGTAACTCAACAAAAGAGCTACCCTGGTATGATGTCAACTCATCAAATACCACATCCCTTGAGACCACAGCTCTCCGTGTCTCTGGATCCTTGCATCTCCAACCCTTCTTCCGGTCATCATAATCGACGAAGACTAGCTTCCTTGCTTTCACATCTAGCTTCATTCTGAGGGCATCATGAACATGCACGTAGTAGGTAGATATGAACACTCGAAGGTGTTCCACCGTAGGCTTTATTTTGAACATCAACTCATGAGGGGTCTTCATGTTGATTGAACTAAGAGGCATCCGATTAATGACATAAGTTGCACAAGATATTCCCTCTGCGCAGAACGACTTTGGGATACTCTTGGCATGAAGCCAACATTTGCAGGTCTGCGTCAGATGATGGATCTTCCACTCTGCAACTTCGTTCTGTTGTGTAGTGTGAGCACAATAGAGCTCTCTCTGGATGTCATGCTTCCTGCAGAAGTTAAAGAACGCATTTGAGGTGTGTTAGGAAAATGACCCTAAATGTTCCCTTGATTTGAAGAGGCCTCACACTCAATGCTAAGTACAAGTTGTATTTGATAAACCCTATTTCTATCTCATGGCAATGCAGGACTAGGGCATACCAAGGTGTGATGAATGATCAGTTGGTTTACTGTCAAAACCGCTGAGACAAGCTCTCAGTCTCAACTGAACCGCTGAGACAAGGCCAGGAGCCGCTAATAAGGTGTCTGGGCCAGCTGAGCTGCAGATAGAAGAAAACCGCTGAGACAACTGTCTGTCTCAGCAGATCCGCTGGGACGGGACAGAAACAACTGTTGAGACGGCTGTCTATCTCAGCCCAACCGCTGAGACAGATTCAAAAGTGATCTGGCTGATTCTGCTTTTGGCGCAAGCTGCAAAAAGGCTTCTTGGGGTCCACCAATCACTCCCATACCTGTCAGAAGGACAGCTAAGAGCCGTTGAAGCTCAGTGGAGTATAAAAGGAATAAGTTAGGGTTGAGCAAAGGACTTTTGCTTTTGATATTCTCTCCAGCACACAAGAAAGAAAATTTTTACTGTTTCATTGTCGGCAGCTAAGAACTGATTACACAAGGCTGCAAGGAGAGAAGAGATTGCTTATCTTGAATCGTCTCAAGAAAGAGCATGTTGATCCAGTCCATCATCTGAAGGGTTGATCAAGAAGAATCAAGTTGGAGCAGCACTTCTCCTCCCTGGTTCAAGTCTGCAACAGCAGCTGTTAAGAAGAAGAAGACCAAGGCTTGACCTCTTCTTCCTTCTATTTGTAATCCTTTATTATATCATCTGTAGGAACTTGTGGGTTCTGAGACTGTAGGGCTTTGTCGCCTGAGTGTGTAAGGATGATTGGCCTGAGCTGTAGAGATGAGAGGTCAGCTTGAGAGTAGGATCATTGTGTGATCTGAGGTAGGGTTGTTGTGCCTGAGGTAGGGTTTGGGAAAACCTGAGAGATCCCATGAGATCTGTGTTGTAGGCTCTTGGAGTTGAGTTTGGAGAAGTTGGCCTTATCTAACTCATTGTTAGAAGGGTGAAGGGGGAAAGAGAACTACTCAAGGCACCCTGTCTTGAGGAACCTCTATAAATTTTTTTGTGTTTTCTGTGCTTGATATTTTACTAACCTAAATTCAGAAAACACTATGCCTAAAATAAAAGAAACCTATTCACCCCCCTCTAGGTGACTTCGACTATATCCTAAATAAACTATCAAGTGGTATCAAAGGTAGGTTGATCAAGAAGGACATAATTGTATGACCAGATCCTATAAAGGAATAGTCTTATCAATCCAATGGCTTCCTCTAGATTGCAGAAGGAGATGGGATCCATGAAGTTGCCCATATGCAACAAAGAAAATTTTGGCATATGAAAGCAAAGGGTTAGATTGTTTATGGAAGCATCTGATCCAAGGATCTACATAACTGTAAAGCAAGGGGCCTTTCATCTTTCAAACTGCCTCCACCATAGATACAACAAGAAGAGTGCCCAAGACATTAAATGGCTTAACCAAGGATGAACTTACACTGTTCACTATGGATAAAAGGGCACAAAACATAATTGTCAATGTTATTGATGACTCTACATTTCAGAACTTGGTACACTGCACAACTGGCAAGGAAATGTGGGACACATTAGTAGTATATATGGAAGGAACAACTGAGGTGAGGGATGATAAAAAGTCACTCCTCAATCAAGAATATGAAGCCCTCAGGCAGCAGAGCCAGGAGAGCATTTCCATGTGCTATGAAAGGTTCTTTAGGATAGTAAATGAGCTAAGAACCTATGAGAGAGTGTTCACTGATTATGAGCTGAATGATAAGTTCCTTAGATCTCTAACAAGGGATTGAGACACAAAAATCTGTGTTATCAGGGAAGTGGCTAGGCTTGGTGAGACCCCTACTCACATATTGTTTGGAAAGCTGCTCTCTTATGAGATGCAGTTGTCTGCAAGAAAGGAAGAGGACACCTCAACAAGGGCTCATGCAAGCGAGAAATCTGTGGCTCTCAAGGTAGACAGCTCCAAGAAAAGCAAAGGCAGGATGGTGTCTCCTCCAAGGAGGAGTGCTGAATCTGAAAAATCTTAAATCAGCGCCTCAGAAAGCTCTTCTTCTGATGAAGAGTTTGCTGCCTTTTCAAGGCAGTTCAAGAATATTAGGAGGAGGAAGCAATGGAAGAACAAGCCCTCCTCCTCATCACACTCCAAGAAAGACCACATGAAATCTGAAAGACAGCACCCAAAGGGTGACAGGTATGATTCCAAATCTAGTAAACATGTTTCAAATAACATTATTTGCTATTGTTGCAACAAGCCTGGACATGTCATTGCTGACTGCCCAGTCAAAAGGAAAGAAAGAGGTGAGAAGAAGCCTCATCACCAGAAGGATAGGAAGGTGGAAAAATCCTTCCTAGCAAAGAAAGGAAGAAGCTGGAGTGAATCTGAATCCTCAACTTCAGATTCAGAGAATGAAGAAGAAGCCTACATAGGGCTGTTTGCAGCAGAAGAAGATGAAGATTATCCTGCTGCCAAGGTTAGAGTTAGGACCCCTCTATCACATTCAGATAGTGACATAGAGGAGGATGAAGACTACAAAGATCAGTTAGGTCTTATGGCCTTCACTGATGAGGAAGACAGTCAGAATAATTCTGACAATGAGAAGGTATTAACTCATCCCACTTCATTTTCTAATCATGATGCATGCTCATAATCTGAGGCACTTTCATCACATGGAAAAAGTGACTCAGAATCTGAGGAAGATGTCAATCAATTGATTGACAGATATGGTCCTCTCTTGGAATCTCTGAAAAAGAGCAAAAAACTAGCCAAGTGGCAAGCCCAAGAGATTGAATCCATTAATAGAAAAAGCAAGAATGCACTGAATCATCTACCAAGATGAGTCAGATGTATAGGGAAATTATCCATCTGAAGGGGATAACAATCACCCATATGAGCACCATATCCCTGAAGAACAAGGTCATCAAGGATCTTGAGGAGAAGCTTGTGAAAGAGAAGAGCCCGGTGGCTCAATTCTCCAAGCCCAAATCTGTACTTCCCATTATAGACACCTTCTCCTCTCAAACCAATAGGAGAGGACTAGGATTCAATAATATGGAAGTTGGAGAAGGGAGTTGAGGTAAGAGCATGGGTAAGGCTAAGCCTCAAACCACCTTTCAAATGGTATTACTTCCATCCAACAGGTATGACCAAGAAAGCATATATGGTCACTGGAAGAATGGAAGTACCTATAGGAAGGAAAACACTCCTTCCTATAGTGGAAGAAAGGGCATGGGGTTGAGTGCTATGAAGGCTCCCCATGAGGAAATTCAAATGGCCCAACCTGGACCTTTTGTATTTGGTACTTCAGCCCCTCCATTCAAGAATAAGGAAGCAAGCTCTTCCAAATTTAATTCAGCTAAGAACATGACTGCTGTCAATTCAGTAGACAAGTCTTGCTGCTTAGTCTCTAATGCCATCAAATCTTGCCTTGCTCAAAGGCCAAAGCAAGCTGATGTCATTAAAACAAAGACCACCAAGAATGTCCATAGATTGACTTTCATCCAAATCCTTGCTGAAAGAAATAAGAGAAATGTTGTTGTCTCTCCTCCTGAGCACATGCACAGTGCTGCACTCCCTTCAAGAAATGGTCAGAAGAGGAGATACAACATTCATAAATGTTGGTGTTGTGGTAAAGTGAGACACTTTGCCATAGACTATTGGCACATTCCTAATGTGCCATGTGCAAAGATGAACCTTCCTGCAAATGGTGCAGCTAGTGTGAAGTCATTTCATCATGCTAACAAGGACCTAGGACCCAAAGCTTTTTGGGGTCCTAAGGGTAACTAAACTCCTTCTTGCAGGATAGTTCAAGTACCAGCCTCAACCAAATTTGGTACTTGGACAATGTGTGCTCAAGGCACATGATTGGAACAAGAAATCTTTTACAGGACAACAAGGCTGTTAAGAATGGACCCAAGGTTATCTTTGGGGGATCTGAAAAAGGAATCACCAAAGGATATGGTATGATCTCCAATGGCATAGTCCCAATCACAAGGGTAGCTTATGTTGAAGGGTTACAACACAACCTAGTAAGCATAAGTCAACTGTGTGATCTAGGCTATGTCATTGAATTCCACAATGACAAGTGCTTGATCAAAAAGTCTAATGATTTAGAGACCATTCTCTCAGGCACTAGGAGTGGGAATGTTTATTGCTTAGACTTTATTTGCAGTAATTCTGTTACATCTGTTTGTCTTGTTGCTAATGAGAATGAGTCTCTTTGTGTTCAATGGCACAAGAGACTTGCTCACATTAACTACAAGACAATGTATAGACTTTTCTCTAAAAACCTTGTTAGGAATTATCCCAATTTAAAATGTATTAAAAGTGATCCCTGTCATGCTTGCCAAATGGGTAAACAAACAAGGGCCACCTTTAAAAGTATTGGCTCCAAAGACACTGAAAGATGTCTTTATCTCTTGCATATGGACTTATTTGGTTCTTTTGCCAATTTTGAGCCTAGGTGAGAAATTGTATACTTTGGTGATTGTTGATGATCACTCAAAATATACATGGGTATTCTTCCTGAAGAAGAAGTCTGATACTTTAAATGTCTTTATAACTCATGTCAAAGCAATTCAGAATGACTTGCAATGTACTGCGGTCAGAACTAGGACTGACCATGGCACGGAGCTTCAATCTGAAGCCATGACAAAGTTTTGTCAAGAATATGGTATCACCCAAGAATTCTCCTCCCCAAGGACTCCACAACAAAATGGTGTGGCTGAGAGGAGGAATAGGACCTTGATAGAAGCTGGGAGAATACTGCTTAGTGACTCCTCACTCCCAGAATACTTCTGGGCTGAGGGAGTTAATACTGCATGTTATGTTCTAAATAGAGCTTCCATCAATAAGGTTCATGGAATAACCTCCTATGAGATTCTGAAAGGCAAACAATCTACAATTTCATACTTTAGAATCTTTGGCTCCAAATGCTACATTTTAAACCATGGAAAATCTCAATTAACAAAGTTTGCAGAGAAATGCAATGTGGGGGTTCTTGTGGGCTATAGCTCACAAAGTAGAGCTTATAGAGTGTATAACAAGAAAACTCATGTTGTAGAGGAGTCTATGCATGTTGTATTTGATGAGACCAGCCTAATATATAAGGGCTAGTCTAGTTCTTCTGTCTTGACAGGAAATGAAAAGGACTTGGAAAGAATGTCTATACAAGACACACCCAGCAGTAGCAAAGCATATTCTGATGCTGCCATCCCTGAAGAGGAAGAAGTCCATGCTGATGAAGACACTGTTGAACCAGCAAAAACAGCACAGCAAGCTGAGGACAGACTGCCTACAGTTGTAAGACATCTAAGGGATCATCCAAGAGAATAAATAATTGGAGATCAGAATCAAGGTGTATTAACCAGAAGCAGGGCTCATAATGAGGCCCTATTCTTGAGCTTCCTATCTCAAATGGAGCCCAAGAAGTTTGAAGAAGCCAACCAAGACACCTTTTGGATTCAAGCTATGCAAGAAGAACTCCTACAATTCAAGAGATGCAAGGTATGGAAGTTGGTGCCAAAACCTCAAGGACACAATATCATTGGCACCAAATGGATTTACAGGAACAAGTTAGATGAAAATGACACAATCATAAAGAATAAGGCAAGGTTAGTTGCCATGGGATATAGACAGGAAGAAGGGATAGACTTTGATCAAACCTTTGCCCCAGTTGCAAGGTTAGAAGCAATTAGGCTATTTCTTGCCTATGCTGCCCACAAGAGGTTCAAAGTGTATCAAATGGATGTCAAGTCAGCCTTCCTTAATGGTGACTTGAAGGAATAGGTATATGTTGAACAACCATCAGGTTTTGTGCATCCAACCCTCACTAATCATGTATATTTACTTAGGAAAGCTCTTTATGATTTAAAGCAAGACCCCAGGGCTTGGTATGAAACATTGTCTAGCTTTCTCATCAAGAACAAGTTTTTGAGGGGAAAGATAGATAGTACATTGTTTCTTAGGGAAACAAGGGGCAAGTGTCTTCTAGTCTAAATATATGTTGATGACATAATATTTGGGTCTACTGATGACAACCTCTGCAAAAGGTTTGCCAAGCTGATGTAGGGGGAGTTTGAGATGAGCAGTATGGGAGAGCTCAAGTACTTTTTAGGCCTCCAAGTGAAATAATCTGATGAAGATATATTCATTTCTCAGACCAAGTACACTAGGGAGCTTATCAAGAAGTTTGGGATGGAATCAGCTTCCACCATGAAAACTCTCATGTGGTCCAACACTTCCCTGGACAAGGATGAAAAGGGCAAGGCCTTTGATGAATCCATGTACAGGTGCATCATTGGATCCCTATTATATTTAACTGCTAGTAGACCAGATATTATATATGATACATGTGTGTGTGCTAGGTACCAGGCATGTCCTAAGGAATCTCACTATTCAGCTGCAAAGAAAATTTTGAGATACCTTAAAGGCAGCCTACATCTTGGCCTTTGGTACCCTAAGAACAATGATTTTGAACTAACAGAATTTTCAGATGCAGATTTTGCAGGCTGCAAAGAAGACAGGAAAAGCATAAGTGGGACTTGTCAATTCCTTGGAAGAAGGTTGATATCATGGAGCAGCAAAAAGCAGACAAGTGCGGCAATATCCACTGCTGAGTCTGAATACATTGCTACAGGAAGCTGATGTGCACAACTTTTTTGGATTCAACATCAATTAGAGGACTACAACCTCAAGGTAAGTAACTCTCCTCTTTATTATGAATCATCCAGTGCTATCTCTATTGCTAAGAATCCTGTCTCTCACAGCAGGACTAAGCATATAGAGATAAGCTATCATTTTATAAGAGAATATGTAGAATGTCAAGATATCTACCTTGAATTTGTCCCCACTGACAATCAAGTGGCTGATATCTTCACTAAGCCTTTGGATGAAGCCAAGTTTAATGCTTTCAAAATTGAACTAGGAATGTTGAATATTGAATTGTGTAAATACTTTTCTCTTTCAATCATGAATGAGATTATGTTGTAACTTCATGTATTATCACAATAACTCTTTTAGTGACATGGTTAGGCCTTCAAATAATCATATCTCTAATGATTTTAAAGTAGTAAGATCAGCTTAAACAGAACAGTCTATTTCAGCTGAGCCGCTCAGACAGCTGGGAAAAGTCTCAGCTGAACCGCTGAGACAGCTAAATCTATCCCAGCGGCTGATAGCGTTCTGTCCCAGCGGATAGGTCACCGTCCCAGCGGTTCCGCTGAGACGGGTTGGATTTATTATAAATTGTCTAAGTGCAACCCCAGTTGACCCATTTACACTTACAATTATAAGAGCAATTAAATCTAATTACTATGTTTAATTTTACCTAAGTCTTAAGCCAAATAAATAGCCAATCTGCTTAGTGAAAGGCACACAACCCTTCTCTTCCAGCCTCCGAGATGAATCACCTTCTCTTCCGTCCCAGCGCATTCGTCTACAATAACAATGGCTCCCAAAAGCTCTAAAGATCTTCTTGAAGGCTATGAGATTGTCAGAAATGGCTTTGCCCATGCTTCTGAAGACATCAAGGGGGTGATTCAACTCCTTGAAGACCAAGGATTAGAATTCCTTCTCTCTGAACCAGGCCCCATTCTCAGAACTAAAGTTCTGGAATGGTTCAACAATGCCAGATTATCCTCCTCCAAGTCATCCATCAAATCCAAGATAGGAAAAGTGAGGATAAAAGTAACCCCAGCCAAGATAGAGAAAGACTTTCATCTACCCTTCTGCAGTTCCAGTGAAGAGGAAGAAATTTTTAAGAAGGACAAGAAGACAGCATTGAAATGAACTGAATATAATGATGCCAAGATTGGATCATTAAAGAGGAAATTCTTCAATCAAAAGGGGAAGCTGTTATCAGACATTGTGGGAAAAGCACTACTCTGCAAACCTGATACCATGACACCATCTCACAATATATGTTTGACATCATGGCCAGGATTATACTCAAAAGAAAAACAGCTTGGGGAGTAGTGATCTTCCAAATATCAAGTAATGCTTGCAAGCTCCAAATTTGGGAAGAATCATGTGCCTGTATCTCTCCTATCTTACCCTGACAAGTTCAACACCTCCAAAGGAATAAACCTTCATTATCTAAAGAGAATGGACATCAAAACATTAGACAAGTTTACAAGGGTGCTTCTCATGAGTCAGCCCTCTGAGGCTAAAGAAAAAGAGAAAATAACTACCAAATCCTCTAAGAAAACTAGGCTAATACTGTCAAGTTCTGAGTCTGACACCTCAGATAAAGATGATGATGGTGGTGATAACTCTAAAAGCCCTCTTACCAAGAATACTCCACAGGATGAAACTCTCCATCCACAACAGTTGGACAAAGACATAACTTCTGGTATCTATTTCAACTCCTCACAACTCATTTAAATAATTAATCATATCTAATCATCATAGTTAGTCAAATCTGACATATAAATAATGTGGACCTCAGATCCTCAAGAACTGGTGTGTGCTCCATCTGAGGGGGAACAACAACAAGATCAAGCCTCCCTAGACATCACCAACATCAATGATGTTGATGAAGACAAAAGGCCATCACCTCAAGATGTGCAAGGTCAGATTGACATATTTATTTTCAATCTTGAAGAAAGAATTAGACTTAATTCTGATAATGAACCAGCCCTTTGGTCTTTCCCTACACAAGGTTCATCTGATGCCCCATCTGAGGGGGAGGAGCCACAAGAGCCATCAGCAATAAAAGATCATGTTATTGGTAAGTCCTCAAAACCCAGCCTAAACATTACAAACTTATAAAATCTAACTCAGCAATTCTTGCTCTAGAATTCCTGGACTCATCCATTCAAGTTGATCTATCTGAGGGGGAGGTGCAGAAAGAGCCACCTATAGAGAAAGATGAAGTTATAGGTAAATCTAACACTCTTATCATAAGAATCTCTAGGTAGTTCAATCTAACTCCAACTAACTGCCTCAGCATTCCTGGACTCAACAGAAAAGGATGCTCTCTCTGAGGGGGAGGAGCATGATATTGATGGTAATGACAATCTGGGTGATCATCATGATGGAGCTGATACTAAAGATGAGATGGATGATGCCCCAATTCAACAAGCCTCTTCTTCCATCTCTCCCAATGAGAATCTTCTCAATGCCATCAACCTGCTACTTCAGTCCCATCTCACTTCCATGCAGTCATATATAGATCAATCAGTCACATCAGTCAAGGAATATGTTGATCAGTCCATCAGGAATGTGAAGGCTGAAGTCATGTTTGAGGTCAAAGAAATAAAGGAGAACACTGAAATACTCAAAAAACAAATGACCAAATGGTTTGACCTTGCTGAAAAATCAGTAATTTCTCAGAATATCATTCTAAGATCTATGGACAATCACCTCAAGCTGTCTGAACAGGACATGACATATGTAAAGAATTATGTAAGTCAAACAGATGAGGTAATAGAGAAGTCGGCCAATCAACTTCAAGAGTATGTCTATCAAACTGCTATGCAATTAAATAAAGAAGCTAATAGGTACAAGGAAGAGATGAGAGCAAAAATTGCAACTGTCTCCCAATCAATTGCTGAAAGAGCCACCTCTTCCCACTTGAATGAAGAAGTAGGAAAGTTAATAGGTGTGCTTCAAGCTGATATAGAGAATGTGTTCCAAACCCTCTCTGGCACAATAACAGCAGCCAAGCAAGACCTCCATCAAAAGATATATGAAGAAGCCAGAAAGGGGGAGGACACAAATGCTATCATAAATTCTGACCTTACTCTGAAAGTTCTCCAAGGTACAAGGATAGCTCTGAATCTTCCTATATTATATGTCAATAGGGCAGAAGACTGGGATTTCCCTCATCAAGAGGCAAGTGCCCAAGATAAGAGTCTGCAAAAGAGGAGGGAAAGGGAGAGAGCACTGTTGGCTGAAGAATTCATGGCCAAACAAAGAGAGGTGCAAGATAGAGACCCTGACTATGAGCATTGGAGTGATGACTCCAAGGACATAATTCTGAACACCTGGATAAGCCATGGTCAGGTCTGCAAGGATATTGACAAGCTCTATCCAACTGAAGAATGGATAAAGCACCTTGAAAGAAATTCAAAAAGAGAAAAAGTGTTCAAAGCCAATCTGGTAAGGAAAGAAAATCCTAAGAGAATGCCTCCTAGATATATTCCTAAGCCATTCATGTATTTCCAAAGGCAAGAGAACAAGAAAAGAATTGCTGATATCAAGGCTGTCAATGCTGAAAAGAAGAAGCTTCCAGGTCAAGATAACATTGTTGATGATGACATGGATGATGCTTCAGTCAAAGAGAAAGAAGTAGTTGTTGATTCTCCTGAATGTTCTTCTTATAAGAAAAGAAATTTTTGAATGAATGTAGAAACAGTTTATGTATATAAATGATATTGAACTATAATGACTTATGACTGTGTGGATGCAAACTTAATCATACTTTGTCTAAAATTGTTTATGAATATATGAATGCAAACAAAACTTTGATTTACTATTTTATCTGGATTGCAATTGATGGACTGTTAATGTAATCAGCTTGTATCATAGCTAAATATGAGTTATAACTAAACATTGCCCTATTTTTATTGGATAATTTAATCAATGTTGCATTGTTATGTTTATCAAATATTACTGATGGATTGATTAAACTCTGTAGTACAAATACTTTCATAACAACCATCTGTTTTAAAATGACTGATGCACTAAGCATGATATGTTGAACTCATTATAGCAATGACACATCAAGAATTAATGAGTAATGTACTCTAGCATTTGAGGGTGTTCTGCCTTCTTCAAATAGGGGGAGATTGTTGGGCAAATGACCCTCAATGTTCCCTTGATTTGAAAAGGCCTCACACTCAATGCTAAGTACAAGTTGTATTTGATAAACCCTATTTCTATCTCATGGCAATGCAGGACTAGGGCATTTTTGATGAATGATCAGTTGGTTTACTGTCAAAACCGCTGAGATAAGCTCTCAGTCTCAGCTGAACCGCTGAGACAAGGCCAGGAGCCGCTGAGAAGATGTCTGGGCCAGCTGAGCTGCAGATAGAAGAAAATCGCTGAGACAACTGTCTGTCTCAGCAGATCCGCTGGGACGGGACAGAAACAACCGCTGAGACGGCTGGCTATCTCAGCACAACCGCTGAGATAGATTCAAAAGTGATCTGGCGGATTCTGCTTTTGGCGCAAGCTGTAGAAAGGCTTCTTGGGGTCCACCAATTACTCTCATACCTATCAGAAGGATAGCTAAGAGCCGTTGAAGATCAGTGGAGTATAAAAGGAATAAGTTAGGGTTGAGCAAAGGACTTTTGCTTTTGATATTCTCTCCAACACACAAGAAAGAAAGATTTTACTGTTTCATTGTCGGCAGCCAAGAACTGATTACACAAGGCTGCAAGGAGAGAAGAGATTGCTTATCTTGAATCATGTCAAGAAAGAGCAAGTTGATCCAGTCCATCATCTGAAGGGCTGGTCAAGAAGAATCAAGTTGGAGCAGCACTTCTCCTCCCTAGTTCAAGTCCACAACAACAGCTGTTAAGAAGAAGAATACCAAGGCTTGACCTCTTCTTCCTTCTATTTGTAATCCTTTATTATATCATCTGTAGGAACTTGTTGGTTCTGAGACTGTAGGGCTTTGTTGCCCGAGTGTGTAAGGCTGATTGGCCTGAGCTGTAGAGATGAGAGGTCAGCTTGAGAGTAGGATCATTGTGTGATCTGAGGTAGGGTTGTTGTGCCTGAGGTAGGGTTTGGGAAAACCTGAGAGATCCTGTGGGATCTGTGTTGTAGGCTCTTGGAGCTGAGTTTGGAGAAGTTGGCCTTATCTAACTCATTGTTAGAAAGGTGAAGGGGGAAAGAGGACTACTCAAGGCACCCTGTCTTGAGGAACCTCTATAAATCTCTTTGTGTTTTCTGTGCTTGATATTTTACTAACCTAAATTCAGAAAACACTAAGCCTAAAATAAAAGAAACCTATTCACCCCCCCCCCCCCCCCTAGGTGACTTAGACTATATCCTAAATAAACTATCTAGGTGAACTCCCCTCCATTGTCGGTTCTGAACTTCTTGATCCGCAGATTAAGCCGACCTTCCACTAGCTCCTTGAACTCCACAAATTTTTCAAAGGCTTTCGACTTCTCCTTCAGAAAATATACCCAAGTATATCTAGTGAAGTCATCAATCAAGACTAGAATATACCTGCTACCTCCAAGACTGACAGTTGCGGTAGGTCCAAATAGATCACCAAGAATACACTCCAATGGTGCTTTGCATCTGCTTGTGATTTGTCGAATGGAAGACGTTGAGCCTTACCATATTGACAACCTGCACAAATGTGACCTTCACCATAAGAAGACAAGCTAGGTAGACCTCTCACAAGGACTCTTCCCATCATAGCTTTCAGCTTCTCCATCCCAACATGTCCAAGTCTTCCATTGCAGATGGCAGTGTTATCATTAGTCCTCATCTTATCAACATTGGAAATTGTAGGTAGCACAAACAAGTCCTTCGCCCTTTTTCCAACATGAGTGACAACTGCCTTTACCGCTGACACGTTTCGAAGAAACTTCACTTCTGTTGGACCAAACAGAATGTGATAGCCATCATCAACAACGTTGGTCACCGAGAAGAGGTTTTTATTCATCCCCGGAACATGATAGACACTCTTCAACATGAGTGGACCTCTATCTCCGTTCAAAGAAACTACACCATCCTTCTCAATTGTATGTAAAATATCATCAGCAGTAATGATAGCATCATTACCTGAGTATGCCTGCAAAGAAGAGAACTTCGACTCATCTCCGGTTAGGTGATGACCACAACCCGAGTCCACAATCCAATCATCCTGATAGTTGATAGAAGCCAAAGCCCGAACACATGTGCCCGTCATAAAGTCTCCATCACCCCATCTATCTCCTGTATTGGAAACAACTTCTTCTTTTCCTACAGCATGCCCCGGCTGAAGATTGACTCTACAGTCTCTCTTGAAATGACCAAGCTGATTACACATGTAGCACCTTGGTCCTTCCTTCTTCTCTCCATCATGCTTAGGAGCATTGCTCCTCTCTTGCTGATATGAAGTTGCAGGTCCATCGCTAACAGATGTCTTCTTCTTCTTGTCTCATCTCTTCTTCTTGCCTGAGTATAGAACCTCACTTTCTCCCCCAGAGACAGATATCTCAGCCATCTGCTTTGCCAAGCTCTCTTGCAAAGCAAGCAAGTTCTCCAGCTCTAGAAATGACGGCTGATTGGCCCAACCTTGAACAGAAGTGACAAAGGCCACATACTCCCTCCAGAAGCCGTGGATTATGTGCCTCTTCAACCTAGCTTCTGAAATAGGTTCATCCAGGTCCAAAGCTGATATCTCCGCGCACAAGTTCTTCATCTTCAAGAAGCAAGTTGAAATGGACAAATCTCCCTGAGTTGCTTTCGCCAACTCATTTTTAAGAAACTATAGCCGAGCTACGTTCTTCTTGTTGAACAAGCCATCCAAGGCTGTCCAAATCTCAGCAGCTGACCGACATTCGATTATGTGGTCAAACAGCTCCAGAATGATAGCACGCTTGAGAGTGAACTCTGCCTTAGCATTTGTTCTCTTCCAAGCCTTCACTTGCTCAGCATTCCCTTCAGCAGCAACAACTGCTTGTTTATCATTTCTTCTGACTACCTCCCATAAATCCTCGCCAAGAAGATACCTCTCTATGCATGACTTCCACTTCTTGAAGTTAGTCTGCGTAAGGATCTCAATTCCAAGACCTCTTATATAACCTCCTTCCATTGATATCACACTGGTTAACAACCTTTCAGAGACTGAAGCAAGATTCTGTGGCTGATCACTGCCTCAAACCTTGCTCTGATACCATGTTAAAAATTTCGGAGATGGATCGAAGACAACATCGGAAGACTTCAATTCAATTCAAAACAGTTAACCAGTGACAATGAAGGCAAGAGAATCTCAATTGACTACTATCTTATTACAATGCGTTGCATACATGTCGAGACATGATTTATAAGAGAAACACTTAGATGAGAAGAACAAGCAACACAACAAGCATCTGATGGCTAGAAAACTCAGACCGCCTAGACCGCTTAAACTCAGCAAGATCGTCGGCTTCCCTGAGACCGCACGAACAAAACAGGTTGCTGACCTGTACTCTGCCAGACCGCCAATCACAGACCAAACAATCTGCTTCTTATTGAACTGCTGAAAAACAAGACTGCCCACACTTCTTGATCGCCCAGACCGCACGGTCTCAAGATCAGAGAAGTAACCCGCGAACACAAGATGAAGAACTGCTCTCTGCTGCAAGACCTCAACTCAAGACCGCCTGACCACCTAAGGTTGCCTGATCAACTGAGTCCGCTGCAAGCAGACCAAGAACTTCAAAACACAGTTCGCCCAGACGAGACTGTTGGTGAGCTGGTTTATTCAAAGCTGGAAAGAAGGAAGAATGTTGAAGGTAGACTGCTGGATGCTAACCTGCAAACACAAAAACCTGTCAACACTCTCAGACCGCGCGACATCAAAGATGAGACCGACACAATCAAACCAACTTTAGTTCTTATAGTTCTTGCATACGAATGGCTAGCCTTGCCCCTCTATTTATAGGCAAATGAATGGATGTCGTCACCGCCAGAGAGGGATACGATCGTGATCACCTTCCTTATTGAAGCACGCGGTCTCCAGAACCAGACCGTGCGGTCTCCATAAGACCTTATTAGACTTAAGAAAAACTATCCAAGTAAGACAGCTTGCCAAGAATAACCCGACAGACCGCCCGGTCTCTTATAAGAACAGACATATGAGCATCTGATCGATCAAGAGCAGACCGCCAGAAATGAGCTCATATAACCCACCCGGACTCTTATAAGATCGGAGCCACATGAACATCCTGACATACCATAACTGTCCGCCAGAATGAACTCATTCAGACCACAGTACCAGACTGCCGAAGCGACCTACAGTATAAGACCGCCCGGTCAAAACCAGAACATGAGCACTTGGGCACAACCGGCAAACCAACAGTTCGCCAACACTAGAGACGCGCGAACACAAGGCCAGATCGCCATCCCAGATCACCAGTTTGCGCGGTCTCTGCGGTCTCCAAAATCAGACTGCCCGGACACTCCACTTCCACTTCAAAAATTTAATAAGGTTGGAGAGATAAAACCTGGTGGTTGAGCTACATAGACTTCTTCTTTTAAATCTCCATTTAAAAATGCTGATTTTACATCCATTTGATAGACTTTGAATCCCTTGTATGCAACATAAGCTAGGAAGAGTCTGATGGCTTCCAATCTAGCAACAGGTGAAAATGTCTGATCAAAATTTATGTCTTCCTCCTGTCTGTATCCTTGA
Organism: Dactylorhiza incarnata; assembly: GCA_033032865.1. Taxonomy (NCBI): domain Eukaryota; kingdom Viridiplantae; phylum Streptophyta; class Magnoliopsida; order Asparagales; family Orchidaceae; genus Dactylorhiza; species Dactylorhiza incarnata. The sequence continues at coordinate 31,058,339 of JAWHQI010000003.1, read as the reverse complement.
GCTACCAGCCTTGCCTTATTCTTTATAATCACTCCAGCTTCATCTATCTTGTTTCTGTAAACCCACTTTGTCCCAATAATATTATGCTCTTGTGGCCTAGGGACAAGCTTCCACACTTTGCATCTTCTGAATTGATTGAGCTCTTCTTGCATAACAATAACCCAGAATTGATCTTTGTTGGCCTCCTTAAATTTCTTAGGCTCTAGTTGTGACAGAAAGCTGAGGTGCATGCTTTCATTTAGAGCATTTCTTCTGGTTCTTACTCCATGATCAAGCTCCCTTATAATCTGGTCTGCTGGGTGATGTCTGAGTTGTCTTCCTGTCATGGGATGCCCTTTGAGGTTCTTCTATTTCAGTAATTCCTCAGTTGCTGCATCATGATTATCATCGTGACAATCTGTATTTTCTGTAGCTTCTTCTATATTTTCTGGAATGGAGTTCTGTATAGAGAGCTCTTCTTTTTCAACAGTCCCTTCTTCTCCTTCTTCTCTGATTTTCAGATTGTCCAGTACAGCGTCAATTTCATAGCCCTTGACTACACCTCTGTCAGATCCTCCAAATTTGACTTTTGGTCCATCTTCCATAGGTGTAAACTCCTTCAATAAACTTTTTGTTCAAGTCATATGCCTGGAACACCCACTGTCCAAGTACTACACCAGAGTCTTGGTGGTTCTTGGTCATACCTGCAAGATAGCTACACTTCCTTAGGATCCCAGTCTTTCTTGGGTGCTAGGTGCTTGTTAGAGAATGATTTAACAGCCTGCTTTCTAGTTGTCATGTAGGAATGATTCTGGACAGTTGGGTTGAACCAACAGTCTAAGGCAAAATGCCTACTTTTCCACAACATCAACATTCAAATCTATTATATCTAGATTTTCTTGTAGTGTTTGGTATGACTGGATTAGGTTGTTGCTTGACAGCTAACCTTCCCTTCTTGGAAGATGAAAGGTTTTCCACAACATGACAATTTCTGAAAGCCTTCACGGGAGGATTCTTTTGGGGTGCAGATAGTGCACTCTTCCCGAGGAAAGTTTGTCTCTTGCTTAGCCAGGTAGAAGGAAGCTTAAGACCACTGTCTATCTTCTGGATTTCTTTGCATCCATAGATGCTACTGTGATCATATGAATTAGTAGGTATGATCACTTTTCTAAAGATCGTCTTTCCTTGGGTAGATTTCCCATTGTTTTCACCTTGAGAGTATCCCAAACCTTGCTTATTTGTTTGTGAAAAGCTATCAATCAAGGGAAGAACAGTTTGTGGCTTGGAATAACTAGCCACAATTTTCTTTTCCTCTAAGAGTTTATCCTCCAGCTCTTTGATTCTAATATTCTTAAGCTTGATGACTTCAGTTAAGGTGTCAGTGCTCAGTGTGGAAATTGATAGTTTGGTTTTCTCTTGAGCTAGTTCAGTTACTTTCTCAAGCAGTTCATCTCTCTTGTCACTCAGGGAGATGATCTCAGCTGCTTGAGCCTTGTAGAGAGCTTTTGCTTTCTTAAGGGCTTCAAGTAGGGCACTAAATTTCTCAATATTATCAGTGTCATCTTCTCTTATTGTTGAAGAGGAGATGGCATCTGAATCTGTGTCAGATATGGTAGGAGAAGCTTTAGGGATTACCTGGTTGTGATGGGATTCATCACAACTTCCTCTTTCTGAAAATGCCATTGTTGCTATGTGGCTATCAGATTCTGATGATGATGACTCAATGTCACTGTCACTGAGGGTTCTGACATTCTTAGCTATAAATCTTTTCACCATCTTCCTACTCTTTGGGTGCTTCCTTTCTTCACTCTTTTCCTTTCTCTTGAGTGGACACTCAGTTATGATGTGTCCATGCTTCTTTGCAGCTGTAGCAAACAATAATAGAGGAAATATGATTGTTATGTATAGAACAATTCCTTTCTGATTTGTGTCTATTTCCAGACTTATCTTCTCTTCTTGAGCTAAATGGAGAATCTTCTTGTCTTCTATTCCCTCTTCTTCTGTTTCTTAGAAGTTTTTTAAACTGCCTTGTGAACAGGGAGAGTTCTTCATCAGAAAGATTAGAACTGGAGTTGTTGATGATCCCATGTTCTGAGATGCAAGCAGGTTCCACAGCTTTGTGCTTTCTTGAAGTTTCAGCTTTAAAAGACACTGTTCTTTCTCTACTAGAGGCCTTGGAGTTCTCCTCTTCAGATCTTCTGGTGTTCATCTGCAGCTCATATGATAAGAGTTTGTCAAACAGCTATTGGGGCTCCATATTTCCCAGATTGACAACTTCTCTGATGTCACCCAGCTTCATGTCCCATTCTTTATTTAGGGATCTCAGGAATCTATCATTTAGCTCATAATTTGTGAACTCCCTTTCATAGGTTCTGAGCCCATTAACAATTCTGAAGAATTTTGCATAACATGTGGCTATGTTATCTTTCTTGTCTTGCCTGAAAGATTCATATTCCTGATTTAGAAGGGATTTTCTGTCATCCCTGACTTATTCTGTTCCTTCCATGTATACAACAATTGACTCCCGCATTTCCTTTGTTGTTTTGCAGTGAATTAGGTTCTGAAATGTGGAGTCATCAATTGCATTGACAATGATGTTCTTAGCCTTTTTGTCCATGGTAACCAAAGCTACTTCATCCTTGGTGAACTGAGACAAAGTCTTAGGGACAGGGACAGTTGTTGGGTCCGCAGGGATTGTCATGGGAACAAAAGGTCCCTCTTCTACAGCCATATAGATTCTAGGATCAGAAGCTTCCATGTATAGTTTGATCATTTGCTTCCAGATGGCAAAATTCTCTTTGGTGCAGATTGGCAGCTTCAATGAACTCATCTCCTATTGATGTTCACCAGCCATAGATTGCCAATAACCCAAACTATTTTAGAGATCGTGTTCTAAGTTGTTAGGCCTTTGAACTCAACCTGCTCTGATACCAATTGAAAGATATGGGTTTGATTCAATCTACACCTAGAGGGGGGTAATTAGGTGTTTTCAAGGTTATTTGCTACATTAAAATTATTCAACAAAGCACAGAACAACACAGAAAAACACACAGAGATTTATAGTGGTTCCCTTCAAGGAAATGTGTCAAGAGGTAGTCCACTGTCCCTTATACCTATCTAGCAATGTGCTAGACTAGGCAACTTCTCCAATTCTCAGATCTTTTTCACTATATAGCAGATCTTACAACACATATCACAAAAGATCCTACCTCAGCCCTCACACAGAAAAGCTTACACTCATGCTCACAAAGAAACCTACAGGACTCAGGCTCACAAAGAACCCTACCAACTCAGATCTGTTTACAAGATCCTACAAGATCAGGTTCACAAAGAACCCTACAAGATGGAAAATGGTTTTTGTTGTTGAAGAAGAGAAGACTTCTAAGATAAAGCTTTTCACAGTTAGATCTCCTTCTTCTTCTTGCAGATGTAGGCTTAGTGAGTTTTGAATCACCCAAAGTCTTCTTGAATCTTCTTATGAATATATTTGGTTCAGCTTCTTGTACAGATAGAAGAAGATTCCTTCTTGTAGTCTTTACATCACAGCTAACTGAAGATTTTCTTGTACATGTCTTTTCTTCTTTCTAATCAAGTGTGAGAGTGAGAATTATCAGTTCTTCTGTAGATTTCGAAAATTTGAAATCTATTTATATTCCTCTGCACTTATGCATAAAGATCCTCAATCTTTTCCTTCCTTAATTAATTAGACCACCACAGAATGTATACTGAACCGGCAGAATAAAGCACCATAAATGCTTCCCTTTTTTTGAACTTGCACTATTTAGAAAAAAATAATATTCTTCTTAAATGATGTGTAAACGACTATATTCTGCATAAGATATATCATTAATTGTTCCTTGATTGGTGCACAAGATGGGCGGTGTGCACATTCCCTGAATACCAATTTCCAAGAAAGTTTGTACATTAAATGCAACTCTACAACTGTCAAGATGATAAGATTCTTTCAAGCCGATATCGTGTTGATCGTGTCGACGATATGTAATCTTTACGACGATATCGTCGACATACTTCCTTCTTCAAGAGTTTACTTGATATCTCAACGATATTGCTTCTTCTAGATGATATCGTCGAGATGTTTCTTTATATATGACCTAAGACTTATTCTTCAAGTTGATAATCTTTATTCAAGACGATATCGTCTTGATCTTCTAGATAATATAAGATCTTCAAGTCGATGTTGTCTACATGATTCTTCCTTCATAATCTTCTCCTCGATATGACTTCTTCTAGATGATATCGTCTAGATGATTCCTTCTACATGACATAAGCTTAATCTTCAAGTTGATAAGCTTTCTTCTCGACGATATCATCGAGTTGCTGTCTACACGACTTGACCTTTCTTTCTCAGCGATAAAGTTTCTTCAAGACGATATCGTCGAGACTGTCTCAACGGTATGTTCCTTGTCTCAACGATATGTTAGCTAAGGCTCAAACCGATATTTGACTTAGTGAACTTTTCACTTCTATATAGTTTTGGTACTGATAATATAGTCTTGATATACCTGTCACATCATGAACTAAAACACATATCAAAGACAACATAGCTTATCTATATTTGTTTTCCTTCTTCAAATCTAGGATCATTGAAGGCACAATACCTAACAATGCTATTGGCTGAAAAGAGAATACTTGTTAGCTATTCTAAGCCCAAGACTGTCCTGCCAATTATTGACAATTTTTCTGCACCATATAGAGGTGGTGTAGGATTTACTGAAGAGACAGCCAAGGGAAAGGCTTCTGAAGGCCAACCCACCTTTAAGAAGGTGCTGCTGGCATCTAATTCTTTGATCAGGATTCTGCATATGGTCATCTGACTAATGCCTACTCTTCTAGTGGCAGGAAGCTATCTACTACAAGCCGAAGAGCAGGCTTTGGGCCGAGTGCCTTTAAAGCACCTCATGAAGATTTTCAAATGAAGAATCCAGGTCCCTTTGTCTAGGGACCTGCAGGAACATCACCTAATAGAAAGGGGAAAGCAACTCCTGCCAAGCCTGCCCCTAAGAAGGTGAACCAGAAAATGGCGAGACTAGCTCCACAACACGCACATATTTCTGTGGTTCACCAAAGACCTATTAGGTTAGCTGTCTTCTCTCCTGCCCACAAGCACAACTATCCCTCCTAGATGGTAAGGCAGAAGAGAAGATACAATAGAAATGAGTGTTAATGTTGTGGTAAGATTGGATACTTTGCTTTGGACTGTTGGTTCAATCCAACAGTACCTAGAGCAAGAAAGGTGCAGGCCAATCAGATGTTTAGTTTCCTAGCTTATTTCCCTAACAGGAACCTAGGACCCAAATCTAATTGGGTACCGAAGGTAAAGTAATTCCTTTGTAGGTATCTCCAAAGGCCAACCAATCTCCTATTTGGTATTTAAACTGTGGTTGCTCTAGACATATGACTGGAGTAAAGAATTACCGGAGGGACTACACCCTAGTGGAAGATGGACCAATAGTGATATTTGGAGGTTCAGAAAGTGGGGTGATAAGAGGATATGGTAACATCTCCAATAGGTTAGTCACCATCACGAAGGTAGCTTATCTGTAGGGATTGAATCACAATCTCATAAGCATGAGTCAACTTTGTGATTTAGATTTTGTTATTGTTTTCTACAAGGATAAGTGTTTAGTTAAGAAGTCCTTGGATTCCGAGGCTAACTTAACTTGCACTAGGAGTGGAAATATTTATTGCTTTAATTTCTTTTATTCAGATTCTTCTAAGCCAGTGTGCTTTGTAGCTAATGAGAAAAAGGCCCTTTGTGTTCAATGTCATAAGAGACTTGCTCGCATTAACTATAAAACAATTAGCAATCTTTTCTCTCAAGACTTAGTTATAGATGGACTCAACATTAAGTGCATTAAATAAGGTTCATGTCAGGCATGTCAACTTGGCAAGCAAACGAGAACTAGCTGTAAGGGCATTACTATTAAAGACTCTACAAAGTGTCTTCATATGTTGCACATGGATCTATTTGGTCCTATATCAGTTCATAATTTAGAAGGGAAAGATTATACTCTTGTAGTAGTTGATGAATATTTAAGGTTCACTTGAGTTTTCTTCCTTAAAAGGAAGTCTGATACCTTAGACTACTTGAAGAATTTTGTCGGGCAAATCCAGAATGAAATGGGTTATACTGTTGTCAAATTCAGAAGTGACCATGGTATAGAATTTTAGTTAGGGGTCATGATAGAATTCTGCCAAGAGTTGGGTATCTCCCAAGAATTCTCCTCACCCATAACTCCTCAACAAAATGGAGTGGCTGAGAGAAAAAAAATAGAACTTTAATAGAGGCCAGCCTGACAATGCTCTGTGACTCCTCTCTACCAGAATTTTTCTGGGAAGAGGCTGTCAATACAGCCTGTCATGTGATTAATAGAGCCTCCATCATCAAAGGCCACAAGAAAACTCCTTATGAGCTTATGAAGGGCAGAAAACCTACTATATCCTACTTTAGAATCTTTTGTAGCAAATGTTATGTCCTTAATAATGGGAAAACCAAGCTAACCAAGTTTGCAGAGAAAAGCAGTGAAGGTATTTTGTTGGGTACAACTCTTATAGCAAAGCTTATATGGTGTACAACATTAATACTCAAGCAGTAGAAGAATCTGTACATATTGTATTTGATGAGACTAGCCTTATTCAGAAAGGCTGGTCTAGTTCTTTAGTGGATGTAGGTATAACTGAGAGAATGAAGAACCTATCCATTGAAGACAAAGTTAAAACTTCAGTAAAAGTCAAAGATCACACAGCTGCAGTAGACTTGGAAGAAGATGTTGTGGTAGTATTTGATACAGTAGAGGAAGCACAACCTGCAGAACTAATCATAGAAGAAATCCCCAGAAGACTGCCAGCTGCATCATGACCCATCAGGCATCATCCACAGGAGCAGATCATAGGAGATGCCAGTCAAGGAGTGTTGGAAAAGAGAAGGGCCTTGAATGAAGCCATGTATTTAAGTTTCCTTTCTAAAGTTGAACCCAAGAAATTTGAGGAAGCAAATTCAGATCCATTCTGGATTGGAGCCATGCAGGAAAAATTAAATCAGTTCAAGAGATGCAGAGTGTGGAACTTAGTCCCTAGACCCCAAGGACACAATATCATAAGAACCAAATGGGTCTACAGGAATAAGTTGGATAAAAATGGAGTGATTACAAAGGATAAGGTTAGGCTAGTTGCAAAGGGATGTAGACAAGAAGAGGGCATAGACTTTGACCAAACCTTTGCCCCTGTTACAAGATTGGAAGCCATTTGATAATTTCTGACCTATGCATCCCACAAAGGATTCAAGGTCTACCAGATGGATGTGAAGTCAGCTTTCTAAATGGTGATCTCAAAGAAGAGGTGTATGTAGAGCAGCCCTAAGGTTTTGGTGATTCTGAACACCCTGATGTTTATTTTCTAAAAAAGGCTTTGTATGGGTTAAAACAAGCTCCTAGAGCCTGGTATGAAACCTTGTCAAGCTTTCTCATTGAGAACAAGTTCTCAGGGGGGAAGATTGACAAGACATTGTTCCTAAGGAAAGTAAAGGGAAAGATCTTGCTAGTGCAGATCTATGTAGATGACATAATATTTGGCTCTACAAATGATCATCTCTGCAAAAAGTTTGCAAACTTGATGTAGAGAAAGTTTGAAATGAACAGTATGGGAAAGCTCAAATACTTTCTAGGTCTCCAAGTGAAACAGTCTAAAGATGGCATATTGATGAGTAGGATTTGTGCATATTTTTATTATAGTATTTAGGATAATTTTTATATAATTTTATAAATATTATTTATATTTTGGTTAAAAATCACTTCTTTTATAATTTCTGTTCTAAATATAGTTGTATTTTTGTTTTGCAGATTTTCTGGAATTTTGCTCAAAATTGACAGTATATGCCCTAGGTCACGCCCATGACCAAGGGCGTGTAACCATAATTTCAGTCCAGAGTTGATCCTGCACAGTTTGAGCTAGTCCACAACAAGTCACGCCCTTGGCCACGCCCGTGACTCAAAGGTCACGCTCGTGACCTAGGGCGTGTAAACATTGAATCTTCCCAGCGGAGCTGCCGTCGAGATGTGGAGATGCCGTCGAGAAATTGACTCAAGTCATGCCCGAGACCCAATTATCATGGTCGCGACCTTCCGCGTGATCCCTGCTCCTTGCCATGCCGAAATCAAGCCCACGCTACATTAATTGAAGCCGTCCAAGTACACGCTCGTGGCCCAAATGTCACGGGCGTGTAATTTCCTTTTCCATCACGCCATCACGCAATCGCCCACGTCGATGTCCCAGCTGAGCAGAACAACCATTACACGGCCTTGGTCATGCCCGTGACCGAGGGCGTGTAATCTCAAAATTTCTCCTATAAATTCAGAGGCTCCATTCCAAAAAATGTCTCATCTTCCCCCTGCCCATTTGGGCTGTTCTTATATAGTTTTTCTTTATTTTCATGTTTTAGGTTTATTTTTTTATTTTAAGTAATTTCCTTTCTCAAGCTTAGTTTTATTTCTTGTAATTTTATTTCATGCAAGATAGTTTAGTTCCTTTTCCATGCAATGTAATGTAGATTTCATTTTATGTAATCTCTTTTTATAGTAATGAAATTTTAAGCACTTTTTTATTTATGCAAAATCTCCTCCTTCCTCCTTAATTCTCTTCTTTCCTTTATTTTTCCTTTAGCAAGTATTTAGTTGTTCTTGATTTTTGCAAGCTTTGATTTGAATTCATCTCTTTACCTTATTATTGTTTCCTCTCTCCTTCGATTTATTCTCGAAAAATAACGATATCGAGTTCATATGTCGGTTATGAATTTCGGTATTTGTTTTCGTATTCTAGTTAGCCGAGAGGCTCGTGCGTACAAATCGATCACTCGAGAATAAAAAAGAGTTGCACGCACCCCTCGAGAGAGGATGACGTAAATCTTCTGGATAGGAGTCAAACCCAATAGTGGGATTCACCTCGTTAAAGCGAGTATTAGGTGTTTCAGTTATAGAACGAAAGTTCGGCCGATCAACATAATCTCAGGTGGGCGCATTCCTCGAGAGAGGTGCATTCATAAGCTAGGAATCTCCACGGTTAAGGAATAGAGTAGAATGATAATATTTATCTTTTTAATTCATTTCAAAGGGAGTTTGAATCAAGTTTTATTTATCTTGTTCTCTTTTATTTAGTTTTAATTACTTCTCTTTTTCCGCTCTCTCCGATAGAATAATAATTTGCTTTCTCGAAGTAGAAGTACTCAACAAACCCGTGTTTAATACAACCTTGATATTTTTTTCTTAAGTATCCTATACTATAGACGATAAGGTACGCTTGCCTTCATTGGATATAGAATTGGAGAACATCAACAACGAATCTTAAATTCTCACAAATCTGAATTCAACAAATTTTTATATCACATATTCATCTCACAGACTAAGTTCACTAGAGAGCTAGTCAAGAAATTTGGGTTGGAGAGTGCTTCTTCCATGAAGACTCCCATGGGATCTAATGTGTCTCTGGACAAGGATGAAAAGGGAATACCATTTGATGAAACCAAGTACAAATGCATGATTAGATCTTTGCTTTACCAAACTGACTGTAAGCCTGATATAATGTATGCCACATGTGTGTGTGCTAGATACCAGGTGAACCCCAATGAATCTCATCACTCCTCTGTCAAGAGGATCTTAAGATACCTCAAAGGTACACCCAATCTTGGCTTATGGTACCCTAGAAACAATGATTGTGAGCTAACAGAGTATTCAAATGCAGATTATGCAGGGTGCTAGGAAGATAGGAAGAGCACTTCAGGGACTTGCCAATTCCTTGGAGGAAGAATCATTTCATGGAGCAGCAAGAAGCAAACAAGTGTGGCAATCTCTACAACAGATTCAAAATATTTATCTGCATGGAGTAGTTGTGCTCAATTGTTGTGGATCCAGCATCAGCTACAAGACTACAGTCTATAGATGACCAAAACACCCTTGTTTTGTTACTCATCTAGTGACATCTCAATTGCTAAGAACCTTATCTCACATAGCAGGATTAAGCACATTGAGATCATATATCACTTCATTAGGGAGCACATGGAGAATGAAGATATCATCCTTGAGTTTGTCCCTACAGACAAACAAGAGGTTGATATATTCACAAAGCCCCTAGATGAAGCTAAGTTTAACTTCTTCAAGTTTCAATTGAGGATGTTGAACTTAGAATAAATTCTAACTCAATTTCAATTTGCCATCATCTATTTATAGTCACTGATAACATATATGCTGAATATTGCAGGTACCTTTCAAGAAGTGATGGAAATTCACTAAGTCTAGAAAATATTTGTGCCTCGTCTCAACGGCATCATTAGATGTCTCGACGACACTACAAGAATCTCAGCGACATAATGTATATCGTTGTAACACAACCCGACTACTTAAAACAATATTGGATCTTTCAATCTGAGTCATTTGATGATTGATTAATCAAATCAAATAGTATGAATAGGTACGCGCCCCTTCATTTACCTCTAGTATAAATAGGAGGAATAATGTTTACGACAAACTTACACTGTCATTTGCCCTAAGTCCTTTCTGCGATAAACTCTCATTCCGTTCTCGACATACATTTATTCTCGTCAACTTGATTTCATGGCTCCAAATAAGGACAAAGAAAAGGAAGATGCATCTATGATTTCTGGATGTGAGCTACTGCAGGGAGGTTTCAATAATTGTTCAGAAGAAATTTGGTCAGTGATAGGGTTGCTTGAAGCGGCAGGATTGGAATATATGTTAAGTGAGTCGTGCGTCCTCATGCATAGAGAGTTGCTAGAGTTCAATGAAGAAGCTCAAATTAGTCGTTCTGAAACTTCTGTGAAATCGAAGGTGGCCGGCAGGAAGGTGAAAGTGTCTGCTAAGAGCCTGAGGAAGGCATTGTGATTTTCACGGTTGGACGCATGAGAACAAGATGAAGATATGACAGGTGAAGACTACACTGCAGGTTAAACCTGGTATGGTAGGAATGACAAGACCTATGGGTCGATTAAAAGGGTTGAATTCAATCAGCGAGGGAAGCTATTGACGAAATATAGTAGGAAAAGTGATGATTTGTAAGCTAGGTTCTCATGATAGAATCTCGAAACAGATGTTCAACATAATGTGCAGACTCATTCTATCTAAGAGGACTGATTGGAGAAATCTTATGTTTCAAAGATTCAAGGGAAATTTGAAGAACCCAAGTTTTGGAAGGATTCTGTCTCTTTTTCTTCTGAGTTCTATTAGGGAGAACCTGAAGAGGAAGATGGGAGCACCACTTCACTACTCCAAGAAGCTGGACTCCAAGATGCTGGAGAGATGGAAAAGGGTGATTTCAAAATCCCCTAAAGCTAGCAAGGCAGTTCTAAAAGAAAAGCAGAAGGTTGTGCAGTCTAATGATTCTGAGGAGGAAGAAAGAACTTCCAGCAGTTCTGAAGAAGTAGTTCCATCTGTCCCAAACCCTGCTCTGATTGAGGGTGAGAGCTCTCAAGTTCAGATAACACCTCAGGTTAATGTTGAGGGGGAATCCTTGTCAAGGAGGTCTGTCCAAATGTCAAGTCAAGTTGAGGGGGAGCCCCTACTAGGGAGATCAGCCCAAGACACTGCAGTTGTTGAGGGGGAGACCTATCTGGGGTACTATGCCCTGGATGATCTAAGTGGAAGTGAAGCTGCTGAAGATAGATTGGCTGCTGAAGATAGAAGTGGAAGTGGTGTTATTGGATAAGTTGGAACTTCTGTAGAAGGTAGAGATCATGAAGATGTTGGAAGAGAAGCTAAGAAGAGTGCTGGAAATGAGACAGAAAAGGATGGTAGTGAGCTATCCAAGAAAGTGAATGGAGAAGAGCCTGGAAAGCACCAAAAAACAATTCTCACTGGACTTGACCTGGTGTTATTCAAAGGCATGGAAGTTGTATCAGATGAAGAGAAAATGCTAATAGATTCTCCTGGTTTCTAGTTTGTTGATAGTGATTCTGAAAGTGTCTCCAGGAGATTTTCTGCCCCTGAAGATGCTACTACTGAACCATCCAATGCACAATCAGGATCCTTATTTAACATGCTGACAGCACTGCTAGATGTGCAGAGGATAAATATGGAAGAATTTGTTCTGAAGACAGTTGAAGGGTTGGGGAAGGAGCTGAAGGATGAGCTTCAGGTTGTCAAAGATGATATGCATCATCTCAATACTCAGCAAACTCACTTTCTTCACTTAACAACTCCAACCATGGACACTATTGTTGATCAGCTGAATGTAACTCATCATACATCCCTCCAAGTTATTCACAATCATGTAGCCATGTCAGAAAATATGCAAGAAGTTTTTCAACAGGTCACAAATTTTGTGGGTCAGGATAGACAGACTGTAGTTGATAGAATGGACCTTGATACACAAATGCTAGATGATCATCTGCTACAAGTCAGAAATTCTCTTCTTTAGACTGAACAGAATCTTCATGAGAGAATTAACTTGGTGCAAGTTACCCTAGATAATCACATTGCAGAAGAAGTCATAAACGGGGAGAAGGTTGTGATAAATGCAAGCTCCCATCAGGCAATGTGGGCAGTTGATCATGTTAATCAAGCCATGAAACTTACCACCTCTATGTATGATATGGAAGAACCTTCTGAGAGTACTGATTCAGAGGAAAATGTTGTTGAAATAGGAGACTCTTCAACCTTCAGGAATAGGAAGAGAACAGAAAGTAGAGAGTACGGGAAAAGAAGGTCGAGGGAAGTTGAGCTAGATCCTTAGTTCAACAGGTGGAGTCCTACTTCTAGGGATCTCATTACAGAGGGATGGACTGAATTTGGATATCCCAAGGTTGGCTTAGAAATATTCTATTACTCTGTTGATTGACAAATTCATATGAGAAAAGAGGAGAAGAGGAGAAATCATAAACTAGCTTTTCCTCATGGTCCTCCTCCTGCTCCTAAAAGGATCCCAAAGCCAAGGAGTTTCTATGAATGACAAATTAGAAAAGGAAAAGGCAGTAGCAACAGAAGCTAGAAGGATCAGATATCTAAGGATGTTTGTCTTGAGATTGGATAGGTCAAATGACTTTGTTAAATTTGTATAAGACATTATCCTTCATTTATACAATGTTGGTGGTTGAATCCTTCTGTGTCCTATTTAATTTTCCTTATTTGATTCTACTTGTTATCTGACATTTATCAATGAGGTGCGTTATCACTCTTCAAATATGAGGAGATTGTTGGGAACAGTGTCCAGCAATGTTCCTGACCTGAAGAAGTGCTCAGGTCAATGATAAAAGCATTGTGTATTTGATATTCTATCTCATTTATGAATGCAGTGTATAGTTAATATGTCCAGTGCTTCTCAAATCTCTCTAAGTCCAAAATTGTTGAGAAGGACTGGACATATCGTTGAAACAGAATAAGGCTATCATTGAAAAGGTTGCTTTGTAGAGATACTTCAGGAGTTAGAAGTGGAATTCACTAAGTTAAATATCGTCGTGTATATAACACTCACACAAAGATATCGTCTTGATCACTCGTAGAAGGCAGTAGAAGAAGTTAGTCAAGAGTCATCTTGACAATAAGAAGATCACGATGATATCGTCATGTCAACATGGTATACACGATGATATTGTTGTGAGGTCTCAAAGAAAGTATGTTAAGGTAAATATCATCATGTCAACAAGGAACACACGACAATATCATTGTGAAAACTCAAAGAAAGTATGCCAAGTCAAATATCATCGTGTCAACAAGGTGCACATGATGATATCATTGTGAAGACTCAAGAAGAATCAGCTATGTCATATATCAGAGATATTGTTCATATCATCAAAACAGACCAAGATTTTTCAAAACACATTGTCTGCATTTAATGTCGTCGTCTAAGGGACCAATCATCAGATGTCATTAAGGAATGGGCTTCTGACAATCAAGAGACCTCAGAGTAAACCGTTAGACATCCTTGTCATATATAATGATAAGATATTAGCCCTAAAGAAAACATAGAGAACTAACGAATCAAAAGATTATAATGGCCATCAGTGTTGGAACCGAGAATCGGCCCAACGAGGAGTTCGGACCCCTAAGAGGGGGCAGCTAGCACTTACTTGTCCTGTTAAAGAACTTGACTGAAGATTTAGAACTAAACACTGACATTTGGTTGCAGCGCGGAGGTCCCCCCACACATCCGGAAGATCTTATAGCACTTCCCCTCCCAAGCCAAAGCTGAAGTTGGGCACCTTAGAGAGCCTGAGGAGCTAACCAAAGTCCTGAGGAGGAAGAAGCTAAAGAATCTGGAATCCTCTCCAAAGGTGGCCTTCATGGTCTATATATAGCTTTTCTCTACTAGGTCTTCTAATAGCGCAACTCCGCCTTTTGGGTTTGTTAGATGCACCCCAAAATAGTCTGCCAACATCCAAGCTCGTAAAGAAAAGTCCAACCCATGGTGTTCACTGGTCAGTTGCTGTCCTGGCAGGAATCTTTGGTGGGCCCCATCCCCAGCATTATAAATACCACCAATCGTAAGCGATGGGGAAATTCTCACTTTCTTCACATTCTTTCGTCGTCGACTATTGTAGCCACAAAAATGCCCATGTCGCAAGAAGCCCAAACTCAGCTAGATGTTGTGAGGGTGAGCAGACGGTCTCTTACCATCGAATTTGCTCCCTGGATCGGTTGACGGGCCCCTATTCCATCCCCAAAGTCCAAGAAAGCGAAGACGGTCACACGCCACCCAGGGGAGGATGGATCCTCTCTCTCGGATCTACCACCTGACACTGGTCTCGCCTAGCAGGTATATGAGTTGATGGCCTTTATCTCCCCTGAAACAGGTTTAAAAACATTTCTTGCTTGCAGAACGCGCTCCTCGAGGAAGAACTCATGGGCGAGGGCCTGATGGGTACTCGCCCTCAATCCCCTAGGAGGGCTGGTACTGCGGCCAAGGACACGGACCCAACAACCTTGCACGACTCCTCGCCATGGCCTGGTGAGCTACTCGCCTTCCTACCGACGAACAGGCTTACCTTGGCTGCTGACTCCCCTCTGTTGTTGCCTCTCATAGGCACCCTCCTCGCAACACCCGGGAAATGCACCCCCCTAACAGGGTCGCCGGCTCTACCGGATGCGACCATCTCCATCCCAGGATTTGGCCTTCTAGGACAAAAGAGCCCTGTTAGCTCGCCGCCTGCCACCTTTTGGATCGCTAGTAACACGTTGCACCCCCTGGCCTGGGGAAATCTGTTACGCTTATGAAAGTGCACAGTGTGCCTCAGAGTATTCTCTAGAGGGGGGTGAATAGAGTTTAAAATATTTTATACCCTAATTATGCATACATAATAAAAACTGTAAGTATTATGCACCCAGTAAAACCAAAGACGTAGCTTCGAATTTCTTCTTAGCTTTGGCTGAACTCAGATGTCGACGTTACGTCGATTACTTATCGACATACCCGTCGAGTTGAAGCCTTGGACTTGATCTCTTAACTTCTACATCAAATTGTAGTTGACGTCGCGTCGACTTCTCAGATAGCTTCGACTAGCTCTTCCTCCTGTGTTGAGATCCTTTCGACATTGCGTCGACTTGACTTTATACTTCGACAACCTGAATAAGTTGCTCCGACTTCTAGTCAGAGTTACGTCGATATCCAATCAAAGTTGCATCTACTTTTATTCGACGCAAGTCTTAACTCAACTTGTTTTGTGATTGTTTTGACTTGGTCCTTACACTCTAAGTTGAGTGTGACATCCTAAGAAATCTAATGACCAGTTTACCCTTACTATACAATGTGGGTTAAAAACCTAGGAGGTAAAATCATTTATAAGTAATTTGTTAAGTTAAATCACAAGGGGTTTTTCCCAATAGTCTCCTCATATTTATCTTAACAAATTTTACATAATGTTTTAAAGTGATTTTACACATTCTTTTATATAAATAGAAATACATACAAGACAATATAAACAATAAAAGTCACAAATGAATGGACTGGTAAACAGAAGAGCTTCTTATTAATATAAGCAAGTGTTTTTCAGAATTACCCAAGGAATAATCTACTTTCTTCCCTTAAGAAAAGTAGATAAGGCCTTATAGACCTTTCTGAATTTCCTCTCCACATATTTAAAATTGTTGGTGTGGCTTTCTCTGAGTTCATCTGGATTCTCTCATGTCCCTTGAACAGCTTTTCCAGATCAACTTCAGTTTTAGGATGAACATCTTTAAGTTTGAAGCCCAGGCCAAGAACTTTAGCAGTCATCAGTTGTATGTCTTCCAAATCTAAGTCATCTGACCCAGGATCTGGATCTGGATTTGGTACAATAAAAATTGATTGTGGTTTTCCAGAAGTTGAAGTTCTCTTGAATATAATCTTCTTTTTCTTTATAGGTAGTTATTCTGCATTCTATTTCTTCTGGGGTGGCTGCTCTGCTTCCTCTGGATCACATCCAATACCTCCTCGATGAAGTTACCCTATTCCTTCCAACATTTTGGCTTGAGGATTTCTTGCAGTATACTTTGTAGGGTCAAAAAGTGTGCTTGGAATTTTGATTGTTTCCTTGAGTTGTTCTTTCTCCACAAAGTTCTTTCCCTTCTTTAGCCTTTCAATAAACTGTTTTCTCTTTTCTTCAATCTCTCTTTGAGAGGCTTCATACTCATACATATCTCTTTCTCCAATCTCCTCCAAAGCTTTGTTAAGTTCTGGATCAGTATATGTTTCCATTCTGTTCTATGGGATTTCAATCCTCTCATATGTTTTATGATAGGACTTGTCCTTTTTGAGTTGCTTCCTTTGTTCTTTTGTATACATTTCCCAGATTGGCAGCTTTTCTCTACCCCCTCTTCGTCTTCCTCTACCTCTGTATGGAGGTCTTCCTCTGTATGGAGGTGTTGGGAGAATTGGCTTAGATGCTGGAATAGGATTAGGTGGAGGCTGAGATGGAGGTGAGAACCGAACTGGAGCTGGATCATATGAAGCAGTTACAAGGTCCTGATCAGCCACCATGACTGTAGAAGATACTATTTTGGATTCTTCAGAGAAACCCTGAATGCTAGTGCATCAGAAATGGATGGCAAAGTGTCTTCATGGAACTATTGCAAACTCTTTAGGTAGGTCTGATCATCTGAGATTATAGGAATCTCCCCCTGAATCGATGACTCCCCATGTGTTGAAGGCAGGATCCTTGGAGAAGTTGGCTCCCCCTGAATTACTGAATCTTCAGGATGCATCTTAGAGGTAATGGTTGGCTCCCCTTCAGAGATAAAGAAGAGTGGGATTGTTGTGGTGTACACTGAGTCTTGAGGAGGTTTGTACTCTAAATCTTGAGGAGGACTGGTGACATACTTCTCCCCCTGATGTATATCGTTGAACAAGGATATAAAAGCATCAGCAAGCAGACTCACCGACCTTACTTTTTCATCAAGGTCTTTGATTTTAGCAGTAAGGTGTTGTAACTTTCTATGTTGAGCACTAATCATTCTATAACAGTCTTTTGAAAAATTGAGATAGAGGGAGCTGAAGTGAGAGAGCAAGGTCTCTAGGGCTTGATCAATTGTTTCAACAATGTCTTGTTGACTAGGAGGAGACACCATTGATGTCATGCGAGTACCTGCACTGAAATAGAAATAGATACGAAGAAAGGAAAGTGGAGGAGAGCAAGAGGGAGAAAATTCAAAAAGCACAATAGAATCGAATGCTTAAGTTGCTTTGAGTAGATGAATCGTCGCAACTTAGGGTTATATTCCAAGCAACGTCGAAAAGAGCTGAATTCAGCACGCCAAGACATGTTGATGCGCGCGTTTTGACAAGTCGACGGAACGTCGGGTTGAAGTCGACGTGGCTCCGAAATATAATCATCAACAATGATATCAACGTAAGCGTCGATATGTATTCGATGGTACGTCGAGTCCTATTCGAATAAGCTGTCCCAGGATGCTCTCGAAGCTGACGTCAAGTGGAAGTCGACGGTACGTCGATTTCAATTTGATGCAGCTCCGAATAAATAGATATGTTATTTTTCGAAATTCTTACTTTTTTTCCCAGTAATAACTTTATATAAAAAATAGATCTTTATACATAATAAGTGTGACCTACAATGCTTCATCAAGCATTCCCAGTGCATTGATGAAGAACTTGTGCTTACTTTCATCAAGTGACTTAGTGAAGATGTCAGCCCTTTGAATATCAGTGGAGATGTATTGAAGGTTAATCTTACCTTTCCCAACATTGTCCCTGAGAAAGTGGTGTCTTATCTCTATATGCTTAGTTCTGCTGTAGAGAACAGGATTGGAAGCTATAGAAATAGCACTAGAGCTGTCACAGAATATTGTAGAATTGACAAGAGAAAAGTTGTAATCTAACAACGGATTTTGCATCCACAATATTTGTGAGCAGCAGCTTTCTGCAGCTATGTACACAGCTTCAGCTGTAGAAGTGGATATTGTGGTTTGCTTCTTGCTAAACCATGAGATCAGTCTAGCTCCCAGGAGCTGACATGTTACTGAGGTGCTTTTTCTGTTCATCTTGCATCCAGCATAGTCTTCATCTAAATAACCAACTAATTCAAATCCAGATTTAGCTGGATACCACAAGCCAAGTTCAGGTGTACCCTTTAGATATCTTAGTATTCTTTGTACATAACTCATGTGGGATTCCTTTGAATCAACCTGATACCTAGCACATATACAGGTAGCAAACATTATATCAGGTCTGCTAGTTGTCAGGTAGAGAAGAGAGCCAATGACTGCTCTATAAGTCTTCTGATCAAAGCTCTTACCGTTTTCATCTCTATCCAAAACAGCATTAGTAGCCATGGGGGTTTTCATAATAGAGGCATTTTCCATCCCAAACCTCTTGATGAGTTCTCTGGTATACTTGGATTGAGATATGAAAATGTCATCTGCATTTTGTCTTACTTGAAGACCAAGGAAATAGGATAGCTCCCTCAAGCTACTCATTTCAAATCTTGACTGCATTAGGTAAGCAAACCTTTTGCAGAGAGATTGATCTTTTAACCCAAATATAATGTCATCTACATATATTTGTACTAGCAATAGCTGATTCTTATGTGCTCTGGTGAAGAGTGTTTTATCCACTTTCCCTCTTTCAAAGGAGTGTTTTAGAAGGAAAGTGGATATGGTCTCATACCAAGCTCTTGGAGCTTGCTTGAGACCATACAGTGCTTTATCTAACCTATACACAAAAGAGGGAAATTTTGGATTGACAAAACCTGGGGTCTGCTCCATATACACTTCTTCTTGAAGAGTTCCATTTAGGAATGCACTCTTCACATCCATCTGATAGACTTTGATCTTCATGTGAGTAGCATATGCCAAAAACATTCTGATGGCCTCCAGCCTTGCTACTGGAGCAAATGTCTGGTTGAAGTTAATCCCCTCCTCTTGCATGTATCCTTGGGCCATAAGTCTGACCTTAACCCTGATTATGGCTCCTGTTAAATCCATTTTATTTTTGAATACCCACTTGGTGCCTATGACAGGTAATTCTTTGGTCTTTCAACTAATGTCCAAACCTTGTTCCTCTCAAACTGTGTTAGCTCTTCTTGCATATCAGATATCCAGTGAGCATCATTGTCTGCTTCTTCAAACTTCTTGGGTTCATACGAAGAGAGGAAGCATTGTAGCATTGTTTCACTTCTGAGTTGTTTCCTTGTCTTGACTCCAACTGTCAAGTCTCCTATAACTTGTGTTGAAGGATGATCCTTTAGGTCATCCTGGATCTTGTTGAATTATCTAGGAGATTCTCTTCTTCCTGAGGAACCACTTGCTCAGTGACAGTGGGGGCTCCATCCTCATTCACTAGAATGATCTCTGTTGCTGGCAATTCAGGTGCTGTGATTTCCTCTTCATCTGCTGCAGAATCTTCATCTGAATCAAAGTCAATCTTCTGTTTCCCTTTGTCTTGACACACTGATGGATGGTCCATTATGCTTAGCCTTTAAACTTGTTCTGCTAGCTGATCTTTTTCCTGCAAAATAGTGCTGGTGGAAGTTTCCTTCCCCTTGTAAAACATGTTAGTTTCATCAAAAATGATATGCACAGACTCCTCAATTTTGAGAGAGCTCTTATTATAGAACCTATAGGCCTTGCTTGATGAGGTATATCCCAAGAATATCCCATCATCAGCCTTCTTGTCAAATTTGGCAAGATGACTTTTCTCATTGTTGAGGATAAAGCAAGTACACCCAAAAATCCTAAAGTAAGTGACTATAAGTGTCTTTCCCTTCAATAACTCATATGGAGTCTTCAACTTAGTCTTGTGGATGAGACTTCTATTCAGAACATAGTTGGCAGTATTTACTGCCTCAGCCCAAAAGGACTTTGGCAAGTTGGATTCAGCTAATAATATCCTTCCTGATTCAATTAGGGTTCTATTTTTCCTTTCAGCCACCCCATTTTGTTGGGGGGTTCTAGGAGCTGAAAAACTTTGTCTTATCCCTTCATCCTCACAGAATCTACAAATTAATTGATTTTTCATACTCAGTACCATGATCACTTTTGATCACAGCAACCTGAGTATTGAATTCAGATTGAATCTGTCTAATGAATCATGAGATGATCTTGAAGGTGTCTGACTTAGCTTTTAGAAAGAACACCCAGTTGAACCTAGAAAAGTCATCAACGATGACTAAAGTATAGGACTTACCTGCTAAGCTTTGAGTGGAGATGGGACCAAATAGGTTCATGTGCAACAGGAATAGGATTTTGGGGGAATCATTCTTACCAATTGGTTTGAATGATGCGTTTATCTACTTTTCTAGTTGGCAGGCTCTACAAGGATGGTATTTATTGAACTTACCAGTTGGTAATCCCCTTACTAGGTTGAGATTGGAGAGTTTGGCAATGGTCTTAAAGTTAATGTGACTAAGCCTCCTATGCCACAGCTCACTATTTTCTAACTCGGAGTTGAATTAATAGATCTCAGACTTTGTGTACTCAAAGTCTATAACATAGACCTTACCTTTCCTAAGACCAGTCAATACTATTTGGTCAGTCCTAGAGCTAACTATATGACACAAAGACTTAGTGAATACAACTTTGTATTCACCATCACATAGTTGGCTAATACTTATTAGGTTATGTTGAAGTCCTTCAACATAAGCTACCTAAGAAAAAGAGACTTCCCCAATCCTGAGCAAACCATATCCTTTGATTTGATCAGAGTGGGAATTCCCAAAAATTAACTTAGGCCCTTCCTTGGCCTTGAAGTTCTCCAGCAGTTCTTTTGCTCCATTCATATGCGTGGAGCATCCACTGTCCAGATACCACTACTGGTTTGTGGTTGAACAGTCTCCCTTCTGCACATGAAATCAACCATTAGTATAGACCCTCACATGTTGGGGTCTCTTTCTTCTGTCATCATATGGAGTTATGAAGAGTGAGAAAGTATTTCAATATACACCTTAAGGTGAGGAAGTGCAGCATTATTATGCCAGCAATGTTTGGCTATATGTCCAAGTTTAGAACAGCAGAAACATCTAGGAATAAATGTAAAGAGTGGTTTAGATGTTTGATAAATCTTTCCAGGAAACATGCGTCGAGAAGAAATCGATGCATCTTTAGAGTTGCGTCGAATGTAATTCGACATGTCTGCATAGTTTCGTCGATAATAATTCAATGCAGAATATTGGTTGTGTCGAATATAATTCGACGGACCTTCATACTTGCTTCGAATTGATGTCGAAGCATATGCTGAACTCCGTCGAGTTGCACTCGACGCATCTCTAAAATTGCGTCGAGTTATATTCAACGTATGATTCTTTTTATTAAGCTTTTTATTATTTTTATTTGATTTTTCTAAAGGGTGTTTGCCTAAGATCCCTGGTTGATTACCAATGTTTGTCCTATTAAATATGGTGAGTTTATTAGGGTTATTATTATTATGATCTTCACATGATTCTGAAATATTATTAGGTCTAGACCTAAATAATGTTACAGGATTTTCCCAAGCAAGTTTGCTAGGGATTGGTGTGCTAGTGGATGGTAGTGATTCCTGATCAAGATGATCAAATCTCTTGGAGAAATTTTGTGAGATATCTTTAAGCTTTTGAATCCTTCCATTTAGGGAGTCCTCAAAGACTTTTGCCTTTGTGAATTCTTTCTTTAGATCTGAATTTTCATTATCTAATATATATAATTCTTTTTCTTTCTTATATAGTTTATCTCTCAGATCATAGTTAAATGAGTACAAATTATCTTTTCTAAGGTTTTCTAGTTCTGTTCTAATTATTTTAAGTTCCTTTTGGTTATTAATATAGTCTTGACAGAATTCTTTAAAGCATTCTTTAAAATCTATTGAGGAAAAGTCCAAGTCATCAAAGATTGTTACCTCATTCTCAGCAGTGGAGTCTTCCAGAGCCATTAAGCAGGCTTCTTCTGGTCCACACTCTTCACTATCATCAGATGTGTAGGAGCTTGATTCAGAGTCTGAATCACTCCAAGTTTTAGCAATGAAACATTTCCCTCCTTTCTTGTCCTTCCTCCTGAAGGATTTCTTCTTGTGCTCCTTCCTCTGCTTGTTGTTCATGTTCTTTTCTTCCTCAGGAAACTAAGTGGCAAAGTGTCCTGGTTTTCTGCAAGAAAAACAAATAATCTCCTGTTTAGGAGTTTTGTCATACTTTGGCTTGCTTGAACTCCTCTCTTTCCTTCTGGAGTCCTCTGTCCTGACCCACCTCTTGAATCTTCTAGCCAAGAGATTGAACATCTCTTCTTCAGTGGTGGAGGACTCTGCTTCAGCAGTCTTCAATGCAAGAGTCCTTTCTTTAGGAGTTGATATTCTCTCCTAGGCTTTTGACTCAGCCCTGCTTTTCAGTAGGAGCTCATAGGACTTGAGCTTTCCCAACAGAGCATCAGTTGATATCTCTCTGAGGCATCTAGAATCTCTAATAGCCCAGATTCTAGAGTCTCGTGTGCTTAGGAAGCACTTGAGGAGCTTGTCATTAATTTTTGTCAGAGAAATTTCTTTGTCAAGCCCTCTCAGCTCATTTATGATGATGCTGAATCTATCATACATTTCTGTTATGCTTTCATCAGCCTTTTTCTTAAAGTTCTCATATTGGGATATGAGAAGAGACTTTTTGTCTTTTCTTTCATCAGAGCTGCCTTCAACTAATCTGGAGAGAGATTCCTAGATTTCTTTGGCAGAGTTGCAGTCAGCAACTTTTTGAAATATGTCATCTGACATAGTTGAGACTAGAATGTTTATGGTCTTGGCATCACATGCCTTGACCTTCTTCTCAGCATCATTCCATTCTGCTATGGGGGGACTGAGGTTTGTGTGACTTTTCCACTAGCATCTTTCCTTACTGGGACTGGGGGACCTGTAAGGATGACATTAAAAATTTCTTCATCAATGAAGTTCATATAGAGTTTTATTCTGGCCTTCCAGAGTGTAAACTTGTTCAGATTACACATTTGAGGTCTTGTTGAAGCATAATCCTTAGAACTCATTTTATTTAAAAATGAATAAATGAGAGTGGGAGATCTTTTGATCAAGGTGTTAACCTTTTAATGATCAACCTATCTCTGATACCAATTGAAAGTGCACAATGTGCCTCTGAGTATTCTCTAGATGGGGGTAAATAGAGATTTAAAATCTTTTCTATCCTAACAGAGCATACAATTAAAATACTAAGGGATTATGCTTCAACAACACCAAGGCGCAGAATAAATTAAATGCAGTAAATATAAAAGCAGAAAAATAGTAAGTTATAAGAGGGACAACACAGAAAATGAACAACCAGAAGACACAAGATTTTATAGAGGTTCCCCAAAATATGGGTAGTCCTCTCTTCTACCTCCCTGGTAGGATTGCACAACCTGTGTCTGAGTCTTTTGATAAGGAGACTCTTAGAACCAAAGATCTTTTGATAAGGAGATCTTGAACCACTCGGATCTTTTGATAAGGAGATCTTGAACCACTCAGATCATTTTATAAGGAGATCTTGAACCACTGAATCCTTTGGAAGAGGGATTCTTAAAATTTTGTATAGGTGAAGAATAGAATAAGAAGAAAGAAGGAAGTAGAAGATAAAGAATTCTGTTCTCAGAATTCTTTAGAAGCTTTTCTTAAGTCGAGCTTCTATTTTCTTTCACTGGATCTGTTGATGATGAACTCTTGCTTATGATTGTGATGATTTGCAAGGGTTATGTTTTTCAGATCCTTTTCTCTGTAGGCTTCTTGTAATCTAGCTGCTGTGAGATATAGAAGAAGAAGCAACCTTGTATATTTCCTGTGCAGAGAGATCACTTGATTTCTATCTGTGTCTCTTATGGTTGAAGGAGGAACAAGAAGAAGAAGTAACCCTAATCGACAGCACAGCTTTTTTGTAATGAATTCTCTAATGTTTTCTTCTCTTCTATGCTTACTTATTGTCCATCATTGAGTTTTGAATTTCTTTCTAATTTTGGACAGTCCTAAGAAGGAATTCTGATTGGGTACATTAATTCTTCTTTCTTCTTTTGTTCCCGACCCGTCCATCATATTTGAAAAACATTCCAAGAATGCTTTTGCCCTTCTGGAATGCTTCATTCCTTTCTTGGCAACAAACGAGCCGTTGGAGAACTGTCTTCAATCTGGTGGTCCTTCTGAAAAGGTGTTAGAGTGACAGCTGGAAAGACTTTCTTTTTTAGACTGTATTTGACGATGCGTCGACTTCATCAATCTTCATATCGACGCACCTCTGAGTTCTTATCAACGTAGCTTCGAATTTCTTCTTAGCTTTGGCTGAACTTAGATGTCGATGTTACGTCAATTACTTATCGACGTACCCATCGAGTTGAAGCCTTGGACTTGATCTCTTAACTTCTACGTTGAATTGTAGTCGACGTTGCGTCGAATTCTCAGATAGCTTCGACTGGCTCTTCCTCTTACGTCGAGATCCTTTGGACGTTGCGTCGACTTGACTTTATACTTCGACAGCCTGAATAAGTTACTCCGACTTCTAGTCAGAGTTACGTCGATATCCAATCGAATTTGTGTTGACTTTTATTCGACGCAAGTCTTAACTCAACTTATTTTGTGATTGTTTTGACTTAGTCCTGACACTCTAAGTTGAGTGTGACATCCTATGAAATATAATGACCAGTTTACCCTTACTTTACAATATGGGTAATAAACCTATGAGGTAAAATCACTTATAAGTAATTTGTTAAGTTAAATTAAAAGAGGTTTTTCCCAACAATGTTGTATGATTGGGATTTCAATTCATTTCTTCTTTTGGGTTGTCCTGAAAAGGAATTATTTTGGACACCTAATTTTCCTTTCCTCTTTTGTTCTGACCCATCCATCAGTTTTGAATATCTTCTAAGAATGATTTTGTTGAGTCCTGGAATACTCCATTCCATTCTTGGCAATAAACGAGCCATTGGAGAACAATCTTTAGTCTTGTAGTCCTTCTGAAAAGGTCTTAAAAGGACACCAGAAAAAGCTTCCTTTTTCTGATTGTATTCGATGTAGTGTTGTATTAAATTTCTTTCTTATCGACGCACCTCTGAGTTCTTATCAGAGTAGCTTCAGATTCCTTCTTAGCTTTGGTTGAACTCAGATATCGACATTGCGTCGATTACCAATCAACGTATTCGTCGAGTTGAAGACTTCAACTTGAACTTTATCTTCTGCGTTGAATTGTGGTCGAAGTTGTGTCGACTTCTTGGATGGCTTCGATAAGCTCTTCCTTCTGCGTCGAGTTCCTTTCGATGTTGCGTTGACTTGAATTATACTTCGACAGGCTGAATAAGTTGCTTTGACTTCTACTTATAGTTGCGTCGATATCAAGTCAAAGTTGCGTTGACTTTTATTCGACACAAGTCTTAACTTAACTTATTTTGTGATTGTCTTGACTTGGCCTTGACACTCTAAGGTGAGTGTGACATCCTAAGATATCTAATGACCAATGTACCATTACTATACAATGTGGGTAATATAACCTAAGAGGTAAAATCACCTATAGATAATTTGTTAAGTTAAATCAAAAGGAGTTTTTCCCAACAATCTCCCTCTATTTATCTTAACAAATTTGACAGATTGTTTAAAGTGATTTTACACATACTTTGACATAAACACAAATACAAACAAGACATACATAGACAATAAAATATGATTGAATGAAATCACTGACCATTTCATACATTGTCAAGTAATTATATTGCTCAACATAGTTGTTTGCTCCAGATAGTATAATATAGAGCATTCATATTGACAGAATACCTGAGCTTCAATGTTCCTTCTCAGGAGTTTTCCTTTTCATTGAGAATACTTTTGGTATTACCTTCCTTGCAGCAAATGCAAGAGGTTCATTCTCTTCTTCAAGATTCCTATCAGCTTCTTCATTGACTTCATTTTCTTTGGGAGGCTCCCCCTGGGATTGTGCATCTTATTTAACATTTTGGGCAGCCTCCTTAGCAATCTTTGATACATCATCTAACAGTTGCTCATCTTCTAGTAGCTCCCCCTGAATTGAAGGAGGCTCCCCCTAGTTTACTACAGGCAATTCTTCAACAGTTTCCTGAGTTATTGTAAGAAGCTCCCCCTGATTTTGTACAGGATTATCTTGAGGGCTTGTAGGAGGCTCCCCCTGGATATTTGGATCTGGAGTTTCTGGCCTTACTTTTTGGAATATAGTCAGTTTATCTTGATCAGGAACTTCATCATCCTTGTCCTTCTCCTAGCCATTCTTTTTTGGATTAGGCATTTCCTCCTCCCGAATCTTCTCCCCCTTCTGAACCTTACTGACAAGGGAGGTTAAGAAATCCTTTGTTACCAAGGAGGAGGACACAAAAGTTTTGAGATCCAGGAGAGGCCCTTTTGAATCAAGCATTTCACTCTCCATCTGTGAGTACTTTTTATTGAACCTTCTGGCTTGAGTGGCCAGTAGGTCAGCAAATGTGCTTGAGGCCATCCCAACAGCTTTGGAGATCGCTTGCTCAATATCAAATGGAGGTGTTGAATGGGAGGTAAAGGCAAGTGGAGGTGTGGATAGAATTGCTAAAGGGATAGAAGTGAGGTTCTCATTGAAGGGGAGAGGGATTGATACACCTCTGGAGAGATATGGTATGGTGGTGGGGGAGCAGACTGAGAGATATGGTATGGTGGTGGGGGAGCAGACTGATTGTCTGTAAAGATAGTGGATGGTTGTTGCTGAGGCAGGAAAGGAACCTGAGATGCAGGGTCTGTGACAGGGATGGATGGACTAGTGTGGTTAAACTGGGTTGGATCAGCATCTGGAACAGCATTCTGTTGAGTTGCTGGAGTGTCCTGAGGAGGAGTATTATCCCTTGGGGGATGTGGTAGATGTATCTCTAAATATTGAGGAGGTGGATAAGGAGGAGGTGAAGGTGCTGATTGACTAGGCTTTAGGATCTGCCTAGTCCACTTGGAGAATATCCCTATATTTATCCTTTTTCCTGGAGGAATGGGCACTCCTTTGGACTTGCACACCATTGGATAATGGTGGAAGAGCACCTGGCTCATGATCCTCGTATAGGCCTTCTCTTTGTGTGAATATTTGTGCCCAATCAGCTTCAGGAGACATCTTCCCCATTCTATCTTCTTATTAAGAGCTAAAACTCCCATGATGTGCAGCTATTGCTTCGGGATAACATCATGAACAGAGATTTTGCAGAGGAGCACCTTCCCCACTATATCAGCAAGAAATATGCATTCTTCTCCAAGATCAATCTTCTTTAGATTGATGGCCTTCTCTTTCTTGAATTGCATTATCTGTAATGCCTTTCCTGCATCTTCCCTTGTTAATTCATCAGACTCATCACCTGTTGGTAGATCATAGGTGTGATATAGAATTTCCTTTGTAATGCTAATATCAGTCTCATATACTCTTCCATTTATAGAGCCAACATCTCCGATGTGAATGATGTCCTTTAGCTCTGTCAATTCAACATCCAGAATCTTGCACCTTGTGGAGATCAACTTTGTTAGCCTAGCAGTGTGGAATAAGCCAAGAATGGCTTTGAAGCTTTCGGCAGCAGCATTGAATGAGTCAATATCCACGTCAAAACCAGAATTTATCTTTGGTGGAGGCATTGAATCTGATGTACCTACAAAAAGAGACACGAAAGAGAGGGAGAGAGAGACTAGATGAGAGAAAAATGCAAGAGAGTTGGGGAGAGGAGGAGCACGAGAGCAGGAGAGAGAGGATTCGAAAGCGTAATGAATTTGACACCAATCTTCCTTAAAAGAAGATGATTCGTCGCTACTTAGGGTTTTATTCGAAGCACCGTCGAAAAGATTAATAGACAGCGCGCTAAAATATGTCGAAGCAGCTTCTAGATGTAAAACTGCGCATGCTGTCATGTCGATGTTGCGTCGATTAAAACTCGACGCATCTTCAAATTTGACGAGCGACTATTTATTCGACGTGTCCGTTGATATGAAGTCGGCGTTGCGTCGAATGTTATTCGAATTATCTAATTTGGACGGCTCTCGAAGCTAGCGTTGGTGCATCGAATTCTATTCGACGCAACTCTGAATTAGCAGTTGCATATTGCTTTCGGAGCAAGAGTCGAGTAGAATTAGGCGGTACATCGAATTTTATTCGACGCAACTCTGAATGAATAGTTCTATTTTCTTAGAAAATTCTTTTTGTTTTTCCCAGCAATGATTTTTATTGAAAATAGTATTTATACTATTATTTTCATAAACTAGAGAAGATAATATGAAGATTTAAAGTAGAAATCACTCCCCTGTTGGATTTGGGTCTTTATTAGATCATAGTTCTTCCTTCCCCTTCCATTATCTCCTAGGAGGGATCCTAGTTACTCCTGCACAAATAGCTTAAACATTAGAAGGAACCCAGGTTACCTTGGGCCCTTTGTTTTTACCATTATAAGGTTCTATGAAAAAGTAGAAGGGCCTTTCATGATATCCTCTAGGATGGCAGAGAATGAGTTTATCAAACTTTGATTTACAATGTCGGTACCTGAAATGTGTATAAAATGTATCTACATATAATAAATCAGCAGAGTGTTTTATTATTCTATTTTTGGCTTTAGCCTTTTGATTGTTGTTGTTTAATTTCTTTGCATTATTCTTGCCTATAGGTCTCTTTTCATTGTTTAGATTTACTTTGTTAGACACTGTTATTTTCTTTGGATTATTACTAACCTTATCCTTAGTTAGTGCACTCCTCTCACTTGATTGATATTCACTAGGTCTAATAAATCTAACTGGATTTTCCAGGATGGTCTACTAGTGACTTCAGTGCCAGTGCAAGGGTCTGCTCCTAGACCTAAGTGTTTAAATCTCATGGAGAGATTTTGTGTAATATCTTTGAGCTTTTGACTCCTCCCATTGAGAGAGTCCTCAAAGGCTTTTGCCTTTGTTAGCTCTCCTCTTAATTTAAGATTTTCATTTCTTATTTCTATCAATTCTGTTTCTTTTTCTTAAATTTCATTTCTCAGATCATTATTTAGTGAATATAATTCATCTTTATTAGAATTTTCTAATTCTTCCCTATTTGTTTCTAATTCTTTTTGTATATTGAGGAAATCATTGCAAAATTCTTTAAAGCAGTTTTTTAAATCATCAGAATTGAAATCAAAATCATCAAACAAAGATACTTGTTCTTCTTCATCATCTAAAGATATCCCCAATTCCATCATGCAGGCTTCTTCAGCCTCTTTTTCTTCATCACTCTCTGATGAAGAGGAGCTTGACTCTGCTTCAGAGACACTCCAGGATTCAGCAATAAAACCTTTGCCTTTCTTCTTGTCTTTTCTTCTGAAAGACTTCTTCTGTTCATCTTTGTTGCTGCTCTTGCCCCTTTTGTTCCTGTGGGCATTCAGGGGAAATGTGCCCTGGCTCGTTGCAGGAGAAGCAAATCACCTCCTTCTTTGGAGTCTTATCATATCTAGGCTTTAAGCTGCTCTTTCTTCTCCTTGAGTCTTCTATCTTGACCCACTTTCTGAATCTCCTTGCTAGGAGGCTGAACATTTCATCTTCAGGAGTGGAGGGCTCTCCTTCGACAGCCTTCAAAGCAAGGTTCTTTTGGATGGGAGTTGAGGTTGTCTCCTTTGCCTCTGATTCAGCTCTGCTCTTTTGTAGCATCTCATATGATTTGAGCTTTCCTAGCAAAGCATCAGTTGAGATCTCTCTGTGGCATCTGGACTCTCTGACGGCCCAGATCCTTGAATCCCATGAGCTAGGGAAGCACATGAGAATCTTATCATTTATCTCTGTCAGGGATATCTCCTTGTCCAGACTCTTCAGTTCATTGATAGTGATGCTGAATCTGTCATACATTTCAGCAACAATTTCCTTGGCTTTCTTTTGAAAGTTCTCATATTGGGATATGTGAAGGGACTTCCTGTCCTTTCTTTCATCAGAACTCCTTTCTACCATTCTAGAAAGTGATTGTCATATCTCTTTTGCTGATTGGCAGTCAGCTACTTTTTGGAAAATGTCATCTGGCATTGTGGAAACCAGAATGTTCATTGTCTTGGCATCATATGCCTTCTGCTTCTTCTCAGCCTCTGTCCACTCATTCCTTAGAACAGCTACCAGTGTGGAAGATCCACTGGCATTTTCTCTGACTGGAGCTGGGGGACCTGAATTTATAACATCAAAGATAGCTTCATCAATAGAATTCATATACAGCTTTATTCTGGCCTTCCAGAGTGTAAACTTATTCAGGTTACACACTGAAGGTCTTGTTGATGCATAATCCTTAGAACTCATTTTCTTTTAAATTTTTTTAGCTGATTTATAATAAAGAAATGAGAAGAGGAGATCTTTTGATCAAGGTGTTAACCTTTTAATGATCAACCTAGCTCTGATACCAATTGAAAGTGCACAGTGTGCCTCTGAGTATTCTCCAGAGGGGGTGAATAGAGTTTAAAATATTTTCTACCCTAATTATGCACACACAATAAAAACTTTAAGTATTGTGCACCCAGCAAAACCAAAGACAGGATAAAGTATAAACAGATTGCTGAAAATAAACATAGAAAAACTAAAGTATGGACAGCACAGAAAATCACATACAAAGACACAGGAATTTTATAGAGGTTCCCCAAAATGTGGGTACTCCTACCTTCTACCTCCCTGGTAGGATTGCACAACTTGTGCCTGAGTCTTTTAATAAGGAGAATCTTAGAACCACTGAGTCTTTTGATAAAGAGACTCTTAGAATCACTAAGTCTTTTGATAAGGAGACTCTTAGAACCACTGAATCCTTTGGAAGAGGGATTAATAAAAAAACTTTACAGTTGGAGGAAAAAGTAAGAAGAAAGGAAGAAGAAGATATAATTTTGTGTTTCAGAATTCTTCAGAAGCACTTCTGTTGCTTCTGTCTTTCACAGGATCTGAAATGATGAACCCTTGCTTATGATAGTGATGATTGCAAGGGTTATTTGATTTGATCCTTCTCTGTGAATACTTCTTGAAGACTGGCTGTTGTAAGATGAAGAATATGAAGCAGCTCTTTTCTTTTTACTGTGCTGAGAGAAGACTTGTTCTTGTCTTAAGGTTTGAGGAGGAAGAAGAAGAGTCCCTTATTCGACAGACAAGAATAATGTAATAACTCTGTTCTTTCTCTTCTTCTCTTTTGCATACTTATGTTGTATGAATGATATTTTAAATCCTTTCTTCTTTTGGGCTGTCCTGAAAAGGAATTATTTTGGACACCTAATTTTCCTTTCCTCTTTTGTTCCCGACCCGTCCATCAGTTTTGAATATCTTCCAAGAATGATTTTCCTGAGTCCTGGAATACTCTATTCCATTCTTGGCAATAAACGAGTCGTTGGAGAACTGTCTTTAGTCTTATGGTCCTTCTGAAAAGGTCTTAAAAGGACACCAGAAAAAGCTTCCTTTTTCTGACTGTATTCGACGTAGCGTCGAATTAAATTTCTTTCTAATCGACGCACCTCTGAGTTCTTATCGGAGTATCTTCATATTCCATCTTAGCTCTGGCTAAACTCAGATATCGACATTGCGTCGATTACCAATCGACATATCTGTCGAGTTGAAGGCTTTGACTTGAACTTTATCTTCTGCGTCGAATTGTAGTCGAAGCTGCGTCGACTTCTTGGATGGCTTCGATAAGCTCTTCCTTCTGCATCGAGTTCCTTTCGACATTGCTTCGACTTGAACTATACTTCGACAGGCTGAATAAGTTTCTTTGACTTCTAGTCAGAGTTGCGTCGATATCAAGTCAAAGTTGCGTCGACTTTTATTCGACGCAAGTCTTAACTTAACTTATTTTGTGATTGTCTTGACTTGGCCTTGACACTCTAAGATGAGTGTGACATCCTAAGACATCTAATGACCAATTTACCCTTACTATACAATGTGGGTAATATAACCTAAGAGGTAAAATCACCTATAGATAATTTGTTAATTTAAATCAAAAGGAGTTTTCCCCAACAACTTACCTACACTGAGGCCTTCCATGGGCGGCCAAGCTCCTCCCGCCAGCGCCCCGGCAAAAGGATCGCAGCCTCGCCAGGTTGGTTAACACCTTAGAGATTACTTGTAGCTCTCCTTCGCCAGTCTGATTTACTTTTTTGTAGGTACCCGCTGTTGGATCTTGAGGCGCCCTTAGAGGGGGTGAGTAAGGGTTTTAGAAAACTTTTGATATTTTAATCGATGTAAGTTAAATCAAAAGTAAAGAGAATGAAATCAATTGTATTAAACAAGAAAAGACATGATTATCATTTATAAAATTGATTACAAAATCTGATTTCTATGACGCTAGAAATCGAAAGCCAAATATGAAATATTCTTTTTGTTTTCTATACCGACTCTTCTCACCAAGAATCGGTTGGCTTTAGCCAATCTCTCCCCAGATACGGCCTTAAGTCCCTCTAGCCCTTCTATCCCCAGAAAGGCCTTGAGCACCCTCTAGATCTACTCCCTAGAACTAGTCGCCAATACGAGGCGAATTCCTCCCTAAATCCTACCCATACCTAGTCGCCAACACGAGGCAAATTTATGAACCGGTTACAAAGATAAATGTAAAATACAAATTTAAAAACTCCCTATGAGATAATCTAAAGGAGACTCCAAAGAATCGCTGAAGATCGTTGAAGTCCAAGCATGCGTTCTTCGCGTTGAGTTAGTGTGCTGATCCAAGCCTCCTTGGATTCCTCCTTTTGAAATTTTGTAGAAGATCCTTTGTGGCCTGGAAATACGGCCCTTTGAGAATTTCTGAAGTGTTGGAATAGGGCTCTCTTCAATCAGTAGTCGGAGAAGACGAAATCCACCAATTTATAGGACTGAAGGCTAACGTCGGCGTTAAGGCTAACGCCAGGCGTTGACCCAGTTTGGAATTGTTTTGATGGCTGGGATCTTCAAAGTGGGAAGGAGATTTTGTACTTCAGGAAACTATTATTTTAGGCAACCCTAACGCTGGCGTTAAGGCTAACGCTGGCGTTAGGTCAGATCATTCCTAAAGTGCTCCTGCAATCACGGTTGCTTCCCACTTTCCAAAATCATCACGATGGGAATGAGAGTCAATGCCCAATGTTAAGTACTCCTAACGCCTGGCGTTAAACATCTATCATTTTCTTAGCGGCAAGCAATCTCATCGATCGACAGGCTATCTCGTCAATCGGCAGGCCATCTCGTCGATCGCCAACGCCCAACGTTAGGTCTTAACGACTGGCGTTAGACCACAATCATAATTTCTGCTTGTGGATAGTTATATACCAATAATGCAGCAACCTAGTGTCATATCTGTTCAAACCTGCATGCTAAAAACACAATGGCAAACAAGATCAAATACAAGTAGGATTCGTTATTCTCAAATCAAAGGGATGCAGAAAACAATGTTCCAACAATCTCCCCATTTTGATAATAACAAATCCAATATAGATAAATCAGATTCATATATAAGAGAGGTGTGTTCTTAGAAAAAATATATGACACTAAGCAATGTAGAGACAATAATAAGAATTATAGATTGTTTAAGTTGTGCTCCCCCTACTTAAGTGCTCCCCCTTAGTGTATGCTCCCATAGACTAGATTTATGCTCCCCCTTAATCTAGTGAATCCTACTCCTTTAATCATTAAGATTTATCATTTTATTCTCCCCCTTTTGTTATTAGCAAAAGAGGGTGGAGTTGAAACAAAACTAGAAGAGAGAAGACAAAAGTTAGGACATAACTAAGAGAGGATTAAGAGTTTTGTTTAAGTATAAGGTAAGTCGTGATCGAGCTAAGGGAGAGAGTAGCACAGCGGAAAAAGATAAGGTAAGCATGAAAGAACAATGTTCCATGTTTTTTACCAAAAGAATTCTACCACTTGCTTTGCAAATTAATTTTGAAAGAAGAATATTACTTGTTGAAAGAGTCGCAATATTGTTTGACGAGCACAAGTGAAGAAAAAAAACATTAGAAGTGAGCATGATAAACCATGGTAAAAGAAATACATGATCAAAATAGAAATGCGGAAAACAAAAACAAAACAATATAACTAAGATTAACATTTTTGTAATAGTTTGATCATTTCAACAATATGTCTAGACTCTGCACATTTGAGTATTTTTCTTTGAATGTTTTTATAACTAATAGGCAAGCATTTAACATATTCAAAAAGATAACATCTATAATGTAACCAATTCATATTAGGAAATTTGAAATTAAAATTAGACATTGAAGAAAATCTTTGTGAGTATGCCAAAAACAATTTTGACCATTCGACACAAAAATAACAAAGATGTTTGCTCATGTGAAGTCTTATTGTCAAACCATAGTTTTGTAAATAGTTAAAACAAAACAAATAACAAAAATATATTTTTGATTATTTGGAATTATTTGATTTTTTTTGTATTTTAGAATGAAACAACCAAATTAATAACAAAATAATTTCAAATCTGAGAAACGAAACAGAAAAAAATCATTATAAAAATACCAGAAACAGTGCAGAGAAATCAGAATTTCAATTTGGCAAAAGGAGCTAACGCCTGGTGTTAAGTACTTAACGCCCAACCAGGACACTATTTCATGAGATTTTTGAAATTTTTTTCCTTTGGAATAGGGAGTATGTATATAGACCTTCTCAGTGTAGAAATTTTAGAGAATTTGGAGATGATTAGAAGGCTCATTAAGCATGTTTTATTTGTTTTAAAAAAAGGGTTTTATATTTTTATTTGGTTTTCAAATTTGTGTTTTACAATATCATTAAAGCTCAAAAATGATAAAATATGCAAAACACAAGAGAAGCATGTTCAATCATAAAGAGTATAATCGTAAAGTGTGCATGAAGAGTATAATCATAAAGAGTGCATGCAAAACATATGATATAGGTATGTCCTAGATTATAATACCCTAACTATATGCCTACACACTAGCCCCGTACTAAGTGACGGATGCCCATGATGAGCTGCACACATATCGTAGGTTGGGGTGTTAATCCCATATGCACACACTAGAGAACGCTCAACCTAGCACTCTTTCCCCTCAGTGCCTCGCAAGGCCCCACTGGAACCCTCACCGATTAAGGACAAGACATGACTTAGAAGTTAGGTCATCTAATGTGTACAATCCTACACCCTCGCTATTGCGAGACACATAATGTGGGTGAATGATCATGGGCATCCTAAGCATTTTGTCCTATGGAATCAATTTATAAACTATGGCTTTTATGAGAGATTGATTTCTAATTATAGTTCATTTTAAAACCACATATTTATTATAAATTTTTAACTTTTAATTGTTCTACTTTAAGATGGATTCATTATGACATTATTAGACAACTAGCATGAATGATAATATTTATTAGTTGATAATGCTAGAATGATGAGTTTGAATGTAATGTTACGCCATAAGATTAATATAGTTAATGTTGCATGTATTCAAAAATAGTGTTTCAATTTTTAAACCTAGAATAAAGTGATGATTCTATTTGATTTGCTCTTATTAGTATAAAGTTGATTTTAGGGTTTACATATAAGTGAGATACATGAACACACAAAACATATTTCATCCACATTATCAGGATCACAAACCATGTGTTGGAAGCAAAGGATCTTTTGTAGTTATGTTTCATATTTGAATTAAAAGATCTTTTGATTTGCATGATTATTTTAAGCGATCATTAGTTTAAACACATAGAAATTTAGGTACTCATATTTTTATTCATAATGATGAAAGTATTTAAAATAAAACAATTCATATTCATCCATTTCAACTTATTAAGGAGAACGATTGTAAGGTGAAAATGAATATAGTGAAAAACTATTTTTGGTTATTTTTGAGTGATTTTATAAATTTTCTCTTTGATTTTTGAATATTATCAAACCACATATATATATATATATATATATATATATAATTTTCTGAAAATATAGTAATAATTGTTTTCTTTTTCGGTCATTGCAAGAATACACATGAGTCTATAATTAATTTGATCTTTGCTAGGTTTTAGTTGGACTTAGCAATTTAGAGTGGATCTTGAAATTCCCGAGATCTACCCTGTGAAGGGTTCGCACTGGTACTAGGAGATGTGATAGGGTGACATCCCAAATCTCTCTTTCTCAAGATATTTAAGTGTTATTGGTTGCTACCCATACTAAATATTTAAAATTTATTGACTCAAAAATTGTCGAAAAAGAAAAATTGAGATAACTTTTAAACGAAGTTGAATATTGGCAATTTTGAGAGTCAAAGGAGCAACGCTCATTTGCCATTGCATAGATCTTCTCGACCTCATTCCAAAAAGCTATTGTGGGCGAGATTCTGACAAGCGGATCAAAAGTTATGATCGTTTGAAGTTTGGGTCAAAATCTCGCATATTTTTGTAAATTGGATTTTGGTTTTTGTTTAAAAATATATGATTTTTGCGATTTTTCAATTTCGATTTTTCATAATTATGATTAAACATATTAGAGTCTATCAAATGACATAAGGATATTAAATAAATAATCAACCACTTGTTCATTTTATACATTTAGCCTAAGACCCCTAATTTTCCTTTAAATCCCCTTTTTTGACAATTATTTTATTTGTCTTGATAATATAAAAAAACTTTAGCATTTAATTTATAATTATGATATAAGACTTTTAAAGGTAATAGATTTAGAAGGTTAAAAATAAAAAGGATAGATAAGTCACTTGAGAGATGTTATGAGTTTTATTCAATTTCATTCACTTTGATTCATTAATAAATTTGTGGCTTAATGTGTGAAAGTCATATCACATGTTATACAAAGTGACCATAGCATGATGGTTATAAAAAGGAAGTTTAAGCATATCATGAAGTAGAGTTGATGATATTTCATATTTAATTATTTCTACTTCATGCATTTGTATGATACCTAATGAATATGAGATTTCGGTATCCAAAGGGGACAAAGTGGGATGGTTCCTTTGGGTACCCAAATACATCGGGTTTGCTTTTGGAGAGATGGAATTGAATGAGCCCATTTGAGTGGAGTTTGTGTTTCATCTTTAACTTTGGGTCTCCATTCAAACCTTGGTTTAATATTATTTTTATGCATCAAATTTCCATTATGATTGTCTTTATTTCGAAGAGTATAATTGTAATGATGATTAAAAATATTTTTCATAGGAAATTTGTGCACTTCTATTTTTAAGTTGGGAGAAGAATGATTTTGTAAATAATAGTGTTTGGGATTTTGATTTACAAATACTTTGTGTTCCTTACTCCTATTTTAGGTTTAGTCAAGATATTCATATTCGTATTCATATTCAACTTGTTTTTAGATATTACTTGATATTGTGAATTTATGTATTGTGAATTTTTATTCATAATTTTCATAAGCATGTTGATTTTTGTTTTTAATTCATCATTTTTTATCTTAAGATTATGTCTAGCTTTATTATAGGCTATTGTGTTGTTTTTAAGAGTGGACACAATAGAGTCAATATGAGTTTGGTAATTATTTCTTAATTCTTCAAATGTTTCATCAATCTCTTTAATTTCAATTTTATAAGTTTTGCACATAGCACAATTATTTTTCATGGATGAATTTTCTATACATAATCTTTCATTTTATTCTTTTACAAAAATAACTTCCTTTTCAAGTACTTTGTATTTTTCTTTTAATACATTATAATCAATACAAGGTGTAATATTTTCAACTAAAGAGACATGTCTATAACTAGATAAATCAGAATTTGATTCTACAATAACTTTTGTTTTTAAACCTTTATTTTCTAAGCGCAATTGTTTATTAGCATTTTTTAATTTCTTAATTTTGCGCTTTATAGTTTGTACCAATTGTAATGTCACTACAACAAACTGCACTTATAGTAAGGACCTAAATCGTTACAGTAAGTGCCAAAAATTGTTACAAAAACTCTTTGGTAACGAAAAAAACTTTAAGTAACGGTCCTCCTCTAAAGCTCGACGCTAAAGGTTCTTGTAACGAATGTATGCATGTCGTTACAAATAAATTAATTGTAACAAACGATACTTTCTCACCAAAAAGAGATTCTTCCTCACAATAAATTGGTCACAATAAATATTATTTTGTTACGAATGTTTTTTTTCCTCACAAAAAAACAGTTACGATTAAAACTATTTCGTTACAAATTTTTTATTTTTTCCTCACTAAAAATAAACTAACTTCGTTACAATAAAGTATAATAAACATTATTTCGTTACAATAGATTAAACAATAGTAACGAAAAAATTGTTACATTTGTTTTCCACTCTTCTTACTACAGCCAATTCATTTATATATCAAAAATATTCCATTTCTATTTTTTTTGTACCTGAGATTTTATTTCAAATAATAATCTTGAAAACACACATATATTTAATATTTCGTAACAAGATCAACATGTATTTATTCACACCAAAAAGTATTACATAGAGTACAAGTTATTATCATCTCTTCTAAAATAATACAATATTACATTACAAGATCAACATGTTTCTAATAAATCTTCCGTCATTTTTCAAAAAATGAATCGTCAATCACTTTCTGACTAATGAATCTTGCGTCACTTGCCGGTCAATGCTCGAGCACCCTACAAATAAAAGAGAGCAATTAAGATCACCCTACAAATAAATGAGAGCAGAAACATCCATACAAACTCACATCCATACATACATAATCCATACACACCCCATTAAACAAGCGTACAATAAAACACACACTTGCCTCCCATTGTTTAGTTCACATTGAAATTAAGGTCATGAGGGAGTTCACTGTTTAGTTGTAATGTTCTGAAATTAAGATCACCTGTTAATGACACTTCATTGCACTTAAAATCACACACTTCACTACACAACTCTTTAAAACGTACAGCACGCACACAGTTTACTGCACTTAACATTGATCGCACACACTTCACTGCACAACTCTTAAACAACACACACATGCACACATTTCACTGCACTTAACATCACACGCGCACATACAAAACTCATTAAAACAGCACACACACTGCACTTAACATCACACACGCATACACAACTCTTAAAAATAGCACACACATACACACAGACATTTCAATTCACTTAACATCACACACACCTCACTACACAACTCTTAAAAACACCACACACACACTTCACTGCACTTAACATTTCACTCCATTTACTACACAGCTCTTAAAAACAACACACACACACACACACACTCACACACTGACGCATACACTTAGCTGCAATTTTTCCAAACTGCACATGCAGTTTGCCCAAGCTGCACATGCAGTTTGCCCAAGCTGCACATGCAGTTTGCCCAAGCTGCACATGCAGTTTGCCCAAACTGCACATGCAGTTTGCCCATACCTGCACATGCAGTTTGCCCATACCTGCAGTTACAAATAGTGCATCATGCACTTCAAGTCAAAAGTATACTTTCTGCTATATATGATACATGCCTTCAAAAATTCTTTTAATCAAGTAAAAGAACTTTCTTCTGGAAGATGATGATACCTTGTTAACATGCGGTAAGGTTCTCTTAGGTCTTTAGTGACAAGATCATCAATAAGAGTTCCTATAAAGCTGCTTTCTCTCTGAAGAATCATAACA
This sequence comes from Dactylorhiza incarnata, assembly GCA_033032865.1. Classification (NCBI taxonomy): domain Eukaryota; kingdom Viridiplantae; phylum Streptophyta; class Magnoliopsida; order Asparagales; family Orchidaceae; genus Dactylorhiza; species Dactylorhiza incarnata. Next base: position 31,018,412 of record JAWHQI010000003.1, on the reverse strand, counting down.
GGCTTGCCAGACAAATGTTTTGCAGCATTGATTCCAGCGATGAGACCCTGCATTTACATGAAGTTATAATTAGAGAAATGGCATATCAATATAACAATATTGCAGTTCATGAAGAAGGGGGCAATAAGAATGAAATAATGCGCAATGTGGAGTCAAGATTCACAGAAGAGTAAAATAACTCCTTGCCGGTGGGCGAGTTAGTTTGAGATCACTGACCACTCCAAGCAACCAACTTGTTGTGTCATCGCCACCAACAACCCACACAGAGAACAACAATAAGCAAAATAACTTGAAATATTTTTGAAGGAAAGCAAACTTGTACAAGCTCAAGTTGTTGAACAATAAATACAGAATGCATACAAAGCTATTAAAGTAGTGCCAGGATTAATATCCTAAAATTTTACTCACAATTTGTATCAGCTTATGTTTAATTTTAGGGGCAAGCACATCACCACTCGACTATAAAAAATGGAAGCAGATTACTTTTTTTGTTGTTACTTGAAAATGCTAATGGCTAGAGATGCTATCATATATGTTTATTATGCAGTAAAATATGTTGTAGTAATTGGCTGCTTCATTTTGACTGCAGTAAGATATTTCTTAGACAACAAAATGAAGAATTTTAAACAATGACTACTTACATGCATTGTATAAATAATAGAAGTCATGAAATAATAAAATAATAAATTATTGTCATCCGAAAGATATGTTTTTTGGTAGAAAACAGGTGAATGGAAACATAGAACAGTACCTGCTAGCATCAATCCAACATGATAGATCTTTATCAATCCATTCATCACGCACATTTACAACGAGATTGATCAAATCACTATCTCAGAACATTATTTCATAATGACAGGTTTCAGTTCTGACCATAACCGCCTACAGCAGTTCGATTTGGTTTTCAATGTAGTTACCTGGTAGTTACTACTCAGAATAGGAGGCTGAACGTTCTATTTTTATTGCGGGCTGTTGGTCCTTCTCCGCCCTCCAAACTCCTTCAAGAGAACACAAAAGCTGCATAAGAAGTGTTTACCTCATGACCTGAATCCCTAAGAGCCTGAAGTTGTTCGACTGTTGAAAATAATGAACTTACCATATTGGAATGCCTCAACTGGTACAACTCATGGCTTGGCATAAAATGACAAACAACCAAAACATTTTGGGATAAAGTTACAAAACATTCCAAAAAATCACCATCTTCACCATTGACTTTACCAGCAAAAAGCATCAAAAAAAAATTCATTGCCTACATCATATTAAGCAAACATTGAAGCAGAACATTACCTAAGCTTTTGGTTGCCACCAATAGTTCATTCAAGTCTGCAACCACCGGCGCTCTCCGAGAAATTGTTCCTATTCTCTACGCAAAAATAGTCAATCATGATGCTGGAAATCAAAATCAACAGAGCTGGAAATCAAAATGGGAAAGGGAAAAATATCAAAATGGAAGACATACCGGCTTAACTACTCTCAAGCTCTGAACAGCTGCCTCTGCGCTCTGAAAATAGACTCAACCCATATTTTAAGAAACACATTTAGCCATTCTCTAATTCAACTTATAATTAGAAATAGTTTCTTCTTAATCTTCAATAAAGACACCAACATCTTCATTAGTAAAAGTCTGTCTGCAGAAAAAAATGTGCATTAGGTTGAAAGATAAATGACAAGTAAAATTACCTTTATCATTGGGACCATCAACACCAAAATCTTCATCCATGCCCCAATATTACCAAATAGCTGCATAAAGGGGCAAGAAAATACTAATTATAAGTACAAAAAGTATGCACTTTGGAGTTAATAATGCATCTTCTTCTCCACCCGCCACTCCCTCTCCTCCTAATTTCCAGCAAAAGCACAAAGTCCATGCTCCTTACAGAGTCTTTGCAAACCTTTTCGCTTTAGTGTTTTGAAATTAAACACCATAGATGGATCGGAAATCATGGAGAGTTGAAATGCCGAAAAAACACCACAGAACCGCCTACAAATTAACAAACGCATTGTTAACATAATTGAGGAGAGATCTTCCTGATTTTTAAAAATAGAGGCGATGACACTGTAATTATGCAAACATGGTAATTATTCTTAAAAATAGTAAACAAACACACAATAAATGTTGCAACTCATTCTCAACATTTTAATGTCTCTTTTGGGCATTTTATCAAATACCTTGTGAGCATTCTATAAAAGGGAAAATTATTCCTAATAAAATAATGAAATTATTTCAGGAAAGGAAATAAAAAAATCACAGCAAAAGAATTTAATTTTGCTGCTAGAATACACGCATCACAATTATAGTTAAACTAAACTCATAAAGAATTTTTTCGTTGGCTGAGGTGAGCATGGCAGAAGGAGAAAGTTATTGTGAAAAAAGCTAGAGGGTTAAATTGTTGTAAGCGAGGAGAAAATAATTTGATATAGAACACAAATATTCTTACCAGTGGAGAAGAGGAGGAAGAGGATGAAGAGGAGGATGCGGCTGACTGCGACCATTGTAGCGGAAAGCTAACAGAGGCGGATGCGAACATCGTGCGAGATCTGCTCCTTCTTCAAAGTGTTCGGCCTAAACCCATCCGGCTTCGCCGGGCTCTTCATCAGGAAATCACGGCGCAGGCTATAGATGAGGATTGAGGGCACGCAGTTGTGGGAGCCGGAGTCGCAGGAGGCGGGCAGATTAAAAAAAACTCAATCTCCGGAGATTGAGCGCAACCCATTTTTCGGCTTGCCGCACCCCGTTGTCCTAACAGCAGCCTCGAGATCGAAACCGGGGGAAGACGGTCCGCCATCGTCCACCGATCTCGACGCAGCATAAGAATTCTAGTCGGAGAGTAGGGAGGAGGACGATTTCTGCAGGTCGTTTCCGGTCGTGCCTTCGGTGAACCAAGCTTGCGCGGTCTGCATCTTGTGCGTAATTACTATTCAGTGAGGATCCTGCGTGAGTGAGTTTCAGAGGGAAGAATCAAGGGGCGCTTCATGAAGCATGGCATCCTAGATCTGGCACATCTCCGCTAGCTAATCCTCCATTAATGGTCGTGGAGTGGGGGAGAAGAAGCAGAGGAGGAAGAGGTTTCCAACGGGCTTCAGCGAGGACGAAGGAGGAGGGCTCGGGGTTTCCGCCGTCTGAGCGGGCTTCAGCGAGGACGAAGGAGGAGGGCTCGGAGTTCCCGCCGTCTGAGCGTGGAAAGATTTCGGGGTTTAGGGTTGCGGCTAAAGAAGTGAAAAAGCTATGTTTTAAAAAAAAGAAAAAAAATTTGGTGAGTATCTCTCACCTAATAATAGGTGAGAGGGAGCCCATCTAAGCCGTTGATTTGAGATCATATGGTGGTATTTTTCTAAATACTCATGTATTTATAAATAATAAATAATGTCAGTATTTTAGATACTGTCCGATCTAAGATCGTACGGCTGTATTTTTCCCTCACCTATTATTAGGTGCGAGAACCTACCTAAGTATTTCTCTAAAAAAAATGGGGTGCGGTTAGCCAAGAAGCTCGGAGAACCCGCGCAAAAATGGCGCAAAATGGGGTTTCCGAAAATTTTAGAGGGAAATTTTCCTCCAAAAATATAATGAAATAATAAATTAAAAAAAAAAAACTTATACTAATAATATATTTTCTTACAATAAAATATATTAAAACATACATTAAATATTTTTTATATTTTATGATATTTATTTGACTTCTCTCGGCTCACGTGCTCGATTTTCTTCTAGGAGATCATTCTCTATCGTATATGATGAAAATTTTACGTCCGTGCCTAGGTTCATCTGGGATGTTCTCCAAGGAGATTGAAAATGATCTTCATGGAGATTGAGCGGGTTCTCCAATCTCATTGCATTTTAGTTTCGATCTCCTTCGTTCTTTCCCCCATGCGGCAGAATGATGGGGTCCCGGATGTATGTCTGTGTGTGTGTCGGTGTCTGTGTGTCTATGTATGTCTGTGTCTGTGCCAATGTGTGTGTCTATGTGTCTGTGTGATCTCTAGCTATGTGTGACTGTGCATGTGTGTGTGTCTGTGTGTCTATGCGTGTTTATACATGTGTGTGTCTGTGTCTGTGTTTGTGTCTCTGTTTGTGTGTCTGTCTGTATCTGTGTCTATGTCCATGTCTGTCTGTGTTTGCGTCTGTGTGTGTGTCGGTGTCTGTGTGTTTGTGTCTGTGTGTGTGTGTGTGCGCGCGTGTGTGTGTGTGTCGGTGTATGTGTGTCTGCGTTTGTGTGTATGTGTGTGTATATGTGTGTGTCGGTGTTTGTGTCTGTCTATGTCTGTCTACGTTTGTGCCTGTGTCTGTGTCTGTGTGTGTGTGTCTGTGACTGTGTGATCTCTAGCTAGCTATGTGTGACTGTGACTGTGTGTGTTTGTGCACGTGTGTGTCTATATCTGTGTGTCTATGTGTGTTTGTGCATGTGTGTGTGTGTGTTTGTGTCAATGTGTTTGTGGCTGTATGTGTATGTGTCTGTGTACGTACGTATGTGTGTCGGTCCATGTGTCTGTGTATGTGTCCATGTATTTATACAAGTCTGTGTCTATGTCCATGTGTTTGTGTTTATGTGTCTATGTCTGTATGTACATGTGCTTGTCTGTGACTGTGTATTTGGGTTGTGTGTGAGTGTTTGTCTGTTTATGCATGTTTGTCTGTGCTTGTGTGTGTCTGTGTTTGCGTATCTATGCGTGTTAATTGTGTGACTGTGTCTGTGTCTGTGTGTTTGTGCGTGTTTGTGTCTTTGCTTGCGTGTCTATGCGTGTTTGTGTTTGTGTTTGACTATGTCCGTGTCTATGTCAGTCTGTATTTATGTCTGTGACTGTGTTTGTGTTTGCGTGTCTGTGTTTGTATGTGTGTGTGTGTGTTTGTGTCCGGTGAGAAAATTAAATTAATATTCAAATTTTTTTTATTCAGTTGATCGAGCACCTGAGAGCGGACGAAATTGAGCGGGGTAATTCTTACTTTTAAAAAATACATAAACGGATAAACCTTATTTAAAAATACATAAATCTTATTTAAAGCTCATGTGCACTGTCGGGCAATGTCGAGGCGGGGGTATTGTCGAGCGGGGAACATGAGCCTCATGTGCACTGTCAGTTGATCGAGCTCCTGAGAGCGGACAAAATTGAGCGGGGGTAATTCTTATTTTAAAAAAAACATAAATCTTATTTAAAAAGTAAATTTTATTGATCAACGCGTTGTATTTATGAATTGATTTGGCATGTATATATGAATTTCATTACACATTTATTTTCATTAAAACATGTATCAACCATCAATCAATATATATATGACATATATTTTCATTAAAACGCTAGCTCCCGAGCAAAAAATGTGTGCGCTGACAAATTTATTTATGCTCCCGAGCAAAAAAGATAGAGCTAGTGCAATGCGCGCGACTGAAAAAAAATGTGTTCTCGGGAAATAAAACGCGCATCCGAGTGAAAAGCACGTGCTCGAGCGAAAAATGGGCGCTCGAAGGGTACAATTATTTCACCCCTGCGCACAATGAAAAAATATGCGTGCATGCGGGGCCAGTGCGCGATCGTTATTTTTATTCAAAAATTATATTAATATGTTTTAAATTTTTTGATTTGTTTTGTGCAAAATTTTATGGAGGGAAATTTCCCTCCATATATTTCATTAATGTGAGAGGGAAGGAAATAGACAAAACTTAATAAACTAGAGGAAGAGAACGGCGCGCGGCGACGACCGAGAAAGAGAACGACGATGGCGGCGGCCGTGGAAGAGAGAGGCGACGGTGGCGGCGACCGTCGAAGAGAGGGGAGACAACGGCGGCGGCCATACGTGAAAGACATTGTTACAGCTCACAAATTGATGTTTGTGTGTTTGGTTGTCTGTGTCTGTTTGTGTGCATGTGTCTGTGTTTAAGCCCCAACACATGCAATACGCGCTAGCTCTCAAGCAAAAAAAGGAAAGTACACGCACGAGAGTGCATTTGCGTGCGCACGAGAGTGCATTTGCGTGCGCGCGAGAGTGCATTGGCGTGCGCGTGAGAGTGCATTTGCGTGCGCGCGAGAGTGCATTTGCGTGCGCGCGAGAGTGCATTTGCGTGCACGCGGGTTCGTGCGTGATTTTATTTTAATTACAAAATTATATTAAAAAATTAATGTCATATTAATTTGCATTCATTTTTACATTTAATATATTTTTAATTTTTAGTTTTGTTTTGTTCAAAATTTTATGGAGGGAAATTTTCATCCGTATATTTCATTCATTCATGTGAGAGAGAGATGAAGCTGCATGGGAGAGAGGCAGAAAAACTTTTTTAAAAAGTTAAGGATTTATAAAAACCCACGTACGCGCAAAAATACATGTCGCAATAGTACCACATATCTGCGACAGCCGCGCACGGATGTTTGCGAGCTGTAGGAGTACTGTCGTCGCGTTAGAGCACTATCGAGGCGGGGTACTGTCGCGCGCATACAAATTTTTTTTTTATTTTTTTCAAAAAAAAATAAAAATTCAAAACTTTGATAATAAAATAGTACAAAATTGAAAATAAAATATGATATATTTTTTGTAACAAAACTTTAATAATAAAATATTACTATTAGTAAGGAAAATGTCTTTGTCACAAAAAATTTTCATGATGTGGTTATAATTGATACTTATTGTGAGAAAAGTTTTCTATTTGTAACGTAACATTAGTGTTGTTACAAATACTTATAGTTATAGTAACGAATTAATTATTATTGTAACAAAATTTTAAATATTCGTTACAAAAAAGTATTTTTTTGTAACAACAAAAAAAATTTGTTACTAAATATAACTATTAGTAACAAACTGTGTTTTAGTTATATTTCAGTCCTTACAACAGGTGCAGTTTATTGTAGTGTGTAGAAATAGAATTGCACACAATAAGAGATTTTGATTTCCTTACAACGCTTGTGGATGAGGCAAGATTTGAACATATAGTTCCTTTGACATCTTTTTGGCACTCCTCTTCTGAAGATAAGATTTCTTCTTCTCTTTCACTTGACGTGCACTCGATTGATCCATCCCGTGAGGAGCTTTCTTGGACATTTGTGCAAGCTTGTATATTCTCCGGTTCTTGTGATTGTTCCATACCTATAGAAGGAGAATCATAAGTTCTTTCAAGGAAATTCCAAATCTCATATGCGGTAGGTAAAGTATAAATAAGTTTGAAAATATTTTGATCTAACACACAAAATAAACTATTTATAGATTTTGCATTTAAAACAATTTAGTTTCTAGTTAGAATGCTAGGTGGCTTTTCAATAGTAATATTCCAAACTTTTTCATCTAAGGCTTTAAGAAAATTTTTCATTAATATTTTCCACCCTTTATAATTTTTGCCCATAAATAAAGGTGGTGATAATACTTTTTCATTTATATTAAAATTTTCCCCACTAGTAAAAGCGAGATCATGATCAAGAGACGCCATTATTCCCAGTTGTTAAGCTGATTTGGAATAACCTGCCTCTGATACCACTTGTTGGATCTTGAGGCGCCCTTAGAGGGGGGGGGGGGGGGTGAATAAGGGTTTTAGAAAACTTTAAACTTTTATAGAAAACTTTTGATATTTTATTCGAAGTAAGTTAAATCAAAAGTAAAGAGAATGAAATCAATTTTATTAAACAAGAAAAGACATGATTATCATTTATAAAATTGATTATAAAATCCGATTTCTATGACGCTAGAAATCGAAAGCGAAATATGAAATATTCTTTTTGTTTTCTATACCGACTCTTCTCACTAAGAACAGGTTGGCTTTAGCCGATCTCTTCCTAGATACGGCCTCAAGCCGCTCTAGCCCTTCTATCACCAGAAAGGCCTCTAGCACCCCCTAGATCTACTCCCTAGAACTAGTTGCCAACACGAGGCGAATTCCTCCCTAAGTCCTACACAAACCTAGTCGCCAACACAAGGCGAATTTATGAACCGATTACAAAGATAAATGTAAAATACAAATTTAAAAACTCCCTATGAGGTAATCTGAAGGAGACGTTGAAGAATTGCTGAAGATCATTGAAGTCCAAGCATGCGTTCTTCGCGTTGAGTTAGCGTGTTGATCCAAGCCTCCTTTGATTCCTCCTTTTGAAATTTTGTGGGAGATCCTTTGTGGCCTGGAAATACGGCCCTCTGAGAATTTCTGAAGTGCTGGAATAGGGCTCTCTTCAATTAGTAGTTGGAGAAGACGAAATCCACCAATTTTTAGGACTGAGGGCTAAAGCCGGCGTTAAGGCTAACGCCGGGCGTTGACCCAGTTTGGAATTGTTTTGATGGCTTGGATCTTCAAAATGGGAAGGAGATTTTGTACTTTAGGAAACTTTTATTTTAGGCAACCCTAGCGCTGGCGTTGAGGCTAACGCTGGTGTTAGGTCAGATCATTCCTTAAGTGCTCTTGCAATCACGGCTGCTTCCCACTTTCCAAAATCTTCACGATGGGAACGAGAGTCAATGCCCAACATTATGTCCTAACTCCTGGCGTTAAACATCTGTCATTTTCTCAGCGGCAGGCAATCTCGTCGATCGGCAGGCTATCTCGTTGATCGACAGGCCATCTCATCGATCGCCAATGCCCAGCGTTAGGTTTTAACGCCTGGCGTTAGACCACAATCATAATTTCTGCTTGTGGACAGTAACAGACCAATAATGCAGCAACCTAGTGTCATATCTGTTCAAACCTGCATGCTAAAAGCACAATGGCAAACAAGATCAAATACAAGTAGGATTTGTTATTCTCAAATCAAAGGGATGCGGAAAATAATGTTCCAACACCCACGAGATCTCCCCCGCCAATCCTGACTTTGGGGAAGAAGAAATGTAGCCCCCACCTTTGCCGGACAAGATCACTAACTTCCAGGGTGATCCCCGAGACCCCGAGGTGCTGAAGAGGTGGACCACCGAGGTGCTCCAAAAGTATGGCCTCATGCTGCGGAACCTCTATAACTAGGCACGGGAGGATAGGCGTCCTCCGAGGAACGTCTCGCCTCTCTCGAGGATGACTACGCACGACTTCTCGCCAAGCTACGGCTGGAAGCTCACGGCGAGGTCACCTCCACGGGATTGCATCTTTCGCGGGAGGAGGATCAGGTGCACTTGCTGCAATAGGAGTGAAAGTGCACAGTTAACCTCACTAGAATTCTCTATAGGGGGTGAATAGAGATTTAAAAATACTTTGTGCAAAGTTAACAAATATATATATATATATAATATTCACAGTTTTAAGCTTCCCACACACCAGCAAGAATTAAGCAAGTAAAGAAAGAAATAGCAAAAAGAAAATCACTGCACAACACAAAGAAATATAGTGGTTCCCCAAACTTTGGGTAGTCCACTCTTCTACCCCCCTTGGTAGGAATTCACTATCTTGTACTGAGTCTTTTGATAAGGAGACTCTTAGAACCAGTCTGAGTCTTTTGATAAGGAGACTCTTAGAACCACTACAACTGAATCTTTTGAAGAGGGATTCTTAAAACTCTTTCACACTATTGAAATAAGAATAAGAAGAGGAAGAAGAATAAGAAACAATTCAAGCAAGAAGGAATCTTCTTCCTAGCAAGAAGATTAGAAGCACAAGTATAGTGAATGTATTCTCTCTTCTATAGTGAGAAGGAGATTGTAGGTCTTTCTCTCTTTCAGTGAGAGCTTTCAGAAATTTGCAGCAGTATGACTTCAGAAGGAGGAAGAAGAAGAAGAAGGCTTTTTCTTGCTGCAGCACTCTTTCACTTTTCTCAATTTCCTCTTTCTTCTCTCTTGGGAGCTTTTCCTCTTTTTCAGAAATGGAGTGGATCACTTGTCATTTTGCTTTGCCGACCTCCTTGTGTATTTATAGCTCTGTTTATTCAAAAATATTGCTATAGGAGAATAATCAATTAGCTCACAGAGAAATGGTTAGAGAGAAATCTTCAATAATTAATATTTTTGTAGAAGGAAAGAAGTCATTCAATTTTCAAATAACATCCATAATAATCTTAATCAAATTAGCCAAGAATCAATTAGAAGGAAAGATTTAATTCTGAACGGCTATAAGAGAATAATATAATTCCATAAATTCAGATCTACAGAAAGAATGGAAAGAGATCTGGCGCGTTTTTGAATGTCATAGAAATCGACGTGCGTCGATTAGAAATTAGAGTTACGTCGATTACGGTTACGTCGAATTCTGTTTTAGAGTTACTTCGACGCATTCTGAGAAGTACGTTGACTACACTTCGACGTTGTGTCGATTACTATTCGACGCATATTTACTTAAACTAATTTTTCACTCTGAGAACTCATTTTCAACTCATTTCTTGGGGTTAAGATAAATCATTTCCCCAACAATCTCCCCATATTTGTCTTAACCCTATTCAGAGAGAAATTTTATCAGCTTTTAATCAACACATCAAAGCATATTTATAGAAAAGAGATATATTAGGTAATCAGAAGAAAATGGAAAAAAGAAATCATCAGCACTTAAGCATTAATAGAATATATCAAAATTGTTCAAAATATCACTCAGGAGGAGTAGGAGGAGTTTTTCTCTTCCTGGAGAATACTAAAGGGAGATCAGGTCTTTTTATAGAGGTTATAGCAGGATGTTCGTTCAGCTCCCCTTGAGTCAAAACAATCTGCTCCTGAGATGGAACTTCCTTTATACCTTCTATTTCTGCTTCTTCAGCTTCTTTCCCAGCTCCAGCTTCAGCTATGACAGCATCTGGCTCCCCCTAAGCCTCAGCTTCTTTGTCTTTCTCACTTTCAGCCACTCCTTCAGCCTCAGCTTCCTTTTCAACTTCAGCTTCCTTTTCAACTTCTTTCTCTAGTCTACTTGCCTCCCCTTGAAAGAGAACTAGTTGTTGTTCAGATTCTCTTACTACAGAGAGTACATCTGTTATCTGTTCTGTAGTATGTAGCTCAGGTACTATTTCATTCTCAATGGTCTTAAGCAGAGCAAGACTATCAGATTTTGATGTTGGAGAAGATTTGTGTGAGTGAGATTTGTGACTGGAGAGCTGCTCTTCATCTATCTTCTCCCCCTTCTTGACCTTCTTAGCCAAGGAGGTTAAGAATGATTTAGTAACCTTAGATGAAGACACAGAGGTTTTGAGTACTTGCACAGAGGCATTTACCCCATCCAACTGGGTTTGCATGTGCCTGAGAGGAGTGAATTTGAAGGCAGTGTCCATCCAGCATTTCTTGAAATCTTTGGGTTGCTGACTGGATACACTGAGTGATGAGAGTTACAGTGGATGGAGATGGTTCAGGGTGTGTTGGTGAAGGAGATAATGGTGGAGGGGATGAAGGTGGAGAAGTGATTGTTGATATATGAGGTATGGTAGATGATGTAGGTAGAGAGGATGTATAGTAGGAGGAGAAAGAGGTGGTGATTGAATTGGTGTATGTGAATATGTAGTTAAGGTAGGAGGTGTGAGGGTAGTGGAAACTATTGGTGTGGATGATGTTGGTAGGGAAGAGATGTTTGTATGTGGAGGAGGAGGTGAAGATGGATGCACAGGAGAATTAGGAGGAGAGGGAGTCTTTTCAGGAATGGAACCAGGCTTGGGGATTTGCCTAGTCCGTTTTGAAAAGAGGGCTATGGACATCCTTTTTCTAGGAGGAATGGGAATTCCTTTTGACCTACATAGGTCAGGGAAGGAGTGAAGGAGTACCTGACTCATGATCCTCATGTAGGCATTCTCTTTATGAGAATATTTGTAGCCTATCATCTTCAGTAAGCAGCTGCCCCAGTCTATCTTCTTTTCCAGTACAAGGGCCCCCATAATATTCAATTGCTGCTTAGGCACTGCATCATGGGCAGAGATTTTGCATAGTAGTATTTTTCCTACTATGTCTGCCAAGAGCCTATATTCATCAGAGAAGTCTATTTTCTTCAAGTTGATTGGTCTATCTCTGGAGAATTTCATGGTGATTAATAAGTTTTTGATTTCCTCAGGGGTGAGTTCCACAGGTTCATTACCTGATAAGGGAATGATGATGGAGATTCATTTAGCTACTCTTAGAAAATAATTTGCTTTCCCTTTGATTTGAACAAGGATAGTGTTGGTGTGTACCTGATGGAAGATCAAAGGTGTCCCTAAGATGTTATGCAGAGATTGAGACAGGTGTTTCATGGATTGTTCCTGTAATCTCTCCTTGTTCAGATATCTGAACATGATTCATCAACTCATTGAGTTCTATTTCCAGGAGTCTGCATCTTGTTGAATTGAGTTTGTTTAGACCGGCTTCAGTGAAAAGAGCTATGATGCTCTTGTAGTTTTCGGTGGCGGCTTGGAAGGAGTCAAGATCAATATCGAAACCAGAGTTGATCTTGGGAGCCATTTTGGTCAGTGAGAGAGAGAGGAAGAGATGGCTGGACTGAGAAGTGAGAAGGATGAGAGATGTAGAGAGCATGCAGATTTCTAACTGAAGAGTTTATTTAAGTCAGGTGAAACGCCGAAACGAGACACAACTCGAGCTTTATTCGGTACTACAGTAGATGTGACCGAAAATATTTTAGTATTGCCGCTCTTTTTCATGAAGTTGACGTTGCGTCGAGTGGAAGTCGATGTATGCGTCGGTACAGTCTGAATTGAGATGTTAGGGTTTCCTATCGACGATGCGTCAATTAAGAAATCGACGTGACTTTTATTTTGTCTTGAAAATTCTAAGTTTTTCTTGAGAGATTATTTCTTCCTAATCCTAAGGTTTTCTAAGTCAGTCTTGGACTAATTTTATAGACAATTGGATTGATTGTGCAAACATTGTTTGGCAATGTGGCCAGTTTTATTACAGATATAACACCTGATTGTCTTTAGATTATGAGAATTTGAGTTTAGAGAGGGATAGAGGTGTTGATTAGGATAGAGTTGTTGATTAGGATAAAAGTTTTGATTAGGATAGAAATTTTGATCAGGATGAATGGGTCCTGAATGGGGGTTAAGATAGAAATTTTTTGAAGGATGATATGTCCTGTATTTAAGTTGCTCTGAGGTTTTATGCGTCGATACCTATTCGACGTATGTTGAGAGTTGCGTCGATATATATTCGGCACTTTCTCTAGATTGCGTTGATCTGGAATCGATGCATGGAAGTAGTTGCGTCGATTGTAAGTCGACGTAATTTTATTTATGCGTCGATTTGAGGTCGAAGCATCAGAGAGATTGCGTCGAGTAGAATTCGGCGTACTATCATTCATACGTCGATATGAAGTAGACGCAATTGTGTCTTCACAGATTTTATTTTTCCCTTTTTCTGGTTGGAGATTTATTTCTTTATGAATTGTTTCTTTTGGCCTAGTTGCCTTCTCAGAAGGAGTTTGAGAGTCTTCATTGTTGGATCGGTCGGCGCCCTTAGAGGGGGGGGTGAATAAGGGTTTTCAAAAACTTTATATTTTATTTAGAAAACTTTGGAATATTGCAATATTAAAACAAGAAGACAAGTAAAACAAAAAGAGAGACAAGCTTTATTGATATTAAATCAGTATTACAAAACTTGATCTCAATGTCGCTAGAGATCAGAGGCAAATAATAAAAGCTCTTTTCGTTTTCTATCCCGACTCGCTTCCCCACGAACCGGTGGCCCTAGCCTCCTCCTTCCCGGATTTGGCCTCAAGCCGCTCTAGCCAATCCTTCCCCGGATGTGGCCTCAAGCACCCCCTAGACCTAACCTAGATCTAGTCGCCAACACGAGGCGATTTTTAGCCCTAAGTCCTACCCCAGACCTAGTCGCCAACACGAGGCGATTTCACTACCGTTTATAAAGAAAGACAAATAAAATAATAAAAACTTCCCTTAAGATGAACTTCTGAATATGGAGGCGAAGATCCGCTGTAGAATCAGCGTTTGTCGAAGCGGACTTCGTTTGGCTTCGGCGTGATGGAATCCTCCTTCAGAAGTTTGCAGAGCTTCGCCGGGACCTCAAATTTTGGCCAAGATAGGCCTCTGGAATTCTAGTACTCTCTCTCTCTGAGGTGTATGCAATTGGTGTCCGAAAATAAGAGGAGAGGGGGTCCTTTTATAGCCCAAGCGCTACCGCCGGCGCTAGCCCGGATTAAGAAACAATTTGCGCGGCAGAATCTTCCATCCGCGGCAACCTATTGCTCCATGCCTCTTGTGCTCCATGCTACCGCCAGCGCTAGTAGCTACCGCCGGCGCTATCCCTGATTAAGAAACTTCTTGCGCGGCAGGATCTCCAATCCGCGGCAACGAGGCTTTCATTCCTTCTGTGTTGACCGATACCGCCGGCGTTATCCGCTACCGCCAGGCGTTAGCGCCTTCCATAACAGCTCCCGGAAACGCGCTCATCAACGCTAGCGCCTGGCGCTAGTTGCTACCGCCGGCGCTAGTGAGCCTCTTCGAATTTTGGCCTCAATTTTGGGGGCAGTCATCATGTGTACTCCTTGAGTCATGTGGACCTAGTAAACCTGCACACTTGAACACACAAGATCAAATACACATAGGATTTGTTATTCTCAAACCTAGGAGATGCGGAAGACCATGTTCCAATAAACTCCCCCTTTTGATAATAACAAATCCATTAATGGTAAATCAAAGCATTAATAGATAAGCATGATGAAACTATACTTGTGTGTGTGTGAGAGTGATGACTTAGGATAATAATTGATTCTAGCATGTTAGACTTGCTCCCCCTAAATACATGCTCCCCCTAAGTGAATGCTCCCCTAATATATATGCTATCAACTTAATCAATCATGTTGGGTTTGCATTTTGATAGCGGATTATATATTTATCATGTTAGTTCTCCCCCTTTTGCATTTTATCATGTTAGTTCTCCCCCTTTGTTATTCGCAAAAGTGGGTAGGGAGACAAAGCACTAAAAATGTGTAAATAAAAGATAAGGCATGATCGAGCTTTTTAGGTAAATGATAAGGAGATTTAGAATTGTATTTTATTGAAATAGATCAGAGTTATTACAAAATTTCAGAGTTTTTAGCATAAAAGATTTTTATGTTTGAAGTAACCAATAAAAAGTGTTTCCAAGGAAATCTATCACTTAATGAAAGATAGGAATTTTTAAGAGTAAGTGATGATGCAAATAATACAAGATATGAAATAAGCATGAAAGCGCAAGGTAAAAAACACTTATATGGTTAAGATGCGGAAGACTTATAGCAAATAGTAATGATAATCCAAAAAATATGAGGTAAAGATCACACAAAATGATGTTTTTGGAAATCATTTTGCAGTTTTAAAATTTAGAATAACCAAGCATGAAATAATGTTTATCAAAAAGAGATGACCACAATGTTACTTTAATTCTTAATTTAAAAAACATACAAAAACATTGTAGAACACATGCTAGGTTATCTAGTGCATTTCATAAATAAAAAGTAACATAGAATTAGCATTAGGATCTAATACTCATGAGAAGAAGTGTTATGGAAGATAATGATGTGCACATAAGTATAAATTTGAGGAGAGTAAACAAACGTTTTAATCAAAAAATACAAGTAATATGTAAAGTAAGAAGCACAATAAAACACAAATAAGATTACTTCCACACACTTTAATGCACAAAAAAATGTACAACTACCAAGGTGCTTTGCACACACAATGCTCATCAAGACTTATCAGGGTGCAAAGTAGTGCTTGGGGGATCACATATTTTATTTTGAATTTTGAGACTTGTGATCCGGTGTACTTAAAAGAAAGTGGTTTTTCTTATTTTTGAAAGAAAGAGTTGATTTGCACAAGACACTTTATTATTCTTTCCAAGGTGCTCAACCTCACAATGCTCATTAAGACTTATCAGGAGGTTCAAGTAGTGCTTGGTGGAGTTATCTTTGTCATTTATTTTATAATTTTGTTTTGTACAAAGTTCTCCGAATACACTTGTTTTGCAAATCAATAGATTTTATGAGAAAAAATATAACCACTTTTCTTAATGTTTAAGAGTGCAAAAGAAGGAGTGTAGGTAAGATACTTGTGCAATTTTAATTTATTTGTACTAATACAAAACATACACAAGCATTCTTAGATTAAATGCATATGTAGACAATGCCAAAAAAAGGTGAGTGAATAAATATCATTATCAACCATAAAGCATTTCTCATACTTAGAGGCATGCTAAGCTTGATCCTACACAACTTTTACACTATAATTGATGCACATTTGAATAGATATATCAAAGCATGAAGAAAGACAATGTCCAAAGTAGTTTGAAGAGAAAAATTGTAACATTGTAGAATTTCGAAATAGTAGATTAAATCATGCTTGATTTTACAAGAAAAAATCATAGAGTTTTTTTTGATAGTTTTAAAGTTTTATATTTTTGTATTTGGTTTTAGCAAATAAAAGCAGATTTTTGTAATTTTTGCTTTTGTAAATTTTTTTTATTTTTGTAAAAAGATGAACTTTAAACAAAGGAAACAACAAAAGCAAACAAAGGAAAAACATATTTTTTTTGTAATTTGTTTTTCTATTTTTGTATTTGATTTTTCAAAAAGAAAAGAAAAACAGATGTGCAAAAACTAAATAGTACATATAGATCAAAATATTTTTAGGAATTTTTAGAAATTTTAAAAACACAGAAATTCGAACCTCGACGCTAGCGCCGGCGCTAGCGCTAGCGCGGGAAACAGTAAGTGATTTTTTAGGGTTTTGAAAATTTTGATGTTGGAAGTTGATTAGGTGTCCCAATAGTAGTTCTATGCTGAATTTGCAGAATTTTTGGAAATGTTTTGGATGGTGAAAAATGAAGTAAATTGTATTTGTGAGCATGTTTTAACTTGAAAGATCTAGGACACCTAATTCAAGTTGTAATAAACGAAATCGTGCATCGGGAAGAGGTTTAGTGAATATGTCAGCGAGTTGAGAGTCTGTCCCAATGAAGCTTACTTTTACATTTTCTTTTTTAATGTGATCCCTAATGAAATGATGACGAACGTCGATGTGTTTGGATCTAGAATGGTGTACAGGATTATATGTGAGGTCTATTGCACTTTTGTTGTCACATTTAAGATCTATGTTTTTGAGATGAAATCCAAAGTCCTCTAGTGTTTGGCTCATCCATAATGCTTGTGCACAATAACTACTAAGTGCGATATATTCGGCCTCCGTGGTGGAGAGTGCAACCGAAGATTGTTTTCTACTAGACCAGACAACTAAAGAGGGTCCTAAAAAATGACACGTACCGCTAGTGCTTTTTCTATCTAGTGAACACCCAGCGTAGTCCGAATCGGAATAGTCGTGGAGTGTGAAAGAGTCATTATGTGGGTACCATAATCCTAATTTAGATGACCCAATTAGATAACGAAAAATACGTTTTACCGCTTTTAAATGAGATTCTTTTGGATCGGCTTGAAAGCGAGCACATAAACATACGGCAAACATAATATCTGGTCTAGATGCACTTAAATAAAGAAGAGAACCTATCATTCCTCTATATAGTGTTTGATCAATAGAAATTCCAGATTCATCTTTTCCTAGTTTTAAGGAAGCACTCATAGGAGTAGAGGCTTGTTTAAGATTTTCAAATCCAAATCATTTAAGCATATCGTGAACATATTTTGATTGACAAATAAAAATACCATCAGTTCTTTGTGAAATTTGAAAACCAAGAAAATATGATAGTTCTCCTACAAGACTCATTTCAAATTCATTTTTCATTATTAAGACTACTTCATTACACAACTCTTCATTAGTGGCTCCAAAAATGATGTCATCAACATATATTTGTAGAAATATTAATTCGTTATTTTTATGCTTAATGAAGAGTGTGTTGTCTGCACTTCCCATAACATAACCGTGCTCTAACAAAAATGATGTAAGACGATCATACCAGGCACGGGGCGCTTGTTTTAAACCATAAAGCGCTTTTTCTAATTTGTAAACATGATTTGGAAATCTTTCATTTATGAAACCGGGGGGTTGTTCTACATAAACTTCTTCTTTAATGAACCCGTTTAAAAAAGCACTTTTAACATCCATTTGAAATAATTTTATTCTTTTAAAACTCGCAAATGCCAAAAATATTCGTATAGATTCTAAGCGAGCTATGGGTGCAAAAGTTTCTTCAAAATCTACCCCCTCGATTTGTGAATAGCCTTGAGCAACTAAGCGTGCTTTATTTCTTACAATCCTAGATTCACCATCTAGCTTATTTTTAAAAATCCATTTTACGCCAATAATTGGATGATTAGATGGTCTTTCTACTAAATTCCAAACTTTATTTCTTTCAAATTGTCCTAACTCTTCATTCATTGCCAAAAACCAAAATTCGTCATTTAAAGCGGTGGAAACGTTTTTAGGTTCAATTTCAGACACAAAGCAAATATTTGAAAATGTTTCATGAAGAGAGGACTGAGTTCTTACCCCAGTAGAAGGTTCCCCAATGACTAGCTCCTTTGGATGATTTTGGGAGAAGTTTAGAATGCTTGGAGGTACATATTCATCTTCTTTTGGTTTCTCCTCCTCTTCTTTGGACGGTTCTTCTTCGTCGTGCTCCAAGGATGGCACAGGTTCATCATCGGTACCTGTAGGGAGCTTTTCTGCACATGAAACAAACTCATCAAATCTGACATTAATTGACTCTTCAACCTTGCTTGATCTTTTATTAAATATTCTATATGCTTTACTAGTTGAAGAATAACCAAGAAATATTCCTTCATCGCATTTTTCGTCAAATTTTCCTAAAGAATCTTTTGTATTAAGAATGAAGCATTTACATCCAAATACTCTAAAATACGATAGGTTAGGTTTCTTTTGATAGTAGAGTTCATATGGTGTGAGAGTTAATGATGGGCGAAGCATAACTCTATTCATTACATAGCATGCAGTGCTTACAGCTTCTGCCCAAAAATACTTAGGTAATTTATATTCAGATAGCATTGTGCGTGCAAGTTCTTGTATTGTCCTATTTTTCTGTTCTACAACACCATTTTGTTGAGGTGTGCGTGGAGCAGAGAACTCATGCTTAATACCTAACATGTCACAAAAAGATTTAAAATTTTCATTTTCAAATTCACCTCCATGATCTGAGCGAATGCATTTTATTTTTAAATCTAATTCATTTTGAATGCGAGTACATAATTTTGAAAATTCGCAAAACGCATCAGATTTGGAGGAGAGAAATAAAGTCCAACAATATCTAGAATAGTCATCTATGAGAACATAAGTGTATAATCTACCACCAAGACTTACAGTGTTAATGGGACAAAAAAGATCCATATGAATTAATTGCAGAGGTTTTGATGTAGAAATTTCATTTTTGCTTTTAAAAGATGACTTAGTAAATTTGCCTTTTTGGCATGGAGGGCATAATGAAGATAAATTTCCATTTAACTTAGGCAATCCTCTAATCATTTCTCTTTTTGCTAGTTTTAAGATGAGCTTTGTACTAGCGTGGCCTAAGCGTCTATGCCATAATTCTAATTCATCTTTTTTCGTTATAAAACATTTTATAGAAGATTTAGAAAGATCATGAAATGAAACTATGTAAACATTATGAATTCTAGGTGCAGTTAATAACACATCTTTTGTTTTAGGATTAACAATCTTGCAAAGATTAGTGGAAGATTCAAAAAGTACGTCTAAACCTTTATTTCAAAGTTGACTTATAGATATTAGGTTATGTTTTAATCCTTTCACATAAAGCACATTTGATATAAGAAAAGATGTGTTACCCACTGTACCAATTCCCATGATCCTTCCTTTACCGTTATCGCCAAACGTCACTATTCCTCCTTTCTTCTTTTCTAGGCTAAGGAATTTTGCTTTATTGCCCGTCATGTGTTTGGAGCAGCCTGAGTCCAAATACCACACGTCTTCTGTTTCCTTAGCCTTCCTGCAAATCTAGAAAGAGGATGAGAGTAAAGACCCAGATACCCAAGAGGTACAACCCATAGAGTAAGTGGATTTCTTACGTACCCAGATTTGTTTTAATGATTGTTGATTTATTATATTCCTGCAAGAGCCAGACGTGTGTCCAAATTTAAGACAATTAGCACACGAAATAAAGGGGGTTGAGACCCTTTTCTGAGTTTCTATGTTGCTCTTGCTGGATGATGTTTGTACATTAGAAAGACCAGAAAAAATTTTAACTTTAGAGCTACCGCCGGCGTTAGTAGCTAGCACCGGGCGGTAGTGTTCACTTTTATATCCGAGTCCGATTTTTCCAGACCCAAAGCATTGATTACCCAGAAGCATATCCAGGGATTTTTGACCAATCCCGAATTTGGTTATGGCTAAATTGAGATTTTGATTTTGTTTTTTAAGAGATGTATTTTCTTGAACAATCATAACGCATTTGTTTTCAAATCCTTTTTTGTTCTTTTCAATTTGTAATATAGAGGCTTTCAATCTTCTCTCTAAGTCCCCCTTCTCTTTTGCAATAATTTTGTTTTGTGAGAGGGCATTAGAGAGAGATACTTCAAGTTCTTTTAACTTAAATAAGTAGTGCTCACATTCTTGACATGAGACTTTTCTTTTTTCAAGAGAAACTATTTTTTTTGTGAACTTACGATTTTCTTTTATAATAGATTCATTTTCAAGATTTAATAAAACAAATTTATCATAAAGTTCTTCAAAAGTAGGAGGAGATACCTCAGTGTCGCTAAGAACACTGGTGTCGTCATCGTCGCTTTTGTCCATCAAGCACAAGTTTGCTTCCTCCTCGCTACTTGACTCAGATTCATTTGACTCTTCAGAGGAAGAGTCATCCCAAGTGGCGGCCTTCAGCACTTTCTTCTTTTCTTTTGTTTTCTTTTGTTCTTTTCGTTCCTTTTGGTATTTTGGGCACTGGCTCCGAATGTGCCCGGTTTTTCTGCAGTGATAGCATTCTGGAGGCGGCCTTTCTTCTTCGTCATCGCTTCCTTTTTCTTTCCTCGATGAAGAGGAAGATCCCTTTCGTCGAGTGTCCTTTTGGAAGAATTTTCTGAATGTGTTCCTTCTTTCTGGATTCCTGATGAACTTTTTGAAGTTCTTCACCAGGAGTCCTTCTTCATCATCATCGTCCTCTTTGGTGCACTCCTTCTTTGATGTTAGTGCCAACGCCTTTTTCTTCGGCTCTTTGTTGTATTCTTCATGTTGAATTTGCAGTTCTACCTCATGGGTTTTGAGATTCCCAATGAGGTTCTCGATCTGGAGCGTTCTTAAGTTGTGCGATTCCGAGATGGCTGTCACCTTCGGATTGAACCTTGGGGGTAAGGAACGAAGAATTTTCCTCACCAAGTCCCCGTCGGAGTAGGTCTTTCCAAGTGCCTTTGATGCGTTGACAATCTTTGTGAAGCGAGTGTACATGGAGTTGATGTCCTCTTCCGTGTCCATCCTGAATTTCTCGTATTCAGATTCCAGTTAAAACAGCTTTGCATCTTTCACCTGCGATGTACCTTCGTGAGTTACTTCTAATTGATTCCAAATATCATAAGCAGTAGTGCATGCAGAAATTCTATTAAACTCAGTCATATTTAAAGCGCAATATAAGGCATTCATTGCTTTAGCATTATTTTTACACCTTAGTTTATCGTTGTCGTCCCATTTATCCTTAGTTTTTGCTAATGTCGCCTCTCCCACTACAGTTGTAGGAGGAGAGTACCGAACTTCTACCATGTTCCATACTTCTACATCCATAGTCATAAGAAAACACATCATTCAATTTTTCCAGTAGTTAAAATCAGACCCAGTAAAGAGAGGTGGTCGACTAACCCCTTGACCCTCAGGAAAAGCGAGATCATGAGACGCCATTGTTCCCGGTTGTTAAGCCGATTGGAACAAAACCGCTCTGATACCACTTGTTGGATCGGTCGGCGCCCTTAGAGGGGGGGGTGAATAAGGGTTTTCAAAAACTTTATATTTTATTTAGAAAACTTTGGAATATTGCAATATTAAAACAAGAAGACAAGTAAAACAAAAAGAGAGACAAGCTTTATTGATATTAAATTAGTATTACAAAACTTGATATCAATGTCGCTAGAGATCGGAGGCGAATAATAAAAGCTCTTTTCGTTTTCTATCCCGACTCGCTTCCCCACGAACCGGTGGCCCTAGCCTCCTCCTTCCCGGATTCGGCCTCAAGCCGCTCTAGCCGATTCTTCCCCGGATGTGGCCTCAAGCACCCCCTAGACCTAACCTAGATCTAGTCGCCAACACGAGGCGATTTTCAGCCCTAAGTTCTACCCCAGACCTAGTCGCCAACACGAGGCGATTTCACTACCGTTTACAAAGAAAGACAAATAAAATAATAAAAACTTCCCTTAAGATGAACTTCTGAATATGGAGGCGAAGATCCGCTGTAGAATCAGCGTTTGTCGAAGCGGACTTCGTTTGGCTTCGGCGTGATGGAATCCTCCTTCAGAAGTTGGCAGATCTTCGTCGGGACCTTAAATTTTGGCCAAGATAGGCCTCTGGAATTCTAGTACTCTATCTCTGAGGTGTATGCAATTGGTGTCCGAAAACAAGAGGAGAGGGGGTCCTTTTATAGCCCAAGCGCTACCGCCGGCGCTAGCCCGGATTAAGAAACAATTTGCGCGGCAGAATCTTCCATCCGCGACAACCTATTGCTCCATGCCCTTGTGCTCCATGCTACCGCCAGCGCTAGTAGCTACCGCCGGTGCTATCCCTGATTAAGAAACTTCTTGCGCGGCAGGATCTCTAATCCGCGGCAACGAGGCTTTCATTCCTTCTGTGTTCACCGATACCGCCGACGTTATCCGCTACCGCCAGGCGTTAGCGCCTTCCATAACAGCTCCCGGAAATGCTCTCATCAACGCTAGCGCCCGGCGCTAGTTGCTACCGCCAGCGCTAGTGAGCCTCTTCGAATTTTGGCCTCAATTTTGGGGGCAGTCATCATGTGTACTCCTTGAGTCATGTGGACCTAGTAAACCTGCACACTTGAACACACAAGATCAAATACACGTAGGATTTGTTATTCTCAAACCTAGGAGATGCGGAAGACCATGTTCCAACATTCATCTGAATAATATGATGTTTCATCAAAATGGTTTATCTCCTTGAAGGTGATGTCTTCTTCTTTATTTTGTGAGTCTTCTTCTAAGTTTGTTGATTTGATGGGTTTAGTAAATTTAACAGGGATCATCCAAGTAGGTTTGGTAGATGGTATTGAACTGGTTGAAGGATCAGCCCCTAGCCCCAGATTCTTATGTCTGATTGTTTGTTTTTCAGTGATTTCTTTAAGTGTTTGGCTTCTGACTTTTATAGATTCTTCAAAAGCTTTTGCATGGGATACCTTATTCTTAAGGAGTTGATTTTCTATTTTAGCACTTTTTATTTCCTTTTCTATTTTATAGATTTCACACCTTAGTTCATAATTTTTTGAACATGTATCCACTATTTTTCTCATATTTATTTGTTTTTTTAGATCCTTAATTTCTTGTTTAGCTTTTAGTTGATCTAAACAGAATCCTTTAAAATCATTTTTGAAATCATCACATAGAAAATCTATTTCATCAAAAATTCTTACCTCATCCTTATCCTCAGATTCCTCTATGAGAATAAGGCTATTTGCTTTTGTTGTTGAATTTTCTTTTTCATCTTCAGAAGAGATGCTTCCTTCTGATCCTATTTCACTCCATGATTCAGCAACACATTCTTTTCTAAGCTTCCAAGAGCCATTAAGCATAGGTCTTCTTGCTTAGACTTTTCATTGTCACTTTTAGATGAGGTGTTGTCTTCAGAATCTGTTTCACTCCAAGCTTCTGCAATGAAGCCTCTTTCTTTCTTCTTCTCCTTTCTCTTGAGATCTTTCTTTTTCAGATCTTTCTTTTTCTCAGTATTTTCTGGACATTCTGGAGCAATATGTCCAGTTTTCCTGCAGGAGTAGCAAATAATTTCTTTTGTAGGAGTCTTATCATACCTTGGTTTTGACTCTCTCCTTCTAGACCCATCTATCCTGACCCATTTCTTGAATCTTCTGGCCAGGAGGCTGAATAATTCTTCTTCATTAACAGGGGTTTCTTCTTCTGTTGCTTTTAATGCAATGTTTCTATCTTTTGAGGAGGTTGGAGTGTTTTCCCTTCTTTCCTTCTCTTCTCTGGTTTTTAGTAGTTGCTCATAGGATTTGAGTTTACCTAAGAGGCATCTGTTGAGATTTCTTTTTGTCCTATAGTATCTCTTATTGCCCATATTCTTGAGCCCCATGAACTTGGGAGACTCATTAATAATTTGTCATTGATCTCTGTGAGAGAGAGATCTCTATCCAAGCTCCTTAATTGATTGATGATCAGACTGAATCTGTCATACATCTCAGATATGCTTTCTTCATGCTTCTTTTGAAAGTTCTCATATTGGGAGATCAATAGAGCCTTTTTATCTTTCCTTTCATCAGCACTTCCTTCTACTATCTTTGTAAGAGCCTCCCAGATTTCTTTGGCTGATTTACAGTCAACAACCTTTTGAAAGATTTCATCTGAGAGGGTTGAGACAAGAATGTTCACAGCTTTTGCATCACATGCTCCTGCCTTCTTCTCATCATCTGTCCACTCAGCCCTTGGGACAAGTGTTTGAGTCACTTTACCACTTGAGTCCTTTCTATAAGGCTTGGGAGGACCTGTCAAAATAACATTAAACAATTCTTCATCAATAGAATTCATATAGATCCTAATTCTTGTTTTCCGAAGTGCAAACTTTTCAAGATTGCACATTGGTGGTCTGGTGGAAGCATAATCTTTGATTTGTGCCATAGAAAGTTTTTTAGAAATATATATATATATATATGAGGTAGGATCTTTTTGATCAAGGAGTTACCCCTTTTTGATCAACCTAGCTCTGATACCAATTGAAAGTGCACAGTTAACCTCACTAGAATTCTCTAGAGGGGGTAAATAGAGATTTAAAAATACTTTGTGCAAAGTTAGCAAAAATATATATATATAATATTCACAGTTTTAAGCTTCCCACACACCAGCAAGAATTAAGCAAGTAAAGAAAGAAATAGCAAAAAGAAAATCACAGCACAACACAAAGAAATATAGTGGTTCCCCAAACTTTGGGTAGTCCACTCTTCTACCCCCCTTGGTAGGAATTCACTATCTTGTACTGAGTCTTTTGATAAGGAGACTCTTAGAACCAGTCTGAGTCTTTTGATAAGGAGACTCTTAGAACCACTACAACTGAATCATTTGAAGAGGGATTCTTAAAACTCTTTCACACTATTGAAATAAGAATAAGAAGAGGAAGAAGAATAAGAAACAATTCAAGCAAGAAGGAGTCTTCTTCCTAGCAAGAAGATTAGAAGCACAAGTATAGTGAATGTATTCTCTCTTCTATAGTGAGAAGGAGATTGTAGGCCTTTCTCTCTTTCAGTGAGAGCTTTCAGAAATTTGCAGTAGTATGACTTCAGAAGGAAGAAGAAGAAGAAGGCTTTTTCTTGCTGCAGCACTCTTTCACTTTTCTCAATTTTCTCTTTCCTCTCTCTTGGGAGCTTTTCCTCTTTTTCAAAAATGGAGTGGATCACTTGTCATTTTGCTTTGATGACCTCCTTGTGTATTTATAGCTCTGTTTATTCAAAAATATTGCTATAGGAGAATAATCAATTAGCTCACAGAGAAATGGTAAGAGAGAAATCTTCTATAATTAATATTCTGTAGAAGGAAAGAAGTCATTCAATTTTCAAATAACATCCATAATAATATTAATCAAATTAGCCAAGAATCAATTAGAAGGAAAGATTTAATTCTGAACGGCTATAAGAGAATAATATATTTCCATAAATTCAGATCTACATAAAGAAAGGAAAGAGATCTGGCGCGTTTTTGAATGTCATAGAAATCGACGTGCGTCGATTAGAAATCAAAGTTACGTCGATTACGGTTACATCGAATTCTGTTTTAGAGTTACTTCGACTCATTCTAAGATGCACGTCGACTACACTTCGACGTTGTGTCGATTACTATTCGACGCATATTTACTTAGACTAATTTTTCACTCTGAGAACTCATTTTCTACTCATTTCTAGGGGTTAAGATAAATCATTTCCCCAACAAGGAGCTTCGTGTCGTTCGCGCTTACCATTATCCTCTCGTGTCGCCGAGCTCCGGGGTGCGAGACTGAGGCCAATGGAGGTGGATCCAATACTGATCTCGTTCGCGCTCGCCCCCGCTCGGCGACCTCTAAAAATGTATTATATATTGCTTCGAATGCTTTTGCTAAATAACCCTATGAACAATCTCAAAATTATTTGTTTGATATTTCTTTCCCACGATCAGGCTTTTGTCTGTATTCATTCGCTGCGTGATATTATTGCTTATGCCGCATTTGCTTGTTTTTTGACATTTTTTCATGCAATTTGTGACGGGCTCGCCTTGCCTATCGTGTGCTCGCTTCGCCTATAGTGAGCTCGCTTCGCTGTATTGTTGCGAGTGGGTAAGGGGAAAAGGGCTGGCTCGAGGATCGAGGCGCGTTGATATGAAAATTTGCTAACCGCACATTCGCCGCTTCAATTACTTCCCGCCATTTTCATTTTCCTATAAGTTGGCCCTGTCCCCATCCCTAACTATTTCATTTATCACTATCTTTCACTTCCTTCACTCTCGAGAATTCACGCTTCACTTCTCGCGCTCGCATTTGCTTCTTTGGGTCTCGCTCCTACGCTTGCTAGATAGGTGGTGATGGTGGCGACGCTGAAGGGTGAGCCAAGTGCGCGTGGACCTTCTGCGACCACTCCTTCTTATGCAGCTCCCTCTCTGAGAGTGAATACTACACGATGGTCGCTCACCACATCTCGCCAGGATACACCACCCGCCAGACGAGCGAGATAGAGGCTATCAACTTCCTCTCTCCCAATGAGCTCGCCATCCCTACAGCCCACTTTGACGTTGGCTTGTAGCTGCCCCTGTGGTCGGAGGTTCAACCTGCCGGTCTTCCGCAAGCTATTCTCCTTCCTGGCGTACAAGGATGGGACCGCCTACTTCGTGAGCCAACACGCCAAGGTGAGCGAGCTGGTCAACAAGAGCCATCACTGGTTTCAGAAATTTGTCTTCGTCAAGGGGTACTTCGATAACGTCCCCTTCTCGCTCATCCAGCACAACGAGGCGACCTACCGCCCACCTACCCTCAGAGGTCATGATGCCGACCTCTTCAAGTTCTTTGTTAAGAAGAAATTCGAGGTCGCGCACCTTCGGCGAAACGTCGACTCGCTACTCCACATGCCACCTGGTGCAGGTATTACTCGCATTCGCTCCTCGCCTTTATATTCTGCCTTCTTACTCTGATAGCGAACCCTACAGCTGTTATGGGTCATTCACAGGAGAGCGGGATCTTCCACTCCACCCCACCCCCCCCCCCCCCCCTTACGCGAGTGCCAGAGTTACCCCCCCCCCCCCCCCCCGGCCTCGTGCTTGCCACCTTGGCCGCAGCCACTTGTCGGGACCTTCCCAGCACCTCCTCCCCCTCCAGCAAGAAGTCGCCTGAACTAGTGAGCCACGGGGCACCTTCCTCACAGTCGGCACCCAAGAAGATGAAACCCTCAACCTCTGATAAGGGAAAGCAGGTCCTCAGGGACTTGCTGGTCGAGAGGCCCTCGGTGTGCCTGCTCGCAGATAAGCAGACAGACGAGCATGCTAGAGAGGCCGTCGGCATCTCGAGTTTGCCCGCACCGGCGGGCCATTGCAACTTTGGTCTCGGCGAGAGGCACCGAGATAAGGTCAGCGAGCCCCTGCTGTACTGGGATAGGGAGGCCAACATGGCCTCCGTGTCAACCCTTCTCTCCTCCTGGATGGAGCAGGAGACTGCCAGTGGCCAAGACTTTGCCCTCTCCCATGAGAGCGCGCGACCTGGTCGCTCGCCCATAAGAGCACGCGAGCCCAACTCCGCGCCTTGGAGCTCGCCCACATGATGGGTCGGCGCTGCTTTCAGCTATAGCGGCATCATGGGCAGCTCGGACGCGGGCTAAAGGCTGCTACAGATGAGGTCGCGTGCCTTTAAGAGAAGTTGAACATCTCTGACGGCCTCCTCGCCAGTCTTTAGGGCGGGATGGTAAGTTGTTGAAGAACTCGCTCCCCCTCATTACTGTCACTATTCCTGACTAACTCAACTTCTTCCTCGTAGGATGTCGAGGTCGTCGATCAGCTCCATGCCCGCACCTTTGACTTGGAGAAGGAGAATGTCGGATTAAAGGCCCAAATTAGCGAGCTGACCAGGGCCGCCATTCCACTGCCTCCTCGCGGGGGCATGATCTAGACGTACTCGCACCGCTACATTTAGGAGATGATGCAGCAGAATGCGATGGCGGCGGCGAAGCACATCTTTCTCACCCTGAAGGAGGTAGGCCTCTTAGCTGACAAGGCGGCGTGACTCACTGTCAAGGAGGTGGTTCGGAGCTCTTCCTGCGCTACCAGAGTCTGACAAAGAAGCTCCATCCGGCGGCGAGGGCGAGCACTCTGGAGGACATCCCTAGGCCATGAATTTTTCCTTTTTTTGTTTTGTATTTCTTTTGGGCTGGCGTGAGATCTCCGCGACTTTTGTATACACATATTTATAGAATGAAATGGAAATTTTTGCTTAGTTTATCTCTTGTATTTCTGTCATTTCTATTTAAGCTTGTGTCGTCGTACCGCACTCGCGCACATTTCACACATCGGTACTCGCTAAGTCCACACTCGCCTACCCCAATCGGCAGTTCACGAGTGTCGCTACTCCTTCGCCTCCTCGTGAACCCCTATGATATTGATTTCCTTGATCTTCTATTGCATCTCATTTCCACGAGCATTTGGCTCGACCACCCTTGGATACCGCGAGCGAGACTTCCCCCACACTGTCTCACGTGCGCCTTTTAACTTAGCCAATTTCTTTCGATCATGCCTATCATCTCCGCACCGGCGAGCCCCTGGCTCGCCCATCTGGATATACTGCCAAGTTGCGTTGCTTAGGTTTTGCGAGTGTGGTCCTCCTTCGCGGGAGGCCTTGTATCGGTAATTTGCTTTGCCAATAGCTCGCGAGGCGAGCTCCATTTTGCCTCACCCTTTGAATGGTTTGTCGACCCTACCGGCTAGCAGGAGCCCAACTGTGGAATCCTTCGGGTCAGTCTGGCACAACTTTTCCTTACCACCATCTCTAGAGATCGACCTGACCCACAGGCTAATGAGAGCCCGGCAGCGGAATCAATCTGGGGCAATCCAGCTCAACCTTTCCTTGTCAGCCTCTCTAGAGATCGACCTGACCCACCGGCTAATGAGAGCCCGGCAGCGGAATCAATCAGGGGCAATCCAGCTCAACCTTTCCTTGTCAGCCTCTCCAGAGATCGACCTGACCCACCGGCTAATGAGAGCCCAGCAGTGGAATCAATCCAGGGCAATCCAGCTCAACCTTTCTTTGCCAGCCTCTCCATAGATCGACCTGACTCACCGGCTAATGAGAGCCCAGCAGCAGAATCAATCTGGGGTAATCCATCTTAACCTTTCCTTGCCAGCCTCTCTAGAGATCGACCTGACCCACCGGCTAATGAGAGCCGGCAATGGAATCAAACCGGGGCAATCCAGCTCAACCTTTCCTTGCCAGCCTCTCTAGAGATCGACCTGACCCACCGTCTAATGAGAGCCCGACAGCAGAATCAATCCGGGGCAATCCAGCATTCATGCACATCATATGGACCTATAAGAGAAAAGACGAAACATTATCAATTTATACCAATTTAGCACAACATAACAGTTCAAGGTTAGAAATGTTTTAAATCGTCTCCGCTCCAAGCTCGGCTGAGGGGTATCCCTTCCACATCCCAGAGGTGGTACCCCCTCCCCGACTTGAGTGCTTTTTATATAATGTAAGGACCTTCCCATTTGGGATTGAACTCTCCGACTACGGCTCCCCTCCCACCTGTGTCAACCTTCTTTAGGACCAAATCACCCTTCTCAAACTGCTTTACTCAGATGTGCTTGTCAAAGTACTGAGCCGCCCGTTGCTTGACCTCTTCTTGTCGAACGGTTGCTAGGTCTCGAATCTCTTCTACCAAGTCCAATGATATTCTTTGCTCTTCCTCATTCTCCACTCGCCATTCCTCGCTTCCTTCACCTGATGCGACCACCCAGGGTGACTTTACCTTGAACTCGATCGGGAGCACGACCTCGGATCCGTGGGAGAGCTTAAATTGGGTTTCCCTTATGTCTGTATTCGGCGTGGTTCTCGAGGCCCACGGGAGTGAGGGGGGCTATTCTACCCAGCTACCCCTCAGGTTCTCGACCTTCTTCTTTAGCAAGTTCACAATGATTTTGTTTTTCGCCTCCACCTACCCATTGCTCCTAGGGTGGTGGGCCGACACAAAGCGGAGATCTATACCCAGCTAGCCGTAGAAGCTGACGAACTCATCACTGCCAAACTGCGACCCATTTTCTGTGATGATGGCTAATGGGAGCCCATGTCGACATACTATTTCCTCCTCATACAAAATTTCTTACAATTTAAGATGTTACCTTAGTCAGCGCCTTCACCTCCATCCATTTGGAGAAATAATCGGTCATGACCAGCAAGAACTTTCTTTGGCCACTAGCTTGGGGAAAGGGCCTACCAAGTCTAGCCCCATATCGCGAATGGTCATGGAGCTGTGATGGTCCGGAGCCTCTGGGATGGCTGGAGTTGGAGAGGAGCATATAGTTGGCACTTGGAGCATTTCTTTGCGAACTCTCCCGCATCCCTGCTGAGGGTAGGCCAGAAGTAGCCTTGCATCAGCACCCATCCTTCCAGGGTCCTGCTCCTAGAATGGATGTCACATTCTTCGGAGTGGATCTCCTCCAGGACCCTTGGGGACTCCTATTCTGATACACAACGGGCAAAGAGTCCGGAGAGGGACTTTCGGTACAATCCTCCTGCACGCAAGGAATAGTATGCTGACTTGTACCTGAATCGATGCTTATCTACGTCCCCTCCTGGGAACTGTCCTGGCGTCAGGAAGGTGATGAAGAGGTCCATCCACGAGGCACGCTAGTCTACCTCTATCAACTCATCTTCCTCAATAGATGGTCAGAAGAGTTCTGACACCGTCCCTCCTGCCCTGGGATCGAACTTGGCCAGGTGGTTTGTCGGGGTGCTCTTCTCCCTCGGCACATGCTGAATTGAGAAGGTACGGAACTATCTGATGAGCCCCTTAACCTTCTCTAGATATCGCTGGAAAGTCAGATCCTATGCCTCGAACTCTCCATTGACTTGGCAAACCACCACCATGGAGTCCGTTGAGACCTCCACGTCCTGCACCCCCAATTCCCTGGCCAGACGGAGTCCTGCAATCACGGCCTTGTACTCGGCCTGTTTGTTGGTGAGTGGGAAGTGTATGTTGATTGCCTGCTCGATCCTCGTTCCCTTGGGGCTCACCAGGATCACTCCTCCACCAAAGGAATGCTTCCCTGATGCTCCGTCGACCAACATCTTCCATGACACTGAGTGGGGTGGCTCGAGCACTTATACTTTGGTCACGTAATCATCCAAAAAGTCTGCCACTGCTTACGTCTTTATTAATAAACTGGGAATAAACGAGATGTCGAACTCGCTCAAATCCACCGACCATTTGGCCAACCTTCCTGAGTGCTCTACCCCCTCCATGTTGTTGCGAAGGGGATGGTTGGTCACCACCCTAATTGAGTGTGCTTGGAAGTAAGGTCGTAGTTTTCGGGCCGACACCACCAGGGCGAAGGCCAGCTTCTCTAGGATGGGGTATCTGAGTTCCGTCTTCCTCAGCACCATACTAAACTAGTAGACTAGGAGTTGCCTTTTCCCCTCTTCCGGACCAGAACTGAACTCACCGCCTCGACCCCCACCCTCAAGTATAAGGACAGGTCCTCTCTCTACAACGGTCCCTAGTATAGCGGGGCTCGGGTTAGTTGTTCCTTCAGTGCCTGGAATGCCCCCTCGCACTCAGGGGTTCATTCGAACTTCCGGTTCCCTTGTAGCACCTTGAAGAAAGGTGAGCATTTTTCCCCCACCCTTGAGAGAAATCTGTTTAACCCGACAACTTCCCTGTAAGGCGCTTAAAAGTGGAGGTTTAGTTCTTATTTATCTTATTAAAATATATTGCTTAATTTTTTCTTTCAAACTAAGTGATATATTTATATATAAGTGAGTTTGCTGATTTCTGTATAAGCAATAAAGTCAAACAGTAAGAGTGCATATAAATGACAGCACAAATAAAAACAGAAATAGACAAGCAAATAAGAAGCACAATCCAGATGACACAAGATGTATAGTAGTTCCCCTCAACTGGGTACATCTACTCTTCTACCCACTGGTAGGATTCCACTATGAGGTTGTTGATAAGGTGCCCTCACACCAGGTGAGCTGTTGATAAGGTGCTCTAACCAAACTGCAGGTTTTTGCTAAGGTGCCCTGTCACCGAGAGTTAACTTTTGAAGGGAGTTATAACCCTGTACAGGATGGGGTAAAGTAAGGAAAGATAAAAGCAGAAATTAAATTGTTCTTCTCTGTATAAGAAGACTTTTGAAGATCCTGATTTGAAGTTGAATGGATCTTGATGAAGATGTTTGAAGAACTCCCCCTGTCTTATGAGAGTTGATGACAGTTCTGGAGCCCTCTTATCTTGATTGTACAAACACTTCTTTCTTCCTAGGCAGAGATGATCCTGAGCAAATGGTTGTGATTGGTGTCTCAGGATATATGTGATCTGCAAGAAGATATTAGCAAAAGAAAAACAACAAGATGAATTTTCTCTTTTCTGTCGTGTATATATCTATTTTTTTCTCGTCTGTACTATTCCTTTTATAATCTGAGGACCCTTGCTCTTAATTTGAATTATTCTCTTGGGAAAGAAGAGAAGAGCTAAAGTCTCTATCATTGATTTGACTCTTCGAGAAGATAACCCGCCATTTCTTTTCATTAAAGCTGTTCTGCAACGGCTATAGCATTTATTGATCTGCAACGGCTAAGTTAAATATCATAAAGAAAGAAGAGAGAATAAAATAATATTTGTCGAGCTCTGGCTAGAATTTGTCGAGCGCTGAACGGTATTTGTCGAGCGCCTTTCTGAAGATTTGTCGACCTCTTCCACTTTTTGTCGAGCGGTGTTCAGAGAATGATTTTTTGACCGCTGATAAAGGCTGTCTGGTTAGTGGTTAAATAAAAAGACAGATTCATCTAACGTCGTTCTACAAATGTAGAGCTCCGTTCGACGAATGCAGAGAATAAGATTTTTATATTTCTCTTTAATTTTTCTTTAGTCTTTTCTGATTTATATTACTAATATTTTATCAGCCTTTTAATTAAAGGGATTCAGTCTAAGTTATAATATGAGTTGAGATATTAACTTAGAGATTAAGTGTGGATCCTAGCTCAAATCAACCCTAAGGTTCCAACAATCTCCCCCTATTTGAGTTGGGATCCTTAGTCAAATCAAAACTAGTGACCTGGTAATCTTAAAATGGCTTTTAGAATTCTCAGTTGCAACAGCTCATTTCTTGAAGTTAAAATTTTCAATTGCAGCAATCTTTAGAGAGATTAAATTTTTGATATCAATTGAAAGGGGTTTTGAGTTTCTCATTTTCTCTTTCACTTGGTTTCTCTGATTTTCTCATTTTCTCTCTCACTTGGCT
Source organism: Dactylorhiza incarnata (assembly GCA_033032865.1). Taxonomy (NCBI): domain Eukaryota; kingdom Viridiplantae; phylum Streptophyta; class Magnoliopsida; order Asparagales; family Orchidaceae; genus Dactylorhiza; species Dactylorhiza incarnata. The sequence continues at coordinate 30,984,963 of JAWHQI010000003.1, read as the reverse complement.
TTGGTTTTTTTTTTCTTCTGGAGACTCTTAGAATATTTTCCTTACAGATTTATTTAAGCAACTCATTTGATCTAGATTTGAGTTAATATGTTTTTAATATCTTGAATTGCTACAACTATTAATGAGTAGGAATGTTTTAGATTATAAAAACATTTCAGACTTTTTCTTTCTCATAGAATCCCCTTATCAAAAGAGACTCACACTCAGTGTTATGATCATTACTAATCAATGCAGCTACAGTAGAATGCTCAAACTGACTTGGAGAAGTCTGTAAGAATACAAAGTTGTCTTAACATAGTTTTTATGATGGAAACAATCCATGTAAATTTTAGATTTGTTGTTTGAATTGGGATGGAGTTTAATGGTGAAACACTTATTAATAATTAATTAGAAAACTAAGGTGAATTTTATTAGAGTTGAAAGGTTTAGCATTTGAAATATATTAGCCTTTTTATTTCATTAAAATATAAGTTTGAAGATTTTTGTTGATCATGATTAATTAATTTCTCTTTAGAAATTTGTTCAGACTTTTTGGCCTGCATTTTGAGATTTCTCACATTGGTTGTGCTTGCCATAGAAAATTTGTTTATAAGAAAAATAGTTTGTTCGTCTGATGATTTCAAATTTTCTTGAAGTTTATTATTCTCAGGAGTTAGAAAATTTATATTTGTTAACTCTTTTAAAGGTTTATTTTCATATTTTATTAAGTTTGTAAATGTAAATTTATGATTAGTTTTATCTTGAGTAGAGGTAAGATTATAAGTTGGAGTTACCTCAAGTTTTTCCGATTCGATTTCTGCATCTGGAATTTGAGATGAGCCTCCATATATGGCCATCATGCAAAAAGCTCTAGCTCTAAGTTCTTCTTCCTGTTCTTCTTCACTTAGATTTGTTGATGGTTCTGCATCAAAAATATAGTTAGTTGAAGAGACAGAAGAAGGTTCACGATTTATTTCGGCAGTCTTCTTTGAAGAAGATATATTAGCGCCAACATAAACAGGCCCTTTCATTGCTCTCGAAGGAGACTTGAGACCCATGGAGCTAGGTAATGCAGGTGTAACTGCCTTTGATGATATGAGGGGAGGTCATGCCAAAATAAATTTGTAAGTTTCTTCATCTGTGGCATTTGTACATATCTTAATTCTATCTTGCCATAAAGTAAGTCTATCTAGATTACAAACAGGTGGATCTGAAAATAAGGAGTTTTGTGTCATTTTGAAAACCCTAAGAACTAAGTGATCTTTGTGATTTCAGGTGTTAGCCTGTGTGAAAAATCAACACCCTCTGATACCAATTAAAAGTGGAGGTTTAGTTCTTATTTATCTTATTAAAATATATTGCTTAATTTTTTCTTTCAAACTAAGTGATATATTTATATATAAGTGAGTTTGCTGATTTCTGTATAAGCAATAAAGTCAAAGAGTAAGAGTGCATATAAATGACAGCACAAATAAAAATAGAAATAGACAAGCAAATAAGAAGCACAATCCAGATGACACAAGATGTATAGTAGTTCCCCTCAACTGGGTACATCTACTCTTCTACCCACTGGTAGGATTCCACTCTGAGGTTGTTGATAAGGTGCCCTCACACCAGGTGAGCTGTTGATAAGGTGCTCTAACCAAACTGCAGGTTTTTGCTAAGGTGCCCTGTCACCGAGAGTTAACTTTTGAAGGGAGTTATAACCCTGTACAGGATGGGGTAAAGTAAGGAAAGATAAAAGCAGAAATTAAATTGTTCTTCTCTGTATAAGAAGACTTTTGAAGATCCTGATTTGAAGTTGAATGGATCTTGATGAAGATGTTTGAAGAACTCCCCCTGTCTTATGAGAGTTGATGACAGTTCTGGAGCCCTCTTATCTTGATTGTACAAACACTTCTTTCTTCCTAGGCAGAGATGATCTTGAGCAAATGGTTGTGATTGGTGTCTCAGGATATATGTGATCTGCAAGAAGATATTAGCAAAAGAAAAACAACAAGATGAATTTTCTCTTTTCTGTCGTGTATATATCTATTTTTTTCTCTTCTGTACTATTCCTTTTATAATCTGAGGACTCTTGCTCTTAATTTGAATTCTTCTCTTGGGAAAGAAGAGAAGAGCTAAAGTCTCTATCATTGATTTGACTCTTCGAGAAGATAACCCGCCGTTTCTTTTCATTAAAGTTGTTCTGCAACGGCTATAGCATTTATTGATCTGCAACGACTAAGTTAAATATCATAAAGAAAGAAGACAAAATAAAATAATATTTGTCGAGCTCTGGCTAGAATTTGTCGAGCGCTGAACGGTATTTGTCGAGCGCCTTTCTGAAGATTTGTCGACCTCTTCCACTTTTTGTCGAGCGGTGTTCAGAGAATGATTTTTTGACCGCTGATACAGGCTGTCTGGTGAGTGGTTAAATAAAAAGACAGATTTGTCTAACGTCGTTCTACAAATGTAGAGCTCCGTTCGACGAATGCAGAGAATAAGATTTTTATATTTCTCTTTAATTTTTCTTTAGTCTTTTCTGATTTATATTACTAATATTTTATCAGCCTTTTAATTAAAGGGATTCAGTCTAAGTTATAATATGAGTTGAGATATTAACTTAGAGATTAAGTGCGGATCCTAGCTCAAATCAACCCTAAGGTTCCAACAGCGCTGGACTTCCTTTGCGTTCTTCGGTGATCCTAGCTCCAAGATCGATTTTACCTTATCAGGATTAGGTTCTATCCTGGCAGGGGTGAGCAAGTGGCCCAAGAACTAATCCCTACTGGCCCCAAAAACACACATCTGGGGGGTTGAGCCTTATCTTGTATTTCCTCAAGGTAATGAAGGTTTCCTCAAGGTCCCGGAGGTGGGACTCGAGGTCCCAGCTCTTGATCATGAGGTCATCCACGCAGACCTCCAAGTTTCTCCCATTTTGCTCATGAAAGACCTTATCCATCATCTGTCGGTACGTTGCTCCTGCATTTTTCATCCCAAAGGGCATCATCTTGTAGCAATAGCACCCATCCCATGTGATGAAGGAGACATCCTTTATGACTGGAGGGTGCATGCGGATCTGATGGTAACCTGAAAAGCATCTAGAAAACTCAATAGGGAAAAACTGACGGCTGAGTCAACCAGCACGTCGATTCGAAGCAAGGGCTAGCAATCCTTAGGAAATGATTTATTCAATAGTTAAAAGTCTACACACATCGCCCATCCCCCTTTTGTACCATTACCACATTGGAGACCCAGCCTGGATACTGGATCTCTGATAGAAACCTGGAATTAAGGAGCTTGTTCACCTCCGCCCAGATGGGCTCCACTAGCTTGTCGGTGATGGACCTCTTCTTTTGCCGTATGGGGAAATTGTCGGGGTTAAGGTTGAGGCGATGGTAAGCCACATCCGCGTCAATCCCCAGCATCTCTGCCGCACTCCAAGCGAAGATATCCACATTCTCCTGGACGAAAGCTAGGATCCTTCCCTAGCCCTCAGGGCTGAGCTCCTCCTTGATCTTCACCTTGTCGATCACCCCTACCCAGGAGATGACCTCCAGCTCCACCACCTCTTCCACGGCCTCCAGCCTAGACTGCTCCACCCAGTCACCTTCCTTCATTCCTTCGCAAGCAAGCACTTCGATTTCTTCTTCATCCATCCTTTCCACCTCCCAAACTTCCAGCAACTCCTTCGCCCCTTCTTCCTGGGATCGAATCTCTTCTCCCCTATCCTCTCCCATCTCCTCCGCCTCGTGCTCTTCCACGACTCCTTCCGCTACATCCTTCCTCTCCATCTCCTTGCTCATCTCTTCTGCCTTCGCCTGCCAGGTGACAGTGTTGACTGCGGTAACGTACCATTGCCTTGCTACCTTTGGGTCTCCCCTCACCTAGATCTGGACTCCGCCCACGTTGAACTTGTGGCATTGGTGGAATGAGGAGGGAGCACATTGGAATGATCTGATGAGGGGCCATCCAAATATGGCGCTGTAGCTGCTCGGAGTGTCAACGATGACCAACTGGCAGTTGCGGTACTGTCCCCCCAAGGTCACATGGAGTCCTACTCTTTCCACTTCCATCCTCTTTCCCAAGAACCCAAACAGTGGTCCGTCTGAGGCTAGCACCCTCCTCACCTCCACCTTCATTTCATTGAACGTCTTCTTGTAGATGATGTTGACCGAGCTCCCATTGTCGGTGAGGATCCGGGAGACGGTGAAGTTCTCGATGACCGTCTGGATCACTAGCTCATTGCAGAATCCTCGTGGTCCGGCATTTCCTTTCGAGAGAAGGTAATCTTCCCTTCCGGGGGCGGGGTTTGAGACGTCGGAGCCATGCTCCGACGATACATGGAGTGGAGACTCGCCTCGATCCCAACTCTCCCATGGATCACCTTGATCCCTCCTCGACTTCCCACATTGGATCTATCCACACACCTATCCTCCTCTTCTGCTGTTCCAGTCACCTCCTCTATCCTTACCAGTTGTTGTTGCTCCCTCGGGCCTCTCGCCCTCCTGATCTCCAAGAACTCCGGGCAGGTGGCCGTTGCGTGGACTTCCTCCTGATGGAAGTCACAATACGACAATGCGACCCCTCCCCCCTCTCTTGGCCTCCACAGCTCGGTTTCGTCTCCTAGCTCCTGCTCCTCCACCTCCTCCTTCTCCTACTCTCCTTCCTCTTCCCCAGCCGATCGTCATGGCTTGCTGAGGTGGGGGAGAGAGTGGCCTCAGGCCCTGCCTCCACCCCGGGTGTTTGGGTCTCCCTTGACCTCCCTAGAAGTTGCCCCCTTAGGCAAACTCTCTTCCTGGGCCCTGCATGCCCCCTCCATGCTGCCTCCACCCCAACTCTGGGGCCCTCGGCTCATCTCTCCTCCTGACTTCCTGCTGCCTGGCATCCGGTTCACTCAACTTTGCCAACCTTCTCGTGAACTCCGGGCTGGCCGCCTCTCCTTCGATCTCCTCCGCCGCCCTTTCCATCAACTCTTCAAAGGACAGGGGGCTTCCACTTCAGATTTATCTTGAAGAACCCCTCTCACAGCCCCACCGTGAAGGCAAGCTGGAGGGTGAACCCGGGCACCTCCTAGATGAGCAGGACCTCCTCTTGTAATCTGTCCACGTAGTGGGCCAGCGACTCCCCTGGTCCTTGATTGATCTTGAAGAGCACCTCGACATCCTTCTTCCTCTTCTTTGATGTCGAGAAGCGCAGCTAGAAACTCCGATGCAGCTAGCACTTACTTGTCCTGTGGAAGGAAGAACTTGACCAAAGATTTAGAACTAAACATGGACCCTTGGCTGCAGTGCAGAGGTCCCACCACACACCCGGAAGATCTTAAAGAGCTTCCCCTCCCAAGCCAAAGCTGAAGTTGGGCACCTTGGAGAGCCTGAGGAGCTAACCAAAGTCATGAGGAGCAAGAAGCCAAAGAATCTGGAATCCTCTCCAAAGGTGCCCTTCAGGGTCTATATATAGCTTTTCTCTACTAGGTCTGCTTCTTCGCCTTTTGGTTTTGTTAGATGCACCCTAAAATGGTCTGCTAAGAGCCAAACTCCGCTGCTTGAAATGACTATAGGCAGACGGACTTGAATAAATGGGAATTAATTATTCCACCCAAAACCCAGCTAGCCTCGCAAAAGAAGCGAGAGACGGAGGAGGCCCGTTCTCGCTCGTCGGTCAGTTCATGGTTGACCCTCGCCTTTCCCCAACCCTGCAACTTAGGCGAGCCTGAACGTATTCATGACCTGCGAGTCGCTAGGCGGGGAGCCCCCGCTCGCCATGCCCTCGCGATTCGCTCGCCGCAAGGTGTGATTCCTCGCTTATCTTGATGTAGGGCGGTGAGCCCCCGCTTGCCTCGCCTACACCTGACTCTCAATTCACCCCTTTGGTGAACACATGGTTGTACAGTATGGTTACAAGTGTTGGATCTTGAGGCGCCCTTAGAGGGGGGTGAATAAGGGTTTTAAAAACTTTAAACTTTTATAGAACACTTTTGATATTTTGGTCGAAGTAAGTTAAATCAAAAGTAAAGAGATAATGAAATTAGAAATGAAATCAATTTTATTAAACAAGAAAATACATGATTATCATTTATAAAATTGATTGCAAAATCTAATTTCTATGACACTAGAAATCGAAGCGAATAATATGAAAACTCTTTTTATTTTCTATACCGACTCGTATCCCCACGAACCGATTGGCTTTAGCCAATCTCTCCCCAGATACGACCTCAAGCCGCTCTAGCCAATCTATCACCAGAAAGGCCTCGAGCACCCCGTAGATCTACTCCCTAGACCCAGTCGCCAACACGAGGCGAATTCCTCCCTAAGTCCTACCTAGACCTAGTCGCCAACACGAGGCGAATTCACAAACCGATTACAATGATAAAATAAAAGACAAATACAAAAGATAAATATGAAACTCCCTATGAGGTAATCTGAAGGAGACGTCGATGAATCGCTGAAGATCGTTGAAGTCCAAGCGTGCATTCTTCGCATTGTGTTAGCGTGTTGATCCAAGCCTCCTTTGATTCCTCCTTTTGAAATATGAGTGGGAGATGTGTTGGTCTGAAAATACGGCCCTCACAAAGTTTTTGAAGTGCTGGAATAGGGCTCTTGGCAATCAGTAGTTGGAGAAGACGAAATCATCAAATTTATATACTTTGAGCTAACGCCGGCGTTAAGTGCTAACGTCGGGCGTTGACCATGTACAGCAACATATTGATGGCTCGGATCTTCAGAAGAGGAAGGAGATTCTGCACTTTAGGAATTGTTTTATTTTAGGAAATACTAACGCCGACATTACAGCTAACGCGGGCGTTGGGCAAATCATTCCTAAAGTTCCTCCTGCAATCACGGCTGCTTTCTCCTTGCCAAATTTTTCGACTGGATAGCGCCAGCGTTAAGACCTAAAGCCTGGCGTTGAGTTTCTTTCTTTAATCAGCTGGCACGCCATTTTGTCGAACAGCATCTCATTTCGTCAAACGGCAACTTATTTCGTCGAATGCCATTTTCGTCGAACGGCATCTCATTTCGTCGAACGACATCTCATTTCATCGAACGCAATTTCATCGAACGGCATCTCATTTTGTCGAATGCCACTTCGTCGAACATCATCTCATTTCGTCGAACGGTATCTCATTTCGTCGAGCACAATTTCGTCGAACGTCATTTCGTCGAACAACATCTTGGTGGGAACAGAAGTTAACGCCGGCGTTAAGAGTTAACGCCAGGCGTTAGCTCTCTTCCTTTCTTTTCAGCATGAGAACAAGTCCAGACCAATATCAGCAACCTAGTGTCATATTTGTTCAAACCTGCATGCTAAAAACACAATGGCAAGCAGGATCAAATACAAGTAGGATTCGTTATTCTCAAATCAAAGGGATGCGGAAAACCATGTTCCAACAACAAGAACATTCTCGAGAACAAACTTCATGTGATCACAGTTCTCCAAGATTCAGTCAAACACCATCGACTGATAAGTATTGTTCCAGATTGAAGAAGAGGATCAAAGAGAATCTACTGTGCATCCTTTTTTAGTTCTTCAAAGCCTTCTCTTCAGATCTATAAGTCATCTGCTTCAGGCCTCAGAAGTCTATCCAGAATATTTATTATTCTTTATATTGTGGAGTGTTCTTCTATGTTGCACACTCTTTACATTCTCTGTAGGACTCTTTTGAGTCTGAGTTATAGGGTTCTGTGTGAACCTGAGGTAGGATTTGTTGTAGATTTGAGTTGTATGGCATATTGTGCATGAGCTATAGTGTTCCAGGAACCTGAGGTAGGATCTTAAGTGAATTTGAGTTGTAAGGTTTGTTGTGCCTGAGCTGTAGGGTTCCAGGAACCTGAGGTAGGATCCTAAGTGGATCTGAGTTGTAGGGCATGTTGTTCCTGAGCTATAGGGCATGTTGTGCCTGAGGTGTAGGATCTGTGGAGGAGATCTGAGAAATTGGAGAAGTTTGCCTAAGCTAGCTGCTTGCTAGATAGGTGTTGGAGGAAAGTGGATGTACCCATCTTTTGGGTGTGTTGTGGTTCATTTTAATTGTTGTAAGTATAAGTTTAAAAACAGTCACATCACCTATCCCCCCCCCCCCCCCCACCTCTAGGTGATAGTTCCAGAAACAACACCTTATCATGACAACCTGATGAGTGATTTATGATACTAAGCCTTTCAACTTGATCTACAAATTTATCTTGTTCCTGCAATGTGACTTTGGTGGAAGTTTCCTTCCACTTGGAGAACATGTTAGTCTCATCAAACACCATATGCGTTGACTCTTAAAATTTGAGAAAGCTCTTATTATAACACCTATAGGTCTTGATTGATAAGGAGTATCCCAAGCATATCCCATCATCAGCATTCTTGTCAAATTTTGCATGTTGGCTCTTTCCATTGTTTAGAATGAAGCAAGTACACCCAAAAATCCTAAAGTATATGACTATTGGTGTTTTTCCTTTCATCAACTCATAAGGAGTCTTTAACTTAGTTTTGTTGATGAGACTCTTATTCAGAACATAGTTGATTGTATTCACCACCTCAACCCAGAAATACTTTGGCAAATTGGATTCAGTTAATAATGTCTTTGCTGATTCAATTAGGGTTCTATGTTTCCTTTCAGCCGCCCCATTTTGTTGGGGGCTTCTAGGAGATGAAAGCTTCATCTTATTCCTTTATCCTCACAGAATATACAGATTAACTGATTCTCAAACTCTGTACCATGACCACTCATGATCATAGCAACCTGAGTATTGAAGTCAGATTGAATCTATCTAATGAATCTTGAGAGGATCTTGAAAGTTTCTAACTTTGCTTTTAGAAAGAACACCCAGCTGAATCTAGAAAAGTCATTTTCAATAACTAATGTATAATGTACAACCCCGGTGTCCGCCAGGAGGAGAGCAGAGACAAAGGAACCAACAGGCAAAAGGAGTAAGAAGGCGAGCGAGCCAGGGTGTCGGGTGAGCCGGGCCCTCGTCGGCCGCTCGCGTGAGGGCGAGCAGGATGGGCCCTCGTCGGTCGGTCGTAGGAAGGCGAGCGAGACGAGCCCTCGGTTCGCAAGATAGGCCCCTGTGGGCGGCTCGCCCTGGAAAGGTTCATGGTCGTTTTTACCCCCAAAACCCCTGATGGTCTGCAGTTAGCCCCTCCGAACAACGGAGTTTGGTTGTTGGCAGACCATTTTGGGCTGCGTATAGCAAGAGTGTAAGGAGGAATCCCACTATTAGCAGACCAGACTTGAAAACTATAAATAGACCTTGAAGGGCACCTTGGGAGAGGATTCCAATCTCAGTACTCTGAGCATCTTCCTCCCTAGGTGATCTTGGCTTAGCTCTCTGGCTCTCCAAGGTGCCCAGTCTCAGCTTTGGCTTGGGAGGGGAAGCGCTCAAAGATCTTCCGGGTGTGTGGTGGGACCTCCTCGCTGCGGCTAGAGATTTGTGTCTAGTTTCCAAGTCTCTGGTTTGTTCCTTCCGAGGTATCAGTAAGTGCTAGCTTCCCCTCAACTTGTTGAGGGACCGAGATCCACAAGAAACTAAGTCCTGGTTTCAACATTTTTGGTGCAGTGAGCGTGGAGTGTAGCTAGTCCAAGAAAGCTAAAAGGAAGAGGCATGATGGGAGACGACGAGCGAGTGGCGGACTTGGGCGGTTCGCCACCACACGGCGCGCCAGCAACGGTGGAGATGCTGGCTGACCTGAAGAGAAACCTGCTTGTTACTTTTCAGTGCGCCCTCGCCTCGGCACTTAGGGGGCTCGCAACTCCTGCGCCCCAGGTGGCCCATCCGACTGGAGTAGGTGAGAGCGCCCCGTGATAGAGGCCAGGGAAGGAGGCAATGTCCCAGGTGCCGGACTGAGACATCGCGGGGCGGGAGCTTTTCCTCAGCCTGGCGCGAGCGAGTGGGGTCCAGGCGAGCTCCGCCCTAGGAGGAGGGATCCCGGCCAGTGGGTTCCCGATGAGTGGTCCCTCGGCGAGTGCAAGACCGGGAGGAGTCGGTTCGCCCGGGGAGCTCGCAGGGCGAGTGGAGAAGGTTAGGTGTGTGAAGGGGGGAGCCCATTCTGCGAGTTGGTGCTCTCGGCACCACTCCCCAAGGGGTTCAGCGAGCCAGCCATGACGCTGACACCGGCAAGGCCCCACTCAGCACCTGCAGTGGTTCGAAGACATGGTCTCTATCAGACCTATGTCGGACGCTTTCAAGTGCCGACTCTTCACCACCACCCTAAAAGAGAAAGCAAGGGACTGGTTCCAGCAGTTGCCCTCCGGGTCGATATATGCCTTCGAGGACCTGCGACGCGGCTTCCTTCTGCGCTTCTCGACCTCGAAGAAGAGGAAGAAGGACCCTGAGGCGCTCTTCAACATCAAGAAGAGGCAAGGGGAGTCACTGGCTCATTACGTGGTTCGGTTCCAGGAGGAGGTTCTCCTCATCCAGGAGGTGTCGGGGTACACCCTCCAGCTCACCTTCATAGTGGGGCTGCGGGAAGGGTTCTTCAAGATGGACCTCAGGAGAAGGGCTCCTTTGTCTTTTGAGCAGCTAATGGAGAGAGCGGCGGAGGAGATAGAAGGGGAGGCAGCAAACCCCGAGTTCACGAAGAGGTTGGCACGGCTAAGCGAGCCGTAGGTCAGGCATCCGGAGGTAAGGAGAAGAGAGGAGGTGAGGGCCCCGGAGGTGGGGTGGAGGCAGCAAGAAGGAGGAAGGCAAGGCCCAGGAAGGGGTTTTGATGAGTCCTGATCATATACACATTTATGGACTCATCCGGGCCGCTATTCAGTCATTTCACCGCACTTTAGCCCTGTTATAGGTTATATTTGATAATCCATGCTAGGTGCACTTCTGGGGCCACTTTGGTGTGATTTCGTGCTTATCGTCATTAGTAGTTTTCATGCGCTGTTAAGTGCCACCTTCAGTGGCTGGATTTGTGGTTGTGCCGGAATAGGAGTCGTGTAGGTGTTTCCGGTGCAATTCTGCACAGGAACACTGCGCACGATCACTTATTCTATTGCGCACTACCACTGGTCGTGCGCCACTGATCGTGTGCACTTAACCCTTTTTCATGAGTTCTGTTTGGTGTAGTGCTCACGACCATCAACGCCAGTGCGAACGACCACCGGTCGTGCGCCACTGTTCGTGCGCACTTATCATTAAATTTCTGAGTTCTGTTTCGTCTAATGCGCCCGACCACCGACGATAGTGCGCACGACCACCGGTCGTGCGCCACTGGTCGTGCGAACATTTTATTTTATAAATTTCGTGTCTTGCAGGTTCCACCCAGGCAGTGCGCACGATCGCAGAATTCCAGTGCGCACGACCACTGGTCGTGCGCCAATGATCGTGCGCAGTATTTATTCCAGCGCCTATTTAAACGCCTGTTCCGATTTTAGGGCAACATCCACTTCCGGGAGCGGAGTTCCTGTTCCGCACGCCGCCGACCACCACCTTGGGACGCCTCCACTTCATCTCCCATGCAAGGGGAAGCCTCCTCCATCCATTCCAAGACTTCCTCCATTGTCCGTGAGTGTTCTCCACCATCCGCAAGCCTCCAAGCAGCCATTCTCTCATTTCGCCCGGCGAGAAGAAGAAGAAACCTGAAGTCGAAGACGACGGAGCTACGTAGGGAGATCGTGACAGCTCTCTACGCCGGAAGCATAGTCCGCCCGAGTCCGGAGGTAGCCCGACAACCTACCATTCCGGCCGTGAACGGCCGCTAGTCTTCACCATCGGTTATTTCTTTCCTCTTTCCTTCATTGTACTCGTTGAGCCGTGTAAACTTGAATATTGTGATGTTGTTTGCTGAAATGAATGTTTCCTTGTTGTTCTTCATGGTTTGCTTGTGATTCACTCCGTTTTCCACTCACTCACGCACGCACGCAAGGTGTTTGTTCCGCGTTAGCAAGAGCTAACGGCGGTTGTGAAGAGGTGTTTGCGACCCTCACCTTCTCGCACTTGAGCACGCTCCATCCACCTCTCGAAGCACGGCATCGCGGCCGTTGCATCCATCTCACCTTGCGAAGCGGTGCTTTCGACCCGCATTTCTTTTGTTGTTGTTAAGACTAGGAAAACCAACCAAAAACCCCCTCTTTGTGTTTGTTAAACGCTTGTGTAACAATAGTCACTGCGCGATTCGTTCACCCAACCTGCATTCCTCAAGAGACCGACATCCGGGGATTCCATTCTCCAAAATTATTACTTGACAGCGACCGGTGCACTTGCCGACACGCATCAAGTTTTTGGCGCCGTTGCCGGGGAATGCAGGCGTGTAACGTCCCGTGTTGTGACTTTCGTTATACGAGCAGTTGTTTTTGATTTTCTTTGTTTTTCTTTTTGTTTGTGACAGTGCATGCAGAGACAAGCCGCAGGGGAACTCGTACCCTTCGATCCTGAGATTGAACGGACCGTTCGCGCAAGAAGGCGCGCTGCAGCCGCACAGGCGGCAATGGGTGATCAGGTAGACCCAAATGATGTTGATCCGAGAATGCCCGACGTGGGGCAACATCAGCCTGGAGATGAGCAGGAGGCGGCTAGGCCTCGGCCCCGCACGATGAGGGACTACACCACTCCAACTGCTGGGAGTGTGTATCCGGGGTTCGGACCCAATATTATGAATAATCAGTTTGAGATCAAGCCAGCGATCTTAAACATCATCCGGAACAACGCTCAGTTCTCGGGGTTGGCCAGCGAAGATCCGCATCTGCATCTGGCGGAGTTTTCTGATATTTGCGGAACCTTCCGCTACGCAGGGATTGCTGACGACACGGTCAAGCTTAGATTGTTTCCCTTTTCACTCCGCGATAAAGCAAAGGTGTGGCTCCATTCCATTCCGCCAGGGACTGCTGCAACTTGGGATGCTCTCGCATCCAAGTTCCTTGCTAAATTCCATCCTGTGGATAAGATCGTGAGCTTGCGGCGGGAGATCGCCACATTTCGCCAATTTGACCAAGAGACCCTTGCTGAAGCATGGGAGCGCCTCAACAATCTCCTTCGCCGTTGTCCTGGCCACGAGCTCCAACCATGGAATGTGGTCGAATTGTTCTACTTTGCGATCGAGCCCAACTACAGGGCAATGATCGATGCTGCGGCGGGTGGTACCTTGATGAACCACACTCCTGAGGAAGCCCTTCGAATTCTGCGCGACACTGCCTCCCACAGTACATTCTGGACTGCAGGGAGAAATGCTCCAAGAAGCGGCCGAGGTCTCTTCATGGTCGACTCACTCCCCTCTCCATCCGCGCCTGCTGCTATCATTACCTGCGAGGGATGTGGAGGCGGAGGCCACCACGCGTATGAATGTTCGGGGAACCACGTGGCAGGTGACTTCGCACACTTGAACTTGAACGAATCTGTTAATTATGTAGGAAATCAGCCTAGGGGGCGCCTTTCAATAATGCTTATAATCCGGGAGCGAGAAGTCACCCGAACTTCTCGGGGAATCCAAACACACCTGGCCAACGATGGGCACCGGGGCAGCATCAAAACGATGCTTACGCCTCCGGGAGCCAACCGAGGCCACCACACCCGGATTATAACCAAGCACCCCCCACCCAAAAAAAGAGTAATCTAGAAGAGATGATGGAGAAATTCATGCAAGTAGCTAATTCGAATATGGTGAATCAAACTACATCCATGCGAAACTTGGAAACGCAGTTGGGCCAATTGGCCCAAGTGCTAACCGAGCGATCGCAGGGGACCCTTCCCAGCAACACGGAAAAGAACCCAATTGATCAAGGGAAGAGTCTTGGGGATGTGGTAGAGGCTGATCCGAGTGAGCTGGTAATTTCTTGTTCCATCAACAATTTTGAAACGAAAGCTTTGTGTGATTCTGGTTCATCTCGCAACGTCATTGCGTTGCAAGATGTAGCTAAATTACAACTGGAAATGAACACGGAGGAAAGGAAATCCCTTGTGCTTGCCAATGGGACTGTTATTCAATCCGAGGGGGAAGTGAAGAATGTGGAGGTGACAGTTGAGGGGACAATTGTTGTTGCTGATTTTCAGGTTTTGGGCCCGCAGGAAAATCATTCTATTCCTATCTTGGGCGTGTCGTTCTTGAAAGAGAGCGGTGCCACCCTTGATTTTGCTACGGGATGCATTGTCCTAACCAATAAGGTGCAGCAGCCCACTTGCTCCGAAGCCACAGCTGAAACATTCACTCCGCCCCCTCCTTTTAATTTTGATGAATCGTTGAGCTGTGCAGGGCATGAAGAAGTCAAAGAATCAAGTGAAGGGAAAAAGGAGGAGTACCTGTCTAGTGAAGAAGAAGAAGTTGATCTTCGGCGAGAGTTTGGTTCCGAGACGGAAGAAGACTGCAATTCAAAAAACTCTGACGTGAATTTGGTTCGGGACAATGTCCCATTACCCTCTTATTTTGATTCATGTAATAAACTATCTAAGCGCTCCATCTCCTGGGCCGATCCGGTGGTCACCGTGACACCGGAAGTGACGCCACCCACCGCTAAGGTGGAAAAATCTGAGAACTCTCAACGGTGGCAGTCTCCGACTGTCACCAAACTTAAAAAGGAAAAACTTCTGCGCGACGCTCGTGCTGCCGCTCTCCGTGGCAAGGTGGCGGAGGTTAGGGGAGCATTGGGTAATACCAGTGCTGGCCCTAAAGCCTTCACCTCCCGCCTACGTGCTACGGGAGACGCGCACCATAAGAGCGCTTTCAGCTGATTTGTGTTTTATTTGATGTGGTGAACCGTTTCTGAGTATCTTTTTTAATTCCTGCACTTTATAAACAATGCTAATACAGGTATTTGGTCCAGCTTAAGGACGTTAAATGAAAGCGCTACTGGGAGACAACCCAGATTTCCTGATTTCGTATTTCTTTTTATCTAACTTCTTTTAGTTCAGCTTTTGCATATGCTTTTGTTGTTTTGAGTTTTGTGCTTGCAGGTTTTGTGTTCGATGGTGCGGATGTTGCGGACTGTTCTTGATCATAAACGCCAATCGTCTGGTATGCTCAATTCTGAGCATTGGGTAACACTTTCTCCCCTCTTTTAGCTTCAAATTTCTAGATATATTGTTTAGCTTAAGTCTGGGGGAGCGGTTGTTGTTATCCACTGTGCACGAGTTGCATTGCATACTAGAAGGTTGCTTTTTATTTATCCTTATCATTATCATTGTTGCATTCTTCACACACCACTTCACCCACTTGAGTGCGCGCTTATCTTTTTGTTGTTGTTCCGTTTAGACTATTGTGGTTGGAATGTGAAATAGGTTGTTAACATAGGAATTATTATTTGGAGTGCGATGTTGACTCATGTAGTGTTCTAGTCACTTCGCATGTTATGGTAGAATTTGAGTAGAACTAGATTTTCTTTATGCATCTAATTTATGTTTAGTATTTCTGCGTAAATTTAGATTTATTATACTCAAGCGGTGAATTTGAATGAAATTGACGATAACCCGGTGTTGTGTGTGTACGAGTGCTAGTCGTATGTTGCTCGAGTCGGGAGGAAGGTTTACCTTTCTCGTGGGCTAAGAACTTGCCCCAAGCGACTCTCGAAGCATGGGTGAGAGCTACTCGTCGAGTTAAACATGATGTAGGCCACCCTTTGGCTAGTTTGAGCCTTGCTATTCCCTATCCTTTTCGTTCACCGTTGCAAGCCAAATTTGTGCCTACCAATCCTTTGTTCAGCTCCTCTTCATCCACCAAAGCCTGAAGCCTATCCTACACCCGCAACCAAATTGTTTTTAACTGCGCTCATAATTCTCAACTTGTGTGGTGTGTGGAATCATTGTGTTATGAAGGGAAAATAAAGTCCATCTGCTGATTTTGAACCAACCGGAGGATACATAAAAGAAGTAAAATATGTTAAAAGAAAAAAAAAGAGCGTATTTTGAAATGAGATCCTTCCGAGCTAAATAGAAAATCTGTTGGTATTTATGAAGTAGGCCGTGTGCACACCTAGTTTTCATGATAAGTCTGGGGGTGTGTCACACGAGCATAGTTTGTTGGTCTTGTGGGGTGCAGCGTTCCGTTAGCTCACTTGGGTTGCGTAGCCATCGTGTTTAACTTTGAATATCCTACCGTGACCTAAGCCCCATTTTAATCCTAAAAGTCCTACTGATTTGATTTGCGAGTTTGCTAGCGCCGTGGAGAGAGTGTGATCGGGCAAGCATATGGTTCACGACATTGATGGATTTCAGCGGAGTTATTCCTAAGCCCCGATCTTTTGCAATACCCGCCTCAGTGTCTCGTCACGTTCATACCGGGCATGATCGTTCAAATTCTTCATAATTCACCAACTGAGTACAACTAAATCTTTACTTACGCTTTAATACTTTTATAAATTAGTTAGCATAGTTAGAATCTTCTTCTACTAGAATCTCTACTCGCATGCGTATGTTACTTCGCACCGTACTCCTTTGTGTAATTCTCTATGTTAATTATCATTTTCACACTCCGCCGGATTCGTTTGCTCGGGACGCGCAAACAGTTAAGTCTGGGGGTGTGATGAGTCCTGATCATATACACATTTATGGACTCATCCGGGCCGCTATTCAGTTATTTCACCGCACTTTAGCCCTGTTATAGGTTATATTTGATAATCCATGCTAGGTGCACTTCTGGGGCCACTTTGGTGTGATTTCGTGCTTATCGTCATTAGTAGTTTTCATGCGCTGTTAAGTGCCACCTTCAGTGGCTGGATTTGTGGTTGTGCCGGAATAGGAGTCGTGTAGGTGTTTCCGGTGCAATTCTGCACAGGAACACTGCGCACGATCACTTGTTCTATTGCGCACGACCACTGGTCATGCGCCACTGATCGTGTGCACTTAACCCTTTTTCATGAGTTCTGTTTGGTGTAGTGCGCACGACCATCAACGCCAGTGCGCACGACCACCGGTCGTGCGCCACTGTTCGTGCGCACTTATCATTAAATTTCTGAGTTTTGTTTCATCTAATGCGCCCGACCACCGACGATAGTGCGCACGACCACCGGTCGTGCGCCACTGGTCGTGCGAACATTTTATTTTATAAATTTCGTGTCTTGCAGGTTCCACCCAGGCAGTGCGCACGATCGCAGAATTCCAGTGCGCACGACCACTGGTCGTGCGCCAATGATCGTGCGCAGTATTTATTCCAGCGCCTATTTAAACGCCTGTTCCGATTTTAGGGCAACATCCACTTCCGGGAGCGGAGTTCCTGTTCCGCACGCCGCCGACCACCACCTTGGGACGCCTCCACTTCATCTCCCACGCAAGGGGAAGCCTCCTCCATCCATTCCAAGACTTCCTCCATTGTCCGTGAGTGTTCTCCACCATCCGCAAGCCTCCAAGCAGCCATTCTCTCATTTCGCCCGGCGAGAAGAAGAAGAAACCTGAAGTCGAAGACGACGGAGCTACGTAGGGAGATCGTGACAGCTCTCTACGCCGGAAGCATAGTCCGCCCGAGTCCGGAGGTAGCCCGACAACCTACCATTCCGGACGTGAACGGCCGCTAGTCTTCACCATCGGTTATTTCTTTCCTCTTTCCTTCATTGTACTCGTTGAGCCGTGTAAACTTGAATATTGTGATGTTGTTTGCTGAAATGAATGTTTCCTTGTTGTTCTTCATGGTTTGCTTGTGATTCACTCCGTTTTCCACTCACTCACTCACGCACGCACGCAAGGTGTTTGTTCCGCGTTAGCAAGAGCTAACGGCGGTTGTGAAGAGGTGTTTGCGACCCTCACCTTCTCGCACTTGAGCACGCTCCATCCACCTCTCGAAGCACGGCATCGCGGCCGTTGCATCCATCTCACCTTGCGAAGCAGTGCTTTCGACCCGCATTTCTTTTGCTGTTGTTAAGACTAGGAAAACCAACCAAAAACCCCCTCTTTGTGTTTGTTAAACGCTTGTGTAACAATAGTCACTGCGCGATTCGTTCACCCAACCTGCATTCCTCAAGAGACCGACATCCGGGGATTCCATTCTCCACAATTATTACTTGACAGCGATCGGTGCACTTGCCGACACGCATCAGGTTTCCACAAGGGAGGGGGCAACTTCCCAGGAGGTCAAGGAAGACCCCATCAGCTGTGATGGAGGCAGGGCCCGAGGCCACCTCATCCTCACCCGCCTCAGCAAGCAATGGCGGGCGGTCGAGGGAGACCAGGAAGGGGAAGAGGGGCAGGAGCCGGAGGAGCCTATCCTAGGAGGAGGAATAGGGCGTCAGAGGCTGAGAGGAGGGGGTGGTGTTGCCCTATTGTGACTTCCACGAGGAGAAAGGTCACACAATGGCCACATGCCCAGAACTTTTGGAGATGAAGGGAGCCAGAGCGCCGACGCCGCAGGAGCAGCGGGCGGTGAGGATTAAAGAGGTCCTGCCTCAGGATGAGGAGGATGAGAGATGTGAAGACCGGGTTGACGTGGGGACCCGAGGAGGGATCGGGGTGATCCATGGGGGGGGGGGGGGGGGGGGGTAGGGATTGAGGCGACCCAGAAGGCCAGCCTCCATACCATCTACCGTCATAGTGTGGCTTCGACGTCCCTAGCCCCGCCCCCAGCCGAGAAGATCTCATTCACTCAAAAAGACATGACGGGTCATGAAGACCCATTCTATGATGTGCTGGTCATTCAGACAGCGATCGAGAACTTCACTGTTTCCCGGATCCCTGTGGACAATGAGAGCTCGGTCAACATCATCTTCAAGAAGGCGTTTGATGAGATGCAGGTGGAGGCACGAAGGGTGTTGGCCTCGGATGGCCCGTTTTTTGGGTTCTCTGGGGAGAGGAAGGAGGTAGAAGGGGGAGTGGGACTCTATGTAGTCCTGGGGGGCAATCCAGGAATTGCCGCTTTGTCATAGTGATTTCCCCCAGCAGTTAAAGCACCATCTTCGGATGGCCGCTCATCAGCGCGTTCCGCTGCGTCCCCTCCACCCTCCACCAGTGCCTTAAGTTCAACGCAGGAGGAGTCCAAGTCTGGATAAGGGGAGATTCGAAGGTGGTCCAGCAGTGCTATGTGACTATCGTGAACACCATCTCCTGGATGGTCGAGGCGCAAGAGTGGGATCGGGAGATGGAGGAGCCTGCGAGGCCCGAGGAAGTAGAGGAGGAGAAGGAGAGGAAAAAAGAGGAAGGGGAAGCCCAGGAGGAGGGGGTGGAGGAAGTGATGGAGGTTCAGGAAGGGATAAAGGAGGAGGAGGCTGAAGCGCTAGCTCACGGCGAGGAGAAAGAGGGTGATTTGGGGGAGCAGTCCCGGCTGGAGGCAGTGGATGAGGTTGTGGAGCTCGAAGTCACCACCCGAGCGGGGGTGGTAGAGAAGGTCAAGGTCAGCGGAGAGCTCAGCCCGGAGGAGCAGAAGCAAATCCTGGCCTGCGTAGAGGAGAATGTGGATGTCTTTGCCTGGAGCACGACAGAGATGTCCGGGATCAATGCAGATGTAGCTTGCCATCGCCTCAACCTTGATCCCGGCACCCGACCCATCCGACAAAAGAAGAGAGCCATTGCTGACAAGCTGGAAGTGCCCATCCGAGGAAGGTGGGCAAGATCCTCCAAGCAGGGTTTGTATCAGAGATCCAGTACCCAGGCTGGATCTCCAACGTGGTTATGGTAAAGAAGGGGGGAGGTAAGTGGAGAATGTGCGTTGACTTTTCTTTACTTAATAAATCATGCCCCAAGGATTGCTACCCCTTGCCCCGAATCGACGTGCTGGTTGACTCAGTCGTCGGTTTCTCTGTGATGTCTTTTTTAGATGCTTTTTCAGGTTATCATCAAATCCGCATGCACCCCCCCCCCCCCCGACGTCAAGGATGTCTCTTTCATCACGGGGGATGGATGTTATTGCTATAAAATGATGCCTTTCGGGCTCAAGAACGAGGGATGGATGACCTCATGGTGAAAAGTCGAGACCTTGATGTTGGAACATGCTTTCTGCATCTCTTGGTTTGACAATAACAAATCCTATTGTATTTGATCATACTTGTTTTGTGTTTATAGTATGCAGGATTCTGTGCCTTCAAAACTACATGGTGTTGTGTTGTTGTTGCTACCGCACCGCGCTAACCTTACCGCTGGCGCTAGCACTAACGAACCGCTGAAAAGAAAATCGCTGAGAAGGAAACCGCTGAGAACGTGATGGCGCGTTAGAACAACCGATGGCGCTAGTGTCCGTTCGACGAACTGGGTTCGACGAACTCGGTGCTCTGTTCGACGAAAGCTGAGGACCGATCGATGAACTGCAGCTCTACCGTGGAGCGTTAGCACTAACGCTGGTGCTAGCATCCGAAAGACGAAATGGTGTTCGAAGAAAATGATGTCGTTCGACGAACCAGATTGAGATCGACGAAAACAAGTTTCCGTTCGACGAACCATATTGAGATCGACGAAAACAAGTTTCCATTCGACGAACCAGATTGAGATCGACGAAAGCTGAGGTCAGCTCGACGAAGATGCGCCCAACGAAATGACCTACCGCGGAGCGTTAGCACTGACGCTGGCGTTAGCATATATGGAAACTATTGACAGAAAGGAAAGTGGAGAAAAAGGAATGTCGACGGGTCGCTATGTTTGGCAAGTACTATCGCGGCGCACTATGTCTAACGCCCGGCGGTAGATTTTGGAAACATCCCGTCTGCAGTTGATTGAGGGGCAAATTTGGAAAGAGATATTGGCTGAAGGAAGGAAATCGCACTATCGCGGGGCGATAGTGTTACCGCGGCGCGTTAGGCTGTCACAACCATTTGCGCTCAGAAGTTGCCTTAACTGCCACGATCCGTTTGCGCGTCGTGTCACTATCGAGGGGCGGTAGTACTAGCGCAGGAGGTAGCTGTCGAATCTATTTATAGAGCGGTGCTTCCTCCATTAGGCTGTGCTGATATAGAAGGAATTGAAGCCATATATTCAGAGAACTCGTGAGATCCTTCTCCAAGCAGACCGAAGTACTCCGTCAACGCTCGTGAATGCAAAGAACTTGAAGCCCAATATGATCGCATCTACATCGACATCAAGTTCTTCATTTGAGGGAGTCTTAGTTCTTGTTTTGTTTTACTTTCAAATTGTAACCTTTATATCTTTTGTTCGGTAGAGGAACTCGCCACACGGCGACTAGGGCCTTGCGGGGACTAGGGGAATTCGCCACACGGCGACTAAGTCTAGGTAGGACTTAGGGAGGAATTTGCCACACGATGACTGGGTCTAGGGAGTAGATCTAGGGAGTGCTTGAGGCCTTTCCGGTGAGGGAAGGGCTAGAGCGGCTTGAGGCCGTATCTGGGGAGAGATCGGCTAAAGCCAACCGGTTCGTGGGGATACGAGTCGGTATAGAAAACAAAAGAGTTTTCATTGGTCGCCTCTTTCGAAGCGTTATTGGGAAAAGTTTTGTAATCGTATTTACTTCCAATTAATGATTAATGAAAATATGTTTATTGTTTCATCTCTGAATCTTACTCTGTGATTTACATTGTTCAAACATAAAAGTATTCTCACTGTTGCTAACGCCGAGCGTTAACACTACTGTTGGCGATAGTGTCTGAGAATTATTTTCTCTCATAATCTCTGAAATTTTAAAACCCTTATTCACCCCCCCCCCCCCCTCTAAGGGCGCCTACAGATCCAACAAGTGGTATCAGAGCGAGGTTATTCCAATCCGGTCTAACAACCATGAATAATGGCGCTCCGTGATCTCGCTTTCCATGAGGGGCAGGGAATAAGTAGACCTCCGTTGTTTACCGGAACTGATTATAATTACTGGAGAACGCATATGCGTTGTTTTCTGATAAATTTAGATCTAGATGTATGGGCATGTATTGAAACTCCATACACTTCTCCTACAAACATTGTTGGAGAAGTTGCCATGGAAAAACCTAGGGATAAATGGGACGATGGAGATAAGGCTAGGTGTAAGAATAATGCGAAAGCTATGAATGCTCTGTTCTGTGCTCTTCATAGGACTGAATTTAATAGAGTCAGCGCATGTGAATCTGCTTATGATATTTGGAACTTATTAGAAATAACGCATGAAAGTACTTCGCAGGTCAAATATTCAAAACTATTCCAACTGGAATCTGAATTTGAAAGGTTCAGGATGGATCCAAATAAGGACGTCGACGCCATGTACACTCGATTCACCAAGATCGTCAATGCTTCAAAGATTCTTGGAAAAACATTTTCAATTGGCGACTTGGTGAGAAAGCTCCTTCGATCGCTCCCTCCAAAGTTCAATCCAAAGGTGATGGCGATTTCCGAATCGCATGATTTTAGGCGGCTCCAAATTGAGAGCCTCATTGGAAATCTCAAAACCCATGAGGTAGAACTCAAGATTCAAGAAGAGGAGTACAACAAGGAACCAAAGAAGAAAACTTTGTCACTGAAGTCAAGAAAAGAAGATGACGACGAGGAAGATGACGAGGAGAGTCTCTTCGTGAAGAACTTCACCAAGTTCATGAAGAATCCGGAAAGGAGGAACACCTTCCAGAAATTTTTTTAAAAGGGCTCCTCATCCAAAAGAGAGAAGAAGGAGAATCCTAGCGACGACGACGAAGAGCGGCCACCTCCGGAGTGCTTCCACTGTAGGAAGACCGGGCACATTAGAAGTCAATGCCCAAAATTTTTGAAGGAGCAAAAAGAAAAACGAGTTAAAGGACAGGAGAAGAAGAAGGTCTTAAAAGTTGCAACATGGGATGACTCTTCCTCCGGATGCTCAAGTATTTCAAGCTCAAGCGATGATGATGAGGCAAACTTGTGCCTTATGGGAAAAAGCAACGAATCAACCGACGACGAGTGCAGTGTCCAAAGCGACACTGAGGTAATCCCCACTAACTATGATGATCTTTATTCCGAATATTAAGAACTTGCAAATCTTTTGGCAAAAATTTAAAAGATCTTGATTTACTTAAAACTGAAAATAAAATTCTCTTGAAACAAAATCAAAAATTAAGTAAGGAAGATTTTGCTTTGGGAAAGGAGATAGAGTCTTGCCAAAAGAATGATGATCTCTTGGCAAGGACTTGCAAACTTGAAACTGATCTTTCTAATGCTTTCTCCAATATCGAATCACTTTCGAAACAAAAGAGAGACGTAGAAAGAAATTTGAAACTCTCTCTTTCTAATGTTGAAAATGAAAAGAAAAAGTTTGCAAATAGATGCGGAAATTTAGTTAGTGAAAATTTTGCATTAAAAGCTAAAATCCATGACCTTAACTTAGCCATAGAAAAATTCAGACTTGGCCAGAAAAGTCTTGATATGATTTTGGCCAACCAAAGGCATGGTAGTGCAAAATCTGGTCTCGGTTTTGTCTCTGGAAACTACCGCCCAACGGTAACTTCTATCGCTGGCGGTAGTAACAAAACTCATATTTCTTCAAATAATCACAAATCTGGAATTTATTATGTTGATTCCCCATCCTCCAGCAAGAGTCCACAATAAAAACTGAAAAAGGTTTCAACCCCTTTTGTGGTATGTGCCAAGTGCCATCACTTCGGACACACCTTGGACTCCTGCCGGATGAAGGGTCGATGTACTGTCAAGCAAATCTGGGTGCCTAAGGTTTCCACCTATTCTATGGGAGGAACCACCTGGGTATCCGGATCTTTACTCTCATCTTCTTGTTAGGTATGTTGGCAGGCTAAGGAAAAGGAAGACATGTGGTACTTGGACTCAAGGTGCTCCAAGCACATGACTGGCGATAAAACAAAATTCCTTAGTCTCACTAAGAAGAAAGGAGGAATGGTGACATTTTGGGACAATGGAAAGGGAAGGATTTTAGGCACCGGTAATGTGGGTAACAATTCTTTCTCTCTTACTAATGTTTTATATGTAGAAGGTTTGAAACACTACTTGATTTCTATTAGTCAGCTTTGTGATAAAGGTCTAAATGTTTTATTTGTGTCTTTTACTGATTTATGCAAAATTATAGATCCTTAAACCAATAGTATTGTACTCACCGCACCACGAATTCATAATGTATAACTCATTGCCTTTCATGATCTATCATGTGCGTCTCTCAAATGTCTTATATCAAAAAATGAAGAACTTGAATTATGGCATAGGCGTCTTGGTCACTCTAGCACCAAGTTAATCTTAAAGTTGTCAAAAAATAAACTCATTAAAGGTTTGCCTATGCTAAATGGAAATCTATCTTCTTTATGTTTGTCATGCCAAAAAGGAAAATTTTCAAAAACATCGTTTAAAAGTAAAAAAGAAATATCCACCTCAAGACCCCTTCAACTAATTCACATGGATCTTTTTGGACCCATTAGCACATGTAGTCTTGGTGGTAAAAAGTACACTTTTGTTTTAATTGATGATTTTTCTAGATTTACTTGGATCTTATTTCTCACCTCCAAATCCGATGCATTTTCTGAATTTTCAAAACTTTGCAATCGTATTCAAAATGAATTAGATCTAAAAATCAAGTGTATCCGATCGGATCATGGAGGGGAATTTGAAAACGATAGCTTCACCACTTTCTGTAATAATCTAGGTATTAAACACAAATTTTTTGCTCCACGCACCCCCCAACAAAACGGTGTGGTGGAGAGGAAAAATAGAACTCTTCAAGAACTTGCACGCACCATGCTATCCGAGTAAGGATTGCCTAGTTATTTTTGGGCCGAAGCAGTAAATACATCATGTTATGTCATTAATCGTGTTATGCTTCGCCCTATTTTAAAATTAACTCCATATGAATTGTATTTTCAAAAGGAACTTAATGTATCGTATTTTCATGTCTTTGGTTGTAAATGTTTTATCTTAAACACCAAGGATGCATTAGCCAAATTTGATGAAAAATGTGATGAAGGTATTTTTCTTGGTTACTCTTCCACTAGCAAAGCATATAGAGTATATAATAAAAAATCTAAAAAGGTTGAAGAGTCTATTCATGTGAAGTTTGATGAACTTGTGTCTTGTATAGATTCTACCTGTGCAGGAAATGATGATGTACCTCTTTCACCAATGGAGCATGATGACGATGAGCCACTTGGAGAAGAAAAAGAAGTAGAGACGGTGCAAGAGGAGCATGTGCCTCCAAGTGTGCTTCGATTTACAAGAGATCATCCAAGGGAGCTTATTATTGGAGAACCATCAAGAGGGGTAACTACACGTTCTTCTTTTAATGAATCTTTTTCAAACTTATGTTTTGTTTCCGAAATAGAACCGAAAAATATTTCCACCGCTTTGAATGATGAATTTTGGTTTATTGCTATGAATGACGAATTGAATCAATTTGAACGCAATAGGGTTTGGAAACTAGTTGAAAGACCATCAAATCATCCAGTTATCGGTGTCAAATGGATATTTAAAAATAAATTAGACGGAGAATCTAGAATAACTAGGAACAAAGCTCGATTAGTGGCACAGGGTTATTCTCAAATCGAGGGGGTAGATTTTGATGAAACATTTGTACCCTTTGCTCGCCTTGAGTCGATTAGAATTTTTCTAGCTTTTGCGAGTTATAAGAAGTGTAAATTATTTCAAATGGATGTTAAAAGTGCCTTCTTAAACGGGATAATTAAAGAGGAAGTCTATGTCGAACAACCCCCCGGATTTATTGATGAAAAATTTCCAAATCATGTATATCGATAAGAAAAAGTGATTTATGGTCTAAAACAAGCGCCCCGTGCTTGGTATGAATGCTTAACATCTTTTTTATTAAAGTACGGTTATAAAATGGGTAGTGCCGATAACACGCTCTTCATTAAGAACTATGATAATGATTTGATTATTTTACAAATATACGTTGACGATATTATTTTTGGAGCCACTAATAAAGAGTTGTGTAAAGAAGTTATTCAAGTGATGCAAAATGAATTTGAAATGAGTCTAATGGGTGAACTAACATACTTTTTAGGATTTCAAATAACCCAAAGAAATGATGAAATTTTTATATGTCAATCCAAATATGTCCATGATATGCTACAACGTTTTGGCTTTGAAAATTTAAAACAAGCTAGTACTCCAATGAGCGTATCACTAAAATTAGGAAAAGATGAAGCCGGAATTTCAATTGATCAAACTTTATATAGAGGAATGATGTGATCTCTATTATACCTTAGTGCATCTAGACCTGATATCATGTTTGTCGTATGCTTATGCGCTAGATTTCAAGCAAATCCAAAAGAATCTCATTTAAAAGCGGTGAAACAAATTTTTCGATATCTAATAGGCACATCAAAATTAGGACATTGGTATCCAAATAATGATTCTTTTCTCTTGCATGGGTATTCCGATTCTGATTACGCGGGTTGTTCCCTAGATAGGAAAAACAATAGTGGTACATGTCACTTCTTAGGTCCTTCTTTAGTTGCATGGTCAAGTAGGAAACAAAATTCTGTTGCCCTCTCCACCACCGAGGCAGAATATATTGCACTAGAAAGTTGTTGCTCCCAAGCATTATGGATGACACAAACCTTAGAAGACTTTGGTGTTCATTTAACTAATATTGAACTTAAGTGTGACAACAAGAGTGCTATTGACTTAACAAACAACCCCGTTCATCACTCACGATCTAAACACATTGACGTAAGACACCACTTCATTCGGGATCACATTGTAACGACCCAGCTTTGGCGTTCGAGCGGGCCCCAGTCCACGATCTGTCCTCAGCTGGCATCGCTACCGAGCTGCAGCCCAAGCACCCCAACCCTTCTCCGCCCACTGGCGGGTTGTTGGTGGTCGCAGCCTCCCTTTTGATGAGCTAAACTCGATAGTCAAGCATGCACCACGGGGACTTCCCAGGAGGTCACCCATCCCAGTACTACTCCAACCCGTCTGGGTCAATTGGTAATGAGAAGTGAAAGAACTCCATAGTTAAGCGTGCTCGGGTTGGAGTAGTACTAGGATGGGTGACCTCCTGGGAAGTCCCCGTGGTGCATGCTTGACTATCGAGTTTAGCTCATCAAAAGGGAGGCTGTGGCCACCAACACCCCGCCAGTGGGCGGAGAAGGGTTGGGGTGCTTGGGCTGCAGCCCGGTAGCGATGCCAGCTGAGGACAGATCGTGGACTGGGTCCCGCTCGAACGCCAAAGCTGGGTCGTTACATAAAAAGTGCACTTTGTATGTAACGACCCAGCTTTGGCGTTCGAGCGGGACCCAGTCCACGATCTGTCCTCAGCTGGCATCGCTACCGGGCTGCAGCCCAAGCACCCCAACCCTTCTCCGCCCACTAGCGGGTTGTTGGTGGCCACAGCCTCCCTTTTGATGAGCTAAACTCGATAGTCAAGCATGCACCACGGGGACTTCCCAGGAGGTCACCCATCCCAATACTACTCCAACCCGAGCACGCTTAACTATGGAGTTTAGCTCATCAAAAGGGAGGCTGTGGCCACCAACAACCCGCCAGTGGGCGGAGAAGGGTTGGGGTGCTTGGGCTGCACTTTTTATGTAACGACCCAGCTTTGGCGTTCGAGCGGGACCCAGTCCACGATCTGTCCTCAGCTGGCATCGCTACCGAGCTGCAGCCCAAGCACCCCAACCCTTCTCCGCCCACTGGCGGGTTGTTGGTGGCCACAGCCTCCCTTTTGATGAGCTAAACTCGATAGTCAAGCATGCACCACGGGGACTTCCTAGGAGGTCACCCATCCCAGTACTACTCCAACCCGAGCACGCTTAACTATGGAGTTCTTTCACTTCTCATCACCAATTGAGCTGCAGCTCAATTGGTGATGAGAAGTGAAAGAACTTCATAGTTAAGCATGCTCGGGTTGGAGTAGTACTGGGATGGGTGACCTCCTGGGAAGTCCCCGTGGTGCATGCTTGACTATCGAGTTTAGCTCATCAAAAGGGAGGCTGTGGCCACCAACAACCTGCCAGTGGGCGGAGAAGGGTTGGGGTGCTTGGGCTGCAGCTCGGTAGCGATGCCAGCTGAGGACAGATCGTGGACTGGGTCCCGCTCGAACGCCAAAGCTGGGTCGTTACACACATCAAAAAGGAACACGTTCATGTAAACTTCATAAGAACTGAATCTCAACTTGCGGACATCTTTACAAAGCCCCTACCTGATTCACGATTTCATCTACTTAGACTAGAACTAGGGGTTTTGGACATTCTAGCTTGGACTTGCAAAATCCTTATTATTTATGTATACATATGTCTGATTTCTTTGCTGAACTACATTGTCACAAATCTGCACACATATATTCAAAAGACAAATTCTGAAAAATTTCACGTTTTCCCAAAATTTGTAGCTCTGTCACTACCGCACGGCTATAGCTGGGTACCGCTGGCGGTAGTGGATACTTCTGTATTTCCAGTCTCTTTTTCATTTTTTTTTCAGTTTCTGCTATTCTCTTTTAAAATTCCAAAAACACAAAAAACAGTAAAACAAATCAAAATCCAACCAAAAACATGCTTTGTTTTTCTAATATATCAAAACAAACTACAAAATTAAAAACCCAACTAAAACATCAAAAACATGCTTTTAATTTGTTTTATTTTTGGTTTTTGAAAACTTAAAATTTATAAAAACTGATGTAATTTCTCAACGTTTCAAGGATGATATAGTTTATCTTGCCAAGCTTAGTATACAATGTTTCATTCTCTAGTTCAAGTATCTTAATAACATTATTTTTGTATCATGCCTTGATCATTATCTTATGTGTGCTTTGAAATTGATTATAGAAATCATGTGTAGGTTTGCATAGCGTGCCTCTATGTATGAGTAAATGGCTTATATTTGCTAATGGTTTTGTTTCACTCACACTTTTTGACAAACTACATATGCATTTAATCTTCTCTTACATGATTGTGTAGTGTAACAACTTCATATTATTGTTAGGCATGCTTAGTTTTACCTTCACCACATGTTAAAATCTTTCTCATGCACCTATCTTTGAAGAAGTGTGTCTTTTCAAAATACTTTTTGTTTGCACATATAAGTGAATTCGGAGACCTTTGTCGTTAAGCAAAAATTCAAATGAATAATTGACAAAGATAACTCCACCAAGCACTACTCACCCTCCTGATAAGTCTTAATGAGCATTGTGAGGTTGAGCACCTTGGAGAGAATTGTAAAGTGCCTTGTCGCAAACATTTTTTTCATATTTCTTCTTGTACACCGAATCACAAATAAATAGAATTCAAAATAATAATTGTGATTCCCCAAGCACTACTTTGCACCCTGATAAGTCTTAATAAGCATTGTGTGTGCAGAGCACCTTGGTAGTTGTACTATTTTACTATGTGCATTGAATAATTTATATAGCTTTGTGGGAAGAGGTAACTCTAAAAATGCTTGTTCAATTATATTGTGTTTTTTTTTTCATTATACATATCATGTGTGTTGATTAACTCATATGTATACTTTTTTCAAAAACACTATTTTGTACACATCATTATCACTTGTAAGCCTTCTACTCATGAGAATTGGAGTCTATTGCATTTCTACATGTATTCTCTAAACTCTTAAGTAAATGCACTAGATAGCTTTGCATGATCATTACAATGTATAAGTATACTTGATTTCTAAATTTTGAACATTGTATTCTTCTATCTTGTATTGATAGCTTATATCATGCTTACATATTTTTTCCGCTACGCCATAAGAACTCTGTATTGCATACCTTTCAAACTAGTGTATGGCTATGTTAAAACTGAAATTATTTTGTGTACTTAAAATGCTACAACATATATTTTGTTATATCTAAAATTCTTAATCATCTACCTTGCTTCTCAATTCCTATATAGATGTTCACTTAAAAAAAATATTTCGTCATGCTTTCCACTTCCACACTACCTGTTCGCTCGATCATGAATACATTTTTTTCCAACAAGTGGTTTCTTTATAACAAATTCTTCACATTTTGTTTCCTTATATATTGTATTTCTCCTAAGCGTTTAACTCTTTATCATGATCATTCTCTCTCTACACATTTATTGCACACTTTTTGTTGGCCTTCCTCTCCACCTTCTTTTGATAATACCAAAAGGGGGAGAATAAATTTGAATGAAATTAACATATTTGGGGAGTTTACTTCATAGGAAATTTTGTTGTAGGGGGAGCATTCTCTTAGGGGGAGCATTCATTTAGGGGGAGCATTCATTTAGGGGGAGCATTTGTGCATGTCTTAAATGAATGCTTATCTCTATTATAAACACAAATTCCTATCAATTGAATTATTTCTTTCTAAGAGGATTTGTTATTATCAAAAGGGGGAGTTTGTTGGAACATGCTTTCCGCATCTCTTGGTTTGACAATAACAAATCCTATTGTATTTGATCATACTTGTTTTGTGTTTATAGTATGCAGGATTCTGTGCCTTCAAAACTCCATGGTGTTGTGTTGTTGTTGCTACCGCGCCGCACTAACCTTACCGCTGGCACTAGCACTAATGAACCGTTGAAAAGAAAACCGCTGAGAAGGAAACCGCTGAGAACGCGCTGGCACGTTAGAACTACCGCTGGCGCTAGTGTCCGTTTGACGAACTGGATTCGATGAACTCGGTGCTCCGTTCGACGAAAGCTGAGGCCCGATCGACGAACTGCAGCTCTACCGCGGAGCGTTAGCAGTAACGCTGGCGCTAGAGTCCGAAAGACGAAATGGTGTTCGAAGAAAATGATGTCGTTCGACGAACCAGATTGAGATCGACGAAAACAAGTTTCCGTTCGATGAACCAAATTGAGATCGACGAAAACAAGTTTCCGTTCGATGAACCAGATTGAGATAGACGAAAGCTAAGGTCAGCTCGATGAAGATGCGCCCAACGAAATGACCTATCGCGGAGCGTTAGCACTGATGCTGGCGTTAGCATATATGGAAACTATTGACAGAAAGGAAAGTGGAGAAAAAGGAATGTCGATGGGTCGCTATGTTTGGCAAGTACTATCGCGGCACGCTATGTCTAACGCCCGGCGGTAGCTTTTGGAAACATCCCGTCTGCAGTTGATTGAGGGGCAAATTTGGAAAGAGATATTGGCTGAAGGAAGGAAATCGCACTATCGCGGGGTGATAGTGTTACCGCGGCGCGCTAGGCTGTCACAACCGTTTGCGCTCAGAAGTTGCCTTAACTGCCACGATCCGTGTGCGCATCGTGTCACTATCGCGGGACGGTAGTACTAGCGCAGGCGGTAGCTGTTGAATCTATTTATAGAGTGGTGCTTCCTCCATTAGGCTATGCTGATATAGAAGGAATTGAAGCCATATATTCAGAGAACTCGTGAGAGCCTTCTCCAAGCAGCCTGAAGTACTTCGTCAACGTTCGTGAACGTAAAGAACTTGAAGACCAATACGATCGCATCTACATCGACATCAAGTTCTTCATTTGAGGGAGTCTTAGTTCTTGTTTTGTTTTACTTTCAAATTGTAACCTTTATATTTTTTGTTCGGTAGAGGAACTCGCCACACGGCGACTAGGGCCTTGCGGGGACTAGGGGGAATTCTCCACACGGCGACTAGGTCTAGGTAGGACTTAGGGAGGAATTCACCACACGGCGACTGGGTCTAGGGAGTAGATCTAGGGGGTGCTCGAGGCCTTTCCGGTGAGGGAAGGGCTAGAGCGGCTTGAGGTCGTATCTGGGGAGAGATCGGCTAAAGCCAACCGGTTCGTGGGGATACGAGTCGGTTTAGAAAACAAAAGAGTTTTCATTGGTCGCCTCTTTCCAAGCGTTATTGGGAAAAGTTTTGTAATCGTATTTACTTCCAATTAATGATTAATGAAAATATGTTTATTGTTTCATCTCTGAGTTGTACTCTGTGATTTATACTGTTCAAACATAAAAGTATTCTCACTGTTGCTAACGCCGAGCGTTAACACTACCGCTGGCGGTAGTGTCTGGGAATTATTTTCTCTCATAATCTCTGAAATTTTAAGACCCTTATTCACCCCCCCCCCCCTCTAAGGGCGCCTAAAGATCCAACACTTGAGTCCCACCTCCGCGACCTTAAAGAAACCTTCGGGATGTTGAGAAAATTCAAGATGAAGCTCAACCCCCAGAAGTGTGTCTTCGGGGCTAGCCGGGGAAAGTTTCTAGGCCACTTGCTCACTCCAGCAGGAGTGGAGCCTAATCCAGACAAAGTAAAGGCCATCATAGAGTTGGGGTCACCAAGGAATGCGAAGGAGGTTCGGCACCTCACGGGGAAGTTGGTCGGGCTTAGTAGGTTCCTCTCCAGGGTGGGAGAGAAGTGTGCAACCTTCTTCAAGGTGCTGCGGGGAAACCGAAAGTTTGAGTGGACCCCCGAGTGTGAAAGGGCCTTCCAAGCGTTGAAAGAGCAATTGACCCAAGCTCCTTTGCTGCAAGGGCCGAGACAGGTAGAGGACTTATCCCTATACCTGGGGGTAGGACCTGAGGTGGTGAGTTCAGTGCTGGTCCGGGAAGAAGGCAGAAGGCAACTCCCAATCTATTATGTTAGCCGAGTACTGAGGAAGGCAAAGCTTCGGTACCCCATCCTAGAGAAGTTGTCCTTCTCCTTGGTGGTGTCGACCCGGAAGCTTCGACCTTAGTTCCAAGCACATCTGGTCAAGGTGGTGATAGACCATCCCCTTCGCAACATCATGGAAGGGGTAGAGCACTCGGGGAGGTTGGCTAAGTGGTCGGTGGAGCTAAGTGAATTTGACATTTCGTATGTGCCCAGGTTATCCATAAAGGCCCAAGCGGTGGCGGACTTCTTGGCGGATTATGTAACCGATGTGGAAGAGTTCAAGCTACCTAGCTCGGTGGCCTGGAGTATGTTGGTGGACGGGGCATCGGGAAAGTATTCCTTCGGGGGAGGTGTGGTTTTGGTAAGCCCCCAAGGAACTAGGATCGAGCAGGCAATCAATGTTCATTTTCCCCTCACCAACAACCAGGCCGAGTATGAGGTGGTAGTAGTGGGCCTGCGGCTGACCCTAGAGTTGGGAGTGTAAGATGTGGAGGTCTCGACGGACTCCATGGTGGTGGCTTGCCAAGTCAGGGGGAGTTCGAGGTAAAGGAGTTGACTCTTCAGCGATACTTGGAAAAGGTCAAGGGGCTCATAGGGTAGTTCCGGACCTTCTCGATCCATCATGTGCCAAGGGAGGAGAGTGCCGCGGCAGACCTCCTGGCCAAGTTAGATCCCATGGCAAGGGGATGGTGTTGGAACTCTTCCGAACATCCATCGAAGAGGGGGATCTGATGGAGGTGGACCAGCGGGCATCCTGGATGGACCCCTTCATCACCTTTCTGACATCGGGAAAGTTCCCCGAAGGGGACGTGGATAAGCGGCGCTTCAGGTATAAATCGGCATATTATTCATTGCATGCAGGAGGACTGTACAGGAAACCACTCTCGGGGCTCCTAGCCCGGTGTGTGACGGAAGAGGAGGTCCCGAGGGTCCTGGAGGAGATCCACTCGGGAGAGTGTGGCAGCCACTCCGGAAGCCGAACCTTGGAGGGGAGAGTGTTGAGGCAAGGCTACTTTTGTCCTACCCTGAGCAAGAATGCAGCGGAGTTCACAAGAAAGTGTTAAAAGTTCCAGTTGTTCGCTCCTCTCCAGCTCCTGCCATCCCAAAGGCTTCGGTCCATCACAGCGCCTTGGCCCTTTGCAATATGGGGGTTGGACTTTGTGGATCCATTCCCGCAAGCAAGTGGCTAAAGAAGGTTCCTGTTGGTAATGATCGATTATTTCTCCAAGTGGCTGGAAGTGAAGGCGCTGGCCAAGGTAACCTCTCAAGTAGTTAGAAATTTCATATGGAGGGAGATCATTTGCAGGCATGGGCTCTCATTAGCCATAATTACAGACAATGGGCCACAGCTTGCCAGCGATGAATTTGTCAGCTTCTACACCCAGCTCGGCATAGACCTTCAGTTTGCGTCAGTCCACCACCCGAGGAGCAATGGGCAAGTGGAGGCGGCAAACAAAATTATCGTGAACTTGCTGAAGAAGAAGAAGGTCGAGAACCTCCGGGGGAACTGGGTCGAGCAGTTACCCTCGGCCCTCTGGGCCCTGAGGACCACTCTGAACATGGCCACAGGGGAGACTCCATTCAAGCTCTCCCACGGGTCCGAGGCCGTCCTCCCAATAGAGTTTGAGGTGAAATCTCCCAGGGTGGTCGTCGCGGGCGAGGGGGAAGAAGAATGGCTGGTGGAGAATGAGGAAGAACAAAGGCTATCTCTAGACCTTGTGGAAGAGCTCCGGGACTTAGCTATCGTCCGACAAGAAGAGGTCAAGCGACGGATGGCTCGGTACTTAGACAAGCATATCTGAATAAAATAGTTCGAGAAAGGAGACCTAGTACTAAAGAAGGTTGACGTGGCCGGTAGGGGAGAGGTAGTAAAGCTCAATCCCAACTGGAAGGGGCCGTATATTGTAGACGATGTGCTCAGGTCAGGAGGGTACCACCTCCGAGATGTGGATGGAGTACTCCTCAGCCTGGCCAGGAGCGGGGATGACCTGAAACGATTCTATCCTTGAAGATTTTTATAATTGGCTTGTTATATGTTTTACTCTCCATATATTGGTTCAGAAGTTTTTTCTAAGCAGGAGTTTTCAAGTTTTTGTGTTGGAGTGCCCCAGATCGATTCCGCTGTCGGGCTCTCATAGACGGTGAGTCAGGTTGATCTCTGGAGAGGCTGGCAAGGTGGAAAGTTTTTGTGTTGGAGTGCCCCAGATCGATTCCGCTGTCGGGCTTTCATAGACGACGGGTCAGGATGATCTCTGGAGAGGCTAGCAAGGTGGAAATTTTTTGTGCTGGAGTGCCCCAGATCGATTCTACTGACAGGCTGTCATAGACGGTGGGTCAGGTTGATCTCTGGAGAGGCTGGCAAGGTGGAAAGTTTTTGTGTTGGAGTGCCCCAGATCAATTTTGCTGTCGGGCTCTCATAGACGGTGGGTCAGGTTGATCTCTGGAGAGGCTGGCAAGGTGGAAAGTTTTGGTGCTGGAGTGCCCCAGATTGATTCCGCTGCCGGGCTATCATAGATGGTGGGTCAGGTTGATCTCGCGGAGGGGCTGACAAGTAAGTTATTCATGATAAGGGACTCGGTTCACCAAATCTCTCAAGGCCTGGATATGGCGAGCCCTGGGACTCGCTCGCGGGAAATAAAAGACAGCAATTGAGGAAAAATGCCAAGTCCAAGGGTAACGGCGATACGGATGGATACGGTGGTCGCACGGCTCGTCGGGTCAGGTCCTGGCTCGCAAAAATACTTGGGGAATTTATACGTGATGACTAATACCAACGAGTCAGGGAGACCCGCCAACACAGTGGTTCGCAAGCAGCGCTGAATGCTCGTAGGGGTTGAGCGAGCGAGGCAGAGTAGCATCAACCCCGCTCGCAAGGGCCCCTACGAGGCGAGCCAGAAGTGTGAAGCAGCCCAGGCCTTACACGGGTATGAAAGCAAACAGATGGTCTATCTAACGAAGCGCCTACGCGAGAGAATCTACGTGAACGCCTTCTTAGATATGCGCTAGGTAAGATAGCGAGACAAAGTGAAGTACGATGAAAGGGTGAACCTTATAACCATCGCAGACACGAAATGTGCGAGCACGAGCATGGCTAAATGCAAAGATGCGAGCGCAGGTAAGAGTATGAACACAAGCATAACAAAATACATTCACACGAGCATAGAAAAGTGCATTGGCGCGAGCAAGATAAAAATAATAATTTAAAGATAGAAAAAATACTCATTGTTTCTCTTCTCAAAAAGTTCATTACAAATGGCGGCGAGCTCGCCAGTCAAAAACAGAAGATTTACATTGAAAAGTAAAAATTTATGGCCAGTCGTTGGACGGCTCTTCCTCTCTCCCGCGATCATCTGACTCTGGGATCAACACAAACAGGTCCGGGACAATGTCCTCATTGCTGAGCTCCAAGGCATCCGGAGAGAGCAAGCTCGCCCCTTTGTGGGTCTCGAAGACGAGGTCGGTGACGCCCATTGAATTCTTGCGGGCCGCCTCCTTCTCGTCTCGCGATTGTTGGCGAGCCCCGGCTCGCGGAGGGGGTGGCGGGAGCACTGCTCGGGTCAGTTCACGGACTTGCGCCTTAAGGAACGCGACCTCCTTCTCCAGGTCAGCGTTTCGCGAGAGGAGTTGGCTCCCCGTTTCAGCATCCTGTAAAATAAGAGGTTAAGTCAGGCAAAGGAAATTCGGGCAAGCGAGACAGAAGTTGTACGAATGACTTACCATTCCACCTTGAAGGCTGGCGAGGAGACCTTCCAAGATGGCCTCTTTTCCCTTGAGGCTCGCGATCTTGTCTGAGGCCTCCTTGAGCTCTGGCTGGAGCTCCTTAGAATCCCACTCTGCGGTGAGGTACCGCCGAGCCACCATATGGCTGAGCTCCATAGACCGGAAGTGGGCTCGTATGGCCTCGATGGCAAGCAGTCGGGATCGCAGGGCGACGAAACTGGCGGCGTCCTCGCGACTGTACAGCTCGAAGGCGAGGGCGAACGCCTCGCCCCCAACCTTGTCTCCCTCGACCCAGTAGGGTAGGAGCGAAGAGCATGAAATTCGTTTGCGGTCAGGATCCCATATGAGCAGCGGCTCACCGAGCGCGTCCGGAAGCCTCGCGCTGAGACCGACGTTCTTGTGGCTCGCCGGCTTGGGCTCGCCCAAAACATCCGCGGCCCCGCTGCTCTCCTTCGCAGCTTTCTGACTTGCGGGCGGAAGGACTGGAACCTCTGCCTCGCTGAGGTCCACGACCTCTTTCTCCTTGGATGTGGAAGGAGCGTCCTTGTTCTTTTTCTTTGCGGGAGGTTTCGTGAAGTGTTGGCTCGCGGGAGGTGGTCGTTTCTTACCCGAATCTGAGTCGGGAGGCTCTCGGCACGCATCGGCGGCCGCGACGGCGAGAGAGCTTGAAGAGAGGGCTGCGCTCCTCGTATGTGGGGGGTGGATGGGAAGATCCTGCTCACCTGCAAAAGCAATGAAAGAGTTAGCGGATAGAATAAGAAAAAATTA
Source organism: Dactylorhiza incarnata (assembly GCA_033032865.1). Lineage (NCBI taxonomy): Eukaryota > Viridiplantae > Streptophyta > Magnoliopsida > Asparagales > Orchidaceae > Dactylorhiza > Dactylorhiza incarnata. The sequence continues at coordinate 30,948,277 of JAWHQI010000003.1, read as the reverse complement.
TTGGAGCTTGCGAGTGCGAGCCGAACCTTCTCCTTGCGGGACCGGCAGCAGCAAGTCCACCCTCTGCCGGAGGTAGACGACCTCGAAGTTCTTACCATCCAAGTATTGGTAGAGCCTCGTGTCGTCACCGCTGAGCGAGGCAGGAGGGTGGTAGGTTGCATCATCCTGTTGGAGGGGGGAGAAGGGGATGTTGCCGAACGGTCCTTTTACCAGGACATATTTTTGGTGCCAGTAATGGGCTTTGTTCACCATCTCGCAGACGGTGACATGTTGGCTCGCGAAATGGGTTGTCCCATCTTTGTACGTGCGGAAGGAGAAGACTTTACGGAAGACGAGCAGGCTGAAATCGATCTTCTCCTCCCACAGGTAGTAGGCGAATGCGACCACCACGGCGATCGCATTCGGCATCAGCTGGCTCAATAGGATGTCGTAGTACTTGAGTACCTAAAAAATTCACCAAGGTGAGGTTAGCACGCTCCTTGCGAGGCGAGTAAGAATTGCGGGGGTTGAGTAGATTACCTGGCGTACTTCTGTCCAGAGTGGGAGTCGCAACCAATTCTCGAAATGAGCAATGGGGATGGCGAGCTCTTCGGCGGATGGATCGTTGAGGGTGGCAGTGTTCGGCGGGCGGCGAGCTACATACCCCGAAGGGATGTACTTGTCCACCGTGGCGAGGAACTCATCACCGGTGAGCGAAGCACAGAAGAACGTGTGGTCGCGAAAGGCCCCGGCGCACCTAGCTCGCCCTTCGGATTCGCCCGCGACAACCATGATGTTAGTAGCTGCGAACCGAGAGAAAAGCGAGCGCGAGCTGAAATTTGTGAGCGGGTCTGGAAGAGAAAAGAAAAGGCTGGAGAATAGTTAATACGGTAGTTAGAAAGTAAAAGCTGACGGCTATTTATAGAAATGAAAAGGGGGGAGGAGGATTCGAAGCGCCGAGGGGGGTGCGGATAGCGGATCCGCGCGGTGATTTTTCAGCTTCCCGGGCCTTATCTGCTCCAAGAGGGTTGGCGTCCTGGCGGAACCTGCTGACTCGCCGTCAGCGAGCCAAAACTGTAGAAAGAAAAAGAAAAAGTCGCGAGGGCGAGGCAATATCTCACGAGCCAGGCATATCAAATGAAAAGCCAGCGATGCGCGAGCGCAATTAACATAATGATAGAAATAATACAAATATAAAGCTCGCTAGCGAGCGGGAATATCCTTATTACAAAGTCACGAATTGTTCGGAACCCCCCAGAAGCGGGGGAAAGGGTAACAAGAGCGAGCAATAAAAACAATAAGAGAACTGATCAGTAGTTGAGCCATTTCCAGCGGTCGCGGCCTCGCACACCAGAGCGCGGAGGAATCCTCGGATAATGGTACTCGCGGACCGACTGGGCCTCGCGTTGCATCAGGCGCATGTAGTCCTCAATTCGCGCGTGGTGCACCCCAGGGGAGGTGACCTCACCGCGAGCGACCTGCCGCACCTCGGCAAGGACACGCACGTTGGCATCCTCCATCGCAGTAAACCTCTCTTCATACGCGATCCAGTCCATCCGATTCCGATCATATAGCTCTCGCAGCATGGAGGTGTGTTTTTGGAATATCTCGGTGACTCTCCTTTTCATCTGTTTTGGGTCGCTGGGATCCCCCAAGAAATCTGCGACCTGGCTCAGCGAGGGCGGGGGGGAGACATCTCCGCCTCCCCGTGCTCTGACTCGTTAGGCGGGGTGCGGGGTCGAGGGAACACCTGCGGGTAAAAAATCAGCATAAGAGGCAGTAAAAGAGGCAGTCGGCAGAAATTGTTTAACCTAGCGAGATGAGAATGGTACGGGGTCGCGGGCGAGAAGAACTTGGCTGGCCTTTGAAGGCTTCAGCGAAGGCCGGGGTAAGGGATTTCCCTAAGCCAGGGCGGTACATCATCTCGTCTGCGACCTGTGGGTCGGCAAGAAGCGAGCCGCCTGGGCTCCGTTGGCCCAGAGTGCTGTCACAACCCGCATTTTCTCAGGGATTAAGAATATCAGAGGAAGAGAAAATACACGTCATGATGCCACGTCATGCATGAGACAACTGCAGACGCTCAGGCGGGAACCTTTTACTTGATAGTTGAAAACAAGATTTCACGATAATCATTATTTGAAATCATTTATTAGGGTTTAGAGTCAGAACTGTGCCTCTTAGTTCGTGGATCATCTAGTCCACAGAGAAAATTATATATGTAACTGCAGCGGAAAACACTTGACTTAGTTCATTTAAGGTCCTATATGCACGTGAAGGCAGGACATAAAGTAGATGATATGCACTTAACTAGGCGTAGTATAAGTATAGAAAATATCTTTAGGTGACTTTAAAACTAAGGGTTTTAGTTAAAAATGATGAGATGAAGATGAATGAAAAGCCATTTTATCACTATAATGCACCTAGTCATAAATCATTCCCAGAGAGTAAGGTATCAGATCTAAAAGCAGTGGCATAAACTGGTAAGTAAACTATAAAGTATCAAAGAGGCACAATGAGCGTCAACAAGCTGACACTAACCCATTGGCCCAAACTAGCATGTCTGAACACAAGGAAAAGCAAACAACAACGACTACTACTACCTCGCAGCAGCGGGGTAAACAGCAGCTAAAAACTCCCGAAGACTTCGGGCTACTCCACTAACCGCTACGGCTCTGGACCTGAGGCATTCAATAAACAAGAACGCCTCAGCAAGGGAATTGCAAGTGGCAAGAAAATAAGGAAAAGACAAGCAATAAAGGCATACGGGGTACCAACCCAAGCCCGATTCACTGAAAAAGAAGCTCTGAAACAAGGAGCTAAGCAAAGCACCAAGTGCAACCAAATATCATAAGTAGGAGCAAGTATAAATTAATTATCTTGTAAATTTTTCATACATGAGACTGATCAGCTCAAATAAATGGGTGCGGTTTCTTACCTCCGCAACCCAAGCCCAAATCTAGGTGGGGGTACTTCTAGACCCAACCACCCAAACACGGCCCACAGGAACACAGGCAGCGCCTGCTGATCACGTCCTTGAAATGGCCACCGTGCAAAGCTAAAAGTATATATTCATTTAATTAAATCATTAAGACACGGGACGAAGCCCGAGAAACAATCAACAGGGATACCCTAAGAGATAGGGTCAAAGCAAGGCACACACCGATCAAGATGAATCACAAGCGAAACCAAAGATTTGCAAGATCACAGCAGGTTTAGACTTTTGATAGGAGGTAAACATGATCAAAGACGCAATGCAGTTATTAGCAACATCACCGCATACTGCTAACATCACAAATACTAAGAAGAAACACCCGAAGGATAGGGTCACCATGAGACAACTACTGATCAAACGATTCATAAGGGGAAACTCGGAGTCATTGAACCAAAAAGGCAAAGGGGTTCAAGCTCGAGGGATTCACGATCAAGGACACCCAAGAGACTTGGGCAAAACTCCTTGTACCCTTGTAAGAGGCACAAGGTTTCAAGAAGGAGGAGAAGTAATCAGAGGCATAACTCATGACGAATCATAAGAGTAAACTCAAACATTATCAGACCACAACGAGTAAAAGAATTCAAGCAAAAGGGATTCAAGATCAGGAGCACCGAAGGGATACTGGCAACATCCTTGTGCGCTTGAGAGGACACAAGATTTAAACATGGAAATCGCAACGAAATCACATGCGCACCTGGCGGGGTTCCAAGGGGCCGCGCCCCTGGCGGGGTCTTAGGGGCAGAGCCCCTAACGGGGTCCAAGGGGCAGCGCCCCTGGCGGTGGTCAAGGGATTTCTCGAGAGATAAAAGGATTTCTCGAGAGATGGAATTTGATTTCTCGAGAGGAAGGCAGGGATTTCTCGAGAGAGGACAAGGGATTTCTCGAGAGGGATCAAGGGATTTCTCGAGAGCTCAAGGGATTTCTCGAGAGGGATCAGGGGATTTCTCGAGAGCTCAAGGGATTTCTCGAGAGAGGACAAGGGATTTCTCGAGAGGGATCAGGGGATTTCTCGAGAGCTCAAGGGATTTCTCGAGAGGGATCAGGGGATTTCTCGAGAGCTCAAGGGATTTCTCGAGAGGGATCAGGGGATTTCTCGAGAGCTCAAGGGATTTCTCGAGAGATCAAGCATTTCTCGAGAGGTAGAGGGGTCTTCTCGAAAACTTGGCTAAAACAACTTCTCGAGACTCTCAAAGACTTCTCGAGAAGGACCAATCAGCGGCTAAAATTCAGGGAACGACGGTGTCTTCCGGGAGAAATGCCCTGACACTACGCGGGGAAGAAAATTTAGGGTTTCTAACTATCACACAAGATGCTCGAAACACGAGCCCACAGTTCATCAAGCATCTATCAGGAGAAAGACAAACCACGACTTAACCAAACAAAGAGGAGGAGGAAGCCACTTGCCTTAACCTTGCAGAACTCCACTAACTTCACTCCGAAAGCCAAGGAAACTCCTGAGCACGGAAACCTGGAACGATTCGGACCAAAAGGAGGGGTTAGGACATTACCAAAACTTCAAAACCTCCACGAAGCGAGACAAGCTTACCACTAAGACGAAGATCTCGCCGAGAGCTTTCCAAATCTTCAAACCAAACTCGATTCCGACCACTACAGCTCTAGGAATCGCCGGCCGGAAGCTCTCCGAAGCTCCGCTCTCGCCCTAACCCTCAGCGGCTGATTTTGATCGAGGAAGGAGATGAATTGGGAAGGGAAGGATTTTAGGTTTATATATAAACCTAATTTATTATTTAAATAATTAATTAATCCTCCAAATTACTTAAAACTGCGAGGGCGACCAAAACACCTCGGATTTCTATGAAATTCGCACCCTAACTAAAACACGGCGCTACGAATCCAACGGCGAAGTCAGAATTCAATTCCGACAAGCCAAACTCCGGATAAAGCCTCCTGAAGCTAAAATCTTGATAATTACTCCAAACCTTCACTTTAACTCGAAACGACGCGAAATCTCGCACGCTCGATCTGAATCACGAGCTCCAACTAAGCTAAGGCTCGAAACACTACCAAAAGAGCTGACGTAACGCCCTTACGCCAAAATTACGTCACAACAGGTACGTAAAATAATTGACGAAAAATCAGGGGCGTTACAAGTGCCGAACCCCGGAGTGATGATGTTCTGGTTCGGTGGGCGGGGTGAGCCCACCGGAGTGGGGACTCGCCGCTCCGGAGTCGAGGTAGGAGACCCTGTGAAGAAGAGATTATGGATCAGCGAACAAAGAGGAGCATGGGAAAGCGAGGCGAACAACTCACCCGGTCACGAGGGCGGGTCCCGTAGGTCGGTGGTCCTCCCATCCGGGGGTGGATCTGTCCTCCCGAGAGAAGCAGGGCGAGACCCCGTGGGAGATGGCCTGATAAGATTTTCATCGGTCAGAAGGTTCTGCGAGCAAGAAAGCCGAGTTAGGCAAGTCCCATTGGGATCATCGAATATTCCATGGCAGAACCTGCGAGGCGAGCTCGTGGCAGATAAGCGAGGACGAAGGTGATGACCCGTCCTCTCCTAACGATCACTGGATGGTCTTCGCCTTCTTGGTCTGAGGCAGAGGCGGAGCAGGTTCCGGGGAAATCCAGGGGGCGAGCTCGGTGGCTTTGGCCTTTTGTGCCATTTGCGAGGCCTTGAGGCGAGCCAATAACTCCTCCCTCTTGGACATCTTGAAGAGAACAGTAGTGAGCCGCGAGACAGAAAAGGAAAGAAATTTCATGTACTAGTCAGAGAGGATGGTATTTATAGCCTTGGGCATGGGGCCCACCAAAAGATTCTCACCACGTCACTAAGGGGTCGGCGAACACCAGGGGTTGGACGTTTCTTTGCGAACCTAAGGTAGCCTCGCGAAGAGCGGGGATTGTGTACAACCCCGGTGTCCGGCGAGCGAGCCAGGGTGTCGGGCGAGTTGGGCCCTCACCAGCCGCTCGCGTGAGGGTGAGCAGGTTGGTCCCTCGTCGGTCGGTTGCAGGAAGGCGAGCGAGACAAGCCTCTCGTTTCGCGAGAGAGGCCCTTGTGGGTGGCTCGCCCGGGAAGGGTTCATGATCATTTTTACCCAAAAACCTCTGATGGTCTGCAGTTAGCCTCTCCAAACAGCGGAGTTTGGTTGTTGGTAGACCATTTTGGGCTGCGTATAGCAAGAGTGTAAGGCAGAATCCTGCTATTAGCAGACCAAACTTGAAAAACTATAAATAGACCTTGAAGGGCACCTTGGGAGAGGATTCCAATCTCAGTACTCTGAGCTTCTTCCTCCCTAGGTGATCTTGGCTTAGCTCTCAGGCTCTCCAAGGTGCTCAGTCTCAGCTTTAGCTTGGGAGGGGAAGCGCTCAAAGATCTTCCGGGTGTGTGGTGGGACCTCCTCCCTGCGGCTAGAGGTCTGTGTCTAGTTTCCAAGTCTCCGGTCTGTTCCTTCCGAGGAATCAGTAAGTGATAGCTGCCCCTCAACTTGTTTAGGGCCCGAGCTCCACAAGAAACCAAGTCCTGGTTTCAACATATAAGACTTGCCTGCTAAGCTTTGAATGGATATAGGACCAAATAGATCCATGTGCAACAAGTAGAGGGTTCTAGGAGAATCATTCTTACCATTTGGTTTGAATGAAGATTTTGTTTGTTTTTCTAGTTGTCAGGCTCTACAAGGTTGGTCCTTCTTGAACTTACTATTTGGTAAACCTCTTACTAGGTTATGCTTGGATAACTTAGCTATTGTTTGAAATTTAAATGACTAAGTCTCCTATGTCATAATTCATTATTTTCTAAGTTGGAATTAAATCAACATACTTCAGACTTAGAGTAATCAAAATCTACTACATATATCTTACCTTTTCTAAGGCCAGACAATACTATTTGATTAGTTACTGAGCTAACAATATGACACAAATATTTTCTGAATACATCTTTGTATTCATCATTACATAATTGACTAATACTGATTAGGTTATACTGAAGACCTTCAACATAAGCTACCTTAGAGAAAGAGATTTATTCAACCCTGAGCACACCATATCCTCTGGTCTGACCAGAGTGGGAGTTACCAAAGATTACCTTAGGTACTTTCTTAGCCTTATAGTTTTCCAGCACATCTTTTGCTCCAGTCATAGGCATGGAGCATCCACTGTCCAAGTACCACTGTTGGTTTGTGGTAGAATAGTCTCTTTTCTGTACATAAATTTAAACATTAGAATGAACCCTCTCTTGCTGGGGTTCCTTTCTTCTACCATCATAAGGAGTTATGAAAGAATAAATTGGTCTTTCAGGATACCCCTTGGGTTGAAGAAGTGCTAGTTTATTATGCCAGCAATGTTTGGTCATGTGTCCAATCTTAGAACAATAAAAGCATTTAGAATTGTAGTGAGAAATGAGAGAGGGAAATCTAGATGTTTTAAAAACTTTTGCTGGAAACATGCGTCGAGAAAAAATCGACGCATCTCTAGAGTTGCGTCGAATATAATTCAACGTGTCTACATAGTTGCGTCAATAATAAGTCAATGCAGAATATTGGTTGCGTCGAGTGTAATTCGACGCACCTTCATACCTACTTCAAGTTAATGTCGAAGCACATGCAGAACTCCATTGAGTTACATTTGGTGCATCTTTAAAAATGCATTGAGTTTAATACGAAGCATAATTCTTTATATTAAGAATCTGGTGATTATTGATTGATTTGTCTAAGGAGTGCTTGCCTAGAATTCCTTTTTGGTCAATAATATTTACCCTATAGAATACAGTGATCTTATCAGGGTTGTTATTTAATTCTTCACATGATTTTATATTGTCATTAGATTGATTTCCACTAGGTCTAATGAATACTATAGGATTTTCCCAAGCTGGTTTGCTAGAGGTTACTGTGTTGGTGGATGGATCTGCTCCTAAACCAAGATACTTAAATCTCATAGAGAGATTTTGTGTGATATCCTTGAGCTTTTGACTCCTCCTATTGAGAGAGTCTTCAAAGGCCTTTTCCTTTGTAAGTTTTTCTTGTAGTGTTAGGTTTTCATTGGTTAATTTATTTATCTATATTTCCTTTTTATAATTCCTATTCCTTAAATCATAATTCATAGAGTACATGTTATCCTCCTTAAGATCTTTTAATTCTTTCCTAAGTGTTTTAAATTCTTGTTGAATTTGAAGATAATAAAGGCAGAATTTTTTAAAACAATTCTTAAAATCTTCTGAAGTAAAATCAAAGTCATCAAATGGGGATACCTGATCTTCTTCAAATGAATTTTCTAAAGCCAATAGAGAGGCTTCCTCAGCAGAAATTTCTTCATCACTTTCAAATGAAGAACTTGACTCAGATTCTGAGTCACTCTAGGTTTCAACTATGAAACCTCTTCCTTTCTTCTTATCCTTCTTTCTGAAGGACTTCTTCTTGTGCTCCTTCTTGCTGTTTTTATCCTTTTGCTCTTCGAGACATTGATGGGCAATGCGCCTTGATTTTCTGCATGCAAAGTAGATTACTTCCTACTTTAGAGTCTTGTCAAACCTTGGTTTGTTTGAGCTCCTTTCTTTTCTTCTTGAGTTTTCAGTCTTGACCCATCTTCTAAATCTTCTGGCCAAGAGATTGAACATATCTTCTTCAGAGGCAGAAGACTCTCCTTCAGCTGCCTTCAGTGTTATAGTTTTCTTTTGGAGTTGAGACTTTCTGCTTTGCTTCAATTTCAACTCTGCTTTTTTAGTAGCAGCTCATAGGACTTGAGATTGTCAAGTAAGACATTAGTAGAGATTTCTCTGTGTCGTCTGGACTCTCTAATGGCCCAGATCCTTGAGTCACAAGTACTTAGGAAGCATATGGGAAGCTTGCCATTGATCTCATTTAGTAAGATCTTCTTATCTATTCCTTTAAGCTCATTAATAATGATGTTGAATCATTCATACATTTCAGCAACATTCTCTTCAACTTTCTTTTGAAAGTTCTCATATTAGAATATGAGAATGGACTTACTGTCCTTTCTTTCATCTGAGTTACCTTCAACTAATCTGGACAATGACTCTCAGATTTCTTTTGTTGATTGACATTCAGCTACCTTCTGGAATATGTCATTTGACATAGTTGACACCAGGATGTTCATAGTCTTTGCATCACAGACTTTCAACTTCTTCTCAGCATTAGTTCATTCAGCTCTGGGGACAAGTTCTTGTGTCACAGTCCCACTTGCATCTTTTTTGTATGGCACTAGAGGACCTGACAGTATAACATCAAAAATATCTTCATCAATGGAATTCATATATAGCTTTATTATGGTCGTCCAGAGTATAAACTTATTCAGATTACACACTGGTGATCTAGTGGATGAATAACTTATTCGTTATAATTCAAATAACTTCCATTTATAACTTATTCATTATAATTCAAATAACTTCCATTTATAACTTTTGAATAAACATCAGAATCGATTCCATGAAGTTTTCCAAATGTGTGTCTGTATTCGACGTTGCGTCGAATAACTTTGCCTTCATATCGACGCACCTCTGAATTTTACTTGAAGCAGCTTCGAAATCTTCCTCAGCTTTGAGTTGAACTCTGCAATCGATGTTGGTCGATTCCTTATCGACGTATCTGTCCAGATGAAGACATAGACATTGAACTCTGACTTCTGCGTCAAATACATTTTGAAGTTGCGTCGACTTATAATGATGCTTCAATTGCCTCTGGCTTTTGTGTTGAATACAATTCGACGTGGCGTCGACTTCCAATGTTGCACCGACTCCCAGTCTGAGTTATCTTTACTTCTATTCGAAGTTACTTTAACTTGCAGCCGAAGCTGTGTCGACTTCTTTTTGACGCAGAATTAACTCAACTGAATTTTGCACTCTTTTTTGCTGGATTTTGACACTCTAATGTGAGTGTGACATCCTAGGACAACTAATGACCATATTACCCCCACTATACAACATGGGTAATGAATCCTAGATGATGAAATCACTTATACATAATTTATAAGATAAATCAAGAGGATGTTTTTCCCAACAACTACGCTGACTAGGAAAGATCAAAATTTTGTTTGGTCGTCGGAGTGCGCACGAGCTTTTGAGGATCTAAAGATCCCTCTGACCACGACGCCCATTCTATGTTCGTCATATGGTACAGAAGGATACGAGATTTATAGTGATGCCTCTGGGAGCGGCTTGGGTTGCAATCTTTTCCAATTTGTGAAGGTGATTGCTTATGGCTCGCGCCAGTTGAAACTGCATGAGAGGAACTACCCGGTCCACGACATAGAGTTAGCAGTCGTGGTGTTCGGTCTTAAGCTATGATGACACTACTTGTATGGCATAAATATTGACATCTTTACGGATCATAAGAGCCCAAACTATCTGTTAAAACAGAAGGAGTTGAATATGTGACAAAGGAGGTAGATTGAGTTCCTTAGGGACTACACCTTCGATATTTGTTACTCCCGGGAAGAGAAATGTTGTTGCAGATGCGTTGAGACAGTGGGATCCCACACAAGCAAATTGGATTTTGATGCCCGATGAGCATCTAATCTGTGATCAAACCATTCAAAGAAGTATCGAGGATTCGACGCTTGAAAAAGCTAAGTCCATTGTACTTAGGACCATTTGAGATATTGGAGCGCATTGGTGAAGCTACCTACCGACTTGCTCTATCTACAGAGCTAAGCAGTCTGCATGACGTATTTCACATTTTGATGTTGAGGAAGGTGGTGAAAGAGCATACTCATATTGTTACGATCGACAAAGTGTCTGTTGATGGTGGGCTAACGATGAAAGTCAAGCCCATTCGCATTGAAGATACTGAAGTCATACAATTGCGGAACAAATCTATCAAGATGGTAAAGGTCTATTGGGATAATTGTGCGAGAGAGGAACTCTCTTGGGAAAGAGAGCAAACAATGCTTACAGAGTACCCCAAGCTATTTTTCTCAAATATAAATTAATTTTGTACTTTACTATTTTCAAAATTTTGGGATGAAATTCTTTTAAGGAAGGTGGAGTTATAACACCCCAATTTCCCAATGCTGAGATGACACAGGAAATCTATAGCAGAAAGCTAACACCCAGCGGTAGGTGCTACCGCTGGCGGTAGCTTTATCGTCTAGATGAGCCTTGTATCGACTAGAAAGGCTTGTGTCGTCGAGGTGTCAACACGATCATCTATACACTAACACTGGGCGATATGTGTTACCGTTGGCGGTAACTTTATCATCTTGATGAGCCTCGTATCGGCTAGAAAGTCTTGTGTCGTCGAGGTGTCTACATGATCGTCTAGACACTAATGCCAGGCGGTAGGCGCTACCACTGGCGGTTGCCTTCAAGCTGATATTACCGAGTCAAGGCAATCATATTGATGCTGCTGTGTCGTCAAAATGCCAAGACGATACAGTTGCTAGCGCTGGGCGGTAACCGCTACTAACGTGTGGTAACTCGCGTAAACATATCCGTTCAGGTCACGTCTACAGCTGACCGATCTGTGTGAAAAGAAGATTTGACGGCTGGAACTTGTTATAATCTCTTTAAGGATGGAAGAGAGTGATCGTTAGGATCATTATTACTTTACCTCTCTCCCTCCTCACTTGGGAAAACCTAACCAGAGAAAAGCAAGAGGAAGAAGAAGACCTTCCTTCGGTCATTGACGGAACTCTGAAGCTCTGAATCGCGAGCTAATTTTAGATCCACGGAGAGCGGCCCGGTACGGTTTGTTCCATCTGACTGAAATCTTGGATTCATGGCACCAAAGAGATCGTCAAGGATAATGATCCTTTCTCCCAGTCGTAGGACATGTTTGGTCCTCTCATTCCTTTTTCTATGTTTGCATAAGGTTGTCTCATTCACTAATTGGTGAAGTATATGACTCCCTTTAGTTCTTCGGAACTCCGGGTCGATTGTGCCCATCCCCGACATATATTTCATGTAGAAATATAGTAGACGTGCAGATTTAGGCATTGTGTGTGAAACCTACACGTGACCGTAGGCCCGGATCGGTGATGCTTGATTTGTAACATTGCATTTAGGTTAAGCCTAGAATGCGTGCCGGAGAATGACTCTATGAAATGTGTCATTCGTGTTACGGGACTAGAGTTTAAGGCGACTCTTGGAGTTACCTAATGGAAGCCCCATGTTCTGAGTGGTTGAACGCAAACCTTCGCCACAAAATCGTAGTGGAGTTGACTTGGACCTCCTACGTCATTTCTATTGGCAAAGCCTAAGTCCTCTTGTATGGACTAGGTGCGTAGCTCGAGTATTGTAGTACTTGTATGTGTTAAATAATTACGGGCCAAGGCGAAGTCGTACCTACATCGTGTTGTTTGATCACGATGACAAGAGCACAAACAAAGCTGAACCGAACCTAATCCATGCAGATCGGCATGAGGTCTTAACCTCTGAAATGTCGTGTGATCATTGTGTAGGTCGTGGAAGGTTTATTAACCTAAATCGGCAAAAGATCCTGAGTGAGTACACTTATAATCATGTTGTGAGTGCATGTAGCATGTGATTTCAAGTACCCACGTTGTGTTGTGATGAATTGATGTTATATTATCCTTATGCGGTTGCTTAGGCGGTTGTGAGGATCCTCCGGGTGAACGCAACTAACATTGTTTGCATACATAGGCTCCTTTTTACTTGATGCTTAACCTAGAAGATTGATTGTGCTTCAAACCTCACCTTGTGTAGAGTAGTCGTACTTTGTTTATTATATTACATGTTGCATGTACGGCTTGCTTGTAGGTTAGCGATTCCCCACCCCTGAGCCGATTAGAATGGTCGGGGGTGGGATTGTTACGCGGTTTATGATCAGCTCATAACTAACCTTCATTTACCTCTTATTTGTGGATGGTGCAGGTGCTGGTGAGCCTTGCGGAAAATAGTGGGCTGAAGCCCATTGCTGAATTGGCCCGCGAAGGACAACCTATTTTTACTGCTTTCCATGTATTTTTGGCTTGCGTGCCGATGTATGTTTTGGAGTTTTAAAAACATTGGTTGAATGTAATGCCTTGAGGCCATAACTCTTTTATGACATTCCTGAGTAGGTGGATATTATATGTTATTATCTTATTGAAAGCTTCCGTTTCCGCTTTATTATACTCTCATGTAGTTCTTTTCAGGTTATCATCTTATTAACGTCTAGCTAGTGTGCTCAATATGGCGTGGGTCCTAGCCGGACCTATTGTTATATTGTTTATACTGGCAGGGTGTTAGAAGTTTATTGCCTTAACATTTTCAAATAATATTCATTCATGTAAACAATTGAAGGAGCAAGCTAGTACAAGTAGAATTGAAAGAGTTTTAGGAAGATAAATCTAACTACCAGAAGATCTCAAAAGCATCTTTATCATCGAGTGAGTACTTCATTTGCTAGAGAAGATTTACAGTTGTTGATGCAAAAATTGCCTTCTCCGCGACTCGTGCTTTGAGAACGGGAATGGGACTGTGGATTGCCAGCAACTCGGTCCTTGGCTGTGACAAAATGTTCGCTTTGAAAACGAAAAGGGATTAATGACTAAAAAGAGGTATGGAACAGACCGAAACCAGATGAGATAGAGCGAGCTGAAGATTGAGACCGCTTTGCTCATGCGATCGCCCTCTTCTTCTCTTTCCCCCTCCCAAAAGTGCTTTTTTAGGGAGCCCTACCCCCTATTTATAGGCGTGGGGGCTGCCCAGACGGGTAGCTTTTGAAAATATGGGCTGCCCGGATTTTAAGAGAAGTTAACCAGAGGTGAGAGGGTTACCTGTTATGCGAAGGAGTGAGATCAGACCGTGCGAGCTTTAGGATTGATTGTCGAACCAGAATGATGAGTTTCAAAAGTCGATCTTGTTAGTCAGGCCGCGCGGTCTCAATTAAGTCGGTCTCATATGTTAGACTGTGTGGTCTCCTTGAGATAATTTGATACCGCGATCTTCCGGGTAAACATAATCCCCGCACATTTTCAAGCTCCGAGGTGCTTCGAAAATGTTAACATCAGGCCGCGGAGATCGCAGGAGTTCGGAATATTTTAATCTTTTTCTTCGGGCTATAAATAGACCCAGGGGTCCTTTGTATTTTTGGGCAATAGCGAATCCTGAAGGTGGAAATCTTTCGGGCGGTCTGGAATTTGGACTTACCTCAATCTCGATTGACCATGGGTTTGTTAAAAAGTGTGACAGCTGAGAAAGGAGTTATTCCTTCGGTGTCTTCAAGAAAACCTCCCTTCAAAAAGGGAAAGATGACTGCTTCACCTTTAAAAGATTCATCTGAAATAATGCTGAATAAACCATCTGCTCCGGCGACTTCAAATTTTTTGGATCTTAAAAATTCATCTTCAGGAGCTAAAGAGGCCAATCGGACAGAAAACTTGCCCTCTGCTGGAATGTCTTCCAAAGATATTTCAGCCAGCATCAAGGAGCGGGTATCTTTAGCTAAAAAGATGAGAGAACAAATCATAGATCGGGGGGTTGAGATAAAAAATGACAAGTTAAAGCTTCTTGCCAAGACCCCGGAGGTCAAATCCGCCGACGCTTGTTCTACTGGACCGCTTGAGATCTCTCCTCTACAGGTAGCTGCGGTCTCAAGGCTTTTTTCTAGCATATTTCGTTAACATTTTCTCTTTACCTTTTGTAGTCGCTCGACCCTTTTGAGAACGAACGGTCTCGAGCTTTACAAGATCCTGGAAGCTACACTCCAGATATTCTTGCTATTGTCAAGACTGAGGAACAATTAGGTCAGGTTGTTCTAGAGAAACAGCGGATGGAGTTGATATCAAAACAACATAGGGCCTCCCTGAATAGCGAGATACAGCGACAAAGAGAGGAGAAAGAAAGGAAGAGAAAAGAAGAAGAGAAAAATGAGGAGGAAAAGAAAGAAAAGGAGGAGAAAACAAGAGGGAAGGATTTAGAAGTGAGTTTAGAGGAGAACTCCGGAAAGAAGCTTGGGGTTTCTAGGGAGGACGTTGTAGTGCCTGAAAACACGTTTGAAACATCCGATCCCGAGACCGCGCGATACCTCGACCAGATCCCTGATTTAAAAGATGGAGATGGAGGAGAAGAGAAGAAAGAAGAGGGTGAAGAAGAAGAAAAGGTAGAAGAAGAGAAAGAAGAAGGAAAAGAGGAGGAAGAGGAGAGAAAGAAAAAGAATAAGAAGAGAAGTAGAGAAGAGAAGAAAACAAAAGGGAGTTTGTCTGAGAAAAGGAGGAGAAAAAGGAGGAAAGGTGATCCTGAGAAGGTTGACGCGGTCTTAAAGGAGACCGAAACGGTCTTGGATACTGTTTTGAAGAAGAATGATGGAGAGGGAGGAGGAAGTCAAGAGAGAGGGGAGGAAAACCGTCTTACCTTCGAAGCTCAGATGCTTAAGGAAAAAGAAAGTCTTGTTGCCGAAAAACCTTTATCTTTTGAGGATGATGCTATAGCGACGAGACAGGCCGAAGACCGCGCGACCGCTATTTTTTCAATCCGGGCTGGTAAGCCTTTCTTGACCGCTCCACTTGATATTTCTCTACCAATCTATATTAGGCCACAATCTCCAGCTCGGCGACGTGAGCTCATTCTTATTGAGACCGACGATATTCTCCTTAGCTCTTCAGAACTAAAACGACGAAGAAAAGAAGGGGATCGGTCGCGAAAGAGACAGTTAGAAAAGATAGACCTTGAACGTCGAAAGCGTCCCCTTTGTCTGATTTTAGATCCTGCACCTGCGGTCTCCGAGGTCGCTCGAGATGATTTTTCTACTCACCCTGTTTCCATTCTTCCAAGTATGGGTACTATGTTTGTTAAACTTCCTCTTTGTGTTTGTAGTTGATTGAAAACTGCTTTCTGGCTGTAAGAGAAGATATGGAGGCACAAAATCTGTTAGGAAAAAGTGGGTTGATCGCTCCTCAGACCGATCTACCTCCCCCTCCACTGCTTGCATCTCCCCTTATGCAGGTAATTCAAGCTTTCCAGGCTCGGGAAAAAGAACTTGAGAAAAAATTGCGAGAAAAAGATGAGACATTGCTAGCTGAAGCTGACACCATTAAAACACTTCGTGCGGCTTTGGCTAAAAATGAGCAAAAATTGAATGAGCAGCGGAGATCACTCAAACAGCGAGAAAAGGATGGTAAGAAAAAACTGGAGGAGGAGGTTATTGATCTTCGGAGAAAACTCCGTGAATCTAAGGAGGAAACAATTTTCTTTAAAGGAAAAGCTGATGCTCTTCATACTGCATTTTCTCAATTAAGGACAGGTTTTCCTGCTCCTCTGCTCACGGGATCATCCAACGCTGCTACTGATGATCGTGCGGACCAGGAAGAAATCATCAATTGGGAAGAGCTGAAGCGAGATGCTGGCGATCTTCAACGATATGTTTTTGATGCTAACACGGGTATTTGTATGACGCTTACAGCGGTCAATAAGCTTCAGAATAGGGTAGCTTTCCTTGGAAAGAAAAAGGATCTTCCAAAATAGCTTTTACTTATTTTTATGGTTCGTATATTTGAGGGACTTGATCAGATTGCTGTGATGTATATTTATGTTATGGATTTGGTCAGTTTTTTGTTTATCTCATGACTCTTATAAATTTTTCTTATGGTTATGAGAAAATACATTGAGATCGCTAGGTCTGAAATTTTATCATGCGGCATTTTTTACTTGTCTTACACGATCTGAATTTGTGATCTCAATGGGTTAGTATTTTTGTAATGATTACAACTTAATTGCCTTTGTGACTATAAATACTCGGTCGGTGGCTTCATTAAATATGCTCTCTTGGAACTTTACACCTAAGCGGTCTAGATTTTCTTTGATGAATGGTGTCCGCGCGAGCTAGTGCTTGTAAAGTTTTTCTTGAGGTCGAGCAGCGCCCTTGTCGCCTTTCTCAAGTAGAGTATTTCGATTTTTTGAGGGATTACCCCATGAGCTCGCAGATAGTGATTCGCCTGCCCGCTGCGGGTGAGCACCTTAACTTATGCGGGGAGAATGAGATCACAGTTCCCATTGACCACTTTTACCATGGTTTCTGTTTTCCTCTGCCGTGGGAAATGAAACAAATTTTTAGATTTTACGATCTTGTACCTGGGCAGCTCCCTCCAAACTCTATCTCCTTAATTTTTACTTATAAAAGCTACTTACGATCGGTCAATGTTAGATTCACTCTGGATCTACTTAGATCTTTTTTCACCCTGAAGATTTTGAAGGAGGGCTCAAGAAAAGAAGATTTCAAAGGACTGTTATATATTCTTGCAGCGGTCTAAAAGTTATTAATCTCCCTAACAAGGTCCCGAATTGGGCGGAGAGGTATTTGATTTTCCAGGGGCGGTTAGGCGGTCTCCGGACACGACCAAAACTTCGAGATGAATCGATCTTTCGAAAACCGAAAAGTTTGTCTGCTATTAAAAAGCAGATAAAAGATATGCTTAAAGAAAAAAGGGCTGACTTGGACCATTACCTGGTGCTTTGGGCTGAGGTTTCTTCCATCAGACGAAGGGATAGTGAGTTCGAGCGATCTTTATGCTTTGACCGTTTATCATGAGTTCTTGGTCTCACTTGAATTTCTTTCTTGTAGCGATCTTGCAAGTTCCTTCTTCTTTACCTTATGCTCCGGAGGGCGAGCTTACTCAGGGGGAAAAAAGATTGAAGAAAAATCGAGACCGATACCTTTCTCAGACCGCTGGCCCTTCTGATTATTCTGATAAATCATTCGGCTTATATGGTTACAGGCAATCCATGACTAATCTTCAAGGGAGACCGCTCATGAAATGGGATCCTATAGGAAAACGTGTGGGGGTTTCCACGTCCCTCCTGAACTGGGGCGGTGAACTTTCTCGCCATGCTGGAGAGGTCTCGGCTGTATTATATGGCGAAGAAAATTTCAAGGAAGTTTATAGTTGGGAAGATTCCCTTATCCCAGATATGTGTTCGCAGACCGGTCTTAGGCATCAGGTCTTCTATCATCACATGGGCAGGCTGCTTCGGAGATATATGTCAGAGAATAAGGCTGTTAAGGCTGAGCTTGAGGTAATTTTGAGATCGCGCGATCTGATTTCTTTCTTCTTGTTTGCTTTGTTTTGGGGGTGATATTGACCTATGATCTTTTCCTTTGTAGAAAACAAAGAAAGAGATGTATGACGAAAATAATCCTGCTTACCAGAAAGTGATGTTAGAAGAAATAAATGAGGCAGTTGAAATGACTATTACTAAGTTGCGAGATAATGGTGTTCAGATTCCTGAGGATACCAGTTTCCTATCTTTATTTCCTGAGGCCACCGTTCTTCAGGCAGAAAAAGAGGATATAGAAGAAGAAGAGGAGGAAATGTTTGATGAGAGAAAAGAGGTGGAGGTGAAGGAAAGAGAAGGATTTATTGATGAGGAAGGAGGGGAAGAGAGAGATGGAGGAGAGGCGGTTTTGGATGGGAGAAAAGAGGTAGAGGGAGAAGGAAGAGAAGAGGGCAAGGATGAATCTGGAGAAAAATATGAAGGGAGAAAAGATAATTCTCCGGAAGACCAGGCGGTCAAGCATTTTATACCTGATGACCTCGGCCTTGATGGTCTGGAAGATTTCCTTAATGCTGATTTCAGTCAGCCATTGGTTGGAGGCGAAGATGAGCTGAGTGGGAGTCAGTTTGATCCAGATGAAGAGCTGAGTTCGGCGGCAAAATATTACGTTGGCTCTTTAGGAGAATCCTTCAGTTCGAGTGAACTCAGTGCTGACTTCGATTCATCTGAAGATGAAGACCCACCCTCCAAGAAAAATAAGAAGTAGAAAACATATTTTGTTTCTTTAATGTACTTTTGGCTGCCAATATGGCGGCTTAAATTCTAGTTCGTTTTTATCTTTAATGAAAACTTTTGAATGAAGAAATAGTAAGATAGAATAGCATTTTCTCCTTGCATACATTTATCTGATTGCAACATCTATCTTTGTATATTTTCTTCTCCCACCTTCTGCTATAAAGATGGTAATAATTTTGCAAGCGATCTTTTCAATGATTAGTCGAACTCGAATTATGATCGATCGGTCTTAATATTATTTCAATCATTTTTATCGAAGAACCTTACTGAACATCGAGTAAGATGTAGCGATCTTCGTACTGCAGGTCGCATTTTGACTCCATATTTTTGGATAACAATTGTTCTGGATACCGGTGCCTGAAAAGTTCTGAGATGCTTTTGTATTATGTCAAGATTCTTCTGGAGCGGTCTGAATCTAGAGATCACTCGACCTTGCTTTGAGAAAGAAACCATAGCTTGTAATCATGACCACCTGTAATTTTATTTTAAGTTATGGTGTTCTTTGGTAAATGACCCTGGGGGTTGAGAAAATAACAGAGGGAGGGGGGATGAGATGGTTTTTTAATGGTTATTTTTAAGGAAGGACAACCAACTAGTATTCGAGTGTAGCAGGCTGTGATGGCCTGTTGCCACTATCTGAAGGCACGACATAGGTGGCATTCACCAAGACCTCCCTTGATGCAGTGGTGTGCTCACATATCGTCCAAGATCCGGGATATCATATTGAACCCTCTCAAATGAGATTGGTGAGCTACTGCTGCATGGAAGCGAAATCTCCCCGCAATCCATGGTCAATGTAGGTGTTACGCTCAACGTCAATTCATGGGGGTTCATGTATGATCCGGCGATATCTGCTTTGGTATGTCTTTAAATTTATTTATTTTGATTCATTTTGATCCCATATAAAATAATACATGGAAAAAACTAGGAAAATCAATAACTTCCGTCTAGTAACTGACGAGATGAATATATTGCTAAGCGGGGTAGAGAGAGAATAATGAGAAGTCTGTTTAAGAGAAAAAACGTTTCAAATCATCTCCACTCCAGGTATTTGCTATCTCATTTCTGTCATAAGTGCTGAGGCGATAAGCTCTATTTTTCAATACCGCTTTTATGATATAAGGACCTACCCAATTTGGGTTTAACTTTCCGACTGAGCTGGATCTAGCTGCTGCATCAACTTTCTTTAAAATCAGGTCTCCGATAGTGAATTCTTTGATTCTTATATTTTTATCAAAATATCTCGCCATTCTTCTTTTTATCTCTTCTTGCCTTATTGTAGCTTCATCTCTTAATTCTTCGATTAAGTCGAGGCTATGTTTGAGATCTTCATCATTATCTCCTATCCAGGTATCGTTGTTTTGCTGAGCCAATAAGACCCTGGGGCTTTTTATTTCAAGCTCGATTGGAATTAATGCTTCCGAACCATGAGATAATTTGAAGGGGGTTTCACCAGTCGCACTTGTTGGGGTAGTTCTAAGAGTCCAGAGAACTGACGGGAGTTGTTCTGCCCAATTGCCCTTGATATTTTCTACCTTTTTCTTGAGAAGGTTCGGGATACATTTATTAGCTGCTTCTACCTGCCCATTGCTTCTTGGATGATGGACTGACGCAAATTGAAGCTCAATTCCTATTTCATCACAATAGTTAATCACTTCTGAATTGTTAAACTGAGGCCCGTTGTCTGTTATTATGGCCATGGGAATTCCATGCCTACAGGTAATTTCTACCCAGATAAAATTTTTACTATCTGGGTGGTTGTTTTAGCTAGAGCTTTTGCTTCAATCCATTTGCTGAATTAATCTATCATGTCCACTTGCAGTGGGAAAAGGTCCTAGAAGATCCATTCCCCATACTGCGAACGGCCAGGGAGTCATGATGGACTTCAACTGCTGGGCAGGCTGGTGCTGGAGCGGAGCAAATTTTTGACATTGAATGCACTTCTTAGCGTAGTTAGCTGCATCTTTCCTTATCTTGGGCCAAAAATATCCCTGCCTCAAAATCCTTTTTTCTAGGGTTCATGCACCTGAATGACTTCCACGCTCACCTGAGTGTACTTCTCTGAGAACAATCGGAACTTCTTCTTCTGAGATGCACCTGGATAAAGGAGCTAAAAAAGTTTTTCGATATAAGATACCTGAGATCAGATAATAATAAGCTGCTTTTAATCTGAACCTTTTTTATCTTTTATACTAGTGTGGAATTCTCCTGATGAGAGATATAGCATAAAGGGTTCCATCCAAGAGCTTTTATGATCGATCTGCATTACTGATTCTTCCTCAATTGCTGGGTGGAAAAGATCTGATGCGGTTCCTCCTGATGATAGCCCGAATTTAGCTATGTGATCTGCATCTGAATTTTCTGATCGAGGGATATGTTGGATAGTGAAACTTTTGAACTTGCCGATCTCTTGCTTTACCATCTTCTGATATTTCTTCAAAATTGGTTCTCTAGTTTCATAAGTGTTGTTTACTTGAGACGTCATAACTAATGAACATGTTTTAACCATGATATCTTCGATACCTAATTCTTTGGCGAAACGAAGTCCTGCTAAGAGGGCTTCATATTCTGCCTGGTTATTAGTGACTAAAAAGTGAAATTTCAAAGCTTGATTTATTCTAACTCCGTTTGGGTTAACCAAAATTACCCCTGTTCCTGAAGAATTTTTTCCTGAAGCCCCATCAACATAAATTATCCAAGGTATAGGTTTTCTGATATCATCCTCAGATTCATTATTTGATGTATCAATTAAGAAATCAGCTAACACCTGTGCTTTTATGGCTGTTCGAGGAACATATGAGATATTGAATTCACTTAACTTGATAGCCCATTTAGCCAACCTGCCTGAATGTTCTGGCTTTCCTAGCACATTCTTCAGGGGCAGATCTGTCACTACTTGAATTGAATGGGCTTGAAAATAAGGTCTGAGTTTTCTAGCTGAAATGATAAGTGCCAAAGCAAGCTTTTCTAATATCGGATACCTGGTTTCTGCATTTTTCAGGATTCTACTGATGTAGTAAACTGGAAATTGCTTCTTCTTTTCTTCTCTTACTAAAACTGAGCTAATTGCATCGGCTCCAACACCTAAATACAAAAATAAATTTTCACCCTCACGGGGGCTTTGGAGGAGAGGGATCGATGTTAGTTGTTTCTTCAGCTGGGTGAATGCCGAATAACATTCTTCTGTCCACTCGAACTTGGAGGCTTTCCTGAGAATTCTGAAGAAGGGCGCACTTTTATCTCCTGATCGTGATTTAAATCGGCTTAACCCTGCCATTCTACCTCCCAACTGCTGAACTTCTTTTGGTGACCTTGGCGGTGCCATTTCAAGAATTGCCTTAACCTTATCTGGATTAGGTTCGAGACCATCTGGAGTCAAAAGATGTCCTAAGAACTTACCCTTGTTAGCGCCAAAAACACATTTTAGCGGGTTTAGCCTCATATTAAATACTCTGAGTGTTGAGAAGGTTTCTTCAAGGTCTTCTAAGTGAACTAAAAACTGTTTACTTTTGATAAGGAGGTCATCCACATATACTTCGAGATTTCTGCCTTTCTGTTTCTTGAATACGAAATCCATCATTCTCTGATAGGTTGCTCCTGCATTCTTTAAACCAAAAGGCATTACTTTATAACAAAAACATTCATTGTTTGTTATAAAAGAAGTGTGAGGAATATCTGGTTTATGCATTCTGATCTGATGATAACCCGAGAATGCATCTAGGAAGCTCATGTAGCGAAATCCAACTGCTGAATCAACCAGAGAATCTATGCAAGGTAATGGATAACAATCCTTTGGACAGGCTTTATTGAGCTTGGTGAAGTCTATGCACATTCTCCACTTGCCGCTGGGCTTTTTTACCATAACTACGTTTGAGACCCAATCAGGGTATTGTACTTCCTGGATGAAACCAGCTTTGAGAAGTTTTTGGACTTCTTCTTTAATTGGTTCGGCTAGAGTATCTGCTACTGCTCGTTTCTTCTGCTGGACCGATTTAAAAGTTGGATCTATGTTCAAATGATGATAGGCTATATCAGGATCCATTCCCGGCATGTCATTTGTGGACCAAGCGAATATATCTAGATTTCTGAATAAGCAAGTTCTTAACTCTTCTTTTTCGTTTTAGGAAAGTTCGGCGTTGATTGAGAGTATTTTATTCTCATCTTCTTTTACTTGAATAAGTTGGATACTTTGGACTGGTTCTAAATGAGTTCCCTCAACTTTGTTTTTATCTTTAACTTCATGATCTTCTAAGATGAAGTCTTCTAAAATTTCCATTTTTGACCTGAGTGTATCAGAGAGTAGATAACCAGCATTTTTTAGAACAGGTGATAAGACAAGGAATAATTATCTTGGAATCAATCTAAGCTGAATGAGGTAATGATAGATAAAAAGGATGAATAAAAAAGACGTATTTTATTGACGCATATTTGTTTACAACTTTTAGTTCCGAAAATGCTTAAGGGGATTTATTGGTTGAGAACAAAAGAGAATTATTGTTGATTAACAAACAAAACTCAAGATTGAGAACTTCGATCCCCTTATTCGGAGCACAATGGCACCAGCACTTTCTCTTTGACTCCCAGCTGAGGACCTATGCCGATGAAGCTAACTGTCCTGACATAGCATTCTTGGGCGAGCTTAGGATCACTCCTAACCATGAACTGTTTTCTCTGGGCAGAGAATTTTAGTGCAAGGTGAAAAGTCGAAACTATTGCCTTATACTGATTAAGGATAGGTCTGCCAAAAATGGCGTAGGTGCTGCTAGGTGCATCTACTACAACGAACTCAGCTTGTTTGATGATCCCCCCATCATCACGGTTAGTGAAACTCTTCCTTCGACCTCCTTTTTTTCTCCTGAGAAGCCATAAAGAGGGCCTTCAGTAGGAAGCATCTGCTTCCCAGTTTTCAGAGCCTCAAAGGTAGATTTGAACAATAAGTTCACGGAGCTCACAGTATCCACTAGAACCCTTTCGACTGTGAAGTTCTCTATCACAGCCTTGATGACAAGTGCATCGTTGAATGGGTTCCCGTGGGGTGGAAGATCTTCTTTGCTGAAAATGACCACTTCTAGGGTTGGAGCGGAGGCAGAGGCAACAGAGACTTCATCCCTGAAGATTCTTGCTATGCTAGACTTTTTGGAAGATTCAAGTCCAGCACCTCCATGGATACAGAAGAGCAGACCATTTTCCCCTTCATTGTCTGCCTCCACACATTCATAACCAATATGGAGACTGCCAAAAAGACCGGCATCTTCTACCTCATGGCATTCCCAACCAACCTCAGCAACGGTTTTCGCCTTCTTCGACTGATCTTCAACTTTTTTGTTGATTAGATCTTGGAGTTTCCCTTCCTTGAGGAGTTTTTCAATCAAGAATCTGAGCGCCCTACAATTTTCAGTCTGGCGCCCTCTCTCTTTATGAAACTCGCAATAGAGACTTTGATTTCGAAATTTGATGTCGGTCTTCATGGGGGCTGGTCTTTTGAAGAAGGGTTGCCTTTCAATAATTTCCAAAATCTCTAAAATTGGAAGAAGTGGATCTGCAAAACATTCTTGCGAGTTGTTAAAAAGTTGTTTAGGTTGATTAGTGGGAAGGGGTAGGAGAGGAAGACACGCTAACGGCTGAGCCTGAGCTGGTTGCTGCCATTGGGTAAGTTGTTGGTGATTGTTGCTCGGGCGATGATGACGAAAATTCCTGCCTCGGGAGACATGAGGTTGATATTCTTGGCGGGTTATCCTCTGATGTTGTTGAGGGTTCGAAGAAGAAGAGTTGTTTCCACCCTGGTAAGCCATACTGGAGAGGTACGAGACGTATTCTGGGTTGCAGATTTCACCCTCAATAAACCTATTCACAGTTGAAATTAATTCTTGGTAAGAATTCGGCTCCTTGGTGGTGACTTTCAACTTCAAAGGGCCTTCTCGTAAGGCATTGATGAATGCGACTTGATGGAGGACGGGGCCAACATCACGAATGCTTAAGATTTCCTCTTGAAATCGAGCAACGAAATGAGCTATTGTCTCAGTTTCTCCTTGTTTGATTTTGAAAAGAGCTGCGGGTCCACTCTTCCGTTTTCTTGAGGTGGCGAATCTTAAGAGAAATTCTCTCCTTAGATACGCAAAGTTGGCAACAGTCCTGGCAGGGAGGTTAAAAACCATTCTCTAGCCTCACCTCCGAGAGAGGTTACAAACAACTTACAGCGAAGAGCTTCTGAAAAGGTCCTCATTGATACTGCAGCTTCGAAAGCCTGCAGATGAGAGATCGGATCATCCCTTCCAGTGTATACTGGAAGCCTGGGTTCTCTAAAACCTATCGGAATAGGTTCCCACCTAACCTATTCTACGAACGGAGATGGCTCTTCCAGTAAGTCGACAGGACGAGGAGCGAAATTTTCCTGAAAATTCAAGGCCCGGATAGGACTTCCCCTGGCAGCGGTCTGAAAAAATTCCTGCCGAGCAGCAAGCTCGACTCCTTGCGATCGCAGGGGTGCGGAGGGCTCGAGAACGGTGCGGTCAAAAACCTGTCCGCAGGTTGGTTGAATAACTGCAGGTGTTGCGGTCTCAACAACTCGAGGAGCCAATCGCTGAGAGATTAGCTCGAGAGCTTTCCCCATCGCTTCCATCTGCTGGGCGGTCTGGAGCTGTACTCGAGCGAACTCTTGACGGGTTTGCTCGAGGGCTCGTTCAAAACGTATTTCCAAATCATCTGATGTCGCGCGACCTGCATCGGTGTAAGACCCCAAATCAGGAAGGTAAATTTCTGGAGTTCTTAACGTTGTCGCCCAGGCGACAGTGGCTGTCGCCCGGCGATAGCGTTGTCGGGTGGCGGCTAACGCTGGCGACAAGGTGACTGGGGTCATGCAGCAGTGTCGCTGGCTGGTCAAAGTCGGTTCATAATGCTGTCGCCCAGGCGATAGTGGCTGTCGCCCGGCGACAGCTCAAAGTTGGACTTTGTGGCCGAAATCAAGGGCATTGATTGCTTATTGACTTTGGGGGCTGGTTTTGGCTTGGGAGGCTCGGTGGCAGCTTAGAAGGCCGAAAATCCTCCTCTTTTCATTATTTCCTTAAGGCTTTATTTTGGAGAGAGAGAGAGAAGCTTGGAGAAGAAGAAGGAATAGTAAACATTAACTTGGAGCTTGGGTTTGGAGGAGCTACACTCATCCGATGCCTTCAACGTTGGTGGCTACGCGTAGAGGAGGGCAAGGCGCTCCTTTCCATCCATGCCAAAAATCAAGAATGGGCTCGAAGCGATGTCTAAGGGTAACGAACTTTTCTACCCTCTTTTGGACATGCCTTAGTCCTTTCCCTTGCATCGTTGAGGCCCCTACCCAAAAGGGTGAGGTCATGGCCTCCGACGGGTCGATTCATGTTATCCCCGTCAAAGTTTGGATTCATGTAGAGTCCACGCGTGAGATGGACGTAGGCGCGCTGTGTGAAGCCCATCCGAGACGGTTCGTCCGGATTGGTGATATTTTTTGGTATTGTGCGTGCCGGGGAAAAACCCCGCGTTGTTATACTTGCCTCGTAGGGCTAGAGGGTGCTACTGCATGCGCAGCAATGCTCGGGGGTGTGCCCCGGGGAGCACCCGAAGTTAAAAGGTAGAAATGGAGTTCTGTCCAGCTGTCGCTGGCGCGACAGTGACTGTCGCCTGGGCGACAGCTCCCCATAATTGGGTTCTGGTGAATTTGGGTGTTCTGAGGCAGTGGGAGTGCTACTGCATGTGCAGCAATGCCTGGGGGTGTGCCCCGGGAAGCACCCACAGCTAGAAGCCAAATTAGGGTTTGTGCACTGTCACTGGCGACAGTGAATGTCGCCTGGGCGACAGCTTCCCAGACTGAGTTCTGGTGATGTTGTTGTGCCCACCTATTGAGGGGACCTGAGGCCGGTGTACCCGACCTGTGGGGGTGCCCTGGTGGATGACTTAGCGGCCCGTGGAGCCGGCTAATTGAGAATACCTGGGCTGAAGGGACGCCATACCCGCTTTTCGTGTTGTACAACGAGAGCTGTGAACAACGGGCATTTGGCGAACCTGAAACCGCACCATTGCAGCACCTGATTAGTAAGCCTCATTCAGCATGTCGGGAGGCAATGGGACAGAGTCTTCGGACTACGTTATGTTCACAATTAAAGTACGGAGGACCCTGGTATTCGGGCCGCCGACTTTAGCCTCGAAGGGCAAAGCCATCAAGAGTGGATGGTGGTGGAAGGCGTAGTACACCAAAGAGTGCCTGAGTGCACGAGACGTGGAGGCCATTCCCACGTTTGTGTTGTTGCATATGTATGAAATGTTGTGGGCTTTGCTAGTCGCACTCTCATATATATATATATATATATATATATATATATATGCTGTTGAGACTGTTTTGCAGGGACGTTTAGAACTGCCACCCCCTCGAAGGGGTGGGGTCGTTATAACTTGGTCAGCTTTAGCTGACCGTTGCCCTGTTTTGTCACCGTCTTTGGTGGGCTTGTTGTACACGAGCGGGACCTTGGCGGGCTGAAGCCACTGCGCTGCTGCGGCCCTTGAAGGCCTTTTGTCCTTTCTTCTGTTTTCATGTATGGCCGGCCTGCGCGCCGATGTTGGTAAACTGTAAGGCCGTCGTGCCTCTTTTGTGTGTTGTAAAACATTTTATTCCAGGTTAATAGAAGTGGGCATACCCGAGTTCGGGTCTTGTGGTTTATAATTCTGTCTCTCTCTTTTACTTCCGCATAGAATGCTCTGGGTTAGGCTTCGTGGTATAGTGTCGTTGCATATTCAATTAAGTGACGTTTCCATTTGTTTTGTAGTATATGGCGTGGGGCCCCGGCCGGACCTTCTGCAATATGCTTCTGAACGGATGGGGGTGTTACAAATTGGTATCAGCTTCTAAGGTTCCGTATCCTTCTACAGAATTTGTGGAAGAATTCTTTTAAGGGGTGGTGAGCACGTGTGTGCGCTACCGTTGAGACGTAAAATAAACCCAAAAATGTCCACTTAGGAATAAAATGTAACAACAAACCAACAATAATTGCATGATTTTGGAACCTGAGCGTTCCTTTTGTTGTTAGTTGCAACTGTGCTGTCGCCTAACTGTGTGTTGAACTTGTGTAGGGCACTCGAAGTGCAGCGGGACCGTCGCGTCCCCGTGATGAGCATGAGAGTAGTGGGTCTGCTGAGGCCCCTACGGCTCCGTCTACTGAGTTAGTTCGGCTAGTTACTGAAGCCGTTCTAGCTGCGTTGAATGGCCAGCCTGAAAGGCAAGGCCAACCGCCGGTGCAGGAAGTGGCCCCAGAGCCACTAAGAGTGGAGCAAGTCCCCATGAGGCGTGCTCCTGAGCAACAGCTGAAGCACTTTCTGAGATTTCGACCTCCTCCGTTTACCGGGGTTGAATCCCCAGCTGAGGCCGAAGACTGGTTGTCGCATGTGAAGCAAATTCTGACAGCGACACAGTCAGAGGAAGCGCAGAAGCTGACCTTTGCTTCTTTCTTGCTGGAAAAGGAAGCTAGGCGGTGGTGGGATGAGGTTGAGAGGCGCCAGTTCGCGGGAAGGCGACTGGTTGATGTGACGATGGAAGAGTTCTCGAGAATCTTCCTCGCAAGGTATGTGCCTCAGTCGCAGCAGATCGCGATGGAGAACCAGTTCTTGGCTCTAACACAGGGTGGTAGACTGGTTGATGACTACTTGCATGAGTTCACCCGCCTCGGACGCTATGCTGGAACTTCTTTCGATGATGAGGATAGAAGGGTGAACATGTTTTATGGAGGTTTGCGTACTGAGTTGCGGCATCTTCTGACAGGGCCGTTGACGCAGGGTTTCACGACCCTCGTTGGTTCAGCCCGAGCCCTTGAGCAGGACATGCTCAGGGAAAAGGGCAAGGCGGTTGTGGTCGAGGCAGTGCCGGAGGGCAAAGCGCCGAGTGCGACGAAGTTGCGGAGGTTGAGTCGCTGGAAGAAGGCTCGAGTATCTGGGCCAGCTCCCTCTGCTTCGGGCGCGTCATCTGGACGTGGCCCTCTTATTTGTTTCACTTGTGGCAAGCCTGGCCATTTCTCTCGGGATTGCCGCAGTGGGCTTCCAAGGCCAGAGAAGAAGGCGGGGCCAGCTTATTCTGAGAAGGGGAAGGCAGCTGAGTCCACTGCCTCTCGTATGGCTCCCCCACAGCCCAGAGTCTTTAGTCTTGATCAGCAGGAGGCTATCAAAGCCAAAGACGTCGTGACAGGTACAATTTAAGATACAGTCTTTACTGTTTTATATACCTGTTCTAATGTTCATGCTAACCCTGCTTGGCGGCGTAGGCTATGTAAATGTTTTAGGCGTCCCTGCGAGAGCGCTTTTCGATATTGGAGCTTCGCACTCCTTCTTATCGTCGGACTTCATCCAACGTATTGGTGCGCCGTCGATTGCTTCTGCAGTTGGACTAGAGGTCCTACTGCCGAATGGATATTCGATGCGTGTGGAGAGGAGTTGCTGCGTAAAGGTTCTAGTTGGTAGTCGGGAGTATGACCTGAAGGCATCGTTACTCCCCCTGGTTGAGTTCGATGTTATCTTCGGAATGGACTGGCTGTCGGAACAGCGTGCGTGTATCGATTGCACCACCAAGGAGGTGAGGTTTGGGCAAGGTGCCGATCGTGAGACGGTCTTTGCGGGCATGCGTGGATCGAGCAAGATGCTGATGTCTGCTCTCCAGGTGTCCAAGGCAGTGCGACAAGGAGTGGAGTTATTCTTTGCTCTTGTGGAGGCTTCAACGCCGAGGCCCAGCCTAGTAGATGTTCCGGTAGTAGCAGAGTTCCCCGATATGTTCCCGAGCGAGCTCCCCGGTGCTCCACCGCAGCGGGAGATAGATTTCACGATTGAGTTGGTGCCAGGCGCTAAGCCTGTGGCCCGCTCGCCGTATCATATGGCTCCGAAAGAGTTGGCAGAGTTGAAGTTGCAGTTGCAGGAGCTACTTGAGCAGGGCTACGTGCGTCCTAGTTCCTCACCTTGGAGTGCACCGGTCCTCTTTGTCAAAAAGAAGGACGGTAGCCTGCGGCTTTGCATCGATTATCGGGAGCTGAACAAGCTGACGGAGAAGAACAAGTATCTTCTTCCGAGGATAGATGATTTGTTCGACCAGCTCGTTGGTTCGACAGTATACTCGAAGCTGGACTTGAAGTCTGGCTATTATCAGGTGCGGATCAGGGAGTGCGACATCCCGAAGACTGCCTTTAGTACGAGGTACGGGCAGTATGAGTTCACCGTGATGCCGTTTGGGCTGTCTAATGCGCCTTCGGTGTTTATGGACTTGATGCACCGGACTTTCCGAGAGTACCTCGACCGGTTTGTAGTCGTCTTCCTTGATGACATACTGGTCTACTCTCAGTCCGAGGAGGAGCACGGTGATCACCTGCGAGTAGTCTTGGAGGTTCTGAGGAGGAACCAGCTGTATGCCAAGTTCTCGAAGTGCGAGTTCTGGCTTCCTTCCGTGTCGTTCTTGGGCCATGTGGTTAGTGGTTCGGGTGTGGCGGTAGATCCGGTGAAGGTTGCGGCCATCAGGGAGTGGCCTGTCCTTTCTACTGTAGCGGAGGTCCGTAGCTTTCTCGGGCTGGCCGGTTATTACAGGCGCTTCGTGGAGAACTTCTCACGGATCGCGCTGCCTCTTACGACGCTGACACGGAAGATGCAGGAGTTCATTTGGACGCCCGCGTGTGCGCAGGATTTTGAGGAGTTGAAGCGGCGGCTTACGACGGCTCCGATCTTATGTTTGCCTTGCGGCACGGAGGGCTACGAGATCTACACCGACGCTTCTGGGAGCGGCCTTAGCTGCGTTCTGCAGCAGCATGGCAAGGTTATAGCGTATGGCTCTCGCCAGCTGAAGGTGCATGAGCGGAATTATCCAGTCCACGACTTGGAGTTGGCGGCCGTGATATTTGCCCTGAAGCTATGGCGGCATTATGTGTATGGCTTGAAGATCAATATCTTCACGGACCATAAGAGCCTGAAGTACCTTCTGACGCAGAAAGGGCTGAATATGCGGCAGCAGAGGTGGATGGAGTTCCTGGGGGACTTCACCTTCGAGATCCACTACACTCCCGGGAAGGGGAATGTTGTTGCGGATGCACTCAGTCGCAGGGCTCCAGCACAGGCCAACTGGATTCAGATGCATGATGAGCACCTGATACGTGACCTGGAGGCCTTGGGTATTTCTTGCGTAGAGAAGAGGAGCAGTGTCGGTGCCTGTTTGAGTTGGACTGAGGTGCAGTACGACCTCGCCGAGAGAGTCCGCCGGGCTTTTGAACTCGATCCAAGTTTAAAGCGCTACGCGGAGGATGCTTGTGGTGGGACGGATGCCCAGTTTCAGGTTCGAGACGGGTTGCTGTGGAGAGGTGACCGTTTGTGCGTCCCCAAGGTGGGTGAGCTGCGCGATGAGTTGATGTACGAGGTGCATCGTACCAGGTATTCAGTTCATCCGGGGAGCACGAAGATGTATAAGGACATGAAGGTCCTTTTCTGGTGGCCGGGTATGAAGAGGGACATCGCTCACTACGTGGCCAAGTGCCATACTTGTGCGCTAGTGAAGGCGGAATGTCAGAGGCCCGATGGCTTTTTGCAGTCATTGCCTGTTCCGGAGTGGAAGTTTGATGACATTTCCATGGATTTCGTGCATGGACTGCCGAGGTCGCAGAGCGGGAATGATGTCATCTGGGTAGTCGTTGACCGGCTGACGAAGGTGGTGCACTTTATCCCCAACCGGAGGGATGACTCGATGGAGAAATTGGCGAAGTTGTATGTTGATTCTATAGTGCGACTGCACGGTGTGCCCCGTAGCATCGTCAGTGATCGTGATGGACGCCTTACTTCGAGCGACTGGAGGCTAGTCAACCGTCTTTTGGGTACGAAGCTGCAGTTTAGCATGGCCTATCATCCTCAGACGGATGGCCAAACTGAGCGTACCAACAGGATGATGGAAGACATGCTCCGGATGTGCGTCCTGGATTTTGGCAAGGGGTGGGAAGATCACCTCTTTCTTGTTGAGTTCGCGTACAACAACAGCTATCAGGCGAGTATTTAGATGGCGCCTTTCGAGGCCCTCTATGGCAGGAAGTGCCGCACTCCCTTAGCTTGGGCGGAAACGGGCGAGACGAAGCTCTTCAAGAGGAAAGACGTCGAAGAGGCAACTTCGACGGTGCGTTTGATCCGGGAGAGGCTTTTGGTTGCGCAGGATAGGCAAGCGAAGTACTATAATGCGAAGCACCGCGACATCCAGTTCGTCATCGGCGATTGGGTCTACTTGAAGATCAGGCCATTCAAGGGCGTGTCCAGGATTCGGCGCTTGAAAAAGCTGAGTCTGAGATACCTTGGACCTTTTGAGGTCATCGAGCGCGTCGGCGAGGCAGCTTATAGGCTTGCGCTATCGGCAGAACTGAGCGGGCTACACGATGTATTCCACATCTCCGTATTGCGGAAGGCAGTGCAAGAGCCTACGCAGGTGGTCGCGGCGGATCAGGTGCCCGTGGAAAGTGGGCTTAAGACGGCGGTCAGGCCCGTTAGCATCGAGGATGCTGAGGTGCGTCAGTTGCGGAACAGGGCGATCCGTATGGTAAAGGTCCGTTGGGACAACTGCGGTCGCGAGGAGCTCTCATGGGAGCGTGAGCAGACCATGATGGAGGAGTTCCCCGAGCTGTTTCGGTGACGCTTATCTCTTCTTTTTCCCCTTTATGTAAAGACTTTTTGGATATGTATATATGCCTGTTTTTACAAATTTCGGGACGAAATTTATATAAGGAGGGGAGGGTTGTAAGACCCCAAATCAGGAAGGTAAATTTCTGGAGTTCTTAACGTTGTCGCCCAGGCGACAGTGGCTGTCGCCCGGCGATAGCGTTGTCGGGTGGCGGCTAACGCTGGCGACAAGGTGACTGGGGTCATGCAGCAGTGTCGCTGGCTGGTCAAAGTCGGTTCATAACGCTGTCCCCCAGGCGACAGTGGCTGTCGCCCGGCGACAGCTCAAAGTTGGACTTTGTGGCCGAAATCAAGGGCATTGATTGCTTATTGACTTTGGGGGCTGGTTTTGGCTTGGGAGGCTCGGTGGCAGCTTAGAAGGCCGAAAATCCTCCTCTTTTCATTATTTCCTTAAGGCTTTATTTTGGAGAGAGAGAGAGAGAAGCTTGGAGAAGAAGAAGGAATAGTAAACCCTAGCTTGGAGCTTGGGTTTGGAGGAGCTACACTCATCCGATCCCTTCAACGTTGGTGGCTACGCGTAGAGGAGGGCAAGGCGCTCCTTTCCATCCGTGCCAAAAATCAAGAATGGGCTCGAAGCGACGTCTAAGGGTAACGAACTTTTCTACCCTCTTTTGGACATGCCTTAGTCCTTTCCCTTGCATCGTTGAGGCCCCTACCCAAAAGGGTGAGGTCGTGGCCTCCGACGGGTCGATTCATGTTATCCCCGTCAAAGCTTGCATTCATGTAGAGTCCACGCGTGAGATGGACGTAGGCGCGCTGTGTGAAGCCCATCCGAGACGGTTCGTCCGGATTGGTGATACTTTTTGGTATTGTGCGTGCCGGGGAAAAACACCGCGTTTTTATACTTGCCTCGTAGGGCTAGAGGGTGTTACTGCATGCGCAGCAACGCCCGGGGATGTGCCCCGGGGAGCACCCGAAGTTAAAAGGCAGAAATGGAGTTCTGTCCAGCTGTCGCTGGCGCGACAGTGACTGTCGCCTGGGCGACAGCTCCCCAGAATTGGGTTCTGGTGAATTTGGGTGTTCTGAGGCAGTGGGAGTGCTACTGCATGTGCAGCAATGCCTGGGGGTGTGCCCCGGGAAGCACCCACAGCTAGAAGCCAAATTAGGGTTTGTGCACTGTCGCTGGCGACATTGAATGTCGCCTGGGCGACAGCTTCCTAGACTGAGTTCTGGTGATGTTGTTGTGCCCACCTGTTGAGAGGACCTGAGGCCGGTGTACCCGACCTGTGGGGGTGTCCTGGTGGATGACTTAGCGGCCCGTGGAGCCGGCTAATTGAGAATACTTGGGCTGAAGGGACGCCATACCCACTTTTCGTGTTGTACAACGAGAGCTGTGAACAACGGGCATTTGGCGAACCTGAAACCGCACCATTGCAGCACCTGATTAGTAAGCCTCGTTCAGCATGTCGGGAGGCAATGGGACAGAGTCTTCGGACTACGTTATGTTCACAATTAAAGCACGGAGGACCCTGGTATTCGGGCCGCCGACTTTAGCCTCGAAGGGCAAAGCCATCAAGAGTGGATGGTGGTGGAAGGCGTAGTACATCAATGAGTGCCTGAGTGCACGAGACGTGGAGGCCATTCCCACGTTTGTGTTGTTGCATATGTATGAAATGTTGTGGGCTTTGCTAGTCGCACTCTTATATATATATATATATATATATATATATATATATATATATATATGTTGTTGAGACTGTTTTGCAGGGACGTTTAGAACTGCCACCCCCTCGAAGGGGTGGGGTCGTTATAACTTGGTCAGCTTTAGCTGACCATTGCCCTGTTTTGCCACCGTCTTTGGTGGGCTTGTTGTACAGGAGCTGGACCGAGCGGGACCTTGGCGGGCTGAAGCCCCTGCGCTGCTGCGGCCCTTGAAGGCCTTTTGTCCTTTCTTCTGTTTTCATGTATGGCCGGCCTGCGCGCCGATGTTGGTAAACTGTAAGGCCGTCGTGCCTCTTTTGTGTGTTGTAAAACATTTTATTCCAGGTTAATAGAAGTGGGCATACCCGAGTTCGGGTCTTGTGGTTTATAATTCTGTCTCTCTCTTTTACTTCCGCATAGAATGCTCTGGGTTAGGCTTCGTGGTATTGTGTCGTTGCATATTCAATTAAGTGACGTTTCCATTTGTTTTGTAGTATATGGCGTGGGGCCCCGGCCGGACCTTCTGCAATATGCTTCTAAACGGATGGGGGTGTTACAATCGGTCTGGTTTCTCAATTCTCGGTCTGACATATTTAGACCGCTATACTTCACCGGCAAACCCAAATCTGAATGTCGCGTGTTTCGTTCTGTTGATGCAAAAATTGCCTTCTCCGCGACTCGTGCTTTGAGAACGGGAATGGGACTATGGATTTCCAGCTACACGGTCTTTGGCTGTGAAAAAATGTTCGCTTTGCAAAATAAAGGGGATTAATGACTAAAAAGAGGTTTGGAACAGACCGAAACCAGATGAGATAGAGCGAGCTGAAGATTGAGACCGCTTTGCTCCTGCGATCGCCCTCTTCTTCTCTTTTCCCCCCTCCCAAAAGTGCTTTTTTAGGGAGCCCTACCCCCTATTTATAGGCGTGGGGGATGCCTAGACGGGTAGCTTTTGAAAATACGGGCTGCCCGGATTTTAAGAGAAATTAACCAGAGGTGAGAGGGTTACTTGTTATGCGAAGGAGTGAGATCAGACCGTGCGAGCTTTAGGATTGATTGTCGAACCAGAATGACGAGTTTTGAAAGTCGATCATGTTAGTCAGGCCGCGCGGTCTCAATTAAGTCGGTCTCATATGTTAGACCGTGCGGTCTCCTTGAGATAATTTGATACTGTGATCTTCTGGGTAAACAACAATTATACTTCTAAGCAATGTATTTGTGAAATTTTCCGTAGATCTAGGAGTGAGCAGGAATCGTACAACTCAAAGTTACAGCCAACAACCAGAAGCACATGAAACAAAACAATCTTTATTGATAACAGCAGAAATCTTCATTACAGAGCGAGGTATACATGGCGAGACATAATTTCGCCAGTACACAAAACCAAAGGAAAATACAATGCTGAAGAAAGATAACTGGCGGTCTGATCACAGAAGCCGCCTAACCGCGCGGCCAGGGTGTTCGCGCGACTAGAAAAGGAGACCGCGCGAACAGACTGCCGGCAACTTGAACAACACCACTGAAGCTCCGCGACCTCCCGATCTCCACTGATTCTCCTGAACTCCAGCAACCCACACTGCAAGCCGCAAGACCGCCCGGACACTTTAGAAGAAGAGGTGACTGATGCGGTCAGCACAATCCGCAGAAGCTTCACAAAGGAAGTTCAATCAACAAACCGGCCGGTCACCAAAAAAAGAGACCGCAAGAACTAGGCGCGAGTTCAGCTTACACTTGGTGCGATGATTTTGCTGCTACAGTGACTCCTATTTATTGGCGTGGGACCAGATCAAGTCACCACCCTATGAGATAGAGTCACCGCCCTGATCGCATGACCAAGATCGGTCAACCCGCGCGATCAGCAGAAGATCGCTTTGCGCTTAGTGAGCTCGCCGACTTCAATCCGACCAGGAGATCGCCACTCCTCCAAGAAGCCGCGCGATCATGATATCCCGCACGGTCATGACGTCCACCACCAGAGTTCGCATATACGAGACCTCCTCCAGAGACCGCGAACACAGCCAAGTCGACTAAGGCAACAGCCCGCCAAGCCGACCAACACCAGTGTCCGCATACATCAGCAGATCGCCAAGGGACCAGCTTATGCGAACACAAAAGGGAGACCGCGCGACTAAGAAAACCTTAGTCGGCGCGCACCATAAGGAACCCGGACAGTCATCAGACCGGACTGCCAGATACCAGAACAACAACCCTGTACGGTTAACAGCTTAACCCGCACAGTACTGAAACATCTCGCCACGTGGTCACACGAACCAGACCGCGCGGCCTCACCTCGGCAGCCTTGGACAGAGAGAACGGCGGTCAGGCCGAATAAGACTGCGACTAGAAGGAATAGGTCAGGCCGCAGAGGAGACCGCGAGATCGCCCGGCTAGACCAAACCGCGCGACCACCTCCAAGACTGCCAACTTCACACTCCAACATTTTCAACACTCCCCCTTGAAGTGGGAAGTTGAAAACAGCCCAAGTAAACTCCTTAGCCGAGTGAACGGCCCCTTCGCCAGCGCCTTTGTGAATATGTCAGCAACGTTGTCCAGACTCCGAACATACTCGGCCGAAAGAGACCCCTCCAGCACCTTCTCACAAATGAAATGATGCTCGATCTCGATATGTTTGGTCCTCGCGTGACACACTGGATTAGTAACCAGTTTGAGTTCACTCTCATTGTCGCCGCGGAGCAAAGTCGGACCTCGAACCTCCTTATGGACGTCTCCCACCAACCTCCTAAGCCAGATGGCTTCTTGAGCTGCCAAGGACGAAGCCTTGTATTCCGCTTCCGTGGTAGAGACAGACACGAAATCCTGCTTCTTGCTGCACCATGATATAGCCGTAGGGCCCGCCATGAAGACGAATCTAGACGTCGACTTCCGATCATCCGAATCTCCCCCGTAATCAGCATCCATGTACCTATACACCTCGAAGCCCGCATCCCTCCTATATAGGAGACCCGTATCCGAAGTCGCTTTGACATACTTCAAAATATTCTTGACTGCTAGTAGATGAGGCATCCGTGGTTCTGCCATATAACGAGTCACCCTGCCAACTGCATACGCAATATCCGGCCTAGTGATCGTCAGATAAATCAAGCTCCCAACCAGAGCTCGGAACACAATCGGATCTTCCAGAATCCTCCCCTCACCCTTCCGAAGTTTCATGGCCTTCTCCAGAGGTGTAGAAATGCATTTCCCTTCCTTCATGCCGAATCGCTCCACGATTCTCTCTGCATATCCAGCCTGGGACACCATCACTCCACTTTCCTTCCTCTGCACTTCGAGTCCAAGGAAATGGTGAAGTTCACCCAAGTCCATCTCAAATCTGATAGATAGCTCAGCCCGAAGCTTTGCTACCTCCTCCTTCGAATTCCCCGTCACGATCATATCGTCGACATAAAGCAGCACGATGACTTGAAGCTCCCCGTTCTTCTTGACAAACAAGCTTGAGTCAGAGTCTGAATCACCGAATCCACATAATAAGAGATATTCTGCAATCTTTTCGTACCACGCCCTCGGCGCTTGCTTCAACCCATACAGGGCCTTCTTCAGCTTAGAGACATAGTCTGGAAAATCTTCAGATACGAAGCCTGGCGGCTGGATCATGAAGATATCCTTGTCAATCTCGTCATACAAGAAAGCATTCTCTACGTCGAGCTGCCAAATCTCCCACCCAAAAAATGCCGCCAAGGTAATAACGAACCGTACTGAAGTCATCTTCGCCACCGGACTAAATGTCTCTTCATAATCTTCACCGTATTACTGCGAGAATGCACGAGCCACAAGGCGAGCCTTGTATCGCTCGATACTGTCGTCTTCCTTCTTCTTGAGCTTATAGACCCATTTGCATGTCACAGGGGTGATACCCTTGGGCCTGGGCACTAAAGACCAGGTCTCATTCTTCTCAAGAGCTGCCATCTCTTCCATAGCCAAATCCCACTGTTCCACGCCTTTGGCCTTTTCAAAGCTCACTGGTTCTCGCTCATCCAAGGGACCAGCGAAGAAACACGAGACAAAGCTCACCATGTTTCCTCCTGTATAGCGATCAGGAGCAATGATCGTTCGCTTCGATCTCCTCAACACCTTCCCCTGACTCGTATTATCTTCAGTTGCTTCTTCCCTAGCTCCCCTTCCAGACGTACTAGGAGCATCGCTCCCCCTGCTTTCTGGTAACTCAACACCAGAACTTCCCTTGTAAGACGTCACCTCGTTAAACACAATGTCCCGAGATACAACAAATCTCCACGTCTCCGGGTCCATGCACTTCCAGCCCTTCTTCTGATCATCATATCCCACGAAGACTAGCTTCCTTGCTTTTGCATCTAGCTTCGTCCGAAGCGCATCTGGAACGTGCACATAGCAGGTGGAACCAAACACCCAAAGGTGTGCTACGCTTGGCTTTTCCTTAAACATCATCTCATGCGGAGTCAACATGTTGATGGGACTGAGAGGCATCCTGTTGATGACGTAGGCGGCACAAGACATTCCTTCCGCCCAGAAGGACCTTGGGATACTCTTGGCATGCAGCTAACACTTGCAGGCCTCCGTCAGATGATGGATCTTTCGCTCTGCAACTCCATTTTGTTGTGGAGTATGCGCACAAGTAAGCTCCCTCCGGATGCCCGCCTTCCTGCAAAAACTAGAGAACTCACCAGAGGTGAACTCCCCCCCCCCCCCCCCCCCCCCCCGTTATCAGTTCTAAGCTTCTTTAACCGCAGGCCTAGCCGACCCTCCACTAGCTCCTTGAACTCCACAAACTTGGCAAACGCCTCCGCCTTCTCCTTCAGGAAATAGACCCAGACATATCTGGTGTAATCGTCGATCAACACCAGCATATACCTGCTGCCTCCGAGGCTTGGGGTAGCAGTCGGTCCCATTAAGTCACCGTGGATACACTCCAACGACACACTACTCCTTGTCTGTGACTTATCAAACGGCAGTCGATGAGACTTGCCGAACTGACATCCCGCGCAAACATGACTGTCACCGTAGGAAGATAGACTAGGCAGGCCCTTGACTAGACCTTTTATCGTCATAGCCTTCAGCTTATCCATCCCTACATGCCCCAACCTCTCGTGCCATATAACGGCACTATCATTTGTCCTCATCTTATCAACGTAAGAACTTGTCGATAAAACGAACAAGTCTTTTGCCCTTCTCCTGACATGAACGACATCGGCCTTTACCGCCTCAACGTTTCGTAGAAACCTTACTTCTGTTGGACCGAACAGAACGTGATACCCAGCGTCTACAGCATTGGTCACGGAGAAAAGGTTTTCCTCATTCCGGGCACATGATAGACACTCTTCAACGTTAGTGGCCCCTATCACTGCCCAAGGAAACAACCCCCACCTTCTCGATAGTATGCACAGTATCATCAGCAGTTATGATAACATCATTATCGGAGTAAGTTTGCGCTGAAGAAAGCTTCGACTCGTCCCCGGTGAGGGGATGACCACACCCCGAGTCCACGATCCAGTCCTCCTGATAGTTGATAGGAGCCGCAGCTCCGACAGAAGCCGAGAAGGCTCCTCCCCATCCTCCATCATTTGTCCTGGCCTCAGCTTCCTCCTTCCCTGCAGCAGCATGCCCTGGCTGAGGATTTACCCAGCAGTCCTTCCTGATGTGACCAAGCTTTCCACACCTAAAGCATTTGGGTCCTTCTCCCTTCTTCTTCCCTTTAGCCTTGGGAGCATAGCTCCTCTCCTTCTGTCCAGAAGTTGAAGGCCCATTGCCTCAAGTGGTCTTCTTCTTCTTATCCCATCTCTTCTTCTTCCCAGTGAAGAGTACCTCGCCATATCCCCCAGACACTGACACCCCCGCCATCTGCCTTGCCAAGCTCTCCTGCGACGCAAGCAGATTCTCCAGCTCCAGCAGAGATGGCTGATTTGCCCAACCCTGCACTGACGTCACAAAGGCCACATACTCCTTCCGCAAGCCGCGGATGATGTGTCTCTTCAGCTTCGCCTCAGAAATTGGCTCATCAGGATCCAGTGCTGAAATCTCAGCGCATAGGTTCTTCATCTTCAGGAAGAACGTAGAGATAGACAGATCTCCCTGAGCTGATCTAGCCAGCTCATTTTCCAGGAACTGTAGTCTTGCTACATTCTTCTTGTTAAACAGCCCATCCAGGGCTGTCCAGATCTCGGCAGCTAATCCACACCCTAAGATGTAATCGAATAGGTCAGGTGATATTGCCCTTTTTAGAGTGAACTCTGCTTTCGCATTAATCCTCCTCCAATTCCTCACCTCATGACCATTATCCCCAACTGGGACAACTTCTTGTGTACTATCTCCTCCAACAATCTCCCAAAGGTCCTCGCCCAGAAGATAACTCTGCATGCACGACTTCCACTTCTTAAAGTTAGTCGACGTGAGCATCTCAATTCCAAGACCTCTTGCAAAACCTGCTTCCATGGCTCTACCACTGGTTCCTTCTTCACAAAGGCAATGGCAACTTTAAGTTGTTCACTGCTCTATCCACTCCAACCTGGCTCTGATACCATGTAAAATTTTCTGTAGATCTAGGAGTGAGCAGGAATCAAACAACTTAAAGTTACAACCAACAACCAGAAGCACATGAAGTAAGACAATCTTTATTGATAACAGTAGAAATCTTCATTACAGAGCGAGGTATACATGGCGAGACATGATTTCGCCAGTACACAAAACCAAAGGAAAATACAATGCTGAAGAAAGATAACTAGCGGTATGATCACAGAAGCCGCCTAACCGCACGGCAGGGTGTTCGTGCGACTAGAAAAGGAGACTGCGCGAACAGACTGCCGGCAACTTGAACAACACCACTGAAGCTCTGCGACCTCCCGAACTCCACTGATTCTCCCGAACTCCAGCAACCCACACTGCAAGCCACAAGACTACCTGGACACTTTAGAAGAAGAGGTGACCGCTGCAGTCAGCACAATCCGTAGAAGCTGCACAAAGGAAGTTCAATCAGCAAACCGGCCAGTCACCAAAAAAAGAGACTGCAAGAACTAGGAGCGAGTTCAGCTTACACTTGGTGCGATGATTTTGCTGCTGCAGTGACTCCTATTTATAGGAGTGGGACCAGATCCAGTCACCAACCTATGAGATAGAGTCACCGCCCTGATCGCGTGACCAAGACCGGTCAACCCGCATGATCAGCAGAAGATCATGTTGGGTATATTGCCCTCAATAGTACCTTGATTTGAAGAGGCATCACTCTCAATGCTAAGGACATATTGTATTTGATGAGCTATACTTGTGTAAGATATACAGGTGCAGGTGACTCAAAAGGAAGGGCCAAACATGCCCTTAGATGTGGAGAAATCATCTTCCAAAAGATGAAGTTTTGTCTCAGTCGAACCGCTGAGACAAGGGGGGGCAAAACCGCTGAGACGAGGAGCCGTCTCAGCGTATCCGCTGAGAAGAAGGTGCCTCCGCTGAGAAGTTCATTATAAGCTGAGAATCAACGTGGTCGTTGAACTGGGCTCGACATTTGTCAAACGCTGAACGCCGTTCGACAAACGCTGAGACGAGGACCCGTCTTAGCGGATCCGCTGAGAAGACACACCAATGGCAAGTTTGTCGAGCACTGAGCTGGCAAGATCGTCGATCTCAGGGGACAGATGGTTCGTCGGACATAGAGTGTTCCACGTTCGTCGAGCGCAGTCCTTCTCTATGGAAAAGTAGGGCGGCGGGATCTGCGGCTAGGACTAGTTGCAGGATAGTTGTGTGGGGTCCACCAGCTTCTCCCATACCTCTCAGCATATCAGCTAAGAGCTGTTGAAGATCAGAGATGTATAAAAGGAAGTGTTAGGGCACATTTGAAACATCTCTCCCCGATCATCTGTTGTGTGACGAACAGATCATCTGTTACATTGACGGCTGAAGCTCTCGTCTTCTTCCTCCTGCTCACTGAACAAGAAGAAGAAGATAACAGAGAAAGAAAGCGAGCTCCTTGTAAGAAGGAGCGAGGTGATCTTCCATCACTCTGTCGAAGAGGAAGATCAAGTTAGTTGTTGTAATCAACATCTTCAGCAACAGGAAGCACAGTCAGTGCAGGATCTACAGGAGAGTACCTCTACTGTAGAATAAATTTCTAAATCATTTATCTGTGGGGCATCTTGCCTGAGCTGTAAGACCATTTGGTCTGAGTTTGTAGGAACCTGAGGGTTCTGAGCTGTAGGGCTGAAGGCCTGAGTGTAGGATCTAGAGCAAATCTGAGGTAGGGCTTAACAGCCTGAGGTAGGACCAGGAGCTGGTTTGAGCTGTAGGAGGAGGAGTCCTCTGAGTGGTAGGACCTGGGAGAGGTCTGAGTTGTAGGACATTATTGTCTGAGCTGTAGGAGGTGTTATCCTCTGAGTTTGTAGGGCAGCTGTGCCTGAGGTAGGAGCTGGTGATAGCTCTGAGTTGTAGGGACTTGTGTCCTGAGGTAGGATCATTCTTGATCTGAGAAGTTCTGGGGAACTTGTGCTGTAAGCTCTTTGAGCCGAGTTTGGAGAAGTTGGCCCTGTCTAACACACTGTTAGAAGGGTGGAGGGGGAAAGTGGACTACCCATAGACACACTGTCTTTGGGGAACCACTATAAATTATTGTGTGCTTTTTGTGTTTGCTGATTTGCTTGAACCAACTCTGAAAACAGCTAAAGTTAATCAAGTAAAATTTAAAAGACTTATTCACCACCACCACCCCCCCCCCCCCTAGGTGACTTAGATTACAAACCTTATATTCTTTCACGTGGTATCAGAGGGAGGTTGGTCAAAAAGGACTTAACAGTCTGACCAGATCCTAAAAAGTTTAGTCTAGTCAAATCCCAATGGCCTCCAGTGGATTGCAAAAGGAAATGAGGTTCATGAAGTTGCCCATATGCAACAAAGAGAATTTTGGCATATGGAAGCAAAGGATCAGGTTGTTTATGGAAGCATATGATCGAAGGATCTTCATTATAGTTGAAGAAGGACCTTTCACCTTTCACACTGCATCCACTATTGATCCAACAAGAAGAGTGGCCAAACTATTCAAAGATCTGACCAATGATGAACTTGAGTTGTTCACCATGGACAAGAGGGCCCAGAACATCATTGTCAATGCTATTGATGATTCCACCTTTCAAAACTTGGTACACTGCACTTCTGCCAAGGAAATGTGGGATACTCTAATAGTATATATGGAAGGGACAGCTGCAGTTAGGGATGACAGGAAGTCACTCCTAAATCAAGAGTATGAAGCCTTCAGGCAGCAGAGCCAGGAAAGCATATCCATGTGCTATGAAAGGTTCTTCAGAATAGTCAATGAGCTGAGAACCTATGAGAGGGATTTCACCAACTATGAGCTGAATGACAAGTTCCTTAGATCTCACAAGATTCTGGG
The DNA here is from genome assembly GCA_033032865.1 of Dactylorhiza incarnata. Classification (NCBI taxonomy): domain Eukaryota; kingdom Viridiplantae; phylum Streptophyta; class Magnoliopsida; order Asparagales; family Orchidaceae; genus Dactylorhiza; species Dactylorhiza incarnata. The sequence goes on along the minus strand of JAWHQI010000003.1, from coordinate 30,904,921 downwards.
ACACAAAGATATGTGTCATCAGGGAAGTGGCCAAGCTTGGTGAGACCCCAACTCACACTCTGTTTGGGAAGCTGCTTTCCTATGAAATGCAGCTGTCTGCAAGGAAGGAAGAGGACACCTCTTCAAAGGCAAAAGCAATGGAGAATTATGTGGCTCTCAAAGCTGACAGCTCCAAGAGAAGCAAGGGGAGGATAGTGTCTCCTCCAAGGAGAAGAGCTGAACCTGAAGTCAGCACCTCAGGAGGCTCTTCCTCTGATGAAGAATTTGTTGCCTTCTCTAGGAAGTTCAAGAGGATGATGAAGAGGAAGCCATGGAGGAACATGCCCTCCTCATCATCACACTACAAAAAGAACAGCAGCAAATCTGAAAGACTACACCCAAAGGGTGACAGGTATGATTCAAAACCCAGTAAACATTCTACTAATAATATAATCTGTTATAGCTACAGCAAGCCTGGACATGTCATAGCTGATTGTCCAGTCAAAAGAAAGGATAGTGGTGAAACAAAGCATCATCACCACAAGGATAGGAAGGGAGAAAAGTCACCCCTAGCAAAGAAAGAAAGAAGCTGGAGTGAGTCTGATCCTTCAACATCAGGGTCAGACAATGAAGAAGAAGCCAACATTGGGCTATATGCAGCAGAAGAGGATGAAGATAATTCAGCTGCAAAGGTTGGAATCAGGGCCCCTCTTTCACACTCAGATAGTGATGAAGAGGAGGATGAAGAAGACACCATTCAACTAGGCCTTATGGCCTTCACTGATGAGGAAGGGAGTCAGAATGCTTCTGACAATGATCAGGTACTATCTCATTCCACTTCAATTTCTGATTGTGAGACTAGACCAGAATCTGATGCACCTCCATCAATTGATGGAAGGGGCATGGAAGCTGAGGAAGAACTCAATCAATTGATTGAAAAATATGGTGTTCTTTTGGAGGCTCTGAAGAAGAGCAAGAAGCTTGCCAAGAGGCAAGCCCAGGAAATTGTTGCTCTCAAAGTGACTAAGGATGTCATCACTGAACCTACCACCCTGGTGGCTCAGATGAGCAGACAAATTAGTCATTTACAGGGGTTAACTATTGTGCAATTAAGCACTATTTCCCTGAAGAACAAGGTCATCAAGGACCTTGAGGAAAAGCTTGAGAAGGAGAAGAGCCTGGTGGCTCAATTCTCCAAGCCCAGATCTGTGCTTCCTATCATTGACACCTTATCCTCTCAAACCAATAGGAGAGCACTAGGATTCAAGAAAATAGAAGTAGGAGAAGGGAGTGGAGTTAAGAGCAAGGAGAAGGCTAAGCCTCAACCCACCTTTCAAAAGGTGATACTTCCCTCCAGCAGGTATGACCATGAAAGCATTTATGGTCACTGGAAGAATGAGAGGTGTTATAGGAAGGAAAATGCTCTTTCATATAGTGGAAGAAAGGGAATGGGATTGAGTGTCATGAAGGCTCCCCATGAGGAAATTCAAATGGCCCAACATGGACCATTTGTTTTTGGTACTTCAGCCACTTCATTCAAGAATGAGAAGGCAAGCCCTTCTATGGTTGGATCTGTCAAGAACATGACTGGTGCCAATTCTGTAAACTTGTCTGAATGCTCAGTGTCAGATGCCATCAAATCTTGTATGGATGCCAAGTCATTGCAAGCTGATGCCATCAGGACAAAGAGCATCAAGATAGCACACAGAATGACATTCAGTCAAATAATTGATGAGAGGAACAGGAAGAATGCTACTCCTGAACACAAGGACTGTGCTACACAATCCTCAAGAAATGCTCAGAAAAGAAGATACAACATTCATGAATGTTGGTGCTGTGGTAAAGTGGGACACTTTGCCATAGATTGTTGGTACAACCCCAATGTACCTAATGCAAAGAAGAGCCTTCCTGTAAAGGGAGCTGCCAGAGTCAGGTCATTTGATCATGCTAACAAGAACCTAGGACCCAAGTCACCTTGGGCTCCTTAGGGATATTAAACTCTATTTTGCAGGATAGTTCAAGTACCAGCCTCATACATAAGTGGTACTTGGACAGTGAGTGCCCATGGCACATATAAGGAAGAAAGTTGACTTCATAAAGTCAACATCAGTAGAGGACTAAATCCTCAAGGTAAGTATCTCTATTGTGAATTTATCATCAAATACTATCTATAATAGTGTTAAAATAGGATGATAGAATTAACCAGTGCAATCCGCTTAACTAAGGTTCAAATTCGCCTAAAATCTAGGTAAAGTCTGGGTTCGACAAATGTCGAGCTCAGTTCGACAAATTTAGCCCTAGGTTGAAGCATTAGTTGAACCGTCTCAGCTGAACAGCTGAGTCGAATAGGTCAATACTCTGGCCCACTATATATAAACCCTCGACGGCATTAAATGACCCTTCACATTCTCACGCTCCACCCCAGCCGTCGAGACGAAACCTCTACTCCTCCGTCCCAGCGTCTTCATTTTTCTCATTCGACTAAGATGGCGCCCAAGATTGCGAAGGAATTGCAAGAAGGTTGTGAGTTGGTAAGGGATGGGTTTCTTCATGCCTCACCAGAGATTTTGAGTGTTATTTCATTGATTTCTAATGCGGGACTAGACTTCTTGCTGTCTGAACCCTCTCGGATATTCAAGCAAGAAGTGCTAGAGTTCTTTGCAAATGCCAAGCAGTCGTCTTCTAAGGATGGCTTAACATCTAAGGTTGGTGAAATTAGGGTGAAACTGTCCCCTAAGAGACTTGAAAAAGTACTGCACCTCCCTAGAGTGGAAGAAGAGGAAATATCTGCAGAAGACAAGGAGCATGCCTTGAAGTGGTGTGAATACAGTGCTCCCCAGACCTCATCACTGAAGAAGAAATTCTTCAATCAAAAAGGGAAGTTGTTATGTGACATTGTGGGAAAGGCACTCCTGTGCAAGCCAGGCTCACATGACACAATCTCTCAACCCATGTTTGAGCTGATTGTAAGGATCATTTTAAAGAAAAGGACATGTTGGGGAAATGTCCTGTACCAGAGGATTAAGCAATGCCTGCAGGCTCCAAACCTAGGAAGGATCATTTCTCTCTACCTACTGAAGGCATATCCTGGAGAATTCTCCTCAATCAAAGGTATCAATATCCATTACCTGAAAAGGTTGGATATTAAGACTCTAGATAGATTCACAAGGGTTCTCCCCATGAGCCAACCCTCTGTGCTAGCAGAGTTGAAGGAGAAGAAGAAGAAAGCTCTGAAGAGTGGAGAAGGAGGTACTGAATCCTCCAAGAAGAAAGGTGATCCTCAAGAGCACATGGAAGATGAAGAAGGAGAAGATGTCCCCAGGACTGGTGAAGTTGGTGCTCTCCAAGGAAGAGTTGATTCTACTGAGCCAACTAAGATTGATACCGATCCAGCTATTCCCTCTGCTGAAGATGAACCAATGAACTCACCTATCCATGGTAATTTAGATTCTCAGTTAGGCATCTCCCCTATAACAATAATCTAGTCTAAGTGTCTAACAAAACCATCAATCATCTTTCAGGTTCTCCTAGTCAAAATTCTCCACCTATGGATGCCCCAAGTGAGGGGGAGCATAGCCCTGCCTATGAAGGAGGAGGTGGGTATGCTAGTGGGGGGGGGGGGGGGGGGGGGGGGGGGGGACATCAACAGGAACCAACCCCCCCCCCCCCCCCCCCCCCCCCCCCCCCCCCCCCCCAATCTTCTAGGTACACCTAATGCCCCATCTGAGGGGGAGAAGATCCCTGATGATGGAAGGGATATTGCTCAGAGTGGAGCTGAACAGGTGGTTGAAAAGGAATTGGCCCAGGAAAGGCCAGCTACTTTGCCAGACACATCTGATCTGTTGCACTCAATTAAATCTTTCATTGAGGGTCAGATGTTGCCTATGAAAGAGATAGTTGCTGAAAAGGTCCATGATGTCTCTGCTCAGATAAGGGATGAGTTGTATGCAACAAGAGCTGCATTGACTCAGGAGATCCAGGCCAGTGAGCAAAGAATGGAGTCAAGAGTGGCTGCAATGAGGACTGAGCTGAATACCCAGGTTAATGATGTCAAAACTGCATCAGATCATATCCTCCGTCAAATGACAAGATGGTTTGAAATGGCCAAAGGCACAGTTGGTGCTCAGCACACTGTACTGAAGCAAATTGCTGATCATCAAGGGGTCTCCACCAAAGACATCACATATGTAAAGAATCATCTTTACAAAAACCAAAATGTCTGGGAGAATGCAGTTGCAAGGATGACACAAGTGGCTAACACAACTAGCAGCCATGTCATGACCCACATTGACAAGGTCAAGGAAAGTATTTTGGATGATGTGGATAGCACTTTTCAATCTCTCTCCCAATCCATAATAGATCAACACTCTGAAATAGAGAAGAAGATAATGGAAAGTAGCAAAGAGGGGGAGGAGAAGGTTACCAATCTACATGCTAAGATGAAGGGTGCTCACATCAAGCTGTATAACAACATGGAGTCTGCCCACAAGCTGATACTCTCCAATCAAGCAGAAGCCAGCAAGCAAGTGGTGGAAGTGGTCAATAATGCTTCCAGTGTTATTCAAGAAAATATCCTAACCATGGTCAAAAAGGTTACTGATAATCAGTGGGACTCAAGCTTAAAAGTGCTGCAAGGAACAAGAATTGCTTTGAAACTTCCAATCTTGAACCCTAGCAGAAATGAATACTTTGACTTCCAAAGTCAATCAAATCTAGTTGTTGATGAGAGAGCGGCAAAGAGGAGAAGGGCAGAGGGCATTCAAACTGCTGAAGAATATATGGCCCGGAAAAGAATGGAAAGATTAGAGGATCCACTCCATGAAGATGACAATCTGGAGTTGGACACAATTGTTGTCAATACTTGGGTGAGCCATGGAAATCAAATGAAGGACATCGACCATGTCTACTCAGCTGCTGAATGGATTAAGCACCTTGAGAGGGAATCCTCAAGGGAAAGGATTCTCAAAGAAAACTTGGTGAGAAGGGAAACTCCTGTAAGGATTCCCACAAGATATCTTCCCAAGCCTCTTCTATACTTCAAAGTAAAGGAGAAGATCAAGGCTGCTGCTGAAGCTAGGAAGAGGAAGTCCAAAGATGGAGAATGCTCTTACCAGGGTCCATCTAAGAAGACCATGCCTTGAAATATTTTTTTTTCTCAATCATCAGCTGTACTGTTTGAAATATCTGTACTGAACATTTAAATTGGAATGATATTTCATCTTTTGATCATAATGTTGTGTTTTTTACTATTGCTATATGTACTCTGTACCTTTATCTTTAGTATTCAGGAGCTAGAATGGGATGTTCAATTTGAACAGGTTCAGTTATTACAGAAATTGCTCACCAATTAAGGGGGAGCAAATTCCCTGCTCAGGTTGAGGGGGAGATGACAAATGCCTAGATTGTATAGGTTGACCTATAAGTTGATCCAAAGGGATCTATAGATGTTGACTCCCAATCCCTAATGGGATATATAATTGAAGAAACCAGAAAGGGGGAGAAAGAGCCATCGCTAAGTAAGAACCTATGCTTAGGATATTAGCAAGAGGGAGATAGGGCCTATGCTACACAGATCATTTTTCTGTGATATGATTTTTGTTATTAATGTACCTTAGAATTGGGGATGTTCTGCCTTCTTCAAATAGGGAGAGATTGTTGGGTATATAGCCCTCAATAGTACCTTGATTTGAAGAGGCATCACTCTCAATGCTAAGGACATATTGTATTTGATGAGCTATACTTGTGTAAGATATACAGGTGCAGGTGACTCAAAAGGAAGGGCCAAACATGCCCTTAGATGTGGAGAAATCATCTTCCAAAAGATGAAGTTTTGTCTCAGCCGAACCGCTGAGACGAGGGGGGCAAAACTGCTGAGACGAGGAGCCGTCTCAGCGTATCTGCTGAGAAGAAGGTGCCTCCGCTGAGAAGTTCATTATATGCTGAGAATCAGCGTGGTCGTCAAACTGGGCTCGACATTTGTCGAACGCTGAACGGCAACGCTGAGACGAGGAGCCGTCTCAGCGGATCCGCTGAGAAGACACACCAATGGCAAGTTTGTCGAGCACTGAGCTGGCAAGATCGTCGATCGCAGGGGACAGCTGGTTCGTCGGACATAGAGTGTTCCACGTTCGTCGAGCACAGTCCTTCTCTACGGAAAAGTAGGGCGGCGGGATCTGTGGCTAGGACTAGTTGCAGGATAGCTGTGTGGGGTCCACCAGCTTCTCATATACCTCTCAGCAGATCAGCTAAGAGCCGTTGAAGATCAGAGATGTATAAAAGGAAGTGTTAGGGCACATTTGAAACATCTCTCCCCGATCATCCGTTGTGTGACGAACAGATCATCTGTTACATTGATGGCTGAAGATCTCGTCTTCTTCCTCCTGCTCACTGAACAAGAAGAAGATAACAGAGAAAGAAAGTGAGCTCCTTGCAAGAAGGAGCAAGGTGATCTTCCATCACTCTGTCGAAGAGGAAGATCAAGTTAGTTACTGTAATCAACATCTTCAGCAGCAGGAAGCACAGTCAGTGCAGGATCTACAGGAGAGTACCTCTACTGTAGAATAAATTTCTAAATCATTTATCTGTAGGGCATCTTGTCTGAGCTGTAAGACCATTTGGTCTAAGATTGTAGGAACCTGAGGGTTCTGAGCTGTAGGGCTGAAGGCCTGAGTGTAGGATCTGGAGCAGATCTGAGGTGGGGCTTAACAGCCTGAGGTAGGATCAGGAGCTGGTCTGAGCTGTAGGAGGAGGAGTCCTCTGAGTGGTAGGACCTGGGAGAGGTCTGAGTTGTAGGACATTATTGTCTGAGCTGTAGGAGGTGTTATCCTCTGAGTTTGTAGGGCAGTTGTGCCTGAGGTAGGAGCTGGTGATAGCTCTGAGTTGTAGGGACTTGTGTCCTGAGGTAGGATCATTCTTGATCTGAGAAGTTCTGAGGAACTTGTGTTGTAAGCTCTTTGAGCCGAGTTGGGAGAAGTTGGCCCTGTCTAACACACTGTTAGAAGGGTGGAGGGGGAAAGTGGACTACCCATAGACACACTGTCTTTGGGGAACCACTATAAATTATTGTGTGCTTTCTATGTTTGCTGATTTGCTTGAACCAACTCTGAAAACGGCTAAAGCTAATCAAGTAAAATTTAAAAGACCTATTCACCCCCCCCCCCACTCTAGGTGACTTAGACTACAAACCTTATATTCTTTCAGATCACTCTGCGCTTAGTGAGCTCGCCGACTTCAATCCGACCAGGAGATCGCCACTCCTCCAAGAAGCTGAGCGATCATGACATCCCGCACGATCATGATGCCCACCACCAGTGTTCGCATATACGAGACCTCCTCCAGAGACCGCGAACACAACCAAGTCGACTAAGGCAACAACCCGCCAAACCGACCAACACCAGTGTCCGCATACATCAGCAGATCGCCAAGGGACCACGTTATGTGAACACAAAAGGGAGACCACGCGACTAAGAAAACCTTAGTCGGCGCGCACCATCAAGAACCCGGACAGTCATCAGACCGGACTGCCAGATGCCAAAACAACAACCCTGTACGGTTAACAGCTTAACCCGCACAGTACTGAAACATCTCGCCACACGGTCTGATAAGTAGTATTTTTATAACTTTTTAATAGAAAATTTTGTAAATATTTAATATGAATTTTCCTTTTTATGTCAATTTTAGGTTATAAGTAGTTCTTTTTGTAATTTTGATTCTAACTTAGCTTAATTTCAATATTTGCAGAATTTTGGGACAAATCGGGAAAAATAGCATGTCACGCCCTCGGTCACGCCCGTGACCAAGGGCGTGTAACCTGAAGATCAGTCCAGAATCGATGCCATGCTGTTTGAACCAGTCCACACCAAGTCACGCCCCAGGTCACGCCCGTGACCCAAAGTCACGCCCGTGACCGGGGGCGTGTAATCTTAGAATCTTCCACATAGAGCCGCCGTCGAGATGTGGAGCTGCAGTCGAGAAGTCAACTTGAGTCACGCCCGTGACCCACATGTCACGGCCGTGACTTGCCCGCATGATCTCTGCTTCGCCGCCGCGCCAACTTCCAGCCCACGCCGCATTTAATGCAGCGGTCCAAAGTCACGGCCGTGACCCGACATGTCACGCCCGTGACATGTCACTTTTCGCCGCGCCGTCCAGAAAGCCCACGCCGCTGCCGGATCCGATGTGAATAGTGCAGTCACGCCCTTGGTCACGCCCGTGACCGAGGGCGTGTAATCTGAAAATTTTTCCTATAAATTCAGAGGTTCTCCTTAAGTCCAGGGTTCAGAATTTTGGAGTGGGGGAGGTGCTGCTGGAGCCAATCCTGAGTATTTTTCACTTTCATGTTCATGTTCATGTTTCTTTCCTTTCATGTTCTCTTCTTTTTCTCATGCAATGTACTAGTTTTCTTTCAATGCAATAGCCTAGTTTAAGTTTGTAACTTTATTTCTTCTAGCTTGCAATCTCCTTTCTTAAGGTTTGTAATAGTTTTCATTTAAATAAAAATTAGTTTGCTCTCTTTATTTGCCTTCCCCTTCCTTAGCTAATTTTTCTTATTATGGAATTTCATTTTTCTTTCTCTTCCCCCTCCACCATGATTAACTAATCCTCATTAGTACTCGATCAAAATGATCCGAGGATGAGATGGACAAGTTATGATTTTCTAAAGTTTTTTTTTTCATTTTTATAAACGCTTGAATTACCCTTGATTTTTAATTAGTGAAGCCATATTATCGATGTATGGTTTTTGCTTATGTTTTCATACTTAGTTAGTCGAGAGGCTCAAGGTATGAATCGATCACTCAAGGGTAAAGAGAGTTGCACGCATCCCTCGAGAGAGGATGACGTAAATCTCCCGGATTGGAGTCAAATCCAATAGCGGGGTTCACTTCGTAAAGCAAGTTTTAGGTAATCGATTATAGGATGAGAGTCCGGTTGATTTTTCCTAAACTTAGTTGGGCATTAACCTCGAGAGAGGCATGTTCGAGCTTCGGGAACCTCCACGGTCAAGTAGTTCAATTTAAACGGAATTAGATTTAATTTCTTTTCGCTTGTCTATTCTCACTCCAAGGTGACTTTTGATTGAGTACTAGATTCTTTTATCATCATCTAAACTCTAAATCTAGCTTGCAATTTCTCTTTTTCTAGCCAAGTAATTAAAACCCCAAAGTATCGTTAGGTAAGATAATAGCGACTTTCCTCAAAGTAGAAGTAATCAACGCGCCCCGTAGAATACGACCTTGGTATTTCTTAATATTCTATATTATAGACGATAAGGTACACTTGCCTTTATCGGATATAGTTTTGGAGAAAATCTCAAACCTTCACTAAATTTCAAAACCAAAAAATCTGTATCAAGTTTTTGGCGCCGTTGCCGGGGACTTTGCGTAGATATTTTGAAAAGAGGATAGCTATTAATTTTATCATGCTTCTTTTTATTTTATTTTGCTTTTTCTAAATTTCAAAAAGAAAAAAAAATTTATTTTTTCTTCTTCCTTTCTTCTCTTTTTTGTGTATGACCCGAGGTAACACTTCGATTCTTCCTTTTGATCCGGAGATCAAGCGAACCCTTTTGAGACACCGCCGCTCTCGTGATCAGGGAAATCAAATAGAATCTGAAGAGTCGATCGGGGACACTAACACAGCGAATATGAATCATAATCTTAATCCTTATAATCTTAATGAGCCAAATCCTGATGAGGACGCGCAACGGACCATGTCCTATTATGCGCGGCCGAATTTGGAAGGCACACAATCGAGTATTGTTCGCCCCACGGTGGCGAACAATAATTTTGAGATCAAGTCCAGCATCATACAAATGGTGCAACAATCGGTGACCTTTGATGGTCAACCGGACGAGGATCCTAATTCGCATATCTCTTACTTTCTTGAAATTTGCGACACTTTTAAGATCAATGGCGTCACCGATGACGCCATTCGATTAAATCTTTTTCCTTTTTCTTTGCGGTCTAAGGCCAAGCAGTGGCTGGGCTCCCTACCTAGGGGATCCATCACTACATGGGCCGAAATGGCGGAAAAATTTCTTAATAAATATTTCCCGCCTTCAAAGACCGCTAAATTGCGCACGGATATTGCGTCATTCATGCAAATCGACTCGGAGACTCTCTATGATACATGGGAGCGCTTTAAGGAGCTTTTGCGTCGATGCCCTCACCACGCACTTGCCACTTGGCAACAAGTGCAAATATTTTATAATGGCTTAATTTTCCAAACGAGGCAAATGATTGATGCGGCCGCCGGGGGGACATTAAATAATAAAACCCCGGTCGCCGCTCAAGAGCTTTTCGAAGAGATAGCCACAAATGCGTACCAATGGAACATGCCCCGAGCGCGGCCTAATAAGCCGGCCGGAATTTTTGAATTAGACGCAAACGCGAATTTGTCTTTACAAGTTGAGCGCTTAACAAAGCAAGTGGCGGAGATGTCTGCTTCCTCTGCCACTCCTCCTTGGGCTAATAATGTTTTAATTGAAGAGCAAGTTGATTACATGGTAAATCCACCTCGGCCTTCCTATAACCCGAACACCGCTCCGTATAATAACACCTACAATGCGGGTTATAGGAATCATCCGAATTTCTCATGGAGCAATCAAGGAAATGCTCAGCGTCCCTTAAATTCAAATCAACCTCCAAATCAACTTCTTAATTTAACTCCCCCTCCAATTTTTAATCCACCCGGTTTTCCACCGCAACAGCAAAAGCCCTCTCCGCTTGAAGAGGCATTTGCAAAATATGTTGCTACAAATGAAGCGAACATCCGGAACCTCACCGGATCGATCAAAAATTTAGAGAACCAAGTGGGCCAGCTAGCAAAGATAATCTCCAAGTGCCCGCAAGGAGCCCTTCCGGGAAACACGGAGCCAAACCCAAGGGAGAGCGCAAACGCGATTACACTCCGAAGCGGGAAGGAGGTGGTTTCAAAATAGGACGAACCCATGGTAACTTCCTCCCCTCCTCCTCCTATTTTATCTTCGAATTTACCTGCTACGTTAGCTCCGCGCGCTTCTACTTCTAATATTCCGTATCCATCTAAGTTTAAAAGCGAGAGCGCCGAAAAGAATTATAAAAGGTTTTTAGATATTTTAAAGCAAATTCACATTAATGTACCCTTCTGCGAGGCTATCTCTCAAATGCCTAAATATGCGAAATATCTTAAGGAGTTGCTCTCCAATAAGAAAAAATTAGAAGATATTTCGCATATTTCTTTGAACGCAGAATGCTCTGCGGTTGTACTCAACAAATTGCCTAGAAAAGTGAATGACTCGGGACGGTTCTCCATCCCGTGTTTATTTGGCAATTCGTTAGTAAAACACGCTTTAGCGGATCTGGGAGCAAGTATCAATCTCATGCCTCTCTCACTATTTAAGAAGCTAGGTCTAGGAAATCCAAGCCCCACTCGAATGAGTATTAAATTAGCGGATTGCTCTTTAAAATATCTGGTAGAAATAGTGGAGGACGTGCTCGTCAAGGTCGACAAGTTCATCTTCCCGGTGGACTTTGTCATTCTTGACATCGAAGAGGATGCCGAAGTACCCCTCATACTCGGCCGCCCCTTCCTTGCCACCTCCCGCGCCATTATTGACGTAAGTAACGGAAAGCTCCTCCTACGGGTTGGAGACGATGAAGTTTCTTTCGGCATAAATTCCTCGATGCGGAACACATTAGAAAACGACGATTCGTGTTTTTACCAGGAAGAGTGTTGGGAATTCGATTCACCTCCCGAGTTAGTCTCCACCTCGAGTCACGAGTCCGAGCTCGCCGAGCTCTTTTGTCTGGAAGAAGAAGAAGTCACTCGTTTCACACCACCCGAACCACTATTTTTAGAAAAATTGAAAATCAAAACTTCTTATGAAGAGCCACCCGTTTTAGAACTAAAGCAACTCCCCCTCACCTTAAGTATTTATTTTTAGAAAAAGAGTCGAAGCTACCCGTCATCGTTTCATCCGAACTTAGCAACTCGGAAATTTCTGAGTTAGCTATTGTCTTAAGAAAGCACAGTCATGCAATTGCGTGGCAAATTTCGGATATTAAGGGTATAAACCCTTCCTTCTGCACCCATAAAATCTTTCTCGAAGATAATTCCCGAAATTCGGTCCAGCCTCAACGGCGGCTAAACCATAACATGAAAGAAGTCGTTAAGGCCGAAGTGATCAAACTATTAGACGCGGGAATTATCTACCCGATATCGTATAGTACTTGGGTTAGCCCAGTACAAGTCGTACCAAAGAAAGGAGGTGTTACGGTAGTAGCTAACGAGAATAACGAGTTGATCCCAACCCGTACTGTTACGGGTTGGTGGATGTGCATCGATTACCGAAAACTAAATGATGCCACCCGTAAGGATCACTTCCCTCTACCGTTTATTGATCAAATCTTAGAGCGCCTTTCAGGTCACTCCTACTACTGTTTTCTCGATGGTTTGTCGGGATATTTTCAAATCCCAATTTCGCCCGACGACCAAGAGAAAACCACTTTCACTTGTCCCTTTGGCACCTTCGCTTATCGAAGGATGTCATTTGGTCTTTGTAACGCGCCAGCTACATTTCAAAGATGTATGCTGGCGATATTTGACGAGTTAGTAGAGGAGGTGATGGAAGTGTTTATGGATGACTTTTCCGTATTCGGAAACTCATTTAAAAATTGTTTAAAAAATCTTGAGCGCATGTTGCAGCGATGCGAGGAAACGAATTTAGCACTTAATTGGGAGAAATGCCATTTTATGGTCAAGGAAGGATTAGTCCTTGGTCATAAAATTTCGGGCATGGGGATCGAGGTCGATAGGGCCAAGATTGAAGTGATTGAAAAACTCCCCCCTCCAACAAACGTAAAAGCTATTCGTAGTTTCCTAGGGCACGCAGGGTTCTATCGGCGCTTTATACAAAATTTTTCCAAAATCACAAAGTCGTTAACCCATCTTCTTGAAAAGGAATCCTCATTTATTTTTAGCGATGAATGTCATTTGGCCTTTAAACTTATCAAAGAAAAACTTATAAACTCCCCGATTCTAGTCGCGCCGGATTGGTCGCTCCCTTTTGAAATCATGTGCGACGCGAGTGACATTGCGGTTGGTGCCGTTTTAGGCCAACGGGTGAGTAAGTATTTCCACCTTATTTATTATGCGAGCAAAATACTCACGTCGGCACAAGCGAATTACACCACTACCGAAAAGGAGCTTCTAGCGATCGTTTTTGCCTTCGATAAGTTTAGGTCATACATCACCCTCTCGAAAGTAATCGTCTTCACGGATCACTCCGCACTTAGGTATCTTTTAAGCAAATCGGACGCCAAGCCTCGTCTTTTGCGATGGATCCTCCTCTTGCAGGAGTTTGACTTAGAGATCCGGGACAAAAGAGGAGCCGAAAACTTGGCGGCCGATCACCTTTCTCGTTTAGAAAATCCCTCCTCGGAAGCATTAATAGAGGCCGACATCAACGATAAGTTTCCCGAAGAGCGCCTCCTAGCTCTCGAAAATTTTAATTCATCTTCTACCCCATGGTTTGCGAATTTGGCTAACTATTTAGTAGCTCGGGTCCTGCCAAAAGAATTCTCGAGTCAGCAAAAGAAGAAATTCTTTTCTGATTTAAAGAATTACTTTTGGGAGGACCCCTTTTTATTCCGAGTATGCGCAGACCAGGTTGTGAGAAGATGTGTTTCAAGTGAGGAAGGCTTTAAAATTTTACATCATTGTCATGAGGGACCCACCGGTGGTCAATATTATTCAAACCGAACCGCGAGGAAGGCGCTGGAGGCGGGCTTTTATTGGCCCACGCTCTTCAAAGATGCTCACACCCTTGTGAGTACTTGCGACAGCTGCCAGCGGTCGGGGAACATCTCCCGCCGGGATGAGATGCCCCAAAACATTTTCTTAGAATGCGAAATTTTCGATCTTTGGGGCATTGATTTCGTTGGTCCTCTCCCTCCTTCGTTTTCAAATAAATATATTCTAGTGGCGGTCGACTACGTGTCGAGGTGGGCGGAAGCGCAAGCTCTCCCCACCAACGATGCGCGGGTCGTCGTTAACTTTTTAAAAAAATTATTCTCTCGATTTGGCACTCCGCGCGCTATTATGAGTGATCGGGGCACCCATTTTTGCAATACTCAATTCACAAAAATCTTAGCAAAAGATGGTGTCACAAACAAATTATCCACTGCATATCACCCACAAACGAGCGGCCAAGTCGAAGTTGTTAATCAATAATTAAAACGGATTTTAGAAAAAACAGTTTCTATTAATCGGAAGGATTGGGCAATAAAGCTCGATGATGCGCTATGGGCCTATCGAACGGCGTACAAGACCGCTATCTGTTGTACACCATATCGAATGGTCTATGGCAAGGCTTGCCACCTTCCGGTCGAATTAGAACACCGCGCATTTTGGGCGCTTAAATTTTTAAATCTTGATTCTACTTTAGCGGGCGAACAAAGAAAATTTCAAATGAACGAATTGGATGAGTGGAGAGCGAATGCGTATGAGAGTAACAAATTATATAAGGAGCGAACGAAGTTTTATCATGACAAACATATAAAATTTCCAAAAAAAAATTCGCCGGGCGATCTCGTCCTCCTTTATAATTCTCGTCTTCGCCTTTTTTCGGGAAAGCTGAAATCTCGATGGTCCGGACCTTTTATTGTTAAAGAGGTTTGGTCCTATGGGACAATTCTAATTTCCCACCCGGAAAAAGGTTCCTTCAAAGTTAACGGGCATCGCCTTAAATTGTATCTTCCGGGAGACTTACCTAATGACAAGAGTGATGCGATATTTCTTCATAATATAACATGATTGGCAAGTGGGTCAAGCTACGCGACCTTAAACAAAGCGCTTTTGGGAGGCACCCCAAAGTTATCTTTTTATTGTTTTCTCCTGTTTTCTTTTTCTTGTTCCTTCTTTAACATCTTTTGTAGGTAATCGCGGCTTCCCCACAAAAGCTTCAAAAATCAGGGAAGCTCTTTTTCCTTCTTTCCTTTCTTTTTCCTTGCATTTCTTTTTACCTTTTCTTATTTCATACTTACTTTTAAACATTGGGGATAATGTTTAACTTTAAGTATGGGGGTGTAAATAGCCCTTTGTAAATATTTGTAAATAGTTTTAAAAAGAAAATTTTCAAAAAAAAATGAAAAGAAAAAAAAAACAAATTTTAATTTTGTTTCTATGTTTTCCTTTATTTAAGCACTTGTAAAATCCAAAAACTCAAAAAAAAATTTAGAAAATCGAAAATTTAAATCTTGGAAAGGGACGTTTGGGATTTCATCCCATCACACCTCCTAGTACCTTGCGAACCCTTCACCGGGTAGCCCTTGGGAAGTCCAAGACTTAACAAAAATTGTTAAGTTTTAAAGCTAGTTTCCTTTCTTTGTAAATAGTTTTTAATAAGAAAAATTCAAAAAAAAAAGATAATATCAAAAATTCAAAAAATTCTTAATATCAAAAATTCCAAAAACTCTTATATCCCTCCTTCTTGTTGTTTTTGTGATTTCTTAGAAATCTAGTTGAGAATGTTTATAAGCATGTTTAAGTTTTTTAATTGGCTAAAATTTTGCTTATCATAGTTTGTTAATTTTAAATTTGAGGTAATCTTGATTTAAGAATCATCTTATGATTTTAAAATTGATTAGAGAATTTTGTTAGCATGACTTCTCTTTTTATTTTTAAATGGCTTCATTTTGTAGTGAATTTCCTAAACCTCTTTAGATTTCAATTATATTTTCTTCTAACTTTTTAGATCTTAGGAAATTTAATGTTACTAGAATTTGCTCTCAATATAATTTAAAGCTAGCTAGATTTATTTCCCTTCCTTACCCCCTTTGTGGTATAAAAAAATGAACTTTAAAAGATCATATGTCATGGGAATAAGAGGATAAAATTCATTATTCCCTAAAACATATGCACCCAAAATTTTGAAAAGATTATATGGCATGGAGTGAGAGGATAAAATTCATTACTCCTAAACCATATACATTTTGGGTTTTTATTAGAAGAGAAAAAAAAAGAAAAAAAAGAAATTTCATGATAAATTCCATTTCCTCCATTCAAAAATTTCTCTTCTTATGCCAAATTTTATGAAATCCCCCTTAGCCAATTATTATTGTTCTAGTTTTAGTTGAAAATTATGGAGAGAGCAATATTTAGTAATTTACTTTTCCTTAAGTTTCTTTTAAGGTAGAGTTCTTATAATTTTAATCTAATTTAGTTTTATAATTTCTACAATATTGTAAACTAATTAATTTTCTCGAGAAGTCTTCGCCTAAACATTTTTCCCTCTTTTCAAATCATCATCATAATTTAGGACTTAACTCCCCCTTGAATTTACTCTTAACTTAACTTTTGGTAAATGAAATTTTAGTTTAAAATTAAAAAAATTTTAAGGATGTCTTATAAATTATGTCTCACACTTTTGCTCTGGAATAGCAAAACCTCAAGTATGGGGGTATTTGATAAGTAGTATTTTTATAACTTTTTAATAGAAAATTTTGTAAATATTTAATATGAATTTTCCAATTTTAGGTTATAAGTAGTTCTTTTTGTAATTTTGATTCTAACTTAGCTTAATTTCAATATTTGCAGAATTTTGGGACAAATCGGGAAAAATAGCATGTCACGCCCTCGGTCACGCCCGTGACCAAGGGCGTGTAACCTGAAGATCAGTCCAGAATCGATGTCATGCTGTTTGAACCAGTCCACACCAAGTCACGCCCCAGGTCACGCCCATGACCCAAAGTCACGCCCGTGACCGGGGGCGTGTAATCTTAGAATCTTCCACGTAGAGCTGCCGTCGAGACGTGGAGCTGCAGTCGAGAAGTCAATTTGAGTCACGCCCGTGACCCACATGTCACGGCCGTGACTTGCCCGCGTGATCTCTGCTTCGCCGCCGCGCCAAATTCCATCCCACGCCGCATTTAATGCAGCCGTCCAAAGTCACGGCCGTGACCCGACATGTCACGCCCGTGACATGTCACTTTTCGCCGCGCCGTCCAGAAAGCCCACGCCGCTGTCGGATTCGATGTGAATAGTGCAGTCACGCCCTTGGTCACGCCCGTGACCGAGGGCGTGTAATCTGAAATTTTTTCCTATAAATTCAGAGGTTCTCCTTGAGTCCAGGGTTCAGAATTTTGGAGTGGGGGAGGTGCTGCTGGAGCCAATCCTGAGTATTTTTCACTTTCATGTTCATGTTCATGTTTCTTTCCTTTCATGTTCTCTTCTTTTTCTCATGCAATATACTAACTTTCTTTGAATGCAATAGCCTAGTTTAAGTTTGTAACTTTATTTCTTCTAGCTTGCAATCTCCTTTCTTAAGGTTTGTAATAGTTTTCATTTAAATAAAAATTAGTTTGCTCTCTTTATTTGCCTTCCCCCTCCTTAGCTAATTTTTCTTATTAAGGAATTTCATTTTTCTTTCTCTTCCCCCTCCACCATGATTAACTAATCCTCATTAGTACTCGATCAAAATGATCCGAGGATGAGATGGACAAGTTATGATTTTCTAAAGTTTTCTTTTTCCATTTTTATAAACGCTTGAATTACCCTTGATTTTTAATTAGTGAGGCCATATTATCGATGTATGGTTTTTTGCTTATGTTTTCATACTTAGTTAGTCGAGAGGCTCAAGGTATGAATCGATCACTCAAGGGTAAAGAGAGTTGCACGCACCCCTCGAGAGAGGATGACGTAAATCTCACGGATTGGAGTCAAATCCAATAGCGGGGTTCACTTCGTAAAGCAAGTTTTAGGTAATCGATTATAGGACGAGAGTCCGGTTAATTTTTCCTAAACTTAGTTGGGCATTAACCTCGAGAGAGGCATGTTCGAGCTTCGGGAACCTCCACGGTCAAGTTGTTCAATTTAAACGGAATTAGATTTAATTTCTTTTCGCTTGTCTATTCTCACTCCAAGGTGACTTTTGATTGAGTACTAGATTCTTTTATCATCATCTAAACTCTAAATCTAGCTTGCAATTTCTCTTTTTCTAGCCAAGTAATTAAAACCCCAAAGTATCGTTAGGTAAGATAATAGCGACTTTCCTCAAAGTAGAAGTAATCAACGCGCCCCGTGGAATACGACCTTGGTATTTCTTAATATTCTATACTATAGACGATAAGGTACACTTACCTTTATCGGATATAGTTTTGGAGAAAATCCCAAACCTTCACTAAATTTCAAAACCAAAAAATCTGTATCAAGTTTTTGGCGTTGTTGCCGGGGACTTTGCGTAGATATTTTGAAAAGAGGATAGCTATTAATTTTATCATGCTTTTTTTTTATTTTATTTTGCTTTTTCTAAATTTCAAAAAGAAAAAAAATTTAGTTTTTCTTCTTCCTTTCTTCTCTTTTTAGTGTATGACCCGAGGTAGCACTTCGATTCTTCCTTTTGATCCGGAGATCGAGCGAACCCTTTTGAGGCACCGCCGTTCTCGTGATCAGGGAAATCAAATCGAATCTGAAGAGTCGATCGGGGACACTAACACAGCGAATATGAATCATAATCTTAATCCTCCTAATCTTAACGAGCCAAATCCTGATGAGGACGCGCAACGGACCATGTCTTATTATACGCGGCCGAATTTGGAAGGCACGCAATCGAGTATTGTTCGCCCCACGGTGGCGAACAATAATTTTGAGATCAAGTCCAGCATCATACAAATGGTGCAACAATCGGTGACCTTTGATGGTCAACCAGACGAGGATCCTAATTCGCATATCTCTTACTTTCTTGAAATTTGCGACACTTTTAAGATCAATGGCGTCACCGATGACGCCATTCGATTACGTCTTAGACTACAAACCTTATAGGTGACTTAGACTACAAACCGGACGAGGATCCTATTCACCCCCCCCCCCCCCTCTAGGTGACTTAGACTACAAACCTTATATTCTTTCAGATCACTCTTCGCTTAGTGAGCTCGCCGACTTCAATCCGACCAGGAGATCGCCACTCCTCCAAGAAGCCGCGCGATCATGACATCCCGCACGATCATGACGCCCACCACCAGTGTTCGCATATACGAGACCTCCTCCAGAGACCGCGAACACAACCAAGTCGACTAAGGCAACAACCCGCCAAACCGACCAACACCAGCAGATCGCCAAGGGACCAGCTTATGCGAACACAAAAGGGAGACCACGCGACTAAGAAAACCTTAGTCGGCGCGCACCATCAAGAACCCGGACAGTCATCAGACCGGACTGCCAGATGCCAGAACAACAACCCTGTACGGTTAACAGCTTAACCCGCACAGTACTAAAACATCTCGCCACATGGTCACACGAACCAGACCGCGCGACCTCAGCTCGGCAGCCTTGGACAGAGAGAACGGCGGTCATGCCGAATAAGACTGCGGCTAGACGGAATAGGTCAGACCGCAGAGGAGACCGCGAGATCGCGCAGTTAGACCAGACCGCGCGACCACCTCCCAGACAGCCAACTTCACACTCCAACATTTTCAACAGTATTCTCGTAGCTTACCTTCCATTAGCAATTTCTCCACAAGCTTGCGAAGAGCTCGACATCCTTCTGTATCTTGAACAACACTCATGTGGTATTGACAAAAAGTCCTTGTGACAGCTCCTATGACCAGGTCGTAGGAGGGAGGGTCTCATGGAATTAGGCTCCTTCTCGATAATTTGAAGAACTTCCATAGAGATAATTAAATTTGTATACTCCTTTTGAGATCCAATTTGCATGTATGTGCGAGGAGGAGCGTATGGATCTGGTTATTTTGATTGTTGGAGATATCGAGGCGTAGATGAATGCCCACGTTAAGAATATATTTCATGTTGAGATATCATGAGGTTGGGATCTTGACTGCATCCCGATAAATGGTTGCCATAATCAATAGGAGGGCAACTATGAAGAGACTTCTCCTTTTGCTGACGTATCATTTGAGAAAGAGATGAGATGAAATCCGAGTTTTCATTCTTCCCTTTGATGAGGTTGTTAGCTCTACTAATGAGGTCTTCATAAGACTTATATGGATCATGATTCACTTCAAAGCTAAACGATCCTTGTTGGAGGCCTCATGTTAAGGCCACTTGATACATGCTCTGATCAACATCCACGATGTCCAGAATTTCTATTTGGAATCGATCAACGAAGTGAGCAAGTGTGTAAGACCCCATTTTTTTTCTTTCCAAACACCGGGTCTTAGGCCCAGAACCGCCGTTTTGCGGTGACACCTTCACTCGGAAAGGTCGCCACTACAAAACGCCGATCCTGCCGGCCAAATCGATCACAAAGAAAAGTGCATTAAAGAAGGCAAGTCCACAAAATCAACATGAAATATAAATCCATAAAGGTAAATGTCCATAGAGAATAACTGAATAAAAGATAACAAGGGTTACAATAATAAAGGGCTCATGCTCTGTACATCAAAACCTCACTACAAGATCACTCGCGGAAGCTAACTACTAAACACTCACAGATCCTGAAACTGGAGCTCCTGTACCACACTAGCCCGCCTCCATCTGCACCGGCCTCTGATGTTGTTGCGTCTCCTCGATCCCCTAAAATGATATGGTCCACCGACCGTTAGTCAAAAAGACTAAGCCTTATGTTCCCCACCCCACCCCCAATGGCTCCTAGGCACCGTGCGGGAGGATGAAGCGGAGGACAGCAAGGGGTATAACAAAGATCAGGTGACAATGGATAATCTACAGGAAGAGTTCTACCACTACCCAAGTATATATACATAAATGAAACAGTTAATAAGCACAGCAAGAGCAGCTAAGAAATAAGTAAAGTGCAGTAAATAAAGACATGTATATAATAGAAAAGTAACCATTGATTTATAGGAATGCACATGCAAACCTATAGACAAAGGGGTCGTTTAGCAAGGCCTATCGTATAAGAAGTCCCATAACCGACTTATACGATAGGGGTAGGGGTTGAAATGCAATGTTTATGCCATGACATGCAGAGTTATGCAGTTTATGCTATGTTCATACAGGTGCAACTCACCCACTTCGACTCTATGCGCATAGACCTTTAGTTCCCCCTTTTTGGAGCTAGCTAGACTCCCAGGATACTCCCGTAGTGGCAAACGGAAGCGGTGGGTTGGGCCTCGCCCGCCTCTAGGTTGGTATTCACACTACCTAACCTAGACCTATCGTACGCCTCAACGCAAAACCGCGGAGCATCTGCGTACTATTACTGGCTGGACCACCAGACTTTTAAGGCTAAGTGCAAATTCCACACTTGCCGAGTCAACGTATTGACGTCGGTGTGAACGATCGTCCAATACCGAAGACCCACCACCTTCATGCACATGCAACATGTTCTACTATATCCCGAGCCATAAAATCCCCGGGCTAACTTGCCCGTCATCATAACCTTCCGAGCCACCGGCTCGCCGGACCAACCCGTCCGCACCAACAACATTACTGAGCCACAAGCTCACCAGACTAACTAGTCTGCTGCTACAACCACCGAGCCTACCGCTCGTACAACCAAACCAACTAACCTCCCGTAACTACGGGGTGCGCGTGTGTGCGTTATTAAGTTCATCTTGTACATCAACTTATCCCTACAATTTATGGTTAATCTTGGACTTCCCGAGGATTACCCTGTAAGGGGCTCGCTACGGTACTAGGAACTATAATGAGATGACACCCCAAAGTTCTCTTTCTCAAGACACTTAGTGTTGTTGGTATCTACCCATAAGATTACCCCCTCCTTGTTATTACACTTGAGTTAAACCTAAGTGCTTTATGATACGCTAGGGAAAAGACGATCCTTCGTCAATCTCAAGGACAACCTTACCCTTAACCCAACAAGTACACTTTCCTCACATACACTTCCTGGAGTGGACTTCTAACTATCTGATCATCCCATGTGCACCATCTTCACACCATTTCCACCTTGTAGGTCACTAAAAATCTAAGTTTCACAGTTTTACTAAACGCAGACCAAACTAACTATATGACGTTCACAACTAGAGGTACTCCAAATATTCATCCAACTGACCCAAGCTATTTACTGGAGGTCTATCATGATGTTATAAGACTAATTCCAGAGAATCATATTTTTCCTAATTAATTATTATTTATTTTAATTTCTCCAAATATTTGCCAAGTATGAAAATGAACTTGAGGTATAAGGAATTCTTATGATATGGCTCTCCAAATATTATGATAAATCTATGATGACTAAATAACAACAAATACAATATATCATATTTTTACAGTAAGAAATTGTCCTCTATTTTTATTATTTGTCATCTATCCAAACTTGTAGATTTATGAAGGAACAACCAAAAATATCTACACCAAAATTATGGGAAAAATACCAAGCTCTTGTATTCATCAGAAAAGTCTACTGACTAAGTTTCAGGATTTATAAAAATCATTTTCTTACTTAAATAAATACTTTAAGAAAACATCAAATAAGATAAGTTGTGAAGTAGCCTACTGAGTTAAGTCTTCAAAAATTCTATAAAAATTCACAGAGGTTTCTAATGTTCTGAAATGTCCTATCACCAATTTGCACAATTTATCAAAGAGTAATGGCCCCTCAATTATTTTTCTTAAGCCTAAGACAAAATAAATGCCTTGTGAATGAAGTACTTGTTAAATCATTTAAATAATTACACAAAAATTACCAGAGGTGTATATCATGATATTAAGGACACTACCAAAGTTTCATAATCATCCAAGACCATTTAAGCATGCAAATTTCTCTTATAAAGAATTTCCCTAAAGGGATTATGACCTAATTCAAGGGAATAATTGCTCCTAAAATTCTTATAAAATTGACTAAGGCCTATTTATACCCTATGAACTTATCCACCAAGTTTCATAGCCATCAAGAGACTTTTGACCACATGGCCTTCACAAGATTCTAAATGCACACCTAGGAATAAAACAAGTGTTCTAGGGCTTAATCACCTCTACACCACCCCAAACCACTCATGGGAATACTTTAGGTGATCCTAAACTAGTGGACAAGGTTCCATCTCATGGTGAGCAGATTTGACCACAATACCCCAAGATAAACATCATGCCCTAATTTTGACCTAATTATACCCAACTTAGGTTAACCAATTTCCAAACTAAATCAGTCCCAATTGGGCTGAAATTTTTACCAGGGTCATGTGATGACCCTAAGAAGTACGCACCAAAATTTGGAGGGCATTGGAGGTCATTTGACCCCAATAATTAATTATTATATGATTTATGAAATTATTACAAAAACCTTAGAAAAATGTTCTCCTAAAATTCCCATCTTTGGATATGATGTGTGTGTAGGTATAAGTAGACTATGTTTCAAATCTCAAGTCCATATCATTTCCCGATCAAAAGTTATTCAAGAAATGGTGGCTGTCCTACACTAGGGACCAACCCCACCAAAATGGACCTACAGGGAGCTACAGAACTCCTTTTGAGGTGAAATCAATTTTAAAATAAAGTAGACTCCAAGGGATACAACTTTGGTGTTGACCACTTTTTCTGTAGAGTGGCCTAAGTATTTTCTATAATTAAATCTAGGTACAACAATACTTGTGACAGAAAATACAAATATCAATTAAACTAATTACCAGATCTGTGCACAGATCTTAAAGAAAAATCGTGGGGCAGCTGGTCATCTTCCTCCTCCAGCCAAGGGTGGAGATTTACCCGACCTGTAGCCTATCTACCATGGTTTTCCCGGCCACCCACGCCCCTCCCCGGCTGGCCAATGCCGCCACCACCACCTTCCTTGAGGTGGTGGCCGGCGATGGGAGGTGTTGGCCGGCCGGTGGTGGCCAGACCCGGTGGTTTTGGCAAGAAGAAAATCTCCAATAAAAGGAGAATTCGGCCATGAAGATGGAGGACCAATTGGCCCCAATCCCTGCCGATTTTTGAAGTAGATCTACCCACTAGAGAAGAGGAGAAGAACCAGACCTTCTTAGAGCCTTGAAGCCTTGTCGTTTGGCCCACCACCATGGCCAACCTTGGAGCTTGGAAGCCATGCCGATCCGAGCCTCCACTGCAGGATTCCTTCTGAAAAGTTGGGGGTTTCACTCCTCTCAATCTTTTGAAGGTGACAGAGAGATTAATCGAGGGAGAGGGAGGGTTATACCTTGAATTCCATTAATGGCCGTCAAAGGGGAATTTCGGCCATGGTAAAAACCTCCCAAATCAGCCCCCATGTGGGCTGGAAAACCCCCTACACTTTTTGTAACAGCCAGAGGAGATGAATCCCCATCAATTGGGAGATCAATTGACCTCCCTTGGCCATGAATGCCATTACTCCTCTCTTTCTCTCTCCACCATTTTGGGGAAAATGAGACTTTCTCTCTCCTGGCCGAATTTCTTGAAATTGAATGGCAATTTCAGTAATTCCCAACCCCATTAGGTGGTGGACCACCTCAATTGAGTCTAGCCCAAGTGGATTGGGTTTGATTAGGTCAAAATAGGTCATTTTGACCTAAATTTAGGGTGGAGTTGACTTTGGTCAATTTTACCTCTTTGGTTGACCCCAATGGGTGCTTGGTGCTCTAAGGGGACCCTTAAATGGTTAGGTATGCTATGGTGGGGTCAAAGGGTCAAGGTGAGGCCCTTAAGTCCAACCATATGCTTGTTAACTAGAAATTGCTATTTGCAGACCACTGTGGTTTCCTTCTTCTTGGCTAAGGCCAAGTGGTCTCTTCAAGCTTCCTAGGGTTTTGTCATGACAAAACCACTCTAGGGGTCTAGTTTTTTGGGGGATGTTACAAAGTGTCTAATTGTTTCATTGCTTGATCTGAAAGAGAGTTGCTGGGTCTTTCTTTCGCTTCCTCGAGGTAGCAAACCTCAAGAGAAGCTCTCTCCGAAGGTCCGCGAAGTAGAACACCGATTGAGAGGGAAGCTCGAAAAACCATTCTCTAGCATAACCATCGAAGGTTGTAACTAACAATTTACACTTGATCCCATCCGAGACATTCCTCAAAGAGATAACAAATTCAAAATCTTGAAGATGGCTGATAGGGTCTTCTCTTCCAGTGAAGACATGAAGATGGGGCTCTGTAAACCCATTAGGAACATGCTCCCAACGAACTTGATCTGAGAAGGGAGAAGGATTTTGCTCTTCTTCTAAGGGAATGTTTGTTCTCCAAAAACTTGATAAGCGTAAGAACTCATTTTCACTTTAAGGGGTTGAGTCTCACACCTTCTCTGCCACTACTGTTCACCGATTACCCAAGATCTGAAGGTCGCGTGTTCGTTCTGTTGGCACCAAAAATATCCCAAGCCCACACTTGCTCAAGCTAAAGGGTGATGAGGTAACTGTTGAGTAGCCGATTACTTTGAGTCATGAGTGAAGGAATGAGAGAGGGAGAGAAGAGATGGTCGTGAGCATGCGGCGAGACCAGATCTACCCGCCCCGACGAATGCCTCTCTTGCGGCGGGCAATACTATTGATATAAGATTTGTATTACAACTGAGATTACATTCAGATACATGAATAAAATAGTACAAAGCTTGGAGAGAAGAGCTAGTGGTTAGGGAAGAGGTCGCCCAGGTCTCCCTGTTCGCTTATAGAGGCCGTCTGAGCACAAGCTGAGATAGCAGTTGGAGGCAAAAGAGTGGTTGTCTTCTAGCCGCAGTTACCACTGGCGGCATGTCTTACCGCATGCAATAGCCGATGAGACCGTTGAGGTTGCCTTCTGCTACCTGCGTACTTCCCTGAAGGTGCCGAGAACCAGGCCGCTGAGGTCGCTGAGGTTGCTGAGGTGCTGACGTTACTGAGGGTGTCGAGGGCCTGTCCGCCAAGTCTAGCCACTTGGAGCTAGCCACAGAAGCTACCGAGGTCGCCTGCTAACTATAGATTGCACTGAAGGTCGCCGAGGAACTGATCTTGAAGCCTTGCCGCACTACCGTCGGCGGTAGACTTACCGTCGGTCTCTAGCCGATGAGGTTTCCTGCTAATTGCAGACTGCACTGGAGGCCTTGCGGCCTTGTCACCGAATCTAGCTGCATTACCGTTGGCGATAAATATTACCGTCGGGCGCTTGCTGCAGAGACCTCCGAGATCACCTTCTGCTACCTGCAGACTTCCCTGGAGGTGCCGAGAACCATACCGCCAAGTCTAGTCGCGGTTGTCGCTGGGGTTGCTAGCCGCTAAAGCCAATGAGGTCGACTTCTAACCGTAGCCGGCACTGGAGGTCGCTGGCAACCTGGCCGCAGGAGCTTGCCGACTTATCGCCGACAGTAAGGCTTACCGTCGGGCGCTAGTCGCTGAGGTCGCCAGGTACCTGCATCTTGCTGCTGTCCTGTGATTAGGCTAACCGCGGAGATCTAGCCGCTGAAGTCGTCGCTGAGGCTAACCGCGACTTGTTAACTCCAAGTTTGGCTCCTCGACTCCCGCATGCTCTGAGAGAGAATTGAGCCCCTATTTATAGGCTCGAGGCAGGAAATTTTCGGAATTAGGCTACCGTGACGCGGTGGTACTACTGCCGACGATAAGGCGGTCACGACGGCTACTGACATGCTGACCGCGACTTCTTCGGGAGAAGACTCCTGCGACTAGGAAAATGGGCTACCATGAGGCAGTAGTGCTACCGCCCACGGTAACTCGGTTAACCAAAGGGTTAACCGCAACCACCAAGAGGGGAGGTCCCTGCGATCACTGCGGTTAGGAAAGATGGTCTGACCGCCTGACACCTGAATCAGTCGCCTTATAAGGATCACTGATTTCTAAGTAAATAGAGAGGTATTTTTCTTAAGCAACAAGACAACAACATGAACATTTTTTCCGCATGGCTTTTATATTTCAGGCACTGTATTTCAAATTTTCGAAAGAGGACATGTTCACAATCTTATTACTCAATGACCGAGATCTTACTCCTAAGACAAGAATCCAAAAATCTGAAATAAAATGTTGGGGTGAGTTTGCACAAAAAGCCGAAAAGCGGATCTTGGGCTAGATAGGCGAACCCTAGCTTGATCCTTGCCTCGTAGTGCGAGCCGGCCCGCCAAACACTTGATGTAACCGCTTCCGAATCGTTGGCTTCCGTTCTCTCGGTCAACCCTCTTCGCCCCCAACGCGTTTTTAGGCGCGTGTCCCCTCTCTTTTGATTTCTATTGCAAGTCTACGTTCTCTTCTTAAAATTCTCCGTGTACAGATCTGATTTCCATGTTCTGAATCATTAGATCTATTTCTTCTCTTCTTTTTCTCTGTACCTCCCCACAATTTACGCTAGAGGTTGTACTGAGACAGGCTTAATTTCCCCGTGCGAGGGTTTAGAAGATCGGCGTTTGGTTATATATATTATAAAATCCGGTTCCTGATTTTAGGGCCCAGTCACGAGTTTGATTCCAATCTTATGATGGTTTAGGGTTTACTAATTTGATTTAAGGGGTGTTCAGACCGAAGTTTTTCTTTCTGTTGAATTTTGGCTAATGTATCTTGTTTGAAGAGACATCTTCAAGCATACTCCGGCCTTCAACGGTTTCTATGGGCTGTATTTCCTCGAAGCAGATCGAACGAGGCAATCTATTCAGCGGCAGGAGAAGGCAGTCCTTGAAGAGATTGGTTGCCTCTTCTGAAGGAGACGACACAGTTGTATTTGATGTGGATGCAAGGTTGGGTAGGGAATCTATTGACGGAGGAAGGGTAAGACTGATCCCGGAACCAAAAGAGAACGACCTCAACTTGGCTCCCGCTCCCCTCCCAGTTGAGAATGGAATCGTGAAAGCAGGAACTTCTTCTGACAGTACTGAAAAATCTAGAGTCCAAGAGAGATTGATTAGCCATGACGGGAGAGCGTCCCAGGCTAATCTGAGTTCAGTTGTGGGGGATGACGACGATAAGCAGCAGCAGCAACAACAAAATCTGTTTAGACTGACAAATGGGGTTCTTACTGAGCATGAAGCAGCTGGTTGGCCATCCTGGCTTACGAAGGTTGCAGGGGAAGCAGTGAAAGGCTGGCTGCCTAGGAAACTTGATTCCTTCAGCAATATGGAGAAGGTTATCCTTTAGTTTTATGCATAAGCTAGTGATTAATTTCTGAATATTTGCTTAATGCCAATTTTCAAGTTTTAAAAATCTGTGTTCTTCTTTCTTATTTTTTGTGTGGTGAAATTGGGCTCTATCCAACTCAGCAGATGAACAATTTTCCAAGAAAGAGGCTTCAATCCGAACTGCCTATCAAACATGAAAAGTGAACACGTTACAGTGAACCTTAAATTGAGCTGCAAACCAAACCAATCATGTATATTAGGAGATGACCAATTGAGCTAAACATGAAGGACCCAGCTCTACCCACTGAATGGTACTCAAACTAACCATGGAAACAAAGGGCCCATCCAGGAGGCCACACACAATGATATGAAGAAAGCTCATCGCACTAGTGCTCTACGAACGATCTGTCTTTTTTTCTTCATGGACAATGTTTAGTTTTGAATCTTAATTTTCTTATCCATCAACTTAATGAGTGACGAAGGAGTGTATGCTCCTTTACCAATGATTTCATCATTCTAGAGGTGACTGGAGAAGCGGGGGATGTGGGTTTGACTTGTTAGGAGAGAGATGACAAATCAGGTACGATATGATGCATCCAACCAAATGATAGAGGAGCAAAAAAAGACTTATGGAGGGGCAATTTAAGAGATGCCCTCTGTAAACTTGTGCTTGTGCCGACATGCAAATATAGTATTGAAATGTACTCCTCAGTAGAGAGGAATTAACAATCTTGTGCTTGCTCAAATGAGCTCAACAAGACTATAGAGGGAGTGTAATTCCCTAATCTGGTTTTACACATGTCATGGACGGTGGACCCGACTGATGCTCACCACACATTAAAGAACCTCTTTAGCATGTATAAGTAATAGTATCACAAAATCCATTCACAATTATGCTAAGCTTGGAAGAGGTGAGTGTAATCCTCGCATCGTTAGGGTCCAACATCATCAGATAGCAGAATACTCTTCTCTCTAGCTATGAAAAGAGAGGGTGGGGCTAGGTGTGAAGGAGAGATAGAAGGAAAATGGATTGGACCTTGATGCATTCATATTTGCATCTAGGCTGTTCGCAAATCAAATAGTTCGTGAATAATTCATGAATAGATTGGTGAAGATTCGTTTTTTATCGAATTCGAATCCAAATTTGGATTCGAGTGGTACTTGAATCCGAATAATATTACCTCTATTGGCAAGATTTGTGAATACTAGCAATATATATATTTAAGTAAACTTTATCTGTGCTGTATAATAAAATAGTTGGCGGGGGAACATTGATTTGTCCGTCATGGATAGGCGGGCGGATTGTCGGTCACGACGACGTGTTTTTACCAAGCCTCGATCGACCCCATATTGTTTTTTTTTTCAGGGTCCGATGGCGATCGAGCCACAAATTGTTTTTTTCTCAGGGCTCGATCGGTGATCGGCTAAGTTATCAAAGACGCAAGGCGCACCGAGGCGCAAAGGGATCCTGGAGCCTAGGCGCAAGGTGCAAGGAGCAGGCGCGCGCCTGAGGCACGCGAGGCGCATAAATGAATTGGGTGCCCAATTCACTGAAATCAGCGAATTGGGCACCCAATTCACTGAAATCAGCGAATTGGGCACCCAATTCACTGAAATCAGCGAATTGGGCACCCAATTCACTGAAAATCAGCGAATTGGGCACCCAATTCACTGAAAATCAGCGAATTGGATTTTCAGCGAATTGGGCACCCAATTCATTTATGCCCAATTCACTGAAAATCAGCGAATTGGGCACCCAATTCATTGAAAATCAGCGAATTGGGCACCCAATTCGCTGATTTTCAGTGAATTGGGTGCCCAATTCGCTGATTTTCAGTGAATTGGGCATAAATGAATTGGGTGCCCAATTCGCTGAAAATCAGCGAATTGGGCACCCAATTCGCTGAAAATCAGCGAATTGGGCACCCAATTCGCTGAAAATCAGCGAATTGGGTGCCCAATTCGGTGATTTTCAGTGAATTTGACACTCAATTCACTGAAAATCGGTGAATTGGATGCCCAAGTGCGCCTAGGTGTGCCTCGGGTGCGTCTGAGATCATGTTTTTGCCCCCTCCCAAAAAAACAGGTTGAAGAATACATCTTGAAAAGCCCAGGCGCGCCTTTGGGCGCCTGGGAGTTGGTAAGGCGCGCGCCTGGGCACGCCTGAGGCGCGCCTGAGGCGCGCCTGAGGCGCGCCTGAGGCACGTCGCCCGCCTCTGCTTTGCAGAGGCGCTGGGCGCTGGCCGGTGCGCCTGGTGCGCCCGGCGCCTCAGGCGCGCCTAGGCGCGCGCCTTGATAACGTAGGTGATCAGGC
The DNA here is from genome assembly GCA_033032865.1 of Dactylorhiza incarnata. NCBI lineage: Eukaryota > Viridiplantae > Streptophyta > Magnoliopsida > Asparagales > Orchidaceae > Dactylorhiza > Dactylorhiza incarnata. The sequence continues at coordinate 30,874,707 of JAWHQI010000003.1, read as the reverse complement.
CCCAAATGTTCTTTTGTTTTTTGAATTTTTTGTTTTGATTTTCTTCTTATCCAAGCTCGAACCCAATCTGGATTTCGGGACGAATCCGAATTCAAATTTTCGATTGAATCTGAATTTCTGATTTCTATGACAAATTTGGATTCGATCGAAGATCTATTCGATTTGATTTGGTTTGTGAATACCCTATAGTTGCACTTGCACCTGATGTGATGATGAATGTGATGCAAATTCTAAAGGCAACTTAAACATGACACTAGATTCAACATAGCAAATTTACAGTGCTACCTACAAAAGACTAGATATTTCCTTCAGCAGTGCAATGCATTTGTTGATAGACAAGCCTAAAATAATTAATACAAACCAAAATAACAAATTAGGTGCTTGTGACAAAAGCTAATTCTATAGAAAAAACAAAAGAAAATAAATACTACAATTATAACACAACAACACTCAAGTCTTTATCCCACTATAGTGGGGTCGGCTATATGGATTCTTTGTCTCCATTGTGCCATATCTTTAGTCATAATCTCACTAATGCCTAACTACATCATGTATTTCTTTATAGTTTCATTCCAAGTCTTTATTGGTCTACCCCTCCCCTGCTTAACATGTCTACTGACTAAACTCTCACAACACCTAATAGGTGCGTCTAATGGTCTCCTTTGTACTTGTCCAACCATCTTAGTCGAGCTTCTCGCATCTTCTCCGCGATTGGTGCCACTCCTGTCTTATCCCTGATACATTCATTCCTAATTTTATCCAGCATCGTGTGTCCACACATCCACCTAAGCATTCTCATTTCCATAACTCTCATTTCTTGCTCATGTACACAATTCACCGCCCAACACTCAGAACCATAAAGCATCACTAGTCTAATTGCAGTAGGGTAAAACTTGCCTTTAAGTTTTAATGGTACTTTACGACTACATAAGATCCCTGACGCGCCCTCCACTTCAACCAACCTGCATGGATTCTATGTATCACATTTTTATCAACACATCCATCTTTTTAAACTATCGATCCAAGATATTTAAAGCACCTGCGGAAAATATCTTGATCACCCAACTTAATAACGAAGTCATCCGTCCTTCTTGCACTGCTAAATTTAAGTTCCATATACTCCATCTTTGCCCTGCTCAACCTAAAACCCTTCTTTTCTAAAGTGCCTCGCCAAGATTCAAGTTTCACGTTTATATCCTCGCGCGTCTCATCGACCAAAACGATATCATCCGCGAACAATAAACACCAAGGTATTGCTTATTGCATATGTCCGGTGAGCTCATCTAAGATAAGGGTAAAGAGATAAGGGCTTAAAGCTGAACCTTAAAGAAAATAAATACTATTTCAACAAAATACATCAACTAAATTTCCTTCAAAAACTAAGTTGAATACTCTAGACAGAGGCAAAACAAAAAATTTAAGAAAGATCTCTTCAGGTATGAAAGAGTAAGGTAAGATGATCGGTGGAATGTCTGGTCGAAGGCCCAATGGAAGACGTGAGACTTGCGCAAACGGTGTAAAGGCGCTGACAGATCACAAGGAGATGGATGTGGTGACGTGGTAGAAGAGGTCGGGTGGCGTTGAAATCCGTAGTGAGGTGAAGGAGGATGATGATCTCAGAAGAAGTGAGAGAGGAAAATAAGTGGAAGAGGGGGAAGAGAATGCATGATTCTCCTGGGTAAGATTGAAGTGGAATTAGGTTTTTTCTGCGTCTCCTGCTTTTTTTTCTTTGGCCTGTGTCGATTTTATATCTTACAGGAGAAAGGCTAAAGTTCACACGTAAGATTTTGGATGGGTTAATGTGCCGAAAGCTTATATGAAATTTCAAGCAGTCGGGGTTAACTTGCTGAGACTCTCAAAGTTTTACAAAACCAGTCATGTGGAAGTCAAGGTGTTGACCGGAATCTTTCTTCTTTTACATTCTTTTGTTTTTTTCTAAAACAAAAAATTTAATTACCTTTTTAATAAGATAACTTCTAATCAGAATAAAGTATATGTAGACCAAGGTTGTGAGAATCGGACCAGACATTGAACCGGATGATCAAAATATTCAAGGTCCAACCAGCCCAAGCAGCTTGACCGGGGTTAAACCCTGAATACATATACAAAGTATTTAAAATAATGATAAATTATAATTTGCCACATTAAACGGTGTGATCCTGCTGGCCGTGTGATCCTGTTGGCCATCCTGCTGGCCAAACAAAAGCCCTATCCACTGCAGGAAGGCCTGTGCTACCCGGCTCGTAGGAACGTAGAGAAGGTGGCGGCCGCCCGTAGACGACTTCAAACGGTGTGATCCTGCTGGCCGTGTGATACAAAGTATTATAGCAATACTCCGCCCAATGTAACCATCGCGTCCAAGAGCGGGGTTCATCCATAACGAAGCAACGGAGGTATGTCTCAACCCCCCGATTGAGGACTTCTGTTTGGCCATCGGTCTGCGGATGATTCGCAGTGCTCATGCGTAACCTCATGCCCTGTAGCCGGAAAAGTTCCTGCCAAAAGTTGCTGATGGAGACTGGATCGCGATCAGAGATGATCGAACTAGGGAGACCATGTAGGCGAACCACCTCCCGTGCAAAAAGATCGGCCACTGTCTCCGCGGAGTACGGATGGCTGAGAGCTAGAAAGTGGCCGTACTTGGACAGCTTATCCACTATGACCAAGATCACCGACTTACCCTGCAACCGGGGAAAGCCATCAATGAAATCCATCGAGACCGTCTCCCACACCGGCTGAGGAATCTCCAAGGGTGTGAGCAGCCCTGCTGGTGAGGTCGTCTCATACTCTGACGCTGGCACACGTCACACTGCTGCACAAAACGCTGCGCGTCCCTGCGTAACCCCTTCCAAAAGACATTGGCCTGAAGTCGCTGTAGCGTACGAAGCACCCCAACATGGCCTCCGGTCGGTGACGAGTGGAACTCCTGTAACATGACCTCCTTCCAGGTGGAAGAGGCGGGAATGACCACCCTCCCTCGGTAGTACAGATGTCCTCCAATCAGCTGGTAACTCGGAGGAGTAGGTTGGCCCTGTAACAGGGCCTCAACAATAGGCTGGAGCTCCTGATCTGCGGCGATCTCCCTCTGAATGTCATCCAGTGACTCGATCAATGGTCCCGAAAGGTAGAAGATGGTGCTCTCCGGTAGGCGGGACAAGGCATCGACCACCAAATTTTCCTTGCCCTGCTTGTACACAATCTCATAATCATACCCCAGCAGCTTGGTCAGCCACTTCTGCTGGAGAGGGGATGCCAGCCTCTGATCCAGAAAGTGCTTTAGGCTCTGGTGATCGGTGCGAACTTTAAAATGGTGGCCCAGCAGGTACGGGCGCCAAAGAGTCACGACATGTAAGATCGCCAGCATCTCCTTCTCGTACGTGGAGAGGCCCAACGTCCGACGAGCCAAAGGCCTTGCTGAAGTAAGCCAGTGGCCGCCCCTCCTGCATCAAAACCGCCCCAATGCCAACTCCCGAGGCATCAGTCTCCAACACGAACTCTTTACTGAAATCCGGTAGGGCGAGCACCGGCGTGGTCGTCAAAGCCTCCTTGAGAGCGGAGAAGGCCTGCTCTGCTTCATCATGCCATGTAAAGGACTCCTTGTGGAGGAGCTGGGTAAGAGGTCGAGCCAGCTTACCATAGTCCTTTACAAATCTCCGATAGTATCCAGTAAGGCCCAGGAAGCCTCGTAGTGCCCGCACTGTAGTCGGTTGCGGCCACGACACCATGCTCTCTATCTTCTTTGGGTCCGCCCTGACCCCCTGAGCCGACACCAGATGGCCCAAGTACTCCACCTCGGGTTGTCCAAACGAGCACTTCGACAGCTTGGCGTAAAACTGATGCTGTCGCAGGATGGTAAAGACCTGTGCCACGTGCTCGATATGCTCCTCCCAACTCTGACTGTATATCAGAATATCATCGAAGAAAATGAGTACCGATCGCCGTAGGAGATGCCGAAAGGTCTCATTCATCACCTCCTGGAAGGTAGATGAGGCGTTGGATAGCCCAAAGGGCATCACCAAGAACTCGTAATGCCCATCATGCGTGCGAAACGCGGTCTTGTGGATGTCATCAGTCTTCATCCGTATCTGGTGGTAGCCGGACCGAAGGTCCAACTTGGTAAATAAGCTCGCCCCGTGCAGCTCATCCAGTAGCTCCTCGATCATAGGGATCGGAAACTTGTCCTTGATTGTAGAATCGTTCAAGTTGCGGTAATCCACGCAGAAACGCCCCGACCCGTCCTTCTTCTTCACCAAGATAATAGGGGAGGAGAAGGCACTGGTGCTCGGTCGTATGATACCGGTCGCCAACATCTACTTCACGCTCCTCTCGATCTCGGCCTTCTGGATGTACGGGTAGCGATAGAGCCTGACGTTTGGGGGTGCAGCCCCCTCTTTCAACTGTCTGGCATGATCCCTGAACCTGGGCGGGGGAAGGCCCCAAGGTTCCTGAAACACATCCTCAAACTGGGACAGAAGTGCCTGAATCTCCATCGGAATGAGCGGAGGATCTGCGTCTGACGTCGCTACTCCCACCACCATAGCCACAGGAGAGCCCTCAACCTCCAACCGCTACAGGCTCCGCAGAGATATTTCCTTCAGGGGGGAAGAACGTATTCCCCGAAGGCAGTAATCCTTCCCCAACTGGGAGAACTCCATAGTAAGATGAACCCAATCTATGGTGACCCGTTGTAGCTGAAGCAGCCACTGAACCCCCAGCACCATGTCCGAACCCCTAATCGGAAGTAAATACAGGTCCGTGATGCACACATAGCTCTGCATCCGGATTTCTGCTCCCTTCATCACCCCTTCGCACTTCAATTTGCTACCATCGGCCACCATGACTTGGAAAGCCGCATCCTTATCGATCGGTCTCCCCACCTTCACGGCAACTGCCGGGTTGATAAAATTGTGGGTACTCCCACTATCTATCAGGATGGTAACCCGCTCCCCGCCGATCAAACCTGTGAAACGGAGCGTCACCGGGGCTGATCCTCCCTACATGGCTTGTATAGACACCCCAAACTCTGTCAGGTCGAGTGCCTCTGTGTCGACACTCTCCAGCGGGTCCTCTTCCTCATCCTCCTCTTTCAGCATAAACACCTGAATCTTCTGGCAATCGTGTCCCCGTGTGTACTTCTCATCACAATTAAAGCACAGACCCTTCTCTTTCCGAGCCTGCATCTCCGGCCAAGTCAACTTAGTCACTGTGGGCCGAATAGTGGAAGGTGGGTCCCTCCGTCCCGCTATTGGAGCCGCGGGTGGCTTAGTCGCCGTTCGACTCCGCTGCCGGTTGAAACGCTCCTCCTGTATCCGGGCAATGCTAATGGCATGGCTCAGACTGCGCGGTAGGTAAGCATGGACCTCATCACGCAAATGGTCCTTCAGCCCTGAGATGAAACAACTCAGCATCGTCTGCTTCCCCCAAGAAACTCGGTTTGCCAGCTTTTCGAATTCCGTGCGATACTCGGTGACTGTTCCCCTCTGACGCAGTTTCTGGAGGGTGGCCTCCACGTCCTCATACTCCAAAGGCCCAAACCTAGCCGAGAAAGCCTCTATGAACTCGGCCGAAGGGGCATAGGTGCGCCCCCGCAGAAACCATTTCGTCCACTGATATGCGTCCTCCTCCAGATGGAAGGCTGCCAACTGCACCCACTGCGCCTCGGGTACTTCCTGGTATCTGAAAAACAGCTCGGCCTTTTGGATCCATTCGAGCGCGTCGCCTCCTCGGAACTTCGGAAAGTTCATTCGGGTTAGTTTGGGCTGCATGTGGGGCCGCTGATGTGCCCCGCCAAACACGGCTCCCTCCTGGCCCATCGGCCACTGTTGCTCTTGGACTCCCTGTTGTCCTCCCGGATTCCACCCCTGCGGCCTCACCTGCCCCATATTGGCATTCCCGTACCCCATGTTCGGAGCGACTGCTGGTGGAGGGGGGAAATTCCCGCCGCGTTCCCGTTTGGAGGGGGAAAAACTCCCGTTGCGCCTCCGAGTGGGACAGCATTTGCTCCGGTTGGTCGAAACAGTCCAAACCCTTGGCGGTCTCCACGGTTGCCCTGGCTGCTGTCCGGGCCCAAACTGGGCCGCCGCTGCTTGCCCAATTCCTCCTCCCTGCCTCAGCAACCCTCCTGGCCCTAGGGAGGTTGGGTCGAGTCCCCAGGTGGCTGCCGGGACCCCATTAAAGCCGCTGGGGCTCTGCAGCAGGCCGCCGGTTCCGCCAGGCTGCGGAAAAGCCCCGACGGGCTCCGTCCCCCTGCTGGGTCCCGTCCGGTGCCCCTCCGTCCCATCCCGTGCCCAGTAGTGGCCGCCGAAGGTGTTCCAGCCCTCCTGCATGCCGCCGGTGGAAGGAAGAGGCCGGCTTTGATTTTCGGCACCCCTACTGGCGTCGGGCTCTTCTCTGCCCCCGTTCCCAGTTCCGGAACCCCCTCCGGCGAGAAATTTGATGCTTCGGCGTCGGCGTCGTCTCCCGTTGTCGCTTTCCCCTTCAGATTTTGCAAAAGGAGGGATTTTAACTCCTCCATCCGTGCTTCGAAGCGCTCTTCCAGATTTTGTTGGGAGTTCTTCACGCTCTCCTCGAACGCCGCTACCGAATCCGTCAAGTCGACGTAGTTCTCCTCGATGGTGGCCAACCTCGCTATCTCCGCCTCCGTACGCGTCACCATGGTCGCAGGAAGGCTGCTCTGATACCAAATGATGCGGAACTACTAGAGAAAACTAGAGAAAACGGAAACTAGTGAGGAAGAAGACGGCTAGGATTTGAAAGAGAGAAAAATACCTGAAAGTAATATTGCATGCCACCAAAAGAGGGGGGTTTGGGTATTTATATTAACCCCAACCCCCCTAGGGCCGGCCGACCCCCATTGGGGCTGAACCCGTGTGGTTCAGCCCCACTCCTCTTGTTTATTAGTTGCGGGCTGAACCGGATGGTTCAGCCCGGTCTTTTCCCGGCGCTTCTTTTAGTCTTCTGGCGTATTTGAACCCTCGGAACCGTAGATCGTCCGGGGGCATAACAATATATATATATTAAAAACTTATATTCTAGCATTATCATGTTGAAGCTTGCGTGATATAATTCAAGGTTGTAAATATCTGATATCGGCGACATGTCGGATTGAGTTTTAAATGTTGGATGCCGGAAGTTGGAGACATGCCGGGGATATTTTAAAATATCGGATTTTCTTTTATAGAAAAAATATCTATTTTTCTGTATATTAGATATAATTATATGTTCTAAAAGTAAAAAAAAATTAACATAACAAGCAAAACGAACATTGAATCATGTATATGCCAAAATAAATTTGAAAAATATCCAAAGTAAAATATTATAGGAAGTACAAATCAGTACAATGTAAAATATATTTAATATCATATAAGAATTTTATTTTGTTAATATTATGTCTTATAACAAATAAAGAAGATTTAAAAGCTAAATATCTTTGATTGATTATATGTCTTTCTATGCTTAATAAGTTTATGATAAAATCATATAAATAGCAACTAATAAATTTGTGACACTGTTTAAAATTTTTTGTAATATGAAATAAGAAAAATATAATATGAAATAATTATACAAAATTGATTATAAGAATAACGCATTAAAAGAACAAAATAATAAGTCTAATTGATTTAAACATACATAATATAATATATATGTGATTTAGACATATACTGCTAGACTGCTAACATAACATAAAATAAAATAGCGGATGATTTATTCAAAAGTCGTGTCGGCCGATTTATCGAAAACATCAGATATATCAGCCTATATTTTTCAAGTGGCCATAATAGATTTTTTAGAAAAAATATCGTTTTACCCTAAAAAATTACATGTCGACAGACATGTTGGACATGTCAGAGAACATTTAAAACAATGATTTAATTTATATTTATGTATCTGTAGGATCTAAGTTAGAATATTATACTGCGCGTGTGTGTGTGTGTGTGTATATAATTTTAAGCACTTAAACTTTTATTTCGTAATTCATATTGAATTAATACTTAAAAACCATTTTTTTACCTAAATTCTTATAATTTATATTAGTTCAATAGTCATATAGTAAAAATACATTTGATACAAAAACAATTGCAGCAGTGCAAATATGAATAAATTTATAATATATACTCAACGGTTTCAATCAAAAAATTAAATGAATTTATACAATATAAATTTATAATATGTAGATATCTTTTTATTAGTATCTTAAAAGTTTATATATAAAATAATGCCTGCATTCTACCAACAAATGTTTAAATGCTAGAGCGAATTATTACAAAAGCTCTTATGGAAAGGTCCCAGGTTCGTGCCCCCTCCTCAAATTTTCGATTTTTATATTAAAATAATTAGCAAACAATGGCCCGTTTTCATCAGTGTTGTGGATATTGTTCGACATGACTAACATGTCGGTCGACATAAAGGTTTCTTGGGCAAAACAACAAGTTCCCGATATTGTTTTGCAAAATATCCTTTTGGAATATATCCGTCGATATATCACATATCGACTGATATTTCTAACATTAGTGTAGACTCAAAATTAGATCAAGGCTCAGCATGAGAGTAGGAGGGTAAACCGGACTCGACCTGACCCAATTAGCGGATTACAATTCTGGCTAACACAGAGTAAAACATATGACCTAGATATTGAGATCACATGGAATATACCACCACAACTCCTCCAACCATAAATAAAATGAGAAAAAACAAATGCGCGAAATAAATAAAATGTCCAACAAAAATAAAATAAAATGCAAGTATAAAGTAACTATGACGTCGTGAGCAAATGTCTACATTAGACCTTCGGAATGTTTCCACAGGTAGGTATGTAACAAGGCAAATGGAGAAGTGGGAAGCTATACGACTAAATGTATTAAGAGGAAGGCCCCTAATTAGGAGGAGGCAGGGTGTAGGAGCCATGATATAATTATAATTGCTCAGAAAATTCAACTAAACTCGGTCCACTTTTTTTAGTTGTGTTTTTGCTGAACTTTGAATTCAGAGAAGTATTTTCACTCAGCAGATACAACCATTTTTATTTTCACTCATAACAGGTTATTGAGGGACTAGTGTACGTGCAATAACATAATGTTGGTTCAATTATTGAATCAAGATGTAAAATTTTGCATTTTACATGCGCAATAATTTTAAAATCAAAATAACATGCGTTAGCAAATTTGTGCTTATTAGATATGCTTCGTTAACATAATAAGTTCGGATTCTTTCCTAATTTTACCTGGTGATGAAATTTTTTGATCTGTAAATGCTCTTAACAAATTTATAACTTGCTTTTTTCCAAATTAAGGCCAATGAATAACAAATGGTAGTCTTTAGGTTTTTATTTTAATGAGTGTTGAGTTGTATATGAAATGCAATTTCAACGGACCTTTTTTTGAGGATATTCCCCTTGAGGTTATTTTGTTTTTTCTCCTAGGGTCTATTCATTTGGACTGAATTAGGGTCCTCGAATTGAAACTGGACGTTAAATTCCAATTTGGTTGTGAGCATGAAGGGCAGAATTAGAATTCGCTTTGAACTAAACCTATTGTCCCCCTATTTATGTAGGAATTGGAGAATCTTGTTTGTGGTCCGCACTCATGAATATATAAGACAAACTTCACATTGAATATGATGTTTTCTTAATTTAAGTATTATTAATGCTTGTTATGGTTTGGTTAACGTTCAGAAGTTCGATAAGTTCCATTCAGATCGTCAAACAAATTGTTTAGAGGCTGCCGACAGTGGAGCCCCCCTCTAGAAAAAATAAAAGCCGTGAGATCGTCCTCAATTTTAGGGAAGTTTCTTCTTATTATCCCATGATAGCTAGTGGTAACGATTCATTGATCCGGTCGCCATATCTCCCAGAATCGCCACCAGATTGTCGTTGTCGTGAAAAATGAAGTCCTAGGATCGAGGGAAGCTTGTCATCAGGAGATTCCAAAAGTGCGTAAAATAATATCTAAATATTTCTCTAGAGGAGGATGAATAAAGAATAAAAAAATCTCTCCTCAAAATTCTTGTTAAATCACAATCTCTTTCAACACAAGAGGCACAAATCAAACAGAAATCAAATAACTGAATAGATGCAGTAAAAAAGAAATATGCAGAAATATAAATCTAAGCTATAAAGTAGAGTATCCAGACGACACAAGGAGTTTTTATAGAGGTTCCCTGAATAATGAATACTCTTCTCTTCGTGAATCTCAAGAGAAGAGAGATTCAATTTACAATCATTAGGAATTAGGGTTTGGAGAGGGAGAGAGAAGCAGATAGACGAGAGAGCCAAGAAGCTTATTTCTCTAGGGTAAGAGAATCTTCTATAGTTCCTTCTCAAACCCCGATAAAGTATCAAAAAGGATAGAGCGGCAGAAAAAGTGATGCCTTCCTTTTTCTGAATCAGCAACTGTTATTTTGAATTTTAACCAAATCTTCAGTCTTGGTCAACGAACGTTGAGCGCTCTAGGTTCCATGAATAATGAATACTCATCTCTTCGAGAATCTCAAGAGAAGAGAGATTCAATTTACAATCGTTAGGAATTAGGGTTTGGAGAGGGAGAGAGAATCAGATAGACGAGAGAGCCAAGAAGCTTATTTCTCTAGGGTAAGAGAACCTTCTATAGTTCCTTCTCAAACCCTGATAACGTATCAAAAAGGATAGAGCGGCAGAAAAAGTGATGCCTTCCTTTTCTGAATCAGCAACTGTTATTTTGAATTTTGACAAAATCTTCAATCTTGGTCAACGAATGTTGAGCCCTCGGTCAGCGAACGTTGATATGGGATTTGATTCCGATATAGAAAATCTTCCTTTGGTGAATGCTCCTGGAAGGACAGTGCGGTCAACGATTAGAGATCTTCGGTCGGCGATCGATGATCGCTTATTTTGGTTATTCAGGAGAATGAACTTTTCTTTGGTGAGCGCTGATGGAGGGATGAATCGGTCAGTGATCACATGATGTTTGATCAATGAACGTTGATCTAAGTCTTCAGTCTTCTGGAATCTGAGCTTTGAATGAATATTAATTGTACGTTGAGTGTCATTCAACGTAAGCCTTATATCGATCTTCTCATAAGAACTTAGCTTGGTCAGCATTTAGATCTCCAGCTAACGAACTCCCGATTAGTAATTGGACATCCAATCAACGGTCTCTAAACACTTTGTATGGACTTGGCTAGATCTTCACAACTTCCTTTCTAGCTTCTTCTGGCAGCTATCTTAGAGATAAAACAAGAAAGAAATATCCTATACAACTGAGTGTATTACGCTGACGTGATCTACCAAATCGTTAAGTTTTTTCCAACAGATTTGTTGATTCGATCATTCTACAACAGTTGTTGTCGGAAGGTTGATTTGGGCCAATTTTGAGTTCACCAAAACTCTATGGAACTCTTCAATTAAAGGACCTATATAGTGCATTTTCGGAGAGGAATCGAGCCCAATTTTTGTATTTGGGTATCATCAAGTGGTTGAGTTGAAATCGAGCTATTACAAAGAAAGGTAGTATTGCCCACCATATCTATGTTAAATAGTTGAGCGTTGGTATTTTCTGTTGCGAAAGACTTTGATATCGCACGATTTCATAAAATACTTATGAAGAGAGTAATAAATTTCTTCATGTGATGTATTTTAATCATAGATTTTTTTTAATTTCTAGACTGAATTATCTCATGCAACCAAATAACAAAATTAATCAATTTCATTTTTTGCACTAAATTTTTTTGTCTGATTGAACAACATAATTGAAATTTGATCTCAATACCTTGATTTTTAGATTTTGATTGGCTGGTCTTTTTGTAATATTGACACATTGCAGAGATACACACGGTAACACTTTTTGGTAGCTTGTTCTGGCTCACTTTTCCTTGATTTAACTAATGACTATTGGGATATGATCGTCATCCTTGTCAATGCTCATTGATATATTGCATGTGGCTCCCCGTTTGTACTGTTTGGGCAAGCTAGGCAGCACATTTGTCTAAATTCTAGATAAATGTGTACTTGCATTTGCACTAGAATTTTATAGTGGTCAGCAATTGTGTTAAAAACTAGTTACTGAAGTTTCCTTCAGATGCATGGGACTTTGGAGGATTATCTCATTGTGTATTGACTAAAAGCTTTGGTGAAGCTTGGAGAGACTTTTTAAGAATCCAACTAAGCTACTTAGGAAACTTTGTTTCGTTCAGACTATATTTTGATGCTTCTCTGCTGTGTAATCATCATTAGAGCAGTTTATTCATCAAATTGTTCACACTCGCTGCACATTGCAAATGATTACAATCAAATTTGGGGCACCTATCTTGAACTCAACTCAATCCCCATTAGAATATGCTCAAACTCAAGCACGGATTACACTCAACAAGGAAGTTAAACTACGTCTCACTGACATCTCATCAAGCTTGCGATGGTGAAGATGACCACAGGCTTTGGAGGAGAATGAACCTATGGAGGATGAGAGTATGGAGAATATATGTTAGAATTCTGTTTGGGTAGATGCTTATGACGAGGAGAAGGAAAAATATGTAGCGTAATATATTCACACAAAACGACCCATGAGAGTTGCGCCTCCCGATCTACCCAAAGCCTTATACATACCAAGAAAAATGAAAAAAAGATGCCCTAACCACATACATACTTCCTCTATAGAAAGGTTACATAAAATATGTTTAATTACGACAATGCCCTTAAAGTTGTAACTTGACTATTGTTTTTCATGTCTCAGGCAGTTGTCCGCTTTCCTCAACTTGTGAAAATAAGGAGTGTAGTTGTTGATGTGTCCCTCTCCCACAGTTTCGGCCTTGCAGTCGTAACAATACTCCCTAGGGAAAAATTGACTTGTCCCAAAAGAGTTGCGGAAACTAGTAGTACAAGTCACCTTTGTTCATCAAATTAGCGTCGCAAAGGCACAATGCTTCTAGACCAACACTCTCATGGCACTTTCTTTGTAACCTGTTTGGTGTCAAGGATGGAATATGGTTTTTGTATTCGAGGGAGTTTCACCCGATCTTCTTACACCAACACTGCTTTGGTGTCTACTTGCATCACACTCATGGATAAAGGACTTGGTGAAGCCTGACAGGGACAAAATTGAAGCGATAATCAAGTCCTGTTGTAGGGCTTCAAAGGTGGACTGCGCTTTTCGTGTTCAGGGGAGAGTTATTATAGTCCTTGCGAAGCAATGCCGTTAGTGGGCGTGTGGAGGCCTTATAGTGGTAGATGAATCCCCGATACTCCCTCATGAATCTCAGGAAGTGGTAAACAATGTGTGTTGTGGCAAGTGCCAGCCAATAAAGAATGACTGAGACCTTAAGGGGTTTCATTGCCATGTCTGTGTGAATATGCTCTAGGTATTCAATATGATGCCGAATGAATAGGCATTTCTTATAATTTACCTTGAATTGATCTTGATTTATCTTGAATGAGTGGGTTCCGACTTCATGGTACCTACACACATTGATCAACTGTAGTAGATTGTCGAAAATCATCAAGACACACACAAAACACATTGGCTGGTGTTATAGGGACTTGAAGAGAGGTGACCAAATCACGAGAGAGAATGTTGTGGCTAACACCGCTCTCCACCTTCTCCATCATCTCCACCACAACTCTCTAGATATTGCAGCCATGGAGCTTCAGTGTGTAAATGCCGGTGATGTCGCCTACGAAAAAGAGTGGTAATTCTAGGCTATTGAAGTGACACTTGGCGGGTCATCGTCCAATTTCAAAGACTCAAAATATGCAAATTTGATGTCCTCATCTTCCGCATACAATAACATATGAAGTTCGTTCCTTATTGACACTTGTATGGGGGAATAATGTTGCTTATACCGGATGCATATGCCCTTGTTGCATTGTTTTAAGTATTCTTCATGGGAAAGCCACTAGTGTTGTGTCTTATATTTTGCAACTAAGGTGACGTTTGGTTCGACTTATGGGCAGCGGTGCGGTAGGACGAAAACGGAGATCTTCGTATAAGCGGCGTTTAGGACGACATTTCATGAACTTCCGTTTCTTAATCACCGCTATTATGCCCTATTTTCCAGACGCGTCTCTCTCCTCCAGTCCAGTTGCAACTCGCTCCTCCCGATCTCCCCCAATAGAAGCAGTGAAAAACTTCCTCCCTCTACTCCGACGGCGCCTGCAAGATCGACGACGACTGCAACCTCTCACCTCTCACCTCTCGACGACGACTGCAACTTTGACGACACCTTGCTCCAAAGGTATTCTCCATGTTTTTTTCCTTTTGACTGCAACCTTCGACGCCTCCTTGTTGAATAGTTGTCTAAAGTGAGGATGACATCTATTTGATATCAGAGACTTTCTTTTATTTTTTATTGAAGTCAGTTTTAGGATCACGTTTATTTGATATCAGAGACTATATTAGGAGACATGGCAAAACAACACAAAATGTCATGGCTTCTTGTGATTTCAACATGTGTTTCACTTTCATTATGGCCGATTGGGAGGGATCTGCGCACGATAACCGCATTTTCAATTATGCTATAAGTGATTCCCGTTATAAGTTCCCCCATCCACCTCAAGGTAGGGCAACCCGGTGCACAAAGTTGTTTAACAATTTATTACTTCTCAAATTTTTCGTTATTAGACATATTTTTATATTCCCTAGGAAAATATTACTTGGTCGATTCTGGCTATCCTCTCCAACAAGGATATTTAAAACCGTATCAAGATACATGGTTTCATCTGCCGGACTTTACTCGTGGTGGTCGTCCAGCAGAAGGACGTCGAGAGATGTTTAATCATGCACACTCATCGCTTAGAAGTGTGATAGAATGATCGTTCGACATTTGGAAGAAGAAGCGGGCCATACTGCTTGACATGCCAAGCTATCACTTTGACAAACATGCAGATATTGTGATGACCACGATGACTTTACATAATTTCATTCGCCGACACCCTTTGCGTGTGTATATTGATTTCAATGAGTGCGAGCAGGGGGGTCGAGATGATGGGGTAGGCTCACAAGGGCGGCGAGAAACATGCTCTGATACTGTAGGTGGTGTAGACGAGATGATCGCTCTACGTGAGACTATAACGCATCAGTTGTATGAATCTAGAACATAGACCGAGATCACGAGGGTAACTGCCTAAGCAAAAACATTTCTTTTTCATGTCATAAACATTATTTTTTATTTTTCGCATTAACTATTGTCCTGTTTTATATTTGTTCTATGTTGGTTATCATATTATGAAAAAAGAATTCATCCAAAACTTCATTTTATTCCCAAACAATTTTTCCAAAACTCCATCTCCATCAGCTCTGCAAACTCTATTTCACCAAAACAGTTTTTTAACAAAACTCTGTTTTTCAGAAACAACATTTTTCTCAAACTCCATTTCCTATCAGCCACTTTTCATCCGCATCAGCTGAACCAAATGGAGTCTAACAGATGTCGAAGGACGTGATGATGGTCTGTATGTAAGAGATATGACATCATTTTATTGTTTGGGGTGGCTTTGATGGTGGAGGAAAGGAGCAATGCGTTGTGATCTCCCAAAGCCATAAAACGGCGAGAAGTATGACTAGAAGGAATTCAACATCTCAATCCTTTCAAGGAGCTTATATTTTTGTAATTAGAAGGGTGCCCGGAGGTGGCAGAGAGGATTGCTAGAGCCTTACTTCGCATCCAAGGCGGAAACTTAAGGCGAGCGTCAAACCAGAGGAACTAAGCGGAGTAAAGGGCAGCCCGATGCACAAAGCATCCCCGCACAACGAGGCTCCGGGGAGGGGTCCCACCACAAGGGTGAAATGTAGACAAACCTTACCCTGCATTTTTGCAAGAGGCTGCTTCTAGGAACTAAGCGGAGTAAATAATTTTTTTTTTACTTTGCATTCCCATGCTTTAAGGCTTCTTTAAATACAACAAAACAACTTTTGCAAAACATATTCGACATAGAACTATAAATACAAATTGTATTAAATAAAATACTAATTAACCTCATATTAAAATATACATAAACAAGACTCATAATAAGGCACACGACTCAAGATACATAACACTTGACCTATTAACCAAAGATGCATAATACTTCATCCCTCCAATTCGAGTTTTCCCTCAACTCAAAGGGAGAACTTGAATGCTGGATCACCTGGTTCCCTTGTCTCCATCCATACAATTTTTTGGAATGATGCTTAGAAGCCAAGACCGTATTAACATTTAAGAACAATTTTTTATCCATGGTGGGGTGAAAGAGGCGATGAGGATGAGCCGATTTTCTCTTATGCATAGAGGGAATCGAAGAGTGTAAGAGTGGGTGCTCAATGGATGGAAGCGCGAGATTGATAGTTGAAGAGGTGCTTGTGGGTTGAAAACAATGGTGGTCAGTAGCTGATGAGGCTGTTAGACGAGGACATCCATAATTGATGGCTGCGGAGGGGTCCTCTAGTCGTGCATAGTAGCGATTAATGGCAGCGTGTGAATGAACAAGAGGACTGAAGTCTCAGAGGAGAACATATACTATAATTTCTCCCTGTTCTCATGGTTCAGTTGTGCTTGTCAATCGAGGCTTCAAAGCACGCAAAGGCAGATTGAATGTCCTTTCTGATGTTTCCTGCTCGTGTATCAGAGCAATGATGAATGCTTATGGATTAATTAGGAGACCATAAAGCTTGATAGTCATGTTGGTATGGAAAATTGGCTGCTCGACGTGCCTCGACAGTTGTCAAATAATCTTTGAACTGCTTTAGCATTTTGAGGAGTTGCCTGCCCTTAACTGATCAGTTGGGTTGTCTATTAATGATAGAACGACCTTAGAAGGAACCGTTGCCCAAGATGATCGCACCGGACAAATGTAGTGGTCGTCGATTTCTGAAATATGTGGAATTTGCTGAGAGGAAGGGTGTTGTGGCGTGGTTTTGTCAGGTGATCAATAGAGATTGAAAGTTGTGCAGAAGAGTTTGACTGTTGCGGAAGATCAATCTGAAAAAAAATTGAGCAGAAGAGGGTGCTAGGCCGGGATCGTGCAACAGGGAGATGGATTGACTTGGGATGAAGCTCGCATGACTGGTGTAGTGATGCTGGGAGGACTGACGTTGAGGCCGTCAATGGGTGTCATGTGCGGTCGGACTGGATTGGAATCATATCTTTAGCGTCTAAAATCACTTGATGTGGAAGAGATGGGCATATGCAGTTATGCCATCGAATGGTTTGACCTTCTATTGATGGAGATGTAGCAACGCCTTGCGAGCGTTAAACAAGTGTTTTGCGACGCGAATGGGTTAGGTCTTTGACTGCGGAGAAGATGAGATTGGTGGTGGTTGTATGATCGAAGAACGAATGACTATTGCGATTCCGATGCTTAAAGGAGAGGTCGATTTGTTGTTGTTCGTGGGGAGGGAAGGAAACATGAAGCTGAGGAGCAGTGACTTTGATTCCAAGTTGTAATCTCCCAAAATCATAACACAACGGGAAGAATGATTGAAAGGAATTCTTGTTCTCGACCCTTGCTGGGAGTGTCTGTCTCCAACTACTAGGGTCCCCTGAGATAAAAAGAGGATAAATCAGAGCTTTTTCGTGACATGCAAGGTCGGAGCTCAGAGAGCGTCAAACCCTAACTACACTAAGGAGGAAGTTAGATAAGGAAATGAAGATAAATTTTTTTGCTTGTCAGTCCCACACCCTAACACTTGTTTAAATGCAATACAACACTACTTTTGCAAAATGTCCACCTGCCCAGATTACTCCCAAACATACTCGACGTTACAATAGAAATGCAAATTGCATTAAAGAAAATACTAATTAACCCTGTAATAAAAGATATATACATAAACAAGACTCATAATAATGACACATTACGCATGGAACATAACACTTAGCCCATTAACTAAGATACTGATGAGGATCGCGACACACAACACGACGATCAGAGTCGTCCATGTTATGCGGAGGACGATCCGAGATTTTTAGTTATTTTTTTGTATTTTTTATTGTCATGTATTTTTAGGGCCATCATGATCAGAGAATCATGACCGTCTGTGATGACCTATTAGTCTATATATAGGGGTTAGGAAGTTCATTTTAGAGGCATTAAAAGTTTGAGTGAAGAAGAGAATTCTTCCCTTCGATCACTCGGTGCCGTAGCCGGAATTCAAGTTCGAAGCTTGGTAGTTATTCCCCCCCCTTCCCGTCATAGCCGGCCACCTACCATTCCCTCCCTCAAAATCCAATAGCCGACTGCCCCATTCACCCCCACAAACCTCCACCCGGGCCCCTTCCAATCACTCCCCATATTTCTCCAAAAACAACCCCATCCCCTCGATTTCCAGTTTCTGGCGATCACCGGAAAACCTTCCCCGGTCACCTCTGGTAAGCCTCCACCATCTCCTCAAAACCCCTCCACCAATTAAATTCTTCTCATTTACGGTTTTCCGGTGTCTCCGGAAAACACCTCCAACCACCACCTCCGGAGACCACCTCCAACCACCACCTCCGGCGACCACCTTCGGCGACCACCTCTGCTCACCACCTCCGGTCACCACCTCCGATCACCACCTCCGCCCACATCCGTCCAGCTACAACCACCACCGCTCCTATAACTACCTCTCCACTACCCCACTAACTCCACCTCTCCTAAAATTTAGGATCTCCTCATAAATTTCCTCCACTATCTCCACTCGTCACCTTTTCCACTACAACTGGGACCCCTCCCTCTCCCTTAACAACCCATGTGGAGCCACCTTTCCACACCCACTCCAAAATCGAGCCCCCCCTCCACCCAACAGCCTTCCCCACTCTCCTCTCACATGGAACCACCTTTCCCCGCCACCACTCCAAAATTGAGCCCCTATATCCCTTCCAGCCACCCTCCCCCTCTCCCTCTCTCGTGGAACCACCCACCAACAGTCTCCCTCCCTGAAAACAACACCCGACAACCCACATACAACCCTCCAAAATTCTTTCCAGGGGCTGGAATTCAGTCCCCGCTGCAGGGATCTACATCCTAAAAGCTAATTGCTGCTGCAACAGCCCTCCTACCTCCAGCCGGCCATCATTCAGTAGCAGCCCGCCTCTACCAGCTACCTGAGAAGTCCATTCCAGCATCCACTAGTGCTGTCCAGCAATTTGGGCTACATCTGAAGACGAAATCCCAACCTCGGGCCTCATTTCCGGCTTCCAAAAGGCTTCCAAATATCCATCTAGTCCTCCCCCATTTCAGTTTTGTGTGAGTTTTAGTTTGAAGTCAATATTTGATTGTTGAATTAAGTGTTAATTTCCTACTTAACAGATATGTTATTTATAATCGTTGATCCAAACTTTTGAATCTTTGTGAGTTTTCATTTACTTAGCTATTTGGTTTTGAGCACTCTTACATATATACGACTTTTTGTGTTTCCTTGCTTGCTCGCTTTATCTGCTGCGACTCATCTAGTTCTTTAATTTATAAAGAAAAAATATTGCAAGTAAAATAAATTGTCGGAAGTGTGTCTGCACATAGAAAATACATTTAGCCTCTCTAGGACCGTTCTGCGTCAGATTGGTATCAGAGCCCAACTTCAGGCTTAGCTTAGAATACGCGGAACTAGAACCCATATGTTTCACCCATGTCATATCATAGTAACAATTGCCACTCTAATCCTCCATTTGAGGAAGCGGAGTCCACCAATGTTCAAGACTATAGAGTTCCATATGGTTATCCTCGTTCCCGACCCGTCACTCATAAAGGCCGTGTTGACCTTTCGACACGGCCCGACTATCGTATGAAGAGTTACTTCGATGAACATCATTTTACGGAGAGTCTCGAGTATAGGTTCTATAGAGTCACCCCACCGTTTGATGGTTTGTCAAGTCCCGAGGCCTTTAGCTATTGGCTCGTGGACATAGAATTTTATCTAGATCACTTTGAGTTATTTGGTGAGCGTTGCGTTAGGTTTGCGAAGCTTAGGTTGTTAGGTCAATCGAGACATTGAGTGGACCCTTGAGCGAGATCATGTTCACCCCATCACTAGTTGGGTGGCGATGAAGTGAAGATTGTGTCACAGGTATTTACCGACGTCATATATGAGTCATCTCCTTGAGCAAGCATTAGTCCTCCAACAAGGATCTATGTCTGTTGCTGAGTATAGAGCTTACTTTAACGAGTTAGCAGTGAGGAGTGACATTCATGATGAGCCAGTCAAAGTCGCTGATAGATTCCGTTCCAAACTTCGGTTTTCTATCTACATATCACTGATTCATCATCGGTTAGTTTCTATCGAGCAAACATTTCAGCTCGCTTTCCACTATGAGCAGGCCTTGAGATCCACCAAAGTTAGTCGAGTATACTCACACCTAGACTGACCCATCTCAAGGAGTCCTCCCCAGCCTGAGGACACACCCATGCCCACCCATGTCCTTATGGACACAAAAGACGGGACACCTGATATAGATTTCTCTAGTGAGGTTCAATGTCCGTTGAGTGGTCCACCACCTGAGCCTGGCCCAGTCCATGTGACCCCGAATGTGAGTGAGTACGAGCGACCTGGTGATCCTAGGGTTATATGTCCCTCCCCTACCCACACTGTTGACTTAGATACTACTCTGACCATCGGCTCACCCTTGAGCACTTGTTCATCAGAGCTTCATGACGAAGTAGTGATGAGTCATGTCCGTAGTAAAAATCGAGAGTAACCTTGTAGTGGCTGGCTCACTTACTTCTAATGACACTCCCGCTATATGGGGAACCTATTTCAGTATCCATCGCATCTGCGATAAATTTTATTATACCCCTTCCGGTGAGCCACCTGATGAGTTTTCTTTTTATCTTAATGCCAAAGTCTCACAGTCTTCTGAGTGATCATCTCACACTCGACGAGTATCACTCCACCAAGAGAGCCTCCAGATAAACCGCCACTCTTTAGGTACGTCCCCATGTCTATGACTCAGTCGAGAGAGTGCTCTCGATAGCCCGAGGATGGATTCAATCGTCATTTGTGCTGACACCTCGAGAGATTATTTAAATGATCATCTTACCCGCAATGACTTTTTTACACTCCACTCACTGAACCCCTTGACCATGTGCCCCTCTAGAATGAAACTTGGAGGGCTGTAGAGCCTTTGCATAAAAGATCTGTTATGTCTGTCAACCATCATTCATTGTCATTGCGTAGCATGTATGAGTCCATTACCCTCCCTCTCCCTTAGCAGCCCACATGGAGCCACCTTCCCACACTCCCACTCCAAAACCGAGCCCCCTCCCTCCACCCAGCAGCCTACGCCACTCTCCTCTTATGTGGAACCACCTCTCCCCGCCTCCCCACTCCCAAACCGAGCCCCTCTATCCCTTTCATCCACCCTCCCCCTCTCCCTCTCTCTCGTGGAACCACCCTCCAACAGTCTCCCTCCTTGAAAACAGCACCCGACAGCCCACATACAGCCCTCCGGAATTCTGTCCAGGGGCTGGAATTCAGTCCCCGCTGCAGGAATCTACATTCCAAAAGCTAATTGCTGCTGCGACAACGCTCCTACCTCCATCCAGCCATCATTCAACAACAGCTCGCCTCTACCTTCTACCTGAGAAGTCCATTCCAGCATTCACCAGTGCTGTCAAGCAACTTGGGCTACATCCAAAGGCGAAATACCAACCCCGGGACTCATTTCCGGCTTCCGAAAGGCTTCCAAATACCCATCCAGCCCTCCCCCATTTCAATTTCGTGTGAGTTTTAGTTTGAAGTCAATATTTGATTGTTGAATTAATTGTTAGTTTCCTACTTAAGGGATTGTTGAATTAATTGTTAGTTTCCTACTTAAGGGATTGTTGAATTAATTGTTAGTTTCCTACTTAAGGGATATGTTATTTGTAATCGTTGATCCGAACTTGTGAATCTTTGTGAGTTTTTATTTGCTTAGCTATTTAGTTTTGAGTAATCTCACATATATACGACTTCCCGTGTTTCCCTGCTTGTTCTCTTTATCTACTGTGACTCATTTAGTACTTTGATTTATAAAGAAAAAATATTGCAAGTAAAATAAATTGTCGGAATTGTGTCTGAATATAGAAAATACCCTTCTTCTATCTAGGACCGTCCTGCGTCAAATACATAACATGATACTTATAAGAAGGGTACTTTAACAGCCCGAAGGATTCCTTTGACATTATGACAACTATTTTGGCGGGGTTGTGGATTAGGTGGAGGTGGCTTGGAATGAAGATGGAATGAAATTAGCACTATTTAGCAGCGAGGGCTTCCAGGGGTGGATTATCTACTGCGGGGACTTGGACTAGGCCACCTGTTTAAGCTTCCACCATATATCACCTCTCTTCTGTGGTCCACAGCTCATTAAAGTGTTTCTTTTATTATCTCATGATTTTACAATCACTATGTTTTAACCATTTAACATCGATTTCTGGATTTTCACCTCTCTCAGTGTTGTTTTATATTGGTGCAATTCTGGTCAGTTTTCATCTTAAAAGCAACAGCAGTGGCAATTTTCTTTTATTGTTATTTCCTACTTTCCTGTCCAATAATTTTCTCAACTGTTTAATTGCTTTTGCAGATTGGTCAAGGAACTTATAGTAGTGTTTACAAAGCCCGCGATCTTATCACTGGCAAGATTGCCGCACTTAAGAAAGTGCGATTTGTTAATCTGGATGCTGAAAGTATTCGATTTATGGCAAGGGAAATTTATGTTCTCCGAAGGCTTGACCATCCTAATGTTATAAAACTTGAAGGTTTAGTGGCTTCAAAAATGTCAAGTAGCTTATGGCTTATATTTCAATATATGGAGCATGATCTAGCTGGACTTGCGGCTAGACCTGGGATTAGTTTTACTCATTCTCAGGTTCTTTATTTAGTTTCCAATAATTTTTTTTTCATTTAACATTCGTATTTGTTTGTCTTTCTGTGTTTCATGATCTTGTTCTTCAAGGAATTTACTTTGGATTTTAGGTCAAGTGCTTTATGGAACAGTTGTTCAATGGCCTAAATCATTGCCACAATAATGGGGTTTTGCATCGAGATATTAAGGGAGCAAATCTTCTTATAAGTGATGACGGCATACTTAAGATAGCAGACTTTGGTCTGGCTACATTTTTTAGTAATGAACTGAAGCATCCTTTAACAAGCCGAGTTGTAACACTGTGGTATCGACCTCCCGAACTTTTGCTGGGTGCCCAGGATTATGGAGTTTCCGTTGATTTGTGGAGTAGTGGTTGCATTCTTGCGGAGTTACTTTCTGGGAAGCCTATCATGCCAGGAAGAACTGAGGTGTGCTTAGAGCACATTGAGTTCCATAATATCTTATTCTAGGTTATTTTTCAAAATATTTTATATTTTGTCAGAACTTGTAACTAGGTATTCTGTCACCTAGTTTGGTACTCCTGACCATTTGTTACCTCATGTACTCGTTCTAATTTTTAAAATAACCAGAATATATATATATATATATATATTACAACTCCCCCTTATACATTCAAGGGATACTAAATCTCCTCTAGAGATGCGGAACTAAATAAGAGGGAAAAGATATACACGTTCTTAAGGTGGGCTTTTCTGTTTGAGCTTTAACACTCCCCCTCAAGCTGAAGCATATTATATATCAATCATGCCCAACTTGGTACAAATATCAGAAAAGGTCGAGGAGAGAGTTTTGGTCAATATATCAACTAGTTCTTTGTTTGATGTTACAAACATAGTATATTTACGCCCACTACTTCTGTACATTTTGTTCTTTGGTTAAATACACTATATATATATAAAACTGCTTTATTATCACCGTACATGGACATAGGTGTATTATATGCTTCTCGTAAGTCTTTGAGCCATTACAAGTAGTTTACGCCATTCCATGATACTCCTGCACTTGATCTGGGAACTACAGTCTGTTTCTTACTTTGCAATGTGAT
Organism: Dactylorhiza incarnata; assembly: GCA_033032865.1. NCBI lineage: Eukaryota > Viridiplantae > Streptophyta > Magnoliopsida > Asparagales > Orchidaceae > Dactylorhiza > Dactylorhiza incarnata. The sequence goes on along the minus strand of JAWHQI010000003.1, from coordinate 30,850,886 downwards.
CGGGTGTCCTGAAGTGGATTTTCTGTCTGCCTTGCCTTCTGCATAACTAACATCAAAATATTCTTCGACATGTAGGTGACTATTTCTTTTGATCTAGATACCTTTGCTAGAAAAACCCTTGATGTATTCTAATATCATCATGATTGCTTCAAGATTACACTCTCTAGGAGTATGTATAAACTGATTGGCTTTCCTACTGCAAATATAATGTGAGGCCTTCTGACTGTGAGATAAATGAGCTTATCAAGTAGATGCCTGTAGCATGTGACATCCAGAAGAAGTGGAGATAAGTCATCTCAAAGACTGTCGTTCCCCATAGACATATGAGTATGAGTTGGCTCAGCCTCGAGTAAGCTGATGTCCTTTAGAAGATTCATATTATACTTCTTTTGGGATAATGCAGCCCCTTTGCTTTGTTGATCAATCTCAATCTCAATGCCATGTACCGAGGAGCTCCTATATCCTTTTCACAAAGTGTTTTCTTAGATACGCTCTGATTTCGTCCATACCAAATGCATATCACCTGTAAGAAGAATATTATCAACATAAACTATGTGAACATTAAGTCTTGTATCCTTCTTTCTCACAAAAATTAAGTGTTCTGCACGACTTCGTTGAAAACCAATAGCAGAAATAACCTCTGTGAACTTGTCAAACAAAACTTGAGGGTTTTATTTGAGTCCGTAAATGACCTTGTTTAAATTGAACACTTGAGACTCCCCTTAGCAACATACCATGTAGGTTGGTCAATGTAGTTTGTTTCTTTGAGATCACCATACAAGAAAATATTTTTGACATCAAGTTGAAACATAAACCTTTTTTGTTGACACCATAGAGAAAAGAACTCGTATATAACTGATACGAGACACATGAAAAAATGTCAAAGAAATCAATGCCATATGTTTGTGAACCCTTTGGTGACAAGCCTGACCTTGTATCTATCAATCTGTCCACATGGAATGAGCTTAACGACGAAGACCCAACGACACCCCACAACTTTTGCAACCAGGAAGGGTAGGCACAAGTCGCCAAGATTCACAAGAACGGAGAGTAGTCATCTCCTCAACCATAATTGCCTTCCAATAGGGATAGTCAGAGCCTTTTGGTATGATGGAGCGGTGGTTGCGGACATTGCTGAGGCAAATTTTTTGTAAGAGGAACTCAGTTGGTTAAAGTAACCACACCGACAATGATATGTTGAGTGCAATGTTAGACACCCTTTCGAAGGGCAATTGGAAGATCGATGGTGATACTGTCTGATGGAGCGGAGTCCTCAGAAGGAGTAGATGCTAGCATGAGAGCTGAGGACTAGACCATAGGAGTGGAAGGAGGACCGATGTCAAAAGTAGGTAGTCTTTTGTCGAATGTACGAATGCTAAGAGGCAGAGAGGGAGGAGTATGAATAGCAGGAAGTGGAGAATGTATGATTGGGATAGGGGTGGAGGAGACAGATGGCAGGGAATCAAAAGATATCGTAGGTTCGAAGGAGAGGGTTTTCCCTTGATCAGAGAAATACACGATGGATTCAAAGAAAGTGACTTTGAAAACATATTGTCATCGAAAGAGAGGATTAATGTAACGATACCTTTTTTTAGGTTGAGAGTATTCCAAAAAGATGCATTTAGTTGCACGAGCTGATAATTTATCATGACCTCCTGAGGGGATATAAACCAAAGGCACACATCCAAACACCCTAGGGGTAAGAGGAAAGGTTGAACCATCTTGATAAAGAATGGAGAAGGGGGATTTCCTGTTGGGAATATGTGAGGGCATGCGATTGATTAAATATCATGACAAGTGAATGACGTGCCCCCAATAGGATTGAGAAACATTCATGTGATGTCGTAAGGTACATGTTACATCAAGGATATGATGATTCTTTCGTTCTACCATACCATTTTGCTGTGATGTGTGAGCACAACATGTCTGATGAATGATCCCATGAGAGGTGCAAAAGGTACAGAATAAAGTAGCCATATATTCTTTTGCATTATCTATAAAAAAAGCCTTTAAAGATGAACCATATTGAGTTTTCATTTCATAATAAAATGATTGAAACACATTAAACAATTCAAATTTATCTTTTAGAAGATAAACTCAGGTACATCGAGAAAAATCATCAATAAAGATGACAAAGTACAAACTGCCTTGAACAACATATTTAGTCCCATTCATCAGAATCACTAAATCAATAAATGCAGTATTGCTGATAATAATCTTAGGAGAATGGTTTACAATGTGAATAACTGACAGAGGAGACGAACTGGTGAATGACCAAGACATTGATGCCACTGAAGGGAAGAGACCTTACAACAACACCAGAGAAGGAAATGTCATCCAAGTAAATATAATCCACCCATTTCATTCCCAGTAGTAATCTTCTTCTTTGTGCGATGATTCTGAAACAACAATGAGACGTAAAAAATAAGCTACAACAATTTAAATTCCTTGTAATAACATTATTAGAGAAGAGTATAAGAATTTTTTTGGATAAAAAGAACATTCTCCAATGTGAGGTGAGAGGATATGGTGACTACCCTCAACACACAGACTAGAGCAAAGTATCCATCAACAACAATGACAGGAGCAATGTTGTTGTGTCTGTACAGTCGAGTGAAAGTGGTTGAGCCACCAGTCATATGATTAGTAGTGCAAAGTCAATAAGCCACTTACCATAAGAAGCAAGACATGGGCTACCTTAGACCGAAAGAAGTTAGGTAACCATGACCGTGTTTCTTGATGCAACAATAAGGACTTTAATATCAGTCTAAGAGAACCATCGTCCAATTTCTGATGCTAAAGTGGAGGAAATTGGTGTGGAGCTATATGTGTTAACGACACATATATGAGTCTGGGGTCAAATGCGAGGATGTTTTGCGAAACATCGATAAAAAAGAAGATCAATCTTCCTATAATAACGAACAGATAAGGCGACATTCTCCTCGCCCTCCAGTACGCCCTCCTCGGCCTCGACCCCCTCATCGGCTTGCAGTATGAGTAAAAATCTCTGGAGGAGGGGTAGTGATAGATGAAGGCCGATTCGGAAGATGAGTGACAATAGAGACTCGAGTGGCAGTGGTCATAGATGGGATTTCGGGGTCGCCCAAAATTTGTTTGCGGATCTTCTCGTAGGACTTAAACAATTGTTGAAAGTAACATACTACTAGAAGCTTGTCAAAATGCCTTTGCTGAGTCGCAAGGCCGACAAAAAGGGACGACGTTGAAGAAGTTAAGCACCTAATGACTATACGGTGTGATAGACAACATCAAGGAAGAGAGCAGGGCGATCAAATAAAACTTGAGTAAATAGTGTAGATCCACGAGGTCTTTGTTTGGACGCCAAGTGGTCTCAAGCAGCTTTGACGCGGAATGTCGAATAGTTGACAAACATTTATTTTAGATAGGCTGCTTGCTAGCCAAGTGAACCATGGCATCACTCTTACCCCGTTTCGCGAAGACGGGAGGCAGGGTCGGGAGGAGCATTAGTAAGATGACGTCGTTTTCATTGAGATCACACAAAGGAATGAAAAAGAGATGCTCCAATCAATGTAGTTGTGGCTAGTTAACTTGGACGCCGTGCTGTGACTTTCGAAGGCACAAGAAAAGAGTGCAGGAGCAGGTATGGTTGTAAGCAGAAGTAGGTTCAGGTGCTCCCTTTGTTTCCGACGCGAGCACTCCACTCACCAAGAATCACTACGACACTGATGAATCCACAAAACTTTCTTTGGATACGACCAGAGAAACGCATGATGGAAGGCTTATCGCTAGACCTGGCTACACGCAACTTCATCGGAGCGAGAACTTTCTTTGGATACGACTAGAGGCAAGAGCTAGCTGGGCTTAACTCAAAAGATTTGCTTAGATCGGTGTGAGTTGGTTGTGCGTCACTTGAAAGGTTATTTTGAGCAGCGAGAGCGAGAGCTTCGATCGTGAGAGTGCAGGAAGAAGCAGCCACTAGTGAAGGGGAATCCTCCTCTTTATTTGTGGAAGCCCCTTCCTGCCCTATCTTTAGTGGCATGGGTTTCTTTTCTGATCCTCCCTCTGCAGTTCCTCTCACCATGCTTTTTTCAATCATGCCTGTCTTGAAAACCACCCCGATACAGGATCACCCAGCTCTTCCAAGCCCAGTGCAGGTAGAAGCAGTCACTGGTGAAGGGGATTCCCCTTTGCTTGCGGAAGCTTCCTCTTGCATCGACCTTGGTCTGGAGGATCCTATAGTGGGTGAAATTTCCTGCATTTCCACTGATGTTATCATTACGGATCCACTCACTGGGGAGACTCTCATTATTGATAACATCCCCACCTTTATTTTGAAGGATGATGAGGTGGAGCCACCTTCTCCCACCATTCCTACTCATCAAACTCAATTTTTTCTGTTTTCTGATATAGATGCTTCCCCTGTGTAGGAGGAGGTGATGGAGCATGAATTACTTCACGTTCCTAATCCTTTTTATTTGCATGACAACAACATACTGATGGACCAGGCCATCAAGAGCGTTTCAAGCCGTGAAGGAGGATTCTCTCCTTCACCCTTCTTTCTTTTGTATCCTCTGCATGCAAAACACAGTTATTATTATTCAGGTAGAGGGATAGCTGTCTTGTCTCCGTATTGACACCCATTATCGACACGGATATTAAGGGAGTTACTTGAGCACTTTTATTTTTGAGAGTTGATATTAGCAGTCCAATTCTCGCTATTCGCATCCCCAAAATTGTAAAAATCATAATTATATTCGCAGTCCAATTCTCGCTAATCGCACCCCATCGAATAACCTCCTCCTCTCCATCTCTCTCCCGTTGCCTAAACCCTAACCGTAGTTCTATCGGTCGCGCCGTCTTTCCCCCTCTTAGATTCACCTTCAAAAAAGAAGAAAATTATCCAGCGAAAATCCCAAAAAAATAGTCAGTTTTCTAGTTGGAGGAAGGTTTGCATGCTATTTAACTTGCTTTAGAGTTAGTTCCTCTATGCATGCCATTTAACTTGGTTTAGAGTTAGTTCCTCTATGCATGCCATTTAACTTGTTTTCCTGCTAGGTTTTTAAATTGTTTGAGGCTTTAAGATGTTTTTCTAGGCTTCTAGTACTTAATAAATCAACAAAGTGTTTCGCTTATTTGGGATGAAAGTGGGGTGCAAAATAATTTTGGACTACAAATAAAATTTATGGACAATGAATAGCGTGGACTGCGAATAGCCAGTTTCGGACTGCTAATATCAACTCTCTTATTTTTCAACTCCAATAAGCTAGAATTTTATTTTAGCCTAAATAAGTCGTGTTGGGGAGACAATAAACCTAGCAATTATCTTTAAATTTCTTTTTCTTTAAGTTTTTGAGATTTGTAGTTTTTGTTCAATTAGTTAAATATAGTTAAAACTCTTAAATAAATAGTCATTCAATTTTGTTCAAGGTTTTCTGTTGAGTTTTCTTTTTCTTCCTGTGCGTGCCGCTGCCGCTCCAGGTTCATTTCGGAGGCCTGAGAAATTTTTATCTGGCGCACGCCCGCGCGTTATTTTCGCACGCCTGTGCGGTTTTTCTATTTTCCGCACGCGCATGCGCGGAAATGATCCGCACGCGCGTGCGGCCTGAAGCATATTAGGGCCTCCCGACCCGTATTTCTAAATTTTCACAAGGCTTGCTTGCGCACTCCATTTGTCTCCTCACTCCTGCCGCGCCTGCGCCTCCATTTTCTCTCGTGGCCGCCATCTTTTTCACCGGAGTTAGCCTAGGCACGATCCTCTTCTTCCACCCTTGGGTAAGCCTTCAGTTCCTGCTTAGTTTTCTCTTGATTGTTTGTGCCCTAGGTTTCTCCTTCTTCCTCCTTCCTTGCAACCTTTGCATTCACCATGAAAAAAGTTTTTGGAAGGAAGAAAAAGGAGGTGGTCTCAAAGAGGAGACGAGCCGAGGATGAAGCTTTGATGGCTCGCCTTGATGAAGAAGCGTGGCTCGCAATGCTTACTTTCGAGGATCCCAAAATGCGCCGACGATTCGACCTCCTCCGTAATAGAGAATTCGTAAGGCATCGTTATATTGGGTTGGAAGTCTTCTGAATTCTCCCTTTACAGCCGCGGGTTGAAGCATTGGTAATGCATAGCGGGTGGAATGAGCATTTGAGCATTGTTGACCCGGGCTACTTCGAGCTGACGCTTGAGTTTCTCTCTTTGCTCTCTCTTGCTCCAGAGATAGAGGAACAACCCCATGCCCCCACTTTATCTTTCCGCGTCTTGGGTGTTCCCTATCAGCCGAGCGTTGTTGAGTTCACTCCACTTAGGGCTTTATCCTGCCGAGTTCGTAAACTCCACAGGATTTTTGGTTTTACCCTCTGGGTTTCCCCCTGGTGTCTCCCACCGAGAGTATTGGAAGGAGATCACAGTCGGGCGTGTGGAGTATGAGGCACGTCGGGCCAATGCTACTTTGCTGGTGCGGCACGAGCTTCGTTACGTGCACCACATACTGAGCCACAACATTGCTGCACGGGGCCTGAGCACCCACATTGTCAGTCGGCAGGAGCTGCTACAACATGGATCATTGTGTTTCGATAAACCTGGGGGTAATGGTCGCTCAATTTTTACTCCATCAGGCGACCGACATGCACGTTAAGATCTCAGGGTCGCAATTCATCACTAAGCTGGCCCACTCCATGGGATTATGGAGCTCACTTCCCAGTATGAAACTGCCTGCTCTCCAGATATTGTGAGTATCCACATCTTGATTACTACGAGGGTTATTCAGAAAGTTACTACTGGTGACAATTTCCATTATGTCTTCGTGGAGGCTCAAGATGAGGACATTCCCGCGCCGGGCAGTGGGCATGTGGAGAAGAACATGGCCGCGGAGGAGCCGCGCCACCACACCCCGGAGCAGCATGCTACAGCCGCAGCCGAGAGAATTCAGGAGGATAAAGCCACAGATGCAGGGTACTTTTATGGCCGGAGGTCTTTTCAGGAGGTCTTCCCTGATGCAACACACCAACTCAACCATCTGTCTACACAGATGGATTCGATGACTCTGTATATGCATCAGTTGGGTTCCTTCCTTGAGATGCCTCCCGACTATACCTCCGGCGGTTCCTTCCTCAGATTTCAAGTCATCTCAGAATGCCTCTCCTTGGGCATTGGGTAACGCGTTTCTCTCCCTTGTTTTATATTTTTATGCATTGAGGTCAATGCAATGTTTAAGTCTAGGGGGTAGTTGCGTCACAAATTTTGCTCAACTATCACACATATGCATCTCGATTATGCCCTTTTCCAAATTGTGCCCCAAAATTTCAAATTATTTCTTGCACATTTGCATTCATTTCCGTACTCACGCGCTTAGGATTTGAATATTTGTTAGTTTTCGAGCTTTCTCACTCTTTTTCGTAGGTGTTAGATTAACTTAAATTACTTTTAGAATGCGATTATGGGAGTATATAGTGACTCATGCAGTGTTTCTAGTTCTGTGCACATGTTTACAATAAGAATTCTTTCTAGATTTAATTCTTGTATATGCTTCTTATGTATACTTTTCTGCTTTGTATCTACTGTGTATATCCACTTTTAGTTAGAAAACATTTTCGTCCGTAGACTAGTGTAGAAATGGGTAGTGTTGGGAAAATGATTTATCTTAACCCCTAGAATTGAGTAGAAAATGAGTTCTCAGAGTGAAAAATTAGTTTAAGTAAATATGCGTCGAATAGTAATCGACGCAACGTCGAAGTGTAGTTGACGTACCTATCAGAATGAGTCGAAGTAACTCTAAAACAGAATTCGACGTAACCGTAATCGACGTAACTCTGATTTCTAATCGACGCACGTCGATTTCTATGACATTCAAAAACGCGCCAGATATCTTTCCTTTCTTTCTGTAGATCTGAATTTATGGAATTATATTATTCTCTTATAGCCGTTCAGAATTAAATCTTTCCTTCTAATTGATTCTTGGCTAATTTGATTAAGATTATTATGGATGTTATTTGAAAATTGAATGACTTCTTTGCTTCTACAGAAATATTAATTATGGAAGATTTCTCTCTTACCATTTCTCTGTGAGCTAATTGATTATTCTCCTATAGTAATATTTTTGAATAAACAGAGCTATAAATACACAAGGAGGTCGGCAAAGAAAAACAAGTGATCCACTCCATTTCTGAAAAAGAGGAAAAGCTCCCAAGAGAGAAGAAAGAGAAAATTGAGAAAAGTGAAAGAGTGCTGCAGAAAAAGCCTTCTTCTTCTTCCACTACCTTCTGAAGTCATACTGCTGCAAATTTCTGAAAGCTCTCACTGAAAGAGAGAAAGGCTTACAATCTCCTTCTCACTATAGAAGAGAGAATACATTCACTATACTTGTCCTTCTAATCTTCTTGCTAGGAAGAAGATTCCTTCTTGCATAAATTGTTTCTTATTCCCGTTCTTCTTCTTGTTCTTATTCTTCTTCTTTTCTTATTCTTATTCTTATTTCAATTTCAATAGTGTAAAAGAGTTTTAAGAATTTCTCTTCAAAAAATTCAGTTGTAGTGGTTCTATGAGTCTCCTTACCAAAAGACTCAGACTGGTTCTAAGAGTCTCCTTATCAAAAGACTCAGTACAAGATAGTGAATTCCTACCAAGGGGGGTAGAAGAGTGGACTACCCAAAGTTTGGGGAACCACTATATTTCTTTGTGTTGTGCCGTGATTTTCTTTTTGCTATTTCTTTCTTTACTTGCTTAATTCTTGCTGGTGTGTGGGAAGCTTAAAACTGTGAATATTATATATATATATATTTTTGTTAACTTTGCACAGTATTTTTAAATCTCTATTCACCCCCCCTCTAGAGAATTCTAGTAAGGTTAACTGTGCACTTTCAATTGGTATCAGAGGGAGGTTGATCAAAAAGGGGTAACTCCTTGATCAAAAAGATCCTACCTCATATATATATATATTTCTAAAAACTTTTTATGGCACAAATCAAAGATTATGCTTCCACCAGACCACCAATGTGCAATCTTGAAAAGTTTGCACTTTGGAAAATAAGAATTAGGATCTATATAAATTTTATTGATGAAGAATTGTTTAATGTTATTTTGACAGGTCCTCCCAAGCCTTATAGAAAGGACTCAACTCAAATACTTGTCCCAAGGGCTGAGTGGACAGATGACGAGAAGAAGGCAGGAGCATGTGATGCAAAAGCTGTGAACATTTTTGTCTCAACCCTTTCAGATGAAATCTTTCAAAAGGTTGTTGACTGTGAATCAGCCAAAGAAATCTGGGAGGCTCTTACAAAGATAGTAAAAGGAAGTGCTGATGAAAGGAAAGATAAAAAAGCTCTATTGTTCTCCCAATATGAGAACTTTCAAAAGAAGCATGAAGAAAGCATATCTGAGATGTATGACAGATTCAGTATGATCATCAATCAATTAAGGAGCTTGGATAGAGAGATCTCTCTCACAGAGATCAATGACAAATTATTAATGAGTCTCCCAAGTTCATGGGACTCAAGAATATGAGCAATAAGAGATACTAGAGGACAAAAGGAAATCTCAACAGATGCCCTCTTAGGAAAACTCAAATCCTATGAGCAACTACTGAAAACCAGAGAAGAGAAGGAAAGAAGGGAAAACACTCCAACCTCCTCCAAAGATAGAAACATTGTATTAAAAACAACAGAAGAAGAAACCCCTGTTACTGAAGAAGAATTATTCAGCCTCCTGGCCAGAAGATTCAAGAAATGGGTCAGGACAGATGGGTCTAGAAGGAGAGAGTCATAACCAAGGTATGATAAGACTCTTACCAAAGAAATTATTTGCTACTCATGCAGGAAAACTGGACATATTGCTCCAGAATGTCCAGAAAATGCTGAGAAAAAGAAAGATCTGAAAAAGAAAGATCTCAAAAGAAAGGAGAAGAAGAAAGAAAGAGGCTTCATTGCAGAACCTTGGAGTGAAACAGATTCTGAAGACAACACCTCATCTAAAAGTGACAATGAAGAATCTAAGCAAGAAGACCTATGCTTAATGGCTATTGGATGCTCAGAAAAAGAATGTGTTGCTGAATCATGGAGTGAAACAAGATCGGAAGGAAGCATCTCTTCTGAAGATGAAAAAGAAAATTCAACAACAAAAGCAAATAGCCTTATTCTCATAGAGGAATCTGAGGATAAGGATGAGGTAAGCATTTTTGATGAAATAGATTTTCTATGTGATGATTTCAAAAATGATTTTAAAGGATTCTGTTTAGATCAACTAAAAGCTAAACAAGAAATTAAGGATCTAAAAGAACAAATTAATATGAGAAATATAGAGGATTCATGTTCAAAAAATTATGAACTAAGGTGTAAAATCTATAAAACAGAAAAGGAAATAGAAAGTGCTGAAATAGAAAATAACTCCTTAAGAATAAGGTATCCCAGACAAAAGCTTTTGAAGAATCTATAAAAGTCAGAAGCCAAAAACTTAAAGAAATCACTAAAAAACAAACAATAAGACATAAGAATCTGGGGCTAGGGGTTGATCCTTCAACCAGTTCAATACCATCTACCAAACCTGCTTGGATGAGCCCTGTTAAATTTACTAAACCCATCAAATCAACAAACTTAGAAGAAGAAGCACAAAATAAAGAAGACTTCACCTTCAAGGAGATAAACCATTTTAATGAATCATCATCATACCATTCAAAAGAAGACGAACAAACTCATTCTGAGAAGGCAACTAGGCCAAAAGAAACAATTCATAAAGAAATAAATCTCCCACCAGAAAAAGGGAAAAATAAAATCTGTGAAGACACATTTGCGTCGACTTCATATCGACGCATGAATGATAGTACGTCGAACTCTACTCGACGCAATCTCTCAGAAACTTCGACCTCAAATCGACGCATGAATAAAATTGCGTCGACTTATAATCGACGCAACTACTTCCATGCATCGATTCCAGATCGACGCAATATAGAGGAAGCGCCGAATATAAATCGACGCAACTCTCAACATACGTCGAATACCTATCAACGCATAAAACCTCAGAGTAACTTAAATTCATGACATATCTATCTTTCAAAAATTTTCTATCTTAACCCCCATTTTGGACCCATTCGTCCTAATCTAAACTTCCATCCTAATCAACAATTTCATCCTAATCAACAATTTTATCCTAATCAACACTCAAATTACCATAATTCAAGGACAAACAGGTGTTATATCTGTAATAAAACTGGCCACATTGCCAAACAATGTTGGCACAATCAATCCAATTATGTATAAAATTAGTCCAAAGCTGACTTAGAAAACCATAGGATTAGGAAGTAAAAATCTCTCAAGAAAAACCTAGAATTTTCAAAAAAATAAAAGTCAAGTCGACGCATACATCAAACTGGAAACCTTAGCATCCCAGCCTGAAAGACCCTCTTCACCACCTGCTTCTCCTCCTCCTATGGACTCATCTGTTCAACACACCTCTATTCCTCCTCCTCCTACATCAAACACACCTCATCTTCTTACCACAACTACTGATCTCAGTAATACAGTCATCTCTCCACCTTCATCTCCTCCACCAACACAACCTGAACCATCTTCATCCACACAAGCACTCCTTCTCCAGTGCATTCAACAAGCAACCCATAAATTTCAGGCCATGTTTGATGGGCACTGCTCCCAACTTCACTCCTCCATCATGCACATGCAAACCCAAATAGATGGGGTCAATGCCTCTGTGCAAAGCTTGAAGTCATCTATCTCTTCATCTAGGGTCACTAAGTCTTTCTTAACCTCCTTAGCTAAGAAGGTCAAGAAGGGGGAGAAGTTAGATGAAGAGCAGCTCTCCAGTCACAAATCTCACTCACACAAATCCCCTCCAACATCAAAATCTGATAGTCCTGCTCTGCTTAAGACCATTGGAAATGAAAAAGTACCTGAGCTACATACTAATGAACAGATAACAGATGTACTTTTTATACCAAGAGAAGCTGAACAACAAGTAGTTGTATTTCAAAGGGAGGCAAGTAGAGTAGAAAAAGATGTTGAAAAGGAAGCTGTTGAAACAGCAAGAGAACTGAAGGATCCTTCAACTCAGGGGGAGCCAGATGCTGAAATGGCTGAAGCTAATACTGAAATTGAAAAAGAAAAAGAACTGAAGGAACCCTCAACTCAGGGGGAGCAGACTGCTTTGAATCAGGGGGAGCTGAATGAACATCTTGCTGAAGAGCATGAAGAGGAAGGGCAACTCACCCCTATAAGAAAACCTGATCTCCTTTTAGTATTCTCTAGGAAGAGAAAAACTCATCCGACTCCTCCTAAGTAACTTTTTGCAAACAGCATAAGTAGTTTACAATTCTGATTCTTATTCTCTGAAAATGATTTTGTATGTGAATATACATGTCTTTCTTTTCTTCTGATTTCCTAATATATCTCTTTCTATAAATATGCTTTGATGTGTTGATTAAAGCTGGTAAAATTTCTCTCTGATCAGGGTTAAGACAAATAGGGGGAGATTGTTGGGAAAATGATTTATTTTAACCCCTAGAATTGAGTAGAAAATGAGTTCTCAGAGTGAAAAATTAGTTTAAGTAAATATGCGTCGAATAGTAATCGACGCAACGTCGAAGTGTAGTCGACGTACCTCTCAGAATGAGTCGAAGTAACTCTAAAACAGAATTCGACGTAACCGTAATCGACGTAACTCTGATTTCTAATCGACGCACGTCGATTTCTATGACATTCAAAAACGCGCCAGATCTCTTTCCTTTCTTTCTGTAGATCTGAATTTATGGAATTATATTATTCTCTTATAGCCGTTCAGAATTAAATCTTTCCTTTTAATTGATTCTTGGCTAATTTGATTAAGATTATTATGGATGTTATTTGAAAATTGAATGACTTCTTTCCTTCTACATAAATATTAATTATGGAAGATTTCTCTCTTACCATTTCTCTGTGAGCTAATTGATTATTCTCCTATAGCAATATTTTTGAATAAACAGAGCTATAAATACACAAGGAGGTCGGCAAAGAAAAACAAGTGATCCACTCCATTTCTGAAAAAGAGGAAAAGCTCCCAAGAGAGAAAGAGAAAATTGAGAAAAGTGAAAGAGTGCTGCAGAAAAAGCCTTCTTCTTCTTCCACTACCTTCTGAAGTCATACTGCTGCAAATTTCTGAAAGCTCTCACTGAAAGAGAGAAAGACTTACAATCTCTTTCTCACTATAGAAGAGAGAATACATTCACTATACTTGTGCTTCTAATCTTCTTGCTAGGAAGAAGATTCCTTCTTGCATAAATTGTTTCTTATTCCCGTTCTTCTTCTTGTTCTTATTCTTCTTCTTTTCTTATTCTTATTTTTATTTCAATTTCAATAGTGTAAAAGAGTTTTAAGAATCTTTCTTCAAAAAATTCAGTTGTAGTGGTTCTAAGAGTCTCCTTACCAAAAGACTAAGACTGGTTCTAAGAGTCTCCTTATCAAAAGACTCAGTACAAGATAGTGAATTCCTACCAAGGGGGGTAGAAGAGTGGACTACCCAAAGATTGGGGAACCACTATATTTCGTTGTGTTGTGCTGTGATTTTCTTTTTGCTATTTCTTTCTTTACTTGCTTAATTCTTGCTGGTGTGTGGGAAGCTTAAAACTGTGAATATTATATATATATATTTTTGTTAACTTTGCACAAAGTATTTTTAAATCTCTATTCACCCCCCTCTAGAGAATTCTAGTAAGGTTAACTGTGCACTTTCAGGTAGCGTGTCACTAGTTGGGTATTATCTGACTTTGACGAAAGGGTATCCTTTCACGGTGTCTGGAACTTGCCCTAGCGACTCTCGAAGAATATGCTTAGGCTAGTTTTATTTTTGCAAATATGACATGGGCCTTTTATTGGATATATTGAGCCTTTGCATCCGTGTCTATACGAACTATCATTTCATACACTCTTTGGGCTTTGCACCCATCCTTTTGGTTCACCACACCTCATAATCACCAATGCCAAAACGATCAACCTAATCTCACACTTAGATTCGAGCTTTAATTTCAAAATTTGATTTTTCTACTTGTGGCTTTTAAGTTGAATTTTTATGATGCGGTGTGTATTTAAAAGCTTATCTTTTGTGTGCTTTTGAAAAAACTTAAGGGTGCGTTCGTTTTGCGGGTTTTGTAGGAATGAATTGGTTTTGGGTTCCCCAATTTCATTCACAGGTGTTCGTTTGGGAATGTATTTGAGGGAATTGGTTTTCCTCCAAAGCCTACTGATTTAGATCCGTTAAGAATTTAGCCTAAGGTGAAAACCCACCCTTTTCCATCAGTTTTGGGGGAATATTTCTCTCTCATGCTAATCACGCGTCATTACTCTCTCCCTATTAACATTATATCTATTATTTTAAAAAATTCGAATATTTATATGGTATTCTTTATGATATTATATGTATTATTATTTTTTGTTAACTAATTATGCCTTATTTGTATATTATATTTCATTAATCTTTTGTGTTGTAACCATTTCAAAGAAATAATTTTTATTTAGAGCAATCTTATAAGCACGAATTATATAGTAATATTTCAAAGAAATATTTACATAGTATTATTTTGTGTTTTAACTATTTCAAAGAAATATTTATCATTTAGAGCAGAAATTATAATAATTATATTATGGTTATCATGTTAATTAAAAGTTTTTGTTATATTTAGGTATATGTAGATATTTAATATCAATTCATACGTTTGAATTTCATCTTACAGCCGAACAGAAAAATTAACAGATTCAATTCCTGTCACTGAAAACCATCATGCAAACAAACAACAAAATTAAGTTTTGGCCCAAAACCTATGAGCTTTTGGTTTTGGATCAAAACTAATTCCTTTCAATCAAAACCAGCGAAACGAACGCAACCTAAGAGAATTATCATTTGAAAAGAAAAATAGAAAAGAAGAACAAAAAGAAAAATGAAAATAAAAAATGAAAAAGAAAAGAAAAATCTGAATTGAAAAGGAGAGTTGGTGTTTGGCTAATGTGAAAGTGACCCTATATGCAAAAATCCAAGTCTGGGGGTGTCACTTCCTAATTCCTTTTCTTTGGTATGCTGATTTTGATGCTAGCTCTTATTTTGGTTTAAGTGTGATTAATGCAATCATGTTTATCTTTTGATTCACCTCACCTTAAACCTAAGACTAATGATTCATCATAATTCTAAGTCCTATTGATTTGTAAAGATAGATTTAGCTAACGCCATGGAGGGAGTGTGACCGGGCAAGCCTATGACCATCAACATTGATGGATTTCTTTGGAGGCTACCCCGTAGTCTTAGGAGGATAATGTTAAGCTTAGCGACCACGCTATTTTCTTTCTACGCAAGGCCTAGGACGATCCGATTTTCTTACGTAGAAGTGGATATAACTAGTGATATTTAGTTTTGAACAGTATAGATATTTAGTACACATAAAAGCTTCCTATTTCATTTTGAGCATAGAACTTCTCTGTATACTCCCTACTTTCATTTTCTAATTGATAATTTAGTTTCATCTAATACCCGGGAGGAGAGCGGTTTGCTCGGGAAGATCAATCGTTCAAGTCTGGGGGTATTTGATACGTGTTTTTCATATAGTGTTTTCACCATGCTATTCTTATCGTTTTCATCCCTTTCTGTGCTAGATGTGTAGGATTATTGTTCATATTGATATATATTGCGCATCTGGGCTGTGTGGATGTGTATTTTTGTGCGTGTTTAGAGGAGTTTATGTTCAATTTGGCTTACGCACGACCATACGAAATTTCCGCACGCGAGTGCGCTTCTTTCTCCCCTAACACAACCTGTTTTGTGCCATTCGAATTTGCGCACGCAGTCGTTCGCACGCACGTGCAATTGCGCATGCGCGTATGTGCAATTGCGCGTACACGATCATTTCCCTTGATCTTTTCAAGTTTGGGTCGTTACGAATTTGCGTGTGCAGTATTTCCGCACGCGCGTGCGCGCATGTGAAATTGCGCGTGCGCAACCTGGGCACCCAGATTTTCTGTGTTAGTTAACTAACGAACGCGCGTGCTCCCTGTTTTCCTATATAGTAATTGCTCGCGATTTCAGCTGGGAGTCCACCCGGGAGCGCCGTTTTTATGTCAACTTCTTGCCAAAAGCTTAGGGGATTCACCCCTTGGTCTCCTCCAACCTCCCCAAGCACTCCAAAGGTGAAGAAGGTGATTTCCATGGTGCCATTGGAGCTCTAAGGCCGGAGCCCTTGACGTTGAGGTGGACAAACCCCGAGAGAAGACATGACTAGGAGAAGGTGATAGCTTCTCCCGTATCATGGAAGGTAGCCAAGGTGGAGTTTGTAGAGCTGAACAAAGCCGGGATCTCCTACGAACCCAAGAAAGAGTCTCTTGTCCCCTCCGTATCAAGGAGTGGTAATTTGTATCTCACCTTTCTCCTTTGGATACTTGTATTCTATATTGAAGTGCTATCTAAAGCGTCTATGTATCATGACCATTGGGCATAGACGTTCATAGGTTCACTATTAGTTGTGGATGGTTTGGATTTGATAGTGTTATTCTTGTTTTGCTTTTAATGTGGTTGTGATTGTGTTTGGATGTTCTTGTGTGATGATGTTATGGTTGTGAATTTGTTGCGTGTTCGTGAGCTAGAAGCGAGCAAGTGAGTTTGTGAGAGCGTGGTTGGTCTTTGCAAGTGCAAGGCACAACGAGAGAGCGAAGCGGAGGTGTATGACCCGCGGAGGTGAGAAGAGGTGAAGGCGACCCTCATTGTGTGAGTGTGAGCGAAGCGGAGGAAGGCGGCCTGCGGAAGAGCGTAGCGGAGGAAGGCGGCCTGCGGAGGTGCAAAACGGAGGAAGGCGACCCGCAGAGGTGCAAAGCGGAGGAAGGTGACCCATAGAGGTGCGAAGCGGTGTCGGCGCCCCGCACGTTAATTTATTTTTCTTTTCATTGCAATCGTTTTAGCAAACATCAACCCCCTGATAAATACTCCGACTAAAGACTTCAATCTCAAGTCTTTCTCGAAAGTAAACTCCACCTCGCCGTGTTCCACGTGAGATTCGATACTTGGGGATTCGCTTCCCGTTTTATTAGTACTTGTACGACATCCGTACTCATGCCGTTTGTGTGCATCAATCGCCTACGGATAGGTCCATGACGGACCCAAAAGCACCCTGAAGAGAAAACATGTATAAAAGAAAAAATGGTTAGCAACAAGGACAAAGCAAGCCGCAGTAGATCGACATGCGAGCCCAAAATCACCTCAATGGCCAGCTCCGGATGGCGATCCGGGAGCAAATCAAGAGTTATGGCAGAGGCAATCTTCTTCACTGGAGGCTCGCCTCCCTCCCCAGACGGTTCTGGCTCGCCAAGGCCTTGGGCTTTCAAAGCCAAGGCCTCAACCATCTTCTTCCTCTTCTGTCTTTCCTTCCTCTCGCGCCTGAGGATGTCACGAGAGGGAACGTCCTCGAAGTGAGCTCGAAAATTGTCAGCGGCCAAGGCCTCGACGGCCAGATTCGGGCTCGCTCCAGTCGTCGGGCTGCCTTTCACATCAGCAGGCGAGGTGGCCTTCTTATTCACAGGCGAGGTGTTTTTCTCTACAGCCATGATCCAGAGTGTGCGTTTCGAGGGTCTCAATCCTTATTTATAAGGGAGGGAGGGTCGAGACCCCTCAGCTCGGCATATGTCAGCTCGCCAAATAGGGGTTGGACGGTTCTTTCCGAGCTCTATGCGAGCTTAGAAGAGAGGAGAATGTGTACAACCTGTATTCGACGAGGGGGGCCTAAGACCGATTATAGACTCCCAGACCTTAAGAGGTTAACTGTTGACTAGAAGGAAGGGCCTTGTTGAAGACCAGTGAGACTCAACGGAAGCTCGGCAAGGCAGTGCAACAACTTGCTAGCGAGCTCCCTTTGGACTCGCCAGCGAGCTCGCATCGAGATCAACGTCGCAAGGCGAGCTCGTTCAGAGTAACCTATCGAGCTCGCTCAACCATTTCCAGCACACCACAAGCTCTCTTTTTAGCGACCTCCATACCAGCGAGCTCGGCTTAGGCGACCTCGCCTAAAACACTCTTAGTCAGCTCGCCGTCTTTATAGACTCTCAAGAGTATGGTTGACCGGAAAATAGGTATCCAATAAAGGCGAATGGCTATTCGCAGACCATGTACCCCATGGATTGCCTATAAATAAGACCACAAGGCACAAGTTGAAGGCACGTTGCCCCCCCTCCCCCTTCAGGATTCACATTTTCCAAGCCGGTGCCTTCCCAGTGCCGAGCTCAGCTTTGGTTTAGGAGGGGAAGTTCCTATAGACTTCCGTGTGTGTGGGGAGACCTCCTCGCTGCAACACGCGAGTCTTGTTTGTTGGCAATCTGATCTCTCTCTCTTATTCTTGCCATCAGATCTGTGGTGTTAGACTAAAGGACCAGTAACCTCGGGCTATCCTTTAGGTCCGAACTCTTGTGAACCTGTGTTTTGGTTTCAACAACGTACATATTGTAGATTAGATAGAAGCATGTTTATTTGACAGCGGTTAGGTTGAATTCAGGTTCCTTCTTATGCCCTATTGTAGATTAGGTCGTAGACATTTGTTCTGATCCGTCTCATGACTGTGTGGGGACTCATTTGCTTGTCGCTCAATTTTTTAGCTGGCCCCCGAAGGAGCCTCTCAGCGCAGATTCACACCATCATATGATCGCCTTCTAAAAACACTTGCTCTCGCCTGTGAACATTTGCATGCGATTTATAATACTCATTACTAGTAATGATCTGCCGTCAGACCGGCTCATCCAACTTATGCAAATGATGTGTAAAGAACTCAGTTGACTCGCTAGGGAGGGACTCTTAGTGGAATGGGGATTAAGGTCGATAGGTTTCCTAGGCTTGTAACCTATAATACTACATGAAATGGACTCAATCCCGTATACCTATTTACCGAACCATTGTATGCGAACTCCGTAATGGGGAGGACCGAATCCCAACTAGATGCATGCTCACCTACTAGACACCTAAGAAGATTCCTACCCCTATTAACCACCTCAGCCTGCCCATCAGTCTGAGCGTGGTAAGCCGATGAAAACTTCAGGGTTGTGCCAGTTTTATGCCATAATGTCTTCCAAAAGTAACTCATGAACTTCACATCTCTATCGGACACTATGAGCTTCAGCAGTCCGTGAAATCTAAAGACGCCCCTCACGAATAGTTATGCGACATGAGACGCGTCTGCAATCTTAATAATGAAATGAGCCATCTTTGAGAATCGATCGACGGCGACATAAATTGAGTGGTGTTTCCTCAGAGTGTGAGGTAGCCCAAGCACGAAATCTATACTAATATCTACCCAAGGCTAGCGTGGGACATGCAGATGAGTGTACAAGCCGGTGTTTGTTTGGTTCCCTTGGCCGTTTGACAGGTACGTCAATGTCGGATGATGCAAGTCATATCCTTCTTCAGACGCGGCCAATAAAAGCGGTCCTGAACAATAGCTATCGACTTTCTCCCAGATCATGTAATCACAATAGGAGGTTTTGGGTATGCATAGGCGAGAGCCCTGATATAAATAACTCCTAGTAATCTGGAACCCATCAGTAGGTTCCGGGGGACCTCTCGACAAAGCGGCGTATACCACACCAAATTCAGGATAAATCAGATAGTTGTGATTACTCTCTCAAACTTATCTACACGGGCTCTCAACATCTGCAGCAATGCGACTCGGCGGCTCAGAGCATCCGCAGGTTTGTTCTCAACACTTGTGCGGTGTTTAAGAACATAGTGAAAGTTCTGCAGGTACTCGACCCAATTGGTGTATCGATTTCCCAACTACCTCTGCGAATCCAAGTAACGCAACACCTGGTGATCAGAATAATGCATAAACTCCCAGAGTAGGAGGTAGTGCCTACAGTAGCGTAGAGATTGTATAATAACATAGAACTCTCAATCGTAGTTCGAGTATTTCTTCTTGGCTTCGTTCAATTCCTCACTAAAGTAAAAAAATCAAATGTCCATCCTGACTCAAAACATCACCTATACCAACGTCATATGCATCGCACGTGACCTCAAATGCCCTACTGAAATCAGAGTCTCAAAACAGGGTCGACCGTCAATTTCTATTCAAATGCCTGAGTAGCCGCTGCGGTCCACTAAAAATCTTCCTTGCGGAGGCAGCTTGTGAAAGGGGCCACAATCACGTTAAACCCCTTGACGAACCTCCTATGAAAGGTAGCAAGTTTATGAATGTTGCAGCTTCAGGAATAGTTGAGGGTATGGGTCACTCGCGAATAAACGTGATCTTTTCAGGGTCAACAAATACTTCAGTTGTGATGACAATAGATCCTAAGAACAGAACCGACTCAGACATGAGTGAACACTTTTTCAAATTTACAAATGGTTTCTCCTTGCGGAGGATATCAAACAATAGTCTCAAGTGCACTGGGTGGTCAGTGCGAGTCTGACTATAGATCAGAATGTCGTCGAAATATACAACTAAAAATTTACCCATTTAGGGCGCAACACCTGTGTTATGACTCTCATAAAGGTACTCGGGGTATTCAATTGCCCAAATGGCATGACAAACTATTCATACAGACTGTCCATGGTCTTAAAGACGATCTTCCACTCGTCCCTTTCTCGAACCCGGATCTGGTGGTGTCTACTACGAGGTCGATCTTTGAAAAAATCTGGGCACTTGCCATCGTGTCTAATAAGTCGTCGAGCCCAAAAATAGGGAAACGGTACTTCACAGTAATTTTGTTAATAACCCCACTATCTATACACATGCGGCAGCTGCAATCCTTCTTAGGGGTAAGAGGGACTGGGACCATGCAAGGACTCAAGCTCTCGCGAATGAAGTGCTTTCGAAGAAGCTCGTCAACCTGCCTCTTGAGCTCAGCATGCTCATCAAGGTTCATACGATAATGGGGGAGGTTCGGTAGTGAAGCTCCCAGGACTAGGTCGATGGCGTGCTGAATACCACGCCGGGATGGTAGCTCATCGAGGAGCTCATCAGACATAATATCAACAAACTCATCCAAAATGTGACGAACATCCGGGTGAGGCTCGAGGGTCTCGGGAGGGCACTCAGTAGTCATGGTGGCTGCCACTACATAGACTATACCCGCCTCAACGATATCCCTAAAAAATTTGCTCTGCCTCAAGATGTGCAGGGGTCTCGAGTAGCTCGTACTAACTGTGGGCTCAACCCGGCTCTTGGATTTCTCCTTGGGTTGGGGATAACGTGAACTTTTGACACTTATCATTAAAGACACGCGTTCGATCGAACGAAACACGTGCTTTCACGATCATATAACCAGGTTCTCTTAAGTAACACGTGGGCAACATCCTCCTCGGGATGTCCACTTCGACAGTGCTCCTGCTAACCATCATAATAATCATCGTGATCGTCCTCATGTTGAGCGGGTGGTGGACCGCACTCTCTACGACCTGGGTCAGAATAGTCCTCAAGATCATGATCGTGACGACTGGGTAGGGGTCCACGATCTCTCTGACTATGCAACTACGGATGCCTAACATAGGTGGGGCCCAGGCTTCGCTCATGGGTGCAGTCAATGTTTCGCCTCAATGGTGGTGTGGGACCCCGATGGGAAGCCTCATGATGATGCCGATCAAGGGGAGGAGGAACACCCCTAGGACGAAGGTCAGGGAGGGTAAGCACGTCTGGGTTCCCCTTAGGAGGGTCACCTTGCCGCGTCGGCGTTTCTCTCGGGTTTTCTAAATTTTCAATACGCGTGGTTAACTCAGCAACGTCATGATAGAGATCCTCAAACTGTGTGCCTAGGGCATTAAAGCGATATAAGACTAATCGTTGGAATTCAGCGGGGACATGCCCGAATGCAAGCTAGCCGCCTGATCGTCATTGACTCGAGGATGTGAATATGAAAAATGTACTACTACAGAGCATAAAATTGGCTGTAATCTTGGGCCTTGATACCAACCGATGTAGGGTAGGTTATGTGGGTGCGCGACTATAATGTAATTCTACTGTGAATTGCGGGGAGACATCTCTATTTTCCTTTAACGCTGCATGCGACACACATGCAATAACCGACAATGATTTCAGCACATAGTAAGAAAGGAATAGATCACACAAATATTTTAAAGCAAGGCAAAATAATTTCTTTTGAGTAAGCAGTCATAGGCTTTCCTTCACGTGGAGGGCCAAAGTGAGCGCGCGACGAGTGGTTCCTGCAAATAATAGATTCCACAATGCAAGTGATCCAAAAGGGCAAAAGTTCACAACACCATATATAAATGTAGAGAATAAATATCCATACAACAAACAATACTCACTAAGGGGGTGCCGTGAAGTGGAGATCTGATGTTCCCGACTGTAGAAACTCCGATCCAGTGGAATGAGTGAGGGATGGAAGGTGAGTCGGCTGCGAGCTTGGGGAAGAGAGGATCACTGGTAGGGGACACAAGATGGGGCTGGATCTGCAACAGGAAGGAGGTGGGGCATCAGCTAGGAGGGATCGTGGGTCTTGCGGCAAATTTGGCAGAGGGGCTTACAATAAGTAAAATCGAAGGTGTATGCGACAGATATGGAGAAGAGGTTACAAGATTTTGGTGTTTGGGGGGGGGGGGGGGAGGTTTCGACGTTAATGGACTGTTGTTGAGGGGGGGGGGGGGGGGCAGGAGGCTCAGGAGAATGGTCGGCGTGACTTTCTCGACGGGATGGGCCGATCGAGAAAGGGGTAGCAGGCTGGGCTCTCGGCTGTGGAGATTTTCTCGTGAAGAAGAAATGGAATCGGAGGGGCCTGCAGGGTTATGCCGGGAGATGGGGCGGTTGTTAGGGAAGGGGATACAAGGGGATGATAGGGAATACCTATGAGTCATCACCTAGGGCCTCACAGAGTCGTCACCATGTGATGATCGCCGAAATCTGGGAGGATAGTTCTCCAAATTCAATAATGACCCAAACAACAGCCCCCTTGCATATATTAATAAGAAAACCACGATAACAAACACCTCATAAACGACTATGATTGGTCGTTGATGTAACGCGACTGATTACATCAAATAATTACCAAATATAACAACATAATATATGAAAATGTAGGTAAACGAAAATACGGTCGCATCCGTGGAGTCAGATTGCCGATCTAGTCAAGTCCTCCTGCGCGAATACATGAGCGTGGGCCCCGCCTTGCGCCGTGTCATCTTCGGTGGGCGATTCCCATTACCTTGGCTCAACTTTGTTGTTTGTCAGTGTTGTTTTCACATGAATTGGGAGGCTCCAGTTTTGAAGAAATATTTCTGGAGTATACTAGTGGCTGTGCACGGGCTTCCCCCCTTGCGCGGTGTGTGACAACAACAATATCTTACCGTCACTCGATCTACGATCGTGCATTATTGCCTCTGCACACTGCCCACAGGGTGACGCACCCGACACTACATTTGTATTTTTTATTTTTATGTTAATTATTGGTGTTATTGGGGACTATATGGGTTCTGTTGTTGTTGTTGTATGTTAATTATTGGTGTTGCCGTGTGACCTTGAGGTCACGGGCTCGAGTCCTGGAAGCAGCCTCTTGCAAATGCACGGTAAGGTTTGCCTATATTTCACCCTTGTGGTGGGACCCTTCCCCGGACCCTCGCTGCGCGGGGATGCTTTGTGCACCGGGCTTTAGAAAGAAATGTTAATTGTTGGTGTTTAATGTTGGTGTGCATTTAGTGTATTTGTATGTATATATACTAGATTGGGATGAAATAAAAGAAAAGAGATATTATTTTCCACTTGGTATCAGAGGCAGTCGAACCGCGTGACCTAGCTATGCGCCTCTGTACTCTCCGTCGATCGTCCGCTCGTCGCAGACGCTCTCTCGTGCGATCCATGCGGCCCGACGAAACCTCGGCAGGACCCTCGTCGTTCCTTCCCCTTGCTCCCGCAAGCACAACGCCGACTGCGCGCGACAGTCCCGTCAGTTGATCGGCGCTGGTTGATGGAATGGGAGTTCTGGGTTCCTTCCGGGCTTCCTGCGGTCCGATTGACTCCAAATCTTGGGGAAAGTTTCTCTTTGGTCTTCTTATCATCATATTGGATTTCTAAGAGATTCCAACTGTTGGATGCTCCCTAAAATCAGAACTAGGGATTTCCCCTTTCAAGCGGAAGATGACTCCTGACTCTACATCGATGTCTTCTCTGATCCCAACTCCTTCGAGACTTGTTATACGCAGCACTGTTCTCATGGATAAGTTAGTTGCAAAGACGGAGGAGACGAACTTGAAGTTGTTTTTTGAGTTTTTGAGGATGTCCAAAGGTGATGGATCCACTCTGTCACAACTTCCTCCGGTGAAGCTGGATCTCCCTCCTATGAAGCTGAAACTTGACGGATCAGCTACGTACTTGAGCTGGTCGCGTTGGGTGAAGATGGCACTCTCCGGGAGGAACCTGGAGGTCTACCTGACTGGTGAGGAGGAGCCAAAGAAGGACTCGGTTGGGTACACCGAATGAAAGAGTACACATAGTCTGCTACACATTTGGCTCATAAACTCGATGGTCGCGTCTATCGCTATCACGGTAGATGACATAGAGACCGTGAGTGATGTTTGGGGGAAGTTGTACAGGGTCTATGCAGAAGTCGACAACAACATGAGGGTGTTTCAGATCGAGAGGGAGATTGAGACAGTGACACAGGGATATTGATTGATCCAGGTGTATGCCGCAGATCTGGAGCGATTGTGGGCAGATTATGATCATTTCTCATCAGCTGCATGTTGCAAAGATCCCGAGTGCACGAAAGGGGAGCGAGATTCTCAGAGGACTATGCACTCTATGAGGGGGTTGAACCTGGCGTTTGAGCCAAGGTTTGCAATGCTGCTCGCTCAGCCGAAGATTCCTTCCCTGGATGAGACGATCTCAGCCATGATGCAGGAGGAGAGCAGGATTAGGATCCAGTTTGGCGCAACTGGACTTTCAGGGGTGGAATCAACACTAGTGGTCACCAATTCAGGTCACGCAGAATACAAGAGTGAGACACGACAGTGTTTCAATTGTGGTGAGATAGGTCATCTATGACAGACTTGTCCTAATCCACCAAGGGAGCGAGATGCATGTGGACGAGGACAGTTTGCGCGTCGCGGCCGTGGGGGTTGCAAGGTGGTGGAAGAGAAGGCTACATGGAAAATCTGATGATAACAGAGGAAGAGGCAGAGGGGAGTATGACTGATGTGAGTTACTTAGAGGAGCATGCGATTTTGGATGCTTACTCTCAGCTGATGAGGAGGAAGTAGAAGAGTGTTGTTGATGACGCATTCATTTCATCTTCATGCATGGGTAACATTGCCTCTTTTGCTCACTCGGTTACAAGTACTTGTGATACACTTGCTCTCGCATCTATATCCACAAATAGATCACCAAATTGGATAGTCGATTCTGGTGCCTGTCGACATGTCACCGGGGACGCTAGGGAGTTACTTTCTTACACTCCCCTAGCAGTCCCAGAGCGCATTCAGACTGCCGATGGTACAACTCAACCAGTGATTGGTAAGGGTACTGTACAATGTACCCACACTTTGACTTTGTCCAATGTTTTGCATGCTCCTTCCTTTCCTGTGAATCTCTTATCCATCGGTGTCATTATATCCCAACTAAAATATGTTGTTTTTCTTGATATTCCGAAGGTGATCTTCCAGAAGAAGGAGACCGGCAGGTGACTTAGGTCTGGCATATGGCATGGTGAATTGAAGTACCTGGATAGGGACAGCATGGACTAAGGTCTTTCATCCATTGTAGAGGGTGCTGGAGGAGTTGGGAGGAGTTGGGAGGAGTATGGAGAACTTGCTACCACTTCATCATCGACACTCGAGTCATCCTTCTTTTACTGTTTTGCGTCAGTTGTATCCATATTTATTTGAGAAAGCTAATCAAACAAACTTGTATGTGATGCGTGTGAATTGGGAAAACATACCAAAAACTCTTATTCCAATTATGGTAGTTGTTCTTATTCTTTACCCAGTGCATTCTGATGTTTGGGGACCATGTCCCACACCTACTGTGAATGAATTTTGATATTTTGTTTTTTATTGATTGCTTCACACATGTGACTTGGTTTTATTTGATGAAAAACAAAGGTGATGTGTTTTCCTACTTTAAGGGTTTCCACATAGGGGAAACTCAATGCGGTGCAGTTTTGAAGGTGTTTAGGTCTGACAATGGGACAGAGTACACCAACAGGATGTTTGGAGAGTACTTGTCATCGCAGGGAATTCAAGATCAAACCACCTGTCCATACACACTAGAGCAGAATGAGGCAGCTGAACGGAAGAATATACATCTTCTTAAGGTAACTCGGAGTATGATGATATCGATGAAGGTGCCAAAGTACTTGTAGGGTCAAGCAATCCTGACCGCGGCCTATTTAATCAATCGGATGCCTTCGTGAGTATTGTATTGGAAGTCTCTGATTGAGATGCTTGCGAAGTAAAAATGGCAATATTCTTCCTCTCAAAATCTTTGGTTGTGTATGCTTCGTGTAAGACAATAGACTAAATATGGGAAAGTTAGATCCAAGGGCTGTGAAGTGTATTTTGTTGGGTATTCGGCTACTCAAAGGGGTATGTATGTTGGAGTCCGTTGGAGAGGAGGTGTTCGTTAGTATGGATGTCACATTTCGAGAGTTTTAACCATACTATTCCTCTCCGGTTGACTCGCCCCTTGGGGACTCGCTCGTTACATACAATATAAGGCGAGAGGGGGAGGATAACAGTGGTGGAGAGAGGAGGATAGTGAGTATCCCTTTGCCTTGTGCCGAGTGTGGAGTCGGTTGTGGTGTCGGTGCATGAGGAGAATGAATCAGAGACAGGTGGACCTCAGGCTCATGGGGAGCTGAGATCTGTGGATGGTGGATCTCAGGCTCAGGGGGAGCTGAGATCTGTGGATGGTGGACCTCAGACTCAAGGGTAGCTGAGAGTGTATATGAGGAGAATACAACATAATGAGGGAACTGCGCCTACATTGCCACTTGTGTCAAGTCCGTTGCCTCTGCCTACACCGACTCCTGAGACACATACACCATCCACCTCAACCTCAGAATACACACGTGATATGACTCCTCATCTCTCTACTCCCACTCCCCTACCTGTAAGGACTTCCCGCAGCAATGCGAGAGTCTCACCTGATCAATATGACTTTTCTCATGATATTGCCCAGTTTGATTCCTACTCTCACATATCACCTGTACATGGAGCATTCATTGCATCTTTGTACATTGTTTCTATTCCTAAGTATTGACATGTTGCTAAGGAGGGTCAAGACGCAATTCTAGAGGAACTTGGGGCACTAAAAAAGAACAAAACTGGGAGCTTGTTTCACTACTGCTAGGCAAAAAGACAGTTGGGTGCAAGTGGGTCTTCACTTTGAAACAAAACCTAGAGGGTCAGGTTGAGTGTTACAAGGCCCAATTGGTAGCAAAGGGGACAACCAGACTTATGACATCGACTATGATGAGACCTTTGCACCCGTGGCAAAGATGAGCACGGTGCGGACTCTGGTGTCCTTGGCGGCGAATAAGGGATGGAAACTACACCACCTCGACGTGAAGAATGCCTTTCTTCATGGGGATTTGTTGGAAGAGGTGTACATGGAGGTACCGCCAGGTTTTGGAGTGAAACAAACGAAGGGGAAGGTGTGTAGACTCAAGAAGTCTCTTTATGGGCTGAATCGGTCTCCTTGAGCCTGGTTTGACAGGTTTAGGAGATCCATGGTAGACATGAGATATCGACAAACCAATGTTGACCATGCAGTGTTCTTCAAGCAATATGGAGTTCGCACTACAATGCTTGTTGTGTATGTGGACGATGTGATTATCACTAGTGATGTTGAGAGTGATCTTGCTTAGCTGAAGAAGAGATTAGGCAAGGAATTTTGGGTAAACGACTTGGGGCAGCTAAGATGTTTCCTTGGGATTGAGGTAGTTTGCGGTTCATAGGGGATTGTTCTATCTCAACGGAAATACGCGTTAGATCTGCTGAAAGAGCTGTGTATGCTGGGGTGCAGTCTTGCAGTTGCTCCCATTGATCAGAAGTCCAAGCTCAGTGCTGAGGAAGGAGAGACAGTCTATAGAGAGACTTACCAGAGGTTGGTAGGCCGCTTGATCTATCTGAGTCACACTCTTCCCGACATATCTTTTGTCGTGAGTGTGGTGGCCCGCTATATGCATGATCCTAGGGAGGGTCACATGGATGCTGTGTATCAGATTCTAAGGTACTTCCAGAAGAATGGGCATTTGAACATTGAGGGCTATTGCGTTTCTGACTAGGCTAGTTATGACAGGAGGTCCACGTTAGGATATTGCATGTTTGTAGGGGGCAATCTGGTCTCTTGGAAGAGCAAGAAGCAGACTGTTGTTCGAAATCTACAGTTGAGGAAGAGTATAGGACCATGACCTTATGTGTGGGGGAGATGCTATGGTTGAAAGCCCTGCCGGTAGAGCTCAAGATAGACCAAGGGGGGCAAATGACATTGTGGTGTCATGGTGTGACAACAAATCAACTATTAACATTGCAAATAACCCCGTTCAACATGAGAGAACCAAACATGTGCAGATCGACAGGTTTTTCATCAAGGAAAAACTGGATATATGTGTACTGGAGCTGGGACATGTTACTAAAGAGCAAGTGACCGATTGTCTCACTAAGGGACTTTGCTCATTTGATTTATCTAGATTGGTGACAAGATGAGCTTAGTGGATATTTTTCGCCCATCTTGAGGGGGAGTGTTGGTCTTTAATATTGGTGTGCGTTTAGTGTATTTATATGTATATATACTAGACTGGGATGAAATAAAACAAAAGAGATTATTTTCCACTTTAACACTTGTGTTTCGTTAGACATCGAGATAAATCAAAGGGTTGAGATTATATTGATAATCCTAATTGAGGACAATGACCAATGACTGAGATTATTTTCATGGTCGCATGATTTTCTTTATAATATAGTATAGCTTATATTACATTGGAATTTTTATTAATTACTCAAGGACACTTTTCCAGGCTTTTTAAATTTGTTGATTCTGGAGAACAGTTAAAAAGTAACTATTTATTCTTAACCTTAGCAAGTCATAAATTTAATTATGCTGCAAATATGATGTCT
Organism: Dactylorhiza incarnata; assembly: GCA_033032865.1. Lineage (NCBI taxonomy): Eukaryota > Viridiplantae > Streptophyta > Magnoliopsida > Asparagales > Orchidaceae > Dactylorhiza > Dactylorhiza incarnata. The sequence goes on along the minus strand of JAWHQI010000003.1, from coordinate 30,821,872 downwards.
TATTTATCTAAGTAGTTTTCTCTGTGTGTACCGTGGATGCTAATGTGATGCTTTACATCTTATGACTTAATTCCTCAAATAGTTCCCTTTATAAATTAGGTGAATGATTTTGCAGGTAGAGCAGCTTCACATGATCTTTAAACTATGCGGTTCACCTTCAGAAGAATACTGGAGGAAGTCGAAGTTGCCACATGCTACTGTCTTTAAACCTCAACACCCATATAGAAGTACTATCAGGGAGGAATTCAAGAATTTTCCAACTACTGCTGTAGGTCTTATAGAAAGATTACTTGCGGTGGATCCAGCTGATAGGGGAACTTCTTTTACTGCCCTCCAGAGTGAAGTTAGTTTTAACTTTTCTTTTAATGGTTTCACAGTTCTGCAGTGTAATTTAAATTGTTATTCTTGTTTTATATTTAGTTTCATTAAATGATATTTAGGATGACGCCTTATATTCTTGTTTCTGTTTCTATAAAGGATGTCTATTATGTTATCACCATTATAGTACTCTCAATTTTGTATGAATGGTCTGTACTTGTCATGATCACAAGTGGGTAGCAGTAAAAGGAGGACCTTTTAATGCCTTGATTGTTTTGTAGATTAAGAGTCCAGTATAGAGGAAGAATTGCAGAGTCAAACAGGATGCGAATGATTAGAAGAATGAATACCTTAAGAAAGGTCGTAAGAAGTAGAGATGAGAAGCTTCACAAATATGGGGTTAAAGCTTCACTCCGACTCTGATGTGGCAACAAATGACAACTTTTTGCGATCACTTTCAAAATTTTGCATGAGCTCACACTGCGAAAATGGTTGGAGGCATTTTTGTTTAATATATGGAATGAGATATAAATGCAGTTAAAACATGGGGGTAAAATGGGAACCCCATTGTTTCATCAAATATTTTTTTGGTGTTGACCATGTAATGCCAAACAACTTCTTTAATGTTTAAGTATTTTTTTTCAAATTCAGTGGAAATTTAAATAAAAGTAAATTTTAATTTAAAGAACCATATATTCAAGTTGCTTCAACTTTGGTCAAAAATATGACTGTAAGGTGTGTAACAATTTGTTGGTAGGGTATTTATATCTTTTTTTGTGTATGTGTGTGCACACATCATTTTTGTGCACTCTTATGATATGAATAATACTCTCCCTTTTACATCCTGACAGTATCTGAGCAGTCAATGTCGAAAACCTAGATTGTACATTGGTAGTTCAATCTGAGACGAGGGTCAGAGTTCTCTTCCTCTTCTCACATCTTCGCTCCTGAAGTTTGTTCCATGCTCGATCGGCTTATTGGAATGATTGTCCAAAAAGTCCTTAAATATAAATGCTCAGTAATAAATAAGGAATTCTATAATTAGATAAGGAATGTCATTAAATAAATAAAGTTCTCGTAAAAGAGCAAGATATTCTTCTGGATTTTTTACTCGATATTATTTCATATTGTTTTCTATTTTTTTCCCGGATATGAAATCTATTTAAAGAGGAGAAATCTCGGATTATTAGAACACTGAAATTAGGACTTGAAGTGGAGGAAATTGTTACGATTTTCGTATTGCTAGCGGGTGCATTGTTTTGAGAGGGAAAAGTCTCGGAGAGAATCTTCTCGACCTTTCTTTAGACCTAGCCTTCCCAATGATGGAAGATACAATGGGAGCCGAACTTGACCGAGAGAGGAAGAGGGGAGCCTTGCTCAACCCTAGCCCTAGGATGAGAGAGACGTGAGGAGAGAAGATTAAGAGGAGAGAAGATTAAGAGGAGAGATTTAGAGTTTAATTCATGCCACTATCTAAGCCCCCCCCCCCCAACCGACATATATAGTGAGAGGAAAAAGTTCCATAATATTTCCGTTATACCCCTCACTCAGGCAACATGATGTGTGATAAGTTAATGTGCATGATTAGATAAAATGCAAGAAATAAAAATACAATGCAAAAAAATAAGACGCACGTCATCCGCGACCACACTTCATTAACCCCCACGTGAGCCCATATCATTGCCCCCCCATGCGGATCAAGTTTGTCCTCAAGCTTCGGGTATGGGGTTTTCATCGTGATAGTATCCTTGCCGTCGTCATCCGGGGGATCATCAAATTCTAGCCAAAAGAGACACTTTACCTTTACCGACTGTATATCGGTTATTGTTGGATCTTGAGGCATGTTCCAACAGTTATCACAGTTGAAACAAATCCCTTGTGCGCGTTGTTCCTCAATCTCCGCCCGGGATATTCGTTTGATGGCTGGGCGGCCACTGAATTCTTTGCCTTTGGGTGTGGTGGAGAAGGTTCTGTGATGAGGAGGGGTGTCCTCTCGCCGACTACCCCTATTCCCGCTGTGGCGGTTGCCATACGGGTTGTCCATAAAGAGATGTTTCTCACAAATGTGGGCTACGCTCATGGCTGTATGGGGTTCTTCGGGGTTTGGAATTCGACATCGGGAAGTAGTTAATCTTGTAGATTGGCAGGGAAGATAGGCACTTGATGTTCTGGTAAGCTAGTAACATTTAAAAACTCTCCAAGTGATCATCGACGGGCCTCGATTGCTTGAAAGAGACGAGGACGCCCAACAGATTGTTGCAGAACGATGTGCAGAAGCGTAGATTGCAAGAATGTTTGAAAGCCGCCCAATTTAAATCAGGGGTCTCTCGTGCAAGTTAGACGTATCACAACTGTGTCAAGCCCATGAGGTGGAAGGAAGGTAACCCTATCAAATCCTCCAACTACGTTTGCTGGTTGGTGAAGAAGTGCTCACATCTCGTGAACCATGCTAGTGATCTCTTTTGCCATCAAATAGGGGAAAATTCAGCTTCAGGTAACGTGGAACATTGCCCCCCGTGGCCCGGTTCCCATGAGAATCAGAGTGCATGGCGTATTGTGGTTCGCCCTGATTGGAACTTAGAGGGTTGGTGTATTGCCTAGGTTGGCAGAGGCATGTCATCGAGGCGGGAAATTAGGGCAGCGAATGCGGTCTGTTGTTGAGCTTGGACGACCATCATTTTTGGCATTGCCTCCATAATCTGAGCGAGGGTGAGACCACCTTTTATCCATGGTCATTGAACTCGCATGGGGGCTATCCTGAGAAGCCTTTGTCGGAGTGTTGGGCACTCAAGCGTTAGTGGCAGAAGCAGGGAAGTAGCATAAGGCGGTGATAACCCCTTCAACGGTTGGTGTGTGCAGGTCGACTAGATGGGAAAGGATTTATGACTACACAATAGCTGTTGGAGTCGAGGTCAAGAGAAATCGAGCGCAGAAGAGTGGCCGCCGGAGATTGGGTGTCGTCGGTTACACACGTGTTTGCCTTCTGGGAGCGAGTAGGGACGTTATTGGGAACTCCTAGGCCGTCGATGGGAACGTCTGGGCCGTCGATGGGAACGCCTGGGCCGTCGATGGGAACGCCTGGGCCGTCGATGGGAACGCCTGGGCCGTCGATGGGAACGCCTTGGCCGTCGATGGGAACGCCTGGTCCGTCGATAGTGTCGCGGTCGTGCTCAGGCATCGCAACTATCAAGCACGCCCGCTCGAGTTCGGGCGCAGCCGCGATCGTATGATAGTCGTCCAACTGATCGTCGTACTGGAGCGAAGACTGGGGATCCCGTTGTGATTGCGAGTTGAGGAGACGAGCAAAGACACACATGTAAGGAGAAGACTATGATACCAAGTTGTTACGATCTTCAGATTGCAAGCTGGTGCACGGTCCTGAGAGGGAGAAGTCTCGAAAAAGATCCTCGACACCTTTCCTAAACCCAATCTCCCTATTGGTGGAGGATATAATGGAAGCCGAGCTCGACCGTGAGAGGAAGAGGAACAAGGGAGTCTTGCTCAACCTTGCCCCTAGCTCGAGAGGATGAGAGGGAGGAGAGGAGATTAAAAAGAGAGATTTAGAGTTTAATTCATGCTACTATCTAAGGCCCCCTCACTCACATATATATTGAGAAAAAAGTTCCATAATATTTCCGTTATGCCCCTCACCCAGGCCACGTGTGAATAAATTAAGGTGTACAAAAAAATAGAATCTGAGAAATAAAGATGCAATGCAAAAAAGAGAAGATGCACGTTGTTCTCGATCACACATCGCCCCCCCCCCCCCCCCCCCCCCCCCCCCCCCTATGTGGGCCCATAACAAAATCCCCTCTCCAAGTCCTTGCCGTTCCTAGCCCCTCTCCTTCCTCACCTGTCCTGCTTCTGCCTTATTCCAACCGCCTAGTGGGTATTCTGCATCACAAACAGCTGCTCCTCAGCTACTGTCCAACCAACCTTGCATCCCAGTTACTGTCCAGAGCCATGCGAGCCTTCCCTTGCATTCCCAGCTGTTGTCCAGCTCAGCTAAAGCCTGCCAGTTTCTCCCAGTCTTCCAGTCCCTCCCAGGTCCTGTTGATCCATTCCCTGCATTCCCACGTGTTGTCCAACCACTTCCAACCCCTCCAAGGGTTGGAAAACCACCTCCCAGCTACTGTCCAGCTGCCAAAAAATATTTCTTGCGGCTAGTTGCGCCCTTTAACAACCCCTTAGCCTTTTATTGCATCCATACCACCCCCCATAGCCCCCCTAAGCCTTCCTAGGCAACCATACATGATCTGCATGCCTCTTCACCAACCGCATGCCCAAATAGCCTTCGTGGTCCTAGTTCTTGTCGGCTGCTTACATATTACATCATACTCGAACTTTCTCATTGTAGCAAGGTGCCGGGTAATCTCGATTTCCATCTCTTTTGTGCTCCATTCTATTTGTAGATCTTTATGTTTAGTATTGATTTCACTATGATTGAGCTTATCTAATTATTCAATTATGTATTTTTTACCTTCTTTTTGTTTCACGTTGTGTACATGAATTAAATTGTGAAAACTAGGTCCCCTATTTTGAATCCTTAGAAAGTCATCGGGCTAGTGTGCCGAGTTTGTATTTAACACTTAATTTTGATTATTCAACGAGCGTTCAACTTGATTCCAATTTGTCTCAAGGCGCTTTAATATTGGATTCTTGTTTCTGGTTTACATTAGATGATTGACGACTCAAGATTGGCGTCATCCGTGCATATTAAGCCGATCGTCGTTCATGCATCTTAAATCAATATTCATTCCTGTATCTTAAATCCATCTCCAATAGATGGTCCCGTCTACTCTGTTCCTTAAGGGAGAAACGGGCATGCTGTCGACAATCAGAAACTTCATATCCATTATCACTCTGGATCAATAATCTACCACTCCAAATTGATTGTTGGTTCCATGCTAGTACACCTTTTCAAGTTTCTCTCAGTGCTCTTTTTGATTTCCATCTGCTGTCCGTATCAAGCTCCTTCTCTCAAGCCGAGCTCTTCCATCTAGTACCTGTTGATTTGATCTCGCCAGGTTCTATTCAGTACTCATCATATCATGTCCACTGAATCTTCAGTCACATTGAGCAGTGTGCCTGTGAAGCCATCATTGCTTCAAGGCAATCATAATTTCATTACTACTGAGAAATTAAATTGTAAAATTTCTATCTCTTGGTCTGCTGTTATTCAAATTTAGTTTATGGGTGAAGATCAAGAACACTTGTAGATGATGATTTATGCCATTTCCACTACTAATAGACTTGATCGAAAGAAGATGCATTCCCAACTTTCACCCTATTACGGCACTTCATTGTTCATTCATCTATACCTATCTTTCAAACATTTCTTACTTGCCAGGACACTAGTTCAAGCTAAGAACCTGTACATGGGAGATATTACACAAGCATATGATGTCTACGGGAAACTATTTCAACTCAAGTAGTTTGAATCTGACATCACTACTTATATTGGAAAATTCAGCCCTTGCTGTTCTTTTTTTGGACCACCTCCCTCTCAACTGGCATCAAGTCATCAATGTTAAGTAAGAACAAAGAAACATTAGTTCTTCTTTTGCTGCTCTTACTGATGTTTATTCCCGAGTGATTTGAGCATCCTCGATGACGACTATCCTTTGTCTTGTTATTGGTAGTGATAGAATTGCTGACCTTTTTACTTTAGTGACTGGTCCCAATATAAGGTTTTGGTTGAAGAGGTTGCTTTGGCTAGGGGTGTGAATGTGGACGTGGATGCCTTGAATGTGCCTATTGTAATAAGATGGAGCACATTAGAGATACGTGTTACATTATTTATGGATTTTCATCATTTGCCCTGTCACAAACCCATCACGTAGCTCGTATTTCTTCGACATTTCACCTTTGGTGGCGAAACACTAGATTGGACATTGGAAGTTCAATTTGAGAAGAGGATTTGGTTGCAAGTCTTTTTAATCACATGCATTAACCTATTGTCACTACTGATATTACCTTAGCAAATGGTTCTATCTCCTCTGCACAAGACGTTGGTAGTGTAAATCCCGCTTCCCTACTATTTCTTCATTCAATTAAATTTGTCCCAACTTTTCATTATAACTTAGATTTTCGTTTATTAACTTATTTAGTACCATAACTGCATAATAACCTTCATCACTTCTTCAGTCTACATTAGAAACTCGAAGACTTGGTAAGTGATTGGTACTTGATGTGAATTTTAAGATATCTATTACCTTGTTACATACTGCTCTTCGATGAGTGTCTTTATTGCCCTTGGTTTAGTATTTAGACTTGCAATCAATTGGGACACCCAAGATTACCAAGCTTGCATAGAATGGTTTCGTATTTATCTTATCTTCGTAGTTTGAAATGAGTCATGTCAGCTTGGTAAACATTACATTGTAATTTTTTTAGCACACTTGTGTTTTTCTACCGACACTTTTACTGATGATTGATAGTAAAATATCGTAGTTTCATCTCTTATAATATTAGGGCTTATCCTCTCTATATACAGAGGAGAGGAGAAAACAATAGTGATTACAAGAGGGAAAAAAGGCTACACACTAACACTCCCCCTCAAATTGGGCGTGCAGTGTCATTCATACCCAACTTGCCAATAAGCTCAACAAAAAATATTCACACTTAATCCCTTGGTGAGAACATCCGCTAGTTGCCTTTTGGAGGGAAGGAAGGGCATGCCGAAAATCTCTTTCTTGATGTTCTCTTTCATAAATTGTTTATCCATCTCAATGTGTTTGGTACGATCAAGCTGTACTGGACTGTGTCTGATGTTGATTGCCGCTTTGTTGTCACATTATAATCATATAGGATCACTTTCACCTAGACCAAGATCACTGATAAGGGCGCAAAGCTTTATGCCCTCACAAATCCCATGTGACATGACTTTGAATTCAACTTCAATACTCGATCTAGAAACAACATACTGCTTTTTGCTTCTCCAGGTGAGAAGGTTTTCCCAAATAAATGAGCAATACCCAGAGGTGGACCGTCTGTCTTCCATAGATCCCGCCCAATTGCAACAGTGTCAACCTCTGTCTTAAATCTGACATTCAGAGTAAACATGAAGCTCTTTCTTGTTGAGGTCTTTAAATATCTCAAAATCCTATGTGCTGCATTTGTCTTGACTTTGATGAGTGCATGTATTGACCAATAAATCCCACTGTGTACGTAATGTCTGGGCGGATATGAGACAAATAGATCCATCTCCCAACCAGTCATTGACACCCAGTGGTATCATCAACCGTTTCCCCGTGATGTCTGTTTTTTTGTGATTTGTTTCCATTAGAGTATTTGCATGCCCCACTCTTACCAGACTATTCAAGAAGGTCAAGAATATACTTTCATTGAGAGATTAATATATTGTGTCTTAATCTTGTCACTTCAATGCTCAAGAAATATTTTAGTTTTCCAAGTTTCTTGACCTCAAATTCGTTTACAAGTTTCACTTTAAGAGAGTTGCCTTCTTTGATGTCATCACCTGTGACGTATACTATGAGAGTTGCTTCCCATCCCTATGTTTGATAAACATGATGTGATCTTCATTACTTTGGGCATATCTAAAGGAAGTCATTGCCTTGTCAAATTGACCAAATCAAGCCCTAGGAGATTATTTAAGTTCATAAAGTGCTTTATTTAGCTTACAAAATTTTCCTTCAGAGTCGTTAGGAGCAAAACGTTTGGGTATGGACATATAGACCTCTTCCTCCAAGCCCTCATGAAGAAACACATTCTTTACATCCAATTGGCCGAGCTGCCATGTCTTGCACGCTGCACATGACAATATTACCCTTATGGAATTCATTTTTGCAACCGGGTTAAAAGTTTCTTGGTAATCGATCCCAAGGGTTTGAATGTATCTCTTGAAACAAGCCTAGCCTTGAATCTTTCCGCAATGTATTCTGGGTTATGCTTGATTAAGAACACCAATTTGCAACCAATTATCTTCTTCCCTTTTCGAAGGTGCACTATGTCCCAAATATGTTTTTCATTTTTCCAAAGCAGATATCTCCTCGTTCATAGTTTTTTTTTCTATTTAAGGTGCTCAAGTGCCTTCTTCCATGATGAACGAACAAAAACATAAGCAAGAGAGGACAAAATACTTTGTGTGACAGGGTTATAGAATTAGAGGATACATATTGAGACAAAGAGTGTTTGGTGCAATAACTGATATCTTTTTTGAGAGCAATGAGAAGTTCGGTAGACTCTGAAGATGGATTTGGCGCTGCCTTTGGCATCCTGAGGTGTTTGAACCTTTACACCGCCGAGTGTACCTGCATCCCCTTTTCCTCACGGAAATCATAAGAGTTCCCCCTGACTAATATTCTCTTCAGGAGGGTTGGAGAGAGTGGGATGGACATAAGGTGGGGTTATTGATAAGGGAAGAGTAAATGGGCTCACTTCCAATGCTGTTGTAGACTCCCCCTGAAGTGAGGGCCCATAATAATCCTATTCAAGAAATGTAACATTGATACTAAAAACTTTTTGGGTAGGTGGATGATTGCATTTGTACCCCTTTTGAGCGGGAGAGTGCCCTATGAACACACATTCAAGTGTGCACGAGGATCCAGTTTATTATGGACAATGGGATGTGTATGTGAACGATGCAGACACATCCAAAAACTTTTGGTGGGAGTTGAGTGGAAGGGTTACCTAGGGTATGTAAGGGGTGGTATTCCCTTAGACTTAAGTAAGCACGCGCCCCCAATAATATCTAGGTTAGTGCATGCTAAGAAGAAGACATCCAACAACCTCTAACAGATGATAAATTTTTTTCTTAGCAACTCCATTTTGAGCTGGAGAGTAACACATGATGTTTGGTGGATGATGCCACTTATAAGTTATTAAAGGCGCAAGACGCATCGATGCGCAAAAGGGTCCTGGAGCCTAGGCGCAAGGCGCGGACGCACGCTTAAGGCACATGAGGCGCAAAAAAGGGAAAAAAAGAAGAAAAAATACAGTTTATTAAATACAAAAACACAAAATAAATCTACCACCATATCAACACACTAGAATTGCATATATCACAACTCCAATGGCTACTTTTTAGGTTGTGTTTCACAAATATTTACCGTTATAGGTGCAAGTGCTGTAACTTGCTACAAGCACATAGATTTTATGTTGTTATTCTTCATCAGTGGGGTTTATAAGCGCAAATAATGATGATTAATTATAACAAATATTTACTCTTTGGGGGTAGCGCCCCCGACGCATTTTTTTGAGCAAGTTTAATTATGTAATTTCACCATTACGGTGCAACTTCCCTCACTAGATGGTAGATATATATAAAAAATCATGTAATCTAACCTTGAGATTATGTTTTTGCCCACCTCCAAAAAAAATCAATAATCAGGTTGAAGAAAAGCCCTTGAAAGGCCCAGGTGCGCCTAGGAGCTGGTTAGGCGTTTGCCTAGGCGCACTTGGGGTGCGCCTGAGCGTGCCTGAGGCACCTCGCCCGCCTCTGCCTTGCAGAGGCGAGGCCCGGTGCGCCTGGCGCCTCAGGCCCGCCTTAATAACATAATGCCACTTTCATCAGAATACGACTTAAACTGGGAGTCAACATACTCTCTACCATTGTCAGTACATAGGGTTTTAATAGTGGTATCAAACTGGGTATTGGCCATTTTGTTGAATTTTTGAAAGATGGGGAACACCTAATTATAATCACTCGCATAATGCGAGAAAAACACTCAATAAAAGTTACAAATCAAATATTCCCAGGAATAGACGCAATGGGAGAAGCCCCCCAAACATCAATATGAACAACATGAAAAGGAAACGTACTAGAAGACAAAATATGACAAAAACACAGTAATAATTTTTACCTGTTCAGATATAGCAGAAACAAACATTTAAAAAAACGAGATGAAATAACAGGAAATAAATGTTGCATGGTTAGTAGCAGATGGATGACCTGGGCGATAGTGCCAGGTAGTCAAAATAGGAGTTTGAGTTGCAGCAGAAGCGCCAAACACATAAAAGCCATCACACATTCTACCAGAGCCAATCATCATCCCTGTCTTCATTTCCTGAAAAACACAATGGGATGGAAAAAAATAATTGAATAGTTCATAGATTTAGTTAGATGACTAACAAAAAGAAGATTGCAAGTGAAATTAAGAACATGAAGAACAGAAGATAATGTGGGAGAAGAACAAGAAATGTACCCATTTCCTGCAATGGAGGAAAGAGAGTTATCAACAATGCTCACTTTATCTCTGCCAGATAGGGGCTAGTAAGACTAAGGGTGAGCATAATAATCAAAAATCGATAGTCACTCGAGTTTTTATTCGAATCGAACTCGAAATAAATTTTTTGAATCAAATCAAAATTGGCTCGAAATCAACTTCGAGTCGATTTCGAACCTCATATGAATCGCTCGATTATTGATTCGAGTCGGCTCGATTTAAATACAACAACAACAACAGAACCCATATAGTCCCCAAGTCGTCTCGATTTCAATATTCATTCAAAATTCAAAATTTTAAAATTCCTTTTTAGAGTCACGCGCACAGGCTGACGGGCAGATGGCTGTGGGCTATTAAGTAAGTTTCAAGTTTCAACCTTTTCATTTATTTTATTTTCCATTTCCATTTTCCAAAGCAGGCTAGCAGCAGGTGTAGCACGCCTGACGCGGTGACGCCTCCGACCGCCCTTTGTGATGTGTTTCGTCAAATCCTCTCGGCCTCTCGGGAGTCGGGAGATACTCATTACTCGCGGACAACGACGTACTCGCCTTGGTCCAAATCTCCAATGCTCAGTTTGGCTCTTTCACTGTCTCTTGGAGAACCGAGCACGTCTCCTCGACTTTTATTGGATTATTTAGTCAAATACTTGATTTAGGAAGTAGCTTAATTTTCAAATTCCTTTTTATGGGATTTGGGTAATTGTTTTTATGAATATTTTAGTGTTTACTTGGTAATTGGCATGCAAAATTTTCTTGTCTTGTACTTTTAGAAAAAATGGGTCTGGAATGTAAAAATAATATATAACAACAAATTTTTTTATAAAGTTCAAACAATATAAAGATAAGTGATCAACTACTCAAGTAACTTAACACCATGATATCATACATTTATTGAGGTTTTAAAAATGTCTTGAATGATGCTCTCTATAGTTTATTAAAAAAATTTATTTAACATTATAATGTGTAATAAATTAATTTTTATAAAAAATAATTAATTTCGAGCCGACTCGAAATTGATTCGAGTTGGCTCGGAATCGAATCGATTTCGAGCCGACTTTGAGTCGAAAATTTCGATTTCGAGCCGAGTTGAAATCGACTCGATATCAGCCTTAAGACAAAAAACCTGAAGAGGAGCCGATCATGTTGTATGTAGTTCCAGAGTCAATAACCCAATGGGTAGATGGACGTGTAATGGTGGAATGAGCACATAGGATTAAAAGTTGAGGTGACTGTTGTAGGCTTAGACAAAAGATCATGCATCAACCGATGAAGAGCATGCATCTCCTCAACTGAAAAGGAGCTCAGACCAGTATTGAAATCAGGATAGAAACTCCCAGGTGAGCCGTCATGTAATATCTCGGTTAGGTGAGCATAGTGAGAGAGAGGGTGAATGCCTTCCCTGAGATCGTACATGTCTGTGACCTCGTGGTGCTAGTCCTCCTTGGTGGTGGGTACTGGGTAGCCATATAACCTATAGTTTCTATCACGAGTGTAATGCCCCTTGCCACAAAATTCGCATACAAGGTGATCTTTGTCAGTGGACTTTGACCTGAAATCACCAGCAGTCTGGTTGCTAGAATTGTGTCGAGTGGCCGCCAATGTGGAATCTTCAGGAATAGTATCCAGAATCTAGGACTGCCTGCAGTCATATTCCTAGTGCACCAAACTGTATACCGTTGACAACGAAGGTATAAGAGTGTGGCCATGAATTTGGTTTGTGATTTGATCAAAGTCTCTGTGAAGGTTATGTAATAACTCAATTACCTGGTTGGTGTCCTCCCATGCCTAAACCAGAAGTTCATATACATTGTAGACCTTGTCAAGAGAGTCAAACTAGTCATACTTATGGAGTCCAGGTATAACTGGATAAACTCCAGGTAATAGACGAGATGAAGACGATCACCTTGTCGAAGAATGAATATCTTACGCCTCAACTGGAAGATTTGAGCCGCGTTACCCTTGCAAGAATAGGTGGACTCGTCTCTCTTCCAAATATCTGTGGCAGCATTCAGGAACAGCTAGTTACGTGCAATAGACTCTTGCATGGAGTTTGTGAGTCAGGACATAACGAAAGAGTTTTTAGACTCCCATTGTGACCGACCGGTGGAACTATCCATTGTTTCTCTAGTAGTTCCACTGACATAGCCGAATAGAAAATGACTCTTAAGCTCTAAGGTGACAGAGCGCGACCATGAAAGGTAATTCACACCATCAAATATCTCGTTGGAGGAGGATAAATGTGAAAAATGAGAGGAACCCATTAGGACAAGAAAGAACCCATGACAAAATTGTCAAAGGGGTAGGCCCATATGGGTTGTAATTACAGAGTTTAATGCCTTCACCACAAGAGGGAGAGACCTAGATTTGCATGATAGATGAATTCAGCTCTTGGATCATCAAGAAAACCTAGGTGAGCATGGAGGAAGGGTGATGAAATAGCCCTCCATGAATGGATGAGATCGGCCGCAGGAAAGGAGTTCAAGCACCCATGGAATCGCATCCGGTGTTGGATACTGATGAAGTCGAGAGGAACAGGCGACGACTAGCGTGTTGTGCAATGGAGAGAGAGAGAGAAGCTGAATCGATCACAGGCTCTAGCGGCGATTACGGGCGACGAATGCAAAGGTGTCGGTTGGATCAATTTACGGGCACTGATGCCATGCTAGCAAATATCATAGCTTCATCTCTTAGAATAGTAGGGCTTCTCCTTTATATATAGAGGAGAGGAAAACAATAGTGATTACAGAAGAAAATAAGGCTACATGCTAGCAATGATTATTATAGATTGACATGCCTTTTCTTGTAAAGGACAGAAGTGAGTTATTTGATGTCCTTAAATATTTCTGTACGAAAAAAATAAAACTCCATTTATTAATCTCATGGTATTCTATGATCTCATGATGTCTGCAAATATTAATTCTAGACTCTTTGATCATCACAATGTATGATCCATCAATCTGTGTCCTCACACACCCAAAGATGAGATTTCTGAAAGAAAAAATAGACACATAGTGCAAACAACTCACTTTTTTCTTCTTCATATGCACGTTCCGTCCTCCTTTTGTGATGATGTCTGTTAACATCATATTATTTTATCAACTGAATTCTCTCATCTGTCTTAAGCCAACAAATTCCCTTTTCTCTCACTTTTTCTCCTTTTCTCTAGGGATTCCCATATATTTCTTACCCCCTCGTGTATTTGGATATACCTTCTTTGTTCATAAACTATCCCTAGTCAAGACAAGTTATTCCTAAATCCATCAAATGCGTCCTCTTAGGATATTCTCGTTGTCATAAAGATTAACTATGATATTCTCCTACACCCAAACATTCCTTTATCTCGACAGATATCACATTCTTTGAAAGTTCACCTTTTTATGAGTCGTCCTCTATAATTGAATATAGACTTGAAACTCTTCTGGTCCTTGTTATGGTTCCAGACTCCATACTTGTGCTTAATGATTCCTCTTTTAATATGTTACTCTCTTTCGATAGTGGTTCGACCGTTCATGTTTCTGGTGACATAAGCGCATTATTGCATAGCTACTCCAATCATTGTGTTCCATGACATTTCTGAATCAGGGATGCATATTATTCATTCTTGTATGTTGATGATATCATTATTACCAACACAGAAGAAATTGGTATTTGGCAGCTTAAGTTGATGATATCTATAATTGAATATAAGACTTGAAGCTCTTCCGGTCCCTGTTATGGTTCCAGACTCCATGCTTGCTCTCAATGATCCCTGTTTTAATATGTTGCCCTCTTTCGATAGTGGTTCAAGTATTTGGTTACATAAATGCATTGTTGCAGAGCTACTCCAATCATTGTGTTCCATGACATTTCTGAATCAGGGAAGCATATTCTGTTGATCTTGTATGTTGATGATATCATTATTACTGACACAGATGCATTGGTATTTGGCCGCTCAAGTTGATGATATCTATAATTGAATATAGATTTGAAGCTCTTCCGGTCCCTGTTATGGTTCCAGAATCCATGCTTGCGCTTAATGATCCCTGTTTTAATATGTTGCCCTCTTTGGATAGTGGTCCATGTATTTGGTTACATAAACGCATTGTTGCAGAGTTACACCAATCATTGTGTTCCATTACATTTCTGAACCAGGGAAGCATATTATGTTGATCTTGTATGTTGATGATATCGTTATTACCGACACAGATGAATTTGGTATTTGGCAGCTCAATGGATACATACATTAATAGTTTCGACTAACGATCTAGGAAGATTTAAATACTTCTTAGGCATTGAAGTAGCTAGAACAAAACGTAACATTAATAGTTTCGGTCATGATAAAACTTGTAGGCGATCATCATTAAGACGGCTGCATCTCACATTCTGCTTGTTAATCAAATTTTTTTTTTTCAAACTCTTCGCTCGCTACTTGCCGAACAAGCTGAATTCTGCTTGTTAAATCAAGATGCCTCTGCCTCGTATTTCGTTTGTTTAATCAAAAGAATGTGTTCTAACTTTTGACTTGTTACTTGCCAAATGAGCCGAACTTAAGTCATATATCAAGTCGAATGCGACCATTCAAACATAGAGCTTTTTTGATGCACCTTCTTGGGGTTATGGTTATAATCTATGAAGCACCGATACTTCCTTGAGGGTCACGTACCCGTACCGGATACGTATCTGATACCGGTACGTACCCGATACTCACGGATACACCTGTTATTCTAGTCTGTAGATACACTTGGACTTGGTAGATTGTTCTACATATTGTAATAAGAGTATGTTTTTCTGAAGTAAACAAAAGACTTCTGCGTGTCTTTTAGAAAAGAAAAATTGTGACCCAGAAATGCAACTAGCGATGCTTGTTTATTATAGTAACAAAATATACTTCAGATTTAAGTATCTTTTTTCGTTTAAACTATAAAGAATTTGATTTAAATTTATTATTTTGTTTTTTTACTATATATTTAAAGATTAGATGTTTCAAATTGGTACGGTTTCTATTGGTTTAATATGAATTTTTCTATGTTTAATATTTTGCTAACTTGTCTCTAGAGGAACCAGAAGTTGAAGATGTGTTAATCTCCAATAATAGGGAAGAAGAGGAAGAAAATGACTGATAAACATCCTTAAATTTGAAATGATTATGAATATTTTTTGTTTGAGAATTTTATATTATATTGAATTAACTATGAATTTGTACTTCAATTTGTGATTTATGAAATTATGCTTGATGTTTTATTATTTTGAGTACTTTTAATTACATTTATGAGATTATACATATATATTTATTATATTTAATACAACGTATCCCGCCGCATCCGTATCCTTATTTTTAAAATTTTGCCGTACCGCCGTACCGGATACGTACCGTACCCGGTACTCGTACCCGTATCGATGCTTCTTAGGTTATAATTCCCTATCTTCTCCATTTTATGAGAATTCTTCAGTTACAGTATGACTTTGGCCATATTTCTCCATTTTTTAGGGTGACTAATTAGCCGTTTCTACCTTCAGTTCTTTACTGTGGAGCCTATAGCATGTGATCCTTCAGGATTGCCTAAATATCCTCCTAGCAAGGAGTTTGATGCTAAGAAGCTTATGGATGTGGAAGCTGGAAGGTATGTGAACTATCTTCATAACATTTTTTTTGCAGTGTTTTGAGGCTGCATCTCTCTCTCTCTCTCTCTCTCTCTTTATTTCATTATAAAACAAACAATAAAAGCACCAATCTTAACAACTTTTTTTAGGCGAAGAGAGGCAATTAAGAAGAGAAATAATCATGAATTTGGAAGAGAAGTGCCAAAGCATTCTAAAGGGATGCCAAGTGTAGAAGCCAATGCAGAATCACAGGTAAAATTATTGCTTATAAAACAAACAATAATCATGAATTTTATTATTATGCCGATAATTGCAATGTAGGGTCACTAGGGTTGTTATTTTAATCGTTTAGTCATATGAAGGTTCACACATTGTTTTGATTTAAACTTTTCTGGGTGATTATTTTGCACATCTTGCTGCATTACCTTCAGTTTACTCTCGTTATTAATCTTTCCACATAAATTCTATGTTGCTTTCTTATTGGGTTGCATATCTCACCCTTTACTGCACAGATTAAAACTAACCTAATCTATTTTTTACTATCTTCTGTTCACAAATTAAAATTCTCGTAATCTATCTTTTTAACTAATCTTCTCTTCATGAGTGTCTATTATGTCAACAGTATATTTATATTAGCATTTAAGATTTTGTTCTTATTTTCATAAACTTTTATCTTAGCATTTGCATGTTTGTCACACTGAACTAGATTATTAGCTATTTCTTTATTGTTCCACATTTGATCCATTTAGAAGCAACAAGAGTCCTAGATGGGAATCATCTTTAACCCTCTCACAAATGGAATGTATGACCCATTCCATATGCTTTGTTCTCTCATGGAGAACATATTTACTGGAGATCGGAATCATGGTCTGATTGTCACATCGAAGTGACTTCGTCAATGCCACAATAAAGCCTAACTCGATGATGAAGGTTCGACGCCACATAATTATCACATTCCTTCCAGGCATGAGATCTTATATTCAGCTTCAACACTAGAGCAAGCTACATTGACTTATTTAAGATATTTAGTTTTAGTATCTTTCAAGAAGTACAAAGAATTACTTTATTTTTACCATTAATAAATATTATACACATAAAATACATGTTATATCATAACTTTGTCTCACTTTGTCAAATCAAAATGAATTTTAGTTTAAATATTTAATATTTTAATCAAATACCCATATAGTTTATTTTGAATTCTAAAAAAATATACAACACATGTATACTCATTCTATTTCCTAAATTATTGTAAACAACACAACAATATTAACATTAAATTAAGTACGATATCATCACTGTGTTACACAAAATACTTCAAAACTCAAAAGAATATATAATCTTCGACATGACCGCACAAAAGATTAACACTCTAATCTATCAATATTAGACCTAGCACAGTTGGCACTAGGACCTATCAACCATCCAACTTGGACTAAAATTTATAGTAGCTTTTGTATCTCATCTATAAGTGGAGTGAAGATGAAGTACACACACCAAGTGGTGACCATATCTTAGGAATCTTAAAATAATAAAATATATATACTCTCTTGTTTTTCTAGGGCGAAGTGTAGTGGGGATTTACCTTGGCCAATGGTGTCAATTGACAACAAATTATCTACGAGATATACTTTCATCTATTTCACGTTTACATGGTATCAGAATCGAAGGTCTCCTTCCTTGGCTACTTTGTTAAATGTTGACGTTCGTAGTTCAGAACCGATTGTTTTTCGACTTTTCGAATCGAAAATCTCCTTGTCTTGTGGTTCGCCATTATTTTTATTTGTCGTTACAATTGGTTTAGTTAGCATGCTTCAATACCATCCACCGAGCTTCCAGCGACACTCGACTCTCATGTTCATTGTTCTCAGCCGGTCCCTACTTCGTTTGACGCTAGTCTTCGTCATTCTGAGATAGTTCATACTACATTCCGTGCTACTCCTTGTTGTTACGAGACCATTGTTTTTGGCTAATTCCTCTAAGCTTCTTTTCAAGCTTCCTACCGTGTCTGTTGAGCATCCTCCCGGGCTTGTTGCCGTGTGTTGATTCTTTGTCAAGTTTCGTGTCATAGTTTCATGTTATTTCTCCCTTACTTTCGACATTAATTCCTCCATTATGAGTGCACTCTAGATACAACTGTATCAAGTCGTACAATGGTGTCTTTCATGTCCAACATGATTCATTCTTTACTCACAAATAAAAAATTAAATGGGAACTATTTTGGAAGTTCTGTTATAATGAGCCTGAATGGTTGCAAAAAGACAGTTCATCTCAATATGGATCCTTTGCCTGATTTATCTCAGGGAGGGAAAGAGGGGAACATAGCAATCTCTTAACATGGAGACATGAGTGTCTGGCTTAGTGTCTCCATTGTCAAGCTTATGGAGCTATATTGATATGCTCTACTATTGTAAGAGTAATGCTAGTCACCGCTCCTTTGATTTTCATTCCTTTGATTTTTTCCTCATTTAATACCCTAATTAAAATCCTAAGATAACTCCCATTTTTCTTCTTACGTTGACCCTCCTATTTAATATCAATATTAAATCCTTCCTATAAAGCAGCCAGCTCACGCCCTTTCAACCTTTGAAATCCCCCATTGAATCCATAATTTATTTTCATTATTAAATCCCTTTAAAACCCTAAACTCTTCATTCCTAGCCTCTTTATAAAAAGAAAACCGGCTCCACATCTCTATTTAAAAAGCTTCCAGCCTCCACGTGAAAGGAAGACAGGGAAAATACAAAACAGAGGAAAAACCTTTTTCTGTTCGTCTTCCCTGCGGGCTACCTTGCCCCACCGTCACCAGTTAGTCGATGCCTCCTCTCCCAGTTCCGTCGCCGCCCCTGGAGGCCTTTCCGATGGCCGAAGACCATTGCTCCTCCAGTCGTCAGTGGATCTGTCGAGCCCTAGCCCTGCGCATCCTACCCTCGTCGTCCACAGGTGCCGCCAGCAATTTCAGCCCCTTTAAGCTTCCTGTTACGGGCGATCAAGAGCTCCAGGCTCTGCCCCTCGTCGTCCAACCTCTGTTGAGTCATCCCCGATCTCATTAACTCAGTAGAGCCACTCCGCACGACCTCCCACAACCTCTGCATTACTCCCGCAACTCCCCAGCGACCATTGCACCTTCTTCGGCCCTTCCCCCCTTTTTCTTGTCGAGCTTCCATCGGTTATATTCGATCCCGGTGACAGCCTCCAACGCATGTTCATCTTCCTTCCTGGCTCCAGGTTCCCTTGTGTTCCCCCTCCAAAAGTCCTAACTGCCCACTCTCCCTCACAGAAGCCATCTCGATCCTTGTGGCCTTCTCAATCCTTGACCCGACGATTTAGCCTTCATTCCTGCAGCCAACAGGAATTGGATCTGTCGCGGTGCTCGGGCCTATGGTATACCCTTACTCACCTCATTGCTTGCTTATTGTTATTATTATGATTTTATGCTCATGCTTTATTTGATCTTTTGAAAATTCAGAGCTTGCACTTATTATTATCAATCATATTTGTCGTCAATTTAAATCCGTTGTTTTCCTATTGATGAAAAGCCTGTGGATGATTTAATTCATAATATAGTGTGCGCTTCAATGCTAATCGTTTGCGAGATGTCATACGAAGGCTTAGATTATGATTTCATTTTACTGATTGCCTAGTTGGCTTTGCTTAGTCGGCTTCGCCGCATAATTTAAAAGAGATTGCAAGAATTATCTTTAAAATAAAATTCAGAATTTTGGAATACATCACATATACAAGGTCTCTCGTGTTGGAGCATGCGTTTCGCACTCCTCCGGTTTGATAATAACAATGTCCCGTTTGTTATTGATTCTATTTTTATTAATGGTGTGCAGATAACAGGTATGCGATGTTCACATTTCTGCTGGAGCTAAAATTGAATGTGGGAAAATTTCACTGTCGGAAAATTCCGACAGCCACTGTCGCCCAGGCGACAGCAGAGAAGTTACAACTACTTCCCTCCACGGCAGATCGACGAAAGGCAGTTTTGAGCTGTCGGAAATCCGACAGCGATGTCGCCCAGGCGACAGCTCGGAGGTTACAACAACTGCCCACGACTCCACCCACGACCGGCAGTTTTGCGCTGTCGGAAATCCGACATCGATGTCGCCCAGGCGACAGCTCGACGGTTACAGCAACTGCTCGCACGACGACACTCCAGCGGCAGTTTAGCGCTGTCGGAAAATTCCGACAGTCACTGTCGCCCAGGCGACAGTGAATTTCTATAAATTGGTTCTTTTGGTTCGTGCATTCCAAGCTTTTGAGAATTCCAGTCCCTTCCTGAGTGCATACGAACCAGAGAGCTCCAGAACCTCCTCAACTCCCATTTGTGCAAAGAAGGATTGAAGATTGAAGACGAGATCGGGCGCGCTTCTACATCATCAATCATCTCGAGGCTTCAACAATCCGTTCAGAGATTTGATTTTCTAGGGAGTTGTTCTTTTCATATTGTATTCCCATTCACATACTTTTCATTTTGTATTGGTAGAGAAATCGTCGTCTTGCGTGCGACGTCTAAGTCCTTGCGCGGCTTAAGGGAAAATCGCTTCCTTGTGCGGAGCGTCCAAGTCCTTGCGTGGCTTGGTGGGAAATCGTGGCCTTGTGTGCTACGTCTAGATATTGGGAAGATCTAGAGGATAGGCTTGGGCTTGGTCTTGGGAGAGACAAGCGATAGCCTTCCGATCATTGGGAGAAGGATTGGTAAACCAAAATTGTAGAATTTTTTTATTAATATAATTGTGCCTTGATCTTAAGCATTGTTAAGATCATTCTTATTGTACTCAAATTTCATGATTAATATAATTATGTCTTTTTCTTTAATTACATATTTGGTGGCATAATCTTTATCTTAGAAATTTGTGTTTTGGTTTAATACTAAAATTGCATTGGTTTGAAAGTATTTAGAAGTAATTTTTTAGTAAAGTAAAATCTCCTTAAAAATTATTAAGTAAAAATTAATTTTTAGACATACCCTTATTCACCCCCCCCCCTCTAAGGGCGCTATACGATCCAACAAGTGGTATCAGAGGTAGGTTACTCCAAAACGGTTTTACCACCGGGAGTAATGGCGCACAACGATCACGCGTTCGTTGAGGGGCAAGGAATTAGTAGGCCACCACTTTTTACGGGCACGGACTATAATTATTGGAAAACACGTATGCTTTAGATATAGAAGTCTGGAATATGGTAGAATCTAGTTACACTTCTCCAACATTTGTTGTAGGAGATGTAACCATGGATAAGCCCAAAGACAAGTGGGATGACAACGATAAATTAAAATGTAAGAACAATGCAAAAGCCATGAATGCTTTATTCTGCGCACTAGATCGCACTGAATTTAATAGAGTTTGTGCTTGTAATACTGCATTTGAAATTTGGAATCTATTAGAAATCACTCATGAAGGTACTTCGCAGGTAAATGATTCAAAGCTATTTCAACCGGAATCTGAATTTGAAAGGTTCAAAATGGAGGTAGATGAAGAGATTGATACGATGTACACACGATTTACAAAAATCGTGAACGACTCAAAGGTGCTAGGAAAGGTGTTCTCAAATGGAGATTTGGTAAGGAAAATCTTAAGATCACTTCCCCCGAAGTTCAATCCTAAAGTGACTGCAATTTCCGAGTCACATGATCTTAAGACCTTACAATTGGAGAGCCTCATTGAGAACTTGAAAACTCATGAAGTTGAATTGAAAATTCAACAACAAGAGTATATGGAGCCAAGGAAGAAGGGATTGGCTCTAAGATCAAAGAAAGAAGAAACTAGTGATTCTGAGGAGGATGAAGAAGATGAGGAAAGTTTATTTGTTAAAAAATTTAGAAAATTTATGAAAAATCCGGAGAGAAGGAATTCGTTTAAGAAGTATTTTAAGAAGGAGACCTTTAGGAAGAAAAAAGGAAAGGAAGGCGATGAGGAGGAAGAGAGACCGCCACCGGAGTGCTATCACTGCAAGAAGTTAGGACACATTCGAAGCAAGTGTCCAAAGTACTTGAAAGAACTTAAAGAAAAGAAGCACAAAGGGTCGAAGAAGGTGTTGAAGGCGGAAACCTGGGATGATACTACTTCTGAGGATGCAAGCAGTTCCGACTCAAGTAAAGAAGAGGAGGCCAACATATGCTTAATGGGAAAGAGCGTCATATCTGATGACGAATGCAGTGTCCAAAGCGACACTGAGGTAACTCCTCCAACCTATGATGAATTGTTTTCTGAATTTTTAAAGACTTGCAAATTTTTTGAAAAAAGCTTAAAAGACAATGATCTTCTTAAATCTGAAAATGACATTTTACTTAAAGAAAACAAAAAATTGTTAAGGGAAATTAAGACTATTGGAAAAAGAGATATCTCTTGCCAAGAGTGTGATCACTTTTTGGGAAGAATTAATGAATTTGAAGAATCTCTTTCCAAATCTCATTCTACAATAAAAATTCTTACTAACAAGAATGAGATTTTAGAGAGAGATCTGAAATCTTCAATCTTCAATCTCCAAAGTCCATGAGGGAAAGAAATCTTTTGAACGTAGATGCGTAAATCTAGTATCCGAGAATACACAAATGAAAAACCAGATTCATGACTTAACACTAGCCATGGAAAAATTTGGAATGGGCCGAAGATCACTGGATATGATCTTAGGATACCAACGCCATGGATCTGGAAGGTTTGGGATCGGATACACATCTGGAAGCTGTCGCCCGGCGACAACCACTGTCGCCGGCGACAGTGAAAAGTCCAGAAAATTCACTTTTAAAAATTCTAAAATTAATGAACTGATAAATACTGCATCCTCATCCAGTAAAAGTCCAGAAAAGTTATACTCCTCTAAATACATTACATGTGCCAAATGCAATAGATTTGGTCACACTACGGACTCTTGCTGGAAGGAAGGAAAAACTAAAATTAAACAAATCTGGGTGCCTAAGGCTTCTACCTATACTATGGGTGGAACCACTTGGGTAACCAGATCTTTACTCATCTCTTCTTTCTAGGTATGTTGGCAGGCTAAGGACAAAGAAGACGTGTGGTACTTGGACTCGGGTTGTTCAAAGCACATGACGGGCAATAAAGAGAGGTTCCTTAGCCTGGAGATGAAGAAAGGAGGAGTTGTTACATTCGGTGACAATGGAAAAGGAAAAATCATCGGCATCGGTGTTGTGGGTAACGAAATTTTTTCAATTTCAAATGTTTTATTTGTAGAAGGATTAAAGCATAATTTGATTTCTATTAGTCAATTATGTGATAAGGGTGTAAATGTTTTATTTGAATCTTCTACAAATTTGTGCAAAATTATTAATTCCAAAACAAATGAAATTGTTTTTACCGCACCTAGATGTCATAATGTATATATGATTAAATTTCTTGATTTTTCAAATTCTACTTTGAAATGTTTTTTATCAAAAAATGATGAATTAGATTTATGGCATAGGCGACTTGGACATGCTAGTGCCAAGTTAATTTCAAAACTTTCAAAAGATAAATTAATTAAAGGTTTACCTTTGCTAAATGGAAATTTATCTTCTTCACTGTGTGTGCCTTGCCAAAAAAGAAAATTTTCAAAATCATCTTTCAAAAGTAAAAACATTATTTCTACCACTAGGCCACTTCAATTAATACATATGGACTTATTTGGGCCAATTGGAATTTCTAGCTTAGGAGGTAGAAAATACACATTTGTTTTGATTGATGATTATTCTCGTTTTTGTTGGACTTTATTTCTAACCTCCAAATCCGAAGCATTTTCAGAATTTTCAAAATTATGTTTGCGTATTCAAAATGAATTGGAGTTAAAAATTAAACGCATACGATCGGATCATGGAGGAGAATTTGAAAATGAAAAATTTATTTCTTTTTGTACGGAGTTAGGAATT
Organism: Dactylorhiza incarnata; assembly: GCA_033032865.1. Classification (NCBI taxonomy): domain Eukaryota; kingdom Viridiplantae; phylum Streptophyta; class Magnoliopsida; order Asparagales; family Orchidaceae; genus Dactylorhiza; species Dactylorhiza incarnata. Next base: position 30,797,918 of record JAWHQI010000003.1, on the reverse strand, counting down.
AAACATGAATTTTCCGCTCCACGCACACCACAGCAAAATGGTGTAGTGGAAAGGAAAAATAGAACTCTTCAAGAGTTAGCCCGTACGATGTTATCTGAATTTAAATTACCAAAATCTTTTTGGGCTGAAGCGGTTAGCACGACATGTTATGTAATTAATAGAGTAATGCTTCGCCCTATTTTAAAATTAACTCCTTATGAATTAATATTTAGTAAACAACCAAATGTTTCTTATTTCAAAGTTTTTGGTTGTAAATGTTTTATTTTGAATTCTAAAGATTCCTTAGGAAAATTTGATGAAAAATGTGATGAAGGTATTTTTATTGGCTATTCTTCAACTAGTAAAGCTTATAGAATTTTTAATAAAAGAACAAAAATAGTTGAAGAATCTATTCATGTTAGGTTTGATGAGTTTGCTTCATGTGTAGAAAAGAAAATTACAGGAAAAGAAGATGAACTCCTTCCCACGGTGGAGAATGATGAAGAAGAACTTGGAGAAAATGAAGAAGAAAAAGAAGAAGAAAGAGAAGGAGAAAGAGAAGGAGAAAGAGAAGAAGAAAGAGAAGAAGAAAGAGAAGAATATGTGCCTCCAAGTGAATTGAGATTTTCAAAGGATCATCCAAAGGAGCTTATCATTGGAGATCCGCAAAAAGGGGTTAGTACTCGTTCATCGCTACAAGTTTTATTTTCAAACCTTTGCTTTGTTTCTGAAATAGAACCAAAAGATGTTTTCACCGCTTTAAATGATGAATTTTGGTTTTTAGCTATGAATGAAGAACTTAATCAATTTGAACGTAATAAGGTTTGGAATCTTGTAGAACGACCCAAAAATCGTCCTGTAGTTGGTGTTAAGTGGATTTTTAAAAATAAAATGGATAATGAATCTAGAATTGTTAGAAATAAAGCCAGATTAGTCGCAAAAGGTTATGCACAAATTGAAAGGGTAGATTTTGATGAAACTTTTCCACCCGTAGCAAGATTAGAAGCGGTTAGAATATTTTTTGCATTTGCTTGTTTTAAAAGATTTAATTATATCAAATGGATGTCAAAACCGCATTTTTAAACGGGTATATAAAAGAAGAGATTTATGTAGAACAACCCCTGGCTTTATAAATGAGAAATATCCAAATCATGTTTATAAATTAAATAAAACGCTTTATGGATTAAAACAAGCGCCTCGTGCTTGGTATGATCGATTAACTCAATATTTGTTAAAGCACAATTATAAAATAGGAAGTGCTGATTCTACACTCTTCATTAAGCAAATTGATCATGATTTAGTTATTTTACAAATTTATGTTGATGATATTATTTTTGGAGCCACTAATGAAGAGTTGTGTAATGAAGTAGTTCAAATTATGAAAAATGAATTTGAAATGAGCATGGTTGGAGAACTTTCATATTTTCTAGGTTTTCAAATTACACAAAAACATGATGGTATTTTTATATGTCAAACCAAATATATTCATGATATGTTAAAAAGATTTGGATTTGAAAATCTTAAGCATGCAAACACTCTTATGAGTACTTCACTAAAATTAGGAAAAGATGAAAGTGGTGTTTCAATTGAACAAACCCTTTATAGAAGTATGATATGGTCTTTATTGTATTTAACCGCATCTAGACCTGATATTATGTTTGCCGTTTGTTTATGTGCTAGATTTCAAGCTAATCCTAAAGAGTCACATTTAAAAGCGGTGAAACGTATCTTTAGATATCTCATAGGAACATCAAAATTAGGTTTATGGTATCCTCATAATGATTCTTTTATTTTACATGGTTTTTCGGATTCGGATTAAGCGGGATGTTCCTTAGATAGGAAAAGCACTAGTGACACTTGTCACTTTATCGGCCCTTCACTTATTTCATGGTCGAGTAGGAAACAGAATTCTGTTGCCCTCTCAACTACCGAGGCCGAATATATTGCACTAGGTAGTTGTTGTGCCCAAGCTCTTTGGATGTCACAAACATTAGAAGATTTTGGCATGCAACAAAGTAGTGTAGAATTAAAGTGTGACAATAAAAGTGCTATAGACTTAACTAACAATCCCGTATTACATTCTAGATCTAAGCATATAGATGTCCGACATCATTTTATAAGGGATCATATTAAGAAGGGTAATATAAAAATCAACTTTATAGGCACGGAAAATCAACTAGCGGATATATTCACTAAGCCGTTACCGGATTCCCGTTTTTCTATGCTTAGGCTAGAATTGGGAATTTTAGACATTTCACAATGAATATATCAATATTTAAAGCCTATAAAATAAAAAAAAATTTTTTATCACAAAACCTAAACAATTTAAAAAGAAAATCCTAATTTTTAAAAATCAAACAATAAAATTTCAAAAGACTTAAAAAATATTCAAACATCATTAATATTACATCAATATTGTTCAAATAAAAACAGTAGAAAACCACATAAGGATAAAGTTCATTAAACAGAAATAGATCTGAAGAAGTTCACTATCGCCCAGGCGACAGTGAATGTCGGAAATTTCCGACATCTCCCAGCAGCAGCATCCTGCAGAAACTACTCTGAATCTTCATAACCAGCACCGCTGCTCTCTGGACAATCTTCTGGAGGTCCTCGTCTCACGGCTTTACCACGGCGAGTCCGCCTCACCGATTGGCGTGGCGGTTCTTCGTCCGGAACTTGCCATTCGACCTCTTCCTCCGGAGTTGGCTTCAACTTCAGACCTTTGACGAGAAACTTCATAAACTTCTGCATTCGACTACGGTCCTTCTTCACTTCCCTCTTGTGATCCTCTAATGAATCACGTAGATCATCAATGGACTCCCTTAGTGAACCTCCCCTAGAAATGGTCGGCTCTCTAATCTCAATCCCCGGATGGGCTTTTCTCTGCAGCTTCTTCACTTTCATTGAACCCGTATAATATATCTCCGGATAACAATCATCGATTAAGAACCTTGCACTATCCATCCGTACTTCTTATAGAGTACACGCTGAATTACCGCCCCCATTGGCAGCGTATGAACCTTCACCCATCTTGGATGCTTTAATCTATACGCATACCTAATCTGGGAGAGTATGAAGTCCGCCACATCAAAAAGCTCATCCTCCATAATGTAGTATGTAAAGAGGGTCAACTGAGCCGTAATACTTCTTGTATCTCCACTCTTCAACATCACTGAATTCCTTAATATATCTTGAACTAAGAAAGCATCCGGAGTGAGTGACGTAACTTCAGTGGTAAGAGTCTTCTTTTGATTCCCATGTAAACTCATGTTTACAAGGGTCCAATCTCTATCCTTTCGATAATTCTCCACTATATCAGGCATATTTTCACTCATCACTAGTCCGAATTCCTCTCTTAGATCAACATGTGTTATTTCCACATGTTGACCTTGGATCCTTGATCTCACTCCTCCATCCAATTCAGTGAAATTTGGTCTTCCAAATGGTTATAAAATTCACGAATGAAAAAGGAAGAAAACCCCTCTGGTGTGATTATTGAAAGTATACCTGCATTCGCAAGCCGATCATAGATATGATCATGCTTCGGCGATTCAAATTCAATATATTTCGCAACTCCAACAATAACTTTCTCCACCCCAGGAAAAACTTGATATGAACTATGTGCATCTTCCGAAGTACTCCTTCGAGCTTTGGAACTGGAAGCCATTCTGCAAATAACAAAAAATTTAGATCAAACATGTGTTGTGCACTGGAACACTGTCGCCCAGGCGACAGTGACTGTCGGAAATTTCCGACAGCTCTCCAAGTGAACTTCTCTCGAAATTTTTTACATACACTTCCAGATCTACTCAAAATCAAGGTTATTTCCACAACAAGTTTAAAAAAAAAAAAAAATTTTAATATGTTTTTAAATCAAAATCTTCTTTATATCCTTACTATTCATCATCTTCAACCTTCTTTATAAATGAAAATCTTCCATTTTCAAAATTAAAACTATGAACAAAAGCAAACCTTCAACCACAAGAATCAAACAATCATAACATTTTTAACAAAGATCCAACAAGATCCACTTGTTTTAAACTAGATCTACATTTTTAAAATAAAAAAAAAAATTTCAAAACCTACGCCATTCATCAAAAATCAAAATGAAAACTACATTTTCCTTCTTCTCTACTATCAAAATCACAAATCCCTAAAAAATTTTGAGTTAAAAACATCAAAATCAAAAATCCATACCTTAGATCTAGGGATGTCGCCGACTTCCGACAGACTTCCTCTTGTTTTTAACTCCAGGAAATGATGCACAATAGGGTTTGACTCGGTCCACAGCCCTATTTATATTTTTGGCTGTCGCCCAGGCGACAGTGACTGTCGGAATTTTCCGACAGCTCCCATTTTGACAAAACTTCAATTTTGGGTCCCTTTGATGATTTACAATAGTTATATGTCATTATTAATGCTTCACCTCATGACTTGATGACAAACCATGTGCTATTTATTTAAAAAAAAATTGACTTACATGTTTATATGATTTCATTTCCAAGCTATCATCGTATTGACACTTCTACTTAGTTGTTTAGACCATTGGAAATTGTTTTCGCATGCCTCTAAGTATGAGAAATTATTTATCTATCATAATGAACTATCACGTTCACTTCTTTTGATCAATACATATGTCTTCTTCTTTAATATATACATGGATCATATTTGCGTTAACATAATAAAATAGCACTTCTTAAATACAACTTTCACCCTTGATTTGTTAGCACAACAAAATTACACCATCTTTTGCGATTCAAGTGAATTCGAAGATCCTTGGTCAATTACAAAAAAAAATATATCAATATCAAAATTAAGATATCACATCTGTGATAAAAAATTTAAAATAAAGACAAGGATACTCCACCAAGCACTACTTACCCTCCTGATAAGTCTTAATGAGCATTGTGAGGTTAAGCACCTTGGACAGAATTGTAAAGTGTCTTGTGCAAAAGAAAAATGGTTTTCTAATCATCTTGTGCTATATCTTCAAAGTCAAAGTTGACTTTATATGCTTTTATTATGTTCTACATTTCAATGATCATGTAAATTAAATAACTTCATATGTTTGATCTAAATATCACATGTACACATCATTATGTTATATAAATATTCATCCCATGAGAATTGGACCGAAAATATTCCATAATTCTATACACTATTGTGTCTTTCTATGATACTTTCAAATGATCTTACTCATGTTTAAGTTATTTTCTTTCATTACTTCATATGACTTTACCGTCACTTCATGAGTTTATTCATACTATGGCATATTCCTATTATTTCATGGACTTCAATCACTTCCACAAAAAAGTGCTTCCGCTTACTCTTTCTTTCTATATCCTATATCCATTCCCTTAAGAACTACTCTTTTATCTAATATTAACTTTTGCTAATATCAAAAGGGGGAGAATTAAAAGTATAAAAAGAACAATCACAAATCTATTACACCTAAATATTCCACCTACACAATACATCATATTTTTAGGGGAGCATATATTTAGGGGGAGCATTCATTTAGGGGGAGCTTTCATCTAGAGGTAGATTATTTATTTTTAAGAAAAATATATCATGTTATTTTTGTGCACACACCAAAGGTTAAAATCAACAATCTAAATAAACATGATTTCTTTTTATACGGATTTGTTATTATCAAAAGGGGGAGATTGTTGGAGCATGCGTTTCGCACTCCTCCGGTTTGATAATAACAAAGTCCCGTTTGTATTTGATTCTATTTTTATTAATGGTGTGCAGATAACAGGTATGCGATGTTCACATTTCTGCTGGAGCTAAAATTGAATGTGGGAAAATTTCACTGTCGGAAAATTCCGACAGCCACTGTCGCCCAGGCGACAGCAGAGAAGTTACAACTACTTCCCTCCACGGCAGATCGACGAAAGGCAGTTTTGAGCTGTCGGAAATCCGACAGCGATGTCGCCCAGGCGACAGCTCAGAGGTTACAACAACTGCCCACGACTCCACCCACGACCGGCAGTTTTGCGCTGTCGGAAATCCGACATCGATGTCGCCCAGGCGACAGCTCGACGGTTACAGCAACTGCCCGCACGACGGCACTCCAGCGGCAGTTTAGCGCTGTCGGAAAATTCCGACAGTCACTGTCGCCCAGGCGACAATGAATTTCTATAAATTGGTTCTTTTGGTTCGTGTATTCCAAGCTTTTGAGAATTCCAGTCCCTTCCTGAGTGCATACGAACCAGAGAGCTCCAGAACCTCCTCAACTCCCATTTGTGCAAAGAAGGATTGAAGATTGAAGACGAGATCGGGCGCGCTTCTACATCATCAATCATCTCGAGGCTTTAACAATTCGTTCAGAGATCTGATTTTCTAGGGAGTTGTTCTTTTCATATTGTATTCTCATTCACATACTTTTCATTTTGTATTGGTAGAGAAATCGACGTCTAAGTCCTTGCGCGGCTTAAGGGAAAATCGCTTCCTTGTGCGGAGCGTCCAAGTCCTTGCGTGGCTTGGTGGGAAATCGTGGCCTTGTGTGCTACGTCTAGATCTTGGGAAGATCTAGAGGATAGGCTTGGGCTTGGTCTTGGGAGAGACAAGCGATAGCCTTCCGATCCTTGGGAGAAGGATTGGTAAACCAAAATTGTAGAATTTTTTTATTAATATAATTGTGCCTTGATCTTAAGCATTGTTAAGAGTACTCAAATTTCATGATTAATATAATTATGTCTTTTTCTTTAATTACATATTTGGTGGTATAATCTTTATCTTAGAAATTTGTGTTTTGGTTTAATACTAAAATTGCATTGGTTTGAAAGTATTTAGAAGTAATTTTGTAGTAAAGTAAAATCTCCTTAAAAATTACTAAGTAAAAATTAATTTTTAGACACACCCTTATTCACCCCCCCTCTAAGGGCGCTATACGATCCAACATCTCGATCCTAGAGTGGATGTATCAGAGTTAAAGGCATTGGTGTGTCTCTTTGGCATCTACTCTTTCTTTAAATTTTGTTCTTCATATTCCTAAATTCTTCTGTACTTTTGCCTGTTAGTGATAGGGACCTACAAGACGTTTGGAGTACGATGTTATGCGCTTATTTTTGGAGGTTTGTCGGAGGTAGCGGAGGAGGGGAGAGATATAAGGGGCTAACCCTAGAATGGGGATGAAAAATAGAAGAACTAGATGAGTAGAAGAGGAGACTAGAGAGAGAAGGAAAAGAGTTAGATAGAGAGAGATTTTTTATTTAATTCTTTGATCCCTATATATAGGACCCACAATGGCACAAGCGTAAATAAGCCCAACATAAGAGATGTGTAGATAACTGTTAACTGCGACTCGACGCGATACGACTCATACACTCAACTCATACAACTCGACTCATACAACTCAACTCATACAATTTGACTCATACAACTCAACCCATACAACTCGACTCATACACCTAAAGACTCATAATAATATAATCGCTAATACATAACTCACGGTGTGAGACCATAACATTCCATCCATCCTTTAAACCGAGCTTATCCTCATGCTCGACTGAGGTTTGCGCGAAGTGGTCATTTGGCTCTTTGATTTCCTGCCACAGTAGCTCCCGGTAGAGATACAGATTGGGAAACGGTCGACAAAAGGAATGGATCTAGAGGGGTTGGCAGAGCAGGTCGTCGGAGCAGAGGCTGCGGGATGACGACCATGGGGACTAACGATGGTGGCACAAAATATGATGGCACCCCCGCCGGGCTGGGAGGCGACAAAACCGGTGGTGTAAACTGCGGGGCGGGAACCACCGGAGGCGATGGTGGCACAAAATATTCTTCGGCTATCGGTGGAAGCGACGACTGCTCTACTGGAATTGGCGACGGGGGAAGTGGAATCTACGTCGGAAGGTGGCCTGCAGGGTCCGACATGGGCAGAGGTTGTATCGACGGCCTTGGTGGAGCAATCATCGAAGGTGGTGCGGTGAGGGATCAGGCTGGGATATAAGGGGCGACATTATGCTCTGTTTGGGATGAAGGCTGCTTCGGAGGTAGCGGAACCTCGAAATGCCCAGACATCACCAAGCGATCGATGTTGGCATTGAGGCGTGACAGGGAGGCCATCAACTTCGATAACATCAAAAGGAGGGCGGCTTCATCCACAACATTTATCTTCATGGAGAAATACCTACTTAATCAATTACTTGGATTAAGTAATTAATCAAGTAATTCAAAAAGAAGGTGGGGCTGCACGTGGGAGTAAATCCCCCAAAATAGGGGCTTGCAGATCGAGGGAGGACTGACGGCATGGGGCTCGAAAGGAAGCAGAGAGAGCGTGTGGCTCGAGGAATGAACGGCTTGGACGGCTTTGTCGATGATGCGGAAGGAAGAAATCCTAGGCTTTGGGCTCCTGGAGGAATGCGTGCCCTGCAGATACTGGATCGGTTGCTGATTGTTGTGGTGAAAAAGCTCGCTCTAAAGGAGTCGATCATGGGAAGGTTGGGACACAGAAGTTGCGTCGGTGTTGCGTGCTGTCGAGGGCTTCGGAGCTTCAAACCTGGGAATAGAGGCGCACAGATTCGATTGGAGATGTGTGTAGAAGAATAGGAAGATGATCGCGTGGCACGAAGCTACGGCGTCGAGAAGGAGGCGTTGTTCTTAGCAGACGTGGAATGAGCGGGATCGACCGATGAAGGAAATGCTCCCCACGATTGGAACAAAGGGCTCGCGCGTGCTGGGTCACCAGAAGGCCGCACACGTATGGAGGGAAGGGGTTTCGTGACGAACGCCGGGGGGGGTGGGGGGTGGTGGTGGTGCTGCTGCTGGATGGAAATCGACTCTGGATGTTGAAGAAGAGATCGTCAGGAAAGACGATGGAGGCGGGTCTAATGTCGACTGAGGAAGCCAACAGGAGCTTCCACTGGTTTTGGATCTAAAACTGTAGAAGTGGTGCGTGGATCCAAGGAATGTAGCTCTGATACCAAATTTGTTATGTGCTTATTTTTGGAGGTTTGTCAGAGGTAGCTGAGGAGGGGGAGATACATGGGGCTAACGTTAGAATGGGGATGAAGAGGAGATGAACAACTAGAAGAGTAGGAGAGGAGACTAGAGGAGGAGAAGAGGAGACTAGAGAGAGAAGGATAAGAGATAGAGAGATTTTTGATACCTTATACATGACCCTGGGATCCCTATATATAAGACACGATGGCACAAGCGTAAATAACCTCAATATAAGAGACGTGTAAATAACTCTTAACAATGACTCCACTCGATAGTCGATACGGCTCATACACTCAACTCATACAACTCAATCCATACAACTCGACTCATACACCTCAAGACTCATAATAATATAATCGCTAATACATAACTGATGGTGTAAGATCCATAACATACGAGTTTCTGGGTCCATTCGAGGCCGATTTCTCGCCTACCATATTTGGCATCGCCCGATGGATGATCTGAGTTCGCAGTCCCACGAAAGCAATGTTTTGATACTTCTTATGTATTGTTAATATATCCATTGAAGATGTAAGTGTTCCCGCTTCCGCCTGGTGTCGCCCTAGCCTCGGCGGATGTGAGGGCTGGCCGCTTCTCCTCTTCAGCCGCCCTCCATCGCCGACCAGATCTGGTCTCGACCGCCATTTTGGTTGGTGTTTCATCTTCTTTATTCCGTTCTTTCTCCTTCATGACCTAGGTCTTTGATCTATGGTCCTTCGTGTTCTTCGGATGAGAACTTCTCTTCTGTTTGAGGGTTTCCCCGTTTCTTTCTCTCCTTTGGAGCCTTTTTTGCTAGTGTTATAATTTTTTTGGAGTAATTGTGACTTGCAGGATCTGTTCACTTGCGCATATTAACTAACAACCCTCCAATCAGAGGAAAGTCTGGCTTGCTTAAATTATTAACATATCGTTTTTTGTTAATTTCTTATGTGTTGTGCTTCATTTTTATTTGTGATTCATTGTTGGATCACTCATTGCATACACATATCATGCTAGAGATAGAAAAGTTTTATTTCCCTTGCACTGCACGAAGGGTTGCATTGTTTAAAGTCTTATTTCACAGTATACCATGTTTCAATTAGTCAATTAAACAAGAAACTTGACTATTTATTAACATTTCACTCTTCTTCTTGCATTGTTTAGGGTCAAAGAACTAGGAATTTTGGTTTGGGGCTAAGTCGGGAGGTTTATATTACCTGTTTATTGATTGTGTTCTGACCCACAGTTTGATTTCATCTCCCTTCATTCTTTTGTTTCATTATCAGCCTGGTGATCCCCTTGTCTCTAGATTATAGTGTTTGTATCCTGAGTTTAGTAAAGAGTTTAGACTTTAATGTGACTTGTGAGTTGGGTAAGCACAAAACAGTCTCCTTTTCTCCCATTGTCAATAAACGTGTGAAAGATACTTTTACTATTGTTCTCAGTGATATTTAGGGTCTATGTCCTACCACTTCTTTATATTGCTATCTTTATTGATGATTTCTCTCGATTTACCCAAGCTCTTTACTGAAGAAGTAACCTAGACTCTGCAATCTCTTATTTATATTTTGTGCTAAAAATAAAAAATCAACTTGATACATCCTTTAAATTTATTTAGTGACAATGCCTCTGAGTACAAAATGTCTCTCCACCTTAAAACCTTTATAGAGTCTAATGACATTCTCCTCTAAACATCATGTTCTCACTTCACAACAGATTGGAGTGGTAGAATAAAGGAATGGCTATCATCTTTATTTATCGTGGCAATAATGTTTCACATGAATGTCTCAAAGATCTTTTGGGAAAATATTATTCTCGCAGTTTGTTATCTCATTAACAGGTTACCATCTGTTTTTATTGAGAACTAGTTTGTTTCTTGATTGATAGCCAGTTCCTATATTGCTTGAAATATTTGGAAGTTTTCTCTGTCTTTGACTTTGGTCTCGAGAGTACGAAACTTGATCAAAAATCCATCAACTCCATGTTTCTTGGCTCTTCTAGGACCTCAAAAGGGTACAAGTGCTACAATCCTTCAAGTAAATGCACTGTTGTGTGTAAGGATGTAACTTTTTGGCGTCTACTTATTTCTATTGAGTCATATGATCCAAATTTTGATCAGCCTTCAGATGAAACTCCTCCAACTCTTATTATGGCAGAAATTACTATTTCCATTGACTTTGGTTAAACATGATTCGTACTAATCCACCTTTCTAATTCGCACCTTACAAAGACAGCCCAAGGAGGTTCTTATTATTGTTTCTAGTAATGATTCTCAAAACTCTTATCTCTCACCATAAATCCCCTCGGCCGAAGGTTTTGACTCCTCTGATTTACATATTACTCTTAGTAAGGTAAAAGATATTGCACTAAATATCATATTACAAATTATCCTGCTTATAACTTTTTGCACTCAGTTTCATGTCTTTCTAACCAAAGTGTCGTCTCATACTATTCCCAAGAATCTAAAAGAGGCATTACCTCATACTATTCCCAAGAATCTAAAAGAGGCATTACTCTCGTCGGAGTGGAAGGATGCCATGATAAAAAAATGCAGGCTTTAGAGGTAAATGAGGCCTGAGATCTAGGTTTGTTACCAACAAGTAAATCTGTGGTGGGATGCAGATTGGATTTATGCAGTTAAAATTAATTTAAAAGGCTCGGTATAAGGCTCGATTAGTGGCGAATAGTTTCAGCCAGACATATGGAGCAAAAAATTGCGGTGAAATTTTTTCTCCCATTGCTAGAATAACTTCCATCAGACTCACTATTTACCTACCCATCAGATTTGATTGGCCCTTATATCAAATGAATATATAATACCTTCTTACATAGTGAACTTTGATGAAGAAGTTTTTATGGAGCAACCACTAAGTTTGTTGCTCAAGAGGAGTGTGACTCGTTAATGGATTAAAGAAGTTTTTTGTATGAATTTGAAGTAATCCCTTGGTGATTTAGTCGCCTTTCATGGATTCTAGAAGCTTTTGGCCTGACTAGGGCTTCGTTTGGTGGGACTTATTTTCACCGGTCAAGGTTCATGCGGTTGTAACCGCTTGACCGGTGAAAATAAGTCCCACCAAACGTAGCCTAGGTGTGTTGTTTACCACCTTGTGGTCTATAGGCACACTGAACAAGAAAGTGTCCTTTTGATGGCGTATGTTGATCATTATCATACTCAGGGGTGATAATAGATGGATTAAGGAGTTGAAGGACCAGATAAGCAAAACAATTTCAGGCCAAAGATTAGGTAAACTGAAATAATTGTTTAATCGTTGAAGTGACTAGAAACTCAGAGGAAATGTCTTCTCAACATAAATATACTCCGGAATTACTCAAAAAATTGGAATATTGGGATGTAAACTTATATAAAATCCTATTTCTCCTAATGTGAAGCTCACGGGGATGAAGAAGCAGGACAATTTATTTTGAGGTAGAAAGATATAAACTAGTGGGCAAATAAATGTATTTAACCGTCACCCGACTGTCATATCTTGTTTCCTGTCAGTGTGATGATCAGTTTATGGCTACTCCAAAAGCTATACAAATGGAGGTTGCGATTCGTATTATGTGATATCCAAAGGGTACTGGGCATGGTTAATGTACAAAAACAACAAATATATTGAAGTTGAACAGTTTATGGATGTTGACTGTGCATGTTCACCGTAGACATATACAGAGACCTCCCCTCTATGTTTTGAAATTACAAAGACCCCCCCTCTCCCTCCTGTAAGTTTGTCTGTTTACAATCTCCTCAAGGCAATGCCGCTAGGCCTAATAAATCTCTTTTTGAGCAACTCCTGCAGTTGAACTTACAACTCAATGTGTCAGGTTTTCTTTAATTACAGAAGTCACAATCTCATATTGGCATACCTTCTCATCGCCTCTAATCGGGATCAAACGATGGTAATCTCAAATGTGATTATGATCAGATCCTGAACATAAAGATGATAAATAAATTGATTAATACTTGTTCAATCATTCCGAGATGCAAATCCATTAAATATCGTAAAGGAATATTGGTCGGCCTTGAAAATTATTCTGAAATCCCAATTTCGATCAAATTAAAAAGTCAACTTTTCAGGATGTTACACATCGAACGATGACTAGAAGAACTGCCATTGCCGCACATGCATGGGGGCCCATGCAAGTTCGGCTAGTTATGATAAAGTGATTATAAATAATCAAATTTCTAAAAAGCTAACAATGAATAGAAATAGCAAGCATAGAACTAAAAGCCTTAATCAAACTAATAAAAGGTACGCGGAATCATAGAATGCTTATATTTAGTGCCATAATAGAATGGAAATACATTTAAGCAATCCTTACATTTTTGGGCGGATATTACATATACAGGCACACAAACACAGACAATTCAAGAGCTATGGGATTTAAAACTTTAAACTCCTAACTATTAAATAACAAAGTACAATTCATATTTATTCAAAACTAATATTCACTAGAAGTCTCTCAGTGCAAGTAGGCCTGATTAAGAAACAATAATTGAGTCAAATTTAGGGCGTCAGTCTATCTAATCTTGCTCGGCTTTCTCAATTAAAGTTTGATCCTGAGATGACTTACAAATAGCTTAATTGTATTAGGAAATATATATGAATGTATTCGGAAGTAGTAGTGTTTGAGGTCATGAAGGCTTTCAGACAGTGTAAGATGCTATGATGTTTCATTACTGGAACACTGCATTTATTCCTGTTTCATCTTTTCTACATTTAAAAAAAATTATTAACTAATGTCAATTACTTTAGAGGATCTAACTTCATGCAACCTAAAAAAAAATTTGTATTATCAATATTCTGACATTATCTTTTTTTCCTTCTTTATTTCTGCTGGTGAATAGAATGAAAATGCTAGAAGTAGCAGTGCTAAGTACAATCCAAAGGAAGATACTCTCATGGGATTTCTTAATGAACAGCCAAGAGGAGTGCCCGAGCTTCGCTTTGCACTAGATGGAGAATACGGTGCTTCTGCGAGTAAGAACTCTAAAGAAGATTTGCGACATGGTGTGCCCGGACACCCTTCTTCCAGTTTTGGCAGACCAAACAACTTCCATGTTTCAAGGAGTCAAAGATCTCACTTGTCCAACAGGTTTTCTGGCTTATCAGGTCCATTGGAAACTAGCATTACCTCAACGAAGTTTGCCGATAAAAAAAATGGGCAGGATCAATCAAACCGACCTATGCAGCTGCACGGTTCATCATCTAATCAGCTTGATGTTGACAATACTTCTTCCACCTATCATAAAAAGGGTGAGAGAGGAAGGGAGTCCGTAGAAGTAAGTCTGGATTCCATTCAGATTCCCATCTTCTATTTTAATTTAACTCTAAAATATTTCTTGTTAGAATCCAAGCATACAATCTAAAATCAATTGGTTGTTAGCAGAGGGGGGCGATGATCTATAATAAGCACAAAGGCTACACTAGTTTCCAATGTGGTGCTATTCTCAACACACCCCATCACATGTAGTGTCTTTGGCTTCTAACACAAACTACTTTTTTTATAATTGGGTGATGTGGGAGTATGTTGGTAGGCGTAACTTGCTCTAATATCATGTTAGAACCTAACCATAAATCAATTGGTTGTGGGTGAGGGGATGCAGATCAATAATAAGCGCATTGGGCTACACTAGTCTCTATGGTGGGATTATTCTCAACACGCTCAGTCGCATTTAGGGTATGTGGTCTCTAACACGAACTGCTTCTTTAAATAATTGGGTGATGTAGGAGTGTATTTAGGCGTGCCTTCTTTAAAACCATGTTAGAACCTAAACATCCAACTTAAAAACCAAATGGTGTTTGGTGGTGTTGCGCAAGGTCTATAGGACCACAAAGCTATATTAGTTTCTCAATATGAGACTATTCTTAGGATTTTTTATGCTCAGATCCTGATATATTTTTGTATGGATTTAGGCCTATTTGACCAAAAGAAACAGAATCATCTACTCGGGACCATTGATCCCCATGGGGGACAACATCGAAGAGATGCTCAAAGAACATGAGAGGCAGATTGAACAGGCAGTTCGGAAAGCTTGCAACGATAGAACAAAGAAGAAGTACGGTGTGAAGTGGGACAGTCTGAAGCCCAGATCTTGACTGGCAAAAATTAAGTGGCCTTCACTATCTGTGTTGAACATGTGGTGAGTGGATTCAGTGCTCACTAGCAATTTCTGCTACAGTTTTTTCCCTTCGGAGATATATGCAGAGTTCATCCTTTCGACCACACTGTTAAAAAAAATTTTGTAGGTCCATTCAACTCATGGTTAATGTTCATCGGTTCCATGAAGAACTCTGTGAGACCTGATTTTTCTCTTTTTTTATTCATACCCCTTTCTGTAAGGGAAGTCATGATGTATAACATATTTATTTACATAGAGGACTGAGGCATGTGAGAGGTTGAAAAGATGGGCCTTCCCTGCTACAGACCTAGGAATTCAATCTATCTTGTTCAGAATACATATCATAATTTTTTTGTACATAATTTTGTATAGATTATTTTAACCATCTTCCTGTTCTTTTGGCTGTTCTCTTGTTTCTGATTTTTTTTTGTAATTTTAAATCAGAGAATATTTTTGTAATTTTAAAACATAGAGAGATGCAACCTGTAATAATTACTAAAACAGTCACTATTATTTCATCATGATTTGACTACGTGTCCTGTATATCCAGCATAGATATTGAATTTGCAGATGATTGTTTGGATTAAACTTTATTTACAGAGCTATTCAGAACATAATTATTGTAAATTGTTTGGTACTACAGAAGTTTGATTGTCTTTTTTTTTTCAACTCGGTAAAAATACGTCGTAGTTAAATATTTGTTTGCCAGGAAGAACATTTTAACAGCCTTTCATTTGTAATCAAAAGCTTTTTGTATAACTAAGCAAAAAAATATTGTTGATGGATATTAATAAAATTATAGAGAAAAACAATTATAAGAATATAAAAGTTTTTTACTGCTTTTACCATTTGCAGCAACATGATGGGCCCTATGATTTTCATACAGAAAGTGGTATTTTTTCTGGAACAAAATTTTTGAATCGGTTCAAAAATGAGAAACCTATTTTAGGAGCATGCTTTAGTTAGAATTCTTAATACGTATAATTGATGGGGTTCTCCCTAAAGATTTATGAGTCGAACCGGTGGGACTTCGACCGAAGCTCTCAAGCAAGTTAACCTGACATAGTGAGCCGCGCGCAGGAGCCCGATCACTCGAAGGGTCCCAAAAACCGCTGAAAAGGGGCACGGAACAACACACGGACATGCCCAAGCGGAGGCTCGCCGGGAACCACGCCCGGCGACCCCCTCACTCGTGCACGTGGAAGGCTGTGAGCGCACGACCTCGTGCCAACAAAGTAGATTACACACGCGCAGCCTCCTCCCCGCGCGAGCGTGCGGCCGCCGCCGGGCACACCGTGGGGATGCCATCGTTCGCCGACGCGCCACTGGCCTCCAACGCTCCATCGTCACTTTCGTAACCGCTTCGCCGGAAAATCTGCACGGGCCGCCTGGGGGCATGCTCGTCATTTTCGGAAAATTGGTGATCCACGTGGCCGGAACCGTACAACGTCATTCGTCAACTCAAGTCCCAATCAGGTGCAATTACCGGCGCGACCCTCCAGAAAAGCTATAAAAAGGCCCTCAGGTCTTCATTTGAAGATACACAACCAAAGAGAGAATAGAGTTATGAGGTTTTCTGACGAGGACTTAACACTCTGCTCGCTCCTTCGCTCCAAATTCACTTTGTTCGCTCGTAAGTTTGCTCTCTTTCAAGCCCCAAGTGGGCGCTCCTGCGAGCATTGGAGAAGGCATCAGAGAACGCTCCCGTGGACGCTTCTTAGACTTGGACCTTTCCCCCTTTTCTCTCTCAAAAATCTTGTAAAGTGAGAGGTGGCTTGTCACCCTCCTACTTAATCTCTTGTAACCGCCAAGGAACTAGTGGAATTTGGTTGACACAGATCCGACCCTGTGGTTTTTCCCTTTCCGGATTTTTCCACGTAAAACGTCTCGCTGCCATTGCTGTTTGGTTTTCATTTGACTATTTGCGCACTCGGCTCACTCTTGAGCTAAGGCGGTTCGATTCTCCGGACCGGGAGAGTGCTGAGTGACATGCAACAGTTTGGCGCCGGCTTGCGCAAGTGCTCCTCACCTGCAACGATGACAAGAAGAATTGTTCACACCGCTGACGGGGCAGCTCACGAGGAGCCTGCTAATCTAACCCCCGCTAATTCACATGCAAGAAACGCTCCGCCCATGGAGGGAGCCGCCGCTGCACCAACAATTTCCATGTAGGATGGAGGAGTGTTAGGCGGAGGTGCTCACCCTCCTTCAAAATTTGGGAGCCTCTAATCCTCCCAATCTTGTCATCGTTCAAGGAATGAGACCGCCGCTCGCCCCAGGGTGCGCCTTGCCATAAGACGTTGCCTACATCGACAACCATGCAGCCGATGAACTATCTGACGTAGCAAGCCTCATGCACGCCGCATGGGAAGCAATGTCGCACGGGCACGCGCAGCTCCACACTCGTCCGGTGAAAATGGATGCCGACCAGGCCAAACAAAAACTCACTCGCGAGGAAGTTAGACACATGATCAAGGAGGAATACGGGCATGGGGGCACCATGACATAAACATGCAACGCCCCATTCACTACGTCTCTACGCTAGCTCCATAGGTCCTGATGTATCCCGTTCCACCCGGGTTGGAGACTTTGCAGCCATCATGCGCCTCTATAGTGCTCCAGACCAGCTCTTGTGTCAATTATTCCCGACAACTCTGAAAGAGCAAGCTCGCACCTGGTTCCACTCCCTGAAAGAGGGAGAAACCAATAACTTTACGGAGTTAACTCGGTTGTTCGCAGATCAGTTTGTCGCCAACCGATGAATCATTCGGGATGCCTTGCACCTTTCGGGGATCCGACAGATCGAGGGGGGAGTCTTTTAAGGATTTCTTTCGCAGTTTCACTACAGAGGCCCGACGAATTCCGAGGGTTAACCCCGAGCTCCTACGCCGTGTTTTCCTCGGAGGATTCCAACCTGGAAAATTCCACTCCATGCTGATGAGGGAAACGGTGCCCAACTACCTCGCTCCCGCGCTGCGGGGTACCTCGCTCCCGCACTGCGGGGCACCACGCTCCCGTGCTGCGGGGCACCTCGCTCCCGCGTTGCAGGGCACCTTGCTCCTGCGCTGCGGGGCACCTCGCTCCCGTGCTGCGTGGCACCTCGCTCCTGCACTGCAGGGCACCTCGCTCCCGCGCTGCAGGGCACCGCGCTCCCCAACTGCAGGGCATCTCCTCCCTAGCTGCAGGGTGTAACACCCTGCCAGTACAAATAATATAACAGTAGGTCCGGCCGGGACCCCACGCCATACTATACACACTAGCTAGGCATTATAAGGTGATAAACAGAAAAGAACTACAACTACACGAGAGCACCAAAAGTGTAAGCGGAAGCATTTGGTTTAAAACATCTTTTAGAACTGTCTACTATCCCAGGAATTAAACAATAGATAGAGTTACGACCTTAAGGCCTTACATTCAATCCAAATGTACTAAAATCAAAGCATACATCGGCACACAGGCCAGCAATACATGAAAGCAGAAAAGAGGCTAGCCTTCGAGGGCCAACTCAGCAAAAAGGGGCCACCGCCCGCTATATCCCGCTAGGCTCGCCAACACCTGCAACCAACATCCAATAAGAGGTAAACGAGGGTCAGCTATTGTTGTTTATTGGGTGTCAACTTATCACCTAGAGGGGGGGGGGGGGGGGGGGGTGAATAGGTTTTACAAATTATTTTATCCCCTTTAGATGTTCTTGATTTCTGATTAATAGATCTATAAATTATAAAGCACAATACAGAAAAGTACACAGTGATCTATAGAGGTTCCTCAAGATCAGGTTTCTTGAGTAGTCCTCTTTCCCTCTACGCCTACCTAGTAGTGTGCTAGGCTCGGCAAACTCCGCCAAATCTTCAGGCCCGCAAGCCTTACAACACGGATCTGCAAGTCCTACAGCCTAAGCCCGCAAGCCCCTACTGCACCCGAGCCCGCAAGCTCGACACTCAGGCCCTCAATCCCTACACAACATAGACCCACAAGTCCTGTTCCTACAGCCTAGGCCCGCAAGCCCTTACTGCACCCAAGACCTCAAGCTCGACAATATCGGACCCGCAAGTCCACTGCCTTGGCCCTCAAGCCTCACAGCCCTCAAGCTAGACAAAATCGGACCCGCAAGTCCACTGCCCTGGCCCTCAAACCTCACAGCTCTCCAGCCCTCAAGCTAGACAAGATCGGACCCGCAAGTCCACTACCCTGGCCCTCAAGCCTCACAACTCTCCATCCCTCAAGCTAGACACATAGGCCCGCAAGCCTTACAACAATGAAATTACAGTGATGAAAACTGTTTCTTCTGCCTGATGAAGATCGACAACTTAGCCTGATGGAGATCGACTTCTTAGCCTGATGGAGATCGACTTCTTAGACTTGAAGAAGATGCTTCTAAATTTGTCGTTTTTAGCACTGGATCTTCTTCAGCCTCCTCTTCTTTTGCCTGATGTTGATCGGCTTCTTATCCGTCAATGGAGATGACTGATTCTTCTGATAACGCTTGATTCTTGTTCTCTACTTGTTCTTGTTCTTCTCCGCAGAATGTACTGTTGTATTGAAGAGTAACGGCGGGATACTTTTTCGTTCTTGTCTCTCACATACTTATTTTTCTAGGGCATCACTGTTCCCTTTTATATGACTGTTGAGCCGCTTAACGGTCATATATGATGTCCTTTAATGTCAGACGCCCATTCCTTAAGAGCATGCACTGATTGGACAATCATGCGGCGTCATTAAATGCTGACAGCGCGTCCGCAACATTTGAATTCCGTCTCGACGATATTTCCAGCTTCATGCCGATACTGACAGCATTACGACGATATGGATAATATCTCGACGACAGGACTTTGTTGATGTCTTAGACCTTGGTAGATCTTCAAGTCTTCTAGCTTCTGCCTCTGACATTGATATCTCGACGATACGAGATATTATGGCGTTTTTGCATATATAACGATATGCAATCTCTGACTGTGTCTTCGTGATCTTCTTTCTTGTAGTATGTCGTCGTAATCACTTTGTTCTTTCGACGACATGAGCGATATCATGTCGACAGACTATGCTTTAGCAACTGCTTGTCTTCAGCTATCCTTCTTCAGTCTTCTCGACGTCACGCCTTCTTTACGACGATGTCATTGGCATCTGTCTTAGCCTTTCCGACGACACAGCTTCTTTGATGATATCTGTTCTTCTTGACGACAAGGCTACTTTGTTGATGTCGACGATACTGCATCTTTGAAAGTGAGGTTAGATCTTAAAGTCACTCTAGAGGGGGGGGGGGGGGGGGGGGGGGGGGGGGGGGGGGGGGGGAATAGAGTATTACAAAATTTTTCACTTATTTTTTATAGCGGAATTAAAATATTGATATATATATATATGTGTGTGTACTGAGTGAGTTATAAAAACAAACACAAAGAGAGCACACAACACAATATAGAAAATCACACAAACACAGAGGACACAAGGATTTTATAGTAGTTCCCCAATAAACCTGGGTACGTCTACTCTTCTACCACCCTTGGTAGGATTCCACTAGGTTTTTGATCAGGTGCCCTATCACCAATGTGGTTTTGATCAGGTGCCCAAAACACCAACTAAGCTTTTGATCAGGTGCTCTAACCAAACTACAGATTTTTGTTCAGGTGCCCTGCCACCAAGGGGTTAACTTTTGAAGGGAGTTAGAACCCTGTACAGAATGGGATAAAGAGGGTTTAGATGTTCTTCTCTGTCAATAATCCGAGAGAAGACTAGTGGATATTGATGTTGTAAAGCTCCCCCTGTCTAATTGAAATTCTTGACAGTTTGAGGATGGAGCTTTCACTTGAAAGTAGATCTTCCTTTGATAGCTGATGAATCTGAGAGACCAAGATTTCTCAGATTATTTGTTGCTCTTGAAGATCTGATCTAGCAGCAGAAACTGAGAGAAGGTGTTGATGTTCTCAGAGAGTGAAAGGTGCTGCTTGAGGAAGATGAAGATCTGAAAGCTTTTGTTTTCTCTTCCTATATATGTTTTCTCGACCCTTTCTTCTTCCTCTCTTGCTGTATTTCTCACGACTGTATCTTTTTTTCTCTATCTTGCTATTATGTAATAATGTTGTATATCTTCTTCCTTATTCCTTTTTGAAATCACTGTCTGATTTGAAATTCAAATCCCTTAGTTTAAGGAATAAAATATTCAGAAGAGATATGTATCTGGTACTGCAAATCTGATACACTTTATATCTTTTTCCTTTTCCATGAAAGTGTCTTTTTCAGCTAAATGTCAACGGCTATATTCTCGAAATAATAAAAGGAATGATATAATCCTTACTTATCTGATATAAAGGAGCTGTTGCTGAAAGATCCGAGTTCAGAGAATAAAATAAAAACAATCTGTCTGAAATACTGAACAGAACACAAATTTCGTCGAGCGCGGAGCTGAGTTCGTCGAACGCAGAATGAAGTTCGTCGAACTGAAGAGATAAACTGCTGGACTGGCTTGAGAACTGAGTTCGTCGAGCTGGAGAGCAAGTTCGTCGAACGCAGAGAGGAGTTCGTCGAACGCAGTATGGAGTTCGTCGAACGCAGAAAACTTATCTTTTCCTTAGTTCTACGAGCCTAAAACCTTGACCCTTTAGACTATACATTGGGGTCAACTTAGTCCTAATAAACAGATAGTGATCCTAGCCCAAATCAGTAATAGGGTTGTTCCAACAATCTCCCCCTATTTGGGTTAGAACACTATTTGACAAAATTGAATAATAAAACAAACAAAACAACAGAGCATATATATCTGTCAGAATGTAAATTCATTTCAGCAGATAAAAATATGATACTCTGAGTTTTGAAATTTTTACATTGAAAACAAATAATAAGAACAAATAATCAGAACCTTTTGACTTCTCTGAATTCTGACATTGCCTTCAGCTTTCTGAATTTGATTATCTGAGCTGTATCTGCTATATCAAACAATATTTCTGAATCTGCATTTGCATCTTTTGCTTTGCTTAGAAATCCTTGCCTTCAGCATTTTTCTTTGTTTATCTGAACTGAATCTTGCTTTCTGAAATTTTTTGGAACTTAAGTTGGAGGTGACTTCACCAAATCAACTTGAACTGGAATTGGAACTAAAAAGCTTTATAATCTGAATGCATTTTTCATCTTTAGCTTTTGTTGATATGAACTGTAGCAATAACTGAATCTGCTTTGCTACCAATCTGTATTTGAATCTGTCATAACTGAATTTCTGAATCAAAACTGCTGTGAGCTTCTTCATCAAGAACTGATTTTTCTTTTTCATACCGCATCTCCCCTTGAAACTTGAGCTTCTACAAAAAACATCTCCCCCTATCAAAAAAGGAGCTTCTTCAAAACATCTCCCCCTATCAAAAGGAGCTTCTTCATGAAACTTCTCCCCCTGCTTAGTTTCAGGAAGGCCTGAAGCTAGGCCCCTAGAAGAAGGGACAAATGAGGAGGTAGGGAAGGGTGCAATAATTGAAGAAATATTGCCATTGTTCCTGCAAAAGAAAATAGAGATCAAGTGCAAAGGAACTGGAAAGAGAAGCAATTCTGTAGGCATACAGTTAAAAATGAAATAAAAGATTTGATTATAAGACAAGATTAGAAGAACATACTTCATCAAAACTGCGTTCGACGAAAAAATAGATTTTCGTCGATCTCAGTTCGACGATCTAGATGACTTCGTCGATCTCCGTTCGACGAACGACTAGATTTTGTCGATCTCAGTTTGATGAAGAGATGGGATAAGTAGAAAATTTAATTTTTTCAATTGATTGAATCTCCATCTATCATACCTAGCTTATTTATAAAGAAGATATGTTTCTTTTCATCCAATGGCTTGGTGAAAATATCAGCTCTTTGTAAGTCAGTAGGAATAAATTGTAGGCAAATTTTATTTTTATTCACATTATCTCTGATAAAGTGGTGCATAATTTCTATGTGTTTAGTCCTACTATGGAGTACTGGATTTTGTGCTATAGATATTGCACTAGTATTGTCACAAAATATAATTGAATTATTTAGATTGATACCATAGTCTAAGAGCTGATTTTGTATCCACAATGTACAACCCCGGTATTCACCTTAAGGTAAACAGAGACTGGAGAGAACAGCGAGCCAGGGGCAAAAGCCCTCCCGCTGGAGGCGAGAGAGAGGACTCCCGATGGGTAATCGCGGGAAGCAGGCGAGCCAGGTCCTCGCGGGCCGCACTCGCGGCCTCACAGGCGAGCCGACTTCTTTCCGAGTCTTAGTGTTCGACGAACTCTGTTCTGCGCTCGACGAAATCCGTTCAATGAACATCCTTTCTCGGTTCGATGAACTTGCGTCTTAGTCCGAAAAACGCCACGCTTCAGCCTCGGCGGAATCATCTCAGCGGCTGGGCTGGGAGGGCCGACCGTCTTAGCAGATATTTCAATCCCGTCCCGGCGGACCCGCTGAGACAAGCAATTGTCTCAGCGGGCTCGGGCACCTTCTCAGCGGCTCCCGACCCTGTCTCAGCGGGAGAGCTCGGAGGAGGAATCGCGAGACCCGGCCTCGGTGGATATCGTCGGTAGAAGTGCGAGCGGGGTCTTCACAGGCCGCTCGCCTAAGAGGGGCTTCAGATCCAACAGGTGGAAGAGGTAACAAAGAAGGCGAGCCCGAGCCTCAAGGTCAGCTCGCAAGAAGCCGGGCGAGCCAAGTACTCGCCGACTGCTCGCAAGAAGGCGGGCGAGCCAAGTACTCACTGACTGCTCACGAGAAGGCGGACGAGCCAGATTTCTTCCAAGTCTTCGTGTTCGATGAGCTTCAAACGGCGTTCGACGAAATCAGTTCTCCGTTCGACGAACGGGCTCCTCCGTTCGACGAACTTGCGTCACGTCTCAGTTCGACGAACTGGCTTCTCAGCCCGGCTAACTCAGTCATCCAGCCATTTCAACAAATTTACACAAGGCCGAAGGGAGCTCGCAGGAAGGTGTGCGAGACCTGGCCTCAGTGGCTGTCCCCAGAAGAGGCGCGAGCGGGGCCTTCGCAGAGTGCTCGCCTAGGAGAAGTTTCGCGAGCCCTACTCGCGAGGAGACTCGCGGGAGCTCTCGTGAATGGTGTTCTCATAGTCCACTTACCCATAGGCTAAAGAGGTGGAATTACTCCTCTGCCCCTGGTGGTCTGCAGGTAGCCCCTCCAAACAGCGGAGTTTGGCTGTTAGCAGGCCAAATTGGGGTGCGTTTAGAAAAACCAAAAGGTGGAATTCTGCTATTGACAGACCATGAACAAAAAATTATAAATAGACCTTAAAGGGCACCTTGGGAGATGATTCCAATCTCAGTTCTCTGAGCTTCTCCTTCCCCCGGTTACTTTTGTTTAGCTCTCTAGCTCTCCAAGGTGCCCAAGTCTCAGATTTGGCTTGGGAGGGAAAACACTCAACGATCTTCCGGGTTTGTGGTGGGACCTCCTCGCTGCGACTAAGGTCTTAGTCTGTTTCCTAGTCCCCAGTCTGCTCCTTTTGAGGAACCAGTAAGGGCTAGCTGCCCTCAACTTGTTGAGGGCCCGAGCTTCACAAGAAACCGAGAAATCGGTTTCAACATTTTGGTGTGATGAGCGTGGAGCGTGGCTGGTCCAAGAAGATTCCAAGAAAGGGACATGGCAGGAGATGAAGAGCAGGGCGAGGAGTTCTGCGGGTCGCCCTCGACGGCGATGCAGAGAATGTTCTCGGACTTTAGGCGAGAAGTCCTCGACACCCTCGGGTTCGTGGTCGCAGCGCTGCGTAGTGAGTTCGCGACCCCAGCGGTTCAAGCGTCCCATCCTTCGACATCAGTTGGCGAGGATACCCCAGGAGGAAGGGATGGAAAGGAGGTGGCCGGAGGGTCAGTACCGGACCTGGAGGGGCGAGTGCTGTTCGCCAGTCCGGCGAGCTCGGTGCCAGCGAGCACAGCACAGGCAAGTGCGGCGCAGGCGAGTGCGGCACAGGCGAGTGCGGCGCAGGAGAGTGCGAGCCGAGCGGGCGTGGCGCCCGTAGGAGTGGCTCCGCCGAAGGTGGCTCCCGCGAGCAATGACCCAGCGAGCTCAAGCCAGGTGAGGGAGCTCGGGGGGCGGGTGGAGCAGGAAAAGACAGCAGGTAGAGGAAGCCCCTTCTGCGAGTTGGTGCTTTCCGCACCCGTTCCGGAAGGGTTCGGGGAGTGGGACAGGGTCTACTACCATGGCCGGGACGACCCAGTCCAGCACCTGCAGTCGTTCGAGGACTCGGTCTCTATCAGGCCGATGTCGGACGCCTTCAAGTGTCGGCTCTTCGCCGTCACTCTGAAGGAGAAGGACCGGGAGTGGTTCCACCAACTTCTTGTCGGATCAATCTACGCATTTGAGGATTTGCGTAGAAGTTTCTTGTTGCGTTTTTCAACTTCGAAGAAGAGGAAGAAGGACGCTGAGTCTCTCTTCAATGTGAAGCAGGAGCCCAAGGAGTTGCTGGCTCATTATGCAGATCGGTTTCAAGAAGAAGTATTGCTCACCCAGGAGATGCCCGGGTTTTCCCTTCAACTCGCCTTCACGTTGGGGCTGAAGGAGAGTTTCTTCAAGATGGACCTGAAGAGGAAAGCCCCCGTCTCCTACGAGGAGTTGATGGAGAGGGTGGCGGAGGAGGTCGAGAGTGAGGAGGCTAATCCGGAGCTCACCAAGAGGCTAGCAAAGCTCAGTGAGCCGGAGGTCAAGCAGTAGGAGGTGCGGAGAAGGGAAGAGCCCCGGGCCCCGGAAGGGGGATGGAGGCAACATGGCGGGGGGATGCAAGGTCAGGGAAGAGGCTACGCCCAAGGATGGGGTAACTTATATGGGGGGCAAGGAAGACCCCAACAATTAGGATGGAGGCAGATGTCTCCCCCGCCTCAGCAGGCTATGGCGATCAGACGAGGAAGAGGAGGAAGAGGAAGGAGAGAAGGAGTGGAAGCGGGAGCAGGAAGGAGAAGAGGAAATAGGGCGGCGGAGGTCGAGAGGGGAGAGGTGGCGTTGCCGTACTGTGACTTCCATGATGAGGAAGGTCACGCAACGACCACCTGCCCCGAATTCTTAGAGACAGAGGGCTAGAGTGCCTGCGCCGCGGCAGCAACAACATGTGAGGATCGAGGAGGTCCTTCCTCGGGAGGACGAGGAGGAGAGGTGTGAGGACATGGTCGATTTGTGGACCTGAGGAGGGATCTGAGTGATCCACGGGGAGTAGGGGTGGAGGCAACTCGCAAGGCGAGTCTCCATACCATCTACCACCGGAGCATGGCTTCGACATCCACGATCCCACCCCTAGCAGAAAAAATCACTTTCTCTCAAAGGGACATGCCGGGTCATGAGGACCCTTTCTGCGACGCTTTGGTCATCCAAACCGCCATCGAGAACTTCACGGTGTCCCGAATTCTCGTGGACAACGGGAGCTCGGTCAACTGTTGGATCGTATGACGCCCTTAGAGGGGGGGGTGAATAAGGGTGTGTTTGAAATATAATTTTTCCTTAAGAATTTTTAAACAAGTTTTACTTTTCTAAAAATTACTTCTAAACAATTTCCAAAGAATGTGTTTTTTTTTAAATAATTCAAAAACAAATTTCTAAGATAAAGATTATGCCACCAAATATGTAATTAAAGAAAAAGACATAATTATATTAATCATGAAATTTGCATACAATAAAAATGATCTTAACAATGCTTAAGATCAAGGCACAATTATGTTAATAAAAAAATTCTACAATTTTGGTTTACCAATCCTTCTCCCAAGGATCGGAAGGCTATCACTTGTCTCTCCCAAGACCAAGCCCAAGCCTATCCTCTAGATCTTCCTAAGATCTAGACGTAGCACACAAGGCCACGATTTCCCACCAAGCCACGCAAGGACTTGGACGCTCCGCACAAGGAAGCGATTTTCCCCTAAGCCGCGCAAGGACTTAGATGCCGCACGCAAGACGACGATTTCTCCAACGATTACAAAATGAAAAGTGAATGAATGAAAATACAATATGAAAAACCCCCTTTAGAATTTCTGGACCAAAACAGCGAAGATCCCTTGAGACAGTCTCCTTGGAATGCGTGTACAATCTTCGGCTTCGATCTCTCTTTTCTCCTTCAAGGATGGAGATTTTCGTTCTCTGGAGCTCTCTGGACGATAACACTCAGGAAGGAGGCTTAGAAATCTTAAGAACTGAATTCCACGAAGTTTCGAGCCCTTTTAATAAAAAGGAGCTGTCGCCGAAATCCGATATCTCCAGAGGCTGCCACGTGTCCCACTAAAACGAAGTTTCTGCGTCGTGTTGAGGTCGTGGTTGAGACGTGGGCTGTCGGATATCCGATAGTACTGTCGGATATCCGATAGCCAAGGTAACCGCTGCACGTTCTGGCGTTATTGGCAGATCATGGGCTGTCGGAAATCCGATAGCGATATCGGAAATCTGATAGCTCCAAACCGTTGCGCAGAGATTAAATAAAAGCGCTGTCGGAAATCCGATAGCACTGTCGGAAGTCCGATAGCTCAAATTTCTGGAAAATGTCATTTTGCTCCAATTGAAATCATGTTATTCTTGCACCTGTTATCTGCACACCATTAATCAAAAATAGGATCAAATACATTCGGGATTTGTTATTCTCAAACCGGACGAGTGCGGAACGCATGCTCCAACAATCTCCCCCTTTTGATAATAACAAATCCTTATAAAAAGAAATCGAATAAATCCTTGTGAAAAGTACTTATGTGTGTACAATTGTTGTGAGCTTAAGATCTCCATGATCTTCCCCTTAATATGATCTCCCCCTTAATATAGTTCCTTCTAAAAATATTCTCCCCCTGCATATAAACTCCCCCAACATATATGCTTACTTAATTAATTTAGTATTTTAAGTGATTTAGTTGATTTAATTGATCTTTTTTTATCTTGCCCCCCTTTGATATTAGCAAAAGATGAATATAGAGATGAGAGACTAGGAAAGAGTATTACAGAGATATGGTAGTCATGGAGAAAGAATATATGACAAGTTGGAGTACACTAGCGGAAGCTTTGTAAGTGATATGATAATGAGATAGGTAATCTTGGAGAGGAATCTAAGCATTCTAGTAATGTGTTATAATGTATAGAATCAAATAAACTTAACCATGATGAGATTCAATTTTAATGATCATAGAGAGACACAGTGCAATATAGAAAATTGAATCGTTTCTGTCCAATTCTCATAAGAAGAAATTTTATAAATAACAATGAAGTGTAGTAGTGATACTTTGAGAAAGAATACATATGAATATATTTAAAATATACATGATCATGGAATTGTTAAACATAACATAAATATACATAAAGCCCATACTTCTGAACCAGAAACTTTGCAAATATACATAAAAGGACCATTTTGTTTTTGCAAGACACTTTACAATTCTTTCCAAGGTGCTTAACCTCACAATGCTCATTAAGACTTATCAGGAGGCTAAGTAGTGCTTGGCGGATGATCCTTGTCAATTTTTATTTATTTCTTTCAACATGTTGGGCAAAAAGAATGTTTTGCATTGAATTTTCCTCCCATTTTTTTGAGGATTCATAGATGTTAAGGATCTCCGAATTCACTTGCATGCCATAAATGGTAAAAGTGGAATAAGTGCAAAGTATCAAAGGTGAAGGTGACATTTATGAAATGTATTTTGTTATGTTCGATCAATCATGATGTATGTATAGAATAAATTGTATTAATATATATTACCAAAGTAAGTGTTTGTGATTGCTCATTGTCATAGATAGAAGATTTCTTATACTTAGAGGCATGCGAAAACAATTCTTAATAACGATATGAAAGTGTCATCACAATGATATGGTAAGATTGAACATCATAAGCATATGTTAAGCTATTGTTATGAATAATAACACATGAAGAATACTTTATGCAAGATACCAAAATTCTCATATTAGCATGTATAGAAACAGGGAATGAACAAACTAGTGAGAAAAAAATAGTCAATTTTTGGGAGTTGTCGGATTTCCGATATCTAGCTATCGCCATCCGACAGCTCAGAAAGTAGAAAAAGACGTGTTTCGTCTTTTGACCGACACTTCTCTTCAGATTTAGGAGAAAGTACTAGATATAGAGCTCCAGGTTCCGAAAAATTTCAGATCTAAGGTGAGATTTGTTGGTTTTTCAAATTTTGGTTAAAATTTCTCCAATAGTTTTGTGATTCTCATATTTCTCTTGATTTTCATGGAGTTTTTTGAAGATAGTCTGTAGAAGGTTTAGGAGATCTAGATATTTTAGATCTTTGGTTGTATAAGAGATGTAGATCTTTATTTTGTAAGAGAAATTAGTATTTTTGTTGTATGCGTGTGTTGAAACAAAGTTTTCCTTTTTTTTGTTGTATTTGTGTAGATCTAGATGTTTATAGGTTTAGTTTAAGAGGAATAATGATGACCCCAAAAAAAATTGAAGTGTTATAGGAAGAAGATGATGAATAGTGTTTTTCTTTAAAGTTTTGATTTTTCTAAAAAATATTAGAGTTGTTGAAGATTTTTTGCTGTGTGAAAAGTGTGTAGATTTGGGATAGGAAGATTGTTGTGAAATGAAAATTTTCGGCACAAAAAAAAAATTTTTGGCTGTCGGATTTCCCATAGGTGGTATCGAAAATCCGATAGTGGCAGAGTTGTTGTTTTTTTTTTGTTTGTAAAAATTTTGTTATGTCTTATGCAGATGTGACTTCAAGTTGGAGATCAAGAAGGGGTGAATCAGGAGATGCACATTCTTCGTATCAAAGTTACCCGGCCATTGAAAAAGCACAAGTAGGAATTTCAAAGATCGTGGAATTTGATCTCCCTAGGCATGAACGAGTCTATTTTATGCTTGCTGAGGCAGGTATACTCTCAGTAATAATCCAAGACATTTTCTCCTCTTTTTTAGTCCGTGAATTTTATAATCATCTTGAGGATCCTGCATTTACCGATTTGAATGGTGGAGTGAGATCCAAAATTCAAGGGCAATATGTGGAGATCACTCCATTTGATTTAAGAAGTGAATTTGGGTTAATGGAAAGTGAGAATGTCTTGGACATAGTGGAAAACTATAGACTTGAGAGAAATTGGACGTGTATGAACATGTCTTTGCATGGAAATTCCACCAAAAATCTCATATCCACTATGACGACACTGACAGACGATGCTCGTCTTGTACAAGATATACTAAGGCACACTATTATGTTGAAGTCCGGTGATATGCATAGTATTACGGCTCAACTCAGTCTTGTGACTTATTATATAGTGGAGAAGGAGTTATTTGATGTGGCCGATCTATTGTTATCCATGATTCGTTATACATATCGCCTCAAAAATCCGGAGTGGAAAAAGGCACACACCCTCCCTTTAGGTGCGATTATCCAGCGTATTATATTCAAGAAATATGCATGGATAGATCAAAATTTTTATATTGGAGATTGTTGCCCGGAGATATATCAAACTTCGGATATTAAGGGTAAGAAAAGTCAACGAAAGCCGCCGACTATGGAAATGAGAGAGCCTTCATTAGCACGTGGAGGGTCTATGCGGGAGGAACTCGACTCGTTCCAAACAAGGTTGGATAAACACATAGATGACTTCCAAGAGCATAGAAGATCATTCGAAGAACATAAGATGGAGGTGAAAAAAGATCGGACCCGAATGCAGAAATTTATGAAGTTCCTTGTGAAAGGACTTAAATTAAAGCCTACGCCTGCGGAAGCCGCGGAATGGGAGATGCCTTCAGAGGAGGAACCTCGTCGTCAATCGGTCAGTCAAGGTCGACGGAGGAAGACAGTAGTGAGGAGATCAGATTTTGATATTCCTGAAAGCAGTGGAGCTGGTAGTAGGAATGAGGAGGAGTCGGATTAAAGCGGAGTTCTGGAAGATATCGCCATCCGACAGCTCACTGTCGCCATCCGACAGCTGCCTGCCCAGATCCCTTTCTAATTTTCTGCATTTCTATGATCAGACATTATGATTAAATTTTTGTAATAATTTTGACTATGTGAACATGTTTGAGTTGGTGAATGTCTATTTTAAGAGATTGTTTTTCTTTTTAATATGTATAAGTTTTTATGATGTTTTTTTTTAAATTTTATAGGTTCTAAGTAGTGATATATTCATTGTGAAATGTCTAGGATTCCCAATTCTAGCCTAAGCATAGAAAAACGGGAATCCGGTAACGGTTTAGTGAATATATCCGCTAGTTGATTTTCCGTGCCTATAAAGTTGATTTTTATATTACCCTTCTTAATATGATCCCTTATAAAATGATGTCGGACATCTATATGCTTAGATCTAGAATGTAATACGGGATTGTTAGTTAAGTCTATAACACTTTTATTGTCACACTTTAATTCTACACTACTTTGTTGCATGCCAAAATCTTCTAATGTTTGTGACATCCAAAGAGCTTGGGCACAACAACTACCTAGTGCAATATATTCGGCCTCGGTAGTAGAGAGGGCAACAGAATTCTGTTTCCTACTCGACCATGAAATAAGTGAAGGGCCGATAAAGTGACAAGTGCCACTAGTGCTTTTCCTATCTAAAGAACATCCCGCATAATCAGAATCCGAAAAACCATGCAAAATAAAAGAATCATTATGAGGATACCATAAACCTAATTTTGATGTTCCAATGAGATATCTAAAGATACGTTTCACCGCTTTTAAATGTGACTCTTTAGGATTAGCTTGAAATCTAGCACATAAACAAACGACAAACATAATATCAGGTCTAAATGCGGTTAAATACAATAAAGACCCTATCATACTTCTATAAAGAGTTTGTTCAATTGAAACACCACTTTCATCTTTTCCTAATTTTAGTGAAGTACTCATAGGAGTGTTTGCATGCTTAAGATTTTCAAATCCAAATCTTTTTAACATATCATGAATATATTTGGTTTGACATATAAAAATACCATCATGTTTTTGTGTAATTTGAAAACCTAGAAAATATGAAAGTTCTCCAACCATGCTCATTTCAAATTCATTTTTCATAATTTGAACTACTTCATTACACAACTCTTCATTAGTGGCTCCAAAAATAATATCATCAACATAAATTTGTAAAATAACTAAATCATGATCAATTTGCTTAATGAAGAGTGTAGAATCAGCACTTCCTATTTTATAATCGTGCTTTAACAAATATTGAGTTAATCGATCATACCAAACACGAGGCGCTTGTTTTAATCCATAAAGCGCTTTATCTAATTTATAAACATAATTTGGATATTTCTCATTTATAAAGCCAGGGGGTTGTTCTACACAAACCTCTTCTTTTATATACCCGTTTAAAAATGCGGTTTTGACATCCATTTGATATAATTTAAATCTTTTAAAACAAGCAAATGCAAGAAATATTCTAACCGCTTCTAATCTTGCTACGGGTGCAAAAGTTTCATCAAAATCTACCCCTTCAATTTGTGCATAACCTTTTGCAACTAATCTGGCTTTATTTCTAACAATTCTAGATTCATTATCCATTTTATTTTTGAAAATCCACTTAACACCAACTATAGGACGATTTTTGGGTCGTTCTACAAGATTCCAAACCTTATTACGTTCAAATTGATTAAGTTCTTCATTCATAGCTAAAAACCAAAATTCATCATTTAAAGCGGTGGAAACATCTTTTGGTTCTATTTCAGAAACAAAACAAAGGTTTGAAAATAAAACATGTAGCGATGAACGAGTACTAACCCCTTTTTGCGGATCTCCAATGATAAGCTCCTTTGGATGATCCTTTGAGAATCTCAATTCACTTGGAGGCACATATCCTTCTCTTTCTTCTTCTTCTCTATCTTCTTCTCCTCTTTCTCCTTCTCTTTCTTCTTCTTTTTCTTCTCCATTTTCTCCAAGTTCTTCATCATCATTCTCCACCGTGGGAAGGAGTTCATCTTCTTTTCCTGTAATTTTCTTTTCTACACATGAAGCAAACTCATCAAACCTAACATGAATAGATTCTTCAACTATTTTTGTTCTTTTATTAAAAATTCTATAAGCTTTACTAGTTGAAGAATACCCAATAAAGATACCTTCATCACATTTTTCATCAAATTTTCCTAAGGAATCTTTAGAATTCAAAATAAAACATTTACAACCAAAAACTTTGAAATAAGAAATATTTGGTTGTTTATTAAAAATTAATTCAAAAGGAGTTAATTTTAAAATAGGGCGAAGCATTACTCTATTAATTACATAACATGCCGTGCTAACCGCTTCAGCCCAAAAAGATTTTGGTAATTTGAATTCAGATAACATTGTATGAGCTAACTCTTGAAGAGTTCTATTTTTCCTCTCTACGACACCATTTTGTTGTGGTGTGCGTGGAGCGGAAAATTCATGTTTAATTCCTAACTCTGTACAAAAAGAAATAAACTTTTCATTTTCAAATTCTCCTCCATGATCCGATCGTATGCGTTTAATTTTTAACTCAAATTCATTTTGGATACGCAAACATAATTTTGAAAATTCTGAAAATGCATCGGATTTGGAGGTTAGAAATAAAGTCCAACAAAAACGAGAATAATCATCAATCAATACAAATGTATATTTTTTACCACCTAAGCTAGAAATTCCAATTGGCCCAAATAAATCCATATGTATTAATTGAAGTGGCCTAGTGGTAGAAATAATGTTTTTACTTTTAAAAGATGATTTTGAAAATTTTCCTTTTTGGCAAGGCACACATAGTGAAGAAGATAAATTTCCATTTAACAAAGGTAAACCTTTAATTAATTTATCTTTTGAAAGTTTTGTAATTAACTTGGCACTAGTATGTCCAAGTCGCCTATGCCATAAATCTAATTGATCATTTTTTGATAAAAAACATTTCAAAGTAGAATTTGAAAAATCTAGAAATTTGATCATATATACATTGTGACATCTAGGTGCGGTAAAAACAATTTCATTTGTTTTGTAATTAATAATTTTGCACAAGTTTGTAGAAGATTCAAATAAAACATTTAAATCCTTATCACATAATTGACTAATAGAAATCAAATTATGCTTCAATCCTTCTACAAATAAAACATTTGAAATTGAAAAAATTTCGTTACCCACAACTCCGATGCCGATGATTTTTCCTTTTCCATTGTCTCCGAATGTCACAACTCCTCCTTTCTTCATCTCCAGGCTAAGGAACTTCTCTTTATTGCCCGTCATGTGCTTTGAACAACCCGAGTCCAAGTACCACACGTCCTCTTTGTCCTTAGCCTGCCAACACACCTAGAAAGAAGAGGCGAGTAAAGATCTGGTTACCCAAGTGGTTCCACCCATAGTATAGGTAGAAGCCTTAGGCACCCAGATTTGTTTAATTTTGCTTTTTCCTTCCTTCCAGCAAGAGTCCGTAGTGTGACCAAATCTATTGCATTTGGCACATGTAATGTATTTAGAAGAGTATAACTTTTCTGGACTTTTACTGGATGAGGATGCAGTATTTGATAATTCATTAATTTTAGAAATTTTTAAAACAAATTTTCTGGACTTTTCACTGTCGCTGGCGACAGTGGTTGTCGCCGGGCGACAGCTTCCAGACGTGTATCCGAGTCCAAACCTTCCAGATCCATGGCGTTGGTATCCTAAGATCATATCCAGTGATCTTCGGCCCATTCCAAATTTTTTCATGGCTAGTATTAAGTCATGAATCTGGTTTCTCATTTTTGTATTCTCGGATACTAGATTTACGCATCTGCGTTCAAAAGATTTCTTTCCCTCATGGACTTTGGAAATTGAAGATTTCAGATCTCTCTCTAAAATCTCATTCTTTTTAGTAAGTACTTTTATTGTAGAATGAGATTTGGAAAGAGATTCTTCAAGTTCATTAATTCTACCCAAAAAGTGATCACACTCTTGGCAAGAAATATCTCTTTTTCCAATAGTCTTAATTTCATTTAACAATTTTTTGTTTTCTTTAAGTAAAATTCCATTTTCAGATTTAAGAAGATCATTATCTTTTAAACTTTTTTCAAAAAATTTGCAAGTCATTAAAAATTCAGAGAATAATTCATCATAGGTTGGAGGAGTTACCTCAGTGTCGCTTTGGACACTGCATTCGTCATCAGATATGACGCTCTTTCCCATTAAGCATATGTTGGCCTCCTCTTCTTTACTTGAGTCTGAAATGCTTCCATCCTCAGAAGTAGTATCATCCCATGTTTCCGCCTTCAACACTTTCTTCGACCCTTTGTGCTTCTTTTCTTTAAGTTCTTTCAAGTACTTTGGACACTTGCTTCGGATGTTCCCTAACTTCTTGCAGTGATAGCACTCCGGTGGCGGTCTCTCTTCCTCCTCATCACCTTCCTTTCCTTTTTTCTTCCTAAATGTCTCCTTCTTAAAATACTTCTTAAACGAATTCCTTCTCTCCGGATTTTTCATAAATTTTCTGAACTTTTTAACAAATAAGCTCTCCTCATCTTCTTCATCCTTCTCAGAATCACTAGTTTCTTCCTTCTTAGATCTTAGAGCCAATCCCTTCTTCCTTGGTTCCATATACTCTTGTTGTTGAATTTTTAATTCAACTTCATGAGTTTTCAAGTTCCCAATGAGGCTCTCCAATTTTAAAGTCTTAAGATCATGTGACTCGGAAATTGCAGTCACTTTAGGATTGAACTTCGGGGGAAGGGATCTTAAGATTTTCCTTACCAAATCTCCATTTGAGAACACCTTTCCTAGCACCTTTGAGTCGTTCACGATTTTTGTGAATCGTGTGTACATCGTATCAATCTCTTCATCTACCTCCATTTTGAACCTTTCAAATTCAGACTCTAGTTGAAATAGCTTTGAATGCTTTACCTGCGAAGTACCTTGATGAGTAATTTCTAACAAATTCCAAATTTCAAATGCAGTATTACAAGCACAAACTCTATTAAATTCAGTGCGATCTAGTGCGCAAAATAAAGCATTCATGGCTTTTGCATTGTTCTTACATTTTAATTTATCATTATCATCCCACTTGTCTTTGGGCTTATCCATAGTTACTTCTCCTACAACATATGTTGGAGAAGTGTAACTAGATTCTACCATATTCCAGACTTCTATATCTAGCGCAATTAGAAAACAACGCATACGTGTCTTCCAATAATTATAGTCTGTGCCCGTAAAAAGTGGTGGCCTACTAATTCCTTGCACCTCAACGAACGCGTGATCGTTGTGCGCCATTACTCCCGGTGGTAAAACCGTTTTGGAGTAACCTCCCTCTGATACCACTTGTTGGATCGTATGACGCCCTTAGAGGGGGGGGGGGGGGTGAATAAGGGTGTGTTTGAAATATAATTTTTCCTTAAGAATTTTTAAACAAGTTTTACTTTTCTAAAAATTACTTCTAAACAATTTCCAAAGAATGTGTTTTTTTTAAATAATTCAAAAACAAATTTCTAAGATAAAGATTATGCCACCAAATATGTAATTAAAGAAAAAGACATAATTATATTAATCATGAAATTTGCATACAATAAAAATGATCTTAACAATGCTTAAGATCAAGGCACAATTATGTTATTAAAAAAATTCTACAATTTTGGTTTACCAATAATCCTTCTCCCAAGGATCGGAAGGCTATCACTTGTCTCTCCCAAGACCAAGCCCAAGCCTATCCTCTAGATCTTCCCAAGATCTAGACGTAGCACACAAGGCCACGATTTCCCACCAAGCCACGCAAGGACTTGGACGCTCCGCACAAGGAAGCGATT
The DNA here is from genome assembly GCA_033032865.1 of Dactylorhiza incarnata. Taxonomy (NCBI): domain Eukaryota; kingdom Viridiplantae; phylum Streptophyta; class Magnoliopsida; order Asparagales; family Orchidaceae; genus Dactylorhiza; species Dactylorhiza incarnata. Next base: position 30,761,247 of record JAWHQI010000003.1, on the reverse strand, counting down.
TTCCCCTAAGCCGCGCAAGGACTTAGACGCCGCACGCAAGACGACGATTTCTCCAACGATTACAAAATGAAAAGTGAATGAATGAAAATACAATATGAAAAACCCCCTTTAGAATTTTTGGACCAAAATAGCGAAGATCCCTTGAGATAGTCTCCTTGGAATGCGTGTACAATCTTCGGCTCCGCTCTCTCTTTTCTCCTTCAAGGATGGAGATTTTCGTTCTCTGGAGCTCTCTGGACGATAACACTAAGGAAGGAGGCTTAGAAATCTTAAGAACTGAATTCCACGAAGTTTCGAGCCCTTTTAATAAAAAGTAGCTGTCGCCGTCCGATAGCCGCTGTCGTCGAAATCCGATATCTCCAGAGGCTGCCACATGTCCCACTAAAACGAAGTTTCTGCGTCGTGTTGAGGTCGTGGTTGAGACGTGGGCTGTCGGATATCCGATAGTACTGTCGGATATCCGATAGCCAAGGTAACCGCTGCACATTCTGGCGTTATTGGCAGATCATGGGCTGTCGGAAATCCGATAGCGATATCGGAAATCCGATAGCTCCAAACCATTGCGCAGAGATTAAATAAAAGCGCTGTCGGAAATCCGATAGCACTGTCGGAAATCCGATAGCTCAAATTTCTGGAAAATGTCATTTTGCTCCAATTGAAATCATGTTATTCTTGCACCTGTTATCTGCACACCATTAATCAAAAATAGGATCAAATACATTCGGGATTTGTTATTCTCAAACCGGACGAGTGCGGAACGCATGCTCCAACATCAACGTCATCTTCAAGAGGGCGTTCGACGAGATGAAGGTGGAGGCCAGATGGGTGTTGGCCTCGGATGGCCCCCTGTTTGGGTTCTCGGGTGAAAGGAAGGAGGTGGAAGGCGGAGTGGGACTCCATGTGACCTTGGGGGGGTAGTCCCGGAACTGCCGCTTCGTGATAGTGGATGCCCCTAGCAGCTACAGCGCCATCTTCGGATGGCCTCTTATCAGCGCGTTCCGATGCGTCCCGTCCATCTTCCACCAGTGCCTCAAGTTCAGTACAGGTGGAATCCAGATCCGGGTCCGAGGAGACCCCAAGGTGGCGAGGCAGTGCTATGTGACTGCCGTCAACACCATCTCTTGAATGGAAGAAGCAGAGGAGTGGGATGAGGTGATGGAAGAGGTGGCCGAGGCCGAGGTGGAGGAAAGGTTGGCAGGAAGGATGGATGAAGGAGTAGTTCATGCCCAGGAAGGGGTCGTTGAGGGGCCCAGGGCGGAGGAGGGGGAAGAGAGAGAGAGAAAGAAGAGGAGGCCCCGGGAGGAGGGGCGGAGGAGTTGATGGTGGTGGGAGAGGAAGAGATGGGGGAAGGAGCCAAAGCGCTCACTTGTGGCGGAAAGGAGGACAGCACCTGGGGGGAGCAATCCAGGTTGGAAGCTGTGGAGGAAGTGGTGGAGGTGGAGGTGACCACCAAGGCCGGAACAATCGAGAAGATCAGGATCAGCGGGGAGCTCAGCCCGGAGACCAGAGGAAGGTCTCGGCTTGCGTCCAAGACAACGTGGATGTCTTCGCATGGAGTGCTGCGGAGATGCCGGGGATCGATGCGGATGTGGCGTGCCATCGCCTCAACCTCGATCCCGACACTCGCACCATCCGCCAAAAGAAGAGGTCCACTGCTGACAAGCTGGAGGCACCTATCCGGGAGGAGATGAACAAGCTCATCAAGGCCGGCTTTGTATCAGAGATCCAGTACCCAGGATGGGTCTCCAATGTAGTGATGGTGAAGAAAGGGGATGGTAAGTGGAGAATGTGCGTTGAATTTTCCTTACTTAATAAATCATACCCCAAGGATTGTTACCCCTTGCCTAGAATCGACGCGCTGGTTGACTCCGCCGCCGGTTTCTCTGTGATGTCTTTTTTAGATGCTTTTTCAGGTTATCACCAAATTCGCATGCACCCTCCAGACATCAAGGATGTATCCTTCATCACCGGGGATGGGTGCTATTGTTATAAAATGATGCCGTTCCCCTTAAAGAACGCAGGGGAAACATATCAGCGAATGATGGATAGAGTGTTTCGCGAGCAGAAGGGCAGGAACCTGGAGGTCTACGTAGACGACCTGATGATCAAAAGTCGGGACCTTGAGTCCCACCTCAGGGACCTCGAGGAAACCTTTGGGACTTTGAGAAAATTTAAGATGAGGGTTAACCCCTTAAAGTGTGTCTTCGGGGCCATCCGAGAGAAATTCTTGGGTCATTTGCTCACCCCCCTCGGGGTGGAGCCTAACCCGGACAAGGTGAGGGCGATCCTCGAGTTGGGATCTCCAAGGAATGCGAAGGAGGTTCAACGTCTGACAGGGAAGCTAGCCGGGTTAAGTAGGTTCCTTTCCAAGGTGGGAGAAAAATGTTCTTCATTCTTCAGGGTATTGAGGGGTAACCAGAAATTCGAATGGACCCCCGAGTGCGAGAAAGCTTTTCAAGCACTAAAGGAACAACTGACCCAGGCCCCGCTGCTGCAAGGGCCAAGACAAGGGGAGGACCTATACCTGTACTTAGGGGTGGGGTCGGAAGCGGTCAGCTCGGTGTTGGTTCGAGAAGAAGGGAAGAAACAACTCCCCATCTAGTATGTCAGCATGGTATTGAGGAAGGCCGAGCTCAGATACCCTATCTTGGAGAAGTTAGCATTTGCCTTGGTGGTGTCGGCTAGGAAGCTCCGGCCCTACTTCCAAGAACACTCAATCAAAGTAGTGACCGGCCACCCCCTTCGCGGCATCATGTAGGGGGTGGAGCACTCCGGGAGATTGGCCAAGTGGTCGGTAGAGCTGAGTGAGTTCAATATCTCCTACGTGCCCAGGGTATCCATAAAGGCGCAAGTGGTGGCGGATTTCATGGCTGATTATGTGACTGAGTTGGAAGAGTCCGAACTACCCCACCCAGTGGCCTGGAAGATGCTAGTGGATGGCGCATCAGGAAAGCACTCCTTCGGGGGAGGGGTGGTATTGGTAAGTCCCCAGGGCACCAGGATAGAACAAGCCATCAACGTTCATTTCCCCCTCACCAATAACCAGGCCGAGTCTGAGGCCGTGATAGCAGGCCTCCGCTTAGCTCGGGAGTTGGGAGTGCAAGACGTAGAGGTCTCGACGGACTCCTTGGTAGTGGCTTGCCAGATCAAGGGGGAGTTCGAGGTCAAAGAGCCGACTCTCCAGCGGTACCTGGAGAAGGTCAAGGGGGCGTCAGGCTATTTCGCATTTTCTCCATTAAGCATGTCCCAAGAGAGGAGAGCACCCAGGCGGATCTCCTGGCCAAGTTCGGTCCCCGGGCAGGGGGGACAATGTCAGAACTCTTCCGACCTTCCATTGAAGAGGGGGAGCTGATGGAGGTGGATCAACGAACATCGTGGATGGATCCCTACATCACCTTCCTAGCATCGGGAAAGTTCCCCGAAGGAGACGTTGACAAACGGCGGCTCAGGTACAAATCGGCATATTACTCCTTACATGCAGGGTTGCTATACCGCAAAACACTCTCGGGACTACTTTTCCAAATGGGTCGAGGTGAAGGCGCTGGCCAAGGTAACATCCCAGGTAGTGAGAAATTTTGTTTGTGGTGAAATAATTTGCAGGCATGGGCTCCCTCTAGCCATCGTGACGGATAACGGACCCCAATTCGCCAGCGAAGAGTTTGTTAGTTTTTGCACCCAACTCGGCATAGATCTCAGGTTCGCGTCGGTCCACCACCCAAGGAGCAACGGTCAAGTGGAGGAAGCGAACAAGATAATTGTCAACCTACTAAAGAAGAAGGTGGAGAATCTCAGAGGCAATTGGGTGGAACAGCTACCCTCGGTCCTATGGGCCTTGAGGACTACTCCAAACACGGCCACTAGAGAAACCCCCTTCAAACTGTCTCATGGGTCCGAGGCCGTCCTCCCGATAGAATTCGAAGTCAAAACCCCCAGGGTGATCACCGCGGGCGAAGGCGATGGAGAATGGTTAATAAAAAATGATGCAGAGCAAAGGTTATCCCTGGACCTGGTAGAAGAGATCCGGGACCTCGCTACTGTCCGACAGGAGGAAGTCAAGAGGCGGATGGCCCGGTACTTTGATCAATATGTTAGGATAAAGCAATTCGAGAAAGGAGATTTGGTCCTGAAGAAGGTAGATGTGGCAGGAAGAGGGGCCGCTTTGGGTAAGTTAGAGCCCAATTGGGAAGGGCCTTACATTGTAAGCGAAGTGCTCAAGTTGGGGGGATACCACCTCCAGGATATGGAAGGGGTATCTCTCAGCCGAGCCAGGAGTGGTGATGATTTGAAGAGATTTTATCCTTAACAAATTTTTGTAACAAACTTTTGTATGTTTCCTCCTCAATACACATATCTTAAAGTAATTCTTGAGCAGGTTACAAGTTCTTTGGTGCTGGAATGCACCAGATCGATTCCACTGCCGGGCTCTCATAGATGGTGGGTCAGGTTGATCTCTGGAGAGGCTGGCAAGGTTACAAGTTCTTTGGTGCTGGAATGCCCCAGATCGATTCCGCTGCCGGGCTCTCATAGACGGTGGGTCAGGTTGATCTCTAGAGAGGCTGGCAAGGTTACAAGTTCTTTGGTGCTGGAATGCCCCAGATCGATTTTGCTGCCAGGCTCTCATAGACGGTGGGTCAGGTTGATCTTTGGAGAGGCTGGCAAGGTTACAAGTTCTTTGGTGCTGGAATGCCCCAGATCGATTCTGCCGCCGGGCTCTCATAGACGGTGGGTCAGGTTGATCTCTAGAGAGGCTGGCAAGGTTAACAGTTCTTTGGAGCTGGAATGCCCTAGATCGATTCCGCTACCGGGATCTCATAGACGGTGGGTCAGGTTGATCTCTAGAGAGGCTGGCAAGGTTACAAGTTCATTGGTGCTGGAATGCCCCAGATCGATTCCGCCGCCGGGCTCTCATAGACGGTGGGTCAGGTTGATCTCTAGAGAGGCTGGCAAGGTTACATGTTCTTTGGAGATGAAATGCCCCAGATCGATTCTGCTGCCGGGCTCTCATAGACGGTGGGTCAGGTTGATCTATAGAGAGGCTGGCAAGGTTACACGTTCTTTGGTGCTGGAATGCCCCAGATCGATTCCGCTGCCGGGCTCTCATAGACGGTGGGTCAGGTTGATCTCTGGAGAGGCTGTCAAGGTTACAAGTTCTTTGATGCTGGAATGCCCCCGATCGATTCCGCCGCCGGGCTCTCATAGACGGTGGGTCAGGTTGATCTCTGGAGAGGCTGGCAAGGTTACAAGTTCTTTTGAGCTGGAATGCCCCAGATCGATTCCGCTGTTGGGATCTCATAGACGGTGGGTCAGGTTGATCTCTGGAGAGGCTGGCAAGGTTACAAGTTCTTTGGAGCTGGAATGCCCCAGATCGATTCCGCTGCCGGGCTCTCATAGACGGTGGGTCAGGTTGATCTCTGGAGAGGCTGGCAAGGTTACAAGTTCTTTGGAGCTGGAATGCCCCAGATCTATTTCACTACCGGGCTCTCATAGACGGTGGGTCAGGTTGATCTCTGGAGAGGCTGACAAGGTTACAAGTTCTTTGGTGCTGGAATGCCCCAAATCGATTCCGCTGCCGAGCTCTCATAGACGGTGGGTCAGGTTGATCTCTGGAGAGGCTGACAAGATATTTGTGCTAAAGGTCTCGGCTCGCAAAATCTCCCACAAACGAGGCGAGCACAGAGGCTCTCTCGCGTAAGAACAAAAATCCGCGATAGATGAAACGTGTTGGAACACAGTTCAACCCTATTACTGATTTGGGCTAGGATGTCTATTTCCAGGTATAGGATCTGTTTTGACCCAACATGTATAGTATAAGGGTCATAGTCTAAGTCTAGAAGAAATCTGAAGATTAGCTAAGTCAGGGTGTTCGACGAACTTCTAGTTCGTTCGACGAATTCAAGTTTCCGTTCGACGAACTTGGTTCAACGAACATCAAAGTTCTGTTCGACGAAAGCTTCTGTTTATTCGACGAACTTCCCAGGTTAAGTTCGACGAACTTCCCTTCAGATCGACGAACTTCTTCAGAATCTCTTATTCGGTGACCTCTTCTATTCAGAGTATTATTTTGGAGTTATCCTCAGGATTTCTTATGAAGGCTGATAGCTGTTCTTATTAAAATATCAGTCAGTTATTGCAGTATTCTCTATCAAAGATTTTATGACCGTTGCTGCATTAATTAAGGGCTGCGTGCAGATTATTTTAAGGCAGATTGCAAGTTTCAAGGAATTTAATATATTGGTATTCCAGAGAAATCCTTCCTTTCTGTCTCCTTCCTTTCCAGCCCTATTTGAATTTTTAAAAGAGGATCAACTCTCTCCGGTAAAGAGATCATCATTGCTATTTATACTAGAGAGAGACACAGATATAATAAAAGGGGATTTGTGCTACTCAGTTTTCACTCCTCAAGAAGAACTCTCTCTATTTCACTCAAAAGATCTTCGTCTTCTCCAGACACCTACTTTTAATCTCTAGAAATCATCTGCATCATTTTTCCTCTAGAGAACTTGTGCTGGAGATATTCTGAAGATTAAGAAGACCTACACCCTGAGCATATTTTCTCTCCTGTTTACTTACTCTTACTCACAGGGGGAGATCTGACAATTTCAACATTCCACTAGTTTTCTCTGTTGTTAGAGAAAAGAGAAGACATCATCATCTTTATTTTACTGTTATTCTATAATTGTGTACAGGGTTCTAACTCCCTTTAAAAGTTAAATTGTGGTTTAGAGTACCTGATCAAAAGCTCTGTGGTGAAGGCTCACCTGATCAAAAAGCCTTAGTGGATTTCCTACCAGGGTGGTAGAAGAGTAGATGTACCCAAGTTGTGGGGAACTACTATAGATCCTTGTGTCTTCTGTGCTTGCCTTTATTATTTGTTTGTGCTGTGTGTGCAGTGTTTTAGTTTGTGTTTATACCTGTGCTGCACTTACTTACACATATACTAAATAACTAAAATTGTTTTATACAGATTTCTTTAAGCTAAGAAAGATTATTTTAAAATACTCTATTCACCCCCCCCCCCCCTCTAGAGTAATCTTGATCTATCCCCACTTTCAATTGGTATCAGAGGGTGGGTTGGTTGTTACAGGCTAACACCTGGACCAACAGATCTGATAGATCTAGACTACTTTAAAGGTTTTTGTCTATTAGAGCCATGGCACAGAACAAAGAATATTCAAGCACAAGACCTCCTATGTGCAATCTGAACAAGTTTTCACTATGGCAAGCAAGGATCAAACTTTACATGAATTCTATTGATGAAGAAATTTTTAATTCTATTTTGACAGGACCTCCAACTGCACCAACCTCAACAACAAACACAAACACAACGGCTGTCCCTCCTCCAGAATGGACAGAAGCACAAAAGAAACAGAAAACTGCTGATGCAAAGGCCATGCATATTTTAGTACAAACCATGAGTGATGACATATTTCAAAAAGTGGTTGACTGTACCTCTGCCAAAGAAATTTGGGACTCCCTCACAAGAATGGTGGCAGGATCAGCAGATGAGAGAAAGGACAGAAGATCATATTTGATCTCCCAGTATGAGAATTTCAAAAAGGGAGAATCAGAGACTGTTGCAGAGATGTACAACCGACTCAGCCTCATCATCAATGAGTTAAGAACCCTTGAAAAAGTGATCACAGTCACTGAAGTTAATGACAAAATCCTGATGTGCTTTCCCAGCTCTTGGGACACAAGAATCTGGCCAATTAAAGATGCCAGAGGGCTAAATGAGATTACAACTGAGAATCTTCTTGGAAAGCTCAAATCCTATGAGCAGCTGCTAAAGAGCAGAGAAGCAAAAGCCTCTCCTTCTTCATCCTCAAAGAAAGAGAAAAGCATTGCCTTTCAGGCAACAGAGGAAGAAAAGAAGACTGGTGATCAGGAGATGCTGAGTCTCCTAGCAAAGAGATTTTACAAGATGGCAAGGAAGGACTTTAGAAGAAAACCCAACAGGCACAATGAAAAGCCAAGGTATGATAAAACTCCATCTAAAGAAATAATATGCTTTGGGTGCAGGAAGCCTGGACATATCCTCACTGAATGTCCAGAAGCTCACAAGAAAAGTAGGAGAAAAGAGCAGGAACACTCCAGCAAACACTCATCAAAAGGCCACAAGAAAAGAGAAAAAGGCTTTGTTGCTGAAACCTAGAGTGACACTGAATCTGAGTCATCCTCCAGCTCCAGTGATGAGGAGAAGGAAGCAGAAGACAAGGAATTCTGCATGATGGCAATCAATGCCTCCTCATCAAATGACAATTCAGATGATGAATTGGAAGCAAATGAGGATGAGGTAATTTCCAGTTTTGATTTTAATTCAGAACAATTTAAAGATGATTTTAAACAATTGTGTAAAGGTATGATCAGATCAGAGAAAGAAATTATTTCTCTGAGAGACAAGTTAGCTAAAATGGATGGAATATCCACTGAAAACACTAACCTCAAAAATGAGCTAAGAATTTCCAGGGAACAAGTGAGTTCTCTAGAAACACAGCTAACTGAGGCCAAGCAGCTAGAGAACTCTCTAAATGGGAGAAGTCTCAAGCTGATGGACATCACAAGCACAGTGAATGCCAGGCTGGCTGGCAAACTGGGCTTGGGAGCATCATCTAATCAACCTCTTCTTTTGAAGAAGAATATACTATCTACCCCAGTAAAATTTGTATCTGCAAAAGGGAAGGAAGCAATACAAGACACAAGAAAAATTCCTGAAACAAATATTGCACAAGCAAGTTCGTCGAACGTCGATCGACGAAAACCAAGGCCTGAATCTAAACAGCAAACCTGCTGCAGACAGGGCTCGACGAATGCCACATCTTTCGTCGAACCAGGTAGACGAACACAACAAAGTTCGTCGAACGCAAATTTTACTAAAGACAGACAATATACATCCTCTTCTAAAATGAAGAATTCATTTAGTAATTGGATTATCCCTCCTAAAAGATATCACCCTCTAGGTTATCATAGTCAACCTGTTGTCTCATATATCTCTGCATTTCAAGGTTACAAAAGCAACCCAAGGTAACCTGGGTTAAGAACACCTAACCTCCTTTCTATTGCAGAAAAAGAACTGTTCTACCACAGAGGAACAGTGGTACTTGGACAGTGGATGCTCAAAACATATGACAGGAACAAGAGCCAAATTAATCAACTATAAGACAAAAGCTTGGACCAAGAGTGATTTTTGGAGATTCCAATTGGGGACAGACAGAAGGCTATGGATCAGTCCAGATTGGGACAATCACATTAAAAAAGGTAGCCTATGTAAGTGGACTCAAACATAACCTCATCAGCATAGGTCAACTATGTGATGAAGGATATCAGGTATGCTTCAACCAATCTAGATGTATTATCTTCTCTGAAAATAATACTGATATTTTAGGAAATAGACAAGGTAATGTTTATTTAGTAGACTTTGATTCAGCCAAACCTGAAATCTGCTTGTTTAACCAAGTCAGTAAAAATACTAATTTGTGGCATAGGAGACTAGGTCATGTAAACCATAGGACCCTAGCCAAATTATCAAAGGGCAATCTTGTCAGGGGATTACCTTCTGGATCATACAAGAAGGAAAGCCTTTGCAGAGCATGTCAATTGGGAAAGCAGACCAAGAGCAGCTTTAAGTCACTATCTAAGAGTGATTCTCCTAGGTTTTTGTATTTACTGCACTTAGACCTTTTTGGACCCCTTCCCATATACAGTTTGGGAGGTAAGTCTTTCACCCTAGTTATTGTTGATGACTTCTCTAGATTTAGTTGGGTATTCTTTCTGAGAAGCAAGTCAGATAATTTCAAAGTTCTTACAGACTTTCTCAGGAGCATCAAGATTGAGTATTCTACTCAGATTGCATTGATCAGAAGTGATCATGGAACTGAGTTTGAATCTCTTCTGATGAGAGAATTCTGTGAGAAGGAAGGTATCAGGCAGTGCTTTTCAGCTCCTAGAACTCCTCAACAAAATGGGGTAGCTGAAAGGAAAAATAGAACACTAATTGAATCTGGAAGAACATTGCTTGCAGATGCTGGTTTTCCCCAATCCTTCTGGGCTGAGGCTGTCAGCACAGCAAACTATGTCTTAAACAGAAGTTTAATTCATAAACAAAAGGGGAAGACACCTTATGAACTGCTTAAAGGGAAGAAACCTAGAGTAGATTACTTTAGGATCTTTGGCTGTAAGTGCTTCATTCATAATAATGACAAGAAGCACCTAGGGAAATTTGAAGCAAAAGCCTCAGATGGCATTTTCCTTGGTTATTCAGTTAGTAGTAAAGCTTACAGAGTATTTAACAAATCTTCTTTTAAAATAGAAGAATCTATTCATGTATCTTTTGATGAAACTAGCTTGAGCTGCAAGGAGAGAAATATCTCTACCTCACAAGATGCACAGGTACCAATTCTCTGTGAGAAGTTAGATAATCTAACTATACAGAAAGAGGATCTAATAAATCCTTCTCAATTACCTAATGAGGACAGTGAAGAAGAATGTCCTGATGCACCAACATTGGATACAGCAAATATCCCTACAAATCTTGAAGCTATTAATGCTGAAGTTCAGGAGGACATAGAAATTCCTCATAGAGAAAATGAACAAAATCAAGGAGAAGTTATATTTCCTACTGATTATGTCAACATAAGAGATCACCCTAGATCTCAAGTAATTGGTGACATCTCAGTGGGTGTGCAAACAAGAAATCAACTAAATCAAAATAATTTGCACACCTGTTTCCTCTCTCAAATTGAACCTCAATCCATCAAAGATGCAGAGCAAGATCCCAACTGGATTACTGCTATGCAAGAGGAATTAAATCAATTTGAAAGGAACAAAGTATGGGAACTTGTTCCAAGACCCAAGAATCATCCAGTAATTGGTACTAAGTGGGTATTCAGAAATAAATTGGATGCTCAAGGAGTCATAGTCAGAAATAAGGCAAGACTAGTGGCTCAAGGATACTGCCAAGAGGAAGGCATATACTATGATCAGACTTTTGCACCTGTAGCAAGACTGGAAGCAATTAGGATATTCCTAGCATTTGCTGCATACAAAAGATTCAAGGTATTTCAAATGGATGTTAAAAGTGCCTTTCTAAATGGAGATATCAAGGAAGAAGTATATGTGGAACAACCACCAGGTTTTGTTTCTCCAACTCAACCCTCTCATGTATTTAGATTACATAAAGCTTTGTATGGTCTCAAACAAGCTCCTAGAGCATGGTATGAGACCCTTACAAACTTTCTTTTGGAAAATAAATTTTCTAGAGGTAAAGTAGACCAAACATTGTTTTTTAGAAATCATAAATCTGAAACCCTATTGGTACAAATATATGTAGATGACATAATATTTGGTTCCACTGACTCTAAGTTATGCAAAAGATTTTCAAATCTAATGCATTCAAAATTTGAAATGAGCAGTATGGGAGAACTGTCTTACTTTCTTGGTTTGCAAGTTAAGCAAACAAAAGAAGGCATCTTTATATCCCAATCTAAATATGCTAAAGAGCTTGTTAAAAGATTTGGGATGTCAGATGCCTCCCCCATGAAAACTCCCATGCCTTCCAATGCAGCTGTTGGCACTGATGAATCAGGAAAACCTGTTGATCAGAAAGTATATAGAGCCATTGTGGGGTCTCTTTTATACCTAACAACCAGTAGACCAGATATCATGTTTGCCACATGTATTTGTGCTAGATTTCAGGTAAATCCTAAAGAATCTCACTATATTTTATTAAAAAGGATTTTAAGATATATAAAGGGTTGTCCAGATCTAGGACTCTGGTATCCTACAGAATCAGGATTTGAGTTAACTGGATACTCAGATGCTGATTATGCTGGATGCAGAATAGACAGGAAGAGCACCTCAGGAACTTGTCAGTTCCTTGGAGATAAGCTTGTGTCCTGGTTTTGTAAGAAACAAACCTCTGTGTCTACATCAACTGCAGAAGCTGAATACATAGCAGCTGGCAGTTGCTGTTCACAACTTTTGTGGATACAGAACCAGCTCCTAGACTATGGTTACAATCTAAATAATTCCAAAATCTTTTGTGATAACACCAGTGCAATATCAATAGCACAAAATCCAGTACTCCACAGTAGAACTAAACATATTGAGATCAGACACCACTTTATCAGAGATAATGTGGAGAAGGGAAAAATATGTTTAGACTTCATACCAATTGATTTGCAGAGAGCTGACATTTTCACTAAGCCCTTAGATGAAAAGAAACACCAATTCTTTATAAATCAGCTTGGAATGATAAATGGGGAGTCAATCTAATTAACAAATTTTTCTTTTACCCAACAATTTTTTTTAGGGCTCAGAAAATTTGTCAAATTCGCTCGACGAAATATTTCATTCGTCGAACGGGATCAACGAAATATTTCATTCGTCGAACGGGATCGACGAAAGAATTATTATTATTATTTTTTTTGCCGCTAACACGTCAAATCCGTTCCGCGAAAACCCTAGTCTTCGCCGAACCCTAATATTTAATCTCTACTTTGTCTGGATTCTGTCTTTTGCGCTCTCAAACTCTTCGTCTCCCTCCAGTTCCCTTTGCACTTGATCGTTTTTCTTTCTTTGCAGGAACAATGTCGATCACTGCTGGAATCCTCGCCTCAATAAAGTTCGATACAGGATTCGATATTGATCTAGAATCGTTTGCCCAGTCAGGAGAAGGCTTCACAGACATTCTGAATCTCTTTGAAGACTCGAAGTTGCGCAAGTTTATGACTTGTCGGCCCAAGATTCATACCAATGAGATAAAGGAATGGGCATTCACTTCTGAGATTCGCAATGGCACAGAAATTGCAGGAAAGGTGTCAGGAAATGAATTGGTTCTAAATGCTGCTGTTCTGTCTGAAATTTTTGAATTTGAAAATGGAGATGATGATTTAGAACTCACTGAGGAAGAGTTCAATTTGATGCTGGACAGGATGGGGTACTCTGGGAGTAACCCTAAACATCTTCTGAAACGTGATTTTACAGTGGAATACACCTTCCTGACAGATGTTGTGGGAAAGGTTCTGATGGGGAAGAGCTCAGCACATGACTACATAACCAGGCAGCAATTTCTAGTCATGAGTGCTTTGATTGAGAAAAAGCATATCAATTGGGGTCTGACTCTATTTGACTCCATCAAAAAGAAAGTGACCTCAAGAAATGTAGGCTATGGAAGGATTCTGGGAATCTTTCTTCAGGCCAAGTGTCCAGCCCTCTCAGTTTCTACTGCTGTTGGCATTAATGCCTCAAAGAAACTGACTCCCCTTCTTTTCAAGAAGTGGGATAGGACATTCAAGAAGAAATCAGCTCCAGTGACTCCATCAGTTCAAGCTTCTGAGGACACCAGGGCTAGAACAGCCACTCTCTCACCCCAGAATCCTCCTCCTCCTCCAGAAAATGAAAATCTCTCAAATTCTCCTCCTCCAGAAAATCTCTCAAATCTCTCAAATTCTCCTCCTCCTCCACAAGACTCTCTTCTTCCAGACCTCTTTCAGGATGAAATCCCATCAGATTTCACTCCTACTCCTCCTCCATCCACTTCTTGTGCTCACACCACATCTTCCATCCCTTCTTCCTCCTCTTCTCACCCAATTCCAGATGTACTGTTTGTGGATATCTCTCAGATAGCCACCCAGGTGTTTGGTCTCATAACTCCTAAATTACAAGAGCTTATTGATCAAAGTCTGGTCCCAGTACATTCTAAGCTTGATCTCATTCTCTCCCATCTTGCCTCTCTCTCCTCTTCCTCTTTCCCTTCATCTGAGGGCCCAGACTCTAGGCTCCCAGAGTCTAGGCAGGGGGAGATGTTCCAGGATGAAGCTCTAGAGGCAGTAGTTCCTGAAGAGCAAGGGTCAGACCTACCTGATGTCTGCTCAACCATGGTCTCCCTGGTTCAAAGCACAGAAGGTGCTCCTCCTCCTCCTCCTCAGAAGGTTCTTCCCAGCAGCTCCTTCACACTCACCCCTATAGTAAATAAGATTCTGCAGCTTACCAATCAGTCCCTCAGCTCAGACCCATCATTCAAGGAATCAGCTGAAGACCTCTCCAAGGCCATTGTCTGCTATTCCCCAGACTTGGAAGCCAGGCATGGAGATTTGCAAATGTCTCCAGCTCCAGAACCAGTTATCTCTAAGGCAGATCAGGAACCTGCTGTTCCTGAACAGGCAGTTCTTGATGAAAAGATGCCTGATGCCTCTGCCTCTTTTCCCTCCTCCTCTTCTGAGCCTGCCGCTGCTACTATCAAGAATATTGATTTAGAGAAAAGAATGATTGAAGCATACAAGGAAATTGATGAAATGTATGAGAATGTGCCTTCATCTTCAAACTCTGATGATGATGATGACAGTGATGATAGTGATGCCAAAGTCAAATCAAGAAAAAGAAAAGCTACATGCAAGAAGCTGCCCGCCCCTTCTAAAAAGCCTGATAAAAATGATATTCCTTATTATGTGCAGAAAAATCTCAAGCCTCATGAAATAACTCAACCTTGGATGCAATTCTCCAAGAATGAGCTGAAGAGAAGGAAGCTTGAAAGAAGATACCAGAAGGATCACCCTGCTGTGTTCAAGAAACCCCCTCCTCCTCCACCTCCTCCAGGTGCAGGTTCAGCAGGAGGACTTTCTTCCACTTCCAGGACATCTCAGTCTGCTGGCTCCAAGCCATCTGGTCAATCCTCTTCATATAAGAAAGAAAGATCTTCAGACTATCAGGTTTATGAAAGAAAGCATAGCCAATTATCTGAACAAGAAATCAAAAATAAGGAAGCTGAAGATAAAGCTGAAGCAGATAGATTGTACAATATGGCAAGGTTTAGAGAGCATGTTGCTCTTTCTCAAATCAAAAATGCCAAAGAAAAGGGTATAGATACCTCTCATATTTCTACCTTATCTCCCTATAGAGAACAAGAATTTCAACAGTACCAGGTGAAGAAAATGTTCAACACTTCTGCCTACATGAGTCTCCATCCAGAAGCTGTTCTGCCAACTATTGTCAAGAAGGTAACACTGGGTGATAAAGACTGCAAGCTAAGCAGAAGGCAATCTGAAGATACTAGCAGGAAAATAATCTTCAAGAAGCCATCTTCAGAGGACAGGAATCCTTAAAACTCTCTCTCTGGTTAATTGACTCTTAATTATTCTGTGATGATATCTGCTTATGACAATTGATTTATATCTGCTGAATTTCCTTTATGTTAGATATTTCTATACATATTTGTTTGATTTGATAAGTGCTATTCATAGGATCCTAACCCAAATAGGGGGAGATTGTTGGAACACAGTTCAACCCTATTACTGATTTGGGCTAGGATGTCTATTTCCAGGTATAGGGTCTGTTTTGACCCAACATGTATAGTATAAGGGTCATAGGCTAAGTCTAGAAGAAATCTGAAGATTAGCTAAGTCAGGGTGTTCGACGAACTTCTAGTTCGTTCGACGAATTCAAAAGTTTCCGTTCGACGAACTTGGTTCAACGAACGTCAAAGTTCTGTTCGATGAAAGCTTCTGTTTATTCGACGAACTTCCCAGGTTAAGTTCGACGAACTTCCCTTCAGATCGACGAACTTCTTCAGAATCTCTTATTCGGCGACCTCTTCTATTCAGAGTATTATTTTGGAGTTATCCTCAGGATTTCTTATGAAGGCTGACAACTGTTCTTATTAAAATATCAGTCAGTTATTGCAGTATTCTCTATCAAAGATTTTATGACCGTTGCTGCATTAATTAAGGGCTGCGTGCAGATTATTTTAAGGCAGATTGCAAGTTTCAAGGAATTTAATATATTGGTATTCCAGAGAAATCCTTCCTTTCTGTCTCCTTCCTTTCCAGCCCTATTTGAATTTTTAAAAGAGGATCAACTCTCTCAGGTAAAGAGATCATCATTGCTATTTATACTAGAGAGAGACACAGATATAATAAAAGGGGATTTGTGCTACTCAGTTTTCACTCCTCAAGAAGAACTCTCTCTATTTCACTCAAAAGATCTTCGTCTTCTCCAGACACCTACTTTTAATCTCTAGAAATCATCTGCATCATTTTTCCTCTAGAGAACTTGTGCTGGAGATATTCTGAAGATTAAGAAGACCTACACCCTGAGCAGATTTTCTCTCCTGTTTACTTACTCTTACTCACAGGGGGAGATCTGACAATTTCAACATTCTACTAGTTTTCTCTGTTGTTAGAGAAAAGAGAAGACATCATCATCTTTATTTTACTGTTATTCTATAATTGTGTACAGGGTTCTAACTCCCTTTAAAAGTTAAATTGTGGTTTAGAGTACCTGATCAAAAGCTCTGTGGTGAAGGCTCACCTGATCAAAAAGCCTTAGTGGATTTCCTACCAGGGTGGTAGAAGAGTAAATGTACCCAAGTTGTGGGGAACTACTATAGATCCTTGTGTCTTCTGTGCTTGCCTTTATTATTTGTTTGTGATGTGTGTGCAGTGTTTTAGTTTGTGTTTATACCTGTGCTGCACTTACTTACACATATACTAAATAACTAAAATTGTTTTATACAGATTTCTTTAAGCTAAGAAAGATTATTTTAAAATACTCTATTCACCCCCCCTCTAGAGTAATCTTGATCTATCCCCACTTTCAAAACGCACCTGTCTAAAGACAAAGACGGGGCCGAGAAGTACGGTGGTTGCTAACCTCACGACCATCGCCGAAAAGTAATGCGCGAGCACGAACCTGATTAAACACCGAAATACGGGAACAAAGGCGGGCATGACAAAATGCATCCATGCGAGCATGACCACAAGTGCAAGCGCGAGTAATAAAATGAGACGGGAAGGACATTCGACAGATATGCAAATAGCTTTTCGTTGGTCAAAAAGAATTATCGACAACCACGAGCTTGCCGACCAAAAAAGGAATTTTACACCTGGAAAACCACCAGCTGCAGAATCCTTCGCTCGCCCTCGCTGCGAGCGCCGCGCCAATAACGAAAGGAGCAGGAGAAATAAATAATGGAAAAATACACATAGAAATAGCAAGCGAGTAATAGGTGAGGAATATACATATTTTCTATTTTTTTGTGTCCAAAAGTGTTACAAAATTCCATGGCGTTCTCGCCAGCAAAAAAGTGAAACAAAAAAGAAAACAACATTAAGAATCACGACTCATCCGCGGATTGCTCACCCTCGCTCCTCTCAGAGGGTGTGGTAGGCAGGAACATCTCCGGGACCAAGTCCTCCAAGGTGAGCTCCGCCGCCTCCGCAGTAAGCAAGCCGGACCGCTTGAAAGTGCGAAAGGCGAATGTCGCCGCATGAAGCGCTCCCTCCCGCATCTCTGCCTTGTGCTCCAGCCGCTTAGCCCTCAGCGACCCGGGACTGGGCGGGAGAGCGGCCCCAACCAGGTCGCGGTTCAGGGTCTTCAACCCTTCTACTTGCTGCGCCAGGTCGGTGTTGCGAGCAAGGAGCTCGCTGGCCGTCTCGGCATCCTGCAAGGAAAAAGTTTAGGCGCGAGTAGGGGAGGATAAGAAAGGGAAGACGAATGAGAAAAACTCACCATCCCACCCTGGAGGCTGGCGACGAGTCCATCCGAGATGGCAAGCTTTTCTTTAAGGCTGGCTACCTCCTCCGTCGAAGCCTTCAACGGCTCCCGGAGAGCCTCAAAGCTCTTCTCTCTTCTCAGGCTCGCGATCTCCTTCGCGGCGACCTCCAGCTTGCACATGAGCTCCTCAGAGTTTCTCTCCAGCTGGAAGTTACGCCGAGCCACCATATGGGCGAGCTCCATCGAGCGGAGTTGGGACCGCGCGCTCTTGTGAGAGAGCGCTCGTGAGCTCAGCGAGTTGAACTCCTTCGCGTCCTCTCGCCCATAGAGGCCGAAGGACAGGGCAAAGGCGTCACCGCCAATCGTATCCTCCTCCACCCAGGAGGTGAGGAGGGTTGATATCGAAGCCCGGTTGGCTTCCTTGTCCCAGGCCAGTAGAGGCGCGCCGGCCGCGTCCAAATGCTTGACCCCCAAACCAAAGTTCCGATGGCGGGTCAGAGCAGGAACCTTCGAAGTGCCAGCCACCGCCTTGGAGGGCTCGCTGGACACTTTCTCCTTGGGCTGGGTAGCTGGGCGGCCTCCCCCGGACAGAGCCTCGAGGACCTCCTTCCCCTTAGTCGGAAGGATCATCTTCGGTTTCTTTGGGGGGGGGGGGGGGGAGGTAGAGACTTAGACCCCCAGCTCGCAGGAGCCGGCCGCTTAAGAGAGGCCGAGGTCGAAGAAGGAATAGGCTCTCGGCAGAGCTCGGTGGCGGAGGTAGCAAGCTGAAGAGCATAAGAGGTCTGCCCAACCTTCGCGTGAGGGGGGTTGAGCGGGAGATCTCGCTCTCCTGCGAGTAAGAGGTAGCCCGCGTCAGGAAGGGAAGAAATAACACAAGAGTTAGCAGAGCGAGCATGAGCCAAACCTGCTCCAGGGGGCACGGGAAGAAGCGAGTCGACATTTCTCCTAAGGTAGACCACCTCGAAGTTGGTCGAAATGCGCTTGAAGAGATCACCCTCGGGGCCACCGAGCGTCGGGGGGCAGTAGGTGGCCTTGGATCGCTGGATGGGCGAGAAGGGCACGTTGCCGAAGGGGCCCTTCACGATGACGAAATTGTGAGGCCAAAAATGGCTCTTGTTGACCGTCTCATGAACTTTGGCGTGGCTGCTCGGGAAGAAGGCAGTTCCGTCCTTGTTCGCCGTAAAGGAGAACAACTTGCGAAAGACGGGTAGGCTGAATTCTATCCGCTCCTCTCGCAAGTAGCACACGAAGGCTACCATCATGGCCATGGCGTTGGGGGTCAGCTGACCCGGGATCACGCCAAAATATTTGAGTATCTGAAAGGTTCGCAACAAATGATCAAACGAAAGCTCCACGCGAGTGGGCAATGAGAAGGCGAAAGGGGGGAGCGAGTACCTAGCTGATCTCCGGCCAGAAGGGTAACCACAAACCCACCTCGAAATGAGCTACCGGGATGGCAAGCTCGTCCGCGAAGGTGAAGTTTATCGCCTCCTCGTTCGTAGGCCGCCGGGCTTCGAATCCGGGCGAAATATAATTCGCCACGACCTGGTGATACTCGCTCTCCGTGAGCGAGCAGTTTAGAAAAATATGATCGTGGAAAGTCCCAGCGCACTTAGCCCATCCTTCGGCATCTGCGTTATCACCACCCATGATTTTCCTGCAAAAAAGGAGAAGCAAGCACAGAGAGAAGGTGGCGAGAGCGAGGAGGCAGAGACCGAAAAGGAAGAAGATGACTAGAGCGGTGGTTAGCCATAAATGCCCGCCCTATTTATAAAAGAACCAAGGCGGTGGGGAGTTACCGAAGCGCCGGAGGGTGCAGATAGCAAAAAGCGCGTCACGATGTACTCGAAACGAGTGTCCTCCTCTCTTGCATTCGCTCGCGACAACTCAAAAAATTGACGGACGATAAAAGTAACGCTGCGAGTAAAGGGATGCGAGCCCTCGCGGATCACACGCTCGAACGATAAGAGGCAGAAGATTGAGTTAGAAGCGTGTATTGTCCGCTAGGCATACATGAGCGCGACTAAAGCAACATAAAATAAGAAGAAAAGGAAATGACAACAACAATATACAACACAAACCCAAATATGAGTAGCTTGCTAGTGCAGGCGAGAAGCACTCGGATCGCCGCTACGACATAAATTGTCCAGTTACCATGAAACAGGAAAAATCATTTAGAAAAAGAACGCGAGTGCGGAGGAAAGAGGGGGGGGATCAATATTGGATCCATTTCCATCGACCCCTTCCTCGCACCCTCGAACTAGGTGGTCTCCTGGGGTAATGGTACGCTTCGACAACACGAAGATCTTGCTGAATCGAGCGAGCATGGTCTCTCGCTCGCGCGAGGTGTACCCCCGGGGAAGTGACCTCCTCACAAGAATCTTGTAGCAGCTCGGCTTGGAGCCGAGCGCATTCATCTCCCAGCGTGGCAATCTGCTCCTCAGCCGCCTCCATGTCCCTCTTCACCTGACTGAACAGGTTCTGCAACATCCACCCCTGCTTCTGAAAGAGCTCTGAGGTCCGCCTCTTCATCGTCACCGGATCCTGCGGGTCACCGAGGAAGGCATCGATCTCTTCCGGCAAAGGGAGGGGCGATAGCTCCTCCTCCCCCAAGTCGAAGTCGCTAGCACTCTCAGGAAGGCCTGCGAGAGAGGGAGGTCGTCAGAAAGGAGGGATCGATAGCCCGGGTTTGGGCTAATCAGACGAGTTGGGAGCCACCTTACTCTGGTGAGCGCGCGAAGAGCCAGACCGCCCCTGGAAGGGAGTCCCATGGGGCAGAGTCACCGACTTACCCAAGCCTAAGGGGCGAAGTCCAGGGGCCTCGCCCTGGACGACACCCAGAAGCGAGTTCTCAAGATTCGCTGGGTCCAGTGTGGTGTACCCTAGGACAGGAATATTTGTCACCGATGGAGGCTGCGAGAGTGGAGAAGCGGCTGGCTCACCGGGGGTCGCGATAGGATACTCTGCAAGGGACACGTTAGCCAAATTGGTACTGCGATGCTTATCAATGAATCGTGTGAGAAGGCTTACTGCGCCGAGGCGACGAGTGAAGATTGGAGGGGTCCATGCCCCTGATCTCCACGCCATCTCCCCGGGGAGTAACGGGGCGAGCGTCCACCTGGATTCCGTCCGCTAGGCTCCCCAGAAGAAGCGGGGCCTGAAAAGGAAAAAATATCAGTGGGAGGAGGAGGCGAATCAGCTCAACAACCCAAATACTTGGTCAGCGAGTGGAAGGTCGGGGGGTGGTTCTAAGGCCTGGGATCCATCTTTCCCGCCCTGGCGCCAGACCGACTTTTCTTTCAGCATTCTCGGGGAAGAGGGGTCAGGTGCCCACGGAGCAGGTTTAGCGAGGGACGCGTGCTCAAAGGCTCACGCCGCATCGATGCGAGCCTGGGTCTCTTTAGAAATAGGCATCCTCGAACAACTATAGTACGGAGCGGCAAGTACCTATGATGGATAAAGCAGGATACCCATCAACCATGATCGACGATATTTATAGCAGAGAGGCTAGGCCCCACCAAAAGATTCCTGCCAGGTCATCAAGGGGTCGGCGAATACCAAGGGTTGGACGATTCTTCGCGAGCCTAGGTAGCCTCATGAAGAGCGGGGATTGTGTACAACCCCGGTATTCGCCTTAAGGTAAACAGAGACTGGAGAGAACAACGAGCCATGGGCAAAAGCCCTCCGTAGGAGGCGAGAGAGAGAGGACTCCCGATGGGTAATCGCGGGAAGCAGGCGAGCCAGGTCCTTGCGGGCCGCACCCGCGGCCTCACAGGCGAGCCGGCTTCTTTTTGAGTCTTAGTGTTCGATGAACTCTGTTCTGCGCTCGACGAAATCCATTCGACGAACATCCTTTCTCGGTTCAACGAACTTGCGTCTTAGTTCGACGAACACTACACTTCAGCCTCGACGGAATCATCTCAGCGGCTGGGCTGGGAGGGCCGACCATCTCAGCAGATATTTCAATCCCATCTCGGCGGACCCACTGAGACAAGCAGTTGTCTCAGCGGGCTCGGGCACCTTCTCAGCGGCTCCCGACCCTGTCTCAGCGGGAGAGCTCGCAGGAGGAAGCGCGAGACCCGACCTCGGTGGATATCTCCGGTAGAAGTGCGAGCGGGGTCTTCACAGGCTGCTCGCCTAAGAGGGGCTTAATATCCAACAGAAGGAAGAGGTAACAAAGAAGGCGAGCCCGAGCCTCAAGGTCAGCTCGCAAGAAGGCGGGCGAGCCAAGTACTCGCCGACTGCTCGCAAGAAGGCGGGCGAGCCAAGTACTCGCTGACTGCTTGGGAGAAGGCGGACGAGCCGGATTTCTTCCAAGTCTTTGTGTTCGACGAGCTTCAAACGGCGTTAGACGAAATCAGTTCTCCGCTCGACGAACGGGCTCCTCCGTTCGACGAACTCGCGTCACGTCTCAGTTCGACGAACTGGCTTCTCAGCCCGGCTAACTCAGTCATCCAGCCGTTTCAGCAAATTTACACAAGGCCGAAGGGAGCTCGCAGGAAGGTCTGCGAGACCTGGCCTCAGTGGCTGTCCCCAGAAGAGGCGCGAGAAGGGCCTTCGCAGAGTGCTCGCCTAGGAGAAGTTTCGCGAGCCCTACTCGTGAGGAGACTCGCGGGAGCTCTCACGAATGGTGTTCGCATAGGCCACTTACCCATATGATAAAGAGGTGGAATTACTCCTCTGCCCCTGGTGGTCTGTAGGTAGCCTCTCCAAATAGCGGAGTTTGGCTGTTAGCAGGCCAAATTGGGGTGCGTTTAGAAAAACCAAAAGGCAGAATTCCGCTATTGATAGACCATGAAAAAAAACTATAAATAGACCTTAAAGGGCACCTTGGGAGAGGATTCCAATCTCAGTTCTCTGAGCTTCTCCTTCCCTCGGTTACTTTGGTTTAGCTCTCTAGCTCTCCAAGGTGCCCAAGTCTTAGCTTTGGCTTGGGAGGGGAAGCACTCAACGATCTTTCGAGATTGTGGTGGGACCTCCTCGCTGCGACTAAGGTCTTAGTCTGTTTCCGAGTCCCCAGCTGCTCCTTTCGAGGAACCAGTAAGGGCTAGCTGCCCCTCAACTTGTTGAGGGCCCGAGCTTCACAAGAGACCGAGAAATCGGTTTCAACACACAATATCTGTGAGCAGCAACTGCCTGCATCTATGTATTCAGCTTCAGCCGTTGATGTAGACACAAATGTTTGTTTCTTACAAAACCAAGACACAAGCCTATCACCAAGAAACTGACAAGTTCCTAATGTTCTTTTCATGTCTACTCTGCATCCAACATAATCAGAATCTGAGAATCCAGTTAATTCAAATTCTTAAGCTTTTGGATACCAGAGTCCTAGATTTGGACAACCCTTTATATATCTCAAAATTCCTTTTAATAAAATTAGGTGAGATTTTTGGGGGTTAATTTGGAACCTAGCACAAATACAGGTAGCAAACATTATATCAGGCCTACTTGCTGTTAAATAAAGTAATGAGCCAACAATTGCTCTATATACTTTCTGATCAATAGGTTTCCCGGATTCATCATTGTCTACAACAACATTTGAGGGCATGGGTGCTTTCATGGTGGAAGCATCAGACATACCAAATCTTTTCACTAATTCCTTAGCATACTTGGATTGTGATATGAATATGCCATTTGGAGTTTGCTTCACTTGAAGACCAAGGAAGTAAGATAACTCACCCGTACTACTCATTTCAAATTTAGATTGCATTAGGTTAGAGAACCTTTTGCATAAATTTGAATCAGTAGAGCCAAATATGATATCATCTACATATATTTGAACTAGTAAGGTTTGATTTTTATGTATCCTGAAAAATAGGGTTTTATAACCTATGCCTCTATAGAAATTGTTCTCCAAAAGAAAATTAGCTAAGGTCTCATACCATGCTCTGGGAGCTTGTTTGAGACCATAGAGAGCTTTATTAAGCTTAAATACATAAGAGGAGTGAGTTGGAGAGATGAAACCTGGTGGTTGTTCCATATAGACTTCTTCTTTGATGTCTCCATTCAAGAATGCACTTTTCACATCCATCTGGTATACTTTGAATTTCTTGAATGCAGCAAAGGCCAGAAAAATCCTGATAGCTTCAAGTCTTGCAACAGGAGCAAAGGTCTGATCATAGTCAATTCCTTCTTCCTGTGAATATCCTTGGGCTACCAATCTTGCTTTGTTTCTGACTATGTTGCCTTGATCATCTAGCTTATTCCTGAAGACCCACTTGGTGCCAATGATTGGATGGCCTTTTGGTCTTGGAACCAAATCCCATACCTTGTTCCTTTCAAATTGATTGAGCTCCTCTTACATTGCAAGAATCCAATTTGGATCTTGTTCTGCATCTTTTATGGATTGAGGTTCAATCTGGGATAGGAAACAAGTGTGCATCTGAATTTGGTGTAGTTGATGCCTTGTTTGAACACCAGCTAAAATATCACCAATCACTTGAGATATTGGATGATCTCTAACTGTGATGTGATCAACAGTTGGAGTTAGTTCAGCAATAGTTTCCACTTGAGGGACTTGTTCAGCTGTCACTTGATTTGAGTTGTCAGCAAGATCTGGATTATCCTCTTGTTAGTGATGGAACGTTCACCTAGATGGGGGAGGGGGGGGGGGGGGGGGGGGGGTGTTAGGTGATCTGGGTTCTTTTCAGATTATTTGTGCGAGTTTCAAATATTCAAGCACAACACAAAAATATCGCACAGATAAACACAGATAAAACACACAAGACGACACAAGATCTATAGAGGTTCCTCAAGACCGAGTGTCTTGAGTAGTCCTCTGTCCCTCTGCGCCTACCCGGCAGTGTGCTAGGATCGGCAAACTCCGCCAAAAACTTCGGGCCCTCAAGCCTTACACCACGGACCCATAAGTCCTACAGCCTAGGCCCGCAAGCCCCTACTACACCCGAGCCCGCAAGCTCGACACTCAGACCCTCAAGCCCTACACAACACAGACCCGCAAGTCCTGTGCCTACAGCCTAGGCCCGCAAGCCCCTACTGCGCCCGAGCCCTCAAGCTCGACAAGATCAGACCCGCAAGTCCACCGCCCTGGCCCTCAAGCCTCACATCTCTCCAGCCCTCAAGCTAGACGGTGTCGGACCCGCAAGTCCACTGCCCTGTCCCTCAAGCCTCACAGCTCTCCAGCCCTCAAGCTAGACAAATAGGCCCGCAAGCCTTACAAAAATTATAGTAAAAATAACTGCTTCTTCTGCCGGATGAAGATCGGCAACTTTAGCCTGTTGAAGATCGGCTCCTTAAGGTTGAAGAAGATGTTTCTGATTCAGATCTTGAGCGCACAGTTCTTCTTCAATCTTTTCTTAGCCTGATGAGGATTGACTTCTTATCAGTCGATGGAGATGACTGCTTCTTTCTTTTCTCTTTCTTTCTTGCGCCTCTTTTACTGTTCTTGATGCGCAAAACTATGCTTGCAAACGACAACGACAAGTGTACCGTATCGAATGTAGTATAGGTTATAAAACCAAGGTCGTATTAGACTCTGGGCGGTTGAGTACTCTTACTTCAAGAAAGTCTCTATTATTTTATCAATTAAAACTTGAGGTTGGTTTTGCAAATGGAAAATTAAAATAACAATTAAAAGAACGATTAACACTCGATCTTTGAATCACCTTGGAGATAAAAATAAGAACAAATAATAAAAGCGCATTCTCTTAATAAAATAGCTTTGACCGTGGAGATTCCCTAATTATGAACGCACCTCTCTCGAGGATGCGCTCAACTGAGTTTAGGTTGATCAATCGAACTCTCATTCTAGAATCGAAACCCCTAAAACTCGCCTTATCGAAGTGAATCGCGCTATTGGCTTTTACTCCAATCCGGAAGGGTAACGTCATCCTCTCTCGAGGATTGCATTCTACTCTTTTTTATCCTTGAGTGATCGATTCGTCTTACGAGCCTCTCGGCTAACTAAAGAACGAAAACTAGAACAAGAATTATATATCGAAAATATAATCTCGTTATCTTAAAATCAAGGGTAAATCTTAAGCATTTTCGAAAAGAGAAATAACAACTATAAATTATGACTTATATCATTCCTTGGATCATCTCGATCGAGTACTAATAATATTTTAGTTACTCATGGAGATGGAGGAAATGAAAGGAATAAAATAGTACATGATAAAAGAGAGAGTGGAAAAGAGAAAGAGAACTATTTTATTTTATTGAAATGCAAAAGAGATTACAAACTATGAAAAGGAAATTACAACTATTGCATTGAAAATTACAAATGCTAATAAGAAAAAGACATACAAGAGCTAATAAAAACATGAAAATAATACAAGAAAAGGAGATTTGAACTCCCAAAATTCGTCCTTAAACATCTGCTGGAGCTGGCTTTATATATCTGAAAAGTTGAGGTTACACGCCCTTGGTCACGCCCGTGACCAAGGGCATGTAAGGGGCGTGATCGAAGCAGCAGCGGAGAGGGCGCCTTCTGGAGTTAATGCGAGTGTTTCAGCCATGTCACGCCCTAGGTCACGCCCGTGACCTGGGGCGTGTAATCTTAAAATCTGGCTTCTGGCGGGAATCTTCGGCGGGAAGGAGCGCGAGGCGAGTCACTCCCATGAACTGGATGTCACGCCCCCTGGTCACGCCCGTGACCTAGGGCGTGTAACTTTAAATGACGTGGCAGGCGTGATGGCAGCAGGTGGCGGGGTCCCGGCCATGACTTGGATGTCACGCCCTTGGTCACGCCCGTGACCTGGGGCGTGTACTTGGCAAATCTTCACAGAATGATCCCGGGGTGGCGGAATTGGGTCTGGAACACATCGTAGGTTACACGCCTATGGGTCACGCCCGTGACCATGGGCATGTACTTGGGAATTTTGCTCAAAATATCTAGAAAACCTGAAAATATAAGATAAGTCTAAGTTGGATTATAAAATTAAAAGGGAACATATTAAATAAGAAAATGCAAATAAATTGAATAAATTCATATTAAAACTATATTAAAATTATACTAAAAGATGAGTACAAAAACTACTCATCAGTTCTATTCGCTGTATGCGCAAGTTCTTTCTTATTGATCTATCTCTACATTAAATGCTGACAGCGCGTCCGCAACTTTTGAATCTATCTCGACAATATTTCCATTATTACGACGACATGGACAATATCTCGACGACAGGACTTTGTCGATGCCTTGAACTTAGGTAGACTTTCAATTCTTCTTGCCTCTGCCTCTGATGCAGGTATCTCGATGATACGAGACATTATGGTGCTTCTGCATATACGACAATATGATGTCTCTGACTGTGTCGTCGTAATCTTCTTTCTTGTAGACTGTCGTCGTAATCACGTTGTTCTCTCGATGACATGAGTGATAACATGTCGATAGATCATACTTTAGCAACTGCTTGTCTCCAGCTGTCCTTCTTCAGTCTTCTCGACGACATGCCTTCTTTACGACGATGTCTGTTCTTCTTTGGCTTTCTCGACGATACAGTTCTTTATCGACGATCTCTTTGACACTGATCTTCTCTTTATCATTTCAACGACAAGGCTTCTTCATCTTCTCGACGGCAAGGCCACTTTGGTGAAGTCGACGATACCGCGTCTTCTCTGCGTTCGACGAACTGCAATCTTCGTTCGACGAACTCGCCAAGTCTCAGTGTTCAACGAACTCGCCAAGTCTCAGCGTTCGACGACCTTCATTCTTCTGTCCCGTCTCTGCGTTCGACGAACTTTATTCTTCGTTCGATGAACTCGCCAAGTCTCAGCGTTCAACGAACTCGCCAAATCTCAGCGTTCGACGAACTTCATTCTTCGTTCGACGAACTTCCTTCTACATTCGATGAATTTTGTTCAGTGTTCGATGAACTTTGTTCTGCTAACTTCCTGAGATTTATAAGCTAGAGAAGTGATCAAATACAAAGTGAAGTTTTCTTGACTTAGTGACTTATTCAAATCAGGAATCATGTGGGCAAGATTCCCAACAATCTCCCCCTATTTGAAGAAGTCAGAATCTCAATTCAAGACTACTTTCACTTGACAATAAATATTATAATCTTAACTTTTGAGCATGTAAGATTGTACTTATCTTTGCTGAACTCTCTGAGTACATCAGGCTTTTAGCTCCCCCTTGATTTGATGTCTCTTCTTTTGTGGCTCCCCCTACACCTTTGCTCCCCTATCTTTGAGGTTTTTCTTCTTGAGCATCTTTGTCTTGAACATATTGATGTGCTATTTCTCCCCCTTTCTAACTTCTTTCCTGGAGCTCTTCTTTAAGTAGACAATAGTCCAAGCTCCCCTTGCTCGGTCATAGTTGTTGAGGAAATGATTTCTCTTAACCCATAGAAATAAGTTGAATATGAATTCTAAGAAAGAAAAACAAGGTTAAGTAAATATGCGTCGAATACTATTCGACGCAACGTCGAAATGAAGTCGACGTTTCCTTCAGATTGAGTCGAAGTAACTTTAGGAAGATTTCGACGTATGTGTTGTCGACGCTACTCTGATTTCTAGTCGACGCATATGGAGAAGTCGACGCACCTTCCTTATTCTCCTCTCGACGTCCAGCCAAGAAGAACTCGACGTTTACGTCGAATGGTAATCGACGCACGTCGATTTATATGACAAATTTAAATATGCGCCAGATCTCTTTCCTTCTTTCAGTAGATCTGATTTGTATGGAATAAATGTCAATATTTTATAGCCGTTCTGAATCATTCTTTCCTTATATCTGATTCTTGGCTAATTTGATTAAACTTATTTGGACATTATTTGAAATCAGAATTAGTTCTTTCCTTCTACAGAAATAAATATTATGGAAACATTTTCATCTTTCTATTTCTCTGAGTGATAATTGATTATCCTCCTATAGTATTATTTTAAATTAACAGAGCTATAAATAAAGAGGAGGTCGGCAGAAAAATGACAACAAGTGATCTACCACATACATTTGAAATAGAGGAAAAGCTCCCAAAAGAATAGAGAGATAAGCTGAGAAAAGTGATAGTGTGCTGCAGAGACAAAGCCTTCATCTTCTCCTTCTTCTTCTGAAGCCACTCTGCTACAAATTCTGATAGCTCTCACATAAGAGAGAAAAGCTACAAATCTTCTTCTCTCTATAGAAGAAAGATTTAATTCACTTCTTGTGCTTCCAATCTTCTTGCTAGGAAGAAGATTCATTCTTGTTCTTATTTCTTTCTTCTTTCTTCTTTCTTATTCTTACTTAAATATTGTAAAAGAGTTTTTAGAATCTCTCTTCAAAAAATTCAGTGTACTGGTTCTAAGAGTCTCCTTGTCAAAAGACTCAGGGTGGTTCTAAGAGTCTCCTTGTCAAAAGACTCAGGGTGGTTCTAAGAGTCTCCTTATCAAAAGTCTCAGTGCAAGATAGTGAATTCCTACCAAGGGGGTAGAAGAGTGGACTACCCAAAGTTTGGGAAACCACTATATTTTCTTGTGTTGTGCTGTGATTTCTTTTCTTGCATTTACTTTCTTTACTTGTTTAATTCTTGTTGGTGTGTGGGAAGCTATAATCTGTGATCATACACACACATATATATATATATATATATTAACTTTGCACAAAATAATTTCTAATCTCTATTCACCCCCCCTCTAGAGAATTCTAGTGAGGTAAACTGTGCACTTTCAATAGTTCATCCAAATCCTGAGAGATTTTCTAACCAATCATCTAGAATGGGATTAGTGAAAAATAAGTAGAGGATTACTCTAAGTTTAACATCCCCAGTTGGAATTTGAAGAAATTAAACTTAGCTTCATCTAGGGGCTTTGTAAATATATCAGCCACTTGTTTGTTTGTTAGGACAAACTCAAGGGTGATATCTTCATTTTCCACATGCTCCCTGATGAAGTGATACCTAATCTCAATATGCTTAGTCCTGCTGTGAGAGATGGGGTTCTTAGCAATTGAGATTGCACTTGAAGAGTCACAAAATATGGGTGTTTTGGTCATCTTTAGATTATAGTCTTCAAGTTGATGTTTGATCCGTAGCAGTTGGGCACAGCAGCTCCCAACAGAGATATACTCTGATTCTGCTGTTGAGATTGCCACACTGGTCTGCTTCTTACTGCTCCACGAGATCAGTCTTCCACCAAGGAATTGACTTGTCCCTGAGGTACTCTTCCTGTCTTCCTTGCACCCTGCATAATCTGCATCTGAGTAGCCAGTTAGTTCACATCCATTGTTCCTAGGGTACCATAGGCCAAGATTTAATGTACACTTTAGGTATCTTAAGATTCTCTTGACAGAGACATGATGAGATTCCTTAGGATCCACCTGATATCTAGCACATACACCTATAGCAAACATTATGTCAGGCCTACTTGCAGTTAGATAAAGCAAGGATCCAATCATGCATCTGTACTTGGTTTTATCAAAGTGTATGCCCTTCTCATCCTTGTCCAGAGACACATTGGTTCCATTGGAGTCTTCATTGAAGAAGCACTCTCCAATCCAAATTTCTTGACTAGCTCACTAGTGAACTTGGTCTGGGAGATGAATATACCATCTTCAGATTGTTTCACTTGGAGACCTAGGAAGTATTTGAGCTCACCCATACTGCTCATCTCAAACTTTCCCTGCATCAAGTTGGCAAACTTTTTGCAGAGATTGTTATCTGTAGAGCCAAAGATGATGTCATCCACATAGATCTACACTAGCAAGATCTTGCCCTTCATTTCCCTTAGGAACAATGTCTTATCAATCTTTACCCTTGAGAACTTGTTCTCAATTAGAAAGCTTGATAGAGTTTCATACCAAGCCCTACGTGCCTGCTTTAAGCCATAAATGACTTTTCTAAGAAAATAAACATAATCAGGGTGAGTAGAGTCTACAAAACCTGAGGGCTACTCTACAAATACCTCCTCTTTGAGGTCACCATTTAGAAAGGCTGACTTCACATCCATCTGGTAGACCTTGAAACCTTGGTATGCTGCATAGGCCAGAAACAGTCTTATTGCTTCCAGTCTGGCTACTGGAGCAAATGTCTGATCAAAATCTATCCCTTCCTCTTGTCTGTAGCCTTTTGCCACTAGCCTTGCTTTATTCTTGGTGATGATTCCATTTTCATCCAACATGTTTCTGTAGACCCATTTAGTTCCTATGATGTTCTATCCTTGGGGTCTTGGAACCAGTTTCCAAACCTTGCATCTCTTAAACTGGTTCAGTTCCTCTTGCATTGCTGCAATCCAAAATGGATCCTGATTTGCTTTCTCAAATTTCTTGGGTTCAATTTTAGAGAGAAAACTCAGGTACAATGCTTCATTTGCAGCTCTACTCCTTGTCATCACACCTTGGTTGACATTTCCTATTATCTGTTCTTGGGGATGATCTCTTACTTGTCTCAAGGCAGTTGGTAGTATTCTGGGCACTTCTGCATTAGCAACTTCTTCAGGTTTCATTTCTTCAGCCGTTTCTGAGCTTTCTGCAGGTTCTTCCTCGATTTCAACTATCACTGACCGATTCTTATTTCTGAGTGAGGTACCAGCATTGTCTTCAATGGATAACTTCTCTATTCTCTCCATTGTACCTGCATTCACTAGAGAACTAGACCAACCCTTATGTATAAGGCTAGTCTCATCAAATACCACATGAACAGATTCTTCCACTGCTTGGTTATTGATGTTGTACACTCTATAGGCCTTGCTATGAGAGTTGTAGCCAACAAAAATACCCTCACTGCTTTTCTCAGCAAACTTAGTTAGCTTGGATTTCCCATTATTAAGGACATATCATTTTATACCAAAGATCCTAAAGTAGGATAAGGTTGGTTTTCTGCCCTTCATTAACTCATAGGGAGTTTTCTTGTGGTCTTTGATGATGGAAGCCCTATTTATCACATGACAAGCAGTATTGACAACCTCTGCCCAGAAGAATTCTGGTAGAGAGGAGTCACTTAGCATTGTCCTACTAGCCTCTATCAAGGTTCTATTCTTCCTTCCACCCTAAACCTGACTGAAATTCTTGGGAGATACCTAGTTCTTGCCAGAATTCTGTCATGGCCCCTGACTGAAATTCTGTCCCATGGTCACTTCTGATTTTGACAACAGTATAGTCCATCTCATTCTGGATCTGCCTGACAAAATTTTTCAAGATATCTAGGGTATTTGATTTCTTTTTGAGGAAGAATACTCAAGTGAACCTTGAATAATCATCAACAATTACAAGGGTGTAGGACTTCCCTCTTAAGCTATGAACTAACATTGGACCAAACAAATCCAGGTGCAGTAAAAATAAGCACCTAGTGGACTCTTTGTTAGATATGCTTTTAAAGCTGGTCCTAGTCTGCTTTCCTAGTTGGCAAGCTTGACATGGACCATCTTTGATGCACTTAATATCAGATCCATTTCTAACTAGGTCTTGTGAGAAGATCTTGCCTATTGTATTATAGTTGATGTGTGCTAGTCACTTGTGCCATTGGATACAGAGAGCCTCTTTACCATCAGCCACAAGACATATGGGCATGGGAGAATTTGTATTGAGAAAGTTTAAATAATAAATGTTTCCACTCCTAGTGCCAGTTAAGGTAGCCTCAGAATCTAAGGACTTCTTAATTAGACACTTGTCCTTGTGGAAGGTAATAACAAAGCCTAAGTCACAAAGTTGACTTATGCTTATGAGATTGCGTTTCAACCCCTCCACATAAGCAACCTTTGTGATGGTAACTAACCCATTTGAGATGCTGCCATAGCCCCTGATCACTCCCTTTTCCGAACCACCAAAGATCACGGTTGGTCCATTCTCCACAGGGATGAACTCTTTCAAGTACCTTCTGACTCCAGTCATGTGCCTGGAGCAGCCACTGTCCAAATACCAAATTGGAGATTGGTTGGCATTTGAACCTACCTGTAAGACAAATTACTTCCCCTTAGGTACCCAATATGGATTGGGTCCTTGGTTTCTGTTAGGTTGGTATAAAGGAACACTAAACCTCGGAGGGTTCTGCACTCTCTTTGCATTGAGCCCTGTTGGGTTGAACCAACAGTCCAAGGCAAAGTGGCCTACTTTCCCACAGCACCAGCTTTCATGTCTATTGTATCTTCTCTTCTGCTTCACCATCTGAGTGGGGTGGCAGTGCTGATGAGCAGAAGAGAATGATCTTGGGTGAACCTCATATGTGTGAGTTTGGGGTGGAATCGGTCTCACCAGATTTTGATTCACCTTCTTGGGAACAGGCTTTGTAGGAACAGCCTTTCCCCTACACTTGATTGCTATTGTTGCAGGTTTGTGGGCTAAAGGACATGACACCATCACCTTCTTATAGGAAGGTCTAGCCTCAGAATCTTTGCCCGTAACTGTCTCCTGATTAAAACCGATACCAGCTCTGAACTGTCCAGAGAAGGTGTCAATTATAGGCAGGATAGTTTTGGGCATTGAGAAGCTGGATGCAAGTTTCTTCTCAGCCAATAACATTTCCTCAAGGTCCTTGATGACTTTGTTCTTCTGTCCTAATTCAACATTCTTAAGCCTTATGGCTTCCTTGACTTTGTCCACTTCTTTGCTCATAGCAGCCAGCTTCTCAGCTGTCTCCTGGAGCTCAGATTGAACAGGTTTCAAGGAATCTAACTCCTTGGTCTGGACTTTGAGGAGTTTCTTACAGCTTTTGAAAGCTTTCCATAGGGATTTATATTGCCTTATTAGTTCAGATTCAACATCATGTTGGGATCTTGAGGCTGTGCTGTTGGCAGCAGACACACCCTCATCATCATGCACAGAATCTGCTAT
Organism: Dactylorhiza incarnata; assembly: GCA_033032865.1. Lineage (NCBI taxonomy): Eukaryota > Viridiplantae > Streptophyta > Magnoliopsida > Asparagales > Orchidaceae > Dactylorhiza > Dactylorhiza incarnata. Next base: position 30,728,054 of record JAWHQI010000003.1, on the reverse strand, counting down.
TGATTCAGAATCAGAGTCAGATATAGGAGTTCTGTTGGTTACCTTCCCAGGAGAGATGTAATCCTGGTTGTCTTCACCTATGTACCAGAGGAACTTGAGTCAGAATCACTCAGTGTTCTGACCTTCTTTGCCATGAATCCTTTTTCTGATTTCCTCTTGCTCCTTGAGCTTCTTCTTTCTTCATGGTTCCTTAACTCCTTCTTCTTAGAGGGGCAGTCAGCAGCCATGTGACCTGTCTTGCTACAGGAATAACAAACAGTATTATTTAAATCATTTTTACCAGGGTTAGACCTGTACCTTTCCTCTCTGGGGGCTCTGGATCTGTCACGATAATCAGATCTTCTGGAACTTGAAGATGAATTTCTGTGATTATCCCTCCTCCTTCTGTGTATTAGCTTCCTGAACTGTTTTGAGAGAAAGGCCACCTCTCTGTCAGTGTCATCAGAATCCGAAGAGCTAGCTTCTGATTCCTCACTGCTCTCAGATCTGCTCTGAGTTGCAGAGATCTTTCCCTTGGATCTTCTGGTGCTCTCATCCTTTAGATCCATAGATCTGTCTCTTGAGCTCACCTTTGAGCTATCTTCTTCAGCCTTCCTGGTGTTAAGTTGAAGTTCATGAAACAGCAACTTCCCATACAAATTTTTGGGCTCCATGATGCCCAGCTGACCCATCTCTCTGATGGCACAGATCTTGATGTCCCATTCTTTTGTGAGGGATCTAAGAAACTTGTCATTAAGATCTGAGTTTGTGAACTCTCTTTCATAGTTTCTCAATCCATTCACTATCTTGAAAAATCTCTCATAACAGTTAGAGATTGTTTCATTCTTGCCTTGCTTGAAGGCATCATACTCTTAGTTGAGAAGGGATTTTCTATCATCCCTAACCTCTTCAGTACCCTCCATGTACATGATCAAGGAGTCCCACATCTCCTTGGCCGTTTTGCAGTGAATCAGATTCTGGAGGGTTGAATCATCTATGGCACTTACAATGACATTTTGTGCCATCTTATCTAGGCCTGCCAAGGCTAGCTCATCCTTGGTCATGTCCTCATATTTCTTTATGACCTTCTTTGTTGGATCAATGGTGAAAGCTGTTGTAGGGATAAAGGGACCCTGTTGGATTGTCAGATAGATTCTTGGATCAGCCGCTTCCATGAACAACCTAACCCTTTCCTTCCAGAGAGGAAAGTTCTCCTTTGTGCAGATTGGAAGTTTCATGGATCTCATCTCCCGATTCCGATCTCCACCAGCCATAGTGAGTCGTTCCACGATCTAGATCAGACGGTTAAGTATTTTTTTGATCAACCTAGCTTTGATACCACTTGTTAGTGATGGAACGTTCACCTAAAGGGGGGGGGGGGGGGGGTGTTACGTGATCTGGGTTCTTTTCAGATTATTTGCGCGAGTTTCGAATATTCAAGCAGAGCACAAAAATATCGCACAGATAAACACAGATAAAACACACCAGACGACACAAGATCTATAGAGGTTCCTCAAGACCGGGTGTCTTGAGTAGTTCTCTGTCCCTCTGCGCCTACCCAGCAGTGTGCTAGGATCGGCAAACTCTGCCAAAAACTTCAGGCCCTCAAGCCTTACACCACGGACCCGCAAGTCCTACAGCCTAGGCCCGCAAGCCCCTACTGCACCCGAGCCCACAAGCTCGACAATCAGGCCCTCAAGCCCTACACAACACAGACCCGCAAGTCCTGTGCCTACAGCTGATGAGTCCCAATTATATACACATATATGGACTCATCTGGGCCGTTTATCTAGTCATTCCACTGCACTTTAGCCTTGTTTTAGCTCATATTTGTCATTCCATGCTAGGTGCACTTCTTGGCCTAATTTGGTGTGTTTTTATGTTTAGCCTCTTTTGATAGCCTTATCATATTGTTGAGTGCCACTTTCAGTGGCCTGATTAGCATATCTGTAGGAACAGGAGTCGTGCAGGTGTTCCCGGTACAATTCTGTACAGGAACACTGTGCACGATCACCGGTTCTATTGCGCATGACCACTGGTCGTGCGCCGCTGATCGCGCGCACTTAACCCCCATTTTATGAGTTCTGTCTCGACCAGCGCGCACGACCACTTACGATAGTGCGCACGACCACTGGTCGTGCGCCACTGGTCGTGCGCCACTGGTCGTGCGAACATTTTATTTTATAAATTTCTTGCATTGCAGGCTCCGCCCAGGCAGGCGCACGATCACAGGATTCTAGTGCGCACGACCACTGGTCGTGCGCCACCGATCGTGCGCACTGTTTATTCCAGCGCCTATAAATCGACCTGCTCGCAAATTAGGTCGGGATCCATCATCCGACTCCGCCCAGCTCCGCCGTTTTCCGCCCTTTTTGTAGGGTTTCGCCTCCTTCTTCACCGCCCACCTTAGGGAGGAGCTCCGGGCAAACTTTCAACGCCAAATCCTCGCCGGAGCTTCCTCTCGGCCATCTCCTTCATCCAAGAGCTTCAAGAAGGGAATCAACCTAGCCTTCTTCTTCAAGATCGGAGCAGCTTGTGTGATCATTCCACCGGTTCGTGACACGAAGAAGACGGGTCCATTGGAGAGTAGTGACAGCTTTCTCTACCCCGGACGCAGTTGAGGACCGAGCTTGGACGCGGATTGACAACCCGACGATTCCTTCCGTGAACCCTCAACAAGACTTCGGAGTCGGTCGATTTTGCACACTCACCTCCCCTTGTAGTGATAGCTTAGTTGGATTTCTTATATGTTTGATGAAGTGTGTTTTGATTATTAGCATTTATACTTGATTATGGCTATGAGATTTGGGTATTCTTGCTTATCATTTTGAGGTATGCCTTGTGGTGTGGATTGTTGGTTGTGTTGTGCCGCCCTAACAATTGTTAGTGGTGTGCTTTGCGAAGAGGTGCTTGCGACCCTCATTCCGCCGTTCTCTCCATTCCATTCGTATGCCTACTCTTCCATCCGCCTAGCGAAGCGTGGCATAGCGGCCCGTGTAATCCATTCCGACTCCGCCGGTGCGAACCATTCCATCCGCTTGCCTACTCTTCCATCCGCCTAGCGAAGCGTGGCATAGCGGCCCGTGTAATCCATTCGCCCTACGAAGCAGTGCGCTCAAGGCCTGCACAGTTCGACTCCGCTTGCCTACTCGTCCATCCTCCCTTGCGACGCAGCTCGCTCAAGGCCTGCCTAGTCTCCATCCCGCCAAGAGAAGCATTGCATAGCGACATTGCATAGGAGTAGTTGTAGTTGTTTTCTTTCATTTTCCACAAACCAAATCCCCCATTTCCGCATCCATCCGACTCAAGGATTTCGATCTCAAGTCCTTCCTCGAACGTTAACTCCACCTTACTGTGTTCCTTGAGAGATTCGATACTCGGGGATTACTCCTCGTTTTATATTACTTGAACGATCGGTACACTGCCGTTTCGTGTCGCAGTCGAGCTACCGCCTATAGCGGTGTGCGAGATTTGCGCATCAAGTTTTTGGCGCCGTTGCCGGGGAACACAGATGTGTGAGTTTTCTGGAGAGGGAGAGCTGTAAGATAGAAGCCCTTTTCCCTTTGTTCATACCATTTCTTTTGTTTATTTTAGTGTTAAAATTTGATATTTTTATTTCATTTCCTCCTTTATCTAGTTTCGGTTTTTCTATAACAGGTGTTCATTTAATTCTGGTTGCGTGTAGTTTTATTTTGCAAGGAATTGTTTATTTTTTTTATCCACATATTTCTGTGATGTATTCTGAAGCCGAGCGTCGCCTCTATGACACTTTGCGTCGATACATCGACGCCATAGCTGCTTTAAACGATGAGCATTGTATTAGGTGCTTGCTATGTCAAGGTTTAGGTCATATGGTGAAGGATTGCCCTCGTCTGTGTGATCCTTCCCCCTCTAAGGACGTGTACGCAGCATCCCCCCATTTACGGGAGACTACTGCGGACAGGCCCACCAGAGTGTTGCCTGGCCCCTACACTGACATCGCACATCATGCTCGATCTTTGCCCTTGGAGATTACTGAGGAATCTCTCGCCGCGTACAGCTCTTTCATGGGTCCCTCAATCCCCTTTTATGAGCTTCCCTTGAGTGACGATGTGCACTCATTCGATGGTCAACAGGGACAGGATTGGGAACTCATGGATGCACCAGTATGGTGTGCAGATTCTGGTTCTTCCTGCGGGGAGGCGTCTGTGGATATTTTCGCGGAGGCGACTGCTCATTTATTTTCTGATCATGAGAGCAGTCCGGTGCCTCCGCATTCCTTGCAAAATTCATCTACTTCTATCTTTAGTGAGTCGGCTGATGATGTCGTGCAGGTGGTTTATTCGGCGCCTGAGGTTGCGCCAAGGTGGGACGAGGATTTCATTCTCTCTGATGGGGAGTGTGATACCTTTGAACACGATGACGCACCGCGGTGGGATGAGGAGGATTCTCTTTCCGAGGAGGAGGTATTTACTTACTTCTTGGATGTGGACATCCAGCTCACCACCGAGGACCCCGAGCTCCTAGGTTCCCCTCATTACGACTCATATGATACCGACAGTGATCTGTGCTTGGATCCTGCCAGGAGTGAAACCGGGATCACTCCTCCTTTGTTTGATTCTTTTAGTTCTTCATCTAGTTTATTTCCTAATCCTCTTTCTTTTAGTGATTATGCTGATAAGTTCATCCCTCCTGCTTCCCCTCTTGCATTAATGCCTGTTATTTCATTTATCCCTCTGCAGGCGCTTGAATTTATAGACCCATTCTTGGGTAATTTTGAGAGGCAGTCTTGGCAGGGAAAGCAGTTGGCAATGATGAATTCAATCGTCTATTCCACTTCATCATCATTGCCTGCTTTTTCCTTGAAAGACTGGGTGCAGGGTGGAAAGCGCTACTTCATCCATGACCGCCGATGGGAGGAGAGGAAGAGGATGAAGAAAGATGAAATATGGAGATGGAAAGCTCCTGATCGTCTGGACTGCTGTTGTTGGGTCTTCGGACCCATTTCTTTTATCTCTAGTTACTACTTTAAATCAACGTACAGTTGATCTTTTTGGCATGCTTGTAATAATTAGGATATTTAGCTTTTTCTTTTATGCTTAGACTTTTATTAAAACTGCTTAATACAGGTATTAAGTTCAGCTTAAGGACGGTAAACAAAAGCGCTGCTGGGAGACAACCCAAGTTTTTGTTGCTAACCCTTTAATAGTTTAGTGTTATATATTTTTTGCTTGGAGCCTTTTTGTCTGTAGGTGTGCGACAATTTCTTTTGGTGGCGGACTTGGACTTCCATCGCAGTATTAACGCCAATCTTCTGGTATGCTCATATCTGAGCATAGGTACCCTCTTCCTTAGCATCTCTTTATTCTCATTGTCATAATTCATGTGATTGTCCAATTCAAGTCTGGGGGGAGTGTACCGAGTGTTCACTACACGTGTACACGTTTTTGCATACCAGAAGTATATTTTTATTTATGTCATATTATAGCATACACCACTGCACCCATTATGCACGCACTTACTTGCGAGTGCTACCGTGCCAAATTTCCTTTTGGAATGGAGCCGGGAAGTCAATTGTGTTAGCTAGGAATTGTGGTTTGGAGTACGATGTCGACTCCAGTAGTGTTCTAATCGAATACTCATGTTTTGCATAGAATTTTGCGTAGAAGCTATTTCTATTTTCATGCTTTGTATATTTATTATTATCTAATCTAGTAATTAGAGTTTTATTTTACTCAAAGCACGAACCTGTGCTGATCTACCGGTAGTGTAGGTGAGTCGGTAGCGAACGCTAGATTCGTATTTCTCGAGTCAGGAGAAAGAGTTATCTTTCTCGGTGGCTAAGAACTTGCCCCTAGCGACTCTCGAAACATAGGCACCAGGTAGTTCTAATGCATTAGCATGATGTAGGCCATTCTTTGGACCGTTTGAGCTTTGAGCCAAAACCAGAGATTTATCCTTGCTAACCAATTTTGAGCCTATCTCACCTTTTCTCTTTAGCTCCACCGCTCTCGCTTAAGCCAAGATCATCAAACCTGTATACGCACGTGTTTTGAGCTTTATAGTATAACTAATTATTGTGATGTGCTGTTTTTGGCTAAGTTGAAAAAAAAAGTAAAATAAAAAAGTATTAGTGAGCTAAAAATTGAAAAGATCAGCGCTCCAAAAGAAAAAAAAATTCCGAGTTCTGTATATTCTAACTCAGAAATTCTGAATTGTTTGAGAGGAATTACTTTATATTGGGTGTTGGCAATGAAAACATCAGCTTTATTTATTGCCGGGGTTTACAAAGTGTATTGCTCAAATGTGTTAGGTGCGTTAGCCTCCGAATTTATCATTGTATATCATACCGCAACCTAAGCCACATATTTACCTGAAAGCCCTATTGACTAGTGTGTAGTTTTACCTAATGCTGTGGAGAGAGTGCGAAAGTGCGAGCTTATGGCTCCCGACACCGATGGATTTCGGTGGAGTTAGTTCCGTATCCCGTATTTTGCGAAATACTCGTCTGAGCGCGTCTCTACATTCTCCCTACACGTGACTGGCAGATCACATTTGGTTCAGCTTTTGAGTAAACTAATCTCTTATTTACTATTTTAGATATTTGTAGATTACTTTGCATAATAGAAATTTCATCTACGAGAATTTTATGCACATGATTATTTGATTTCGCATATTACTCCTAGCCATAATCACCTCTCTAACCCTTGTTTTTCCCGTCCTCCGAGAGTTGTTTGCTCGGGACGCGCAAATAGGTAAGTCTGGGGGTGTGATGAGTCCCAATTATATACACATATATGGACTCATCTGGGCCGTTTATCTAGTCATTCCACTGCACTTTAGCATTGTTTTAGCTCATATTTGTCATTCCATGCTAGGTGCACTTCTTGGCCTAATTTGGTGTGTTTTTATGTTTAGTCTCTTTTGATAGCCTTATCGTATTGTTGAGTGCCACTTTCAGTGGCCTGATTAGCATTTCTGTAGGAACAGGAGTCGTGCAGGTGTTCCCGGTACAATTCTGTACAGGAACACTGCGCACGATCACTGGTTCTATTGCGCACGACCACTGGTCGTGCGCCGCTGATCGTGCGCACTTAACCCCCATTTTATGAGTTCTATCTCGACCAGCGCGCACGACCACTTACGATAGTGCGCACGACCACTGGTCGTGCGCCACTGGTCGTGCGAACATCTTATTTTATAAATTTCTTGCATTGCAGGCTCCGCCCAGGCAGGCGCATGATCACAGGATTCTAGTGCGCACGACCACTGGTCGTGCGCCACCGATCATGCGCACTGTTTATTCCAGCGCCTATAAATCGACCTGCTCGCGAATTAGGTCGGGATCCATCATCCGACTCCGCCCAGCTCCGCCGTTTTCCGCCCTTTTTGCAGGGTTTCGCCTCCTTCTTCACCGCCCACCTTAGGGAGGAGCTCCGGGCAAACTTTCAACGCCAAATCCTCGCCGGAGCTTCCTCTCGGCCATCTCCTTCATCCAAGAGCTTCAAGAAGGGAATCAACCTAGCCTTCTTATTCAAGATCAGAGCAGCTTGTGTGATCATTCCACCGGTTCGTGACACGAAGAAGACGGGTCCATTGGAGAGGAGTGACAGCTCTCTCTACCCCGTACGCAGTTGAGGACCGAGCTTGGACGCGGATTGACAACCCGATAATTCCTTCCGTGAACCCTCAACAAGACTTCGGAGTCGGTCGATTTCGCACACTCACCTCCCCTTGTAGTGATAGCTTAGTTGGATTTCTTATATGTTTGATGAAGTGTGTTTTGATTATTAGCATTTATACTTGATTATGTCTATGTGATTTGGGTATTCTTGCTTATCATTTTGAGGTGTGCCTTGTGGTGTGGATTGTTGGTTGTGTTGTTCCGCCCTAACAATTGTTAGTGGTGTGCTTTGCGAAGAGGTGCTTGCGACCCTCATTCTGCCGTTCTCTCCATTCCATTCATATGCCTACTCTTCCATTCGCCTAGCGAAGCGTGGCATAGCGGCCCGTGTAATCCATTCCGACTCCGCCGGTGCGAACCATTCCATCCGCTTGCCTACTCTTCCATCCGCCTAGCGAAGCGTGGCATAGCGACCCGTGTAATCCATTCGCCCTACGAAGCAGTGCGCTCAAGGCCTGCACAGTTCGACTCCGCTTGCCTACTCGTCCATCCACCCTTGCGACGCAGCGCGCTCAAGGCCTGCCTAGTCTCTATCCCGCCAAGCGAAGCATTGCATAGCGGCATTGCATAGGAGTAGTTGTAGTTGTTTTCTTTTATTTTCTACAAACCAAATCCCCCATTTCCGCATCCATCCGACTCAAGGACTTCGATCTCAAGTCCTTCCTCGAACGTTAACTCCACCTTACTGTGTTCCTTGAGAGGTTCGATACTCGGGGATTACTCCTCGTTTTATATTACTTGAACGATCGGTACACTGCCGTTTCGTGTCGCAGTCGAGCTACCGCCTATAGCGGTGTGCAAGATTTGCGCATCAACAGCCTAGGCCTGCAAGCCCCTACTACGCCCGAGCCCTCAAGCTCGACAAGATCGGACCCGCAAGTCCACTGCCCAGGCCCTCAAGCCTCACAGCTCTCCAGCCCTCAAGCTAGACGATGTCGGACCCGCAAGACCACTTCCCTGGCCCTCAAGCCTCACAGCTCTCCAGCCCTCAATCTAGACAAATAGGCCCGCAAGCCTTACAAAAATTACAGTAAAAACAACTGCTTCTTTTGCCGGATGAAGATTGACAACTTTAGCCTGTTGATCGGCTCCTTAAGGTTGAAGAAGATGTTTCTGATTCAGATCTTGAGCGCACAATTCTTCTTCAATCTTTTCTTAGCCTGATGAGGATTGGCTTCTTATCAGTCGATGGAGATGACTGCTTCTTTCTTTTCTCTTTCTTTCTTGCGCCGCTTTTACTATTCTATTCGCTGTATGCGCAAGTTCTTTCTTATTGATCGATTGATTCTCGCATTAGGGCAACCTCTTATCTCTTTTATAAGACTGCGAGGCTCCCAACGGTCTTCTGAAAAAGTTCCTTAAGTGTCAGACGCTCCTTTACTTAAGAGCACGCGCTGATTGGACAATCAGGCGGCGACATTAAATGCTGACAGCGCGTCCACAACTTTTTAATCTGTCTCGACGATATTTCCATTGTTACAACGACATGGACAATATCTCGACGACAGGACTTTGTCGATGCCTTGAACTTAGGTAGACTTTCAATTCTTCTTGCTTCTGCCTCTGATGCAGGTATCTCGACGATACGAGACATTCTGGTGCTTCTGCATATACGACGAAATGTTGTCTCTGACTGTGTCGTCGTAATATTCTTTCTTGTAGACTGTCGTCGTAATCATGTTGTTCTCTCGACTACATGAGTGATAACATGTCGACAGATCATACTTTAGCAACTGCTTGTCTCCAGCTGTCCTTCTTCAGTCTTCTCGACGACATGCCTTCTTTACGACGATGTCTGTTCTTCTTTGAATTTGTCGACGATACAGTTCTTTATCAACGATCTCTTTGACACTGATCTTCTCTTTGTCATTTCAATGACAAGGCTTCTTCATCTTCTCGACGACAAGGCCACTTTGGTGAAGTCGACGATACCGCGTCTTCTCTGCGTTCGACGAACTGCAATCTTCGTTCGACGAACTCGCCAAATCTCAGCGTTCGACGAACTCGCCAAGTCTCAGCATTCGACGACCTTCATTCTTCTGTCCCGTCTCTGCGTTCGATGAACTTTATTCTTCGTTCGATGAAATCGCCAAGTCTCAGCGTTCAACGAACTCGCCAAATCTCAGCGTTCGACGAACTTCATTCTTCGTTCGACGAACTTCCTTCTGCGTTCGATGAATTTTGTTCTGCGTTCGATGAACTTTGTTTTGCTAACTTCCTGAGATTTATAAGCTAGAGAAGTGATCAAATACAAAGTGATGTTTTCTTGACTTGGTGACTTCTTCAAATCAGGAATCATGTGGGCAAGATTCCCAACACCTCTTCTTCACTGTCTTCAATTATTTCATTTGATGGAAGTAGAGAATCTTTATTCTGTAGATCCAATCCATTAAGCTCTTCACATAGAGCTGGTACCTGCAAAGTATTTTTGGTAGAGGTGGTATTCCTCTCCTCAATTAACATGTTTGTTTCATCAAAAGATACATGCATGGACTCTTCAATCTTAAGAGTAGATTTGTTGTAAACTCTGTATGCTTTACTAGAAAGAGAATATCCAAGGAATATGTCTTCAACAACTTTTGCTTCAAACTTCCTAAGATACTTCTTGTCATTGTTATGCACATAGCATTTACAGCCAAATATCTTAAAATAGTGAACCTTAGGCTTTTTATTCTTGAGTAATTCATAGGGAGTTTTGCCCTTAAGTTTATGTATCAGGCTTCTGTTCAACACATAATTTGCTGTGTTCACTGCCTCTGCCCAAAAAGAGAGTGGTAAGTTTGCATCTGCAAGCAATGTAGTTGCTGATTCAATTAGGGTTCTATTTTTTCCTTTCCGCTACCCCATTTTGTTGAGGAGTTCTAGGAGAAGAGAAACATTGCCTGATCCCTTCTTTTCCACTGAATTCTCTCATCAGAAGAGATTCAAACTCAGTGCTATGATCACTTCTGATCAATGCAACTAGAGTAGAGCACTCACTCTTGATGGACCTGAGAAAGTCTGTCAGAACACTGAAGGTGTCCGACTTGTTCCTAAGAAAGAACACCCAAGTGAATCTTGAGAAGTCATCTACAATAACTAGAGAGTAATGCTTCCCTCCTAGACTTTGTATTGCAGTAGGTCCAAAAATGTAAAAATGCAGTAAATACAAAATCCTAGGTGAATCACTCTTGGATAAAGATTTAAAACTACTTCTAGTTTGCTTACCTAATTGACAAGCCCTGCAGAGTCCTTCCTTCTTGTATGAACCAAAAGGCAGTACTCTAACAAGATTCTCCTTAGAAAGCTTAGATATAGTTCTAAGGTTAATATGTCCTAGCCTTTTATGCCATAATTCATTTGTTTTACTTATTGAATTAAATAAGCAAATATCTGAGTTGGCAGAGTCAAAATTCAATAAATAAATGTTTCCATGTCTAATACCAGATAATACATTAATGTTTTTAGTATTGGTAATAAGACATAAGGAATTATTAAAAGTTACCTGATAACCTTCATCACATAACTGGCTTATGCTGATGAGGTTGTGCTTCAGACCCTTGACAAAAGCTACCTCTTTGAAGGTGATTGCTCCAACTTTGATCTGTCCATAGCCTTTGGTTTGTCCACAGTTGGAGTCTCCAAAGATCACTCTGGATCCAAGCCTTGCCTTGTAGTTGCTTAGGTTGGCCTTGTTTCCTGTCATGTGCTTTGAACAACCACTATCCAGATACCAATATTCTTTTATGTTTGGATAGCTGTGTACCTGCAAAAACAGAAAACAGTCTAGTTGTTTTTGACCCAGACTACCTTGGGTCCTTTTGTTTTTCCACAAAATTCTGAAATCAAAGACATCTCAGGCTGATCCTTATAACCTTGTGGATGATATCTCCTTGGAGGAATTATCCACTCAGTGAAAGGATTCCTAGTATGTGAAGAATAAAAATTCTTTAGATTTTCAGTATGTTTTCCGTTCGACGTTCGTCGATCGCCATTCGACGAAGTGAAGTGCTTTCATCGAGCGCCGTTCGAATAATAACTATACTGAAATTCTGGCTTCAGAGTTCGTCGATCTCCATTCGACGAGATGAATTGATTTCGTCGAGCTCCGTTCGACGAATTCTGCTGAATTTCTTTATTCTTAACAACCTTGCTTGAAATGTTTTCATCTATTTCTACAACCTCTTTGCCCTTGGAAGAAATGAATTTTACTGGTGTAGATAAGATGTTTTTCTTAATCATATGTGGCTCACTTGATGATGCACCCAAGCCCAGTTTGCCACTTAATTTGGCATTCACTATGCTTGTGATGTCCATCAGTTTGATACTTCTCCCATTTAGGGATTCTTCAAATTTCTTAGCTTCAGAAAACTTGTTCTCAATGAGAACAATGTGTTCTCTGGAGGCAGCCAATTCTTTCTTAAGAATAGCATTTTCTTCACTTAGTTGGTTCATTTCAGCCAACTGATTTCCGAGAGAAATTTTCCTTCTCAGATTTGATTAAGTCTAAGCAAAGAACTTTGAATTCATCTTTGAATTAATTTGAATTGAAATCAAAGTTTGAGATTACCTGATCAGCATCATTGTCAGACTCTGATTCATCTGAGTTGTTTGCTGAGGCATTGATAGCCATTATGCAGAAGCTTCTTTCTTCTTCATCATCCTCATCATCACTGGAGCTGGATAAAGATGCATTTTCTGACTCACTGCTTGAGTCATAAATAGCCATCAAGCATTGGTCTTTTTCCTTTGATTCTTCTTCATCTTCAGAAGAACTGGATGAAGACTCTGAATCAGTTTCACTCCATGATTCTGCTACAAAGCCTCTTCCCTTGTGCTTGTGTTTGTGGGAGGAAGGCTTGCTGGAGTGCCTTTTCTCTTCTTTCTCTTTTCTCTTTTCTTTCTTTTGGTTCTCTGGACACTCAGGTAGAATGTGTCCATGTTTCCTGCAACCAAAACAGATAATTTCTTTAGAATTTGATTTATCATACATTGGTTTTTCTCTTGATCTTGAATCCTTCTTTCTGAAGTCCTTCTTAGCCATTTTATAAAATCTCTTGGCTAGAAGATTCATGAACTCCATATCTCCTGGAGCTTTTTCTTCCTCTTCAGTAGCTTGGAAAGCTATACTTCTCTCCTTCTTGGATGCTGGAGATGAAGTAGATTGCTCAGCATCTCTAATTTTGATAAGCTGCTCATAGGATTTAAGTTTGCCTAACAAGCTCTCAGTGGAGATCTCATTAAGGCTTCTGACTTCCTTGATTGGCCAGATCCTAGAGTCCCATGTGCTGGGGAAGCACATTAGGATCTTATCATTGACCTTAGTGATGGAGATCACTTTGTCCAAGGTCTTCAGCTCATTGATTATGAGGCTGAGCCTGTTGTACAAAACATCTACTGTTTCATTTTCTCCTTCTTGAAATTTTCATACTGGGAGATTAGGTGAGATCTTATATCTTTTCTTTCATCTGCTGATCCTTCAACCATATTGTTGAGTGACATCTAGATTTCCCTTGCTGAAGTGCATTCCACAACTTTTTGGAAGATGTCATCAGACATTGTCTGTGCCAATATATTAATAGCTTTGTCATCATCACTTCTCTGCTTCTTTTGAGCATATGTCCACTCAGTAAGTGGAACAACATTATTTGTTGTTGTGGTTTCAGCACTTGTTGTTGCTGTAGGTGTAGGAGGTCCTGTCAAAATAACATTAAAAATTTCTTCATCAATAGAATTCATGTACAATCTGATCCTTGCCTTCCATAGTGCACACTTATTTAGATTGCACATAGGAGGTCTTGTGCTTGAGTATTCTTTGTTCTGTGCCATGAGTTTTTAAGCAAAAGAAAACTCTAAAATAAATTTAAGATCTAATTGATCTTTTGATTCAGGTGTTAGCATGTATACAATCAACCTACCTCTAATACTAATTGAAAGTGATGTTAGATCTTAAAGTCACTCTAGGGGGGGGGGGGGGGTGAATAGAGTATTAAAAAGTTTTTTACTTATTTTTTATAGCGGAATTAAAATAGTGATATATATATGTGTACTGAGTGAGTTATAAAAACAAACACAAAGAGAGCACACAACACAATACAAAAAATCACACAAACACAGAGGACACAAGGATTTTATAGTAGTTCCCCAATAAACCTGGGTACGTCTACCCTTCTACCACCCTTGGTAGGATTCCACTAGGTTTTTGATCAGGTGCCCTATCACCAATGGGGTTTTGATCAGGTGCCCAAAACACCAACTGAGCTTTTGATCAGGTGCTCTAACCAAACTACAGGTTTTTGTTCAGGTGCCCTGCGACCAAGGGGTTAACTTTTGAAGGTAGTTAGAACCCTGTACAGAATGGGATAAAGAGGGTTTAGATGTTCTTCTCTGTCAATAATCTGAGAGAAGACTAGTGGATATTGATGTTGTAAAGCTCCCCCTGTCTAATTGAAATTCTTGATAGTTTGAGGATGGAGCTTTCACTTGAAAGTAGATCTTCCTTTGATAGCTGATGAATCTGAGAGACCAAGATTTCTCAGATTATTTGTTGCTCTTGAAGATCTGATCTAGCAGCAGAAACTGAGAGAAGGTGTTGATGTTCTCAGAGAGTGAAAGGTGCTGCTTGAGGAAGATGAAGATCTGAAAGCTTTTGTTTTCTCTTCCTGTATATGTTTTCCCGACCCTTTCTTCTTCCTCTCTTGCTGTATTTCTCACGACTGTATCTTTTTTTCTCTATCTTGCTATTCTGTAATAATGTTATATATCTTCTTCCTTATTCCTTTTTGAAATCACTGACTGATTGGAAATTCAAATCCCTTAGTTTAAGAAATAAAATATTCAGAAGAGATATGTATCTGGTACTGCAAATCTGATACGCTTTATATCTTTTTCTTTTTCCATGAAAGTGTCCTTTTCAGCTAAATGTCAATGGCTATATTCTCGAAATAATTAAAGGAAAGATATAATCCTTACTTATATGATATAAAGGAGCCGTTGCTGAAAGATCTGAGTTCAGAGAATGAAATAAAAATAATCTGTTTGAAATACTGAACAGAACACAAATTTCATCGAGCGCTGAGCTGAGTTCGTCGAACGCAGAATGAAGTTCGTCGAACTGAAGAGATAAACTGCTGGACTGGCTTGAGAACTGAGTTCGTCGAGCTGGAGAGCAAGTTCGTCGAACGCAGAGAGGAGTTCGTCGAACGCAGTATGGAGTTCGTCGAACGCAGAAAACTTATCTTTTCCTTAGTTCTAACAGCCTAAAACCTTGACCCTTTAGACTATATATTGGGGTCAACATAGTCCTAATAAACAGATAGTGATCCTAGCCCAAATCAGTAATAGGGTTGTTCAAACATCTTCTCGACGACATTCCTTCCTTTGATATCTTCATGTCTTCTCTGCGTTCGACGAACTTCATTCTGCGTTCGACGAAGAGCATTTTGCGTTCGACGAACTTCATTCTTCTGTCCTATCTCTGCGTTCGACGAACTTCATTCTTCGTTCGACGAGGAACTCGCCAAGTCTCATTGTTTGCTTCTGTCTCGTCTCTGCATTCTACGAACTCGCCAAGTCTCAGCGTTTGCTTCTGTCCCGTCTTTGCGTTCGACGAACTTCGTACTTCGTTCGACGAACTTCATTCTTTGTTCGACGAACTTCATTCTTCGTTCGACGAACTCGCCAAGTCTCAGCGTTTTCTTTGCTCATCATCATGATGACAAGCATACTTTGTCGACGACATCTCCTATTCTTCTCGACGACATTCCTTTAACTTCCTGAGATCATGAGCTAGAGAAGTGATCAAATATAAAGTGAAGTTTTCTTGACTTGGTGACTTCTTCAAATCAGGAATCATGTGGGCAAGATTCCCAACAATCTCCCCCTATTTGAAGAAGTCAGAATTTCAATTCAAGACTACTTTCACTTGATAATAAATGTTGTAATCTTAAATGGAAAGCATGAGCATTTAAGATTTTACTTATCTTTTGCTGAACTTATGAGTACATCAAACTTGTAGCTCCCCCTTGATTTGATGTCTCTTCTTTTGTGGCTCCCCGTACTCCTTTGCTCCCCCTATCTTTGAGTTCTTCTTGAGCATCTTGTCCTGAACATATTGATGCAATTTCTCCCCCTTTCTGACTTCTTTCCTGCAGCTCTCCTTTAGGTAGACAATAGTCCAAGCTCCCCTTTGCTCAGTCATAGTTCATCCAAATCCTGAGAGATTTTTTAACCAATCATCTAGAAAGGGATTAGTGAAGAATAATTTAAGGTTTACTCTAAGTTTAACATCCCCAATTGGAATTTGAAGAAGTTAAACTTAGCTTCATCTAGGGGCTTTGTAAATATATCAGCCACTTGTTTGTCTGTTGGGACAAACTCAAGGGTGATATCTTCATTTTCCACATGCTCCCTGATGAAGTGATACCTGATCTCAATATGCTTAGTCCTGCTATGAGAGACAGGGTTCTTAGCAATTGAGATTGCACTTGAAGAGTCACAAAATAGGGGTGTTTTGGTCATCTTTAGATTGTAGTCTTCAAGTTGATGCTGAATCCATAGCAGTTGGGCACAGCAGCTCCCAGTAGAGATATACTCTGATTCTTCACATCATTTCTTAGGCTTGTCGTTTCAGCAGATAGTTCTCTCCTTAGCTCACTGTTAGTGAGGTTAACACGACTTTCAATTTTTAGCCTTTGCTCTTCCAAAAGCATTTTTATCTGTGATAGTAGGGAGAGCTACAATGGCCTATTCTCTGGAGGTGAACAAGCTTGTCCTGGTTCCTCTTCTTTATTCCCATCAACCATTGGAGATGGAGATTTTCTGATTGGTGACTGGTTTGACTTATTCTCCTTTTCAGGACTTTGCTGATCTTTGCTAGTCTCATCAGCAGGGTTCTCTTGGTTGTCCTGCTTGGGATCTTCACTTGGGTCCCCTTGGATTGCTGGTTCAACATCCTTAGCCCCTATGATCTTATTGATCACTTCTTCCACTTGAGCATGGAGCTCACTATTCTTTTCCCCTCAGTTTTAGCACTTCCTTCAAAGAGGAATCCTTCCTTCTTTGGCGCCATCTTTTGCTTGATCCAGAAGGATTTCAGCACTTCACCTTAGCTTTTAAGTATTCTTGAGCTAGTATCTCCCCCTTGATGGGATGTCCACTTATCTTTCCTCTTAGCTCCCCCTTGATCAGTGCACCTTGGCATGTGGTGAGTTTTTCTTAGTCCAGAGTTGAGCCTGGAGCACTTATTGTCCATTATCCTTGTTTGCTTTTGATTGGCTAAATGGACTACCCTGCAAGACAAATTTTAATATCCCTTAGGAACCCAAGGTGATTTGGGTCCTAGGTTCTTGTTAGCATAATAGGGAATTCTTCTACTCACCTTAGCCTTTCCAGGAGGTCTCTCCTTTGCACTAGGCACACTAGGGTTGTGCCAACATTCAATGGCAATGTGTCCCACTTTGCCACAACACCAACATTCATTGATGTTGTACCTTCTTTTCTCAACAATTTTTGAAGTATGTTCAGTAGAGAAGGCAACACCATTCTTCCTATCTCTTTCAGCCAAGAGCTGACTAGCTGCTCTAGTAAAATTGTTTCTTCTTGACTTTATCTGTTTGTCAGCAACAGATGCCAGCTTGGTAACTGACATGGTGTTGATGGCATCAGATATGATCAAGTGAGGATTGATTATACTAGGGCTACCAGTTTGCTTCTTATCTGGAAGAGATTGGGAAGATGTTGCTCCTTTATCCTTGAAAGTGGGGGCTGGGGCACCAAACACAAATGGTCCATGATGGGCCATTTGGATTTCCTCACGGGGAGCCTTTAATGCACTCATCCCCATGCCCTTTCTCTTCCCATATTCAGGAGCATTTCCATGACTAATGGAGCTTCCATTCATCCAGTGACCATGGACACTGTCCTGATCATACCTATTAGAGGGAAGCACTACCTTCTGAAAGGTGGTATGAGGCTCTGCTTTAGTTTTGCCCATTTCTCCATTCCCAGCATCTATTGCCCCTTCATTGAAACCCAATCCCCTCCTATTTCCATAGGAGGAGAAGGTGTCAATGATGGGCAGTACAGTTTTGGGCTTAGAGAATTGAGCCACCAAGCTTCTTTCCTTAAGAAGGTCATTCTCAAGTTTCTTGATAAGTTCTTCCCTTTGGCTTCTTTCATCATAAAGCTTGTCTATGATTTTCTTGAGCTCACAGGAGTTGGTGCCCTCATTGGGGGACATACTCATTTCCCCATCTAACTCAACCTTAAAAGGTCTGAGTGATTCTAGCTCCCTAGCTTGCTTCTTAACAAGCCTTTTGCTCTTTCTCAGAGCTCCCAAGAGATCACCAAACTGCTCTATTAGATCATCATGGTACTTATTGTTGCAAGATGAGCAGTCTTCTGCACCATCTTCAGAAGATGAACAATCGCCTGATGCACTCTTGGTCTTCTTAAATGAACCAGGTAGTAAAGGTGTGTGAGTGGTGCATACCTGATCATGATGTGATTCATCATGATTTTCTTCATCTGATAGAGCCATCAACCCATAGACCTCCTCATCCTTAGAATCACAGTCTGTGAGAGTCAAGGGTGCTCCTATTCTTCTTCTGACTACAGAGCATTCTTCATCTTCTGATTCACTGTCTGAAGTAGTCAGGGGTGCTCTGATGCATACCTCTTCATGAGAGGTTTCTTCTTGAAAATCTTCCTCTGACCCTTCCATGAGGACATCTCTTTTGTTGTTGTGCAGTGACTCAGCTTCTGGAGTGTTGTCAAATCTACTGAACCAGCTAGAATGCTTCTGGCTTCTTTGTCCAAGTTGTCTAGAAGGATCTCATCTTCTGCAGTCATTCTCTTGAGCACTAGCTTGGGGATATATGGCCCTTCTTGAACGATTTGAAACATTCTGGGATCCACTTCCTCCATGTATATTATTGCTCTTACTTTCCAAAGGGCAAAGTTCTCCCTGGAACAAACAGCTATCCTTGATTCCATAGCTATGAAAAATGGACACTCACAGGCAGATCTGTGTTAAAATTTTTCATTGGACCGTTTAGGAGTAAGCAGGAGTTGTATCAACAAGAGTTATAGCCAAACAACCATAATGCCAAAACAGCAACACAAGAAATCTTTATTGAAATAGAACTGCTTTACAATGCGAGGCATACATGGCGAGACATGATTCATAAGAATCACGGAGATGAGAAGAACAAACACACCAAAAAACAGAAACCAGCGGTCTGCCAGAAAGAGACCGCTCGGACTGCAACAAAGGCTCAGGCCGCCCTGCTTGTTCTGCTGTACTCCCAGACCGCTTGCACAGTCAGACCGCAGAAACACCTTGAGACCGCGCGAACAGAAGCAGACAAACTGCACTGCCAGACCGCAATCCCAGACCCCACGAACTGAAGCTTATTGGAACAAAGAACTGAAGCTGTTGCCAGACCGCAACTCAGACCGCCTAACCGCTGAAGGTCGCCTGATCCCTGAGTCCGCTGCAAACAGCACAAGAACACAATAACCCAGTTCGCTGACAGACCGCAGACAAACTGTTTATTCAAGCCACCGAAAATAACCAAGGAAGGAGACCGCACCCTGCTGACCGCAAACCTGCGAACACAACAAAGGTTAACTCGCATCCAAGTCGCGCGAACTCAAACTTGAGACCGCAAGAA
The DNA here is from genome assembly GCA_033032865.1 of Dactylorhiza incarnata. Lineage (NCBI taxonomy): Eukaryota > Viridiplantae > Streptophyta > Magnoliopsida > Asparagales > Orchidaceae > Dactylorhiza > Dactylorhiza incarnata. The sequence continues at coordinate 30,708,758 of JAWHQI010000003.1, read as the reverse complement.
ACAATCTGGGCTCTGGTTCTTACAGTTCTTGTTAGGAATGACGGGCCATGCACCCCTATTTATAGGCGGGTGGACGGATGCCGTCACCGCACAAACCGGGATACAGTCACCACCCATCAGATCGCGAACGGTCTCAAAAGATAGACCGCGCGAACACAGCACTTGAACAAAATTCAGTCCAAGACCGAAGACAGCAGCAAGCCGCGCACAAGCCGTGCGAACACAACGATCATCCTTCCTGAGATCGCCAACACAGAGAAGCAACTGGCCGACTTGAACCAAGTCGCCAGAACAACACAACCAAGCCGCCCGGTCACAGCAGTTAGCCAGGAACATACCGACTAGAACAAGACCGGAAACAACCCGCAACAGGTCGCCAGAACCAGCGACCAAACCCAAGAAGCAAGTTGGCCGATCACACCAGATCGCCAGAACCAAACCGCCAGAGCACCAGCGCAGACCGCGCGGTCTCTGCGGTCTCCAGCCTTCAGACCGGCCGGACTCCTTACCACTCCACTTCAACAAATTTCAACACTCCCCCTTGAAGTGGGAAGTGGAAACTAGCCCGAGCAACTCCCTTAACCGAGTAAACGGTCCCTTCGCCAGCGGATTTGTGAAGATGTCTGCGACATTGTCCGCACTCCGAACATGCTCGACCATAAGAGATCCTCCCAACACCTTTTCACGAATGAAATGGTGCTCAATCTCTATATGTTTGGTCCTCGCGTGACAGACTGGATTGTTAACCAGCTTGAGAGCACTCTCATTGTCCCCGCGTAGCATAGTGGGACCTCGAACCTCCTGATGAACGTCCTCTACCAACCTCCTGAGCCAAATAGCTTCCTGAGCTGCTAAGGCCGAAGCCTTGTACTCCGCTTCTGTGGTAGATACAGACACCGAGTCTTGCTTCTTGCTGCACCAAGAAATAGCTGTGGGACCTGTCATAAAGACAAAACCAGACGTTGATCTCCGATCATCCACGTCTCCCCCATAATCAGCATCCATGAAACCATGCAACTCCAAGCTTGACCCTCTCCTATATAGGAGACCCAAATCAGAGGTCGACTTCACATACTTCAAGATGCCTTTAGCTGCCAGAAGATGAGGTTTCCGTGGTTCCGCCATGTACCGACTCACCTTGCCAACTGCATAAGCAATATCCGGCCTTGTGATCGTCAAGTAGATCAAGCTCCCAACCAGAGCTCGGAACACCAACGGATCAGATAAGACTCTCCCCTCATCCTTTCGAAGCTTATGATGTTGCTCCAAAGGTATAGAGCTGCTCTTTCCTTCCTCCATGCCAAATAGATTCACGATTCGCTCCGCATATCCTTCCTGAGAAATGAGCACTCCGCTCTCCCGCCTCTGGACCTCGAGTCCAAGAAAATGGTGAAGCTCCCCCAGATCCTTCATCTTGAATCTGATAACAAGCTCAGCCCTGAGTCTTGCAACAGCTTCCTTCGAGTTCCCGGTGACAATCATGTCATCCACGTACAGCAGGACAATCACCCGATGCACCCCCTCCTTCTTGATGAACAAGCTTGAATCAGAGTCTGAAGCAACGAATCCGCAGAATAAGAGATATTCTGCAATCTTCCCGTACCACGCCCGAGGCGCTTGCTTCAACCCGTACAGGGCCTTCTTCAATTTACAAGCATAGTCCGGATACTCCTTCGAGATGAAACCTTGCGGTTGAGTCATGAAGATATCTTTGTCAATCTCGCCGTATAAGAAGGCATTCTTCACGTCGAGTTGCCAAATCTCCCAACCACTCGAAGCCGCCAAGGCAATAACAAATCGAACCGAAGTCATCTTTGCCACTGGACTAAACGTTTCATCATAATCTTCTCCGTACTGCTGTGAGAACCTGCGAGCTACAAGGCGAGCCTTGTAACGCTCGATACTACCGTCAGCTTTCTTCTTCAGCTTGAAGACCCACTTACAAGTGACAGGAGTAGTGCCCTTGGGCTTGGGCACAAGAGACCAGGTCTCATTCTTCTCGAGAGCTGTCATCTCTTCTTGCATAGCAATGTCCCACTCCTTCACACCTCTGGCCTTTTCAAAGCTCGACGGCTCCCTTTCATCTAAGGGACCAGCAAAGAAACATGAAACGAAGTTCACCATATTTCCTCCTGTGTATCGATCTGGTGGTTGAATAGTCCTCTTCGACCTCCTAAGAGGTTGCACCTGACTAACCACCTCCTCAGCCGCTTCTTCTGTGCAAGCTCCTTTTCCAGATGAACTTGGAGCATCGCTCCCCCTGCTACCAGAACCTGAAGCCCCCATCTCAGAGCTTGACACAACTGGAGCTCCTGGTGAAACAGGCAGCTCCACTTGAAGACTTCCCGCAGCTTTTCCTCCTTCATCAATCCTGCTCTCTGGTAGTTCAACTCCTGAACTCCCCTTGTAGGAAGTCACTTCATCGAACACCACATCCCGAGAAACAATTGACCTCCGTGTCTCAGGATCCATGCATCTCCATCCCTTCTTCCGCTCATCATACCCAACAAAGACTAGCTTCCTTGCTTTCGCATCTAGCTTTGTTCGAAGAGCATCAAGAATATGCACATAGCAGGTTGACCCGAACACCCGAAGGTGAGCAACACTCGGCTTCTCCTTGAACATTAGTTCGTGAGGGGTCTTCATGTTGATAGGACTTAAAGGCAATCTGTTGATGACATAAGCTGCACAAGACATTCCCTCCGCCCAGAAGGACTTTGGGATATTCTTGGCATGAAGCCAGCATTTGCAAGTTTCCGTCAGATGACGGATCTTCCTTTCGGCAATGCCATTCTGCTGTGGAGTATGGGCACAAGTGAGCTCTCTCCGAACGTCGTGTTTCCTGCAAAAACTTGAGAACTCACCAGAAGTGAACTCCCCACCATTGTCAGTTCTCAATTTTTTCACTCGCAGGCCTAAACGACCTTCCACCAGCTCCTTGAACTCCACAAACCTTGCAAAGGCTTCTGACTTTTCTTTCAAGAAATACACCCAGACATATCTGGTGTGATCGTCAATCAACACCAACATATATCTTTTGCCTCCAAGGCTGGGGTGGCAGTTGGTCCCATCAAATCACCGTGGATGCATTCCAACGGTGCTTTGCACCTTGTTTGCGATTTGTCAAATGGAAGTCGATGAGACTTACCAAACTGACATCCTTCGCAGACATGACCGTCTCCATAGGAGGACAAGCTAGGCAAGCCATTGACAAGGCCCCTTACCGCCATAGCCTTCAATTTGTCCATGCCTACATGCTCCAACCTTTCATGCCAGATGGCAGCACCATCATTAGTCCTCATCTTATCAACATAGGTACTTGTCGATAAAACGAACAAGTCCTTCACCCGCTTGCCGACATGAATAACTTCTCCCTTTATTTCCGGTTGAGTTTTGAGAAACTTCACTTCTGTTGGGCCAAACAGAACGTGATAACCGGCATCGACCGCATTGGTCACAGAGAAGAGATTCTTCTTCATACCAGGCACGTGATAAACACTCCTCAACGTGAGTGGACCCTTATCACTTCTCAGAGAGACGACTCCTTCGTGCTCTACTGGATGAATAGAATTATCAGCCGTTATGATAGCATTGTTACCTGAGTAAGGTGTCAAAGAAGAAAACTTTGATCCATCCCCGGTGAGATGATGTCCACACCCTGAATCAACAATCCAGTCTTCTTCATAGTTGATGGAAGCTAAGGCCTTAACGGGCATCGCCGTTATATTAGACACAAAGGCTCCTCCCCATCCAACTTCACCAGACTTTGGCATCTCCTTCTCCACTGCATGTCCTGACTGAAGATTCACCCGGCAATCTTTCTTGAAGTGCCCGGTCTTGTTGCATCTAAAGCACCTCGGTCCCTCTCCTTTCTTCTTCCCATCAGATTTAGGAGCATAGCCCCTATCTTGCTGACCTGAAGTAGAGGGTCCATCATGACCCGGCTTCTTCTTTTCCCACTTCTTTTTCCTCTTCCCAGAGAACATCACATCACTCTCTCCCCCGGAGATAGAAACCCCCGCCATCTGTCTTGCTAAACTTTCTTGCGAAGCAAGAAGGTTCTCCAGCTCCAACAACGACGGCTGATTTGCCCAACCCTGAACTGAAGTTACAAAAGCAAGATACTCCTTCCGCAATCCGCGGATGATATGTCTCTTCAGCTTTGCCTCAGAGATTGGCTCATCAGGGTCCAAAGCAGAAATCTCTGTCGTGAGGTTCTTCATCTTAAGGAAGAAGGTAGAAATAGAAAGATCGCCTTGAGAGGCTCTTGCCAACTCATTTTTAAGAAATTGTAGCCTCGCTACATTCTTCTTATTGAACAATCCATCCAAGGATGTCCAAATCTCAGCAGCAGACTTACATCCGATAATATGATCAAACAGCTCCGGTGAGATAGCCCTTTTGAGAGTGAACTCTGCCTTAGCATTCAACCTCCTCCAAAGTCTCACCTCTGCCATATTATCTCCTCCTAGAAACACCTCTTGTGAGTCTTCTCCGCCAACTACCTCCCATAGATCCTCGCCAAGCAAGTAACTCTCCATACATGACTTCCACTTTTTAAAGTTAGTCGATGTGAGGAGTTCAATACCAAGACCTCTTGCGAATCCGCCTTCCATGGCAACCAATGTGGTTTCTTCTTCACAAAGACGATGGCAACTCTAGTTGATCACTGCTTATCCACTCCAGAAACCTCGCTTTGATACCATGTTAAAATTTTTGATTGGGCCGTTTAGGAGTAAGCAGGAGTTGTATCAACAAGAGTTATAGCCAAACAACCACAATGCCAAAACAGCAACACAAGAAATCTTTATTGAAATAGAACTGCTTTACAATGCGAGGCATACATGGCGAGACATGATTCATAAGAATCACGGAGATGAGAAGAACAAACACACCAAAAAACAGAAACCAGCGGTCTGCCAGAAAGAGACCGCTCGGACTGCAACAAAGGCTCAGGCCGCCCGACTTGTTCTGCTGTACTCCCAGACCGCTTGCACAGTCAGACCGCAGAAACACCTTGAGACCGCGCGAACAGAAGCAGACAAACTGCACTACCAGACCGCAATCCCAGACCGCACGAACTGAAGCTTATTGGAACAAAGAACTGAAGCTGTTGCCAGACCGCAACTCAGACCGCCTAACCGCTGAAGGTCGCCTGATCCCTGAGTCCGCTGCAAACAGCACAAGAACACAATAACCCAATTCGCTGACAGACCGCAGACGAACTGTTTATTCAAGCCACCGTAAATCACCAAGGAAGGAGACCGCACCCTGCTGACCGCAAACCTGCGAACACAACAAAGGTTAACTCGCATCCAAGTCGCGCGAACTCAAACTTGAGACCGCAAGAAACAATCCGGGCTCTGGTTCTTACAGTTCTTGTTAGGAATGACGGGCCATGCACCCCTATTTATAGGCGGGTGGACGGATGTCGTCACCGCACAAACCGGGATACATTCACCACCCATCAGATGGCGAACGGTCTCAAAAGATAGACCGCGCGAACACAGCACTTGAACAAAATTCAGTCCAAGACCGAAGACAGCAGCAAGCCGCGCACAAGCCGTGCGAACACAACGATCACCCTTCCTGAGATCGCCAACACAGAGAAGCAACTGGCCGACTTGAACCAAGTCGCCAGAACAACACAACCAAGCCGCCCGGTCACAGCAGTTAGCCAGGAACAGACCGACTAGAACAAGACCGGAAACAACCCGCAATAGGTCGCCAGAACCAGCGACCAAACCCAAGAAGCAAGTTGGCCGATCACACCAGATCGCCAGAACCAAACCGCCAGAGCACCAGCGCAGACCGCGCGGTCTCTGCGGTCTCCAGCCTTCAGACCGGCCGGACTCCTTACCACTCCACTTCAACAAATTTCAACAATCTGTTCAAGCTGTTAAGCTTTTCTTTGAACAACCTACCTTTGATACCACTTGTTGTTTATTGGGTGTCAACTTATCACCTAGAGGGGGGGGGGGGGGGGTGAATAGGTTTTACAAATTATTTTATCCCCTTTAGATGTTCTTGATTTCTGATTAATTGATCTATAAATTATAAAGCACAACACAGAAAAGCACCCAGTGATCTATAGAGGTTCCTCAAGACCGGGTGTCTTGAGCAGTCCTCTTTCCCTCTGCGCCTACCTAGCAGTGTGCTAGGCTCGACAAACTCTGCCAAATCTTCAGGCCCGCAAGCCTTACAACACGGACCCGCAAATCCTACAGCCTAAGCCCGCAAGGCCCTACTGCACCTGAGCCCGTAAGCTCGACACTCAGTCCCCCAAGCCCTACACAACACAAACCCGCAAGTCCTGTGCCTACAGCCTAGGCCCGCAAGCCCTTACTGCACCCAAGCCCTCAAGCTCAACAAAATCGGACCCGCAAGTCCACTGCCCTTGCCCTCAAGCCTCACAGCTCTCCAGCCCTCAAGCTAGACAAAATCGGACCCGCAAGTCCACTTCCCTGGCCCTCAAGCCTCACAGCTCTCCATCCCTCAAGCTAGACAAGATCGGACCCGCAAGTCCATTGCCCTGTCCCTCAAGCCTCACAGCTCTCCAGCCCTCAAGCTAGACACATAGGCCCGCAAGCCTTACAACAATAAAATTACAGTGATGAATACTATTTCTTCTGCCTGATGAAGATCGGCAACTTAGCCTGATGGAGATCGACTTCTTAGCCCGATGGAGATCGGCTTCTTAGACTTGAAGAAGATCCTTCTAGATTTGTCGTTTTTAGCACTGGATCTTCTTCAACCTCCTCTTCTTTTTCCTGATGTTGATCGGCTTCTTATCAGTTAATGGAGATGAATGATTCTTCTGAGAACGCTTGATTCTTGTTCTCTACTTGTTCTTGTTCTTCTCCGCAGAATGTACTGTTGTATTGAAGAGTAACGGCGGGATACTTTTTCGTTCTTGTCTCTCACATACTTATTTTTCTAGGGCATCACTGTTCCCTTTTATATGACTGATGAGCCGTTTAACGGTCATATATGATGTCCTTCAATGTCAGACACCCATTCCTTAAGAGCACGCGCTGATTGGACAATCAGGCGACGACATTAAATGCTGACAGCGCGTCCGCAACATTTGAATTCCGTCTCGACGATATTTCCAGCTTCATGCCGATACTGGCAGCATTACGACGATATGGATAATATCTCGATGACAGGACTTTGTCGATGTCTTAGACCTTAGTAGATCTTCAAGTCTTCTAGCTTCTACCTCTGACATTGATATCTCAACGATACGAGATATTCTGGCAATTTCTGCATATATAGCGATATACAATCTCTGACTGTGTCGTCGTGATCTTCTTTCTTGTAGTCTGTCTTCGTAATTACTTTGTTCTTTCGACGACATGAGCGATATCATGTCGACAGACTATGCTTTAGCAACTGCTTGTCTTCAGCTGCCCTTCTTCAGTCTTCTCGACGTCACACCTTCTTTACGACGATGTCATTGACATCAGTCTTATTTAGCCTTTCCGACGACACGACTTCTTTGATGATATCTGTTCTTCTCGACGACAAGGCTACTTTGTTGATGTCGACGATACTACATCTTCTCGACAACATTCCTTCCTTTGATATCTTCATGTCTTCTCTGCGTTCGACGAACTTCATTCTGCGTTCGACGAACAACATTATGCGTTCGACGAACAACATTATGCGTTCGACGAACTTCATTCTTCTGTCCCGTCTCTGCGTTCGACGAACTTCATTTTTCGTTCGACGAGGAACTCGCCAAGTTTCAGTGTTTTCTTCTGTCTCGTCTCTGCGTTCGACGAACTCGCAAAGTCTCAGCGTTTACTTCTGTCCTGTCTTTGCGTTTGACGAACTTCATTCTTCGTTCGACGAACTCGCCAAGTCTCAGCGTTTGCTTTGCTCATCATCATGACGATAAACATACTTTTGTGGACGACATCTCCTATTCTTCTCGACGACATTCTTTTAACTTCCTGAGATTATGAGCTAGAGAAGTGATCAAATATAAAGTGAAGTTTTCTTGACTTGGTAACTTCTTCAAATCAGGAATCATGTGGGCAAGATTCCCAACAGCTATGAGCTGAACACAAACCGCGTAACGATCCCACCCCTCGACCATCTAGCCGGCTCAGGGGCGTGTCACCGCTAACCTGCAAGCAAGCCGTACATGCAACATGTAATCATAAAAGAAAGTGCAACTACCACTACACATTGTGAGTTTTCAAGCATAATCAATCTTCTAGGTTGAGCATCAAAGTAAATGGAACCTAGGTGTGCACATGATGTTGGTTGGGTTCACCCGGAGGATTACCACAACCGCTTAAGTAACCGCATGAGGCTAACATAACATCAATACATCAACATCAACACCATCCTAAGGAACACCACCTTAGGTGGGAAACGAGCATTGGCCGGTCTAAGTAAAACACCTTCCACGGCCTCTCCCATGATCACACGGCTTACAGGAGGAGGGACCTCTCACCGATCTGCATGGCAACGGGTTCGGCTCAGCTTTTCCCGTGCTCTAATCGTCGTGATCTATCACACGACGCGGGGACGGCTTCGCCTCGACCCGTAAGGGTTTAACACAACAAGTGCCCACAAAATTAAGTTATGCACCTAATCCTTTAACGATGATCTAGGCTTCACATAGCCAAGAAGGAGGTACAAGACAACTCCTCTTCAAATCTAGTGGCGAAGGTTTGCATTCAACCACCCAAGCATGGGGCTTCCGTTAGGCTCTCCGAAAGGCACCTAAAACTCAAGACCCGCATTACGATGGTAAATCTCACAGAGTCATTCTCCGACACGCATTCTAGGCTTAACCTAAATGCAACTTCATAAATCAAGCATCACCGATCCGGGCTCACGACCACGAATAGACTTCACACACAATGCCTAAATCCGTATGTCTACTGGATCTCTATATGCAATATGCCGGGGAAGGACAAAATTAACCCGGAGTTCCGAAGAACTGGAGAAAATCCTACACTCCACCCATTTGGTGAAAGGGATACCTCATGCAAGCATAGACAAAGGAATGAGAGGAAAAAAACACGTCCTAAGACCAGGAGGAAGGATAATTACCCTTGGAGCTTTCCTCGGTGCCATAGATCTGAGATTCCAATCAGATAGAAAGAACCGCACCGGACCGCTCTCTACAGATCTGGAAACGCCTCGCGATTCGGAGCTTCAGAGCTCCGTTAATGGCCGAAAGAGCTTCTTCTTCCTCCTTGCCTCTCTTCCTTCTCAAGCTTCGGAGAGAGAAATGACTTGAAGTTATGAGGGGAAATAGTCTTAGGTCAAGACCTAATACATTCCAGCAACCTCTCTCAGCCGTCGGATCAAGATTTAAAGGATTTGACTGCTCTGATCGCCGGTTCAGCATTTTAATATGGAGCAGAACAAACAGGGCGCACGATTAGTGGCGCACGATCAATGGTCGTGCGAAAAGGATTTCTCTTGTTCGTGCAAGAACAACCTGTAGCAGAACGGCAAGCCAAAAATAGCGCACGATCAAAGGCACACGACCAGTGGTCATGCGAGAACAAAACCTGTAAACGTGCGAACCACTCGGGTAGGAAAATGGGCAATGCGCACGACGAGTGGTCGTGCGCCTGATCGTGCTAGAACAATCACGCATGACCAGTGGCTTATTGGGCTAAAATCAATGGCCCAACCCCCCACTCCGAGCATAGCATTGCCACGCCGCGTTAGCTCGCAGAACAGTAAAATTCGGGGTGTTACATAGGGCACCTCACTCCTGCGCTGCATGGCATCTTTGCCTAAGAACAAGCTTTTCAACCCTCGATAAGAACGAACCCCTAGTCCTTTTACTCTATAAGGTAAGAACAGACGTTGATTCCTTCCACGAATACTTATAACAAAGACCCTGAGTCCTTCTGCACCACCTGAGAGAACGAAACTCGTATCCTACTACTTTACGATAAGAACAGACTATGAGTCCTTCTACTCCCCAAGGCAAGAGAAAACCCTGAATCCTCATACATATTCCAATCAGGACGGAGCCCGAGTCCTTCTGCGTCGTTTGGAAAAATTGGACTCCGAGTCCTTCCGTGCCATCAAGACAAGAGGGCAAACATTTCTCCGCATTCAAGTATTCGCCCCCGACACTAACACCTAATGACAATCACTAAAGATGACGTCGGACGTCATGCACATTCATGTAAAAGGAGCGTGAAAAGCAAAACACTTCCAGACCATCACAACGTGCCGAGCTCAAATAGGAGAACATCTCTGTAATCCCAAAGAATGTCGCAAGGGTTATGTTCGAACCAAAAATGTACCATATCCACACTTGCTCAAGTTGGTGAAGGAAGGAGAAAATTGTTGGGTGGTTGGTTACTTTGAGCTACGAGTGAAGGAGTGAGAGAGGGAGAAAAGAGATGGCGGAGGTATCTTGAAAAGAGATAGCGGAGGTCTCCTGAGGGGAGATGAATAGGTCTCCGCGGTCTCGAAAACTAGAGACCGCTCAAGTCACATATTGGGGTCTGGAAACTCCCTCCAAGTCCTCTAACTGCTACCCCTACCCCTCTATTTATAAGCGCGGGAGCCTGCCCGATCGGGTAGGTCTAAAAGTAATGGGCTGCCCGGATCTGCTAAGACCGTTCTGAGACCTGCTGAGATCGTCTAGACCTGTTGAGATCGTCTGGACCTGCTGAGATCGTCTGGACCTGCTGAGATCGCTCTGAGACCGTCTGGACCTGCATCACCTGAAAAGAGAGAGATCGCCTAAAAGGGACTGCCCGGGATCGAGGCCTCCTGGGGCGAGGTCGGCGGTGGGGCGACTTCCCAAGGGCGAGGTCGCCGAGGGGCGACCTCCCAAGGGCGAGGTCGCCGAGGGGCGACCTCACAAGGGCGAGGTCACAACGGGAGACCTCCCAAGAGGCGAGGTTGCCAAGGGGAGACCTCCAAAGGGCGAGATCGCCCAGGGGGAGACCTCCCATGGGTGAGGTCGCCAAGGGGCGGCCTCCCAAGGGCGAGGTCGCCAAGGGACGACCTCCCAAGGGCGAGGTCGCCAAGGGGCGACCTCCCAAGGGAGAGGTCGCCAAGGGGCGACTTCCCAAGGGCGAGGTCGCCAAGGGGAGACCTCCCAAGAGGCGAGGTCTCCAAGGGGCGACCTCCCAAGGGTGAGGTCGCCAAGGGGCGACCTCCCAAGGGCGAGGTCGCCAAGGGGCGATCTCTGAAGGGCGAGGTCGCCAAGGGGCGACCTCCCAAGTGCGAGGTCTCCATGGGGTGACCTACCAAGGGAGAGGTCGCCCAGTGGGCGACCTCCAAGGGTGAGGTTTCCCAGGGGGCGACCTCCCGTGGGAGAGGTTGTGCGGGGAGTGACCTCCAAGCGAGGTCGCGCGAAGCGCGACCTCTACGAGGCACAAAGGCGAGACCACCCAGGCGATGGGAGACCCCCAGGGCCCGGCCACCCGAAAAAATACCTGGACTACCGGGAGAGGCTATCTGAGCACTACGAGAGCGTGTGGATTCTTTCAATCACCTGCAAAATCCAGCTCGAGGGGATCACCAATTTCTGGGTAAACAAAATTTCCACATTTTTTCAAGTTTTGAAGAAACTTCAAAAAAATATAACTTACCCACGAGAATCGAGATCTACCCTTTTTTTAAGGACAAAAACATGAGTATAAAAAGTGAAAATACTTGTATGCATGTATACAAGAAAAATAATACGCGGGTACCTGAAAAGAACCCGCGAGCACCTGCTTATCTCTGCAAAAGAGTAGTTTAGGCAGGTATAAAAGAAAAATAATACGCGGGTACCTTAAAAGAACTTGCGAGCACCTGCTTATCTCTGCAAAAGAGTAGTCATGGCAGGTATAAAAGAAAATAATACCCAGGTACCTAAAAAGAACCCGCGAGCACCTGCTTATCTCTACTTATCTTTTCTTCATATTTGAAGTGCAATCGGCAATTATGAATGGTGGTCTTGAGATCTTCAAACCGCCTTTATAATGAGAAGATGTTAATTTTGACAATCCGAGATCGCTTTATTATGAAATAATCCCGATGTCAACTATTTGCAAGTGGCGATCTTTAGTACTCGAGGTGTTCTGTTGAGGAACCAAATTATGATAATCCATAAATGTCGTTCCTGAACTCTGTAGTATACTTTGAATATCCATCCGGAAGTGAATAGTGGTCTCGAACAATTCAGATCGCTTCTTCCGCGAATGATAACCAGACCTTGATGAGCTTTGAACCTTTGAAGATAGAACACCGGCGGTTTCAACTTTTTAGACTACTATTTAGTAGAAGAATAGAAGAGAGATCTCATGAATATCCTCATTTACTTTCATACTCCAGACTTCTTGATAGCAAGGTAAAGGAAACATTCAATCCGCGATCTCAATTTTCCCAGACCGCCCATCACAAGAGTAAATATTAGAGAAATCCACAGATGGTGACTCCAGATGTCTCTTATCACTTCTTAATTAGAAGATATATATAAAAAACATTCATAGAAGAGAAGTTTTGAGTGCCTTGACACAATATGGTGATATTCATCTCATCCATGCAATTGGACGGATATGAGAAATAACATCTCATTTGTAAGCAAGAAGCTAGCATAGCATCCGTATTAGATGCAAAGGAAATCACAATGCTCAATCAGAGCAACCACTACAACGTGGATATATAGAGCTAAAACTGCATTGGGGTGACCACCAAAAGGTGGGTTTGATCGCTTTAGAAAAGCTTGGGCGACCATCGAAAGATGGGTTTTATTGCCTTAGGAAGATTTGGGCGACCATCGAAAGATGGGTTTTATTGCCTTAGAAAGATTTGGGAGACCATCGAAAGATGAGTTTTATTGTCTTTAAAAGATTTGGGCGACCATCGAAAGATGGGTTTTATTGCCACAACATTTCCAAACCATACTTTAACCAAGTAAATATTTGAAAGGGCAAGTTAGTGCAATTACAATTAAAGTAGATTCATCAAGATAAACATTGGCCATTAATAAACCTGGAAAGTAGATCTAGTGTCGAGCGAATACTCAATGTTGCTAGAGAAGATTTTACAATAATATTTTTAAGCAACAAATTCTCGCAGCTTGCCTTCTTTTAGCAATTTCTCTACAAGCTTATGTATAACTCGACATATTTCTGTATCATGAACCACACATATGTGGTATTGACAAAATAGGTCTTTATGACAACCCCTATGATTAGGTCGCAGGAGAGAAGGTCTCGTAAAACTAGGTTCATGCTGAATAATCTAAAGAACCTCCTCCATAGAGATAGTTAAACTTGTATACCTTCCTCGAAGCTTATTCGGCTTATATGGGCGAGGAGGATCATATAGCTTGCAATCATAAGCCTGAGTTGATATATCTAGATCGACAGGACATGGTTCTGACTGATTTGCTTGCAGGATATGTCGAGGAGCGGGTGAATGTTCATGATCATAACATGTTTCATGTTGTGATAAGAGGTCGGGACCTTGCTCATATTCTAAGAAATAGCCATCATAATTAGGAGGAAGATAATCATGAGGAGAATGATCCTTCTGCTGGGGATATAAGATCTCCTGTCGTTGTTGAGGCATATGAATTAAAGAAGCAAAATAACCAGGGTTCGTAATATCACCCTCAATGAACCGATTTGCTATTTCAATAAGACGAGCATAGGATTCTGGCTATTTCATAGTGACTTTGAATTTAAGAGGACCTTCTTGGAGACCATTGATAAAGAAAAATTTATAGTAATTTTGATCAACATTAACCACATTAAGGATCTGTTTTTGAAAACGTTCGATGAATTGAGAAATAGATTCACTATCTTTTTGCTCGATCTGAAAAAGAGCTGCTAGACCTCTCTTGCGCTTCTTTAAAGTACAGAACCTTAAGTAAAACTATCTTCGAAGATCCACAAAATAAGTGATTGATTGAGGTGGTAAGTGATAAAACCAATCCAAAACTTTATCGGCAAAAGTCATGATGAGGAGCTTGCACTTGATACCATCTGATAAAGTTCTTAATGAAGTAGCCGCCTCAAAGGCTTGTAGATGAAAAACTGGACCGCTTATCCCAGAATAGACTGGTAGATGAGGCTCTTTTAAATCATTTGGAACTACTTCCCAACGAATTTTATATGATAATGGGGAAGGCTCCCGCTCTTCTCCTGCAGGAATTATTAACTCATCAACTAGGTAAGGGGAATCACCCATACTAACCTTATGGAACTCGTGATGAGGGATAGAGAGTTCTTCTGCTTTAAGTTGCAACATATGTTCTATATGATTGTTAGAAGGCTTGTCATTAGTAGCTGCTGCAATATTAAATTGAGAATCCACTTGTCTCTTGAGTCGAATGTTCTCAGCTAATAGGATGTTGATGTCGCTGTTTTTTACAGGCATTTCTGGATTATTGAATGGATGCTTGAGGCCCTTTGACGGATAATCCATGAAAATAGGAATTGCCAAAGGAAAAAAGCTGCAATAACTTCCAAATGAAGTCAAATTTGAGCAATCTGAGAGTGCAAAACAAATTCGAACGGGTAAACTGATTCGCCAATGGATAAATGGCTCCGAGGCGGTTCCGAAAGCTATTATAGGCTGAAAACGGACAAGCGGATCAAAAGTTATAGCAGTTTTAAGATTGTGTCATTCTTGGCAAAATCCCACATCTTCATCGCAACTGCTGTTCATCAACCACTCAAGATCTGAAGGTCGCATGTTTTGTTCGAACCAAAAATGTTCCATGTCCACACTTGCTCAAGCTGGGGAAAGAAGGAGAAAACTGTTGGGTGGTTGGTTACTTTGAGCTACGAGTGAAGGAGTGAGAGAGGGAGAAAAGAGATGGCGGAGGTCTCTTGAAAAGAGATAGCAGAGGTCTCCTGACGGGAGATGAATAGGTCTCCGCGGTCTCGAAAACTGGAGACCGCTCAAGTCACAGATTGTGGTCTGGAAACTCCCTCCAAGTCCTCCAACTGGTACCCCTACCCCTCTATTTATAGGCGCGAGAGCCTGCCCGAACGGGCAGTTCTAAAAGTAACAGGCTACCCGGATCTGCTGAGATCGTTCTGAGACCGCGGAGATCGTTTGGACCTGCTGAGATCGTCTGGACCTGCTGAGATTGTCTGGACCTGCTGAGATCGTCTGGGCCTGCTGAGATCGTTCTGATATCGTTTTGAGATCGTCTGGACCTACATCACCAGAAAAGAGAGAAATCGCCTAAAAGGGACTGCCCGGGATCGAGGCTTCCCGGGGCGAGGTCGCCCGGGGGGAGACCTCCCAAGGGCGAGTTCGCCAAGGGGCGACCTCCCAAGGGCGAGGTCACCAACGGGCGACCTCCCAAGAGGCGAGGTCGCCAAGAGGCGACTTCCAAATGGTGAGATCTGTTGGATCTTGAGGCGCCCTTAGGGGGGGGGGGGGTGAATAAGGGTTTTAAAAAACTTTAAACTTTAATAGAAAACTTTTGATATTTTGATGGAAGTAAGTTAAATCAAAAGTAAAGAGATAATGAAATAAGAAATGAGATCAATTTTTCTAAACAAGAAAAGACATGATTATCATTTATAAAATTGATTACAAAATCTGATTTCAATGACGCTAGAAATCGAAGCGAATAATATGAAAACCCTTTTTTGTTTTCTATACCGACTCGTATCCCCACGAACTGGTTGGCTTTAGCCTATCTCTCCCCAGATACGACCTCAATCCGCTCTAGCCAATCTATCACCAGAAAGGCCTCGAGCACCCCCTAGATCTACTCCCTAGACCCAGTCGTCGTATGATGAATTCCTCCCTAAGTCCTACCTAGACCTAGTCGCCGTGTGGCGAATTCCCCCTATTCCCCGCAAGGCCCTAGTCTCCATGTGGCGAGTTCCTCTACCGATTACAAAGATGAAATAAAGGAGAAATACAAAATATAAATGTAAAACTCCCTATGAGGTAATCTGAAGGAGACGCCGAAGAATCGCTGAAGATCGTTGAAGTCCAAGCTTGCGTTCTTCGCGTTGAGTTAGCGTGTTGATCCAAGCCTCCTTTGATTCCTCCTTTTGAAATATGAGCGGGAGATGTGTTGATCTGAAATACGGCCCTCACAAAGTTTCTGAAGTGCTGGAATAGGGCTCTTGGCAATTAGTTTTTGGAGACATCAAAATCATCCAATTTATAGAATTTGAGCTAACACCGGTGTTAAGTGCTAATGTCGGGCGTTGACCATTTATGGCAACATTTTGATGGCTCGGATCTTCAAAAGAGGAAGGAGATTCTGTACTTTAGGAAATGTTCTATTTTAGGCAATACTAACGTCGGCGTTAAGGCTAACACGGGGCGTTTGGCAAAACATTCCTAAAGTTCCTCCTGTAATCATGGCTCCTTTCTCCTTGCCAAATTCGTCGATCGGATATCCCCTGGCGTTAAGAGTGTTGGATCGGTAGGCGCCCTTAGAGGGGGGGGGGGTGAATAAGGGTTTTAAAAAACTTATATTATATTTTGAAATACTTGCTTATGATAAGAGATCAAAATAGTGATTTTGTTTAAAGATCTAAATTGTTTATAATAAAGGAGAGGATAATAAACAATTTAGAGAAATTAAGAACAAATCAATTCTATTACACAAAGAGAGACTTGATTATTATTAATAAAATTGATTACAAAATTTTGATTTCAATGACGCTAGAAATCAAAGCGAAATATGAAAAACACTTTTTGTTTTCTATACCAACTCATATCCCCACAAACCGGTTGGCTTTAGCCGATCCTTCCCCGGATACGACCTCAAGCCGCTCTAGCCAACCCTTCCCCGGATATGGCCTCGAGCACCCCCTAGACCTACACCCGAGACCTAGTCGCCAACACGAGGCAAATTTCTGCCCTAAGTCCTACCCAGACCTATTCGCCAACACGAGGCGAATTCTCTAACAGTTACAAAGGATATGAAATAAAATAACAACAACAATATTTAAAACTCCCTTTAAGAAACTTCTGAAGTCAGAGATGAACGATCGTTGTAGAATAAGTGAGGTTGAAGCGATCCCTCTTTGGATGTAGCGTGATGAAGTCCTCCTTCAGAAACTCTCTAAGCGTTTGGTGGGAGATCAACTCTCGGTCATATAAGGCTTTGGAAATCTGGCACAAGACCTCTTCCAGGAATCAGCCAAGCCAACGAGAAGAGAAGGGTCCAATATATAGACTTAGCGCTAGTGGTACCACCGACGTTATCCCATTTTAGGACATATTCTGCGCGGCAGAATCTTCAATCCAAGGAAACAATTCTCTCTTGCCTTTTGTACTCCGCGCTACCGCCTACGCTATCGGATACCGCCAGGCGCTATCTCCTTCTATATATGTTAACGCCAGCCTGAATCTCAGCGGTTTCCCCTTCCAGCAGTTTCGTCTCAGTGGTTTCGTCTCAGCGGTTTCGTCTCAGCGGTTTGGTTTCTTCTCAGCGGCTCGGTTTCTTCTCAGCGGTTCCTTAGCGCTAGCACCAGGCGCTAGGTGATACCGCAGGCTCTAGAAGGAGTGTTGGATTTGAAGGCTCAAATTTGGGGGCAACCTTCTTATGTAATCCTTGAGTCATATGGACTTTGTTTTCCTGCACACTTAAACACACAAGATCAAATACACATAGGATTTATTATTCTCAAACCTAGGAGATGTAGAAGACCATGTTCCAACAAACTCCCCCTTTTGATAATAACAAATCCATTAATGATAAATCAGAGCATTAATATATATAAGCATGATGAAACTTACTTGTGTGTGTGTGAGAGTGATGACTTAGGATAATTATCGATTTTAGCATTTAGAATTGCTCCCCCTAAATACATGCTCCCCTAAGTGAATGCTCCCCTAATATGTAAGCTATCATCTTAATTAAGCATGTTAGTTTTCTATTTGGATAGAGGATTATATTTATCATGTTAGTTCTCCCCCTTTTGTTATTAGCAAAAGTGGGTAAGGATACACCACTTAAAAGTTGATAAAAAGATAAAGGCATGATCGATCTTGTAGAGAGAAGGAAAAGATAAGGAGTTTTAGAATAATTTTTATAAAAATAGATCAGAGTTTTTAGCTTAAAGATGAACAATCTAACATTTGTCAAGTACTCAATATTATCATGTTAGTTTTTCCTTTTTATATAAGAGTTTTAAGCATAAAAAATGTAATGATTTCCAAGTAACTAAACTACCCAGACAATATGTCTACACCCTAGCCCCGTACTAAGTGACGGATGGGCATGAGGAGCTGCATACATGCCGTAGGTTGGGGTGTTAGTCCCATATGCAAACACTAGAAAAACTCAACCCATCACTCTATCCCCCCAGTGCCTCGCAAGGCCCCACTAGAACCCTCCCAGGTTAAGGACAAGACATGACTTAGAGGTTAGGTTATCTAATGTCTACAACCCTACGCCCCCGCTATGGTGAGATATGTAATCATGGATAATAATTATTGGAAGCATTTAAGCGTTTTAAATCAAATTATAATTTCATAGCCAATGAGTTTTAATATTTGAATTTTAAAGAAAAGTTCACATAGCTAATCCATTAATAAATCAGAGTTTTAGTATTACAATATTTTCATAGAAATAAATCAGAGTTTTTAGCATAAAAAATATTCTTGTTTAAAGCAACCAATATAAAGTTTACCAAGCAAGTCTACCACTTGTTGAAAGAAAGGAATGTTAAGATTTAAGTTAGGATGCACACAAAATAAAAGATTTTAAATAAGCATGAAAGTGCAAGGTAAAACAATTATATGGTTATGATGCGGAAGACTAATCGAAATAAAAGAAACATCTTATTGTAATCAATGATGATCCATAAAAAGATATTTGAGTTAAGTTTCATAAAGAAGATGTTTTTGTAAATCATTGTTCAATTAAAATCTTTAAGTCTAACAATAAAGTAACCAAGCATGAAATAATGTTATCAACAAGAGATTACTACAATGTTATTTTAATTCACAAATTGAAAACATACCAAACATTGTAGAAAGCATGCTAGGTTATCTAGTACATTTCATAAATAAAGAGTAGTATAGAATTAGCATTAGGATCCAATACTCATGAGAAGAAGTGTTATGGAAGATAATGATGTGCACATAAGTGTATTTTTGAATAGAGTAAACAAATGTTGTAATCAAAAATACAAGAGATATGTAAAGTAAAGAGAACAATAAACCACAAATAATTTTACTTCCACAAACTTTAATGCACAAAAAAAATGTACAACTACCAAGGTGCTTTGCACACACAATGCTCATTAAGACTTATCAGGGTGCAAAGTAGTGCTTGTGGGATCACATATTTTATTTTAATATTGAAACTAGTGATCCGGTGTACTTAAGAGTAAGTGGTTTTTATTTGAAAAGAAAGATTTGATTTGCACAAGATACTTTACTATTCTTTCCAAGGTGCTCAACCTCACAACGCTTATTAAGACTTATCAGGAGGTTCAAGTAGTGCTTGGTAGAGTTATCTTTGTCACTTAATTTTATGATTTTTGTTTTGTACAAAGTTCTCCGAATACACTTGTTTTGCAAACCAAAATAAAGTATGAAAACATAACCACTTTTCTTAACTTTTAAAAGTGCAAATAAAGGTAGTGTAGGTAAGATACTTATGCAATTTTAATTCATTGTACTAATACAAAACATACACAAGCATTCTTAGATTAAACACATATGTAGACAATGCCAAAGTGAGTGAATAAATATCATTATAAAACATAAAACATTTACTCATACTTAGAGGCATGCTAAACTTAGTTCTATACAACTCTTACAATATAATTGATGCACATATTAATAGATATATCAAAGCATGATGAAAACAATGTTCAAAGTAGTTTGAAAAAATAAATTGCAACATTATAGAAGTTCTAAATGATGGGTTAAATCATGCTTGATTTTCAATAAAGTCCATACAGTATTTTTGATATTTTGAAGAATAATTTTGATTTAAAGTTTGAACTCATAAGATTGATCTTGGACTTCCCGAGGACTACCTTGTGAGGGGTTCACCCGGTACTAGGAGATGTGATGGGATGATATCCCAAATCCCCCTTTTGCAAGATACATGTAAGTAGAAAATGTAAGTTCAAAAAATACTTGTTCATATTTTTTTTTGTATTTTTGTATTTGATTTTTGCATATAGAAATCAAACAAATAACCAAAGATTTTTTTTTTGTAATTTGGTTTTTGTAATTTTGTATTTTAATTTTTCAAAAATCAATTATAGGCATAAATGCAAAAATGAGTAGTACATATAAAATAATATATTTTTAGTGATTTTTCAGAATTTTAAAATTACAGAAAATTGGACACTTGAGCTAGCGTCGACGTTAAGTCCTAGCGCCTGCGTTAGCTCACAGAGAGTGCTTATTTTAATCATATAGCCTAGATTTTCTTCGATTTTGCTTCCAATTTTTCTTAATTATGTTTGTGCAATGTAAGACCTGTCTAATGAAGTGAAAAGACAAGAAGAAATCGCAAAAAGTTGCGGAAGTTAAAATTTTAGTACATTGGTTTCACATTCATTAAAGTTCCATATTTATTAAACCTTAATTCTTGTATTTTGCACAACCATTTAAGCTTAATTATTATTGAATATGCAAACAAAGAAGATATGATTAATGTTATGCCAAAGTTTGATAGTGTTTCAACTTACAGACCTAGAATGAAGTGAAGATTCTATTTGATTTGATTTTGTTGATATCACGATGATTCTAGGGTCCAAACTTGACATAAATTACAATACGTACATAATACACCAACCATGGTAAACAATTATAATGTTAATTGTTATCATATAATTCATATACATGTGATAGAGATAATTGTTTTTAGATGATTTTTTATATGAATTATGATATACGATTTTTAGAGAATTTTATCAAAGGACATCAATAGATCATTGTGGTGCGAGTGGCATTTGTATTTAAGACAATTAATCTTTCAATATGTCTTTTGTGATTTTCTTTATAATTTAGATAAATATCTCATAACAAATTTAGAGTTTGATTCATATGGATAATATAAGATATTTAGAAGCAATGAATATAAGAATAAAAGATAGGTCATCAAAATAAAATATGATTTTGAATTTTGATCAATTTGATTTATAAGATCATATTTCCTATAATATATAAGATGACTATAACATGATAGCTTAAAAAGAAAACAAAAAGAAAAAATAGAAAAGACATTAAAGCACATCATGAAGTAGAAATTTATATATTTCAATTTGAAAATATTTTACTTCATCCATTTGGATGATACTAGTAGATGAGAGATTTGGGTATCCAAAGAGGACCGGGTGTGACGGTTCCTTTGGGTACCCAAATAAATCGTGTTTGCTTTTGGGGAGATATGATTGAATGGGCTTTTTTGATTTGAGTTTGCGTTTCATTTTTAGCTTTGGGTCTCCATTCAAATCTTGGTTTAACATTATTTTTAGTTTTCAAATTTCCATAATCATTTACTTGAATATTTTGATCAAAAAGATTTTTGAAATTATACTTTGAAGGAAATTTGTTTGCATTTAATTTTAGGTTGGGAGAAACATGATTTTGTAAATTATGGTGATTTTGATTTACAAATCCTTTATGTTCCTTACTCCCATTTTTAAACTTAGGTAAGATGTTCATATTCATATTCAACTTGTTTTTAGATATAGTTTGATATTGTGAATTTGAATTTACAATTTTCATAAGCAAGTTGATTTTTGATTTTAATTCATCATTTTTGATTTTTAAATTATGTCTAGCTTTATTATAAACTATTGTGCTATTTTTAAGAGTGGACACAATAGAGTCAATATGATTTTGATAGTTATTTCTATATTCATCAAATGTTTCATTCATCTCTTGAATTTCAATTTTATAGTCTTCACACTTAGCACAATCATTTTTCAAAGATGAATTTTCTAAACATAATCTTTCATTTTGTTCTTTTATAAAGAGAAGTTCCTTTTCAAGTTCCTTGCATTTTCTTTAATATTTTTACAATCAAAACAAGGTTTTGTATTTTCAATTGAGGTGACATGAGTAAAGCTAGATAAATCAGATTTTGATTCTACTTTAACTTTTGCTTTTAAAATTTTATTTTCTAAGCGCAATTTGCAATTTGCAATTTTTAATTTCTTAATTTTGTGCTTTGTAATTTGTAGCAATTGTAAAGTAGAAATAAAATTGCAAACAATAAGATGATTTGATTTCCTTACAGTGCTTTTGGATGTTGTGAGATTTGAGCATGAATTTTCTTTGTTGTCTTCATCTATTTGGCATTCCTCTTCCAAAGATGGGATTTCTTCTTTTCCATTTGATGTGCAATCTTGTATGTTCTCCACTTCTTGCATTTGTTCCATACCTGTAGATGGAGAATCATACATTTCTTCAAAAAATTTCCATATTTTGTATGCACTAGAAAAACAATATATTAATTTTGAAATTTCGTGAGATAAAGCACAGAAAATACTATTTAAAGCTTTTGCATTTAGATGCCGTTCATGTTTATTTGATTCATCCGCTGGTCTAACTATTGCTATATCCCATGCATTGATATCTAGATTTTTAATAAACTTTTCCATTAACATTTTCCACCCTTTATAATTTCTCCCTTCGAATAAAGGTGGTTTAAGAGATTTTTCTTCTTCATAAAAATTTACCCCACTAATATAAGCGAGATCATGAGACGCCATTATTCCTGATTGTTAAGCCGATTGGAATAAAACCTAGCTCTGATACCACTTGTTGGATCGGTAGGCGCCCTTAGAGGGGGGCGGGGGTGAATAAGGGTTTTAAAAACTTATATTATATTTTGAAATACTTGCTTATGATAAGAGATCAAAATAGTGATTTTATTTAAAGATCTAAATTGTTTTATAATAAAGGAGAGGATAATAAACAATTTAGAGAAATGAAGAACAAATCAATTTTATTACACAAAGAGAGACATGATTATTATTAATAAAATAGATTACAAAATTTTGATTTCAATGACGCTAGAAATCAAAGCGAAATATGAAAAACTCTTTTTGTTTTCTATACTGACTCGTATCCCCACGAACTGGTTGGCTTTAGCCGATCCTTCCCCGGATACGGCCTCAAGCCGCTCTAGCCAACCCTTCCCCGGATATGGCCTCGAGCACCCCCTACACCTACACCCGAGACCTAGTCGCCAACACGAGGCAAATTTCTGCCCGAAGTCCTACCCAGACCTAGTCGCCAACATGAGGCGAATTCTCTAACGGTTACAAAGGATATGAAATAAAATAACAACAACAATATTTAAAACTCCATTTAAGAAACTTCTAAAGTTGGAGATGAACGATCGATGTAGAATAAGTGAGGTTGAAGCGATCCCTCTTTGGATGTAGAGTGATGAAGTCCTCCTTTAGAAACTCTCTAAGCGTTTGGTGGGCGATCAAATCTCGGTTATATAAGGCTTTGGAATTCTGGCACAAGACCTCTTCCAGGAATCAGCCAAGCCAACGAGAAGAGAAGGGTCCAATATATAGACTTAGCGCTAGCGCCTGCGCTAGTGGTACCGCCGGCGCTATCCCATTTTAGGACATATTCTGCGCGGCAGAATCTTCAATCCAAGGAAAGAATTCTCTCTTGCCTTCTGTTCTCTGTGCTACCGCCTGCGCTATCGGATACCGCCAGGCGTTATATCCTTCTATATATGTTAACGCCAGCCTGCATCTCAGCGGTTTTCCCTCCCAGCAGTTTCATCTCAGCGGTTCCGTCTCAGCGGTTTGGTTTCATCTCAGTGGTTCGGTTTCTTCTCAGCGGTCCTTAGTGCTAGAGCCAGGCGCTAGGTGATACCGCCGGCGCTAGAAGGAGTGTTGGATTTGAAGGCTCAAATTTGTGGGCAACCTTCTTATGTAATCCTTGAGTCATATGGACTTTGTTTTCCTGCACACTTAAACACAAGATCAAATACACATAGAATTTGTTATTCTCAAACCTAGGAGATGCGGAAGACCATGTTCCAACAAAGGGCTAACGCGTGGCATTGAGTTTCATTCTCCCGTCATTTCATTGAACGACATCTTCGTCGAATAACATCTTCATCGAACGGACATCTTATTTCGTCGAACGGAATTTTCGTCGAACGACATCTATTTTCGTCGAACAAAATTTTCGTCGAGCTCAAATTCGTCGAACGCTGGCGTGCGGCGTTAAGCCCTAATGCCTGGCGTTGAGTTTCTTTCTTTAATCATTTCATCGAACTGACTTCTTATTTCATCGAGCGCATCTTTGTGGGAACAGAAGTTAACGACCGCGTTAAGAGTTAATGCCGTGCGTTAAGAAATTCTTCGTCGACCGCCATTTCATCGAACGGCTCCACATTTCTTCGAACGCCATTTTATTCTCAGCGGTTGTTAACGCGGGGCATTAATAGCTAACGACAACGTTAGCTGTCTTCCTTTCTTTTCAGCATGAGAACAAGTCCAGACCAATAGCAGCATCCTAGTGTCATATTTGTTCAAACCTGCATGCTAAAAACATAATGGAAAACAAGATCAAATACAAGTAGGATTTGTTATTCTCAATTCAAAGGGATGCGGAAAACCATGTTCCAACAATCTCCCCCTTTTGATAATAACAAATCCAAATAGATATAAATCAGATTCATAGATAAAAAATTTGTGTTTTTATAAAGATATATGACACTAAGAAATTATAAGATAATGATAGGAATTATAGATCATTTAAAAGTGCTCCCCCTACAAAAATGCTCCCCCTTTGTGTATGCACCCATAGACTAGATTTATGTTCCCCCTTAATTTAGTGAATCCTACTCCATTAATCATTACGATTTATCATTTTATTCTCCCCCTTTGTTATTAGCAAAAGAGGGTGGAGTGAAACAAAACTAGAATAAAGAAGATAAAAGTTGGGACATAACTAAGAGAGGATTAAGAGTTTTGTGTAAGCAAAAAGTAAGTCATGATCGAGCGAAAGGAGAGAGTAGCACAGCGGAAAAACAATATATATGATAGGCATGAAAGAACAATATTCAAAGATTATACCATAGGAATGTAATCACTTGCATTGCAAATTAATTTTTAAAGAAGAATATTACTTGTTTGTACCACTTGTAAAAAGAGATGCAATATTGTTTGACAAGCACAAGTGAAAGACAAATCCTTAGAAATAAGCATGAGAACCCATGGTAAACGAAGTACATGACCAAAAGAAATGCGGAAAAATAAAAAATAAAACAAATAAGAGTAGTATTTTTGTTATAGTTTAACCATTTCAACAAAATGTCCAGACTCTTCACATTTGAGCATTTAACTTTGAAAATTTTCATAACTAATAGGCAAGCATGAGTTAACATATTCAAAAAGATAATAACTACAATGTACCCAATTCGTATTTCAAGTAAAGAAAACATTGTAGAAATCATGCATTGCAATCTAGTGTTTTTACTTAAGTTTTTAGAGAATTATGTAATGTTTGCATTAGGATCCAATTCTCATGAGTAGAAACTTTATGAAAAACAATGATGTGTGCATAAGGTGTTTTGATAAAAGTATACAAGTGAAATAATCAAAACACGTGACACATATAATGAAATAGTGACAACAACATTAAGATTGTAATCATATAATTACTTTCACATATCACATCTAGAATAAAATTCAAAGCACATAACATACGTACAACTACCAAGGTGCTTCGCCCACACAATGCTCATTAAGACTTATCAGGGAGCGGAGTATTGCTTGGGGGATCACATAAGCAGTTTTATTGATTTTTTATTTTTAGTGATCCGGTGTACAAATAGAAGTGATAAAAGATGAATGTGTTTGCACAAGACACTTTACAATTCTTTCCAAGGTTCTCAACCTCATAATGCTCATTAAGACTTATCAGGAGGGTGAGTAGTGCTTGGTGGAGTTATCTTTGTCTTTTTATTTCAAATTTTTATTTTGGGCCAAAATTCTCCGAATTCACTTGTTGTTGCAAACATTTATATTATTGGAATAACACTTCAATATTGTGCATGAAATTTATTTTTGAAAGACGATGTAGGTCATTTAGACATACAACTTAATATGTTAAAACTATTACACTACACAATCATGCAAGACTAAGATTATGAGCACATGTAGATTACCAAAATAATGAGTGTATAATTCATTGATTAACATAAAGCATTACTCATACTTAGAGGCATGCTAAGCAATAGTACACAATTATCCATAGACTATTTCATTGCACATAATCAGATTAAGTTCAAGGCATGAAGATAAAACAATGTTTAGGAAATTTGAAATTAGAATTAGACATTGAAGCAAATCCTTGTGAGCATGCCAAAATCAATTTTGACCATTGGAAACGAAATAACACAAATGTATGCTCTTGTGAAGTTTTATAGTCAAACCATAATTTTGTAAAGAGTTAAAGCAAAAAAAATAACAAAAACATATTTTTGGTCATTTTGAATTATTTGAATTTTTTTTGTATTTTGAAATAAAACAACCAAATTAATAACACAATAATTTCAAATATGAGAAAATAAACAGAGAAAAGTCATTATAAAAATATTAGAAATATTTTGAAAAAATCAGAAATTCCATTTGGCCAAAATAGCTAACGCATGTGTTAACTAGTTAACGCCGAAACAGTACTCGTTTTTTGAGATTTTTTGAAAACTTTTCTTTTGGCATAGATAGTTAATATATAGACCTTCTTAGGGTAGAAGTTTCAGAGACGTTGAAAATGGTTAGAAGGCTATTCAAGCATGTTTTTATTTGTTCATTGGTTTTTATATTTTTATGTGGTTTCATATATTTGTGTTTTACAATATCATTAGAGCTCAAAAATGATAAAATATGCAAAACACAAAATAAGCATGTTCGATCATAAACAAGAATGCATGAATAATATAATCATAAAGAGTGCATGCAAAATATATGAAATAGGAAAGTCCTAGATTATAATACCCAAACTGTATGCCTACACACTAGCCCCATACTAAGTGACAGATGGGCATGAGGAGCTGCACACATGTCGTAGGTTGGGGTGTTAATCCCATATGCAAACACTAGGCAAAAAAAACTCACCCTAGCACTCTTTCCCCCCCAGTGCCTCGCAAGGCCCCACTGGAACCCTCCCCGGTTAAGGACAAGACATGACTTAGAGATTAGGTTATCTAATGTCTATAACCCTACGCCCTCGCTATTGTGAGACACATAATGTGGATGAATGATCATGGACTTCCTAAGCATTTTGTTCTATGGAAACAAAACTATGGCTTTTATGCGCGATTAGCAACATAGTTATTATGAGTTTTAACTTTCAATTGTTCTTCTTTAAGATTGATTCATTACGGCAATAATAATATATCTAGCATGGATGATAATATTTATTAGTTGATAATGCTATATATGATGAGTTTGAATGTATTGTTACGCCATAAGGTTAATTGATATAATGTTGCATGTATTCAACAATAAAGATTCAAATTTTAGACATAGAATGAAGTGATGATTCTAGTTAATTTATTATTTTAGATATAAAGATGATTCTATGATCTTCATTTAAATGAGATACATGCACAACATAATTGATTTTGCCAAAAGAATTCTCCCACTTATTTTTGTTTTATATTTTTGTATTTGATTTTTGCATATATAAATAGAAATCAAACAAATAACCAAAGAATAGAAGAAAATAAAATATTTTGTGTAATTTGGTTTTTGTAATTTTGTATTTTAATTTTTCAAAAAATCAATTATAGGCAGAAATGCAAAAAATGAGTAGTACATATAAAATAATATATTTTTAATGCTTTTTCAGAATTTTAAAATTACAGAAAATCGGACACTTGAGATAACGCCGACGTTAGGTCCTAGCGCCTGCGTTAGCTCAGAGAGAGTGCATATTTTAATCATATAGCCTAGATTTTCTTCAATTTTGCTTCCAATTTTTCTTAATTATGTTTGTGCAATGTAAGGTGAAAGTGCACACTTAACCTCACTAGAATTCTCTAGAGGGGGGTGAATAGAGATTAAAAATACTTTGTGCAATTATATATATATATATATATATGTGTAATAATCACAGATTTAAGCTTCCCACACACCAACAAGAATTAAGCAAGTAAAAAAGAAAAGTAACAAGAAGAAAATCACAGCACAACACAAGAAAATATAGTGGTTCCCCAAACTTTGGGTAGTCCACTCTTCTACCCCCTTGGTAGGAATTCACTAACTTGCACTAAGTCTTTTGATAAGGAGACTCTTAGAACCAGACTGAGTCTTTTGATAAGGAGACTCTTAGAACCAAACTGAGTCTTTTGGAAAGGAGACTGTTGGGAAAATGATTTCTCTTAACCCCTTGAATTAAGTTGAATATGAATTCTAAGAAAGAAAAACAAGGTTAAGTAAATATGCGTCGAATAGTATTCGACGCAACGTCGAAACATAGTCGACGTTTCCTTCAGATTGAGTCGAAGTAACTCTAGGAAGATTTCGACGTATGTGTTGTCGGCGCTACTCTAATTTCTAGTCGACGCATATGGAGAAGTCGACGCACCTTAATCGACGCACCTTCCTTATTCTCCTCTCGACGTCCAGCCAGGATGAATTCGATGCTTACGTCGAATAGGAATCGACGCACGTCGATTTATATGACAGATTTAAATATGCGCCAGATTTCTTTCCTTCTTTCAGTAGATCTGATTTGTATAGAATAAGTATCAATATTTTATAGCCATTCTGAATCATTCTTTCCTTATATCTGATTCTTGGCTAATTTGATTAAACTTATTTGGACAATATTTGAAATCATAATTTATTCTTTCCTTCTACAGAAATGAACATTATGGAAACATCTTTTCTTTCTATTCTCTCTAACTGCTAATTGATTATCCTCCTATAGTATTATTTTGAATTAACAGAGCTATAAATAAAGAGGAGGTCGGTAGAAAATGAGGAGAGTGATCCACCACACACATTTGAAATAGAGGAAAAGCTCCCAAGAGAAAAGAGAGAAATTGAGAAAAAGCTCTGCAGCAACATTCAAGCACTTCTTCTTCTTCTTCTTCTGAAGTCATACTGCTGCAGAATCTGATAGCTCTCACAAAGAGAGAAAGGCTGCAAATCTTCTTCTCTCTATAGAAGAAAGATTCAATTCACTTCTTGTGCTTCCAATCTTCTTGCTAGGAAGAAGATTCTTTCTTGTTTTTATTTCTTCTCCTTTCTTTCTTACTCACTTAAACATTGTAAAAGAGTTTTTAGAATCTCTCTCCAAAAAATTCAGTGTACTGGTTCTAAGAGTCTCCTTGTCAAAAGACTCAGTTGGTTCTAAGAGTCTCCTTGTCAAAAGACTCAGGGTGGTTCTAAGAGTCTCCTTATCAAAAGACTCAGTGCAAGATAGTGAATTCCTACCAAGGGGGTAGAAGAGTGGACTACCCAAAGTTTGGGGAACCACTATATTTTCTTGTGTTGTGCTGTGATTTATTTTCTTGCATTTACTTTATTTTCTTGCTTAATTCTTGTTGGTGTGTGGGAAGCTCTAATCTGTGATCATACACATATATATATATTAACTTTGCACAAAATAATTTTTAAATCTCTATTCAACCCCCCTCTAGAGAATTCTAGTGAGGTTAATTGTGCACTTTCAATTGGTATCAGAGCCAGGTTGATCTAAAAAGGATAACTCCTTGATCAAAAAGATTCTACCTCTCATATATATATATTTTTCAAAACTATTTTTTTTCATGGCACAAATCAAGGATATATTGTGCAAGACCAATGCTCTGGATGCTGAATGAAGGAAGCATGGTTATGTGCACATAAATCAAAATGGATTCTTGAGTCTGCCCTCTCTGATGTCTTTGGCTTTGATTTGAGGGCATGATTCCGCAACAAACGTGACGGTATAGGGGGCCACTATTTCAGTGGTAATCTGTGAGCAGCCACTTTGTGCATCTATTGTCAAAGGTTCGGTCTTTCTCCTCTGAGAGTAGCCACTTTGGGCATAGGGCCAAAGGTTACGTCTGTTTCCAATCTTCCCCCGCCCATACCCCCAATGATTGGGGACTATATGGGTTCTGTTGTTGTTGTTGTTGTTGTTGGCACAAATCAAGGATTATGCTTCCACCAGACCACCAATGTGCAATCTTGAAAAGTTTGCAGTTTGGAAAACAAGAATCAGAATTTATATGAATTCCATTGATGCTGACTTGTTCAATATTACTGTGATAGGTCCCCCAAAGCCTTATAGAAAGGATGCAAGTGGCAATGTCACACAAACACTTGTTCCAAGATCTGAATGGACAGAAGATGAGAAGAAGGCAAGAACACATGATCTAAAGGCCATGAACATACTTGTCTCAACTCTCTCAGATGACATCTTTCAAAGGGTTGTTGACTGTGAATCATCCAAAGAAATATGGGATGCTCTCACAAAGATGGTGGAAGGAAGTGTTGATGAAAAGAAAGATAAGAAGGCCCTATTGATCTCTCAATCTGAGAATTTCCAAAAGAAGGATGAAGAAAGCATCTCTGAAATGTATGACAGATTCAGTCTGATCATCAGTCAACTAAGAGACTTGGATAGAGAAATCTATCTCATAGAAATCAATGACAAATTGCTGATGAGTCTCCCAAGCTCATGGGACTCAAGAATATGGGCAATAAGAGACACAAGAGGTCAAAAGGAAATTTCAACAGATGCTCTCTTAGGAAAACTCAGATCCTATGAGCAATTGCTGAAAACTAGAGAAGAGAAGGAAAGAAGAGAAAACACTCCAATTTCCTCAAAAGGCAGGAACATTGCTCTAAAGGCAACAGAAGAAGGAACTCCTGTCACTGAAGAAGAACTATTCAGTTTCTTGGCCAGAAGATTTAAGAAATGGGTCAAGACAGATGGATCAAAAAGGAGGGAGTCAAAATCAAGGTATGACAAAACCCCCACTAAAGAAATTATTTGCTATTCTTGCAGGAAACCTGGACATATTGCCCCAGAATGTCCAGAGAATGCTGAAACAAAGAAAGATCTGAAAAAGAAAGATCTCAAGAAAAAGGGAAAGAAGAAAGAAAGAGGTTTTATTGCAGAAGCCTGGAGTGAAACAGACTCTGAGGACAGTTCATCCTCTAAGAGTGACAATGAAGAATCTAGGCAAGATGACCTATGCTTGATGGCCTTTGAAGGCCCCAAGAATGATGATGGTGCTAAATCTTGGAGTGAGACAGGATCAGAAGAAAGCATATCTTCTGGAGATGAAAAAGAAAATAGCCTTATCCTCATAGAGGAATCTGAGGATAAGGATGAGGTAAGTATCTTTGATGAAATAGATTTTCAAAGTGATAATTTCAGAAATGATTTTTTGGGAATGTGTCTAGATCAATTAAAAGCTAAACAAGAAATCAAAGACCTACAAGAACAAATTCATATGGTTAAAAACCAAAGAAATAAAAAGGATATAAGCTCAATAGATCATGTATTAAGGGCTAACATAAGAGAGAAGGAAATAGAAAGGGCTAAAATAGAAAATCAGCTCCTGAAGGATAAGGTTTCTCAGGCAAAGGCCTTTGAAGATTCAATAAAAATGAGAAGCCAAACTCTTAAAGAAATCACTGAAAAACAAACAATAAGACACAAAAATCTTGGGCTAGGGGCTGATCCATCAATCAGCCTAACTCCATCCAACAAGCCTGCTTGGATGAGCCCTGTAAAATTCACTCAACCAATCAAATCAGCAAACCAAGAAAAAGAATCACAACATAGGAAAGAACACCTCTTCAAGGAAATAAAGGAATTTGATGAAACATCATATTATTCATCTGATGACTCACAAACTTCATCTGAAGAGACAACTAAACCAAAAGAAACAACATACAAAGGAGTAAGAACAGAAAAAGGCAAAATAAAAATTTATGAAGACACAGTTGCGTCGACTTCATATCGACACATGAATGATTGTGCGTCGACTTCTACTCAACCTCTCAGATGCCTCGACCTCCACTCAACGCTTGAATAAAGATACGTCGACATTAAATCGACGCAACTTCCTTCATGCGTCGATACCAGATCAACGCAATCTGTGGAATGCGCCGAATATAAATCGACGCAACTATCAACATACGTCGAATAGATATCGACGCATAAAATCTCAGAGCAACATGAATACCTATACTCCAAAAATCTTCCATACTAATCCCCATTCAGGACCCATTCATCCTGATCATAATTTCTATCCTAATCAACATTCTAACCAAAATTTTCACCCAAGACTTGGTGACCAAACTTCCAATCCTAATGATACCTTCTATCCTAATCAACACTGGTATCCTAGTCAACACTTCTATTCCTCTTTAAACTCAAACTCTCACAAAAGTAAGATACTCAAGTGTTACATATGCAACAAAAATGGCCACCTTGCCAAAAAATGTTGGTATAATCAATCAAATTGGTATTAAGACCCAGTCCTAGGCTAACTTAGAAACCTTTGGGATTAGGAAGAGATAAGAAGAAATAAACACCTAGAACTTTTCAGGAAAATTAAAAGTCACGTCAACTTCCAATCGACGCACCATCGATAACTCGGATAATAAGTACAATCGACGCATGCGTCGACTACTATCGACTACTATCGACGCATACGTTGATAAGAAACCCTTGCATCCCAGAACAGACTAAATCGACGCTCACTTCGAATTCCACTCGACGTAACGTCGACTTCATAAAAATGAGCGGCAAGACTAAACTATTTTCGGTCATATACACTGAAGTACCGAATAAGCCTCGAGTTGAGTCCTGTTTCGATGCTTCACCTGACTTAAATAGATTCTTCAGTTAGAAACCTTCACGACCTCTGCATCTTTCATCCTTTGTGCTCCTCAGTCCAGCCGCCTCTTCCTCTCTCTCTCTCCAACCTAAAATGGCTCCCAAAACTAACTCTGGCTTCGACATTGACCTGTAATCCTTCCAAGCCGCCGCCGACAACTTTAAGAGCATAATAACTCTGTTCACTAAAGCAGGTCTGGATAAACTCATTTCAACAAGATGCAAGCTTCTGGAGACAGAACTAACAGAGCTCATAGCTCATGTTCAGATAACTGAACAAGGGGAAATTTCAGGCACAATCTATGAGACACCTGTATCAATATCTATAGAACACATAAGGACCACCTTTGATCTTCCATCAGGTATATCCTAATATCATCTTTGTTTAAATGAAATAAGGAAAGAAAATGAGCTTCTAAAAGGAATGACTAAACATGTCTTAATTACTCCCCTATTAGGTGATGAATCCATTGAACTCACACCTGATGAAATCAAGCATTTACTCACCACCATGAAATTCTCAAAAGATAGGCCAATCCATCTGAAAAAGA
Source organism: Dactylorhiza incarnata (assembly GCA_033032865.1). Taxonomy (NCBI): domain Eukaryota; kingdom Viridiplantae; phylum Streptophyta; class Magnoliopsida; order Asparagales; family Orchidaceae; genus Dactylorhiza; species Dactylorhiza incarnata. The sequence continues at coordinate 30,675,423 of JAWHQI010000003.1, read as the reverse complement.
TAGATTTTTCTGATGAGTACAGATTGCTGGCAGATATAGTAGGGAAAGTTCTACTATGCAAAATCTCAGCACATGATGCAGTACCCAAACACCAACTGAACATCATGGGGGTCCTTGTGCTGAAGAAGAAAGTAGACTGGGCCTCATGGCTACTCAAGATAATAGGCTCTAGATATTCTCACAAAGAGAATGCCTACATGAGGATTATGAGTCAAGTACTCTTCCACTCCTTCCCTGACCTCTGTAGGTCAAAAGGAATTCCTATCCCTCCTGGAAAGAGGATGTCCATTGCCCTCTTCTCCAAATGGACCAGGCAAATCCCCAAGCCTGGATCCATTCCTGAAAGGACTCCCACTCCTCCTGACACTCCTGCTCACCCTTCTCCTCCTCCTTCTCCTCAAAGAGACAATTCTTCTCTACCACCATCATCCACTCAAATAGCCTCTACCACCCTCACAACTCCTACTTTACCTACTTCTTCTCAAACACCTACTCAGACAGCAGTATCTCCTTCTATCCCTCCTCCTATTCTCCCATCTTCTTTACCTCCATTATCACCCATACCTCATGTATCAACTCACTTCTCTCCTCCTCCATCACGTCTTCCTCCATCATCACCTCCTCACCTTTCACACCATGAATCATCTGCATCCACTGAGGCTCTCCTCACTCAGTGCATCAAATCAGCAGCTGAAAAATTCCAAGTGATGCTGGATGAGCATTGCTCTCAAATTCATCCCTCCATCCTTCACATGCACACCCAAATAGATGGGGTCAGTGCATCTATGCAAGGCCTAAAGACCTCTCTCTCTTCCTATAGAGTGACAAGGTCTTTCTTAACCTCCCTGGCCAAGAAGGTCAAGAAGGGGGAGAATCTAGGTGAAGAGCAGCTCTCCAATCCTAAATCTCTCTCTCACAAGTCCCCTCCTCCAAAATCTGACAAAATCCTTGGGAATGAGACAGTACCTGAGCTATATAATGATGAACAAACAATAGAGGTACTCAAAATAGCAAGGGATGCTGCAAATGAAATGGCACTACTACAAGGGGAGGGAAGCAGAACAGAAAATAAGGCTGCAAAGGAAGATGGTAAGAAAGTTAAAGAAACTGAATTTCAGGGGGAACTGGAAGCTGTGTTAGCTGAAGAAGGAGCTAAGGATACTATTATAAATGAAGTTGAGACTCAGGGGGAGCAAATGGCTGAGACCCAGGGGGAGCTAGGAGAACTTCCTACAAATGAGAAAGAGAAACTCTCCTCTCCTAAAATAGTGGTATTCAAGAGAAAGAGAAAGACCCCTCCTACCCCTCCTGAGTAATATTTGAAAACAATGCTGATATATTTTTGAGTACTAGTTGGAATGAACATGACATATGTTTATATGATTCTAGAACATTTGATCTCTTCTTCTAAATTTCACTTTTTGATTATTTGATATATTTCTTTTCTAATGCTGTGTTGGATTGATTTTATGCTAATACAATTTCTCTCTAAGTAGGGTTAAGACAAATAGGGGGAGATTGTTGGGAAAATGATTTCTCTTAACCCCTTGAATTAAGTTGAATATGAATTCTAAGAAAGAAAAACAAGGTTAAGTAAATATGCGTCGAATAGTATTCGACGCAACGTCGAAACATAGTCGACGTTTCCTTCAGATTGAGTCGAAGTAACTCTAGGAAGATTTCGACGTATGTGTTGTCGACACTACTCTAATTTCTAGTCAACGCATATGGAGAAGTTGACGCACCTTAATCGACGCACCTTCCTTATTCTCCTCTCGACGTCCAGCCAGGATGAATTCGACGCTTACGTCGAATAGGAATCGACACACGTCGATTTATATGACAGATTTAAATATGCGTCAGATTTCTTTCCTTCTTTCAGTAGATCTAATTTGTATGGAATAAGTATCAATATTTTATAGCCATTCTGAATCATTCTTTCCTTATATCTGATTCTTGGTTAATTTGATTAAACTTATTTGGACAATATTTGAAATCATAATTTATTATTTCCTTCTACAGAAATGAACATTATGGAAACATCTTTTCTTTCAATTCTCTCTAATTGCTAATTGATTATCCTCCTATAGTATTATTTTGAATTAACAGAGCTATAAATAAAGAGGAGGTCGGCAGAAAATGAGGAGAGTGATCCACCACACACATTTGAAACAGAGGAAAAGCTCCCAAGAGAAAAGAGAGAAATTGAGAAAAAGCTCTGCAGCAACATTCAAGCACTTCTTCTTCTTCTGCTTCTGAAGTCATACTCCTGCAAAATCTGATAGCTCTCACAAAGAGAGAAAGGCTGCAAATCTTCTTCTCTCTATAGAAGAAAGATTCAATTCACTTCTTGTGCTTCCAATCTTCTTGCTAGGAAGAAGATTCTTTCTTGTTTTTATTTCTTCTCCTTTCTTTCTTACTCACTTAAACATTGTAAAAGAGTTTTTAGAATCTCTCTCCAAAAAATTCAGTGTACTGGTTCTAAGAGTCTCCTTGTCAAAAGACTCAGTTGGTTCTAAGAGTCTCCTTGTCAAAAGACTCAGGGTGGTTCTAAGAGTCTCCTTATCAAAAGTCTCAGTGCAAGATAGTGAATTCCTACCAAGGGGGTAGAAGAGTGGACTACCCAAAGTTTGGGGAACCACTATATTTTCTTGTGTTGTGCTGTGATTTATTTTCTTGCATTTACTTTATTTTCTTGCTTAATTCTTGTTGATGTGTGGGAAGCTCTAATCTGTGATCATACACATATATATATTAACTTTGCACAAAATAATTTTTAAATCTCTATTCACCCCCCCTCTAGAGAATTCTAGTGAGGTTAATTGTGCACTTTCAGAGACTCTTAGAACCACTACAACTGAATTTTTAGAAGAGAGATTCTAAAAACTCTTTTACACAATTGAAAATAGAATGAGAAGAAGAAGTAGAACAAGTAGAAGAACAGAAGACAATATATGTAAGAAAGAATCTTCTTCCTAGCAAGAAGATTAGAAGCACAAGTATAGTGAATATGATCTCTCTTCTATAGTGAGAAGGAGATTGTAAGCTTTTCTCTCTTTTGTGAGAGCTTTCAGAGTTTGCAGCAGAATGGCTTCAGAAGAAGGAGAAGAAGAAGGCTTTTTCGTTTGCTGCAGCACACTATCTCTTTTCTCAATTTTCTCTCTCTTCACTTGGGAGCTCTTCCTCTTTTTCAAATGTATATGGTGGATCACTTCTTCTTATTCTCTGCCGACCTCCTTCTTATTTATAGCTCTGTTTAAAATATATTTGCTAAGAGGGAATAATCAATTAGCAGACACAGAAATAGAAAGAGATAAGAGTTTCCATAATTAATATTTCTGTAGAAGGAAATGAATTCATTCTGATTTCAAATAATATCCATAATAGTCTTAATCAAATTAGCCAGGAATCAAATAGAAGGAAAGGCTGGTTCAGAACGGCTATAAAAGAATAATATCATTCCATAAAAAATCAGATCTACAGAAAGAAGGAAAGAGATCTGGCGTGTTTTTGATTTACTTATAGATATCAACGTGCGTCGATTACTATTCGACGTAAACGTCAATTTCATCCTGGCTGGACGTCGAGAGGAGAATAAGGAAGGTGCGTCGACAAATGTGCGTCGACTTTATCAAATGCGTCGACTAGAAGCCAGAGGTACGTCGACTATGATTACGTCGAATTCTTCTAAGAGTTACTTCGACTCATTCAGAGAGAAACGTCGACTATATTTCGACGTTGCGTCGAATACTATTCGACGCATATTTACTTAGCCTAATTTTTCATACTTAGAATTTATATTCTTCTTAATTCTAGGGATTAAGATAAATCATTTCCCCAACAATCTCCCCCTATTTGTCTTAACCCTATACAAAGAGAAATTGTATCAGCTTTTATTCAATAAAGCAAAGCATTTATATAGAGAAGAAATATGCTAAGAAATCAGAAGAAATCATATAACAAGTAATTGTCTTTCACAAGATTTAAACTAGAAACTTCTTGTTGTACATGAAATTGACAAAGGCAGAATAAAGTTTTCTAGATAAGTTTTTAATAGCATCAAAAATATAGCCCCTGGCTCTATCTGGATGCTCCTGGACATTTCTGATGATTGTGTGCAATTTCTCCAGGACTTTGCCAGCATCAAGGAGAGTGTCATTTAGAGAATAGCCCTTGCTGATGATGATTGTTGCCTTTTCATCAATCATCTCAATTGTAATATTTTGAGGTTTCTTTTGACTAGGCTTGGGCTCAGGTGGTCCTTTGTTGTCAACCCTTGGCCTATATTTTCTCTTTTCTGATTGCTGTTTCTCAGGGATCTCAGTCATCTTTCCTTTCCCTTTCCAAGGTGAGTCATGCCATTTGTCTAATCTTGCAGGTCTTTTGGGCTTCTTATAGGGAATGTAAGTATCTTCAGCACACCCTATACCCCTCTTGTGTTTTTGTACCTTTTCTAGGATGAGTCCTGCCTGAGAATTTTTCTTTTGATAAGCTTCAACATCAAACAGTTTCTTTGGAGGTTTGATGGAAGATTCTGCAAGGATCTGTTCTTTAGTCATCCCCTTTTTGATCTTTTCCAACCAGGCATTCCTCTTATCTTCTACTTCTTTCATAGCTGCTTCATATTCATACAGCTCTCTTTCTCTTATTTCTTCATGCAACTTTTCCATGTCAGGATCATGGTACTTCTTTATAGGACTGTTAGGAGTGATATTAGGCATTTTTTCAAACCTCTTTATCTCCTCAACAACCTTTCTATATTTCTTTTCCTTTGCATATTCTTTTCTTTCTTCTTTGGAAATTTTTTGCCAATGAGGGATGACTTCACTTCTTCTTCTCATTTGTTCGCTTGGTTTTTCCTTAGATAGTTTTTGTGGAGGTAGAGGTAGTAGAGGAGGTAGAGATGGAGGTTGAAGTGGTGTAAGAGCCAGAGGAGGAGATGTAGTTTTCTCTTTAGAAGGTGAAGGTGGAGAAGGGATTTTTGTAGGAGAGGGAACAACAGGCACAATGTCCTCTGGAGGAATATCCTCAAGTAAGGGTGTCTTGAGTTTGATGTAGCTGGCAGAGAAACTAGGAGAATGATGCTGATATTCTTCCTCACGCAAGGGTGCCTCAATCCAGACTTGCCCTTTTAGGTCATCAGAAAAAGCTGTTTCTTCCTCCCCCTGGACTTCTATATTCTGTACTGCAACAATCTCCCCCTGAACATATGGGGCATCTATTCTGAATGCTGAATCCACAGCATGATCTCCTTCTGTATGATAGGAGGAAGATTCACCAAGGTGTTTGTTGAAGGTGTAATCAGAATGATTGGAGAAGATTGGAGCCTATGGTAAAAAAATGAAGTTGATTTAATACTTAAGGATAGTATTTAGAGATTGGAGAAGAGTTAGCCCTGAGCTTTAAGAAAAACCTGGATAGGGGGGTTTCTGGAGCAACTCTCCCCCTGGTTTATATCCTTCAGAAAGGATGTAAGCCCTTTTGGCGACAGAGGTTGTTCTTGAATGAGAGCATGAAGCTCAGGAAGAGAAGCAGAGAGGTTTGCCAGTTTGGCTGCACAGGTGTTGAGCATGGCAACACACTCGTTGGAGAAGTGGGTCAGTCGAGTCTAGAAGTCATTTACTAGTTGTTCAATAGCATCGTTCATCGCTTTGATGAGTGCCGATTGATCAGGAGTTGATGCCATTGACGCAGAGATAGAGAGAGAGGTAGAAGACGAAGTTTTGGCGGTTGAGGAGAGTATATGTTATGAAATAAGAGGTATTATTTAAAGAAGGTGAAACGTCGAGAAAGGAAACAGAAATCAAGGTATATCAGGTAATCCAATCATCAAAAGAGGAAGTAAGGATTTGATTCTAATTTTGACAAGAGGTCGACGTTACGTCGAATTGTTGTCGACGCATGGTCATTGATGTCGACGTATGCATCGATATGGAGTCGACGCTCCGTGGAGATTTGTCAGCCTACCATTTTGTCGACGTTTTCATATACTTGCGTCGATATAAAGTCGACGGTGCATTGATAAGGGATCGATGTAGCTTTGCCTGAAAGCAATCAATGCCGGCGTTGAGTTCTTCTCGACGGTGCGTCGATATGTATTCGACGTATCTTCAAATACTTTCTTAGATTTTCTGATTTTTTTTAGATTTCCACAACAATGGTGGTTACAGGCTTCCATCAAGCATTCCTAAGGTGTTGATGAAGTGATTATGCTTAGTTTCATCCAAGGGTTTTGTGAAGATGTCTGTTCTTTGACTTTCTGTAGGAATATATTCTAAGGTTATCTTACCTTTTTCTATATTGTCTCTAAGGAAGTGATGTCTGATCTCTATATGTTTGGTTCTACTATGAAGGACTGGGTTGGATGCTATGGATATAGCACTGGAGCTATCACAATAAATCTTAGAGTTATTGACCTCCAATTTGTAGTCAAGAAGCTGATTTTGCATCCACAGGATTTGTGAACAACAGCTCCCAGCAGCTATGTATTCAGCTTCAGCTATTGAGGTTGAGACTGAGGTATGTTTCTTACTAAACCATGATATTAATCTGTCACCTAGAAATTGGCAAGTACCAGATGTACTTTTTCTATCAACCCTACATCCAGCATAATCTGCATCTGAGAAACCTATTAATTCAAAGTTGGTTTCTGCTGAGTACCACAGACCTAGTTCAGGGGTTCCCTTTAGGTATCTAAGAATCCTCTTTACAGAGGTGAGATGGAATTCTTTTGGTTCAACCTGAAATCTAGCACATATGCAAGTGGCAAACATAATGTCAGGTCTGCTAGCTGTTAGATATAGAAGGGATCCTATGATTGCCCTATACGTCTTTTGATCAACTGATTTTCCCTTGTTATCCTTTTCTATAATGACATTAGTTGCCATAGGTGTTTTCATAGTAGAGGCTGATTCCATACCAAACTTTTTGATTAATTCTTTAGTGTATTTAGATTGTGAGATAAAGATTCCCTCACTGCTTTGTTTCACTTGTAGCCCTAAGAAATAAGAGAGTTCTCCCATACTACTCATTTCAAATTTTGATTGCATTAGATTAGCAAATCTTTGACAAAGTTTGGGATGAGTTGAGCTAAAGATGATGTCATCTACATAGATTTGAACAAGAAGGAGTTGATTTTTATGGGTTCTAGTAAAGAGTGTTTTATCTACTTTTCCTCTTTCAAAAGAATTTTCTAAAAGGAAGATGGAGAGAGTTTCATACCAGGCTCTAGGTGCTTGCTTAAGACCATAAAGTGCTTTGTTAAGTCTATAAACAAAGTTAGGTGAGGAGGGATTGACAAAACCTGGTGGTTGCTCTACATACACCTCTTCTTGAAGGTCACCATTCAGAAAAGCACTCTTGACATCCATCTGGTAGACTTTCATCTTCATGAAAGCTGCATAGGCAAGAAAGAGTCTGATTGCTTCCAATCTAGCTACTGGAGCAAAGGTTTGATTGTAGTCTATTCCTTCTTCTTGTATGTATCCTTGTGCTACAAGTCTTGCCTTGTTCCTGACAATTACTCTAGTGGAATCTAGTTTGTTTCTGTATACCCATTTTGTACCAATAACTGGGTAGTTTCTTGGTCTTTCAACTAAGTTCCACACTTTGTTTCTCTCAAATTGGCCTAGTTCTTCTTGCATGGCCATAATCCAGTGAGGATCACAATTTGCTTCCTCAAACCTCTTTGGTTCCACTTGAGATAAGAAGCATTGGAGCATCATTCCATTGGAGACTTGATGTCTTGTTCTTACTCCAGTATTGGGGTCTCCAATTACTTGGGATTGTGGATGATTTTTCATATTGATCTCTGTCCTGCATGAATTTGTCAGATGCTCTTCTTCCTCATTAGCAATGGGATCATTGTCAAGCTGTTCTTCCTGAACTATGTTCTCTTGTGGGAGTTGGTTTTGATTGCTCTTCTCTCAACCTTCTTCATGCTCTTGTTCAGACTCCTCACTTGTTTCCTGTAGCTGGTTTTCTTTCCCAGTGTCTCTGTTCTCTAGAGTCAGTTGTTCAAGCTGAGTCTCTATGCTGCTATTTTCCTGTGGAAAAGGATTGGTGGAAGTTTCCTCCCCCTTAAACAGCATGTTAGTTTCATCAAATATAATGTGCATAGATTCTTCAATTCTGAGAGTTCTCATGTTATAGCATCTATAAGCTTTACTAGATGATGAGTACCCAAGAAATATTCCATCATCAGACTTCTTGTCAAGCTTGGCAAGATGATCTTTCCCATTATTTAAGATAAAGCAAGCACATCCAAATATTTTAAAGTATTTAACAATGGGTGTTTTTCCCTTCAGGAGCTCATATGGAGTCTTTGACTTAGTTTTGTGTATGAGGCTTCTATTTAGAACATAATTTGCAGTGTTGACTGCTTCAGCCCAGAAGGTTTTTGGTAAGCCTGATTCTGCAAGTAAGGTCCTTCCTGATTCAATTAAAGTTCTATTCTTCCTTTCAGCAACTCCATTTTGTTGAGGAGTTCTAGGGGCTGAAAAACTTTGTTTAATACCTATATCCTCACAGAAACTACTAATTGACTGATTTTCAAATTTAGTCCCATGATCACTCCTGATAATTGAAACATGAGTATTGAACTCAGATTGAATCTGTCTTATGAATTTTGAGAGAATCTTATGGGTTTCAGACTTAGCCCTTAGAAAGAATACCCAGCTGAACCTAGAATAGTCATCTACAATAACTAAGGTATAAGACTTTCCACCTAAGCTTTGAGTGGATATGGGACCAAAGAGATCCATGTGCACTAAGTAGAGGATCCTAGGGTAGTCATCCTTACCAATTGGTTTAAAGGATGACTTGGTCTGTTTTGCTAGTTGGCAAGGTCTGCATGGAGAGTCCTTAGAGAATCTACCCTTTGTTAGGCCTCTCATTAGGTTATTCTTTGATAATTTACTAATGGTTTTGTGGTTTAGATGACCTAGTCTCCTATGCCATAGTTCACTTTTATTAATAATATTGTTGAACAAACAGACTTCTGTAGGTGAGGAGCTAAAATCCACTATATATACTTTCCCTTTTCTAATTCCATTTAGTACAATGGCACCAAACTTGACATCAATAATATGGCAAAGTAGTGTGCTGAAATTTACCTCATACTTACCACTGTCACATATCTGACTTATACTTATTAGATTGTGCTTCAGTCCTTTGACTACTGCCACATTCTTGAAGGTAACTTTTCCTTCATTAAAATCTCCAAAGCCCCTGGTTTGCCCACAGCTAGAGTCTCCAAAGGTCACTGGTGGTCCATGTCTATCCTCAAAATTGGTTAACAGATTTCTGTACCCTGTCATGTGCATGGAGCATCCACTGTCCAAGTACCACACCAGCCTGGAGATGTGATACATATGCACATAAGATTTTAATCATTAGTTTGGACCCTGCTGAGCTGGGGTCCCTTCCTCCCAACAGTGAAAGATTTAATGAAAGAATAAGTGGGTTTTTCAGAATATCCTTCCTCCTTTAGGGCTATTGGCTTATCATACCAATTTTCTTTGGTAATGTCGCAGAAATAGTGTTCATAATAAAAGGACATGGATTGAGAGGATTGTTTGGAAGAGGAGAAATTTCTGTCAGATTGGTTGCGTCGATATGAATTTGACGTAGGCTTAAGGTTGCGTCGAGTAGAAGTCGATGCTTCCTTCATTCTGCGTTCACTTTTAGTTGAAGCATGGGAGAAGTTGCGTCGATTGGGAGTCGACGTATTTTGGTGTCTGCGTCGATTAGAAATCGATGCATTATTTGAGTTGCGTTGAGTAGAATTCGACGCACGTCGATAATAATTCGACGCAAGTTTGTTTCTTTTCTGAGGATATTTTCCTAGGATTCCTTCATACATAGTGGGACTATTTTTGTTAAACACAGTGGTTGTTTCTGAATTTTCTTGTGATCTTTCTCCTGTCAAATAATTTTCCCTAGTGAAGTGAATAGGATGTCTCCAGACAGATTTGCTGGGTGATTGAGGTTTGGGTTTAGTGTTATATTCAAGTTGTCTAAATCTATCAGTGAGATTGTTAGAGATATTCTTGAGCTTCTGACTTCTACCATTTAGAGAGTCTTCAAAAGCTTTTGCCTTTGCTAGCTCATTTCTTAGTGCTTGATTTTCAGTATTGATTTTATTTAGTTGTTCCTCTGACAGTCCTAGACTGAGCTTATAGCTTTTATGTTGTGTATTTGTTTGTTTGAGATTGTTTAGTTCATTTCTTAGTTCCTTTACTTCTTTCTCAGATTTGACTAGATCTAAACAGAGTTCTTTGAAATTATTTTTGAAATTAGTGGAAGAGAAATCTATATCATCAAATATATTTACCAGAGATGTATCTTCAGGCTTTTTAGTAGCCATCAAGCAGGTTTCCTCTTGCTTAGCCTTTTCCTGATCATCTTCAGATGAGGTACTCACTTCAGATTCTGAATCACTCCATGATTGAGCAATGAATCCTTTCTCTTTCTTCTTCTTCTTCTTTAGATCTGTTCTTTTTAGATCTTTCTTATTATTGATCTCTTTAGGACATTCAGGTGCAATGTGTCCAGGTTCCCTGCAAGAGTAACATATAATCTCTTTATTAGGAGTTTTGTCATACCTGGTTCTTGAGTTTCTCCTTCTGGATCCTTCTGTTTTGATCCATTTCTTGAACCTTCTGGCCAGTAGACTGATCAGCTCTTCATCATTTGTAGAGGGTTCTCCTTCAGTAGCCTTCAAAGCAATGCTCTTTTCTTTTGAGAGTGGAGGAGCCTTTTCTTTCTCTTCTTTCTCAGCTCTTGTTTTCAGCAGCTGTTCATAAGATCTTAATTTACCCAACAGGACATCTGTTGAGATTTCTTTTTGACTTCTGGAGTCTTTAATTGGCCAGATTCTTGAATCCCAAGAGCTAGGGAAGCAAGTCAGCAATTTGTCATTTATCTCAGTGAGAGATATGTCCTTCTCAAGTGTTTTTAGCTCATTTATTATGAGGCTGAATCTGGCATACATGTCAGCAACACTTTCATTTTCTTTCTTCTGGAAGTTTTCATATTGGGAGATAAATAATGCCTTTTTATCCTTCCTCTCATCAGCACTCCCTTCTACCATTTTGTTGAGCGCTTCCCATATTTCCTTAGCTGACTCATATTCAGCAATCTTTTGGAAGATTTCATCTGAGAGAGTTGAGACTAAGATATTCATAGCCTTGGCATCACATGCTTGAGCTTTCTTTTCTTCATCTATCCATTCAGCCTTTGGAGCAAGTGTTTGTGTGTCCTTTCCACTTGAGTCCTTTTTGAATGGCTTGGGAGGACCTGTCATGATAACATAAAATAATTCTCCATCAATAGAGTTTAGATAAATTTTAATTCTTGTTTTCCAAAGTGCAAACTTTTCAAGATTGCAAATTGGTGGTCTGGTGGAAGCATAATCTTTGATTTGTGCCATGTGAAAAGATATAGTTTTTAAAAAATATATATATATATATATATATATATATATGAGGTAGGATCTTTTTGATCAAGGAGTTAACCTTTTTAGATCAACCTCCCTCTGATACCAATTGAAAGTGCATAGTTAACCACACTAGAATTCTCTAGAGGGGGGGGGGGGGGTGAATAGAGATTAAAAATACTTTGTGCAATTATATATATATGTGTAATAATCACAGATTTAAGCTTCCCACACACCAACAAGAATTAAGCAAGTAAAGAAGAAAAGTAACAAGAAGAAAATCACAGCACAAAACAAGAAAATATAGTGGTTCCCCAAACTTTGGGTAGTCCACTCTTCTACCCCCTTGGTAGGAATTCACTAACTTGCACCGAGTCTTTTGATAAGGAGACTCTTAGAACCAGACTGAGTCTTTTGATAAGGAGACTCTTAGAACCAAACTGAGTCTTTTGGAAAGGAGACTCTTAGAACCACTACAACTGAATTTTTTGAAGAGAGATTCTAAAAACTCTTTTACACAATTGAAAATAGAATGAGAAGAAGAAGTAGAACAAGTAGAAGAACAGAAGACAATATATGTAAGAAAGAATCTTCTTCCTAGCAAGAAGATTAGAAGCACAAGTATAGTGAATATGATCTCTCTTCTATAGTGAGAAGGAGATTGTAAGCTTTTCTCTCTTTTGTGAGAGCTTTCAGAGTTTGCAGCAGAATGGCTTCAGAAGAAGGAGAAGAAGAAGGCTTTTTCTTTTACTGCAGCACACTATCTCTTTTCTCAATTATCTCTCTCTTCACTTGGGAGCTCTTCCTCTTTTTCAAATGTATATGGTGGATCACTTCTTCTTATTCTCTACCGACCTCCTTCTTATTTATAGCTCTGTTTAAAATATATTTGGTAAGAGGGAATAATCAATTAGCAGACACAGAAATAGAAAGAGATAAGAGTTTCCATAATTAATATTTCTGTAGAAGGAAATGAATTCATTCTGATTTCAAATAATATCCATAATAGTCTTAATCAAATTAGCCAGGAATCAAATAGAAGGAAAGGTTGATTCAGAACGGCTATAAAAGAATAATATCATTCCATAAAAAATCAGATCTACAGAAAGAAGGAAAGAGATCTGGCGTGTTTTTGATTTACTTATAGATATCGACGTGCGTCGATTACTATTCGACGTAAACGTCGATTTCATCCTGGCTGGACGTCGAGAGGAGAATAAGGAAGGTGCGTCGACAAATATGCATCAACTTTATCAAATGCGTCGACTAGAAGTCAGAGGTACGTCGACTATGATTACGTCGAATTCTTCTAAGAGTTACTTCGACTCATTCTGAGAGAAACGTCAACTATATTTCGACGTTGCGTCGAATACTATTCAACGCATATTTACTTAGCCTGATTTTTCATACTTAGAATTTATATTCTTCTTAATTTTAGGGGTTAAGATAAATCATTTCCCCAACATAAGGCCTGTCTAATGAAGTGAGGAGACGAGAAGAAATCGCAAAAAGTTATGGAAGTTAAAATTTTAGTACATGGGTTTCATCTTCATATTCATTAAACCTTATTTCTTGAGTTTTGCACAACATATGCATGAGTGAAATGATCATAAATAAGTGAAATAATATTCATGCAATTTTTCAATTCCGATTTGACATGATTATGATTAAACATACTAAGGGTAATCAAAAAATGACGCAAATATATTAAATACCTAAGCAAAACTTGCGCATTTTATAAATTTAGCCTAATACCCCTAAAATACACCTTTTGAATCCATTTTGACACTTATTTCATTTAGTCTTAATAATATCATATGACAAATTTAGTTTTTCAAATTTTATAAGACTTTTAGGAAATGGATTTAGAAGGATAAAAATAAAAAGGATAAGTAGATCACTTGAAAAATGACATGACTTTTTATTCAACTTTATTCAATTTGATTTATTTATGAATTTTGGTTTAGTATGTGAAAGTCATATCACAAGTTATATAAAGTGATCATATCATGATGGCTCAAAGAAATAAAAGCAAAAGGACAAAAAGGAAATTAAGCATATCATGAAGTAGAGAATTAATATTTTATTTTTAGTTGATTTCTACTTCATGCAAATGATTGGATACTAATGAATGAGAGATTTAGGTATCCAAAGGGGACCGGGTGTGGCGATTCCTTTGGGTACCCAAATACATCGTGTTTGCTTTTGGGGAGATATGATTGAATGGGCCCTTTTGATTTCATTTAGTGTTTCATCTTTAACTTTGGGTCTCCATTCAAACCTTGGTTTAATATTATTTTTATTTGTCAAATTTCCATGATGATTTTGTAAAACATTGTTTATAGGAAATTTGTGAACATTTAATTTTAGGTTGGGAGAAACATGATTTTGTAAGTAATGTTGATTTTGATTTTGATTTACAAATCCTTTATGTTCCTTACTCCCATTATTAAACTTAGTTAAGATGTTCATATTCATATTCAACTTGTTTTTAGATATAGTTTGATATTGTGAATTTGTATTTACAATTTTCATAAGCAAGTTGATTTTTTATTTTAATTCATCATTCTTGATCTTTAAATTATGTCTAGCTTTATTATAAGCGATTGTGCTATTTTTAAGAGTGGAAACAATTGAATCTATATGATCTTGATAGTTATTTCTATATTCATCAAATGTTTCATCCATCTCTTTAATTTCAATTTTATAGTCTTTGCACTTAGCACAATCATTTTTCAAAGATGATTTTTCTAAACATAATCTTTCATTTTATTCTTTTACAAAAATAAAATCCTTTTCAAGTTTCTCGTGCTTTTATTTTAGTTCATTATATTCTACACAAGTTGTAGTATTTTCAACTAAGGAGCCATGTGTAGAACTAGATAAATTAGAATTTGATTCTTCATTAATTTTTGCCTTTAAATTTTTATTTTCTAAGCTCAAAGGTTTATTAGCATTTTTTAATTTCTTAATTTTGCGCTTTGTAGTTTGAAGCATTTGTAATGTAGAAATAGAAGTACAGAAAATGGGATTTGATTTCCTTACATTGCTTTCGGGAGAGGCACGATTTGAGCATATCGTTTCATTGACATCTTTTTGACACTCCTTTTCCGAAGATAGTATTTCTTCTTCTCTTTCACTTGATATGCACTTCATGGATCCGTCATGAGAGGAGCATTCTTGAAGACTTGTGCAAGCTTGCATATTCTCCGGTTCTTGCGATTGTTCCATACTTGTAGAAGGAGAATCATACATTTCTTCAAGAAATTTCCATACTTTGTATGCACTAAAAAAACAATATATAAATTTGAAAATATCTTGGGATAAAGCACAGAAAATACTATTTAAAGCTTTTGCATTTAGATGACGTTCCTGTTTATTTGATTCATTCGCTGGTCTAACTATTGCTATATCCCATGCATTGATATCTAAATTTTTAATAAATTTTTCCATTAATAATTTTCACCCTTTATAATTTCTCCCTTCCAATAAAGGTGGTTTAAGAGATTTTTCTTCTTCATAAAAATTTACCCCACTAGTAGAAGCGAGATCATGAGACGCCATTATTCCCGGTTGTTAAGCCGATTTGGAATAACCTCGCTCTGATACCACTTGTTGGATCTTGAGGCGCCCTTAGAGGGAGGGGGTGAATAAGGGTTTTAAAAAAACTTTAAACTTTAATAGAAAACTTTTGATATTTTGATCGAAGTAAGTTAAATCAAAAGTAAAGAGATAATGAAATAAGAAATGAGATCAATTTTATTAAATAAGAAAAGACATGTGATGAGTACTTTTTGTACTCATCTTTTAGTATTATTTTAATATAGTTGTAAATTGAATTTATATAAATTATATGTATTTTCTTATTTAATCTGTTCCTTTTTAATTTCTTCAACTAATTTAAGCTTATTTTATGTTTTGCAGGTTTTCTGGGCACTTTGAGTAAAATGTCAAGTACACGCCCAAGGTCACGACATGACCAAGGGCGTGTCAGCCTAAGATGTGTTCCAGACCTGCTGCCGCCACTTCGGGCCCATTCCGTGAAGATTCGCCAAGTACACGCCCTAGGTCACGGGCATGACAAAGGGCGTGACATCCAAGTCACGGCCGAGACCACGCCACCAACATCCAGATCGAGCCGCCGCGTCATTTAAAGTTACACGCCCTCGGTCACGGGCGTGACCGAGGGCGTGACCTCCAGTCACGGGCGTGACTCGCCCCGAACTTCTTCCCGCCAGAGTTTCCCGCCAACAGCACTATTTCAAGATTACACGCCCCAGGTCACGGGCGTGACCTAGGGCGTGACGCGTCCGAAATGCCTGCATTGAAGCCAAAACGCGCCCTCTCCGCACCAGCATCGATCACCCTCCTTACACGCCCTTGGTCACGGGCGTGACCAAGGGCGTGTAACATCAAATTTCTGCCTATTTAAAGGGAGCTTCTCCAGATCTTCAAGGACGAATGATTAGGATTAGAATTTCATTTTCTTGTACTATTTTCATGTTTCTAGTAGTTCTTATGCTCCTCCTTTATTTCTTATGACAGTAGCTATTTCAATTCAAAGCTTGTAGTTTCTCTTGTAATCTCAATTTTATGTATTCTTCTTTTTACAATTGACACTAATAAAATTGTAATTTTTAGTCTCTAATTTCCCCGCTCTTTTCGCTATGTTTTCTTCCTCCTCTTCTTATGATTCCTCCGTGATCATGAGCAACTAATCACTTTTGTGCTCGGCTTAGATGATCCAAGGATGATGCAATCTCTTTTTGTGTTTTAGAATTCTGTTCTTAGTGTTAAAACGCTTACGATTTACCGTGGCCAACTCGTTCTAGTAACAGTTTTCGTCTTTTGACGGCCGAGAGGCCCTTAAGACGGATCGGTCATTGGTAAAGAGAGTCGAACATACCCCTCGAGAGAGGACATATGTAACTCTTCCGGACGGGATTAACATCCCAGTGAGGTCCTTCTCTTAAAGCAAGTCTTAAGACACTTGATTATAGAACGAGAGTTCGGTCGTGTGCAACTTAAGCTTAGTTGAGCCAACCCTCGAGAGTGGAGCACTCATGCTTTTGGAACCTCCGCGGTCAAGGCCACTCTAACACGAGATCGATTTCTACTACACGTTTCTTTTGCTTAGTCTAAGGTGATTCGAAAGCCGTGCGCTAGTTTTTATTAATTAGTAAAATTAAATTACATAAACCCAACCTTATTCTTCTATCGGTAAAATAATAAACATTCACTCGAAGTAGAAGTACTTAACATGACCCGAGTCTAATACGACATTGATCTTGCGAGATCCTATACTTCACTCGATACGGTACACTTGTCGTTATCGTTTGTAGTTATAATTTTGCACGTCAAGTATTTTTATAACTGCGATGCATTTTTATGCATCAAGTTTTTGGCGCCGTTGCCGGGGATATTTGTTGATATTTTGAAAAGAGTGAATTTTATTAATTTTATCATTTTTTTATTTATTAAAATATAAAAAAAAAATATTTTCTTATTTTTTATTTCAATTCCATTCATTTAAAATCCGTTTGTTTTTCAAAAAAAAAATATGTTTTGGCTATCCGGCACGCTTGAGAATGCTAATAATGTTTTAGAACTTTTTGCTTCTATTAACGCGCTTCAAGATAAAATCAATGATTTAGAAGCCGCGGTTAGGATAAATAATGTTATTAGGGAACATTCTTCGCAAAATTCTCAAAATTTTAATAAAGAAAATAGTTTTCATAACAATTATCAAAATAATTTTTCCTATGAAAGTAATTTTTGTGAAAATAATTTTTCAAATTTCTACGAGAATAATTTTCCTAACGCTAATAATTCTAATTTTCAAAATTCTCAAAATTTTAATAATGAAAATAATTTTTATTCTAATTATGGAAATAATTTTTCTCAAAATAATTTCTATGATTCTTATGAAAATAATTTTTCTAACTCTTATGAGAAGTCTAGCTATAATTTAAATTCTCAAAATTTTTCTTATGAAAATATTTTTAATTTTAATAAAGGTAATTCTCATGAATCTTATGAAAATAATTTTCATGATTTTTATTCTAATAATTTTCATGGAGAAAATAATTATTATAAGAAAAATACTTTTTATAATCCAGATAACGCTGGTGATTCTTTTTCACTCACCGACGTGGATTATTCATGGTGGGCAGGCCACCCGGATAGTCTTCGCGGCAATGAAGAAATTTCATCTCCTAAAAATTTTGTTTCCCTAATTTCTCCTCCCTCCCAGATTTTAGAAAATTTGTTAAGTCAAGATTTTTCGCATTTTCATGATAATTCGCTAACGCCACCTATTTTTGAAAATGAAATAAATGAATATGATGATTCTATGCGTTTTGACATAACGATTATTTTAGGGAAGAAAACCTTTATTTTAAACGAACAATCGGATTTTAATCTTTTTCTTTCACAAGTGACTCCTCGTGAAATTGTTTCTGACCCCTTTGCTTTTGATTCTTCAATTCCTAATGATTTTCATGTAGAGGATGAGCCGTCGCAACTAAACGTCATCGTGGACCCATTTGCCGCTCATCTACAAAAATTCAAATCACCTCAGGTATGGATAGGTGATTCGAATTTACACTCTCAACCTAAAAGCAACAAGGAGAATCAAATAGCAAGTGGAGGAGTCGCCGGGCAACGGATCACATCCAAATTCCCGCAACGCATATTCAGGGAGTTGCCCATGCACCTTAAATTCTATTTTCCTTTTAGCTAACACTAACCGTCTAGCTTAAAGACGGGAAAAACAAAGCGCTCTTGGGAGGCACCCCTTGCTCATCTTTAATTTCTTATATTCTTCTTTTACAAGTTTTTCTTTCAAGTATTCTTCATACTTAGTTTTAAACATTGGGGACAATGTTTAATTTTAAGTATGGGGGTGTAGCTTTGCATTCCCTGTATTTTTATTTGATAAAAAAAAATTATAAAAATTATAAAAATGTAACTTCTTGGAAAGGGCGCATTGGGCTTGAATTCCCATCACAGCTCCTAGTACCTTGCGAACCCTTCACCGGGTAGCCCTTGGGAAGTCCAAGAAATAATAAAAAAATAATAATAATAAATACGCCTAGCCTTGTTCTTTTTAATTTAGTTTGAGGTACGATTATAAGTATTCCTACATTTTTAATTTAGCTAAATATTTTATTTGATCAGAATTTGTTAAAACTAAATTTGAAGTAATTTAGTTTTAAGAAACACTTTATGTTTTAAATTCAATTAGAGAATTTATTTAACACTACTTCTCCGTTTAATTTTAAATAGCTTCATTTTATGGCAAATTGGCTAAACATATCTAGATTTCTATTATATTCTCTTTTAACTTTAAGAACTTAGGAAATTTCATTCCACAAAAAAAAATTTTGCTCTCAAAATAATTTAATTTATAAACTAGAAGTATTTCTTCCCCCTCACCTTTTGTTGGAAAAAAAATGTAAAAAAAGATTATATGTCATGATGTAAGAGGATAAAATTCATTACATCTAAAACATATACATTTTGGGTTTTTGATTGAAGAGAATTGTTAAAAGATTATATGGCATGGAAAATAAGAGGATAAAATTCATTATTTTCCTAAACATATACAATTTCGTATTCAAATGAGGCGAGAGGATAAAATTCATCACCTCTATTCAAGAACTCTTCATTTGCCATTTCGTTCAAACCCATCCCTAGCCAATTTCATTGTTTCTAGTCCTAAACTAAATTATTAAGAGAGAAGTATTTTAGTAGGTGTCTTTTCCTTAAGCTTCTTTTATGTTAGAGTGTCTATAATTTTAATCTAATTTTGCTTGAAAATTTCTAATAATTTGATTGCTAAATAGTTATCTTGAGAAGTAGTTAGCTAAACAAATTTCTCTTTTTAAATTATCAACATAACTTATGACTTAATTCTTGAATTCCTAAAATTTGCCTTTGACTTATTCATGGTTTAATAAAATTTTAGTTAATTAGAAATAATATCGATGTCTTGTAATTCTTTCCTCACTCTTTTGCTCTGGAATAGCAAAATCTCAAGTATGGGGGTGTTTGATGAGTACTTTTTGTACTCATCTTTTAGTATTATTTTAATATAGTTTTAAATTGAATTTATATAAATTATATGTATTTTCTTATTTAATCTGTTCCTTTTTAATTTCTTCAACTAATTTAAGCTTATTTTATGTTTTGCAGGTTTTCTGGGCACTTTCAGTAAAAATGTCAAGTACACGCCCAAGGTCACGGCGTGACCAAGGGCGTGTCAGCCTAAGATGTGTTCCAGACCTGCTGCCGCCACTTCGGGCCCATTCTGTGAAGATTCGCCAAGTACACGCCCCAGGTCACGGGCGTGACAAAGGGCGTGACATCCAAGTCACGGCCGGGACCACGCCACCAGCATCCAGATCGAGCCGCCGCGTCATTTAAAGTTACACGCCCTCGGTCACGGGCGTGACCGAGGGCATGACCTCCAGTCACGGGCGTGACTCGCCCCGAACTTCTTCCCGCCAGAGTTTCCCGCCAGCAGCACTATTTCAAGATTACACGCCCTAGGTCACGGGCGTAACCTAGGGCGTGACGCGTCCGAAACGCCTGCATCGAAGCCAGAACGTGCCCTCTTCGCACCAGCATCGATCACGCTCCTTACACGCCCTTGGTCACGGGCGTGACCAAGGGCGTGTAACATCAAATTTCTGCCTATTTAAAGGGAGCATCTCCAGATCTTCAAGGACGGATGATTAGGATTAGAATTTCATTTTCTTGTACTATTTTCATGTTTCTAGTAGTTCTTATGCTCCTCCTTTATTTCTTATGATGGTAGCTATTTCAATTCAAAGCTTGTAGTTTCTCTTGTAATCTCAATTTTATGTATTCTTCTTTTTACAATTGACACTAATAAAATCGTAAGAAGCCGGCTCTGTATTTGGACTCTCCATGTCCAAAGTTTATTACCGTGGTCAATGGTGACACTACTCATGTTACTGGTTGTGGCGATATGATGCTTACTCCAACTATCCCGGTGAAATATGTTCTTCATGTTCCAGGCTCTCACTTTAATCTGCTTTCTGTCAGTCGTCTCACCAATGATAATGATTGTCTTATTACTTTTTCTTCCTCTACTTTTCTTATGCAGGATCGGCAGACTCGGAATATCATTGGTAGCGGGTGGTTGTCTAACGGGCTCTAAATCTTGGATTCACCTGCTCCTGCGCTATCTTCCATTAGTTCTGTTGACTGGCACCGTCGCCTTGCTCATGCTCCTCTTCCAATCCTTCAGAAGGCTCTGCCGGACTATCATTTCGCTCGAAGTAAAATAATAAACATTCACTCGAAGTTGAAGTACTTAACATGAACCGAGTCTAATACGACCTTGATCTTGCGAGATCCTATACTTCACTCGATACGGTACACTTGCCATTATCGTTTGTAGTTATAATTTTGCACGTCAAGTATTTTTATAACTGCGACGCATTTTTATGCATCAACATGATTATCATTTATAAAATTGATTACAAAATCTGATTTCAATGACGCTAGAAATCGAAGCGAATAATATGAAAACCCTTTTTTGTTTTCTATACCGACTCATATCCCCACAAACCGGTTAGCTTTAGCCGATCTCTCCCCAGATACGGCCTCAAGCCGCTCTAGCCAATCTATCACCAGAAAGGCCTCGAGCACCCCCTAGATCTACTCCCTAAACCCAGTCGCCGTGTGGCGAATTTCTCCCTAAGTCCTACCTAGACCTAGTCCTCGTGTGACGAATTCCCCATAGTCCCGGCAAGGCCCTAGTCGCCGTGTGGCGAGTTCCTCTACCGATTACAAAGACGAAATAAAGAACAAATACAAAATATAAATGTAAAACTCCCTATAAGGTAATCCGAAGGAGACGCCGAAGAATCGCTGAAGATCGTTGAAGTCCAAGTGTGCGTTCTTCGCGTTGAGTTAGCGTGTTGATCCAAGCCTCCTTTGATTCCTCCTTTTGAAATATGAGCGGGAGATGTGTTGATCTGAAATACGGCCCTCACAAAGTTTCTGAAGTGCTGGAATAGGGCTCTTGGCAATCAGTTTTTGGAGACATCAAAATCATCCAATATATAGAATTTGAGCTAACGCCGGCGTTAAGTGCTAACGCCGGGCGTTGACCATTTATGGCAACATTTTGATGGCTTGGATCTTCAGAAGAGGAAGGAGATTCTGTACTTTAGGAAATGTTCTATTTTAGGCAATACTAACATCGGCGTTAAGGCTAACGCGGGGCGTTAGGAAAAACATTCCTAAAGTTCCTCCTGCAATCACGGCTCCTTTCTCCTTGCCAAATTCGTCGACCGGATAGCGCCTGACGTTAAGAGCTAACGCTTGGCGTTGAGTTTCATTCTCTTGTCATTTTGTCAAACGGCATCTTCGTCGAACGACATCTTCATCGAACAGATATCTTATTTCGTCGAACGGAATTTTCGTCGAACGACATCTATTTTCGTCGAACGGAATTTTTGTCGAACGGAATTTTCGTCGAGCTCAAATTCGTCGAATGCTGGCGCGCGGCGTTAAGCCCTAACGCCTGGCATTGAGTTTCTTTATTTATTCATTTCGTCGAATGGACTTCTTATTTCATCGAGCGCATCTTTGCGGGAACAGAAGTTAACGCCGGCGTTAAGAGTTAACGCAGTGCGTTAAGAAATACTTCATCGACCGCCATTTCGTCGAACGGCTCCACATTTTGTCGAACGCCGTTTTATTCTCAGCGGTTGTTAACGCGGAGCATTAATAGCTAACGCCAACGTTAGCTGTCTTCCTTTCTTTTCAGCATGAGAACAAGTCCAGACCAATAACAGCATCCTAGTGTCATATTTGATCAAACCTGCATGCTAAAAACACAATGGCAAACAAGATCAAATACAAGTAGGATTTGTTATTCTCAAATCAAAGGGATGCGGAAAACCATGTTCCAACAAGATCGCCCAGGGGGCGACCTCCCAAGGGCGAGGTCGCCCAGGGGGCGACCTCCAAGGGTGAGGTAATCAAGGGGCGACCTCCCAAGGGCGAGATCGCCCAGGGGGCGACCTCCCAAGGGCGAGGTTGCCAAGGGGCAACCTCCCAAGGGAGAGGTTGCCAAGGGGTGGCTTCCCAAGGGCAAGGTCGCCAAGGTGCGATCTCCCAAGGGCGAGGTCGCCAAGGGGAGACCTCCCAAGGGAGAGGTCGCCAAGGGGCGACCTCCCAAGGGCGAGGTCGCCAAGGGGCGACCTCCCAAGAGGCGAGATCATCAAGGGGCGACCTCCCAAGAGTCGAGGTCGCCAAGGGGCGACCTCCCAAGGGCGAGGTCGCCAAGGGGCGACCTCCCAAGGGCGAGGTCGCCAAGGGGCGACCTCCTAAGGGAGAGGTCGCCAAGGGGTGACCTCCCAAGGGCGAGGTCGCCCAGACGGCGACCTCCCAAGGGCGAGGTCGCCCAGGGGGAGACCTCCAAGGGCAAGGTCGCCTAGGGGGCGACCTCCAAGGGCGAAGTCTCCCAGGGGGCGACCTCCAGGGGGAGAGGTTGCGCGAGGTGTGACCTCCAAGCGAGGTCGCGCGAAGCGCGACCTCTACGAGGCACTAAGGTGAGACCACCCGGGCAATGGGAGACCGCCAGTGCTCGGGCACCCGAACAAAATACCTGGACTGTCGGGAGAGGCTATCTGAGCACTACGAGAGTGTGGATTGTTTCAATCACCTACAAAAGCCGGCTCGATGGGATCGCCGATTTCTGGGTTAACAGGTTACGTAATGAGCAAAAGGCGATACACGCATAAATCACCGTCCGACATCAACTACGAGATCTTCATCCCGTGATGGCAACACCGAGTGGCGCACTGACAATGCCAGCAACTACCTCCAGATCCTAATCTCCCAGCATGTTCACGTCTGTATGCTGGACCAAGTCCCTGGAAACGAAAAACTGGTAGGAACAGTCCCCGGGTCCTTCCGCACCCTCTTGTTAGAACGGACCCTGATTCCTTCTATGCATCTTAGCAAGAACGTACATCGTGTCCTTTCACTCCTCCTAATAGGAACAGACCCTGAGTCCTTCTGCGCCTTCTAGTAAAAATGGAATCATCTCTGAGCGTCAGCCTCCGACATAAACACCGAACAATGACCCTCGGAACCATCTCTGCCAAAAAGGGGGTCCCCGATAAGGGCGGATAAAAGCTCTCTACATCACGCCCGAACAAAAGCCGAACAACCAATTGCATGAGTCACCCCTCAGTGTCAACTTCAGGATCTTCATCTTGCAAGGCTACACCAAGTAATGCAAAGTGATCAACACGCGCCTCCAGACTTAACGAAAAGAATGTTTCACGCCGCAAACAAACATTAATTCGACGCGCGCGCATGCTAAACTATTTGACGTCCACGACTCAAATCAGCACGGTTATAACAAAATTTTTGGGCTCGACTTCTTGCAAATCACAACCCGCAAAAATTATGGGGCATTTGATGGGGTTCACCCTAAAGATTTCTGAGTTGAAATGGTAGGAATTCGACCGATGCGCTCAAGCAAGCCAACCCGATCGAGTGAGCCTCTCTCTCGAAGGGTCCAAAAAAACCACCCAAAAGGGGCATAAAACAATGCACACACATGCCCTAACGGAAGCTTGTCAGGCACTGCGTGCGGCGACACACGCACACGCGCACACAAAAGGTCGCGCGCACGCACAACCTCCTCCCCACTCGAGCATGACCTCCTCCCTGAGCACGCCAAATGGTCATGCGCGCGCAGCCTACTCTCCGCGCGGGGGCATGACCGCCAGGCACACCCCAACACGGCCTCCACCGCCACGCATCCACCCACCATCACGCGTCCCCACCGCCTCCTGCGACCTCTGCTGCGCCCGCCAGCGTGCGGCACGCACGACGCATGCCGTAAGACCCCCCTAACCAAAACCGGGTCTGGTCGGAGACGGGCCTTACTTCCCAAGACGGACACCCTATACTTTCTAAGTGACACTAACCCACTCTCCAAGCATAGAATGATCGCCTTGTCAGACTATGTTAAATATATATTTAACAAAGGTCGTAGCCATAAGTTTATACATATGGCCCATTGGGCTAAAGAAAACTACAACACCCTCACTCTGCTTCTACCAAGTTAAGGGCCCACATCTCTAAGGACCAGAGATGAGATTGGTGCGTCTGCTCGTGCAGGCTCTAATGCAAGTATGCTCTCACACTGCTCTATCTCCTGTGAATGGTTATTCAATAATCGTTAGTCACAGACTAAGTGGATTCACACCTCCTCCCCAAGGTCCCTGAACTTGGGGACGAGAGTGAACCTCAATACTAACAACAATAGCCGAAGAAAAAGAGAGTTCGCAGTAGCATATTTATTTATTTGCATTTTCAAGAAATAAAACTAGGAGCACTAGACTGAATAATCGGAACAATATATAACTGGAAAGTTGTAACATAAACATCAGTTATCCTATAAAGAGCTCAACTAGCATTTACACAAACATGTGTGGGTTCATAACCTGCAACCACACCGTAAGTGTTCATAACCTACCATCACACCACAAGTGTTCATAACCTGACATCACACCGCAGTTGTTCATAACCTGGCATCGCACTGCAGGTGTTCATAACCTGCCATCACACCCCGCGCCAACATAGTTTGGACCGCTTTTCTTCCAGCAGGGTAGCGAATCCCGTAAGACTCACCGATGTGGCCGTTGGTGACAGTGGCCAGTCCTGCGACTTCTGGGTGTGGACATACCGCACTACCCATGTCCCAACGTACAACCCAGTGTACTCCTGGACGTAGGAGACGTCCTGTAAAAACTTAGTTTGGCCAACCAGCGGAGGGATCCAGCTGGGCATATAAGACACAACCGAGATCCCGGGGTGCACATCTCCATGTCGCCTAGATTCGTTAACCTTCTTGCACCGGTACGTACGGTCTACGAGCATGAATGACACGCCATTTTTTACCGGATGCAATTCACAATACAAGCATTTTTTAAGTCAGATGATAGTCACTCTCAGGTCCGCAGCGGCTTACCTTACTCGACATGAAACTATTCGGGAAGGCGACCACACAATATCTACTTGCAGCTCAACTTTAGACCAGGAGCGCGATGAGCACGTGAGTACATTATTTGGGGCTAACTCGGGAGGATTAACTTGACTCGCGACTATCCCCAATTAACGTACCACTAGAAAGCCAAACGCTCGTTAATGCAGGACCCGATCTTAACGATGCAGAAAGAGTATATTGCAATAAATAATTGCGGTAAGAGAATGCTGCTAAATAAACTGCAAAGTTGAAGTACTGAAATAATGTACTAGAACAAACTGCATTAAGTAACAGAAATGCTGGAATGAAGTGCTGAAAGGAACTGGACCATTACTCAACTGTAATAAAAGAAATACTGAAGGAAATTGCGAAATCTGAAATAAAAGAGAATAAGAAAGTTAGTAGTCCTTTAGTTCCATCTCCATCACATGAAGCATGTTCAGTCCTCCTCTCCGTTCCAAGGAGGCTTCTCCGTTCCAAGGAGGCAAGTTCACAACTCTGCGGTGAATTCTTAGTATGTTACCGTGTTAGGGTCTGCCAGTTTATTTGAATCTGATGGTCACTTTAGTTGCACATGTTAAGGCAATTTATAGTAGTGCCCGGTAGTTCTCGAATTCACTACTTATATACAATTTATCGGATTTGCGTTGATATGTAGGAGCTTCATTATAATTTCAAGTCTTATGGTTATAATCACTCGATTTAATTAACGAGACTTCAAATCTTCGCAAGTGGTATAACACGAGATCTTTTAACCTCAATTGCTTGCACCGGGGTGAATCAAGTTCTTGTATTACGACCGATATTAATTCTTCCGATTTAAACATTGTTTATTCAACAAATAGCAAAGAGACTCAGAAATTTAAGAAACTTAAACCAGAGGCTGTATTTGCCATAACAGAATCCCCATAATTTTCTTAAATCATTTTAAGCTTGTTTTGTCCTCCGATAATTTATTCGCCTCGAATAAACCCTTATATTAAAATACCAAAAAATATTTTTGCTAATCCAAAAATTGCCAAATTTTGAATGAAGGTTTATACTAAAACAAGGAGGCTTCCATAATTTTATCAGACTCAGCTCATCAAGTAGGAACTCTCTGGAATGTTTAAAATAATGAAGAGATCGCAAATTAATTCCTCAAAAATAGATAACCTTTCAATAAATCACTAACCTTTTTTTATCGGTAAACAACAGATCCGTTATCATCGAGAGGTTTTTCTGAGATTTTTATACCAAAGTTAAAAGCCTCTGATATTATTAAATCAGTAATTTCTACATCATTTAAATCCTTAAAAATATTAAGAATGTATAATAAAATCTGATTATTTTTTAGGGGCTATGTCATCCTCTAATAATCACCATATACAAATTGCAGTAGTTTTAATCCAGCAAATATTCCCCTGGATTTTTTTATAATGAAGGGAACTATATTAATTAAATCACCAAAATGCCACATAATTGTTAACACATCTCATATAATTACAGAGGGTAAATTTAAGCCCTGGTCATCACCTCAAATTTTTCAGATTTTTTTTCTCAGAATTAAGAGTCTCTGTTAACTCAAAAACCTCAATTATCATTGTATTTAAATTACTAAAAATACTAAATTATGATATAAAAATCTCAAAAAAATTTTGGAGATGTTCCACACTGATATGCACAACTTTCATGTTCAACTTTTTTTCATTTGGGCTTCCTATAAGTCCCAGAAAAATAAACTTCTATAATAAATAAAAATTATAAAAATAAAATTTCAAAACCTTCTTTCCGGTACACACCGCGAGCCTTACGGGCCTTCGCCGGCGGCGTCCATCCACCGGCCGACCATGGCTCTTCTGCCGGCTGACTCATTGGGGGCGGGCGCTCCCTCTGGCGGTGGTCTGGTGGCCTGCCGCCAACGAAGCTATTTTTGTTTTGTTTTGAACAGAGGAGAGGGGGAAATGAAGGCGACGCTCCGGCCGCCGGAGTATACATGCGACGCATCTAAAAGGTAGGGAGGAAGGATAGGAGGAGGATCCACCTTGGTTGGGGTCCTCCGGGAGCCCTCCGACGAAGTTTCCATGAGAGGGTGGTGGAGGTGGCAGAACTTGACTTCTCTTTCTCCGGCGAGGTGGAGCTCCGGCAGAGGGGTCGCTTTAGTTTGACTGGGCTGGGGGAGAGGGGTGATTTTCTCTAGAGGGAGGGGGGGGGGGGGGGTCCATTTATAGGGGTTGTAGTAGCCTGCCCTCTTCTTCTCGGTGTGGGATTATTCCTCATTTGAGGAGAAGGTTGAGCTCCTCCCAGCTGGTTAGGGACAAGTGACAACACCTAAGTGGTGGCTTGTACCTCCTACAAGAGCCTATGCTAAGATATTTAGCCAGGGGGGGAGAGTGGCCTTTTCTTTCTCTCTCTCTCTAACTTTTCCATTAACATTTCAATATTAAAACTCATATTTGATTTTTAATTATTTGGGTGGAGTGGAGGAGAGGTTTGTTTTTATAAAATAATAATTAAATTGCATTTTAAAGAGGTTTGGCCAAAGTCAACCATGGGGTGTCTCCCCCATGTGGGTCAAGGTCAGAGTAGGTCCAAGTCGTCGAGAGACAAGTCAATGTTGGGTGTGTGCACGCTTTTCGGTGCATCGTAAACCTTGATTTGACTAATTTGACTAACAATGTCAAAATCGAGTGCAATGAATTTTGTTGCTCTCGTATTGGCCATACGAGTCCAAATCAACTGACGGAGGTCAATTCCGAGTTCATATGCTAAATTTACTAAAACGACGTTGTCGTGACGCGCTGCGATACTCAAAATAGTCGTTTTCTCTAAATGATCTCGCATCGACATGAAACGAGTTCCATTGAACTTGTATCAATTATACGAGTCTAATACAACTGACTGAAGTCGATTCAGAACATGTATGCTCAATATAGTAAAATGGCGTCACCGTGACGCGCTACAATACTCAAAATGCTTGTTTTCGCTAAACGACCTTGGATTGAGATGAAACAAGTTTCGTTGAACTCATATCAATTATACGAGTATAATGCAACTGACGGAAGTCGATTCAGAGCATGTATGCTAAATATACTAAAACGACATCGTCGTGACGCGCCGTGATACTCAAAATGGTCGTTTTTCTAAATGACCTCGGTTCGAGATGAAACGAGTTTCGTTGAACTCGTATGAATTATACGAGTCTAATGCAACTGACAGAAGTCAATTCGGAGCATGTATGCTCAATATACTAAAACGGCGTTATTGCGATGCACTGCAATACTCAAAATGGTCGTTTTCTCTAAACGACCTCAGGTCTAGACGAAACGAGTTCCGTTGAACTCGTATCAATTATACAAGTCTAATGCAACTGACGTAAGTCGATTGGGAGGACTGTTGAAACCGATTTCTCGGTCTCTGTGGAGTTCGGGGCCCTCACCGAAATGAGGGGCGGCTAGTCCTTACTGATCCCTCGAGGAGGGTGGACGGAAGATTAAGAATTTGACTAGGACCTTAGTCACAACGAAGAGGTCCCTCCACTAACCCGGAAGATCGTTGAGCGCTTCCCCTCCCAAGCCAAAGCTGAGACTTGGGCACCTTGGAGAGCTCTGGAAATGCTAACCAAAGAAAGCCTAAGGAGAGGGAAGCTAAAGTGAGATCCTCTCCAAAGGTGCCCTTGAGGTCCTATTTATAGATTTTCTTATCTGGCCTGCAAATAGCAGGATTCCGCCTCTTGATTTTACTATCCGCACCCCGAATGGGTCTGCTAACAGCCAAACTCCGCTGTTTGGAGAGGCTAAAGGCAGACCACCAAGGGTGACAGGGTAATTTGGCCGGTTCCAGCGACTCACGAGTGTTTGGCGAGTTCTTGACTCGCTCGCTTCCTTGCGAGCATTTGGCGAGCCTCTGGCTCGCTCGCCCTCTCACGAGCACTCGGCGAGCCTCCGGCTCGCTCGCCCTCTTGCGAGCACTCGGCTGGCCTCTGGCTCGCTCCGTTGTTTTTTGGTTGGCCCATCTTCTAGGCGAATATCGGGGTTGTACACAATCCCCACTCTTCGCGAGGCTCTTTAGGCTCGCGAAGAACCATCCAACCCTTGATATTCGCCGGCCCCTTGGTGACGTGGCGAGAATCTTTTGGTGGGTCCCATGTCCACCACTATAAATACCACTCTCCTTGGCCGACATTTGAACTTTTCATTTTTTCTGGCCTTTCTTACTTGGTCCCTCGCTCCCTGACGCAATGTCGAAGAAGGAAGAGATGCTGGCCCGCCTAAATGCTTCGCAGGCGGCCCAGAAGGGGAAGATCGATGTCATCGCCTCCTGGAATTCTCCGCGACGCTCTCCGCCTCCCCCTTCCCTAAGGACGGCAAAGGCCGTTCGGCGCCCGACTGGCGGGGGCGGGCCTTCCTCTTCGCCGCATTCTCCGGATGACGAGCGCGCCTCTCAGGTATTATCGCCCAGCTGCTTATTTGGTGTTCCCCCTTTTCATCTTTATTTATCATATTCGCAGAACGATCCTCCGGACGAGAGCGAATCGGGAAGGCCAAACACGGAGATCCGTCTCTCTTCTACGGGTGGGGGTGACGTTCTTCTCGCGGATACGAGGGCCGTTGATAGACAGGACTCGCCTTCGCAACGAGGTGAGCGAACTACCCCGTTTTCTCTTACATTCCTTGACTCGCTAAGTCGTGTTTACCTGTCATGCAGTGTCTTTCCTCGCGGTGCCAGAGGATCAAATTCCTCCTCCAGTGAGCTCGCAGGGATTGCCGAATCAAAAGATCTCCACTCCCGGATTCGGCGTCCTGGGTCAGAGGAGCCCAGGAGGGACGTTGATTGCCGAGCTTGGACTCGGCTCCAAACCCGCGCTCGCCACTGGTCTGGGTAAGGCCCTCACCCCTGCCTTTATTGAGGCATTCCGGGGTCAGCCGGGCACCTCCCGCCAGCGGCCCAGTATTCCAATTCCTCCACAAGGTTAGATTGTTGTCATTGAGTGTTGATCTTCTCTTTGCCGCTGACTCTTACTTCGCAGGTAACCCGATGACCCCTCTCTCCGAGTCAGAGTCCGGAGCGCTGGAGATGTCCCCACCTCCTTCGCCGAGCCAGGTCGCTGACTTTTTGGGGGATCCCAGCGATCCGGAGCGAATGAAGAGGCGGGTCACGGAGATATTTCAGAAGCATACCACCCTACTAAGGGATCTACACGAGCAGAATCGGTTAGACCGGCTCGCCAATGAAGAAATGTTCGCCGCGATGGAGGACGCGAATACGCGTGTTCTCGCTGAGATACGTCCGACCGATCAGGGCGACTCGACCTCCCCCGGGGTGTATATTGCTCGCATCGATGACTACATGCGGCTGATGGGCCAGGCGAACAGGTCACTCCGCGAGTATCATTACCCGCGAGTCCCCCCTCGCTCTGGTGTCCGGGGTCGCGGTCGCTGGAAGTGGTTGCGTTATTGAGGCTCCTCATTGCTTTTCTATTGTCTTTCTTTCCCCCTTCTCTTCAATAGGAGGGGCCGCGAACAATATTTATGAGTTTGTAATAACAATATTTCGACTCGCTTGCGAGTCTTTTATTTTTCTGTTTCTCATGTTGTTCTTTTATCTTGCTTGGCTTGTTCTTGCGAATTACACATTTTTTACTCGCCTGTGCGTACCTCCCTTGCTTCATGTTTGTGATTCATCCTTTGGTCTTAGCTCGCTACTGGAGAAGCTTTTTGCAGGCGGTCGACCCGCAGGGAGCGAATTGGGCCCCTGGAGGCGGGAGAGTATCGCGCGAATCTGCTATCCGCAGATATCGACGCTTCGGCTTCTTCCCGCCTTCCTTATTCCTATAAATAGCCGACCGTTTTTCCTTTCAACCACCGCATTTACTGTTTCCTCCTCACGCTCTTTCTCTTTCTATTTCTCTCGCAGATTTTGCTCATCCTTGCGACCTTTGCGATTCGGCAGATTACGCATCATGGTTGGCGAGGCAGAAACAGAGGGGCGAGCCAAGTGTGCCAAGGCCTTCCTCGACGGCATTTTCTACTGCGCCAATCTCACGAAGGAGGAATATCGGGTCGCCGTGGACCAGTTCATCCACTCCGGTTTCGCGGCTCGCTGCCCTACCGATAGGGATTCCCTCAGCGACCCGCACCCGGACGAGCTCGCGATTCCTGTTGCCCATTTTGAAAATGGGTTTCGACTCCCTCTCTGGCCGGAAGTGCGCCAGGTATCGTCTATTTCTCACCCTTGGCTTCCCTGAATTGCTTTGCGAACAGCGCTTAATGTTTGTCGGCTTTTCAAGGTGCTAAAGTACTTCGGCGTCCTGCCATGCCAGCTGACGCCGAATGCGATCGCCGTGGTGGTCGCATTCGCCAGTTACCTCAGGGCGGAGAGGATCGAGTTTAGCCTGCTCGCCTTCCGCAAGATCTTCTCATTCTGCGCGAACAGGGACGGAACGGCTCACTTTGTGAGCCAGCATGTTACCGTCTGCGAGACGGTGAACAAAACTCATTACTGGACGCAAAAGTTCATCCTGGTGAAGGGTCCCTTCGGTAACATCTCATACACCCCTATCCAGCGAGACGAGGCTGCCTACCGCCCTCCGATCTCGCTAGGTGGTTGCGACGCGGCACTGTATCAGTTCCTAAAAGGAAAGAACTTCGAGGTCGCCTTCCTCCGAGAGCGAGTGGACCTCCTGCCACCCGTCCTTCTGGGAGAAGGTTTTTCTTGAACTCGCCCACTTTCTTGATCCTCTTTCTTTTGATCGTCTAACGCTCGTTATCTTTGTAGGAGAATGCGATCTCCCCCTCAATCCGCCTCATGCGCCTCCCTCCACTCTTTCTCCCAGCTCGCTCACGCGCGTGGCCGCCGAGGCCTGCCGCGACGTTCTGAGCTCCTCATCGAAAAAGAAGCGTCTTCCCCCCCCCCCCCCCCCCCCCCCCCCCCCCCAACGCCGTCCTACTTCGCAGGGGGCGGGAAGAAACCCAGAAAGACTCCCTCCGCTGCTAAGGCGAAGGAGGTTGTGGACCTGTCTGAGCCCGACCTCCCCTCTCCGTCTGCGGATCAGGAGCTCGCCAAAGAGGGGGGCGAGCCAGGGGAGGCTGTCGTTCGGCCCAAGCCGTCGAGCCATACCAACTTCGGGCTCGGCATGAAGCTAGTAGATGCGGTAGGCGAACTGATACTCGCGTGAGACCCTGATCAGAACAAGATCGCCTGCTCCTCTCTGCTCCCTTCCTGGGTAGAGGCCGGCAAGGCCGGGGGTGAGGCGTTCGCCCTCGCCTTTGGTCTCTATGGTCGCGAGGACGCTCCCTCTTTCGGTCCTCCATGCCGAGAGGGATCGTGTACGTGGCGATGCGAGCCCAGTTCCGGGCGACGGAGCTAACATAAATGGTGGGTCGTCGGTACCTCACGGCGGACAGGGAGATCAAGGAGCTCAAAGTCGAGCTTCAGAGGTCCGCGGGTGAAGTCACGGAACTCAAGGGGAAAGAGGCCTTGTCAGAGGGCCTCCTCGCCAGCCTTCAAGGCGGGTTGGTAAGTATTGCTCGGCGGACGTCTCTCCTAGTTTGGCTTCATTCTACTTTCGCTAACCCACCTCTTGCAGGACGCCGAGTCCGTCAGTTAGCTCCACGCGCGGATCGCTGACTTGGAGTTGGAGAACACTTGTCTCAAGGCCCAGATCCACGACCTGGCCTCGGCGGTGCTACCTCCTCCTCCTTCGCGAACTGGGACTCGCGATCAATCGCGGGAAGAGAAGGAAGCCGACCGCAAGAGGTCGATGGAGATCGCGGAGCTTGTCCTCGACATTCTCAAGGGGGCGGGCATGATCATCCCCGATTCCATAGAGTTCACCGCGGAGCAAGTCGTTCCCGATTTGTTCGCGCCCATCTCCGAGGCGGAGGGTCGAGGGAGCGATTGAAGGGTTTTTCGGCGGACAGCCCTGATGCTTTTAATTTTTTCCATATGTAAATCTTTTGTTTTTGACCAACGAGTTCGCCGTTCATTGTGAACATCTTTTGAGCAATGAAGAAGAAATATTTTGTCTATCTTTTGAATGTCATTTCTTTTTTATTCCTTACGCGCACTCGCATTTTGTTCATGCTCGCATGATTTTATTTTTCTATGCTTATGCTTCTATGTGCTCGCGTCTCAATATCTTAACAACTACTTCATCTCTGAACTTTCCCTTGCTTAGGGATTTCGCTCGATAGGCCCGCCTAATTTCGTCGTCGAGGTGAAGCCAGGCCCGCTTCGCACCTCTGGCTCGCTCCATAGGGAAAATTATGAGTGGGTCCATTGTTACCCCCGCTCCGCTCGCACTCGCTTTTATTTTGTCGGCGGCCTTTTCTCGTTGTATTATACCTGGGTCGCTCTCGCCTACCCCACTCGCACTCGCCACTGGCGGGTTTCCTCCGGTATCCGTGGTTCGTCGCGAGAACGGACTCCTCCCGGGTCATTTTCTTTATTCGCTTCGCTACCTTTTACGAGTGACCATGCGAGCCATCGACTTTATTACCTTGTCGTGAATGATCTTTGTGCGCGAGTGGTCCTCTGTTCTCGCCCTGCCCGTGTCTTGGGGTCGCTTGCGAGCCAGAATCCCCTGGCCTGAGTATCTTATCTTACCTGCTCAACCTACGCACAACTTTGCCGGCTTTTCCAGAGATCAACCTGAACCCCCCGTCTAGTGAGAGCCCGAGAGTGGAATCGATCTGGGGCATTCCAGCACCAACCCTTGTTACTTTGCCAGCCTCTCCAGAGATCAACCTGAACCCCCTGTCTAGTGAGAGCCCGAGAGTGGAATCGATCTGGGGCATTCCAGCACCAACCCTTGTTACTTTGCCAGCCTCTCCAGAGATCAACCTGAACCCCCCGTCTAGTGAGAGCCCGGGAGCGGAATCGATCTGGGGCATTCCAGCACCAACCCTTGTTACTCTGCCAGCCTCTCCAGAGATCAACCTGAACCACCCGTCTAGTGAGAGCCCTGGAGCGGAATCGATCTGGGGCATTCCAGCACCAACCCTTGTTACTCTGCAAGCCTCTCCAGAGATCAACCTGAACCCCCCATCTAGTGAGAGCCCGGGAGCGGAATCGATCTGGGGCATTCCAGCACCAACCCTTGTTACTCTGCCAGCCTCTCCAGAGATCAACCTGAACCCCCCGTCTAGTGAGAGCCCGGGAGCGAAATCGATCTGGGGCATTCCAGCACCAACCCTTGTTACTCTGCCAGCCTCTCCAGAGATCAACCTGAACCCCCCGTCTAGTGAGAGCCCGGGAGCGGAATCGATCTGGGGCATTCCAGCACCAACCCTTGTTACTCTGCCAGCCTCTCCAGAGATCAACCTGAACCCCCCGTCTAGTGAGAGCCCGGGAGCGGAATCGATCTGGGGCATTCCAGCACCAACCCTTGTTACTCTGCCAGCCTCTCCAGAGATCAACCTGAAGCCCCCGTCTAGTGAGAGCCCGGGAGCGGAATCGATCTGGGGCATTCCAGCACCAACCCTTGTTACTCTGCCAGCCTCTCCAGAGATCAACCTGAACCCCCCGTCTAGTGAGAGCCCGGGAGCAGAATCGATCTGGGGCATTCCAGCACCATCATATCCAGACTTAGTCATGTCGGCACGGCAGTAGTCATGTCGGCACGGCAGTAGTTATAAGCATTATAAAAAAAGGAGTAAGACATTCATTAAACAACATAGTAAAGCACTTAAGGGTAAAACCTTTTCAAATCATCCCCACTTCGGGCTCGGTCGAGGGGTACTCCTTCCACATCCTGGAGATGATACCCTCCCGACTTGAGCACCCTGCTTACAATATATGGACCTTCCCAGTTGGGGTTAAGCTTTCCCACCGTGGCCCCACTGCCGGCCGCATCGACTTTCTTCAGGACTAGATCTCCTTTCTGAAAGTGTTTTATCCGGATATGTCTGTCAAAATATCGAGCCATCCGCCGCTTGACCTCTTCCTGCCTGATGGTAGCCAAGTCTTGGAGTTCTTCCACCAGGTCCAAGGACAGCCTCTGCTCTGCATTGTTACCTTCCAGCCACTCTTCATCCCCCTCGCTCGCGGCGATCACCCGGGGGGTCTTCACCTCAAACTCTATGGGGAGAACGGCTTCGGACCCGTGAGAGAGCTTGAATGGAGTCTCCCCGGTGGCGGTATTCGGAGTAGTCCTCATGGCCCAGAGGACGGAGGGTAGATGTTCCACCCAACTTCCTCGAAGGTTTTCCACTTTCTTTTTTAGCAGGTTGACGATTATCTTGTTCGCCGCCTCCACCTGCCCATTGCTCCTCGGGTGGTGGACCGAAGCGAACCTGAGGTCAATGCCGAGCTGAGTGCAGAAGCCGACAAACTCCTCACTCGCAAAATGCGGCCCATTGTCCGTCACTATAGCTAGAGGGAGTCCATGCCTGCGAATTATTTCTCCCCACACAAAATTCCTTACAACCTGAGAGGTTACCTTAGCAGGTGCTTTCACCTCTACCCACTTGGAGAAGTAGTCGATCATGACCAGCAGGAACTTCCTCTGGCCGCTGGCTTGGGGAAAGGGACCGACCAGGTCCAGCCCCCATATGGCGAAGGGCCAGGGGGCCGTGATGGTCCGGAGCCTTTGAGCTGGGAGGAGTTGGAGCGGAGCATAGAGCTGGCACTTCAGACACTTTCTTGCGAACTCTGCCGCATCCTTGCTGAGAGTGGGCCAGAAGTAGCCTTGCCTCAACACCCTCCCTTCTAGGGTCCGACTCCCGGAGTGACTGCCGCACTCCCCGGAGTGGATTTCTTCCAGCACTCTCGGGACCTCCTCCTCGGAGACACAACGGGCCAGGAGTCCCGAGAGGGTCTTTCTATATATCCCCCTGCATGTAAAGAGTAATAGGCGGACTTATACCTGAAGCGTCTCTTGTCCACATCCTCTCCAGGGAACTGCCCGGAGGATAGGAAGGTGATGAACGGATCCATCCACGAGGCTTGTTGATCCACCTCCATCAATTCTCCTTCCTCGATGGAGGGCCGGAAGAGTTCCGAAGTCGTCCCCCCCGCTCGGGGACCGAACTTGGCTAGGAGGTCCGCCTGGGTGCTCTCCTCCCTCGGCACGTGCTTGATGGAGAAGGTGCGGAACTGCCCGATGACCCCCTTAACCTTTTCCAGGTATAGTAGGAGGGTTGGGTCCTTTGCTTCAAACTCTCCTTTGATCTGGCATGCTACCACCATGGAGTCTGTGGAGACCTCCACGTCCTGCACACCCAGTTCTCGGGCCAGCCGAAGGCCCGCTATCACTGCTTCGTACTCAGCCTAGTTGTTGGTGATTGGGAAATGGATGTTTAAGGCGTGCTCAATCCGAGTCCCCTGAGGACTCACCAGGACTATTCCCCCTCCATAGGAGTATTTTCCCGACGCTCCGTCCACCAACATCTTCCATGCTTCTGGGGGAGGTGGCTCGTGCTCCCCCACTTCGGCCGCATAGTCGGCCATGAAGTCTGCCACCGCTTGAGCCCTGATGGATGTCCTGGGTACGAACGTGATATTGAATTCGCTTAACTCCACAGACCACTTTGCCAACCTTCCTGAGTGCTCCACCCCTTCCATGATTTTGCGGAGCGGGTGGTCCGTCACTACTTTAATTGAATGGGCTTGAAAGTAAGGCCGGAGCCTCCGGGCTGACACCACCAATGCGAAGGCCAACTTTTCCAAAATCGGGTACCGGAGCTCTGCCTTCTTCAGCACTCGACTGACGTAGTAGATAGGGAACTGTTTCTTCCCTTCCTCCCGGATTAACACAGAGCTTACTGCTTCGGACCCTACCCCCAGGTACAGGGATAGGTCTTCTCCTGGCCTCGGTCCCTGGAGCAGAGGGGTTTGGGTGAGCTGTTCTTTCAGAGCCTGGAAGGCCTTCTCGCACTCCGGGGTCCATTCAAACTTCTTATTTCCCCGCAGTACTTTGAAAAAAGGTGCACACTTTTCTCCCGCCTTGGAGAGGAATCTGCTGAGCCCAGCCAATTTCCCCGTAAGGCTCTGAACCTCCTTCGGATTTCTCGGCGACTCCAACTCCATCACAGCTTTAACTTTGTCCGGGTTGGGCTCCACTCCTGCGGGGGTGAGCAAATGGCCCAGGAACTTCCCTCGGCTCGCCCCGAAGACACACTTCAATGGATTGAGCTTCATCTTGTACCGCCGCAGGGTCCCAAATATCTCTTTGAGGTCTCGGAGGTGAGTCTCAAGGTCTCGGCTCTTAACCATGAGGTCGTCGACATAGACTTCTAAATTTCTTCCTTTCTGCTCACGGAAGACCCTATCCATCATCCTTTGGTACGTAGCCCCTGCGTTCTTGAGCCCGAAGGGCATCATCTTATAGCAATAACATCCATCCCCCATGATGAAGGAAACATCCTTGATGTCCGGGGGATGCATGCGGATTTGATGGTAACCTGAAAAAGCATCTAAGAAAGACATTACAGAAAAACCAACGGCTGAGTCAACCAGCGCGTCGATTCTGGGCAGGGGGTAGCAATCTTTCGGGCATGATTTATTAAGAAGCGAAAAGTCGATACACATACGCCACTTACCTCCTCCCTTCTTTACCATAATGACGTTGGAGACCCAGCCTGGATACTGGATCTCCGATACAAACCCGGCCTGCAGGAGTTTGCCCACCTCCTCGCGGATGGGCCCTTCTAGCTTGTCCGCGACGGCCCTCCTCTTCTGACGGATGGGGCGGGCGCCGGGGTCGAGGTTGAGGCGATGGCACGCCACATCCGCGTCGATCCCGGGCATTTCCGCGGCGCTCCAAGCGAAGACGTCCACGTTCTTTTGTACGCAAGCCAGAATCTCCGCTTGATCTCCTGGGCTGAGTTCTCCGCTGACCCGGACTTTTTCCACCACCCCCAGCCGGGTGGTGACCTCGAGCTCCACGACCTCGTCCACAGCCTCCAACCGGGACTGCTCTCCCCAAGCCCTCTCCTCTTCGGCACAAGTGGGAGCCTGGGTCTCCTCCTCGACTTCCTTCTCTACCACCATCAGCTCTTCCGCCCATCCCTCCAGGGCCTTCTCTTCTTCTTCCTTTCCTTCCGCCCGGGGTACCTCAGCTACCCCTTCCTGGGCATGGACTTCATCTCCCTCCATCTTCTCCTCGGCTACCTCCATACATCCGGCTTCGGCCGCCTTCTACATCATTCTATCCCACTCCTCAGCTTCTCCCATCCAGGAGATGGTGTTGACAGCCGTTACGTAGCACTGTCTCGCCACCTTGGGATCCCCCCTTATCCGCACCTGAACCCCTCCGTCGTTGAACTTGAGGCACTGATGAAAGGTGGAAGGGACACAGCGGAACGCGCTGATGAGTGGACGTCCGAAGATGGCGCTGTAACTGCTTGGGGCGTCCACAATGACAAAACGACAGTTTCGGGACTCCCCACCCAGGGTCACATGAAGCCCTACTCCCCCTTCTACTTCCTTCCTCTCCCCTGAGAATCCGAACAAAGGGCCATCTGAAGCCAACACCCTCCGAGGCTCTACCTCCATCTTGTCAAATGCCTTTTTGAAGACGACATTGACCGAACTTCCGTTGTCCACCAGGATCCGGGAGACGGTGAAGTTCTCGATCGCCGTCTGGATGACTAGCGCGTCGCAGAACGGGTCCTCGTAGCCTGGCATGTCTTTCTGAGTGAAAACGATTTTTTCGGCCGGGGGTGGGGCGGTGGATGTCGAAGCCACGCTTCGGCGGTAAATGGTATGGAGGCTAGCCTTGCGGGTCGCCTCCACCCCTACCGCCCCGTGGATCACCCCGATCCCTCCTCTACTTCCCAAATCGGCTCTATCCTCACACCTTTCCTCCTCCCCCTCTCGAGGTTCAACCTCCACGATCCTTAATGGCTGTTGCTGTGGTGGCGCGGGCGCTCTGCCCCTCTTCACTTCTAGGAACTCCGGTCAGGTGTCCGTTGAGTGGCCTTCCACATCATGGAAGATGCAATATGGCACTGCCACTTCCCTCGCCTCGGCCTCTGCCACCCTATTCCTTCTTCTCCTAGCGGCCACCGTTTCCGCCTCTCCTCCCCTTCCCCTTCCTCTTCCTCCTCCTCGTCCAATCGCCATGGCCTGCTGGGGAGGGGGAGGCATCTGCATCGGACCTTGCCTCCACCCTAACTGGGGGGGCCTCCATTGACCTCCGACATGGTTACCCCTTCCTGGGCCGTAACCCCTTCCCTGCCCTTGCACTCCTCCCCCTTGCGGCCTCCATTCTCCCTCCGGGGCCCAGGGCTCTTCCCTTCTCCTGACCTCCTGCTGCCTCACCTCCGGCTCACTGAGCTTTGCTAGCCTCCTGGTGAGCTCCGGATTGGCTTCCTCACTTGCGACTTCCTCCGACACCATCTCCATCAGCTCTTCAAAGGAGACGGGGGCTTTTCTCTTCAACGCCATCTTAAAGAAACTCTCTCTCAACCCGACCGTGAAGGCGAGTTGGAGAGCAAACCCAGGCATCTCCTGAGTGAGCTGCACTTCCTCCTGGAATCGATCGGCATACTGAGCCAGCGACTCCCTTGGTCCCTGCTTCACTGCGAAGAGGGAATCAACGTCCTTCTTCCTCTTTTTTGAGGCCGAGAACCTCAGCAAGAAACTTCGGCGCAAATCTTCGAACGAGTAGATGGACCCTGCTGGGAGATGATGGAACCAGTCCCTGGCCTTCTCCTTAAGGGTGACGGCAAAGAGCCGACACTTAAAGGCGTCTGACATCGGCCTGATGGAGACCGAGTCTTCGAAACTCTGCAGGTGCTGGACAGGGTCATCTCTACTGTTGTAGTACACCCGGTCCCATTCTCCAAATCCCCCCGGGACGGGTGCGGAAAGCACCAACTCGCAAAAGGGGCTTCCCCCTCCCGCCACTCTTCCCGGCTCCACTCGTCCCCCAAGCTCGCTCGCCAAACTTGAGCTCGCCAGGACTGTGCTCGCGAGGGCGGTGCTTGCCTGAACCACCCCGACAGTCGCCGCTTCCTCTTGGCACGCACTCGCTAGTGACGCGCTTGCTGGAATGGAGCTCGTCAGCGCTGAGCTCGCCGGCACGGAGCTCGCCGGACTGGCGAACAGCACCCGTCCTTCCTGGCTCTGGCCTAAGCCGACGGCAACTTCTTTTCCAGCCCTTCCTCCTGGTGCCCTCTCGCCGACTGCTGTTGGGGGTGTGGTCGCCTGAGGTTCTGGGGTCGCAAACTCACTTCGCAGAGCTGTGACTGCGAACCCCAAGGTGTCGAGAACCTCCTTTCTGAAGTCCGCGAACATCCTCGGTGTTACCACCTGCGGTGGCTCGCTGAACCCCTCGCCTTGATCCTCATCTCCCGCCATAACCCTTCTCTGGAACTTTCTTGAACCAGCCACGCTCCACGCTCACAGCACCAAAATGTTGAAACCGATTTCTCGGTCTCTGTGGAGTTCGGGGCCCTCACCGAAATGAGGGGCGGCTAGTCCTTACTGATCCCTCGAGGAGGGTGGACGGAAGATTAAGAATTTGACTAGGACCTTAGTCACAGCGAGGAGGTCCCTCCACTAACCCGGAAGATCGTTGAGCGCTTCCCCTCCCAAGCCAAAGCTGAGACTTGGGCACCTTGGAGAGCTCTGGAAATGCTAACCAAAGAAAGCCTAAGGAGAGGGAAGCTAAAGTGAGATCCTCTCCAAAGGTGCCCTTGAGGTCCTATTTATAGATTTTCTTATCTAGCCTGCAAATAGCAGGATTGCGCCTCTTGATTTTACTATCCGCACCCCGAATGGGTCTGCTAACAGCCAAACTCCGCTGTTTGGAGAGGCTAAAGGTAGACCACCAAGGGTGACAGGGTAATTTGGCCGGTTCCAGCGACTCACGAGTGTTTGGCGAGTTCTTGACTCGCTCGCCTCCTTGCGAGCATTTGGCGAGCCTCTGGCTCGCTCGCCCTCTTGCGAGCACTCGGCGAGCCTCCGGCTCGCTCGCCCTCTTGCGAGCACTCGGCTGGCCTCTGGCTCGCTCCGTTGTTTTTTGGTTGGCCCATCTTCTAGGCGAATATCGGGGTTGTACAAGGACGTATGCTTAATATACTAAAACGACGTCTTCGTGACGTGTTACGATACTCAAAATGGTCACTTTCTCCAAATGACCTCGGATCTGAATGAAACGAGTTTCGTTGCACCCATATCAACTATACGAGTCCAACACAACTGACGGAAGTCGATTAAGTGAATGTATGCTCAATATATTACATGGGTCACCGACTAACTTCTAGGGTACCCTACAGGTGGTCGGGTCACTTTTATTAGGTCATCTAGGGTCCTAGTGGCCCAATAAAAGTCGGGATGTTACAATCCAATAAAAAAGAGGATTTTCTTCCCCGAAAATTGCTTAAAGTAGGGGGAGTTTGAAAACATAACATACCTGGGGAAAACGTTATGGGTACTTTTCTCTAACGAGGCTCTCTACTTTCCAAGTGTATTTATTGCAACCGTGATTTGACCATAATATCTTAACAATGGTTATGAATTTATTTTGTAGATTCTTGATTTTTGAGTTAACCATTCACACGGGATCTAACTGCAAAGATATGTTAGACTGCACGTGTGCTAGGGGTATAAGAAGATGTTTATCGGGTTGTCGAAGGACACGTCATTATGAAGAGACGTGGAGGACATCATGCAGATTTCCAAATTCTTGTGGTAGTGGTAATCAATAGGCAACGGGGCCGACTCATATGATTGGGCGAGGGCCAAATAGCATGGGTCCAGCTTCTTTATCTAGGAGATACCACGCATATACTTGTTCTTCAAGAATACCATATATCTCCTACGCTAAAATCTACCGGATGATGATGAGCGTCATGATAATTGGCATGTCTGCTCTGTGCCTCCATCATCCGATCTCGGATCAATCTTATTGCTGCGGTGGTGTCATCAATGTACGTCACACCTAATGCCTCATGATCTTCATCCTGTGCCCATGATAAAGGTGTTTGACAGCGTCTCCCATAGAGGGCTTCATACGTGGCCATTTGGATGCTGGACTGGAAGCAATTATTATTTGAGAATTCTACCAGAGGCAGAAGCTTCTCCCAGGGCTTGTTTATGCTCCACTATGCACAGTCGAAGAAGATCTTCCGTGGTTCGATTCATTCTCTCTGTTTGACCATCAGTTTGGTGGTGGAATGTAGTGTTAAAATCCTGTTTTGTGCCCAAATAAGCCTGCACCCGTCTTCATTCCTTTGAAGTAAAGCCTCCATCACAGTCAAAGATGATTGTTTTTGGTACCCGTGAAATCGAACTACTTGCTCTATGAAGAGCCTGGCTATCACATCAACACCATCACCTTGCCGATTAGGTATAAATCAGGCCACCTTGGTGAGGCGATCTACTCTAACCCATATAATGTCGTTTCCTGCCCAAGATCGAGGTAGACCATATGGACAAAATCCATCAAAATATCATCAAATTTCCATTCTATTATTGGTAGAGGTTGCACCAAACCTCCCGGACTTTGGCACTCTGCCTTGACCATTTGGCAGGTTTGACAATGCGCTACATAATCCGTTACATCCTTTTTAAATCCGGCCAATACAATGTACGATGCAAGTCAATATACATTTAACTGCTATAAGGTGAATATAATACCTGGATTGGTGAGCTTCTCAGAATATCTCCTCTCAGATTCCTCCAGTGGAGGGAATATAGACTCGGTGCTTATTCTGCAGGATGCTATCATATAGATTAAAGTCTTCTTGCGCACCATCTTGTAGCGATTGGATGACCGGAGCCGCCTCCAGGTCAATATCCCGGGCTTCACAAATTTGGTCCCAAATATCACATTGAGTTTCCATCCAACAGATCCGAGCTTGATATTCTACTGGATCAATTCGAGTAATTAGGGTGATACTCAGGTCTGATAAGGGTCGTAACAATTCTGTAGGTATTACCTCCATCTGGCTTCCT
Source organism: Dactylorhiza incarnata (assembly GCA_033032865.1). Classification (NCBI taxonomy): domain Eukaryota; kingdom Viridiplantae; phylum Streptophyta; class Magnoliopsida; order Asparagales; family Orchidaceae; genus Dactylorhiza; species Dactylorhiza incarnata. The sequence continues at coordinate 30,632,053 of JAWHQI010000003.1, read as the reverse complement.
GCGACTGTGGGTTGATGACTCAGAGCATCGACAACCTTATTGGCCCTACTGTGGTGGTATCACAAGAAATTCCAACCACCGGCGTTGAAGGAGGTTCAACTCTTTTTTTGGGTGAAGACATATTTAAGACTTTTTTGGTTGGAGAATATTTCACATTTAATTCCATACCGGGAGCTGAATGCAGTATTAGGTAAATCCTTCTCCCGGATCCGAAGTTGGCAATAACCTAATCGTATATTCATCTTGGGAAGATGGAAGCACCTTGCAGTTGGTCGAATAACTAGTCGATTCTTAGTAAGAGATAAGTATTCTGAACCGTAAGTCGATTTAACTCTCTTTCTAACTGCCTTAGCGGGCCGTGTAGTAGTTAAAATTATGTGTGAGATGGAGGGAATACCTTTCAGTGCGATGGACTATCCGTACGAGTTTTGAAGTTGATCTCCATGGTCGAGCAATTGATTTGGACCTAGTACTCGGCCAGCCAGTCCCTCCTCAGAATGATGTTGAAGCTGATTATCGCTAATATGGTCGCGTAAACTTCGAATTTCATGTTTTCTAGTACAGCTTGGAATGAACACTTCTCTATAAAGGTTATATCTGATCCATCTAGAAGTCGAATACGTATTGACATTCCGGCCGATCGGATGACGTTGGTCTTTGAAGATACAAAGTATCGTGATACAAAGGAGTGCGTGACTCTTGTATTAAATAGGGTTTTAGCAGGTTGACCTTTTACCATAAGTAATCATGGAAGGAGTTATTTATCTTATAACAACATTTATACAAATTGAGATTACATCAAGCTAAAAGATAAGCACCACAGAGAAACTACATATCGATAACTATATCCGGAGTTGTACCTTGCTGTAAGCCTAGAGCATAAGCCTCCAGAGGTGCAGCTCTGTCGTTCCTCTGTGGTTCTCATCGTTTATCTGCATCCCCCTGAACAACTCCTAGACCAGGCCTCTCTACAGCCTACAGGCAGAATGCTCGGATGTGTCTGGGCCGATGGTACAGAAAGCAATACCATGAGAATGGTACATCTCATCGCACTACAAGTGCCGGCTGGGGTGCTGGTGAGAATGGTTGTGGCGGCGATGCTGTCTCCTATCTCGAAACTATTGTCGAGGGGCAACTACCCTCTCCCGTCCTCGTGGTGCAACCTGTGTCTCTATATGTCTCCTCCGCCATTGAGCTACCGTAATCTGGTCTATCTCTAGTGCAGTGGCGTGGGTGGCGATGTTGTGGAATGAAGTCTGTTCTATCATAATCAGGGCCTGGCGGAGGTCTTGCACAGACCTTGGTAGAACCCAATAGCTCTTTCTCTGTCTATCATCGCCAGTATTCCCGCAAAAATGGGCTAAGTGGATAAACTCTCTTTGGTATTCTTGTATCATCATATCTCCTTGACGAATCTGCAGAAAGCGCTCCTACAGCTCAGCTCAGATGGCATCGGGTATGAATTATTCTAAAAATGCCTCCGATTATTCTCCCCATAGAATAATGCTGAGTGGGCATCATATAAAAGTGAAACGAATAGCTACCCGCCATTAATCGCGGGCATATTCCTCAAGTAGGGTTACCACCAATAAAACTACAAAAACTGATGAGCATCTCATCCCTACTAGCAGTTCCTCGACTCTTTCTACCCACTCTTCTGTATGCATAGTAGTCTCAGAACCTCGGTAAGTAAGAGGTCTCAACCCTCGGAAGGTCGTTAGCATGTCAGACTTATGAATGAACTGCTATTGTTGTTGAGCAATAACAGTCTGGAATGTGCCTAGAAAGGTTGTGAGGGTCTGACCCAACTCCTTCTCTGCAAAGGGAGTAGTAGGAGAAGGTGGTGGAGTCATGGAGTGGTACTGGTCACTCGAGGAAGATCTCATGTTATTTTACTCCAGTATTTGGAGAAGTAACCAGGGAAGACTCAGGAGTTTGCAAAGTAATGGAATTTGCAAAACTGACTAAAACAGAAATGAGTGTGTGTGGGTGTGCAACGTGCAACCTAGATTCCTTAAATGACTACCTAATGGTCCACCAGGCTTCCGCTACATGGTTCATCCCTAACCAAGAAACGGAGTGGGGGAAGGAAGGATTTTGAAGCTTCCCCATATGAACGGATCGTGAATGATCTGATCCAATTGTAAGACCCCCCTCCCCTAACCGCAACCAGGTCGGGTTAGAGATGGGCCTTACCACCTAAGACGGCCACCCTATACTTTCTGAGTGGCACCAACCCACTCTCCAAGCATAGAATGATCGCCTTGTCAGGGTATAGAAACTCATCACATCACAGTGGAAGTAATTCAGAAACATAAATATATATATATATATATAACAAAGGCCATAGCCATAAGTGTATACATGTGACCCATTGGGCTAAAGAAAACTACAATACCCTCTCTCTGCTTCTACAAAGCTAAGGGCTCACATATCTAAGGACCGAAGATGACAGAGGTGAGTCTGCTCGTGCATGCTCTAAGGCAAGTTTGCTCTCACGCGCTAACTGAACTTCGCGCTGCTCCATCTCCTGTGAATGGCTATTTGAAAGTGCACATTGTGCCTCTGAGAGTTCTCTAGGGGGGGGGGGGGGGGGGGGGGGGTTGAATAGAGATTTAAATATTTTTACCCTAAATGTGCATACAATAAAATTATACTAAGTATTATGCACTTAACAAGACCAACACAAAATAAATAAGTGTTGTAAATATAAAATAGAAAGCAGTAAGCTATATGCGGGGCAGCACAAAAAATTCAAACCACAGACACAAGGATTTTTATAGAGGTTCCCCAAAATGTGGGTAGTCCTCTCTTCTACCTCCCTGGTAGGATTGAACAACCCGTGTCTGAGTCTTTTGATAAGAAGACATAACCAAAGATCTTTTGATAAGGAGATCTTGAACCACTGACTATTTTGCTAAGGAGACTCTTAGTGTTGTAGTTTCTGAGATGATCTCAAAGCAATCAAGCAGTTAGTCTTACTGCCAATACAATATGAGCCTATAGGGTCGCACATAAAAGCGTTTGGAGAAGTTGGAGAAAGGATTGTGTTGCCCTTACTCATATTGGATATGAGTGGAGGACCAATCCGATGACTGCTCGGAATTGAATTGAGAATGTCTCAAACGGGAAACAAGTAATATTAATGAATCATCGAAATGGTTTAGACGAATTCTATAGGACTTAGCAAATTCGTAGAAAGGGTTTTGACGAATGGATTTATAAGTGCCAAAAATGTTGAAAGTGTTTCGACGAGATATGTCAATTCGTCGAATCGAGTTCGTCGAAATTGTTTCGATGAAGAATATGCAAATTCACTGAAAATGTTTCGACAAAATTATATCGACGAATTCGTCGAAATTGTTTAGACGAATTTATGGTGATTTGTCGAAAGTGTTTAGACGAATTATATCACATTCGACGAATTTAAATCCTGGCGGAATTGTTCTGTTTTTCCCGGGTCTGCGGATAACCTATTTTTATGCCTTGCGTATCAAAGGGACAAGATTAGGTCTTCTGAATATCGATCCTTTTCGCGACTCTTAGAAAGGCCGAAGATGGAAGTGTTCCGATACTTCTCACCCCGTCCGCTGATGAGTCTGGTTTATACAGTGATTTCTGGCCTCATTTGGGTTTGTTTTAGTGTCAATGCACTTCATTTGCTGTTCATATACGCTTATATTGATAGCATGGCGTTTCTGCGCCTTTTGTGCAATCCTTTCCCCTTTGTGGCATGTTTTTCCTATTTATTACTGTATGCCTATGTTATGGATCCGGTGGTGTGCATAGATCAGGGTTATGTGTACTTTTCCTGCAGGTCCTGGGGTCGTGTGCACGTTCGGGATGGTGCGGGATGATTTTTGGCCTAAAAAGCCTCTGATCGTGCGCATTCCTTCGCTCACGATCAGGCGCACGATCATTGATCGTGCGTTAATTCCCAGCCCAGATCAAGATCGGACCAAAGATATGCGCACGATCACAGGCCTTTCTTCGCGCACGACCACTGGTCGTGCGCCCCTTACCGTGCGATGTTTTCTATTTTCCCTTTGCTACAGGTTGACTGCACACAATCACAGGCATTCCTTCGCGCACGACCATTGGTCGTGCGCCACTGACCGTGCGCAGTACTTATTCTACTCCCTATTTAAGGTGCTGTTCCGCGATTTTAGGTATTCAGCAAGGTTTTTGGCGCGATTTCTGCGCGCGACTCCGCCGTTCCACCTCTCCAAGGTCCCTCCTTCCATTCCTCCCCTTGAGAAAGCTTCATTCATTGATCCTAAGGGCATTATAGGGTCCCGGAAGCATTCTTCGCCATCTACGGCCAGCATTCCAAGAGGAAGACATCTCCATTGGGGGAAGAAGAAGTGAACCCAGCTCTGAGAAGAAGACGGGCAGCAGTTGGAGGTAGTGACAGCCTCTACATCCCGGAAGCAACCAAGGACTGAGCTCGGAGGAGGCGTGACGACCCCCCCATTCCGACCACGATCCGCGGCGAGGCTTCTCATCTCGTGGTTACTTCTACCCTTTCTCTTTTTGTGATTTGTACTCTTAATAGTTGTAATGAACTGAATGAACATCTATTTGTCTATGAATGGAAGTTAATTTATGATCTTGTCTCTTCGTTATGCTGTGTTGTGATGCGCTCCTCCCCCGCTCCACTTACACCCACACATTCTAGCACCCACTCTAGCAAGAGCTGGAAGCGATAGCAAAGAGGTGCCTTCGACCCTCACCCCTCACATTTGCACTCACCTCATCCATATGCTCACCGGCCATCCGCTAAGCGAAGCACGGCATCGCGACCTGCACTGAACCCATCCACCAAGCAAAGCGGTGATTGCGACCCGCATAGTGTCTAGTTTTCTCATTTCTTGTTCTATAAAATCAACCAAATCCCCCTCTTGTTTTGTTAAACCTAGAACCCCCATAATTAATTTCCTAACGAGCAAATCGTATTCCCTAACTTGCGGTCCTTTGAGAACGATATTCAGGGAGCTACTCCCTACTTTTATTACTTGACAATGACCGGTGCACTGCCGTCGTACCGCATTTCGTGCCCGCTAATTAGCGGTGTGGAAATAGCGCATCAAGTTTTTGGCGCCGTTGCCGGGGAGTGCAAGCGTTATATGAAATTGTTGTTAGGAAAATTAATTGTGAGGATTTTTAGTTTTTAATTTATTCCTTCATCCTTTCTCGTGTCTAAACAATGGGTTGTTTTGTTCATTCATTGTCAAGCGTAGTGTTGCGCACAAGGGCATTTTTCTGCTGAATCTGGTTATCTTCATACCATGTGGGCTGGATTTAATATCCGTTGCCGTGGGTGTGGGGATACATCCCATGCTTGTGATAGATGCCCATCGGGAGAGAGTAGCTCTAGTCCCCAAGGCCCATGGTATCAGGCATTGTCATCATACGGTACCACATACACTGTGCCTAAGGCTTATGGCTATTATGCCGCTCCGCATGTACCGTTTTTGAATTCATCTTCGGCCCCACTTGGACCAAAGACGAATGCAAAACAGTGCTTGTTTTGTCGAAGCACGGATCATGTTTTAAGGGATTATGCTGAGTATCTGCGCGAGCTGGACGAGGACGACGAGCCGGACATCCGGATCGTCCCAATTCCTCTCTCTGGCAGCACCCTCCCCTCCTCTGGTTTCGTATCCATATCACCTTCATGTTTTGAAGGGGTTGATGCGGATATGCAGATCAAAGTTATTGGTGATCTGTGCCCCAACATGGTTGCGCATGTCCCTCCCGTTCATCTATCACCACATGTTGATTCAATTCTTTCTGAGGATGCGGTGCTTGATTTCTCTTCAAACACTAATTCTTCTAGTCTTGTGTGTGCTACTACAATTGTTTTTGACAGTATCGATAAGAATGTCTTGCAGGAAGAGGCAGTGAGTTGCAGCGTTGTGCCCACTCAGAGAGAGGAGGATGTTCTTCAAGGTGCAGAGGTGGAGACTTCAGCATCATTTGAGGAGGCCCAAGTCGTAGAAGTGGCCGCTGATGATTCCGCTAGATCCTGCAGCGTTTTTGGCAATGCCGACAATTCCTCGCCACCTCAACCCATCATGAGTGATTCCGGGATCTCTCCTGAAGAAGAAAGTTTCTTATGTTATTCGTCTAATTTGTTTCTTCACCCCATTCCTGTGTCTGATTCACTGCAGGTTTGCACATTGGATCTGATCCTGGATGTAATCGAGCCTGCTATGCAGGCCGGAGATGCCTTGGATCATCTGCACGTGGAAACAGATATTGAGATCCCTTCACCTTATTACCTGCCCCTACCTGACGATCAGTGCAGGTATCTTTATTCAGGAAGAGGGGGGACGACCCTGTCACCTTATGGTCACCCGTTACCAAAACGGACATTGGAACTGCTTCCTGTTCACTTCATTTTCCATAGACCGATCAGCTAGCATACGCAAGCAGCTGAATAAGTCTAGTTGGGAGACATAAAACCCCAATAGTTATCGTCGTTAGAATTACTTTAAATTGTGGTGTTCATTTTTTTTGAGGCGTAATGAATTTCCTTTTTTATATATATAGAACTTTTTATCTATTAATTGTGACTAACGGTATTGTGTCAGGGGTGAGGACACCTTGGATGCACTTATGAGGCACGTCGGTAAGTTTTTAATTCTGAAACTGGGCGCGCGAATTATTCCTTCGCGCAGTTCTTTTAAAACCTTTCGGCCGGCTCCTGTGCGTGCGTCTAGGGTTCTTGTTTTTGGTCGTTGGGCGTGCGCCGTCTGGGAGCTCTTCTCCTCCTCACTCCATCTTCTCCGGTAAGCCTCCCTCTCCTCCTCTCTTCCTTCAAGCTTGCGTGTCCATGGAGCAATCCGGGAGCCGCCGCGTTGCCAAGGTTTTTCAAAGATCTCGCTCCTCCTCTGCCTCTCCCGCTCAAATCCTGGGGAGAATGGCCAAGTTCTCAAGGGCAGAGCACACGCACCGCTTCACCGCACTTAGGGGCAAGCCCTTCCTCTCGCAGCGTCTTGTTGACTGGGAGGAACTCCGGTCGATTGGAGATGGAGGCGCTCTGATGGAAGCAGTTCTTCTCCTCTACTCCTTCGACAACTGGAGGAACGTCTTCGAATGTGCCGAGCTAGGATTCAAGGAGCTGACGTTGGAGTTCCTCTCCACATTTGAGTGGGAGGTCAGTCCGGAGGGATTCCTGCCTCTTGTTTGTTCTTTACGGATGATGGGGCATGTATTTACCCTGACACTTCCCGAGCTGGCCACCCACGCTGGATTTTACACGAAAGGCGAGGCAGCAAGGTTGGATTTTCAGAACTTGGCGACGATGTTGCCGGATGATGCCTCCTCACAAAGCGTATGGCGATCGTTCATCGGCACTGATGAGGAGTATGTGGCTCGCCGGGCCAAATCAACAAGAATTATATCTCCCGCCTTGCGGTACCTGCAGCAGCTGATCAGTCATTCTATCGCCGCGCGTGGCTTAAGCCAGAATGTGGTAGGTTGGCATGATCTTTTGTACCTTTACAGCATGCAGCAGCGGTATCCCCTTCATCTGGGGTTCATGCTGGCCTACTTCTTCCACCATGAGGCCACATATGGCCTCGCTGGAGAGATTGGGGGTGCGTATTACGTCACCCAAATCGCGAAAGGGTTGGGAGTGTGGGACCGGATACCCCCGATGGAGAAGGTTACCTCTCCTTCCATGATCACGCGGGCAACAATGGTGAGATTCCACCTGCTGCGAGTGGTGGGGCGAAAGGGCAACCGATCCTATGTGGTGACTGGTCTGAGTGATGGTGGTGTTGGTAGCCATGAGGAGGGGGATAGGGACGAGCAGCCAGAGTCTTCAGCAAGGGGAAGATGCAGGGCGGCGGAGCTGCCACAGCAGTCACAGGGGTCGCGGCATCCTGAGCTGCTGCATGAGCAGCAACCTGAGCAGCAACCTCAGCAGCCATCAGGGCAGCACTTCGGCAGTTATGCGATGCAGGGCGTCCCGTACTTAAGTGAGCGTCTCTCCGATCTAGAGGCGTCACAGTTTTGGATGCAGGACCTCATCTATCAGCAAGCTGTTCGGGGCGGGCTGGACGTGCCTCCGCCTCCTGCTCGTGTTGCACCCACTGCGCCCCGTTCCGCATCCCCGATCCTAATTTATGCCAGCAGCAGCGCCAGTGGCAGCGACAAGGAGGATGAGTGGCCTCCCGCGTCGTAGTTCATTTTATCTATTTTCTGATTCAGCTTTTCATGTTTAGTTTGTGACACATGTTTGTGTGTGACACTCATCTGAGTGTCTTTTCTTATTATTTAGTCATTAAGACTTGTGCTATCAAACTATAATACAGGTATTTGGTCTACCTTCAAGGACGTTAAACAAAAGGGCTCTTGGGAGACAACCCATTTGGGTCCGTTCTTTCTTGTCATTTTCTTTGCTATTTTTGTTGTGCTGGGACCCTTTTAATCGCAGGTCCGCATCTATTGGAGCATGGCGGGATCACCGCCTTCTGAACAAAACGCCATATCTTCTGGTATGCTCATTTCTGACCATGGGGTAATCTCTCCTCCTAGCCTTCTTGAGCTTATGCCGCTATCGAACATGTATTTTTTGCTTAGTATAAGTCTGGGGGAGTAAGAGTTATCGTTACCTCGTGCACATGCACAGTGCACAACATACTAGGATTTACGATGTGTTATATTGTAGCATTGCTCATCTCATGGCACACCACGACACCCATGTGAGCGCACTTAACTGTAGGCGCGCGACGAGTCTAACTAGTCTCGGTTGTGTGAAGGGGAAATCACGGTGCGGGGTTAGGATTGCGAGACGAAGTACATTGTTGACTCCTGTAGTGCTCCTAGTCGAGTGCTCATGTCTCGTAGGAATTCGTGTAGATTTAATTTATTTTTATGTATTTAGTTTACATTTTTCTATTAGCGTAAATATTGTTTACTTTACTCAATTTGGTGAATCCGGTGTGAATCAAACGGTAGCATAGGAATGTGTGTAGACATTCATTAGTCTTGTGTTGCCCGAGTCGGAAGGAAGGATTATCTTTCTCGGTGGCTAGAACTCGCCCCAAGCGATTCTTGAAACATGGGTATTCGGTTGGTCAATTGCGTGAAGGTGATATAGGCCATCATTTTGTCCCGGTTGAGCCTTTGCACCCTTTCCTATCGATTTATCCTTGTTAGCCCAGTTGTGCCTACCCGTTTTTTGATTCAGCCCCACGTGTATCGCACCAAAGCCCAAAAGCCAATCCTAGTCACACACCCAAATCTGAGCTCTAGCTGTTTATTATTTTTGCAAGTTGGGTTGTTGATGTGGTGACATGTGTGTGAAGTTGTGGATATGTTTTAGTGTTTATTTGCTGAAAATGATAAGAAAAGAAAAAAGAAAAAAAATGAAAAAGAGAAAAGATGCGAGAAGAAAAGAAAAGGATATGAGTTTGAATGAAAAATTCATTCGTATAAGTTTCAGTTTGGGAGTAGGCGGTGCACGCACCCATGTTGTTAATTCCAAGTCTGGGGGTGTAGTGTACCCGCATGTTTGTGTGGTGATGAAGATAGTTTTTCTGAGCTAGCTCATTTGGGTTTAGTGTCTGAGTCGTCGCTTTTATCTTTATTTACCTCACCTAAACCCAAGCCTCACCTCAAACCTAAAAGTCCTATTGATTCACGCATTTGAGTCATACCTGTGCCGTGGAGAGAGTGCGAACGGGCAAGCCTATGGTCACCGACATTGATGGATTTCAATGGAGTTGTCCCGAGTCCCGATCTTTGGCAACGCTTGCCTCAGCGTTCAGTTTACTTTCTTCCTATGTACGACCTTATGATTCACGGTGATTCACTTGTTGAGTAAACGTAATATATAAATACGCTCTTAGAAAATTTTAAACTAACATGTATATTTAGAAATTTTCTCTACTAGATTTCTATGCACATGCGTATGAGACTTCGCATTTTACTCCGTCCTTGCAATTTCTAACCCTACTATGTCTTTTCTCGCTCCGCCGGATTTGTTTGCTCGGGACGCGCAAACAGGTAAGTCTGGGGGTGTGATGAGTCTGGTTTATACAATGATTTCTGGCCTCATTTGGGTTTGTTTTAGTGTCAATGCACTTCATTTGCTGTTCATATATGCTTATATTGATAGCATGGCGTTTCTGCGCCTTTTGTGCAATCCTTTCCCCTTTGTGGCATGTTTTTCCTATTTATTACTGTATGCCTGTGTTATGGATCCGGTGGTGTGCATGGATCGGGGTTATGTGTACTTTTCCTGCAGGTCCTGGGGTCGTGTGCACTTTCGGGATGGTGCGGGATGATTTTTGGCCTAAAAAGCCTCTGATCGTGCGCATTCCTTCGCGCACGATCAGGCGCACGATCATTGATCGTGCGTTAATTCCCAGCCCAGATCAAGATCGGACCAAAGATATGCGCACGATCACAGGCCTTTCTTCGCGCACGACCACTGGTCGTGCGCCCCTGACTGTGCGATGTTTTCTATTTTCCTTTTGCTACAGGTTGACTGCGCACGATCACAGACATTCCTTCGTGCACGACCATTGGTCGTGCGCCACTGACCGTGCGCAGTACTTATTCTGCTCCCTATTTAAGGCGCTGTTCCGCGATTTTAGGTATTCAGCAAGGTTTTTGGCGCGATTTCTGCGCGCGACTCCGCCGTTCCACCTCTCCAAGGTCCCTCCTTCCATTCCTCCCCTTGAGAAAGCTTCATCCATTGATCCTAAGGTCAATCTAGGGTCCCGGAAGCATTCTTCGCCATCTACGGCCAGCATTCCAAGAGGAAGACATCTCCATTGGGGGAAGAAGAAGTGAACCCAGCTCTGAGAAGAAGACGGGCAGCAGTTGGAGGTTGTGACAGCCTCTACATCCCGGAAGCAACCAAGGACTGAGCTCGGAGGAGGCGTGACGACCCCCCATTCCGACCACGATCCGCGGCGAGGCTTCTCATCTCGTGGTTACTTCTTCCCTTTCTCTTTTTGTGATTTGTACTCTTAATAGTTGTAATGAACTGAATGAACATCTATTTGTCTATGAATGGAAGTTTATTTATGATCTTGTCTCTTCGTTATGCTGTGTTGTGATGCGCTCCGCCCCCGCTCCACTTACACCCACACATTCTATCACCCGCTCTAGCAAGAGCTGGAAGCGATAGCAAAGAGGTGCCTTCGACCCTCACCCCTCACATTTGCACTCACCTCATCCATATGCTCACCGGCCATCCGCTAAGCGAAGCACGACATCGCGGCCTGCACTGAACCCATCCACCAAGCGAAGCGGTGATTGCGACCCGCATAGTGTCTAGTTTTCTCATTTCCCGTTCTATAAAATCAACCAAATCCCCCTCTTGTTTTGTTAAACCTAGAACCCCCATAATTAATTTCCTAACGAGCAAATAGTATTCCCTAACTTGCGGTCCTTTGAGAACGATATTCGGGGAGCTACTACCTACTTTTATTACTTGACAACGACCGATGCACTGTCGTCGTACCGCATTTCATGCCCGCTAATTAGCGGTGTGGAAATAGCGCGTCATCCGCCGACCTCATCGCCGCCAACCTCATCGTCGCCGACCGTCACTGCCTCCCCTTCAACGGACCTAGCAGTTCATGGGGACGCAGAGGACCGTTCTTCTCCAACCCATACCTTGTACGACAAAGCATTGGGGTTCTCCTTCCTTGTGTGGATCTCTATAGAGGGTCCGATCCATTTTGGTCCATGGAACTCGAAGTTCGTCTATCGGATTTCTTCTTGGAGCATTTTGGTTGAGTATTGACTCAATCCCCGAAAGGTATATCGCATTTTGCTTTCCTAATCTCTTTATTCATGAAATCCGCAAGATCCTTACTCTTTGAGTTATTCTTGTTGTTTCTTCCGCTGCGCATATTTGATATGCTTTTATCATTTAGAATGATATATAGAAAAACCAACAGTAGTATTAGAGTGAGGTTTGCGGTCAAGTGCGTGTAAATCGGGAAATTTTGAAGCATTCTAAATGCCCAGATTTCTTCTTGGAACATCATTTTTGATGTGTCTTGTGTGCCCAGATTTCTTCTTGGAACATCATTTTTGAGACCACCGCCAGGGACGCTGCCCCTTGAACCTCGTTAGGGGATCTGCCCCTAAGACCCCGCCAGGAACGCCTATGATTGCGTTGCGATTTTCATGTTTCAAAGATTGTTTCTCCTTTGCAGTAACCATCCCTCGAAATGGTTTGTGAAACCAAATGTCATGGATTTGGAATCTGACATTGAGAGACGAGATTGTCTACTACATAAGTGAAGTTGGTGTTCCTGTGTTCAATGCATGTAAATATGAAGATTTAGAAGTGTTCTAAGTGTTCAGATTTAGCCCCTCTTATCAAAAGTGTTGATAATTTGACTTTGTGCACATAGGGGATGCATTTGGTTTGTAAATGTTGCATTTAAATTTTGTGAATGTGCACTGTGATTAAGTGTTAATTGATGAGTCCCAATTATATACACATTTATGGACTCATCTGGGCCTCTTTTCTAGTCTATGCACTACACTTTAGGCATGTTTTCGTTCATATTTGATATTCCACGCTAAGTGCACTTTTAAGCCCGTTTTTGTGTATTTTCATGTTTATCATCCTTACTTTCTTTCATGCTGGTTTTTGTGCCACTTTCAGTGGTTTCGATCAGTGTTTATGTTGGCACAGGGGTCGTGCAGGTGTTCCCGGTACAAATCTGTACCGGAATACTGCGCACGATCACTTGCTATATTGCGCACGACCACTGATCGTGCGCCGCCGATCGTGCGCGTTCATTTGCAGCCCAAAGTTGCTTTCTGAATTTGGTCGTGCATTTTTACGCACGGTCGTGCGTTCGATCGTGCGCTTTATTATTTTCTGTAGTTTTGTTTTGCAGGTTTTCGGGCACAGCGCGCACGATCATTAACTTTCAGTGCGCACGACCACTGGTCGTGCGCCACTGATCGTGCGCCCTGTTTTCTATAAATATACAGCCCGCGAAATTTGGTCGGACGATCATTTTCCTCCGCCGTTTTCGAGCCCTATTCGCCTCTTCCGCCCCCAGCATCATCTTCCACCACCAGGAGGTGCTCCGGAACTATTCTTCACGCCTATCTTGAGCCCAGAGATCATCTCGGCCTCCTCCTTCATCCTATAGCTTCAAAGGAGATCTAGCCGCCATTACTATCAAGCAAGGGGAAGTTTGCAACCTTTACCGGATCGTGAGACGAAGAAGATGGGCTCATTGGAGAGTCGTGACAGCTCTCTCTACCCCAGACGTAGTTGAGGACCGATCTTGGATGCGGATTGACAACCTAGCGATTCCAACCGTGACTCCTCGACGAGCCTTCAGATTCGGTCGATTTCTTGCCTTGTTCTTCTCTTATTGATGTGTATATGTTGTAGATCTTTATTATTATGATGAAGTAGCACTTAAACTAGTTGGTATTTATATATATTTCATGTCTATGTGAAATGCTTTATTGTTTGAGTTACTTGAGGTGCGCCCCATTCCATCCTCCATCCCGTCGTCACGTTCGTTTGTCGCACTAGCAATTGCTAGTGACGTTCTTGTCGAAGAGGTGCTTGCGACCCCCACTCTGTTTGCCTACTCGTCCATCCGCCCTTTCGAAGTAGCGCGCTCAAGGCCTACCTAGTCTCCATCCCGCCAAGCGAAGCATTGCATAGCGGCATTGCATAGGAGTAGTTTTAGTTATTTTCCTTTATTTTCCACAAACCAAATCCCCCGTTTCCACAATCCATCCGACCTAAAGGACTTCAATCTCAAGTCCTTCCTCGATAGATAGCTCCACCTTACTGTGTTCCTTTGAGATCGATACTTGGGGATTCATTCCCATTTTATATTACTTGAACGATCGGTACACTGCCGTTTCGTGCCACAGTCTTGCTACCGCCTATAGTGGTGTGCTAAGATTTGCGCATCATTAATCACGATAAAATGTTCATCGATTGAATCCTAAAACCCCTTATCCAATATTAAGTATTCAGATGCCCCGATGGATGACACTCTTCCTGCCTCGATAGATGAAGTGTGGGCTTGCCAAAGCAAGGTGCATTAATCAATCTTGGTAAGGGTGCAAGCGGATAATTGTGATATCCCACTGTCGACATCGGGTCCAACTTAACTAGGTGACCTCAAAGGTTGAGTGCCTAGAGGCATAGTGTTGGCATGCTCCATATGATGGATGCGAATAAAAGTTATTCACCAACCATACAAGAGTTGCATAGTGATGCAATTGATAAATGTTGTCTACCTAAATAATCGCATTATGAGAGAAACGCCAAAGTGGACTCGTTGTGTTGGTGAAATACGGATCTTGTCCACTAAGGGAGTAGCTCGCATAAACTTTCCGAATCGAAATTAAGGGTTGTCGATTTGATTAAAATAGTGGGAGCTTTTAAAACAAGTCCTTATTAATATAAAATGAATTTTGAAATACAGTACTAAAAGTTTTGCAAATTTATTGTAGAATTTCCATGGAAAGTGGATCACACTCCACCTTGTCCCTGAGGGCTATCCTTGAGAAGGACAAGCTCAACGGGACGAACTTCCTTGACTGGTATAGACACCTGAGAATTGTTCTCAGACAAGAGCGCAAGCTCTATGTCTTGGAAGGCGAAGTCCCTATAGAGCCGACTGGGAATCCTCCACGAGCAGACAAATATGCTTACAAGAAGTATCAGGATGATACTTTAGATGTGGAATGCCTTATGCTTGCTACCATGTCCTCTGAGCTTCAGAAGCAACACGAGAGCATGTGTGGTTATGAGATAATCGAGCACCTCAAGAAAATGTTCGAGGGGCAAGCTCGACAAGAGAGGTTTGACATATCCAAGGAGTTATTTCAGTGCAAGATGGGAGCTCAAGACTCAATAGGGACTCACGTACTCAAGATGATTGGGTATATAAAGAACCTTGAAAGAATAGGTTTTCCCTTGGGCCAACAGTTGGCCACAGATCTGATCCTGCAATCGTTGCCGGACAGTTATGAGCAGTACATCTTGAACTATAACATGAATGAAATAGACAAGACACTGACCGAGCTCCTAGGAATGTTGAGAACTGCTGAAAATAACATGAAGAAGGTCAAGCCTGCTAGCCCCATACTAATGGTGCATAAAGGCAAGCGCAAGAATAAGGGATCCAATAAGTCAAAGATAGGATCTAAGTCTCATCTTGATCCCAAATCTTCTGCACTGAAAAATAAAGGTCTGGCAAAGGAAGGAAAGTGCCACCACTGCGGTAAGGCAGGGCATTGGAGGCGGAACTGTCCCCTCTATATTGAGGATCTGCAAAAGAAGAAGGGAAGTGTGACTTCCACTTCAGGTATTTACGTTATAGAGATAAACCTTTCTGCTCCTTCGTCTTTGGTATTGGATACCGGATGCGGTTCTCACATTTGTACAAATGTGCAGGAACTGAGAAGGGGAAGAATGCTGGGTAAAGGAGAGGTAGACCTGCGCGTCGAAAATGGAGCAAGAGTTGCTGTCATTGCCGTTGGTGTCTATTGTCTTTCTTTGTCCACTGGGCTTGTAATAGAATTAGATAACTGTTATTTTGTTCCAGCCATAACTAGAAACATTATATCCATTTCATGTCTTAACATTAAAGGTTTTTTGTTTATAATTAAGAACAATTGTTGTTCGATTCTTATGAATGATGTTTGTTATGGTGTATCCCAATTGTTTAATAGTTTATATATTTTGAACTTAGACAATCCTATCTATAATGTAGAAAATACTAAAAGACTAAAAATAAATGACTCGAATCCTACGTACCTTTGGCATTGTCGTTTGGGCCATATAAATGAGAAACGCATATCCAAGCTCCATAGAGATGGACTACTGGACTCATTTGATTAAGAATCATTTGATAGATGCGAGTCATGTTTATTAGGCAAGATGACGAAAGATCCTTTCATTAGTTGTAGTGAGAGGGCTGATGATCTCTTGGGTATAATACATAGTGATGTATGCGGACCCATGAGTTCTTTGGCTAGAGGTGGGTTCTACTACTTCGTTACATTTACTGATGATTTCAGTAGATACGGATACGTGTTTCTTATGAAGAAAAAATCCGAAACCTTTGACAAGTTCAAAGTGTTTAAGAATGAAGTAGAGAACCAACTGGGAAAAAGGATAAAAGCACTCCGATCTGATCGAGGTGGCGAATATCTGAGTCATGAGTTTCATGATCATCTCAAAGAGTGTGGTATTGTATCACAGCTCACTCCGCCCGGAACACCACAACATAATGGTGTTTCTTGGAGGATAAATCATACCTTGTTAGACATGGTGCGATCGATGATGAGTCATGCAGATCTACCCATTTCCTTTTGGGGTTTTGCTCTAGAGACTGCTGCTTTCACACTAAATAGAGTTCCAACGAAAACGGTTCAAAAGACACCATATGCGATATGGACTAGGAAGCGTCCTAGTATGTCGTTCATTAAGATTTGGGGCTGTGAGGCATACGTATGACATCAAATGCCTGACAAGATGGAACCCAAATCGGATAAATGTTATCTAGTGGGGTATCCTAGGGAGACCAAAGAGTACTACTTCTACCTGCCGTCCGAGGGCAAAGTGTTTGTCGCAAGGACTAGTGTCTTTTTGGAGAAAGAGTTCTTATCCAGAAAGACTGCAAAGGTAGAACTTGAAGAAGTTCAAGATCCACAAACAATGAATGAACCGGAATTGGAACATGAGCAAGGACTACAAGAAGTTGTAGCTAGAGAGCCCGTTCAAGAAACACAAAACCTACTTAGATCTGGTAGACCAAGATTTGAGCCTAAGAGATATGGATTTCTCGTGTCTCAAATAGGTAATGTGTTGCATATGGATCATGATGATGAGCCTGCAACCTACCAAGATGCTATGAATGGACCTGACTCCGAGAAGTGGCTTGAGGCCATGAATCTGAAATGGACTCCATGTATGCAAACCAAGTTTGGACCTTGGTGGAACCACTTGAAGGGGTACGACCGATAGGGTGCAAGTGGGTCTTCAAGAAGAAGACCGACATGGATGGGAATGTACAGACATTCAAAGGCCGACTGGTGGCTAAAGGTTTCAGGAAAATTCATGGTGTTGACTATGATGAGAACTTTTCCCCTGTAGCCATGGTCAAGTCCATCAGAATTCTACTTGCTATTGCTGCGTATTATGACTACGAGATCTGGCAAATGAATGTCAAAACGGATTTCCTTAATGGAAACCTCCTTGAGGAAGTGTATATGACACAACCTGAGGGTTTTGTATTTCCAAGTGAAGCCACTAAAATATGCAAGTTGAATCGATCCATTTATGGATTGAAACAAGCTTCTCGAAGTTGGAATCTTCATTTTGATGAGAAGATCAAAGAGTTTGGTTTCATCAAGAATGAGGATGAGCCTTGTGTTTACACGAGGATTAGTGGGAGCATTGTTGTCTTCCTGATATTGTATGTAAATGACATACTGTTGATCGGGAATGACATTCTGACCCTGCAAGTTGTTAAGAACAACCTAGGGAAATGATTTTCTATGAAAAACTTGGGCGAAGCGACTTATATACTAGGTATTAAGATCTATAGAGATAGATCGAAGAAGTTGCTGGGTTTGACCCAAAGTACATACAATGAGAAGGTGCTGAAGCGGTTCAGCATGCTTGAGTCCAAGAAGGGATTCTTACCCAAGTCACATGACGTGAGTCTCTCTAAGGACCAGTGTCCTAATACTTTGGGGGATAAAGACCGCATGAAGTTGATTGCATATGCTTCGACAATTGGATCAATCATGTATGCAATGTTGTGTACTCGACCCAATGTCTCTTATGCTTTAAGCATGATGAACAGATATAAGTCTGATCCCAATGATGGTCACTGGATTGCTATCAAGAATATCCTAAAGTACTTGAAAAGGACGAAGGATGTATTCTTGGTGTTTGGTGGAGAGGAAGAGCTCGTTGTAAAGGGTTACACGGATGCTAGCTTCCAAACTGATAGGGATGATTCAAAGTCCCAATCAGGTTTTGTATTTTGCCTTAATGGAGGAGCTGTAAGCTGGAAGAGTTCCAAGCAAGAGACAGTTGCTGATTCTACGACCGAGGCCGAGTATATCGCTGTATCAAATGCGGCGAAGGAGGCTATGTGGATTAGGAAATTCATCAACGAGCTTGGTGTAGTTCCTAGCATTATTGGTTCCGTAGCTCTCTACTGTTACAACAATGGTGCAATAGCCCAAGCTAAGGAACCTAGATCTCATCAGTGCTCCAAGTACATACTTTGGCGGTTCCATCTTATTTGAGAGATTGTCGATTGAGGAGATGTGAACGTTTGCAGAGTACCGACTGAAGAAAACATAGCGGATCCACTAACAAAGCCTCTTGCGCAAAAGAAGCATGATGGTCATGTTAGATCAATGAGTATTAGATACCTGAATGATCATCTTTAGTGGGAGCCTTGTGGATTGTATGTTTGTTGGTTATTTATTCATTTGATGAATTGTGTTGTGTACTGTGTTTTTCATTTTACTTTTATGGTAAGTTCTTATTGTTATGTCAATAATTTCTATTTGGTAGATTAATTAGCATATAAATGCCCTTAGAATTGTTGAAACCGATTTCTCAGCCTCTTGTGGAGCTCGGGGCTCTCACCGAAATGAGGGGCAGCTAGCCCTTACTAGTCCTTCGAATAAGGTAGACGGAAGACTGGGAAGATGACTAAGACCTTAGTCACAGCGAGGAGGTCCCTCCACTAACCCGGAAGATCTTTGAGCGCTTCCCCTCCCAAGCCAAAGGTGAGACTCGGGCACCTTGGAGAGCTCTGGAAAAGCTAGCAAAGGAGAGCCTTAGGAGAGAGAAGCTGAAGTGAAGTCCTCTCCAAAGGTGCCCTTTAGGTCTTATTTATAGGTTTTCTGATCTGGCCTGCAAATAGCAGGATTCCGCCTTTTGATTTTACTATCCGCACCCCAAATGGGCCTGATAACAGCCAAACTCCGCTGTTTGGAGAGGCTAAAGGCAGACCACTTAGGGGTAAAAGGGTAATTTGGCCCTATCAACCTATGGGCAAGGAACTGCGAGAACTTTACTGCCGAAGCTCTCGCGGGCCTTCTCGCGAGCCCTGCACGTGGTGCCTCTCCTAGGCGATTGCCCTGTGAGGACCTTGCTGGCCCGTTTTGGAGGTATCTGCCGAGGTCCGGTCTCGCGAACCTTCCTACGAGACCACCTCCTGACTTCGTCGAGATCAACACACCTTTCGTCGAACGCAGGGCACTTCGCCGATCACAAACGAGCTCGACGAATGCAGAACGTTAAATTGTTCGCTGTCCGCTGAGACAGGGGGTTCGTCGACTGCTGCTTCCCTGCTATAATTTGTCGAGCGCTGCTATAGAATATATTTTGTTCGTTGGGCGCCGTCCGACAAACGATGAGCTCCGTTCGACATTCGTCGAATGCAGGATTGAGCCCGTTGGATGCTGAGGCTCTAAACTCGCGAGCCTTCCTGCGAGATTGCCTATTGACTTTTCCGCGCACTGAACACATTTTGCTGAACACCTCCTTACCGAACGTAGGTCTCTTCTGCCAGCGGCCTGCGAGGTATGGGTTTTTCAGCCCTCGCTTGGCCCAGTATTTTGAGGATATCTACCGAGGTCTGGATCTCGCGACTCCTCTTGCGAGACAGTCCCTTTGGCTTTAATGAGCATAGAACACTTCGTCGACTTCTGATGATTTCGCCGAACAGGGGTGAGCTCGACGAACACGGGAGATTTCGTCGAACGCAGTACTCCTTTCGTTGAACTCAGAAAACTTCCTTAAACTGCCTGCGAGCGTTTATCTCGCCGACCCTTCTCGCTTGCCTCAAAGCGAGCCCTCCGAGACGGACTTCTCCAAGGTCTCTCTCGCGAGGTCTTTGGCCCTAAGGCCTCCATCTCTTATTACTTCATCCTGTTGCCTTCTTAAGCCGTGCCTCCTCGCCTGGCGAATATCGGGGTTGTACACACTCCCCGCTCTTCGCGAGGCTATTTGGGCTCGCGAAGAAACATCCAACCCCTGGTATTCGCCAGCCCCTTGATGATCTGTCAGGAATCTTTGGTAGGGCCCACCCTGAGGGCTATAAATATCGTCCCGAATTCTTAGTGGTGTGCGACGCCACTTCCTTTTCTTTCTTTTTGCCCCGTACTGTAGCTACCAGGAGATGCCGCTTTTCGAAGAAGCTGTGGCTCGTCTGAGGGCTGTGAGAGACGGCAGGTTACCCTCCATGACCAGGATCCCCGCCTGGATGAATCAGCCGCCTCCTGCTCAGTCGCCGAAGACTAAGAAGGCGAAGGCGGCTTGCCGAACCGGGGATGGCTCCGTGCTGCTGGACTCCTCCCCGGATAGCCCTCCCCACGAGAAGGTACGAGCTATACCCCCAGCTTAGGTCAATAAGTTTGCCTGTGATTCATGCCTACTCGAAGGATGATTTGCCGAACAAGGACGCTTGCGAACCTGCTGGTGGGTCTCGCAAAAGTCCGCCGGCGGACACAAATCTTGCTGGGAAAATGTCGCAGGTACGCCCTTAATCTCGCATGCCAGTCCTTTTGTTAACTATCTGACCTTCATTCCCTGCTTCTTACAGTCTCGCCCCGGAAGTCCCCGGCTCGCCAGGCATTGCGGCCTCCGTCTCCGCCTCCTCCCGACAAAACTATAGATACGTCAGGGTTCAACCTCCTGACGAGCGAGGAGACCGGCGGCTCTATACCGCCAAAGATCCCACCGTCGAACAGCGCAGCCTATCCTCCTGGCCTGGGTAAATCTCTCTACCCCCACTATGGTAACATCTTCCAGGGCCTCCCTGAGACTTCTCGCCCCCTCTGGGTATGCATTCTAAGCCTTCGTAATATTTTGCAGTGAATTCTGAAAATCCGCCTACCGATTCCGAGTTGGGCGACGACGAGATGTCCCCCCTCCCTGACCAAGTGGAAGATTTCTTAGGGGATCCGCGAGATCCTGAGACGATGAAGCTTCGAGCCGCAGAGTTGCTTAGAAAACATGGTCGGATGCTGATGGACCTCAACCTGCAAGCGAGACGGGACAGAGAGGCCGCCGAGAATAGGCATGCTGTCTAGATGGAAGAGTGTGCGAGGCTCCGGGCCACGAGACAACGTGATCTTGATGAGAACGTCACGACGCCGGAGATGCATATAGTGAGGATGAGGGATTACGCCTTCCTCGTGGACCGGGAGGGCCGCGCGGCCAAGGCTTACTACAATTCTAGGGTACCGCCGCGGTCCGGGTCGCGGGGTGGGGGTAGGTGGAAGTGGTTGCCCCATGATTCTCGCTAACTTCTTCGCTGCCGCGAACTCTTATTTCTTGTTAATGAGTGCCGTTATTCTAAACGATTTCGCAATGGCTTGCAACCCGTATATTTGCCACTCATATATTGGCTTTATTTCGTCTAGTAATAATTATTACTAGCTTTTTATTAGTTCTCGCTCGCTGCTAATAAGTCCGTTTCATTCTCATGTCATGTTGTGCTCGCGAGGACTCTCTGTTCTCGCTAAATGTATCTCGCAAAAATGTTGCTTTTACTAACCCTGCAGGCCTTTCTTGCCCGCGGTCGTGATGTGATGTTTTGGCTAACCGCGCCCACCGGTGCTTGGGCTTCTTCCCGCCCTTTTACTTTTGCTATAAATAGGCGGTCATAACTGAGTCAACCACAGCATTTACTGTCAACCTTCCTCCTCCTCCGCTTCAGAGCTCTCGCTCCTTCCCGTTCTCGTTCTACTTCCTTTCTCGCAGGTTATTGAAATGGGTGGCGATGCTAACGAGTCGGAGGGTCGGCGAAAGATCACTAAGGCTTTCGCCGAGCACAGCTTCTTCCACTGCAAACTGACAGACGAGGAATATTTTAGCGCGGTCGCCGACTATGTCACTCCTCCATTCGAGGCACGCCGTCCTAGCGAGAACGACGTGATCAACGCGCCACTTGTCGACGAGCTGGCCATCCCCACCGCTCATTTCGCGGTCGGCTTGCATCTCCCCTTGTGGTCGGAAGTTCGCCAGGTAATAGTCACTCTCGCTCGCTTCTTATTTTCTGCAGGTCAAGTCTCGCTCATTATGTTGTCTAATCCTGGTCTTCTTGCTGCTCGCCAGGTGCTCAAGCATTACAGCGTTGTTCCGGGTCAGCTTACCCCTAACGCCATGGCGGTGATCACAGCCTTCGCCTGCTACCTACGCGAGGAGCGCATCGAGTTCAGTCTTCCGGCCTTTCGGAAGCTGTTCTCCTTCCGCGCCTATAAGGACGGGACCGCCTACTTCGTGGGCTCGGGTCCTAAGGTCGACGAGACCGTCAACAAGGCCCACTTCTGGGCCCAGAAGTTCCTCTTCGTCAAGGGGAACTTCGGCAATATCCCGATCTCTCCAGTCCAGCACGGCGAGACCACCTACCGGCCCACTGCCCTCGGAGGACATGACGCCCTCCTTTATCAGTTCTTATGTGAGAAGAACTTTGAGGTTGTTCATCTCCGCCGCAACCTCGACTCACTGCCTCCAGTGCTCGCTGGGGAAGGTAAAGATCTCGCTTAATAACTACAACTTTATTCCTAGTAACTCCGTATTTATTGAAATTTCAATGCTTTTTTAGGCGAGCGGGATCTTCCCGTCCATCCCCCCTACGCGAGCAATCGGAAGATCGACGCTACCCTTGCTCTCGCAACCATGGGGGCGGAGGATTGCCGAGGCGACGTTACACCAGGTGAGCCCTCCTCTCACAAGAGATCGGGGGCTTCTAGTAGCCATGCCCTTCCCCCAAAATCCCCGCCGAAGAAAAAGAGTAAGAAGAGCAAGGTCTCGCTCACCTCCTCGAAGGGGAAGGAGCCTCGCAAGGCCGCTTTCGATGAGTTCGACCTCACCGGCCTCTCCGCGGGAGGTGAGGATGACGAGCCCAGCCAGGAGGCTGCCAGAACCTCTGCTCTGCCCATCCCCATCAACCATTATAACTTCGGTCTCGGCCAGAGGCGCCGAGATGAGACCGGCGAGCTCTTGGTGAACTGGAAGCCAGAGACGAACCGGGCAGACATCTCCACCATCCTCCCTACCTGGATGGAGAAGGAGACCGTCAGCAGCCACGCCTTTGATTTCTCGTTCGTCCTCTATGGACGCAGGGGCTTACAAAGACGAGACTGCGAGGACTCTCGCTTTCGAGAGCGCGAGGTATCAGTTGCGCTCTGCCGAGCTTGCCCACATGACGGGGAGGCGCTGCTTGCAACTGCAGCTTCAGAACGTGGAGCTCACGAGGGCCTATCAGGGGCTTCATGCCGAGAACGCGCAGCTGAAGGAAATGCTGCTCGCCGTGGAGGGCAGTATGGTGAGTTACCTAGACCTCGTCACCCTCCTTTCTTTCGGCCATTTCGTTCCCTAAATTTATCTTTCTTGTAGGATGTCGAGTCCGCCAGAAGAGCCGATGCTCGCATCCAGGAATTGGAGGGCGAGGTGGCCGGGCTAAAAGCCCGAAATTGTGAGCTCGCCCGTGCCGTCGTTCCCCCTTCTCCTCGCCGTCTGAAGGAAAAGCGGCGATCGCGAGACGAGGAAATTCGCTTGGAGTCCACCGAGTCAGCTCGCTACATCTTCCAGACGATGAAGGCGGCCGGCCTCCTAGCTGATGACGTGGGCGACATGACTCTGGAAGACATCGTCCCGGAGCTCTTTATCCCGCTTCCGCCAGTGAAGAGCAGTGATGACGAGGAAGGGTTCGCGAGCGATTTGTGATGCTTGTAATTTTTTGTTTTATTTCCTATTTCATTTTGGGCTGGCGAGATCGCCGCCTCTTGTAAATCAAACCGTGAAGTGCATAGATGCATGTTTTTGGCCTTGTACTGTGCTCGCCCTTTCTGCTATATTGTTTTTCATGCTGATATCTCGTTCTCGCTTGCCTCGATATTCATCTTTGCGAAGGTTATTCTCGCGATGATCGTTCTCGCACCTTACGTTATCGAATAGATAGGCATAGGACATTTTTGGCTGCTCTGGCCTTTCGCCATTTGCCTTAGGATTATTACCCTTTAGGTATGCATTTTTCTCTAGGTTTTGCGAGGTACTTTCCTTCTTGGCGAGAGCTCGCTCCCGCCCTGTGCCGGCGACTTCTCTGCCGAGCACCGAATACCCTGGAGTGCTTAGGGTTGATTCTCGCCGCTCATATACTATCATGTGAAATCTTTCTTCTCGCCGAGCGAGTAGGCTCGCCGAGCGAGAAGGCCCGGGTCAGCGCCGAAAGCTCACCAACCTGAGGCATATCATCTTGACCTTATGAAGAACTCATCTCCTTGCCAACTTCTCCAGTGCTCAACCTGAAACCCCCCGTCTAATGAGTGCCCGGGAGCGGAATGGACCTGATGCATTCCAGCATCGATATTTGTTACCTTGCCAGCCTCTCCAGAGATCAACCTGAAACCCCCCGTCTAGTGAGAGCCTGGGAGCGGAATCGATCTGGGGCATTCCAGCACCAATACTTGTCACCTTGCCAGCCTCTCCAGAGATCAACCTGAAACCCCCCGTCTAGTGAGAGCCCGGGAGCGGAATCGATCTGGGGCATTCCAACACAAATACTTGTCACCTTGCCAGCCTCTCCAGAGATCAACCTGAAACCCCCCGTCTAGTGAGAGCCCGGGAGCAGAATCGATCTGGGGCATTCCAGCACCAATACTTGTCACCTTGCCAGCCTCTCCAGAGATCAACCTGAAACCCCCTGTCTAGTGAGAGCCCGAGAGCGGAATCGATCTGGGGCATTCCAGCACCAATACTTGTCACTTTGCCAGCCTCTCTAGAGATCAACCTGAAACCCCCCGTCTAGTGAGAGCCCGGGAGCGGAATCGATCTAGGGCATTCCAGCACCAATACTTGTCACCTTGCCAGCCTCTCCAGAGATCAACCTGAAACCCCCCGTCTAGTGAGATCCCGGGAGCGGAATCGATTTGGGGCATTCCAGCACCAATACTTGTTACCTTGCCAGCCTCTCCAGAGATCAACCTGAAACCCCCCGTCTAGTGAGAGACCGGGAGCGGAATCGATCTGGGGCATTCCAGCACCAATACTTGTCACCTTGCCAGCCTCTCCAGAGATCAACCTGAAACCCCCCGTCTAGTGAGAGCCCGGGAGCGGAATCGATCCGGGGCATTCCAGCACCAATACTTGTCACCTTGCCAGCCTCTCCAGAGATCAACCTGAAACCCCCCGTCTAGTGAGAGCCCGGGAGCGCAATCGATCTGGGGCATTCCAGCACCAATACTTGTCACCTTGCCAGCCTCTCTAGAGATCAACTTGAAACCCCCCGTCTAGTGAAAGCCCGGGAACGGAATCGATCTGGGGCATTCCAACACCAATACTTGTCACCTTGCCTGCCCTTGCATAACAGCTATAACTATCAAGTGAAGAAGTAAAGTATTCAACTAATATCATAATAAAACTTTAAAGGGTAGAATCGCTTCAAATCATCTCCACTTCTGGCTCGGCCGAGAGGTACCCCTTTCACATCTCGGAGGTGATACCCCCCGGCTTGAGCACTTCGCTTACAATGTATGGACCCTCCCAATTGGGGTTGAGCTTACCTACCGCGGCCCCTATTCCGGCCGCGTCGACCTTTTTCAAGACTAGATCTCCTTTCTGAAAGTGCTTTACTCGGATGTGCTTGTCAAAATATCGGGCCATTCGCCGCTTGATTTTCTCCTGCCTGATGGTGGCCTGGTCCCGGAGTTCCTCCACCAGGTACAAGGATAGCCTTTGTTCCTCATCATTGGCCACTAGCCACTCTTCATTCCCTTCATCTGCGGCGATCACCCTGGGGGTCTTTACTTCGAACTCTATGGGAAGGACTGCTTCGGACCCATGAGAAAGTTTGAACGGGGTCTCCCTGGTGGCGGTGTTAGGGGTAGTCCTCCGGGCCCAGAGAACGGATGGTAGCTACTCTACCTAGTTCCCCCGGAGGTTCTCCACCTTCTTCTTTAGTAGGTTGATGATTACTTTGTTTGCCGCCTCCACCTGGACGTTGCTTCTCGGGTGGTGAACCGATGCGAACCTGAGGTCGATGCCAAGATGGGTGCAGAAGCTAACAAACTCTTCGCTAGCAAACTGTGGCCCATTGTCCGTCACTATAGCTAGGGGGAGGCCGTGCCTGCAAATTATTTCTCCCCACACAAAATTCCTCACAACTTGAGATGTTACCTTGACGAGCGCCTTCACTTCTACCCATTTGGAGAAGTAATCGATCATGACCAGTAGGAACCTTCTTTGGCCGCTAGCTTGAGGGAAAGGGCCAACTAGGTCCAACCCCCATATGGCAAAGGGCCAGGGAGCCGTGATGGTTCGGAGCCTCTGGGCTGGGAGGAGTTGGAGTGGGGCATAGAGCTGGCACTTTGAACATCTTCTTGTGAACTCCGCCGCATCTTTACTGAGGGTGGGCCAGAAGTAGCCTTGTCTCAACATCCTCCCCTCCAGGGTTTGGCTCCCAGAATGACTGCCACACTCCCCGGAGTGAATTTCTTCCAGGACTTTCGGGACCTCCTCCTCGGGAACACAACGGGCCAGGAGTCCAGAGAGAGTCTTCCTATATAGCCCTCCTGCATGCAAGGAATAATAAGCTGACTTATACCTGAAGCGTCGCCTGTCTATGTCTCCTTCGGGGAACTTCCCTGATGATAGGAAAGTGACAAAAGGATCCATCCACGAGGTCCGCTGATCTATCTCCATCAGTTCTCCTTCATCGATGGTGGGTCGGAAGAGTTCCGAAATTGTTCCTCCTGCTCGAGGACCGAATTTGGCTAGGAGGTCTGCGGGGGCGCTCTCCTCCCTCGGCACATGTTTGATGGAAAAGGTGCGAAATCGCCCGATGACTCCCTTGACCTTCTCTAGGTACCGCTGGAGAGTCGGGTCCTTTACTTCAAACTCTCCCCGGACTGGGCATGCCACCACCATGGAGTCCGTCGAGACCTCCACATCTTGCACTCCTTGTTCTCGGGCCAGCCGAATGCCCACTATCACCGCCTCGTACTCAGCTTGGTTATTGTTAATTGGGAAGTGGATGTTACTCCTTATTATACATACTCACTCCTAAACCCTCTTTTGATTCTACCAAAAGGGGAGATTAAATTGCAAAAATCTAATATTTAGGGGGAGTGCATTATAATGATATTAAACTCAAAAAATGGGTATATTTGTAGGGGGAGTAATCATATAGGAGGTGCATACACTATCATATGCTCGATCATGAAAATCCTTCAAGAAATGGTTCCTTACCTTTCTTAAAAGATACACACTCATCCCTACCCACTTTTGTTAATAACAAAGGGGGAGAAGAAATTGAGAAATCTAGTAAAATAGATATTTAGGGGGAGTAGTTTATAAGAGACACTAATGTAGGGGGAGGACTTGATATAGAAAGAGTAGGCATTATCGCTTTCAATTCTATCACGCTCTTAATATGTTATTCATGAATATCTTATTACCGCACTTATCTATAAACACAAATTGTCTTAATCTCACTAATTTCTCATATGGTATTTGTTATTATCAAAAGGGGGAGATTGTTGGAGCCTATGTTCCGCATCTCTTGGTTTGAGAATAACAAATACCGTGTTGTATTTGATCTAGTCTTTTGTGTGTTTATAGTGTCCAGGTTGTACAGGTTCAATGAGGAGACAAGTCCTCGTTCATGGGCATGATCCAAGAGTGTGTACACATTAGAAAAAGCAAAAGGATGAGTTTTGTGTGCTGATCTTAAAATGGCCATAACTTTCAATCCAGGAAGAGTTACCGAACGGTCCACCCCATTTCGGAGATGAGAACGACTCAATCTACAGTCTGGAGAAGTTTCCGACGACAAAAATGAAGAGGAGCTATCGGAAATTTCCGACAGTCAATGTCGCCCAGGCGACAACAGAGAAGTTACAACAACTGCCCGCACGGCAGCACGGCGAGCAGCAGTTTGGCGCTGTCGGAATTTTCCGACAGCTACTGTCTCCCAGGCAACAGCTCGGAAGTTACCGCAACTGCCCGCACGACAACACTACGAGCGACAATTTTGCGCTGTCGGAATTCCGACAGTGATGTCGAACAGGCGACAGTCAAAATCTATAAAATGGTTCTTTCTGTTCGTGCATTGCAAGTTTGGAGAATTCTAAGTTCCTTCCTGAGGGCATACGAACCAGAGAGCTCCAGAACTTCATGAACTCCCATTTGTGCTGAGAAGGTTTGAAATTGAAGACGAGATCGGATGCGCTTCTACATCAACGATCATCTCGAGGCTTCAACCTTCCTTTCAGAGATCTGAATTTCTAAGGAGTTCATCATTTCATTTTGTATTTTCATTTATATACATTTTGTATTGGTAGGGAAATCGTCTCCTTGTGCGTGACGTCTAAGTCCTTGCGTGGCTTAGGGGAAAAGAGCTTCCTTGTGCGGAGCGTCCAAGTCCTTGCGTGGCTTGGTAGGAAATCGTGGCCTTGTGTGCTACGTCTAGATCTTGGGAATATCTAGAGGATAGGCTTGGGCTTGGTCTAGGGAGAGACAAGTGATAGCCTTCCGATCCTTGGGAGAAGGATTGGTAAACACAAATTGTTAAAAGTTAATTTTTATTATAGCCTTGATTTTAAGCTTTATTAAGATCGGCAATCCTTTGTATTCATCACTTGTGGAAATAAATTTGATTTCCAATTTCTTATGATTTTCTAAGTGTTTATTTGGGTTGTCTAAAAATCTACTTGTTTATCCGTTAAAATTATCATAATATATTAGAAAAATTTCAAAGTAAATTTTAGCCCTTATTCACCCCCCCTCTAAGGGCGCCGCAAGATCCAACATGTGGTATCAGAGGCAGGTTATTCCAAATCATCTTAACAACTGGGAATAATGGCGTCTCTTGATCATGATCTCGCTTCTACTAGTGGGGAAAATTTTAATATAAATGAAAAAGTATTATCACCACCTTTATTTATGGGCAAAAATTTTAAAGGGTGGAAAATATTAATGAAAAATTTTCTTAAGGCCTTAGATGAAAAAGTTTGGAATATTACTATTAAAAAGCCATCTAGCGTACTAACTAAAAATGAAATTATTTTAAATGCAAAATCTATGAATAGTATATTTTGTGCGTTAGACCAAAATATTTTCAAACTTATTTATACTTTACCTACCGCATATGAAATTTGGAGTTTTCTTGAAAGAACTTATGATTCTCCTTCTACAGGTACGGAACATTCACAAGAACCGGAGAATATGCAAGCCTATGCAAGTATTCAAGAAAGCTACACAAAGGATGGATCCATAGAATGCTCATCAAGCGGAAAGGACGATGGACACTCTTGTTTGGAAGAGGAAGATGAAGAAGACAACGTCACAATATTGGACTCAGCTGATGGCAAAACATCAAGCAAAAGAGAAGACGGAAACTATAGCAAGGTAAGAAAATCTAAATCTTCTCTTTTAGTAACTAATTCTATTTCTACATTTCGTGTGCTTAAATTTGCTAAACGTAAAATTTCAAAGTTGAAAAATGCTAATTCCAAATTACGTTTAGAAAATAAAACTTTAAAAGCAAACGCTAAAGTAGAATCTTATATTGATGTTTCAAATTCTTGTTCATGCTCTTTAATTGAAAATGCTAAACCTTGTTTTGATTATAATACATTTAAAGAAGAACTCAAGGTTTTGGAAAAAGGTTTTTTAACTTCAAAAGAGCATAATGAAAAATTGTTAAAAGAAAATGATAATTTAAAGGATAAATTAGAATCATTAAAAATGTTTATTCAAAACTTTTCATATAATAAAACATCTTTTATTTCTAGTTTATCAAATTATCAAAAGTCTAAAAGCTTAACTTCATATTATAAGAGTACGTCTATAAGAAAGAGTGAAAATGAGAATCATCAAAATAAGAACCAATTATTTAAAACATATTGTAACCCACGTTTTCAACATTCAATTCTTAAGAAAGACCATCACTCTTATAAACTCTCAAAGAATCAATATAATAAAATTCATTATGATTATCAACATCAATGTATTTTGAAAAATAATTTGAATAAACATAAATCCCAAATGAATTATTTTTCAAACAACTATCATTCCAAAAAGATGTCAAATAATCATAATATGAATTTAAAAGATAAACAACCAAAGTATGAATGGAGACCCAAAATTAAAAACGAAACACTAACTCCACTTATAAAGGCCCATTCATCACTATCTCTCCAAAAGCCTACACGATATATTTGGGTACCCAAAGGAACCATCACATTGGGTCCCCTTTGGATACCTAAGTCTCTCATTCACTAGGAATCATTATATTGTATGAAGTAGAAATTAATTAAAAATAAAATATCAGTACTCTACTTCATGATATGCTTAATTGCTTTTTCTTTTGTTTGTTTTCTTATTTTTGAGCCAAAATGCTAAGGTCACTTAGATATATTATGAAATATGACTTTTACATTTTAAGCCTAATGTTTATCAAATCAAAATTGAATTAAATTTAACATAAAGTCATAATTTTTAAGTGATCTATCTTTTCTTTTTGTTTTATCCTTTTTAAATCCTTTGCCTATAAATGTCTTATATCATCATTATAAATTGAATGCTAAATTTTCTAAATGATATTATCAAGACTAATGAAATTACTTTCAAAATTGGATTTAAATGGATTTTTAGGGGTCTTAGGCTAAAATATTAAATGCGCAACTAATTGCATATTTGTCTATTTTTCGTTGCTGCATATAATAGCCCCTATATTGAAAATCATAATCGAGAAAAATCAGAATCAAATAATATCAAAAACAATGTGTTTTAAATCAAATATAGTAACTCTGTTGCTAACGCCAGGCGTTATCACTAACGCTGGCGATAGCATTTTTTCTAAAAATTCTGATTTTCTCTGAAAAATTATTTTTACTATCATTTTTGTCAAATACCTTGTATTTGTTTTGTCTAATTTCTAAAAATTAAAATCAAAAAGAAAATTTACAAAAATGATGAATATGATTTCACAATCACCACCATGATCTATTAATATCCTATGCTAAAATTCACTATAATCATATATCATAAATCATGATCCATCAAGACCTATCTTAAATCAACTAATTCTATCAACCTTAGGAATTATGAAATGTATGATTGTAATTGGTATTATAATTTCATATCTTGTTTTGTGTGTGTGATGTGCATCTTTATTGTTTGCATGAATCTCATTATCTTTACACCTATGAATTAGCTTGATATCAACAAGATGAAATCAAATAGAATTGTCACTTCTTTCTAGGTCTATGAAAATTCAAAACTCTATGTTTGAATACATGCAACTCAATCTTATATTTATCCATCTTTACTTAGCTTTGCACCATGTTGTCATAATTCATCATACTAGCATTATCACGTACCGTAGATAGAAATCAATGCTCATGCTAGTTATATCTTGCAAGGCTAAAGTAAATTATATCATTAAAATATGAAAATCTTATTTTCCTTTGTAGTTATTTGCATGAATAAAACTTTTCTAAATGGATTTAAAATCAACAATCTTCGATAAAATTGTAAATCCAAAACTAATCATGAAATTATAACACAGTTAATATATTTAAGGCTTACACACTTAGTATGTCCATAATTAATAAACCTATGACATGTGTCTCACAATAGCGAGGGCGTAGGATTGTGCGCATTAGAGACCTAACCTCTAAGTCATGTCTTGTCCTTAACCGGGGAGGGTTCCAGTGGGACCTTGAGAGGCACTCGGGGAAAGAGTGCTAGGTTGAGCGTCGTCTTTTGTATGCATATGGGATTAACACCCCAACCTACGGCATGTGTGCAGCTCCTCATGCCCATCCGTCACTTAGTACGAGGCTAGAGTATAGTCATGTAGTTAAGGTATCTTGATCTTAGATATACTAATATTATATTCATTGCATGAACATTATCTCACTCTTTATACATAAATCATGCATATTTTTTTTATTCTAACATTGCATCATGTGTTTGCATATTTTAATATTTCGAGCTTTAATGATTTTACCAATCACAAGTATTTGAAAAATCACCAAATACATGCTAAAAGAGCCTTCAAATCTAATCAATATACTCTGAAATATCAACTGAAGGAAGGTCTCTTTATAATACAAATGAATTGAGAAAAATATTTTTCAAAACATCAAGAAATGCAGTTCTGTTTTGGCGTTAAGAAGTTAATGCCTGGCGTTAGCTCCTTTGCTCCAAAATATTTTTTTGTTTTGAATTATTTCTGGTATTATTTTAATATTTTGTGTGTTTGTAAATGTTTTCTATCTTTTTATTCCTTTTAAAACAAAATTTTATTTCTTTTAAAAATATATATGTATTTTCTCATACATTATTTTTGTTTATTTCTCTGGCATAGATTATCATTTACTGAAAGGGCAATTAAAGACTTCTATGATTTCCAGAGAATATATATATAAAAAAAACAAATACAAATTTACAAAACAATTTCAAAGAACAAAAATATGTTTTTCTTTATGTGTGTTTATTGTTTTGTGCATATATAAAAAAAAATTCAAAAATTTATAAAAAAAAAACTGATTGTTATTCATTGCCATTGTCAAGGATGGATGATTAATTATATCAATTAAAGATTAAATACAATGTTTAATTTAACTTTCAAGTTTCTTAAAAACATTGTTTTGTATTTGACATGCCTTGAAAATTATCTTGTTATGTGCAATGAAATTGATTGTAGATAAACATGTGTAGAAATGTTTAGCATGCCTCTAAGTATGAGTAATGTATTATGTTTGATAATGATTCATTCACTTATTTTTGATAACCTACATGTGTTTACAATCTTATTCTTACATTATTGTGTAGTGTAATAACATAAATAATTAAAATGCCTAAATAGATTACCTACACAACATTGAATTGGTTATTACAATTCTTTGTTTTTCATGCACTTATTCTTTAGAGAAATGTGGTTTAAAATGCTATGTTTGCAAAAGAAGTGAATTCGGAGTCCTTAGTCACTAAACTAAAAAGCAAATAATAAATGACAAGGAAAACTCCACCAAGCACTACTCACCCTCCTGATAAGTCTTAATGAGCATTGTGAGGTTGAGCACCTTGGCGAAGAATTGTAAAGTGTCTTGTAGCAAACAATTTATACACCACTTCTCTTTAGTACACCGGATCACAAAAAAAATGAAAATAAAGCTAAAAAGTATAAAATTGATCCCCCAAGCACTACTTTGCACCCTGATAAGTCTTAATAAGCATTGTGTGTGCAGAGCACCTTAGTAGTTGTACTATTTATTCATGTGCATTGAAATAGTGTGGAAGTAATATTATTTGTGTATTTTAATGTTGTGTTATTTCATTATATATGTCATGTGTTTTTGATTGATTCACTTGTATACTTTATCAAAACACAACTTTGTACACATCGTTAACTTTCATAAAACTTCTACTCATGAGAATTGGATCCTAATGCTCATCTACTCAAATCTCTACAAAGTTAAGGAAATGCACTAGATAACAAAGCATGACCGCTATAATGTTTATGTTTACTTGAAATGCAAATTTTATTACATTGTAGTTTGTGTATCTTTTCTTGATATTATGAAATCATGCTTGCAATTTTTTATCTTAATGGAATAGCATCTCTTCAATCTTTAACTCAAACATCAACTTTTCAAATTTAAAACTCATTATCCTTTATATGGTTTTATCTTCTAAAATGATGTTTATGTTTAAGAGTGCTTATTATTTTTAACACCGTGTTTTCCTTTAAACAAGTGGTATCTTAAAATAGAATGCTTACTTTATCATGTTAGCTATGTTGCTTACTACTTTATGTTACATCATGCTTATATTTTTCTCAACAAGTAGTACTTAACAAACTTTTGATTGCATCCTATTTTTCTTCTCGACATAAAATACATTACTCCTTATTATACATACTCACTCCTAAACCCTCTTTTGATTCTACCAAAAGGGGAGATTAAATTGCATAAATCTAATATTTAGGGGGAGTGCATTATAATGATATTAAACTCAAAAAATGGGTATATTTGTAGGGGGAGTAATCATATAGGAGGTGCATACACTATCATATGCTCGATCATGAAAATCCTTCAATAAATGGTTCCTTACCTTTCTTAAAAGATAGACACTCATCCCTACCCACTTTTGTTAATAACAAAGGGGGAGAAGAAATTGAGAAATCTAGTAAAATAGATATTTAGGGGGAGTAGTTTATAAGAGACACTAATGTAGGGGGATGACTTGATATAGAAAGAGTAGGCATTATCGCTTTCAATTCTATCACGCTCTTAATATGTTATTCATGAATATCTTATTACCGCACTTATCTATAAACACAAATTATCTTAATCTCACTAATTTCTCATACGGGTATTTGTTATTATCAAAAGGGGGAGATTGTTGGAGCCTATGTTCCGCATCTCTTGGTTTGAGAATAACAAATACCGTGTTGTATTTGATCTAGTCTTTTGTGTGTTTATAGTGTCCAGGTTGTACAGGTTCAGTGAGGAGACAAGTCCTCATTCATGGGCATGATCCAAGAGTGTGTACACATTAGAAAAAGCAAAAGGATGAGTTTTGTGTGCTGATCTTAAAATGGCCATAACTTTCAATCCAGGAAGAGTTACGAAACGGTCCACTCCATTTCGGAGATGAGAACGACTCAATCTACAGTCTGGAGAAGTTTCGGATGACAAAAATGAAGAGGAGCTGTTGGAATTTTCTGACAGTCAATGTCGCTCAGGCGATAGCAGAGAAGTTACAACAACTGCCCACACGGCAGCAAGACGAGTAGCGGTTTGGCGCTATCGGAATTTTCCGACAGCTACTGTCGCCCAGGCGACAGCTCAGAAGTTACCGCAACTGCCCGCACGACAGCACTACGAGCGGCAGTTTTGCGCTGTCGGAATTCCGACAGTGATGTCGCCCAGGTGACAGTCAAAATCTATAAAATGGTTCTTTCTGTTCGTGCATTGCAAGTTTGGAGAATTCTATGTTCCTTCCTGAGGGCATACGAACCAGAGAGCTCCAAAACTTCATGAACTCCCATTTGTGCTGAGAAGGTTTGAAATTGAAGATGAGATCGGACGCGCTTCTACATCAACGATCATCTCGAGGCTTCAACCTTCCTTTCAGAGATCTAAATTTCTAGGGAGTTCATCATTTCATTTTGTATTTTCATTTATATACATTTTGTATTGGTAGGGAAATCGTCTCCTTGTGCGTGACATCTAAGTCCTTGCGTGGCTTAGGGGAAAATCGCTTCCTTGTGCGGAGCGTCCAAGTCCTTGCGTGGCTTGGTAGGAAATCGTGGCCTTGTGTGCTACATCTAGATCTTGGGAAGATCTAGAGGATAGGCTTGGGCTTGGTCTAGGGAGAGACAAGTGATAGCCTTCCGATCCTTGGGAGAAGGATTGGTAAACACAAATTGTTAAAAGTTTATTTTTATTATAGCCTTGATTTTAAGCTTTATTAAGATCGACAATCCTTTGTATTCATCACTTGTGGAAATAAATTTGATTTCCAATTTCTTATGATTTTCTAAGTGTTTATTTGGGTTGTCTAAAAATCTACTTGTTTATCTGTTAAAATTATCATAATATATTAGAAAAATTTCAAAGTAAATTTTAGCCCTTATTCACCCCCCCCTCTAAGGGCGCCGCAAGATCCAACAGAACTCACTCAGCTCCACGGACCACTTTGCCAATCTTCCCGAGTGTTCCACCCCTTCCATGACTTTATGAAGCGGGTGATCTGTTACTACTTTGATTGAATGTGCCTGAAAGAAGGGCCGGAGCCTCCGAGCCGCCCCCACCAATGCGAAAGCCAACTTCTCCAAAATTGGATACCGGAGCTCCGCCTTCTTCAGCACTCGGCTGACATAGCAGATAGGGAATTGCTTTCTTCCTTCTTCCCTGATCAGTACTGAACTTACCACCTCAGATACTACTCCCAGGTATAGGGATAGGTTTTCTCCCGGTCACGGCCCTTGAAGTAGGGGGGTTTGGGTGAGTTGCCCTTTCAAAGCCTAAAAAGCTTCCTCACACTCCGGGGTCCATTCGAATTTTTTATTGCTCCTCAGCACCTTGACGAAGGGCGCACACTTCTCTCCCACCTTGGAGAGGAACCTACTAAGTCCGTCAAGCTTCCTCGTGAGGCTCTGAACCTCCTTCGGGTTTCGTGGCGACCCCAACTCTATTATCGCCTTGACCTTGTCTGGGTTAGGCTCCACCCCTGCCGGGGTGAGCAAGTGACCTAGGAATTTCCCTCGGCTAGCTCCAAAGACACACTTCAAGGGGTTGAGTTTCATCTTATACTTCCGCAGGGTCCCAAATGTCTCCTCAAGGTCTCGGAGGTGAGACCCAAGGTCGCGACTTTTTACCATGAGATCATCAACATAGACTTCTAAGTTTTTTCCCTTTTGTTCGCGAAAGACCCTATACATCATCCTTTGGTATGTGGCACCTGCATTCTTTAGCCCGAAGGGCATCATCTTATAATAGTAACATCCATCCCCCGTGATGAAGGAGACATCTTTGATGTCCGGGGGGTGCATGCGAATTTGGTGATAACCTGAAAAAGCATCTAAGAAAGTCATTACAGAAAAACCAACGGTTGAGTCAACCAGCGCGTCGATTCTAGGAAGGGGGTAGCAATCTTTCGGGCATGATTTATTAAGTAGTGAAAAGTCGATACACATTCTCCACTTACCTCCTCCCTTCTTTACCATGACTACGTTGGAGACCCAGCCTGGATACTGGATCTCCGATACAAAACCTGCTTGCAGGAGCTTACCCACATCCTCTCGGATGGGTCCTTCCAGCTTGTCTGCAATGGCCCTCCATTTTTGTCGGATGGGGCGGGTGCTGGGGTCGAGGTTGAGGCGGTGGCAAGCCACATCCGCATCGATCCCGGGCATCACCACGGTGCTCCAAGTGAAGACATCCACATTCTTCTGTATGCAGGCTAGGATCTCGGCCCGCTCCTTCGCACTAAGCTCTTCGCTGATCCGGATCTTCTCCACCACCCCAAGCCGAGTGGTGACCTCAAGATCCACGACCTCCTCCACGACCTCCAGCCTAGATTGCTCTCCCCAAGCATTTTACTTCTCTCTGCCGCAAGCGAGTGCTTGGGCTCTCTCCTCCGTCTCTTCCTACCCTACCAACATCAACTCCTCCACCCTTCCTTCCCGGGCACCCTCTTCTTTCCCCTCTTCTTCTCCTTCCTCCGCCTGGGCCCCTCAGCGACCCCTTCCTAGGCATGAACTTCCTCTTTCTCCATCCTCTCCTCTTCGACCTCCTCACCTCTGGCTTCCGCCGCCTCCTCCATCACCTTATCCCACTCCTCTGCTTCTCCCATCCAGGTGATGGTGTTGACAGCCGTCACATAGAACTGTCTCGCCACCTTGGGGTCTCCCCGGACCCGGACCTGGAATCCACCCGCGTTGAACTTGAGGCACTGGTGGAAGGTGGAAGGGACGCATCGAAATGCGCTGATGAGAGGCCGTCCGAATATGGCGCTGTAGCTGCTCGGGGCATCCACTATCACGAAGCGGCAGTTCCGGGACTGCCCTCCGAGGGTCACATGAAGCCCCACTCCAACCTCTACCTCCTTCCTTTCTCCCGAAAAACCAAATAGGGGACCGTCCGAGGCCAACACCCACCAGGCCTCCACCTTCATTTCGTCAAACGCCTTCTTGAAGATGCATTGACTGAACTCCCGTTATCGACTAGGATCCGCGAGACGGTGAAGTTCTCGATGGCGGTCTGGATGACCAGCGCATCGCAGAACGGATCTTCATGTCCTGGCATGTCCTTTTGGGAGAAAGTAATTTTCTCCGTTGGGGGTGGAGCAGTGGATGTTAAGGCCACGCTCCGCCGATAGATGGTATGGAGGCTAGCCTTGCGGGTTGCCTCCACCCCTACCCCCCATGGATCACCCCGATCCCTCCTCTACTCCCCACGTCAACTCTGTCTTCACACCTTTCCTCCTCCCCCTCTCGAGGCTCGAACTCCTCGATTCTCACTGGCTGATGTTGCCTCGGCGCGGGCACTCGGCCCCTTTTTGTTTCCAGGAACTCTGGGCAGGTGGCCGTCGCGTGACCTTCCTCATCGTGGAAGTCACAATACAACAACGTCACCTCCCCTGTTTTGCCTTCCGCCATCCTATTCCTCCTCCTTCTCCCTGCTCCTGCTTCTTCCCTAGCCTCTTCTCTTCTTCCTCTTCCTCCTCTTCCCCACCTGATCGCCATGGCTTGCTGAGGTGGGGGAGGCAATTGCCTCGGACCCTGCCTCCATCCCAATTGGTGGTCTCTTCCTTGAACTCCATAGAAGTTACCCCTTCCCGGGTCGTAACACCTTCCCTGACCTTGCATTCCTTCGGCACGCTGCCTCCATTCCCCCTCCGGGGCCCTGGGCTCTTCCCTTATCCTTACTTCTTGCTGCCTGACCTCTGGCTCACTGAGCTTTGCCAGCCTCTTGGTAAGCTCTGGGTTGGCCTCCTCACTCTCAATCTCTTCCGCAACCCTCTCCATCAACTCCTCGTAGGAGACGGGGGATTTCCTATTCAAAGCCATTTTGAAAAAGCTCTCCCTTAGCCCGACAGTGAAAGCGAGTTGGAGTGCGAACCCAAGCATCTCCTGAGTGACCAGCACCTCCTCCTGAAACCTGTCCGCGTAGTGAGCCAACGACTCCTTGGGCTCCTGCTTCACTTTGAAGAGAGACTCGGCGTCCTTCTTCCTTTTCTTTAAAGTCGCAAAAGGAAGCTTCGGCGCAAGTCTTCAAAGGCGTAGATAGACCCAACAGGGAGTTGGTGGAACCAATCCCTAGCCTTCTCTTTGAGGGTGACGACGAAGAGCCGACACTTGAAGGCATCTGACATCGGCCTGATAGAGACCGAGTCCTCGAATGACTGGAGGTGCTGGACAGGGCCATCCCTGCCGTTGTAGTACACCCTGTCCCACTCTCAGAACCCTGCCGGGACAGGTGCGGAAAGCACCAGCTCACAGAAGGGACTTCCCCCTCCTTCTATCCCTTCTCGCTCCACATGCCCCCGAGCTCCCTCGCCTGACCCTGGCTTGCGAGGACTGCGCTCGTGAGAGCGACGCTCGCCCGAACCACCCCCACTGTCGTTGCATCCTCCGGGTGCGCACTTGCCTGCGCCACATTCGCCGGCATAGAACTCGCCGATACAGAGCTCGCCGGCACAGAGCTCGCCGGGCTGGCGAACAACACTCACCCCTCTAGGTCTTGCACCGACCCTCCGGCGACTTCCTTTCCGGCCCTTCCCCCCGGGGCATTCTCGCCAACTGCTGTTGGAGGAGGGGTCGCCTGAGGCGCTGGGGTCGCAAACTCTCTCCGCAGCGCCGCGACAGTGAGTCCGAAGGTGTCGAGCACCTCCCTCCTAAAATCCGCGAACATCCTCGGCGTCACCACCTGCGGTGACTCGCTAAACTCCTCGCCTTGATCCTCGTCTCCTTCCATATCTGTTCCTTGGAACTTTTTTGGACCAGCCGCACTCCACGCTCACCGCACCAAAATGTTGAAACCGATATCTCGGCCTCTTGTGGACCTCGGGGCCCTCACCGAAATGAGGGGCAACTAGCCCTTACTAGTCCTTCAGATAAGGTAGACGGAAGACTAGGAAGATGACTAAGACCTTAGTCACAGCGAGGAGGTCCCTCCACTAACCCAGAAGATCATTGAGCACTTCCCCTCCCAAGCCAAAGCTGAGACTCGGGCACCTTGGAGAGCCCTGGAAAAGCTAGCCAAGGAGAGCCTTAGGAGAGAGAAGCTGAAGTGAAGTCCTCTCCAAAGGTGCCCTTTAGGTCTTATTTATAGGTTTTCTGATCTGGCCTGCAAATAGCAGGATTCTGCCTTTTGATTTACTATCCGCACACCAAATGGGCCTGCTAGTAGCCAAACTCTGCTGTTTGGAGAGGCTAAAGGCAGACCACTTAGGGGTAAAAGGGTAATTTGGCCTTATCAACCTATGGGCAAGGAACTGCGAGAACCTTACTGCCGAAGCTCTCGCGGGCCTTCTCGCGAGCCCTGCACGCGGTGCCTCTCCTAGGCGATCGCCCTGCGAGGACCTTGCTGGCCCGTTCTGGCGGTATCTGCCGAGGTCTGGTCTCGCGAACCTTCCTGCGAGACCGCCTCCAGACTTCGTCGAGCTCAACACACCTTTCGTCAAACGCAGGGCACTTCGCCGATCACAGACGAGCTCGACGAATGCAGAATGTTAAATTGTTCGCTGTCCGCTGAGACGGGCGGTTCGTCGACCACTGCTTCCCTGCTGTAATTTGTCGAGCGCTGCTATAGAATATATTTTGTTCATCGGGCGCCGTCCGACAAACGCTGAGCTCCGTTCGACATTCGTCGAACGCAGGATTGAGCCCGTTGGACGCTGAGGCTCTAAACTCGCGAGCCTTCCTGCGAGATCGCCTATTGACTTTGTAGAGCACTGAACACATTTCGCTGAACACCTCCTTACCGAACGTAGATCTCTTATGCCAGCGGCCTGTGAGGTATGGGTTTCTCAGCCCTCGCTTGGCCCAGTCTTTTGAGGATATCTGCCGAGGTCTGGATCTCACAACTCCTCTTGCGAGACCGTCCTTTTGGCTTTAATGATCATAGAACACTTCGTCGATTTCTGATGATTTCGCCGAACAGGGGTGAGCTCGACGAAGTCCGGTGAGCTCGACGAACACGTGAGAGTTCGTCGAACGTAGTACTCCTTTCGTTGAACTCAGAAAACTTCCTCAAACTGCCTGCGAGCGTTTATCTCGCCGACCCTTCTCACTCGCCTCAAAGCGATCCCTCCGAGACGGACTTCTCCAAGGTCTCTCTCGCGAGGTCTTTGGCCCTAAGGCCTCCATCTCTTATTAATTCATCTTGTTGCCTTCTTAAACCGTGCCTCTTCGCCTGACGAATATCGGGGTTGTACAAGAATGTTTGTTTCCATAGGAATTCAAGTACGTGACTTGAATGTGAGGGCCTATGTTTTTTTAGAAGCTTTATTATTAAATGGTCCCTAGTCGGATTATCAATTTAGAAGTTGAAGGGCAATGATGGTACGTTAAGACTAGCACGTGCATTGACTGATGACCGGTTCCACAGGTCATGATATTGTGATATCAAGTAATCACATGGGTACTTGTTAGTGAACAAGTTGTACTGGACAGACCCACCTTGAGACTACTTTGTAGATTGTTATATGAACGTGTCACAAGTAGGCCCCAACTGACAATGGTGTTTGTAGTTCTTTGACCTGAATTCACAATATTCATTTAGTGAGCAAGAACGTACTTTGATGCCATCTAAAGTCTTCCTTGAGAAAGGTTGATGATAAGGGTGGTTATTGGGTATGTTACAACTCATTTGGGTGTTTGTGTGTGGACAGATATGGGATTTGTCCTCCTTTATGACAGGAGTTACCTCCATGGACCCCTTGATGGAATGAGACCGAGAAATGCATGGCCATGCTGGGTTGAGCCAATATATGATATTGAGCTTACCACTTTCTTAAGGTCTATTCTAGATCATGAAACTAGGATTGAACAATTATGAGGGTGATACGGTCCATGCCTCTAGTTCTATCCAGATGTAAGGGACAAATGAACATGACAACACTGGTACATTGGTTAAGACAGGCTTATTAAGTTGTGAAACTCTTATTGCTTGGGTAGCAATGATGTATTGCAAGATGTCGCTCATTGTTTGTGAGACTTTTGTTGATACTTTGTGATCAAGTGGGAGACTGTTGGAGTTTTCGAGATGATCACATAGCAATCAAGCAGTTAGTCTTACTGCAACGCAATATGAGCCTATAGGGTCGCACATAAAGTGTTTGGAGAAGTTGGAGAAAGGATTGTGTTGGCCTTACTCATATTGGATATGAGTGGATGACCAATCCTATGACTGCTTGGAATTGAATTGAGAATGTCTCAAACGGGAAACAAGTACTATTAATGAATCGTCCAAATGGTTTAGACAAATTCTATAGGACTTAGCAAATTCGTCGAAAGGGTTTCGACGAATGAATTTATAAGAGACAAAATCATTGAAAGTGTTTCGACGAGATATGTCAATTCACCGAATCAAGTTTGTCGAAATTGTTTCGATGAATAAGATGCAAATTTGCTGAAAATGTTTCGACGAAATTGTATCGACGAATTCGTCGAAATTGTTTAGACGAATTTATGGTGATTCATCGAAAGTGTTTAGACGAATTATATCACATTCGACAAATTTAAATCCTGGCAGAATTGTTCTATTTTTCCCGGGTCTGCAGATAACCTGTATTTATGCCTTGCATATAAAAGGGACGAGATTAGGTCTTCTGAATATCGATCCTTTTCGCGACTCTTAGAAAGGCTGAACACGGAAGTGCTCCGATACTTCTCGCCCCGTTCGCCGACCTTATCGCCGCCGACCATCACCGCCACCCCTTCAATGGACCTATCAGTTTGTGGGGACGCAGAGGACCGTTCTTCTCTGACCCACGCCTTGTACTACAAAGCATTGGGGTTCTCCTTCCTTTTGTGGATCTCTATAGAGGGGTCGATCCATTTCGGTCCTTGTAACTCGAAGTTCGTCTATCAGATTTCTTCTTGGAGCATCTTGGTTGAGTATAAACTCAATCCCAGAAAGGTATATCACATTTTTCTTCCTAATATCTTTATTCATGAAATCCGCAAGATCCTTACTCTTTGGGTTATTCTTGTTGTTTCTTCCGCTGCACATATTTGATATGCTTTTATCATTTAGAGTGATATATAGAAAACACAACACTTAGAACTATAGATCTTTTTATTATGAGATCTTTAACCACTGAATCCTTTGGAAGAGGGATTCTTAAAACTCCTTTACTGTAAATAGTAAGAATAAAATAAGAGGGAGAAGAAAAGAATTCTGTTCTCAGAATTCTTCAGAAGCTCTGATGCTGCTTCTGTCTTTCTTTCACTGGATCGGAAATGATGAACCCTTGCTTATGATAGTGATGATTTGCAAGGGTTGTTTTGCTTGATCCTTTTCGTTCAGCACTTGTTGTAGTTCTGTTGCTGTATGTTGATGAAGAAGATGCAGCAGTATATGTTCCTGTGCAGAGAGAACACTTGTGTATATCTGTCTTTTAGGGTTTGAGGAGGAAGAAGATGAAGACCCTGATTGACAGACAGAATAATATGATCTTAGGATTGTTGCTTTCTTCTCCTCTTTTTGCATACTTATTGTGTTTGATTGAGTTTTTAAAAACCTTTCTTCTTTTGGCTTCTCCTGAAAAGGAATTCCTCTTACCCACCTAATTTACTTTCTCCTTTTGTTCTCGACTCGTCCATTCATTTTGAATACCTTCCAAAAGTAATTTGATGTGTCCTAGAAAGCTTCATTCTATTCTTGACAACAAACGAGCCGTTGGAGAACTATCTCTAGCCGGGTGGTCCTTCTGAAAAGGTTCCAAAAGGATAGCTAAAAAGGCTTCCTTTTTATGACTATATTCGACGCTGCGTCGACTTCATCAACCTTCATGTCGACACACCTCTGAGTTCTTATCGACGTAGCTTCGAACTTCTTCTTAGCTTTGGCTGAACTCAGATGTCGACGCTACGTCGATTCCTTATTGACATCTCCATTGAATTGAAGCCTTGGACTTGAGCTTTTACTTTCTGCGTCGAATTGTAGTTGAAGTTGCATCGACTTTTGAGATGGCTTCAACAAGCTTTTCCTTATGCGTCGAGTCCCTTTCGACGCTGCGTCGACTTGACTTATACTTTGATAGGTTGAATAAGGGACTCCAACTTGTAGTCAGAGTTACGTCGATATAAAGTCGATGTTGCGTCGACTTCCATTCGACGCAAGTCTTAACTTAACTTGTTTTGTGTTTGTCTTGACTTGTCCTTGACACTCTAATTTGAGTGTGACATCCTAAGACATCTGATGACCAAATTACCCTTACTATACAATGTGAGTAATAAACCCTAAGAGGTAAAATCACTTATAATTAATTTGTTAAGATAAATCAAAAGGTTTTTTCCCAACAATCTTCCCCTATTTATCTTAACAAATTTTACAGATTGTTTACAGTGATTTTACACATATTTTAACATAAACACAAATACAATCATAACATATATAGACAATATGATATGGTAGAATGAAATATATCTGATATAACTGAATATCTGATTTGATATAACTAAATGTTTATCAAAGAAAATTACCAAAGTCATGAATTACTTTTCATCCCGAGGAAAGTTGTCAAGGCCCCATAGATCTTCCTGGATTTCCTCTCCACATACTTGTAGTTTGCTGGGATGGCTTTTTCTGGATTCTTTTCAATTCTTTCATATCCCTTGAAAGGTTTTTCTAGGTCAGCTTCTATTCCAGGATACACATCTCCTAGCTTTGATCCCAAGCTGATAACTTTAGCAGTCAGAAAATTGATTTCTTCTAGGTCTATATCCTCAGCATCAGGATCTGGTACTATAAAAGTTGTCTGAGGAAGACCTGAAACAGGAGCTATTTTGAAGTTAATCTTTCTTTTCTTTTGATATGGTAAGTCTTCTAAGTCTTGATTGACTCCAAGACCCTTTTTACCTTGTTGCCCTTTTTCTTCCTTGAATTTAGCTTGAGGATTCTTTGCAACATATTCAGAAAGATTAAACAGAGTGCTGGGAATCTTGAATGCCTCTTCTAATTGCTCCTTTTCCCCAGCCTCT
Organism: Dactylorhiza incarnata; assembly: GCA_033032865.1. Classification (NCBI taxonomy): domain Eukaryota; kingdom Viridiplantae; phylum Streptophyta; class Magnoliopsida; order Asparagales; family Orchidaceae; genus Dactylorhiza; species Dactylorhiza incarnata. The sequence continues at coordinate 30,587,312 of JAWHQI010000003.1, read as the reverse complement.
TTACCCTTATTTAGCCTTTCAATGAACAACCTTCTCTTCTTCTCTAGCTCTCTTTGGGAAGCTTCATACTCATATGTATCCCTTTCCCTGATTTCATCTAGGGCTTCATCAAGTGCTGGATTAGTGTATGTTGTCATTCTATTATATGGAATTTCAATCCTCTCATATGTCTTATTGTAGGATTTGTCTTTCTTGAATTGTTTCCTCTATTCTTTTGTATACCTTTCCCATATTGGTAGCTTTCCTCTGTTCCCTCTCCCTCTTCCTTTGTATGGAGGTCTTCCTCTGAAGATTGGTGCTGGAAGAGTTGGAGTGGGTGTTGGGGTAGGATCAATAGGAGGTAAAGTTGGAGGTGAAGGGGGTGGAGCATTTACAAGGACCTGATCAGCCACCCTGATTGGAGAAGGTGTTGTTGTAGATTCTTTATAAGAGACCCTGAATTTTTGTACATCCAGAATGGATGGCTCAGTACCCTCATTGAACTCTTGTAGACTCTTCAGATAGGCATGATCATCTGAGAATAGAGGAATCTTTAGAGCAATCTCCCCCTGAATTGATGACTCCCCCTGTGTTGAAGGCTGAGTCCTTGGAGGAGATAACTCACCCTGTGTTACTGAATCTTCAGGTAGTATAAGGAGCTTAGAGGTAATGGCTGGCTCTCCTTCAGATTCAAAAGATAGAGGGAGAGCTATAGTGCAGACCGAGTCTTGAGGTGACTGCCTGCTGATACATCTCTCCCCCTGCTTTATATCGTTGAACAAATATATAAAGACTTCGACATGCACAACTGACAATCTCATCTCTACATCAAAAGCCTTGATTTCAGACGTGAGGTTTCACAATCTTCTGTGTTGGGCACACAGCTTGCGATAGCAATTCCTTGAGAAGTCAAGATAAAGAGCACTGAATTGAGATAATAATGTTTCGAGGGCAAGATCAACCGCTTCAATAACATCTCTTTGATTCGAAGGAGATGCCATTGAGATCCTGCGGGTACCTGTAAGGAAACAGAAAGAGAGAAGTAGAGGAGAAAAACGGAGGAGAGTGAAAGGGAGAGAAGTTGAAAAAGCACAATAGAGTCGAATTCCTGAATTGTTATGAGTAGAGGAATCGTCGCAACCTAGGGTTATATTCGAAGGAGCGTCGAAAAGAAATGAATTCAGCGCGCCAAAATATGTCGATGCCACTTTTGTGCGCCCTTGGCATAGTCGACGTAACGTCGAAAATAATTTGACGTGGCTCCGAATATAGTTGAGCGACCATGATGTCGACGTGAGCGTCAAAATATATTCGACGCTACGTCGAGTGTGATTCAACGGAACTATCCAAATCTACTGTCGAAGCTAACGTCGAATGGAAGTCGACGGTGCGTCGATTCTTATTCGACACAACTCTGATTTAACAATTTTGTGAAATTTTTTGCTGTTTTTCCCAGCAATACCTTTCTATAGAATATAAGTTTGAATACATAATATAATGGGAGTGTCCTAGAGAGCCCCAATAAGAATTCCCAGTGCAGTGATGAAGAACTTGTGCTTACTTTCATCAAGTGGCTTAGTGAAAATGTCAGCCCTTTGAATATCAGTGGAGATGTATTGAAGGTTAATCATACCTTTCTCAACATTGTTGATGAGTCCCATATATATATATATATATATATATATATATTTGGACTCATTTGGGCTGATATTCTAGTGTTTGCACCACATTTTAGTCACGTTTTCATTTATATATACTATTCCATGCTAGGTGCACCATTAAGCCCATTTCGGTGTGCAATTGCATTCCTCGTTGTTGGGGGTAAGCATATTGTGCTCCCCTTCCCTTCTTTGTTGTATTTCTGTGCTGGACGTGTATTCCCAGCTGGTATATCTTGTTTTAACGCACGGGCGAATCCGCCCGTGCGTGAGTAAAATGCACGGTCGACCTGTATCTTTGTGATTTCAGAGCGTCGAATTTTACCCATGCGTTTAGACGCACGTGGGGCGTTGGTCGTGCGTGAACAAATCGCAAGGGCGGCGCAGCGTATTCTCCAAGCCATATTTTATCAGTTAATATCGCACGGTCTGCGCACGATCGTGCGCTCGACCGTGCGTGACCATTTTTCAGCATGTTTCCTATAAAAAGCAGGAATCGAGGCAGTCAACGAAGGATCGGGAGAGGACGACGAGGAGCGATTCGGAGAGCGGGAAATCTCTTCCTTCCCGCTGCTCTTGAGGGCTGAAGGCTTCCCCTTCATCTCCTCCACCATCAAGGCCATTTCCGGTGATCTCCACCTCCATCCTTCCATCCGGGAACATTAGGAAGCTTCATCCACCATTAGCTCAAGCATTCCTCGCCAAGGAAACCAAGGAAGCGCTGAAGATCGTAGGAGCGGTGACAGCCTCCTTCGAGCCAAGCTCACCATCTGAGGGCCGAGTCCAGAGAGAGCCCGACAACCTCTCATTCCGGCCGTGAACCTAAGACGTGACTTCTTCATTGTGGTCCTCTCTAACCTTGAATGCTTATACTTCATTGTTGTGTTGTATGAACACGTGTTAAGCTAATATTAAGGAGTTTTGCTTTCCTTCATATGCACTGATGTTGTGGTGGCATGAATAGCCCCTTTGTTCCTAGTGATTTTCTGTGATTTGTTGTGGGTGAAGCCACTAGCAATTGCTAGTGGTGATGTTTTGAGAAGAGGTGTGTGCGACCCTCAACCGTCATAGTGATATCCCGTCCACGCGCCTTCCGAAGCACGGCATCGCGGCCGTTGCACCCATCTCGCCGTGCGAAGCGGAGTTTTGACCCGCATCTTTCTTCATTCTGTAATAGCGTAGGAAACCAAATCAACCCCCCCCCCCCCCCCCGTTGTTACTTATTACTCCTTTTAACTGATTTCCTGTTTAGAGCAAATCGTACTACCCAACTTGCAGTCCTTGAGAGATCGATACTTGGGGATAACTTCCCATTTCTATTACTTGAGCGACCGGTGCACTGCCGTCGTATCGCATTTCGTGCCTGCTAATTAGCAGTGCCGAAATAGCGCATCAAGTTTTTTGCACCGTTGCCGGGGACTGCAAGCGTGTGTGATTTGTTTTTCTTTGGAGATCCGTTGTAAGGTGTTTTTGTTTTTTTGATTATCTGCTTTCGTGTTGAAGAAGTGTATGCATAGAAGAGATCCCGGTGAGTATGCATCATTTGACCCTGAGATAGAGCGTACTCTGCGGGCGCGTCTACGTGCTGCTTCCACCATGGATGTTAATGGAAATCAGGCTAATCCCGGAGTGGGAAATGCACCGGTCGTGGCTCAGGCTGCTGACGAGAATGAAGTGGCTAGGCCACGACCTAGGACTATGAGAGACTACACTACACCCACTGTTGGGAGTGTGTACCCTGGATTTGGCCCAGCTATCACCAACAACAACTTTGAGATAAAGCCGGCCATCCTGAACATGATTCGCAATCAGGCCAAGTTCTCTGGATTAGCAAGTGAAGACCCCCATCTTCACTTAATTGAATTCGCAGAAATTTGTGGAACATTTCGTTATACAGGATTGGCTGATGAGACGGTGAAGCTCAGGCTATTCCCTTTCTCTCTACGTGACAAGGCAAAGGCGTGGCTCCACACGATCCCTGCCGGTACAGCTACCACTTGGGACGCCCTGCAAGAAATTTTTTTGGCAAAGTTTCACCCTGTTGACAAAGTTGTGAACTTGCGGAGGGAAATAACAACCTTCCAACAGCTTGATCAGGAGGCTCTCTCAGAAGCTTGGGAGAGGTTCATGAACCTTCTCCGGAAATGCCCCCAGCATGAGCTGCAACCATTGGCCATAGTAGAAAATTTTTATTTTGCTATTGAGCCTAACTACAGGGCCATGATTGATGTTGCTGCAGGAGGAACTTTGATGAACCACACCCCTGAAGAAGCATTGCGGATCGTCCAAGACACTGCCATTCATAGTTCCTTTTGGACTGCCGGAAGAAACGCTCCAAGGAACACTCGCGGTCTTTTTGAGGTGAACACGTCTGGTACACCTGCTGAAAGTACCATGCTACTTAAGAGGCCTACCCCCCCTTCTGCCTCGGTGATGATGATCTCATGTCAAGGCTGTGGAAACCCAGGGCATCATGCATATGAGTGCCCCACAGGTGAGCAACCTAATGAAGTTTCTTTTGATGAAAGTGTTAATTATATTAATGATCAAACTCAAGGAGCACCGTTCAATAACACTTATAACTCGGGCGTGAGAAGTCATCCGAACTTCTCTTGGAAACAAAACATTCCAGGCCAACGATGGCAAGGAGGCTCGCATCAATACGATGCTCAAGCCTCCGGTAGCCAACCGCGGCTGCCTCAACCGAGTTATAATCATGGTGCCCCAACTCCTAAGAAGAGCAACCTTGAAGAAATGATGGAAAGGTTTATGCATGTCGCGAACTCTAACATGGTTAACCAAACCGCGTCCATGCGCAACTTGGAGACGCAATTGGGCCAATTGGCTCAATTGTTAACCGAGCGGTCGCAAGGGACCCTTCCTAGCAACACATAAAAAAATCCTGTAAATCAAGGGAAGAGTCTCACCGACACGGATGTGGTTGACCCAAATGAATTAGTCATCAATTGTTCTATTAATAATGTCCAAACTGCTGCCTTATGTGACTCCGGATCATCCCGCAACGTCCTTGCATTGCAAGACGTGGCTAAATTGCAACTCGAGATGAACCCGGATGATCGGAAGTCTTTGGTGCTCGCTAATGGGACCATTATTCAGTCGGAGGGAGAAGTGAAGAATGTTGAAATCATGGTTGAGGGGACGGTGGTGGTCGCTGACTTCCAATTGTTGGGACCCCAGGAGAATAACTCTATCCCCATCTTGGGAGTGCCGTTCTTGAAAGAGAGCGGTGCCACTTTGGATTTTTCTGCTGGGAAAGTTATCATCCCTGCTTGCCCCAAAATTGTGACTGAAACATTGCCTTGCTTTTCCCAAAGTATTTCTGATAAATCTCTTAGTGATGCAGGAATCAAGGTTGAAATAGTACTGTTGGACGAAGAAAAGGAGGAGAAACAATCATGCAGAGAAGAAGAAGAAATAGATTTGAGAAAGGAATGTGACCCGGAAAGGAAGGAAGATCTGGTGTCTGAACACATTCAGCTGAACTTAACTCGGGACAATATCCCATTCTTTTCTGACAATAAATTTTGTAATAAACTTTTTAAACAAACGGTCTCTTGGGCTGACCCAGTTGCCACTATGGTAACGGGAGTGACGCCACCCACCACTAAGGTGGGAAAATCTGACGACTACCAACGCTGGCGCTCTCCTACCGTGGAGAAACTGAAACTTGAAAGAAGAGAGCGTAGTGCTCGTTCCACTGCTTCTAGTGGCAAGTTGGCAGAGGCTAGGGGAAAATTGGGTAATACCAATTTTGGCCCTAAAGCTTTCACCCCCAACCTACAAGCCACTGGGGACGTGCATTACAAAAGCGCGTATAACTGAGTTCCTTTTTTTTGTGCTGTGATCTATATCTGTGAAACTTTTCTCTATATTCTCTGCTATTTGAACAATGATTAATACATGTATTCGGTCCACCTTAAAGGACGTTAAACAAAAGGGCTTCTTGGGAGACAACCCATGGGAACCACCCGGTTCCATCTATCTTTTTAATCCTTTTGCATATTGTTATTTCAGTTTTGCTAACATTGTAGGTGAAGCTATGCTCTCGCGTGGAAGGATATTTATTTTTAAAGAAATTGGGATTACCGCACTTCTGGCATGCTCCTTTGTGAGCATAGGTCAACTCTTCCCCTCTCTTACTTTTGTTTGAATTGCTTATTTTAGATGTTCTCAATCAAGTCTGGGGGAGAGAGCGAGCTGTGCATGTGCACGCACGTTGCATGACATGCTAGAATGTGCTGAGTTAGGATTTATATTTTGTTGCATACACTTGCACCTAGTTCACGCACACTTGATCACGCGTGCTTATTGGCTATCATTGCAAGGTTTTCCCGCTCATAAGAATTGAATTGTTAGTGTTTGAGTGAGGAGTAGAGAAAAATGTTGACTCGAGTAGTGCTCTAGTCATGTGCTCCCATCACACCTAGAAATTCAATTAGGGTAGAATAAAATTCACAGTTGTAATGTAATTATTTCTGTTATAGTAGATGAAATTTATTTTACTTTAGTGGTGAATCCGGTGAATCCAACGGTAGCAATAGGTCGAGTGTAGCAGGCTAGTAGTAGCTTATTACTAGGGTCGAAAGGAAGGACAACCTTTCTCGGTGGCTAGAACTTGCACTAGGCGACTTTCGACACGATTGTGTTGAGGTACTCGTAATGAAATGTGATATAGGCCATCTCTTGATCCGTTTGTGCTTTTGAAATCCTTACCTACGTAATCACCATTGCAAGCCCATTTGAGCCCACTCTTCCTCCTTGTTTAGCTCCACTAATAATGTAACCAAAGCCATACAGCCGAACCTATGTTCACACCAACCGTAGAGCTGAAAGAAATTTCTTTCTCGGTCGCATTTGGTGTCACTTATGTTGTGTATGACAGCTTTAATTTAGCTGAAGGAGTCGTTTTATTGCACTTAAAAATGTTCTTTTGCCGAAAAGAGAAAAGAAAAGAAAAGAAAGAAAAGAAAGAAAAGAAAAGAAAAATAAAAGAGTTGTGCAATAATAATTTTCTCTTGGCAAAATTTTCGTATATTTGGCTCAACGCACACCTAATGTTCAGTTGAAGTCCGGGGGTGTCGTGTAAGTACTGAAAATGTTGTATTGGTGATTGTCATTCTATTGAGTGTGATGGTTATTCCCATCGTCCTTTTACTTACCTAGCCTATACTTAACCCAAGCCCAATAATTGCCTTAAGTCCTATTGATTTTAGATACGAGTCGTCTCATGCAGTAGAGAGAGTGCGAACGTGCAAGCCTATGGACACCGACTTTGATGGATTTCTTAGGAGATTGTCCCTAGCTTCGATTTGAGTAATACTTTACTCATTAGTCACACTATTTTCCCTTTTTGCGCGACCGAAAGATTCACCAGGATTCACCATCCAAGTGAAGTAATTCCAAACTACTATTTTAGAAATAATTAGATATAACCCTGAGTTTAATTCTGTTCTAATGTATTTCAACGTACGAGAGCATGCGACTTCGCATAATTCTCTATCGCTCAAACTCATGCTAACATTCAATTGTTCCGACAGGAGAGCAGAGTAGTTTGCCCGAGACGTGCAAATGGTTAAGTCTGGGGGTGTGATGAGTCCCATATATATATATATATATATTTGGACTCATTTGGGCTGATATTCTAGTGTTTGCACCACATTTTAGTCACATTTTCATTTATATATACTATTCCATGCTAGGTGCACCATTAAGCCCATTTCGGTGTGCAATTGCATTCCTCGTTGTTGGGGGTAAGCACATTGTGCTCCCCTTCCCTTCTTTGTTGTATTTCTGTGCTGGACGTGTATTCCCAGCTGGTATATCTTGTTTGCAGGCAACCTGATCGTCCCGTTTTCCCCCAAATGTAATTTCTGTGCATATCGCACGGTCGTGCGTTTCCTTGACGCACGGTCTGCGCAGTCGTGCGTTTGTGTCTGGGAAGAAAATGGAGCGTCGGAGTTTACTCGTGCGTTTTAACGCACGGGCGAATCCGCCCGTGCGTGAGTAAAACGCACGGTCGACCTGTATCTTTGTGATTTCAGAGCGTCAGATTTTACCCGTGCGTTTAGACGCACGGGCCGCGTTGGTCGTTCGTGAACAAATCGCACGGGCGGCGCAGCGTATTCTCCAAGCCATATTTTATCAGTTAATATCGCACGGTCTGCGCACGATCGTGCGTTCGACCGTGCGTGACCATTTTTCAGCCTGTTTCCTATAAAAAGCAGGAATCGAGGCAGTCAATAAAGGATCGGGAGAGGACGACGAGGAGCGATTCGGAGAGCGGGAAATCTCTTCCTTCCCGCTGATCTTGAGGGCTGAAGGCTTCCTCTTCATCTCCTCCACCATCAAGGCCATTTTCGGTGATCTCCACCTCCATCCTTCCATCCGGGAACATTAGGAAGCTTCATCCACCATTAGCTCAAGCATTCCTCGCCAAGGAAACCAAGGAAGCGCTGAAGATCGTAGGAGTGGTGATAGCCTCCTTCGAGCCAAGCTCACCATCTGAGGGCCGAGTCCGGAGAGAGCCCGACAACCTCTCATTCCGGCCGTGAACCCAAGACGTGACTTCTTCGTTGTGGTCCTCTCTAACCTTGAATGCTTATACTTCATTTTTGTGTTGTATGAACACGTGTTAAGCTAATCTTAAGGAGTTTTGCTTTCCTTCATATGCACTGATGTTGTGGTGGCATGAATAGCCCCTTTGTTCCTAGTGATTTTTTGTGATTTGTTGTGGGTGAAGCCACTAGCAATTGCTAGTGGTGATGTTTTGAGAAGAGGTGTGTGCGACCCTCAACCATCATAGTGATATCCCGTCCACACGCCTTCCAAAGCACGACATCGCAGCCGTTGCACCCATCTCGCCGTGCGAAGCAGAGTTTTGACCCGCATCTTTCTTCATTCTACAATAGCGTAGGAAACCAAATCAAACCCCCCGTTGTTACTTATTACTCCTTTTAACTGATTTCCAGTTTAGAGCAAATCGTACTACCCAACTTGCAGTCCTTGAGAGATCGATACTTGGGGATAACTTCCCATTTCTATTACTTGAGCGACTGGTGCACTGCCATCGTATCGCATTTCGTGCCTGCTAATTAGTAGTGCCGAAATAACGCATCAATTGTCCCTGAGAAAGTGGTGCCTTATCTCCATGTGCTTAGTTCTACTATGGAGAACAGGATTGGAAGCTATAGAAATAGCACTAGAACTATCACAGAATATTGTGGAATTGACAAGAGAAAAGTTGTAATCTAACAACTGATTTTGCATCCACAGTATTTGTGAGCAGCAGCTCCCTGCAACTATATACTCAGCTTCAGCTGTAGAAGTGGAGACTGTGATTTGCTTCTTGCTAAACCATGAGATCAGTCTAGCACCTAGGAACCACAAGCCAAGTTCAGGTGCTTTTTCTGTCCATCCTGCATTCAGCATAGTCTGCATCTGAATAACCAACTAATTCAAATCCAGATTCAGCTGGATACCACAAGCCAAGTTCAGGTGTACCCTTTAGATATCTGAGTATTCTTTTTACAGAACTCATGTGAGATTCCTTTGGGTCAACCTGAAACCTAGCACCGATACAGGTAGCAAACATTATATCAGGTCTGATAGCTGTCAGGTAGAGAAGAGAGACAATAGCTTCTCTGTAAGTCTTCTGATCAAAGGACTTACCCTTTTTGTTGGGAGTATTACCCTCAATGTTCCCTTGATTTGAAGAAGCATCACACTCAATGCTAAGTACAAGTTGTATTTGATATACCCTATTCCACATCATGACTATGCAGGGTAAGGTTATTATAAGGTGTGGAATAAGTTCAGTGGTTTACTGCCAAAACCGCTGAGATGAGTTCCCTGTCTCAGCTGAACCGCTGAGACAAGGCCAAGAGCCGCTGAGAAGGAGTCTGGGCCTGCTGAGCTACAGATAGAGGAAAACTACTGTGAAAACTGTTTGTCTCAGCAGATCCACTGAGATGGGACAGAATCAGCCGCTGAGACTGGCAACTGTCTCAGCCCAACCGCTGAGATAGATTCAAATGCGCTGGCGGGTTTTGCTTTTGGCGCAAGATGCAAAAAAGCAAGATAGGATGCTCCAATCACCTCCATACTTTGTCAGAGGTCATCTAATAGCCGTTGAAGACTGAAGCAGTATTAAAGAACAAATTAGGGCTTTAAAGATGAGAGATTTTTGAGAAAAGAACTTTCAATCTACTGTTACATTGACGACTGTCAAGAAGTTCTCTGCACCTACTTCCTAAAGCTACACAGGAGAGAAAGATTGTTCTTCCTGTGTGATTCAAGAAGAGTAAGTTGATCCTTACTCATCTACTGAAGACAAGGATCAGAAAGAGGCAGGATTGAAGCTGTTGTTCTCTTCCCTGCTTCAAGACAGCAACAGAAGATCAAGGCTTGAAAGAGTTAATCTTTTATCTTCTGTTGCAAGAAACACTTATAACTTTTGTAGGGACATATTGTTCTGAGTTTGTAGGGCATTTTGCCTAAGGGAGTATGGTTGTTGGGCCTAAGTGTAGAGCTGAGAGTTCAGCTTGAGTGTAGGATCTCTATGGAGATCTGAGGTAGGACTTCTTGATAGGTCTCAGTTGGTAGGGCTGCTGTGCCTGAGGTAGGGCTGTTGAGCCTGAGGTAGGGTTTGGGAAAAACCTGAGAGATCTGAGTTGTAAGCTCTTGGAGCTGAGATTGAAGGAGTTGGCCTTGTCTAACTCATTGTTAGAAAGGTGAAGGGGGAAAGAGGACTACTCAAGACACCCTGTCTTGAGGAACCTCTATAAATGCTTGTGTGTTTTCTGTGTGCTTGATTTCTTACTAACATTATTTCAGAAAAAAACTAGACATTATCCTAAAGAAAAAGAGACCTATTCACCCCCCCTCTAGGTGATTAAGTCTACATCCTAATAAACTATCAAGTGGTATCAGAGGTAGGTTGGTTAAGAAGGATATAACTGTCTGACCAGATCCTATAAAGGAGTAGTCATATCTGAATCCAATGGCTTTCACTGGATTGTAGAAGGAGATGGTGTCTATGAAGTGGCTCATATGCAACAAATAAAACTTTGGCATATGGAAGCAAAGGGTAAGGTTGTTTATGGAAGCAACAGACCTAAGGATCTACATCACTATGAAGCAAGGTCTTTTCACCTTTCAAATAGCCTCCACCATAGATCCAACTAGGAGAGTGGCCAAGGCTTGTAATGACTTAACCAAGGATGAACTTGCATTATTCACAATGGACAAAAGAGCCCAAAATATCATTTTTAATGCAATTGATGACTCCACCTTTCAGAACTTGGTGCACTGCACAACAACCAAGGAACTGTGGAATACACTAGTGGTGTATATGGAAGGGACACCTGAGGTGAGGGATGACAGAAAATCCCTTCTCAATCAAGAATATGAAGCTTTCAGGCAGCTGAGCCAGGAAAGCATTTCCATCTGCTATGAAAGGTTCTTCAGGATAGTCAATGAACTGAGTACCTATGAAAGGGTATTTAGTGACTATGAGCTTAATGACAAGTTCCTAAGATCTCTAACTAGAGTCTGGGACACAAAGATATGTGCCATCAGGGAAGTGGCCAAGCTAGGTGAAAATCCTACCCATATACTGTTTGGGAAGCTGCTCTCTTATGAGATGCAGTTGTCTCCAAGGAAGGAAGAGGATACTTCCACCAGGGCTCATGCAAGTGAGAAAGCTGCTGCTCTCAAAGATGACAGCTCCAAGAAGAGCAAAGACGGGATGGTGTCTCCTCCTAGTAGGAGTGCTGAATCTGATAAGTCTGAGAACAACAATTCAGACAGCTCTTCATCTGATGAGGAGTTTGCAGCCTTCTCAAGGCAGTTCAAGAAGATGATGATGAGGAGGAAGCAGTGGAAGAACAATCCCTCCTCCTCCTCACATTCTAAGAAGGACCATAACAGATCTGAAAGACAGCACACCAAGGGTGACAGGTATGAATCTAAACCTGGTAAACATGTTTCAAATAATATCATATGCTATTGCTGCAGCAAGCCTGGACATGTCATTGCCGACTGTCCAGTCAAGAGGAAGGAGAAAGGTGATAAGAAACACTATCACCAAAAGGAAAGGAAAGGTGAAAAATCCTTCCTAGCAAAGAAAGGTAAAAGCTGGAGTGAATCTGAATCCTCAACTTCAGATTCAGATGGAGAAGAGGAAGCCTACATTGGGCTGTTTGCAGCAGAAGAGGATAAAGTTTTTCCTGCTGCCAAGATTGGAATCAGGGCCCCTCTATCACATTCAGACAATGACATTGAGGATGATGAAGAGGACAAAGATCAGCTACGCCTTATGGCCATCACTGATGAGGAAGAAAGTCAGAACAATTCTGACAGTGAACATGTACTGATTCATTCCATCTCTTCTTCTGATTATGAGACAAGCCCAGAATCTGAAGCACCTTCATCAAATGGTGGAAGTGATTCAGAATCTGAGGAAGATGTCAATCAATTGATTGACAGGTATGGTGCTCTCTTGGAAGCTCTGAAAAAGAGCAAGAAGCTGGCCAAGAGGCAAGCTCAAGAAATTACTTCCCTTAAATTGGCTGAGAAAGAGTGCACTGAGTCACCCACCCGGGTGGCTCAGATGTGTAGAGAAATAAGCCATCTAAAGGGGATAACAATTGCTCAATTGAGAACCATCTCCCTAAAGAACAAGGTCATCAAGGACCTTGAGGTGAAGCTTCTCAAAGAAAGGAGCCTAGTGGCTCAATTCTCCAAGCCCAAATCCGTGCTTCCTATTGTTGACACCTTTTCCTCTCAAACCAATAGAAGAGGATTAGGATTCAATAAACTAGAAGTAGGAGAAGGGAGTGGAGAAAAGAGACAGAATAAGGCTAAGCCTCATACCACCTTTCAAAAGCTATTATTTCTCTCTAATAGGTATGACCATGACAGTATGTATGGTTACTGGAAGAATGGAAGCTCCTATAGGATGGAAACACTCCTTCCCATAGTGGAAGAAAGGATATGGGAATGAGTGCTATGAAGGCTCCCCATGAAGAAATTCAAATGGCTAACCTGGACCATTTGTATTTGGTACTTCAACCCCATCATTTAACAGTAAGAATGCTAGCTCTTCCAAGTTCAGTCTAGCAAAGAACATGGCTGCTGTCAAATCTGTAGACAAGCCCTGCTGCTTAGTGTCTGATGAAATGTAATCTTATCTGACTCCTAAGCCAAAGCAAGATGATGCCATTAAGACATAGGGTGACAAGACTGCTCACATGTTAACATTCAGCCAGATCATTGTTGAAAGGAACAAGAAAACTGTTGCTATCTCCCCTCCTGAACACAAGCATATTAATTCTCTTTCCTCAAGATATGTTCAGAAGAGGAGATACAATATTCATGAATGTTGGTATTGTGGTAAGGTGGGACACTTTGCCATAGACTGTTGCCACAATCCCAATGTGCCAAGTGCAAAGAAGAGCCTTCCTGCAAAGTGTGCAACAGGTGTGAGGTCATCTTATTATGCTAACAAGGACCTATGACCCAAAATAATTTGGGATCCTAATGGTAACTAAATTCCTTCTTGCAGGTTAGTTCAAGTACCAGTCTTTAATAAATATGGTATTTGGACAGTGGGTTCTCAAGGCACATGACAGGTACCAGAGGTCTTCTACAGGAATACACAGCTGTGAAGAATAGACCTAAAGTCATCTTTGGTGGGTCTGAAAAGGGAATCACCAAAGGATATGGTATGATCTCCAATGACATAGTTTCAATCATATGGGTATCTTATGTTGAAGGGTTGCAACATAACCTTGTAAGCATAAGTCAACTATGTGACTTAGGCTATGTCATTGAATTCCACAATGCCAAGTGCTGGATCAAAAATTCTAATGACTTAGAGACCATTCTATCAGGCACTAGGTTTGATAATGCTTATTTTTTAGATTTCATATGCAATAAGTATCTATCATCTGTATGTCTTATGGCTAATGAAAGTGAGTCTCTTTGTGTTCAATGACACAAGAGACTTGCCCACATTAACTAAAAGACAATGTATAGACTATTCTCTAAAAACCATGTTAGGAATAGTCCAAACTTGAAATGTATTAAAAGTGGTCCCTGCCATGCTTGCCAAATGGGTAAGCAAACAAGGTCCACCTTTAAAAGTATTGGCTCCAAAGAGACTGAAAGATGTCTATATCTATTGCACATGGACTTGTTTGGCCATTTGCCAATTCAGAGTTTAGGTGGAAAGTTGTATACTTTGGTGATTGTTGATGATCACTCAAAATATACATGGATATAAATCCTTAAGAAGAAATCTGATACATTAAATATCTTTGTAAACCATGTCAAGGCAATTCAGAATGACTTACAATGTACTTTGGTCAGGACTAGGACTAACCATGGCACAGAATTTCAATCAGAAGCCATGACAAGATTTTGTCAAGAATTTGGTATCACCCAAGAGTTCTCCTCCCCAAGGACTCCACAACAAAATTGTGTGGCTGAGAAGAGGAATAGGACCTTGATAGAAGCTGGGAGAACATTGCTTAGTGACTCCTCACTCCCAGAATATTTCTGGGCTGAGGCAGTCAATACTGCATGTTATGTTCTCAATAGAGCTTCTATCAATAAGGTTCATGGAATTACCCCTATGAGATTCTGAAAGGCAAACAACCAACAATTTCATACTTTAGAATCTTTGGTTCAAAATGCTACATTTTAAACAATGGAAAATCTCATTTAACAAAGTTTGCACATAAATGCAATGTGGGGGTTCTTATTGGCTATAACTCACATAGTAGAGCTTATAGAGTTTATAACAAGAAAACTCATTGTGTAGAAGAGTCTATGCATGTGTGTTTGATGAGACCAGCCTAATCTATAAGGACTGGTCTAGTTCTTCTGTTTTGATAGGAAATGAAACGACAATGGAAAAGATGTCTGTACAAGACATACCAGTAACAGCAAAGCCTATACAGATGCTGCAATTCTTGAAGATAAAGAGGTGCATGCTGCTGAAGATACTACTGAGCCAGTAGAAGAAATACAACAAATAGAGGACAGATTGCCTGCAGCAACAAGACACTTAAGGGATCATCCAAGAGAACAAATCATTGGAGGTCAGAACAAAGGTGTACTAACCAGAAGCAGGGCTCACAGTCAAGCCCTATTCATGAGCTTCCTATCACAAATGGAACCCAAGAAGTTTGAAGACGACAACCAAGATACATTATGGATTCAAGCCATGCAAGAAGAACTTCTTCAATTCAAGAGATGCAAGGTATGGAAGTTGGTGCCAAAACCTCAAGGACACAACATCATTGGCACCAAATGGATGTACAAGAACAAGTAGGATGAAAATGGAATCATCATAAAAAACAAGGCTAGATTGGTAGCCAAGGGATATAAACAAGAAGAGGGAATAGACTTTGACCAAATCTTTGCCCTTGTAGCAAGGTTAGAAGCAATTAGGCTATTCTTTGCCTATGCTGCCCACAAGGGGTTCAAAGTATATCAAATGGATGTCAAATCAGCCTTCCTCACTGGTGACTTGAAGGAAGAGGTATATGTTGAACAACCATCAGGTTTTGTGCATCCAACCCTCTTTTCTCATGTGTATTTACTTAGGAAAGCTCTATATGGTCTAAAGCAAGCCCCTGAGGCTTGGTATGAGACCTTGTATAGCTTTCTCATCAAGAACAAGTTCTTGAGGGGAAAGATAGATATCACATTATTTCTTAGGGAAACAAGGGGCAAGTGTCTCCTAGTCCAAATATATGTTGATAACATAATATTTGGGTCTACTGATGACAACCTCTACAAAAGGTTTGCCAACCTCATGTAGGGGGAGTTTAAGTTGAGCAGTATGGGAGAGCTCAAGTACTTAATAGGCCTCCAAGTGAAATAGTCTGATGAGGGGATATTCATATCTCATAGTAAGTACACTAGGGAGGTTATCAAGAAGTTTGGGATGGAATCAGCTTCCACCATGAAAACTCCCTTGGGGTCCAACATTTTCCTGGACAAGGATGAGAAGGGCAAGGCCTTTGATGAATCCATGTACAGGTGCATTATTGGATCCCTATTGTATCAAACTGCTAGTAGACCAGACATTTATGTATGTTACATGTGTTTGTGCTAGGTACCAGACATGCCCTAAGGAATCCCACTACTCAGCTGCAAAGAGAATTTTGAGATACCTTAAAGGCAGCCTACATCTTGGCCTTTGGTACCCTAAGAACAATGATTTTGAACTAACTGGATTTTCAGATACAGATTTTGCAGGATGCAAAGAAGATAGGAAAAGCACAAGTGGTACCTGTCAGTTCCTAGGAAGGAGGTTGATATCTTGGAGCAGCAAGAAGCAGACCAATGTGACAATATCCACTGCTGAGTCTGAATATATTGCAACAGGAAGTTGTTGTGCACAACTCTTATGGATACAACATCAACTAGAGGATTATGATCTCAAGGCAAGTGAGTCTCCTCTATATTGTGACTCATCCGGTGCTATCTCTATTGCTAAGAATCCTGTCTCTCATAGTAGGACAAAGCACATAGAGATAAGATATCATTTTATAAGAGAACATATTGAATGTAAAGACATCTGCATTGAATTCGTCCCCACTGACAATCAAGTTGCTGATATTTTTACTAAGCCATTGGATGAAGCTAAATTTAATGCTTTCAAGATTGAATTAGGAATGTTAAATATTGAATTGTGACAAATGTTTCCTTCTATCAGTCATTTATGATATTATGGATGTTATGTTATGATTTAAAATATTGTCACATCAATACTCTTAGTGACATAGTTAGGTTATAAAACAATCAAAATTCAAATGGATTAATGATTAGGTAGTAAGGTCAGCTAAAACAAAATAGATTATTTCAGCTGAGCCGCTGAGACAGCTGGGAAAAATCTCAGCTGAACCGCTGAGACAGCTAAATTGTCCCAGCCGTTGACAGTACTCTGTCCCAGCGGTTTGGTCGCCTTCTCAGCGGTTCCGCTGAGACGGGCTGGTCCTATTACAGTTTGTCTAAATGCAACCCGAAATGACCTAAATTTCATTACAATAATAAGTTCACTAAACTTTACTTATTAAGGGTAAACAAAACATAAATCAAAGCTATATAAATAGGCCATTGTTAATTAAAGTAAGATACAAACCCTTCCTCCCTAGCCGCCGAGACGAATCGTATTCCCTTCCGTCTCAGTGCCTTCTTCTACAACAAAAATGGCACCAAAGAGTTCAAAGGATCTTCTGGAGGGTCTAGAGTATATTCTTTCTGAACCAACAGTCATTCTCAGAACTGAAGTTCTGGAATGGTTCCGCAATGCAAAATTGTCCTCTTCCAAGTCCTCTTTAAAATCTAAAATAGGAGGAGAAAGAGTGAAAATCTCCTCAGCAAAAATTGAGAAAGCTTTCCAAATTCCCTCATGCAGTCAGGATGAGGAGGAAGAAATTTCTAACAAGGACAAGAAGAAAGCTCTGAAGTGGGTTGAGTACAGTGATGCCAAGATTGGCTCATTAAAAAGAAAATTCTTCAATCAAAGAGACATACTTTTGTCAGATATAGTGGGCAAAGCAATTCTCTGCAAGCCTGGGTCTCATGACACAATCTCTCAATCTATGTTTGACCTTATGACAATAATCATTCTGACAAAGAAAACTTCCTGGGGAGAAGTTATATTTCAAAGACTTAAGGAATGTTTGCAAGCACCTAACATGGGTAGAATTCTATCCCTCTATCTAATCCAAACATATCCTGAGAAGTATAAAGGGTTAAATGGATCAAATATCCATTACCTGAAGAGGATGGATATAAAGACCCTAGATAGGTTCACCGTGGTGCTCCCCATGAGCTAGCCTCTGAGGCCAAGGAGAAAGGGAATAAGAAATCCAAAGCAGTAAAGAAGCCAAGAATGATTGTGTCCAGTTCTGAGTCAGACCACTCAGATATGATTGAAGATGCTGGTGCTGATCTTGGATCTCACAGTAGTCCTGACAAGGATGCTCATCTGGATAACATGCCTGCTGGCCCTGTCTATCCATATGACTTGGAAATAGATAACACACCTGGTAATTAATCCTTAAACTCCATATTACTAATAATGTTATCTAATCTTAACCAATCTACTAGTTAATCACTAATGACTCTTATATAATCTGGACCACATCTCCTCAAGGCCAAGTGGATGCTCTATCTGAGGGGGAGCAACAACAAGGACCATCTTCCATGGATGCTGCTCATGACAATAATGATAGTGAAGTTGTCTCTCACAGGATTGATAAGGACAAAGTGCCTTCTCCTGAGGACAGGCAAAATAAGATTGACACAATTATCTTAAACCTTGAAAGAAGAATTTAGCTTAATCCTGATAATGAACCTGCTCTCTGCGATTCACCAGGTCACAATCAACCTGATGATTCCCTAAATTTCATGGACTCCTCAGTTCCAGAGAATGAGGATGATGCTGATAATGAGGATGAGGATGATGATAATGATGATGATGGAGCTCCTGACAACACTTATCTTACAGAAAAATCTATTGAAGGAGATCATCATCATGCTTAGGGGGAGCTTCCAGCAGTTGACATTCAAGATAAGCAACCTTCAGTCATTGGACAGCCAGCTTCAACCTCATCCTCATCACAATCTAATTAGAGCATTCTCAATGTAACACCCCAAATATATTGAAGCAGATTTGTGTTGCTGGGAGCTAGCGCCGGCACTAGTAGCTAACGCCTAGAGTTAGCCAGTTCGACGAACGCTAGCCAGTTCGTCGAACGCTAGCCAGTTCATCAAACTCTAGCCAGTTCATCGAACGCTAGCCAGTTCGTCGAACTCTAGCCAGTTCGACGAACGCTAGCCAGTTCGACGAACGCTAGCCAGTTCGTCGAACTCTAGCCAGTTCGTCGAACGCTAGCCAGTTCATCGAACGCTAGCCAGTTTGTCGAACGCTAGCCAGTTCGACGAATGCTAGCCAATTCGACGAACACAAGCCAGTTTGTCGGACGCTAGCCAGTTCGTCAAACGCTAGCTAGTTCGACGAACGCCAACCAGTTCGACGATCGCCAGCCAGTTCGACGAACGCTAGCCAGTTCGACGAACGCTAGTCCAGTTTGGCAGTAACTTGCGATACAGATATGTGATTTGTGATCGTGGCCGTCAAATCCAAAGGGTTTTAGATCCAATGGTTGGGTTTTATTCTGGGCTTTCATAGGGCTTGACCAGAGGAGTGTTTATCCTTATTATTCTAAGTCTTATCTCTCTTTAAGCTTGAGAAAGAAGAAAGCCAAGGAGGAAGAAGAAGGTATCTTCAGCCATTGATGGAGCTCCGAAGCTCTGAATCGCGTGCCGTTTACAGATCTACGGAGAGCAGCCCAGTGCGGTCCTTTCCAACTGACTAGAATCTTGGATTCTCGTGATGCCGAAGAAAACGACAAGGGTAACGATCTTCTACTTGGACAAGTGAAGTACTCCTTTTTATGGCATGTTTGCATGGATAATACCCCACCGATTGGTGGAGAAAAGGGAGTTTTCTAGCGGGTTGATCATTTCGTTCCCCTTTGGTTACTTGCATATAGCATCCGAAATTGTAGTACGGATATAGGCATTGTATGTGAAACCCATCTGGACAGGTTGGTCTGGATTGGTGATGGCTATATTGTCGATTGTGCCGGAGAAGACTCCGTGATCTTGTATGTGTTATTTTCGGGTTCTGTGTACTGTAGGGTACTGCAGGGAGTCCTGAAGTTAACCTCCAGGAAATACTCGAAGTTGTGTGCAGATTCAATGATCTGTCACTATCGCCAGGCGCTAGGGCTAGCGTCGGCGGTAGCTCCCAGAGAGCTGTTGTTGAGGTGTGAAGCCTCCTTTAGTTGCTCGGGCTGAGGTGAAGCCGTACCCGCGTCGGATGATTGATGCCGCCGAGTTGAGCATGGGCAAAGCTGATCCAAACCCTCCCCCATACTGGATCGGTGAAGAGGTAGTCCCTCGGTGCACCGTAAGATGTTGGGAAGGGTCCGTAAGACAAGATAGTCTCGACGGCAAAAGCTCATGCGAAATCTTTATTTAAGGAGTTGTTAGGTGTGGCTCGGGGAGTACACCATGAGAGTGCCTAGAGAACACGAAACATGTGGCCGTGCGTGCCAACGTTGGTGTTGATTGCTTATGCATGTGGTGCTTGAACGCACCTTGACAATCTATGCATATACTGTCATTAAAATTTTGGTCAGCTTTAGCTGACCGGTTACTTGTTTGCCACGTTTTTGTGGATTGTTGATGCAGGTGCAGGTGAGCCAAGCTGGAAATAGCGGGCGGTGGCCCTTTTTGGTGAGTTGGCCCTCGAAGGCCAGCCTCTCTTCTGCTTTTCATGTATTGACGACCTGCGTGCTGATGTATGTGTTGGAACCCTAGTTTTGATTTGAGTAAGGATCCATCTTTATGGTATAAGTTTCTATCATAACACATATTGTATAAACTAGATCAAATCTCATTAAGACAGAAGACTGAGAAAATAATATAAGTTAAACTGCGTTCGACAAAATGACTCTGAAGCTGCGATCGACGAAAAGCTAGCATCGCTCGACGAAATATATCTGAAGCTGCGTTCGACGAAAACCAAGCAGCGCTCGATGAAAGTTTACTCAGCAGTTAATCAATGATCAGATCGACAAACGTCGAGCTCAGCCCGCCGAACTTCAAGCTGAGATCGACGAAATATTATCAGCTTTATAAAATCTCATTTCTCAGCTCGACTAAAATACTATATGTTGTCAGATCTGATAAAGCAATATTTTGAATTGTTTCTATTTATTTATTGATGCCCTTCTTTTGTATGAATTGTCACTGCCTCACATTAATGATACATCCATTGCAGAACAAATTAATGATATAGCCGTTGCAGAACAATTAATGATATAGCCGTTGCAGAATAGCTTAAATGAAAGATGGCAGTTTATCTTCTCGATGAGTCCAGTTGATAAAAAAAGACTTTATCTCTTTCCTTTTACCTAGAGAGGATCAAGAATTGAAGATAAGAGAGAAGCTCTCCAGATTACACAGATACAGAGAAAGCACAAAGAAGAGAGAGACAGAGAACAACATATTTTTATCTATCTTGTTTGCTAACTCTTCTCTGCAGATCATCTTCATCCTGAGACACTTAATCTAGATCATTTGCTCAGGATCTCAACTGCAGAAGAAGAAGAAAGGAGTTACTACATTCTAGAGAAGAAGCTTCCTGACCTGATCATCAAACACTAATCAAATCAGGGGGAGCCCTTCAACATCATCAAGGATCCACTAGAGTCTTCTCTGAAAGAGAAGAACAACATATTTTTGTTTTCTTTCAACTATATAAAGGGTTATAACTCCCTTCAAAATTTACACCCATTGGTGGCAGGGCACCTGAGCAAAACCCTGTAGTTTGGTTAGAGCACCTGATCAAAAGTTCCATGGTGTGTGGACACCTGATCAAAACCCCCTTGGTGGCAGGGCACCTGATCAAAAACCTGTAGTGGAATCCTACCAAGTGTGGTAGAAGAGTAGACGTACCCAGGTTTAGTGGGGAACTACTATAAAATTCTTGTGTCGTCTATGTTGTGCTTATTTTGCTGTGATGTGTGATGTGATTTATTTTTATTTGTTTTATAACTCACTCTGCAATACACATATAAGTATCACTATTTTAATTCCGCTATAAAATTAAGTGAAAAACTTTTAATACTCTATTCACCCCCCCCCCTAGAGTAAATCTAAGATCTAACCTCACTTTCAATTGGTATCAGAGGTTGGTTGATTGTATACAGGCTAACACCTGAATCAAAAAGATCAATTAGATCATACATTTATTTTAGAGTTTTACTTTTTCATGGCACAAAAAGAATTTTCAAGTATCAGACCACCAATCTATAATTTGAATAAATTTTCTTTATGGCAAGCTAGAATTACATTATATATGAATTCTATCCTGACGGGACCTCCAACTTTAGCAACATCAATAGATGCTCAAAAGAAGCTGAAAAGTATTGATGCCAAGGCTATGGATATATTAGCTCAAACAATGTCAAATGACATTTTTCAAATAGTTGCTGATTGCACTTCAGCAAGAGACATTTGGAACTCCCTCACAAGAATGGTAGCTAAATCTTCTTCCACCTCAAGTGATTCAAATACAGAATCATCATCTAGTTCAAGTGAAGAAGAAGAAGAACAAAAAGCTACAGAATTCTGCATGATGGCCATAAATGGCTCAAACCACAACTCAGATGCAGAATCTGAATCCGATGAAGATGAGGTAATTTCAAGTTTTGATTTTACTTCTGAACAATTCAAATCAGATTTTAAATTGCTATGTATAGATTTAATAAAATCTGAGAAAGAAATCAAATCTCTCAGAAAAGAGTTAACATAAATAAACAATTTAACTTCTCAAAAAGATTTGAAAATATTAGAAGAGCAAATTATTTCTTTGAAAAATAAGTCAATTAAGGCTGAAATGTTTGAACAATCTCTTAATAGGAGAAGTATCGAACTAATGAATATCACAAGCACTATAAATGCCAGATTAAATGGTAACAAACTTGGCTTAGGATTTTCATCTAATCTATCTCATATTCAAAAGAAAAATACTCTTAACTACATCTATAAAATTTGTCCCTGCTAAGGAAAAAGAAGTAGCAGAAGACTCAGTAGAAATTGCTGAAATCTTTTGTGTTCAACAAAATTTGTCGAACAAAGATCGGCGAAATCAAATGACTTCGTCGAACGCGGATCGACGAAAGCCGAACACAAAAATTAAGCATAATTTTCCTGTGATCAGAGCTCAACGAAACAGAGTTCAACGAATTTTGAACACAGAGAATAAATATAACTATTCCTTGATCAGAGATCAACGAAATCACTGCACTTTGTCAACCCGAGATCGACGAAATCAGAGTAGTTTATCAAACATATATTTTAATGATTATCAAAGAAACTTTCAATTGGTAAAACACTTAACAGATACAAAGGCCAATATAACTAACTATAAGGCAATGCTTGACCTATTGTAAATCTTTTTAACTCCAATTGTAATCAAACAAAAAGTTATAAGATTCACCTGAATTTTCTATCTTAAAAACAAAGTCAGATAACTTCAGTGTTCTGACAGACTTTCTCCGGTCCATCAAGATTGAGTACTCTACTCTAGTTGCATTGATTAGAAGTGATCATGGCACTGAGTTTGAATCTCTTCTGATGAGAGAATTCTGTAAGAAGGAAGGTATCAGGCAATGTTTTTCTAAAAATTCCTTAGAATCCATTAACAACTGTAGCAATTCATCAAATTAATAGAATCCTATTGAAACAAAATCTAAGAATCAAAATTGCTTATATTCACATTTACCCTTCTTCTAGGGGTCTTGATCCAGGGTTCCCTGAATCAAGACAGGAGGAGAAATTAAAAGAAGAAGAAAATTAAAAAGAAATTAAAAGAAGAAGAAAATTAAAAAGAAATTAAAAGAAGAAGAAAATTAAAAAGAAATTAAAAGAAGAAGAAATTTAAAAGAAGAAGAAATTTAGTAATTTATGATTAAATGTTTTCAAAAGAAGAATAAATTATACTATCTGTTTATTCTGTATATCTCCTTAAAGCTTTATAATATATACTGAAATGATTTCTGACTGTATCAAATACCTTATGCTTTGAGTTATTCTATTTTCTCTTGCTTGGCATCCTACACCAAATAGGGGGAGATTGTTGGATCACTAGTCTTGATTTGGATTAGGATCCCTGTATGTTTTAAATTTCAAATCTGTATCCCAACTCAAATAGGGGGAGATTGTTGGAACCCTAGTTTTGATTTGAGTCAGGATCCATCTTTATGGTCTAAGTTTCTATCATAACACATCTTGTATAAGTAAGTTAAACTAGATCAAATCTCATTAAGATAGAAGACTGAGAAAATAATATAAGTTAAACTGCGCTCGACGAAATGACTTTGAAGCTACGATCGACGAAAAGCTAGCAGCGCTCGATGAAATATATCTGAAGCTGCGTTCGACGAAAACCAAGCAGCACTCGACGAAAGTTCACTCAACAGTTAATCAATGATCAAACATCGAGCTCAGCCCGACGAACTTCAAGCTGAGATCGATGAAATATTATCAGCTTTATAAAATCTCATTTCTCAGCTCGACTAAAATTCTATATGTTGTCAGTTCTGATAAAGCAATATTTCGAATAGTTTCTATTTATATATTGCTACCCTTATTTTGTATGGATTGTCACTGCCTCACATTAATGATATTGACGTTGCAGAACAAATTAATGTTATAGCCGTTGCAGAACAATTAATGATATAGCCATTGCAGAATAGCTTAAATGAAAGATGGCAGTTTATCTTCTCGATGAGTCCAGCTGATAAAAGAGACTCTATCTCTTTCCTTTTACCTGGAGAGGATCAAGAATTGAAGATAAGAGAGAAGCTCTCCAGATTACATAGATACAGAGAAAGCACAAAGAAGAGAGAGACAGAGAATAGCATATTTTTATCTATCTTGTTTGCTAACTCTTCTCTGCAGATCATCTTCATCCCGAGACACTTAATCTAGATCATTTGCTCAGGATCTCAACTGCAGAAGAAGAAAGGAGTTACTACATTCTAGAGAAGAAGCTTCTTGACCAGATCATCAAAAACTAATCAAATCAGGAGGAGCTCTTCAACATCATCAAGGATCCACTAGAGTCTTCTCTGAAAGAGAAGAACAACATATTTTTGCTTTCTTTCAACTATATAAACGGTTATAACTCCCTTCAAAAGTTACACCCATTGGTGGCAGGGCACCTGAGCAAAAACCTGTAGTTTGGTTAGAGCACCTGATCAAAAGCTCCTTGGTGTGTGGACACCTGATAAACACCCCCTTGGTGGCAGGGAACCTGATCAAAAACCTATAGTGGAATCCTACCAAGTGTGGTAGAAGAGTAGACGTACCCAGGTTTAGTGGGGAACTACTATAAAATTCTTGTGTCGTCTGTGTTGTGCTTATTTTGCTGTGCTGTGTGCTGTGATTTGTTATTATTTGTTTTATAACTCACTCTGCAATGCACATATAAGTATCACTATTGTAATTCCGCTATAAAATTAAGTGAAAAACTTTTAATACTCTATTCACCCTCCTCTAGAGTAAATCTAAGATCTAACCTCACTTTCAGTATGTTTGAGTTTAATAAATTGTTCAATGTAAGGTCATAAGGCCGTAACTCTTTTGTTTCGTTCCTGGGATAGTGGACAGTTCTAAAAGATGTTTTAATCAAATGCTTCCGCATACGCTTTAATTACTCTCGTGTAGTTGTAGTTCTTTTCTGATTATCACCTTATGATGCTTAGCTAGTGTGTATAGTATGGTGTGGGGTCCCGGACGGACCTACTGTTATATTATTTGTACTGTCAAGGTGTTACAATTTGGTATCAGATTTAAGGAGTCGATCCATAGTTTCGTGAATTCGAGGCCGAATTCATTTTAAGGGGTGGAGTGCACGTGTTTGTGCGTTCACCTAAAACGATTTCAAAACTAACAAGAATGTTCACTTAGGAATGAAAATCATGCTTGTTTGTGGAACATGAGCGTTCCTTGCTTGTTTGTTGTTATGTTTTCGGTCCCTAATTTGTGTTTCGCACTATTATAGGTGACTAGGAGTGGCGCGGGGCAGTCTCAACCCCGTAACATTGCTGAAAGTACTGTGTCCACTGAGGTACCAGCGACCACTCCTTCTGCTGAGATGGTTAGATTGGTCGCTGAAGCGGTCTTTGCGATGATCAATAACCAAGCTGGACGGCTTCCACAACCTACTACTCCTACTCCAGAGGTGGCCCCTATGCCTGTTACTGTAGTGGAGCCGAGAGCAAAACCTGTTGTAGAGCCTAGGGTGAAATCGAGAGTGGAATATGTAGCTGCAGGGCGTGCATGCGACCAGCAGTTGAAGCACTTTCTAAGCTTCAACCCTCCAACCTTCCTTGGGACTGAGTCCCCAACAGAGGCTGAGGATTGGCTGGCAATAGTAAAGAAGACTCTAAGGGCAACAGCAATTGAAGAGGAGATGAAAGTCACCTTAGCCACTTTCCTTCTGAATGGAGAGGCAGGGATTTGGTGGGATGAACTGGAAGCGCACAAGTTGGCCGGTAGAGTTTTTACCGAGGTCTTGATTGCAGAGTTCACAGGTCTGTTTTTCCAGAGGTTTATTCCCTCTGCCCAGCACGGTGCGTTGCAAAATCAGTTTCTGCGGTTAACTTAAGGCGATCGTTTGGTGGATGAATACATGCACGAGTTCACGAGACTGAGTCGCTATGCGGGATCTTTGGTAGAAGATGAAGAAGCTAAGACGAATAAATTCTACGAAGGCCTTCGAGATGAGTTAAGGCTGCTTTTGGCAGGCCCCATGACTTTTGGCTTCTAGGTTATGGTACAAACTGCCAGATCACTGGAACTAGATATGCAGAGAGTGCAACGCTCAAAAGGCCTCAGCAAGAAGCCAGAATTTCTCGCGTCGACCTCTCAAGTAAAGCTTGAGTTTAGGAAAAATAAGAGGAAGTCTAGGTTCGCGAAACCAGCTCCTTCATTGGTATCAGGTGCAACTACTGTGCGGGGTCCTATTACATGTTTCACCTACGGGAAGGTGGGACACAAAGCCCTAGTGTGTCGAAGTGGTCCCCCAAAGGCTGGAAACCGAGCGGTGGACTATGCTTGTGCGGCGGGTTCTTCTTATGGAGAGAAAGGCAAACCTGCGGAAACTTCTGCTTCCCAGCAACCTCTAACCCAGCCGAGAGTCAATTTGCTGGGCCAGCAAGAAGCCATCCGACAAAATGACGTCATCACAGGTATGAATTAAAATTTAGTTTTTACAACTTAACGCGATTTATAATGCACGCACGACTATATCTTTGTTGATGTGCTTTTAGGCTTCGTTCTAATCTTCAACTATCCGGCGAGAGCTCTCTTCGATACTAGAGCATCACACTCCTTCTTGTCTAAGTACTTCGTGCTGCGAATCGGATTACCGTCTACCCTGGTGAGGGATAGACTAGAGGTAGTGCTGCCCAATAGATCTCGGATGAGCGCGGATAGCTTGAGTGGTGTAAAGGTGCGGATTGGGAAACAGGAATTCGACTTGGAAGCGTCACTACTACCACTAGCTGAGTTTGACGTAATCTTTGGCATGGACTGGCTCTCGAAGTAGCGAGCATGCATAGATTGCAATCGAAAGGAGGTTACTTTGGGAAAGAACACCGGTGACGAGACCACATTTGCGGGCATGCAAGGAGCAAGCAAGACTCTGATGTCTGCTCTCCAGGTAGACAAGGCGGTAAGAAAAGGTGGGGAGTTGTTCTTCATGCTGTTGGAGGCTGCGACGCCTAAGCCCAGTGTAAGTGATGTCCCTGTGGTGGTAGAGTATGTGGACGTGTTTCCTAACAAACTCCCTGGGGCTCCACCCCAGTGAGAGATTTATTTCTGTATCGAGTTAGTGCCAGGTGCCAAACCTGTGTCACGCTCACCGTACCGGATTGCGCCAAAGGAATTGGCAGAGTTGAAAGTTTAGCTGCAGGAACTGCTAGAGCAAGGCTATGTACGTCCAAGTTCATCCCCTTGGAGTGCACCAGTTTTATTTGTGAAAAAGAAGGACGGGAGCTTGGGTCTATGCATCGACTATAGAGAGATGAATAAGCTGACCGAGAAGAACCGCTATCTGATTCCAAGAATCAACGACTTATTCGACCAACTGGTTGGGTCGATGGTATACTCGAAGCTAGACTTAAGGTTCAGCTATTATCAGCTTCGTATAAGGGAATGCAATATTCCAAAGACGACGTTCAGTACCCGCTTCAGGCAATATGAGTTCATGGTTATGCCATTCGGCCTTTCCAACGCACCGTCGGTATTTGTGGACTTGATGAATAGAACGTTATGAGAGTATTCGGACCGATTTGTGATCATCTTCATCGACGATATTTTGGTATACTCTCAGTCGGAAGAGGAGCATACAGAGCATCTGCATGCAATGTTGAGCACCTTGAGGAGGAGTCAGCTATATGCCAAATTCTCCAAATACGAGTTTTGGCTACCATCAGTAGCGTTCCTTGGTCATGTCGTTAGTGGGGAAGGAATAGCAGTCAATCCGTCAAAGATAGCGTCAATTCGAGAGTGGGTTGTGCTGAAAAACGTGGCTAAAGTCCGAAGCTTTTTAGGACTTGCTAGTTACTATAGGCTCTTCGTGGACAACCTTTTGAGGATCACACTTCCTCTCACTAAGCTGACTAGGAAAGATCAAAAGTTCGCTTGGTCTCCTGAGTGCACATGAGATTTTGAGGAACTGAAGAGCCGTATGACCACGACGCCCGTTCTATGCTCGCCATGTGGAACGGAGGGTTATGAAATATATAGCGACGCCCCGGGGAGCGGCTTGGGTTGCGTTCTGGTGCAGTTTGGTCAGGTGATCGCTTATGGCTCCCGACAGTTGAAGGTACATGAGAGGAACTACCCGGTCTATGACTTGGAGTTAGCGGCCGTGGTATTCGTTCTTAAGTTATGGAGGCACTACTTATATGGTGTGAAGATTGACATCTTTACCGACCACAAAAGTCTCAAGTACCTGCTTGATCAGAAGGAGTTGAATATGCGACAAAGGAGGTGGATGGAGTTCCTGGGGGACTACACCTTTGATATTCGTTACACTCTCGGAAAGGGGAATGTGGTTGCAGATGCGTTGAGACGGCAGACTCCCGCGCAAGCAAGTTGGATTTTGATGAATGATGAGCGTCTAATCCGTTATCTGGAGTCTCTGGATATCACTTGTGTCGATAAGAGAACGTCTACTACTGCATGCTTGAACTGGACGGAGGTTCAATATTACCTTGCCGACCGAGTTCGCCAAGCTTTGGAGCTGGATTAAAGCATGAAACATTACAAGGCGGAGACTTTGGATGGGTCTAGCACTGAGTTCTCTTTCGACGATGGCCTTCTATGCAAAGGTGTGAGATTGTGCATCCCAAAAGTGGCCAATTTACGGGGAGAATTGATGTACGAGGCTCACTTTACAAAGCACTCGATTCACCCAGGGAGCACGAAGATGTATATGGATATGAAGAAACTCTTCTGGTGGCCAAGTATGAAGAAAGACATTGCTCTCTACGTGGCAAAGTGTCATACTTGCGCGTTAGTGAAGGCCGAATGTCAAAGGCATGGTGGGTTTCTGAAGTCTCTACCGATTCCGGAGTGGAAGTTTGACGATATCTCGATGGATTTCGTGCACGGGTTGTCGAGATCACAACATGGGAACGACGCCATCTGGGTGATCGTAGATCGTTTAACAAAGGTATCGCACTTTATTCCGAATCGGAATGACGATTCTGTTGAAAAGCTCGCAAAGTTATACGTTGATAGTATCAGACAATTGCACGGAGTTCCCCGTAGCATCGTGAGCGATCGCGATGGGCGTTTCACATCAAATGACTGGAAACTGATCCACCAACTATTGGGTACCAAGCTGAATTTTAGTATGGCCTTCCACCCGCAAATGGATGGACAGACCGAGAGGACCAATAGGACGATGGAAGACATGCTCCGGATGTGCGCCCTGGATTTCGGAAAGAGATGGGAAGATCATTTCTATATGATTGAGTTTGCTTACAACAACAGCTACCAAGCAAGTATCAAAATGGCTCCGTTTGAAGCCCTTTAGGGTAGGAAATGTCGTACGCCGTTAGCTTGGGCTGAAACGGGCGTCACGAAGTTGTTGAAGCGCAAGGATGTGCATGAAGCGAACATGTCAATTCGGGCAATACGAGAGCGGTTGCTTAATCCTCAAGATAGGCATGCAAAGTATTACAATGCGCATCACCGGAATGTCGAGTTTGCCGTTGGTGATTGGGTGTACCTAAAGATCAAACCGTTCAAGGGAGTATCGAGGATCCGATGCTTGAAAAGCTGAGGACCGTTTGAGATTCTAGAACGCATTGGTGAGGCTGCCTATCTGCTTGCTCTATCTGATGAGTTATGCGGGATGCATGACGTATTCCACATCTCCCTATTGAGAAAGGCTGTGAAAGAGCCTACGCATATTGTTGTGGTTGATGAGGTGCCGATTGATGTTGGGCTAGAGATGAAAGTCAAGCCCATGTGCATCAAAGATACCGAGGTGAAACAATTGCGGAATAAAGCCATCCGAATGGTAAAAGTCTGTTGGGACAATTGCGGAAAAGAGGAACTCTCTTGGGAAAGAGAGAAAACCATGCTTGTGGAGTACCCCGAGCTTTTCCTTTCAGGTATAATTTATTTTTTGTACCTTTCTATTTTCGGAATTTCTAGCTGAAATTTTGTTAAGGGGGGTGGAGTTATAACACCCCAAATCTGTTGAAGCAGATTTGTGCTGCTGGGAGCTAGCGCCGGCGCTAG
Source organism: Dactylorhiza incarnata (assembly GCA_033032865.1). Taxonomy (NCBI): domain Eukaryota; kingdom Viridiplantae; phylum Streptophyta; class Magnoliopsida; order Asparagales; family Orchidaceae; genus Dactylorhiza; species Dactylorhiza incarnata. The sequence continues at coordinate 30,557,232 of JAWHQI010000003.1, read as the reverse complement.
TAGCTAACGCCTGGCGCTAGCCAGTTTGACGAACGCTAGCCAGTTCGTTGAACGCTAGCCAGTTTGTCGAACTCTAGCCAGTTCGTCGAACGCTAGCCAGTTCGTCGAACTCTAGCCAGTTTGTCGAACTCTAGCCAGTTCGACGAGCGCTAGCTAGTTCGACGAATGCAAGTCAGTTCGTCGAACGATAGCCAGTTCGTCGAACGCTGGCCAGTTCGTCAAATGCTAGCCAGTTCGTCGAATGCTAGCCAGTTCGACGAATGCTAGCCATTTTGACGAACACTAGCCAGTTCATCGAATGCTAGCCAGTTCATCGAACGCTAGCCAGTTCGACGAATGCCAGCCAGTTCGATGAATGCTAGCCAGTTCGACGAATGCTAGTCCAGTTCGGCGGTAGCTTGCAATACAGATCCGTGATTTGTGATCGTGGCCGTCAAATCCAAAGGGTTTTAGATCCAATGGTTGGGTTTTATTCCGAGCTTTCATAGGGCTTAACCAGAGGAGTGTTTATCCTTTTTATTCTAAGTCTTATCTCTCTTCAAGCTTGAGAAAGAAGAAAGCAAAGGATTGATGGACCAGAGGAGTGTTTATCCACGGAGAGCAGCCCGGTGCGGTCCTTTCCATTCGACTAGAATCTTGGATTCTCGTGATGCCGAAGAAAATGACAAGGGTAACGATCATCTACATGGACAAATGAAGTCTGTTGTTTATGGGGTGTCTACTTTATCACCTAGAGGGGGGGGGGGGGTGAATAGGGTTTTCAAATTTATTTCTTCCCCCTTATGATGTTGTTGGTTTCTGATTAATGGATCTATAAAATAAAGAGCAAACCACAGAAAGCACACAACGATCTATAGAGGTTCATCAAGACCGGGTGTCTTGAGTAGTCCTCTCTCCCTCTACGCATACCCAGCATTGTGCTAGGCTCGTCAAACGTTGCCAAAAAGTTCAGGCCCTCAAGCCTTACAACACGGACCCGCAAGTCCCAACAGCCTAGGCCCGCAAGCCCCTACTGCCCCCGAGCCTGTAAGCTCGACACTCAGGCCCTCAATCCCTACAACACGGACCCGCAAGTCCCAACAGCCTAGGCCCGCAAGCCCCTACTGCCCCCGAGCCCTCAAGCTCGACAAATCGCACCCGCAAGTGCATTGCCTTGGCCCTCAAGCCTCACAGCTCTCCAGCCCTCAATCTAGACGGTGTCGGACCCGCATGTCCACTGCCCTGGCCCTCAAGCCTCACAGCTCTCCAGCCCTCAAGCTAGATAAATAGGCCCGCAAGCCTTTACAATAGTTTACAGTAATAAAACTGTTTCTTCTGCTGGATGAAGATTGGCCACTTTAGCCTGATGATGATTGGCTTCTTACGATTGAAGAAGATTCTTCTGATTCAGATCTTTGACAGCGTAGTTCTTCTTCAATATCTTCTTAGCCTGATGTTGAACGACGACTTCTCAGTCAATGGAGATGACTGATTCTTTTGAGAACTCTTGAATCTTGTTCTCGTTCTTCTCCGCTGGAAAATACTGTTCAATTGAAGAGCGGCAGGATTCTTTTTCTTGCACAGCAAGCCTCTTGCTTTTTCTAGGGCAACACTGTTCCCTTTTATTGGATGGACAAGTCGTATAATGGCCACATACAATTTCCTTTACTGTCAGACGCCCATCAATCAAAGCATGCGCTGATTGGACAATCAGGCGGTGGCATTAATTGCTGACAGCATGTCCGCAAGATTTGAATTATGTCTTGAAGATATTTGCATCATTACAACGACAAGCTATCTCTGACTATGTCGTCGTGATCTTCCTTCTGCCACTGATGGTGATATCTCGACGATATAAGATATCTTGGCGATTCTGCATATACGACGATATGCTTTCTCTAACAGTGTCGTCGGGAGCTTCCTTCTTGCATCATGTCGTCGTAATCATATTGTTCTCTCGACGACATGCGTTCTTTACGACGATGTTTGTTCTTTCTTGACGACAAACCCACTTTGGTGAAGTCGACGATACTGTGTCTTCTCTGCGTTTGACGATCTTGTCGAGTCTCAGCGGTCGACGATCTTCCTTCTGAGTTCGACGATCTTGCTCATTATCATGACGACAAGCATACGTTGTCGACGATATCTCCTATCCTTCTCGACGATATAGTACTTAGTGAAGTCATTAAAGTACATGACATATTGTCGATCTTTGCAAGCATAAACTAGATGGAATGTTAAATACAACTTGCATTTATCATTGAGCTGAGCACTTCTTCAAATCAGGAACATTGCAGGGCACTGTTCCCAACAATCTCCTCCTATTTGAAGAAGTCATCACCCACTCAATGATATGCCATTCTCATAAAAGATATTAACATTTAAGCAGATAAACACGTAATGATGACATTTCAGCAAAATTGAGTAAACACAAAATTTTGTCAAATATTTCTTCATTTATAAATAGTGCCAAATGTTTAGAAAAGTTTTGAAATTTCTACATTTAGCCATCTATATATCTGGTGCACTTATATCAGCCGCTCCCTTTGCTTTCTTGGTACCGACTTCCTGCTCCTTATCAGCTTGCCTGATGAAGTACTCAAATGGCTTAGGATGGTATTTTAAAGGTTCAGGAGAGTCAGCTGGAATTATTCCTGCTTGCTTATTTCTTCTGTGTTCTCTCCTTACTTCTTCTTGATCTTCATACTTATCCCATTCTTGAGGGCTGTATAGTCTGTACCTCTCGCCTTTATTGTCTTTAACTTGCTCCCATGCTTTTAGAATGATGGTTCTTGATATGGGACTCCATCTTTCATAGTTATCCTTTTTCTCCATCTCTTCCCTGTACTTTCATTTTCTAATTTTTATTTCTTCAGTCTCAATTGTTTCCTTATCCTTATTAGTATCAGAAATGTCTGTACATGGCCTACTGTAGGCTCGTCATAATAAAGGGGAGAAAGATTCATTGCTTCCCTGATAGAGTTCGAGGTCCAGATGGCATGATCACAGCTGGCCTTTATCATTGATCTCTCCCCCTTTATGACTTCTTCAGGTATCCCTTTTTGGAGATTCTCCTCGGAGCCAATATCTTGTTTTTGAGCATGTGAATTCCAGCTTCCAAGTGATTCTTGGTTTCCGGCAGATGACTATCTAAATCTTTATTTTGTTGATCAAGACTTTCTTTGATGACAGTTTTGTGTTCAGCCATTTTCTTGGTTGATGCAACATAGGCCTTTTCTATGTTGCCGATAATCAATGACTGATTGATCCCTAGGTTAGTTATAGCTTTGTGAGAGCGGGTATTGTAATCGTGTAGGAATTTCACATCATTTCTTAGGTTAGCTGTTTCAGCAAAGAGTTCCTTTCTTAGATCATTGATGGCAGAGGTGACATGTCTTTCTAGTTTTATCCTTTGCTCTTCCAGGAAAATCTTTATTTGAGATAGAGATTTTCCTATTGGTGAGTGGCTTGGCTCACTCTCCTTTTCGGGACTTTGCTGATCATTGCTAGTTTCATCAGCAGGGATGTTGGGGAAATGATTTATCTTAACCCCTAGAATTGAGTAGAACATAAAGTCTAAGTATGAAAAATTGGGCTAAGTAAATATGCGTCGAATAGTATTCGACGCAACGTCGAAATATAGTCGACGTTTCTCTCAGAATGAGTCAAAGTAACTCTTAAAAGAACTCGACGTAATCATAGTCGACGTACCTCTGACTTTTAGTCGACGCATTTGATAAAGTCGACGCACCTTTGTCGACGCACCTTCCTTATTCTCCTCTCGACGTCCAGCCATGATGAATTTGACGCTTACGTCGAATAGTAATCGACGCACGTCGATATCTATAAGAAATTCAAAAACACGCAAGATCTCTTTCCTTCTTTCTGTAGATCTGATTTTTATGGAATGATATTATTCTTTTATAGTCGTTCTGAATCAGCCTTTCCTTCTATTTGATTCTTGGCTAATTTGATTAAGGCTATTATGGATATTATTTGAAATCAGAATGAATTCATTTCCTTCTACAGAAATATTGATTATGGAAACTCTTATCTCTTTCTAATTCTCTGTCTGCTAATTGATTATTCTCTTTTAGCAATATATTTTAAACAGAGCTATAAATAAGAAGAAGGTCGACAGAGAATAACAAGAAGTGATCCACCATATTCATTTTGAAAAAGAGGAAGAGCTCCCAAGTGAAAAGAGAGACAATTGAGAAATAGTGCTGCAGAAAGATCAAGCTTTCATCTTCTCCTCCTTCTTCTGAAGCCATTCTGCTGCAAATTCTGAAAGCTCTCACAAAAGAGAGAAAAGCTTACAATCTCCTTCTCACTATAGAAGAGAGATCATATTCACTATACTTGTGCTTCTAATCTTCTTGCTAGGAAGAAGATTCCTTCTTATATATATTATCTTCTATTCTTCTACTTGTTCTATTTCTTCTTCTCTTTCTTATTTCACTTTTAAACCTTGTAAAAGAGTTTTTAGAATCTCTCTTCAAAAAATTCAGTTGTAGTGGTTCTAAGAGTCTCCTTATCAAAAGACTCAGTCTGGTTCTAAGAGTCTCCTTATCAAAAGACTCGGTGCAAGTTAGTGAATTCCTATCAAGGGGGTAGAAGAGTGGACTACCCAAAGTTTGGGGAACCACTATATTTCCTTGTGTTGTGCTGGGATTTTCTACTTGTTATTTTTCTTCTTTACTTGCCTAATTCTTGTTGGTGTGTGGGAAGCTTAAATCTGTGATCATTACACATATATATATAATTATTAACTTTGCACAAAAATATTTTTAAATCTCTATTCACCCCCCCCCCCTCTAGAGAATTCTAGTGAGGTTAACTGTGCACTTTCAATTGGTATCAGAGGGAGGTTAATCTAAAAAGGTTAACTCCTTGATCAAAAAAATCCTACCTCTTATATATATATATATTCCAAAAAAAAAATTATTTTTCACAAGGCACAAATCAAAGATTATGCTTCCACCAGACCACCAATTTGCAACCTTGAAAAGTTTGCACTTTGGAAAACAAGAATTAAAATTTATCTGAACTCTATTGATGGAGAATTGTTTGATGTAATTATGACAGGTCCTCCCAAGCCATACAAGAAGGACTCAAGTGGAAAGGTCACACAAACACTTGCTCCAAAGGCTGAATGGGCAGATGAAGAAAAGAAAGCTCAAGCATGTGATGCCAAGGCTATGAATATCTTAGTCTCAACCCTTTCAGATAAAATCTTCCAAAAGATTGCTGAATGTGAGTCAACTAAGGAAGTATGGGAAGCTCTCACCAAAATGGTAGAGGGAAGTGCTGATGAGAAAAAGGACAGAAAGGCACTACTCATCTCTCAATATGAAAACTTCCAGAAGAAAGAAAATGAAAGTGTTGCTGACATGTATGCCAGATTCAGCCTCATAGTAAATGAGTTGAGAACACTTGAGAAGGACATATCTCTCACTGAGATAAATGACAAATTGCTAACTTGATTCCCTAGCTCTTGGGATTCACGAATCTGGTCAATTAAAGACTCCAGAAGTCAAAGAGAGATCTCAACAGATGTCCTATTGGGTAAACTAAAATCCTATGAACAACTGTTGAAAACAAGAGCTGAGAAAGAAGAGAAAGAAAAGGCTCCTTCACTCTCAAAAGAAAAGAGTATTGCATTGAAGGCTGTTGAAGGTGAACCCTCTACAAGTGATGAGGAGCTGATCAGTCTACTGGCCAGAAGGTTCAAGAAGTGGATCAAAACAGAAGGATCCGGAGGAAGGGACTCAAAAACCAGGTATAATAAAGCACCTACTAAAGAGATTATATGTTACTCTTGCAGGAAACCTGGACACATTGCACCTGAATGTCCTAAAGAGATCGGCAAAAAAAAAGATATGAAAAGAACAGATCTAAAGAAGAAGAAGAAGAAGAAAGAGAAAGGTTTCACTGCTCAAACATGGAGTGATTCAGAATCTGAAGAAAGTACCTCATCTGACAATGATCAGGAAGAGGCCAAGCTAGAAGAAACCTGTTTGATGGCCACTGAGAAGTCTGAGGATACATCTATGGTAAATATATTTGATGATATAGATTTTTCTTCCACTGATTTCAAAAACAATTACAAAGAATTCTCTTTAGATCTAATCAAATCTGAAAAAGAAATAAAAGAACTAAGAAATGAATTAAACAATCTCAAACAAATGAATACACAATATGAAAACTATGAGCTCAGTCTGGGACTCTCAGAGGAGGAACTAGATAGAATCCATACAGAAAATCTAACACTAAGAAATGAGCTAGCAAAGGCAAAAGCCTTTGAAGACTCTCTAAATGGGAGAAGTCAGAAGCTCAAGAATATTTCTGAGAATCTCACTAATATATTTAGACAACTAAAATTTAACACTAATGAAGAACCCAAACCTCAATCATCCAGCAAATCTGTCTGGAAACATCCTATTCACTTCACTAGGGAGAATCATTCAACAGTAGAGAGGTCACTTGAAAATCCAGAAACAACCACTGTATTTAATAAAAATAATCCCATTACATATGAAGGAATCCTAGGTAAATATCCTCAGAAAAGAAATAAACATGCGTCGAATTCTTATCAACGTGCGTCGATTTCTAATCGACGCTTACACCAAAGTGCGTTGACTTCTACCCGACACAACTTCTCCCATGCTTCGACTAAAAGTGAACGCAGAATGAAGGAAGCATCGACTTCTACTCGACGCAACCTTAAGCCTACGTCGAATTCATATCGACGCAACCTTAAGCCTACGTCGAATTCATATCGACACAACCAATCTGACAGAAATTTCTCTTCTTCCAAACAGTCCTCTAAATCCATGTCCTTTTATTATGAACACTATTTCTGCGACATTACCAAAGAAAATTGGTATGATAAGCCAATACCCCTAAAGGAGGAAGGATATTCTGAAAAACCCACTTAATCGACGCTATTTAGCTAACTTTAGAAGTCTCGCTAAAATTTTTTCGCTCTTTTTAAATTACTTTCATAGTTTTGGACTTACCTCTTTAAATACCCTAAATTTATTTCGATCTTACTTTTGATTTAATAAAAACTTTAGTAAATTAGAAATTTTATTAAACGTTTTATAGGTATCCCTTACTTTTGCTCTGGAATAGCAAAAGCTTAAGTATGGGGGTGTTTGATGAATAGTAAATATACGCATTTTTCTATATAATTTTTAGTATAATTTTAATTAGATTTCTAAATAATATATGTAGATTAATGAATAAAATGTATGTTTTTGTTATTTTTGTTTTTAACTTAGTTTTATTTTCATTTTGTAAAGTTTCTGTAATTTTGTCAAGTCACGCCCTTGGTCACGCCCGTGTCCAAGGGCGTGTTCACTAATCCCTAACATTTTCTTTTCTCTGTTCTTTTTCCAACTCAAACATCAAGTCACGCCCTCGGTCACGCCCGTGACCGAGGCCGTGTACATGGTCACGCCCGTGACCGAGGCCGTGTACTTGGTCACGCCCGTGTTGGATATCCATCCCAGATTCCAGCCGCTTGAAGCATTTCATCCAAAAAAATCAAAGTCACGGCCGTGACATTACAGACACGCCCGTGACCCTCATTTCCTTCCAGAAGAACAAAGGACACGCCGCCCGTCACGCCCAGCAGCCGACAGCACAATGCCGACATCGAACACGCCCGTGTTCCCTGGAACACGCCCGTGTACTTCCAAGTCGCCGGTCAAGCCTTCCAGCTGCCCGCCTGGATCCAGCTGTTCTGGCTATTCGCACCCCAAGCCGTGTCACGCCCTCAGACACGCCCGTGTCCGAGGGCGTGTAATCCAAAATTTTTTTCTATAAATAGCCAGATTCAGCTGAGTGCAAGGGTTCAAAATTTTGGGAGCTTCTCTTAAGGTTTTGTTCCATTTTGCTGATTTTTGGTGTTTTGTAATTTTTGCAATTTTGCACTTTCTCTCTCTAGTTTTGTAACCCCTTTTTTGATGGAAATAAATTAAGCTTGTAATTATTGTCTCTCTTTGTTTTAGTGTGTGTGTGTTCTCTTTTTGTTCTTTTTCTTTTTATTTTTAGTTTTATGTAATTTTGTAATTTTTGTTAAGTTGTCATTTTAATTTGGGTGTGTGTGTGTGTGAGTGTAATTTTCTTATTTTTAGCTTTGTTGTAATTTTTAGATGATTTCATATTAGTGTGTGTGAGTGTAGGAGTTTAAATAGTTTTTTTTGTTTTGTTTTGATTTGGTGTTTTTACTTTCTTTTTGCCTTTTTTGTAAGTGTGTGTGTGTGTGTGTATGAGAGTAGATTTTCTTTTCTTTTTAACTTAGTTTCATTATTGTTGTGTGTGTGAGTGTATGAGTTTAGATTTGTTTTATTTTAATTAGATTTCATTAACGTAGAGTGTGTGTGTATGAGTATAAAGTTTGCGCCTTTTTTGTAATCGAATAGTTTCCATTTCCGTCACGCATTTATTTCCCGCCTATCCATTTGGATAGGACTTGCTACGCATTTATTTCCCGCCTATCCGTTTGGATAGGACTTGCTCACGCATTTATTTCCCCTCTACCTATTTGGGTAGGGATCGCATTTCTTTAATTTCTGCAATTTACAGCTTTCATTTTAATTCTGTAGAGTGTGTGCGTTTTCAATTAGTGCGTCTTTTATTTTTTATATATATAATTGCTTTTTGCTTAATTCCGCTACCCGCTCAATCGCTTATTATCGCCGTAGTTATCATTATCGTTTTATAAAACCCTAAAAAATTCTAAGCAAAACTACTTTTTAAATTAACGTTTTCGTTCTTTTTCTTTTCATCGCTTTTCTTGGTTTTTGCTAAACGCACACCAAGCCCGCGATAGTTATCATTTTCGTCACTAACTTTTCTATAAAATCATAAAAATCAATTTCAAACTTTTTTCGATAAAATAATAGCGCGTTCCTAAGAAGTAGAAATAATCGATACGACCTTGGAAAAATACGACCTTGATATTTCAAAAGAAATATCCTATACTACTATCGATAAGGTCAACTTGCCTTTATTGATTTTAGTCCGGATAATTACATAAACCCAAAAGCTTTCTCTCTAAAGCACTTTTTAAAACTCTCTTTTAAAAACACTAAAAAATTTGTGGCAACACCTCTTTGGTTGTTGCAACTAGCTCAAGGTAAAAGAAGTTTTAAAACGCTCTTAACGAATTGTTGCAACTACTCAAAAAATTGTTGCAACAATATTTTCAAAAAGCTTTCAATTTTAATTTCAACATAAAGCCCTTTTTCAATCTTTTCTAATTAGCTTTTGGCGACGCGGCCAAAGAGTAATCTTCGATATTTCGAAAGAGGAAAAGGCCGTTACTTCTATCTTTCGATAGGATAACGGGTAATTCCTCGAAGTAGGATTACTCGTGGGACTCTTCAAAAACGCCGCCGAATTCTAATAAAAGAAGAAAGCAAGGCTTCACAAAAAAAAAACTAATTTTAACGTATCAAGTTTTTGGCGCCGTTGCCGGGGACTTGTGTCGTTATTTTGAAATAGGAAACGCTATTAATTTTATCTTATATTTCATCTCTTTTTCTATCTAAAAAACCAAAAACTAAAAAAAAAATATACTATCTAAGTAAAGAAAAAAAAAATATACATATATTTTTCAATTTTCCTTTTTTACATATATTTTCGAATATAGCTACATATATTTTCATATAAAAGCCCCACAAAAATCAAACCCAAAAATATATATATTTATATATTTTACTTAAGTAAAGAAAAACCCAAAAAAATATATTATTCTCTTTTACTTATTTTCCTTTCTTTTTCATCTTTGTAAAAATATTTCTAAAACAAAAACATCAAAAAAAATCTATAAAAGAAAAAAAAAACTCTTCAAAAAATTAATTAAAGAATAGTGTATGACCCGAGGAGAATCTTCGGATAATCCAATTTTACCTTTTGATCCCGAAATCGAGCGCACGCTTCTCGAGCGCCGCCGATCTCGTAATCAAAATCTACAAATAGATCCCGAAGAATCCATCGGCGATATACATATAGGCGTGATGGGCGATCCTAATCTAAATGCGGCCCCACCGAGGACCATGGCCTATTATGCTAGGCCAAATTTAGAGGATACAGGATCGAGCGTTACCCGCCCCGCGGTAGCTAATAATAATTTCGAAATCAAATCCAGTATAATTCAAATGGTACAACAGTCGATTCAGTTCGACGGTTTGCCAGATGAGGACCCAACCCAACATCTTAATAATTTTTTAGAAATTTGCGACACCTTCAAGATTAATGGCGTCAGCGATGACGCCATTCGCTTGCGCTTATTTCCCTTTTCCCTGCAGACAAAGGCGAAATCGTGGTTGACTTCTCTTCCGAGAGGGTCCATAACCACGTGGGCCGAATTGACGGAGAATTTTCTAACTAAATATTTTCCTCCGTCAAAAACCGCTAAATTACGCACCGATATCGCATCCTTCATTCAATTCGATTCTGAGTCTCTCTACGAGACTTGGGAACATTTTAAAGAATATTTGCGTAGGTGTCCTCATCACGCGCTACCAACTTGGCTTCAGGTACAAACGTTCTATAACGGCTTGAATTTTTCAATGAGACAGATGATCGACGTAGCCGCCGGGGAACGTTAAATAACAAAACCCCGGAGGCCGCTCAAGCTCTGATCGAAGAAATGGCCATGAACGCGTACCAATGGAACGTGCCAAGGTCGCGTCCTCCTAAACCGGCTGGTATTTTCGAAGTGGATGCCACTACTCACTTAGCCTCGCAGGTAGAGCGGCTAAATAAGCAAGTGGCGGAGATGACTGCTTCCTCCTCCACTCCCGCTTGGGCTAATAATCCTAATAATAATAATAATAATAATTTTAATAATCCAAATAATAATAATAATAATTTTAATAATCTTAATAATAATAATCTTAATAATAATATTAATAATAACAATAATTTAAGCGAGGAATCGGTGGATTACGTGGGCAATCAAGTGCGGGCGCCCTTCAACCCATATAGTAATAACTATAACCCGGGTTGGAGGAGCCACCCGAACTTCTCCTGGAGTAACCCTAATAATGCGCAACGCCCTCCACCTGCGATCCCGCAAGGATTTCTACAAGGATATCCCCAAGGATTTCAGCAGGGTTTTGCGCCTCCTCCTCCAAAACCTTCTCCGCTCGAGGAGATTTTTGCAAAATACATGGCTTCCAACGACGCAAATATCCGGAATATAACCGGATCGCTAAAAAATTTAGAAATGCAGGTTGGCTAGCTTGCAAAAATGATCTCCGAGCGGCCACTTGGAGCACTACCGGGGAACTCGGAGCAGAACCCGCGTGAAAATGCCCACGCCATTACCCTTCGCAGCGGCAAGGAGGTCGACTCCCCATTGCGGGTTGAGTATCAGGTAACTGTTTCGCCTCCGACCCCTGCACCCTCGTCTTTTATTTTATTAGATATGGAAAAAAAATTAGCGCCGAGCGTCTCGAGCCCGCAAATTCCGTACCCCGCAAAACTTAATAAAGAGAAGGAGGACGAACATTACAAAAAGTTTTTACAAATTTTTAAAAAAATTCAAATTAACGTCCCCTTCTGCGAGGCACTCTCACAAATGCCGAAATATGTGAAATACCTTAAGGAGCTCCTTTCTAATAAAAAGAAGCTCGAGGGTATTTCACGTGTTTCCTTAAATGCGGAATGCTCGGCGGTCCTACTTAATAAATTGCCGCCAAAACTAAACGACCCGGGAAGGTTTTCCATCCCGTGCCTATTCGGCAATTTATTAATAAAGTACGCCCTAGCGGACCTGGGAGCAAGCATCAATTTGATGCCCTTCTCCCTCTTTAAAAAACTAAATTTGGGTGTTCCCACCCCAACAAAAATGAGCATCCAACTCGCGGATCGCTCGATAAAATATCCTATCGGGGTAGTGGAGGACGTTCTGGTCAAGGTTGACAAGTTTATCTTTCCGGTAGACTTCGTCATCCTCGACATCGAGGAGGATGCCGAGGTGCCAATTATCCTCGGTCGCCCTTTCCTCGCGACCTCCCGCGCATTAATTGATGTGAGTAACGGTCGCCTCCTCCTTCGGGTAGGGGACGACGAAGTTACTCTTCTTATTAATCCCTCAATGCGAAACTCTTTATCGAACGATGATTCCTGCTTTCACTTAGAATCTGCGTTCGAGGATGAGTGTTCTTCGCTTTATGAATTACTCGCTTTAAATTTAGACGAACCGGATTTGGCGGGCCTCGCCCCTTTGGACGAGCTACCGCCAGATTCGCCTTTCGAATCTTTTAATTCTAAAAATTTAAAAATAACAACTTCTTACGAAGAACCCCCGGTCTTGGAGCTTAAGCCACTCCCCGACCATCTAAAATACGCTTTTCTCGCCGCGGACTTAAAACTCCCGGTTATTATTTCGTCTTCTTTATCTGATTCGGAAACCTCCGAATTAGTTAAAGTTTTGTCCACGCATCGCCATGCAATTGCATGGCAGATTTCCGATATTAGGGGGATAAATCCCTCTTTTTGCACCCACAAAATCTTCTTAGAAGATAATTCCCGCAAAACCATCCAGCCTCAGCGGCGACTAAACCCAAATATGCGGGAGGTCGTTAAGGCTGAAGTAATAAAATTAATGGATGCGGGGATTATCTACCCTATATCCGACAGCACGTGGGTTAATCCCATTCATGTCGTGCCTAAAAAGGGCGGTATAACGGTAGTGGCAAATGAACATAACGAATTAATTCCAACTCATACTGTTACGGGTTGGAGGGTGTGCATCGATTACCGAAAATTAAATGATGCCACCCGCAAAGACCACTTTCCGTTACCATTTATCGATCAAATTTTGGAGCGACTATCGGGTCATCCTTATTATTGTTTTCTCGATGGTCTATCGGGATTTTTACAAATTTCTATCTCCCCCGAAGACCAGGAGAAAACAACCTTTACGTGCCCCTTCGGTACCTTCGCGTACCGAAGGATGCCATTCGGCCTCTACAACGCGCCAGCTACATTTCAACGATGTATGATGGCGATCTTTGGAGAGCTCGTAGAGGATATTATGGAAGTCTTTATGGATGACTTCTCGGTTTTTGGAAGCTCCTTCCAAAATTGCCTCCAAAATTTAGATCGAGTCCTCCAACGATGCGAAGACACGAACCTGGTTTTAAACTGGGAAAAGTGTAATTTTATGGTTCGAGAAGGCTTAGTTCTCGGGCACAAAATTTCTGAAAGAGGGATGGAGGTCGACAAGGCCAAGGTCGAAATAATTGAAAAACTCCCCGCGCCCTCAAATATAAAATCAATCCGTAGTTTTCTTGGCCACGCAGGTTTCTATAGGCGGTTTATTCAAAACTTTTCCAAAATAACAAAACCGCTAACCCACCTCCTGGAGAAGGAATCTCCATTTATTTTTGATAACGCGTGCGTAGAGGCATTCAATGCCATAAAAAATAAACTTATCCATTCTCCCATTCTGGTGGCGCCCAATTGGACCCTTCCGTTTGAGATTATGTGCGACGCGAGTGATATAGCGGTAGGGGCCGTATTAGGCCAACGCGTTAATAAATATTTTCATCCTATCTACTACGCGTCCCGCACGCTCACGGCCGCACAGGCTAATTACACGACAACGGAAAAGGAACTCCTTGCCGTCGTCTTCGCCATAGATAAGTTTAGGCCCTACGTCACGCTTTCTAAAATTATAATATTTACCGACCACTCCGCCCTAAAATATTTATTAGAAAAAATGGACGCTAAGCCCCGCCTTCTTCGATGGATCCTCCTATTACAAGAATTTGATTTAGAGATCCGCGATAAGAAGGGGGCCGAAAATTTAGCGGCCGACCACCTTTCTCGTTTAGAACACCCAATCGCGGAAGCGCTCTTCGAACCGGAAATCGATGATCGATTTCCCGAGGAGCGTCTTTTAGCTTTAAATAATTTAAAAACTTCTCCCTCGCCTTGGTTCGCAGACTACGCCAATTATTTAGTTGTGCGGGTGCTCCCGAAAGACTTTTCAAAACAGCAAAAGAAGAAATTCTTTTCTGATTTGAAAAATTACTTTTGGGAGGACCCTTTCTTATTTCGCGTCTGCGCGGACCAAGTCATGCGGAGATGCGTTTCGAACGAGGAGGGTGCGCAAATTTTGCGGCACTGCCACGAAGGGCCGGCCAGGGGGCATTATCAAGCCAACCGGACCGCGCAGAAGGCGCTGGAGGCGGGCTTTTATTGGCCCGCTCTCTTCAAAGACGCTCACACTTTTGTGAGCACATGCGATAGCTGTCAACAGTCGGGTAACATCTCTCGTCGCGACGAGATGCCCCAAAATTTTTATTTAGAATGCGAGATTTTCGATTTATGGGGGATAGATTTCGTAGGCCCCCTACCTCCTTCATATACAAATCGCTACATTTTAGTGGCGGTCGACTACGTATCTCGTTGGGCGGAAGCGCAAGCTCTCCCCACCAACGATGCGAGAATCGTCGTCAAATTTCTTAAAAAATTATTTTCTCGCTTCGGTACGCCCCGTGCGATAGTTAGTGATAGGGGTACGCACTTTTGCAACACCCAGTTTGCAAAAATATTAACCAAATATGGCGTCACGCATAAGCTCGCCACCGCCTATCACCCCCAAACGAGCGGCCAAGTGGAGGTAGTAAATCGGGAAATCAAACGCATATTAGAAAAAACCGTTTCAACTAATAGGAAGGATTGGGCACTTAAATTAGACGACGCGCTGTGGGCATATCGTACGGCGTACAAGACCGCAATCGGTTGTATGCCTTATCGATTAGTCTACGGCAAGGCATGCCATTTGCCCGTAGAATTAGAGCACCGCGCTTTTTGGGCGTTAAAACTCTTAAATCTCGATCATAATTTAACTGTCAAAAACCGGAAATTCCAATAAAACGAACTCGATGAATGGCGTGCGAACGCTTACGAGAGTAATAAATTTTATAAGGAACGCTCGAAATTTTACCACGACCGAAAAATAAAATATCCAAAATCATTTGCGTCGGGCGATCTCGTCCTCCTATATAATTCACGTCTTCGTCTTTTTCCGGGGAAACTAAAATCCCGTTGGTCCGGCCCCTTTCAAGTGAAAGAGGTTTGGCCATACGGGACCGTCCTTATCACCCACCCGGAAAAAGGCGACTTAAAAGTTAACGGTCACCGACTAAAACTCTACCACGCGGGGGATCAACTGAGAGGGAAGTTAAATTCCATACCCCTCCCCACCTCTAAAAAGATCGTACCCCGCCAACGAGTCAAGCTACGAGACGGTAAACAAAGCGCTCGTGGGAGGCACCCCCATATTTATCCAATTACGCTCCTTTTTTTTATAAAACCAAAAAAAGTGATGAAATAAATTTTCATTTCAAAAAAATAAAAACTTAAACAAAAATAATAATAATAAATAATAATAATAAATAATAATAATAAATAATAAATAAAAAAAAACAAAACCAAAAAAAAAAAATATTAATAATTATGCATATTTTAAATTATCATTCCTTTTCAAAAAAGAAACATAAAACAAAATAAAATAATGCAAAAACTTTAAAACAAAAATCAAAAAGAATTTTGGGAATTTTAAGATAAGACAATAGGAAGTTTCTCAAAGTAGGATTACTCGACAGACTCGAGAGGGGATTTTTGTCGATATTTCGAAATGAGAAAACCCCGTTGCTTTTACCTTTTTATTTCTCTTCTTTCTTCCTTGGTTTTTATCTTAAAGCTTTTTCTTTATTTTACCTTATTTTATCTTTCTTAAAATTTAGATATATTTTAAAACATGCATATTTTAAAATTAAAACCAAAAAAAAAAAATACATATAATATAAATAATAACATAAAAAGATGATAAAAATTTATTTTTATCATACCAAAAAATATATGTTTTTTTTACTTCTTGTATTCGTGTTTTGTACATTTCGAAAAACTAAAACAACCCAAAAAAAAACAATTTTGTATATATTCGTGGAGTTCCTTTTTTTGTAACTATCCTTGTATATATTTTTTTCTATTTTGTAATTAAAATCTTCATCTTTTTTTTTGTAAATATTTTCGTTCCTCACACTTACCTACAACATTGCGGACAATGTTGGTTTTAAGTATGGGGGCGTGTTTTCCCTCTTTTTGTAATTATTTTTGCCCCTCCCATAATAGAAAAAAATCCAAAAAAATCTTTAATTAAATTAAAGCAAAAAAAATTTAAAAACACAAAAAAAAAAAAAAAAAAATTTATAAATGTTTTATGTTTATGTCTTTTATTTGTATATAAAAATCCTTATTTATAATAATAAATCAAAATCCAAAAAAATGATGAAAAATGTACTTAAAAATTTGTTATAACAAAATTCATTTTGTCATAACACCAAAAATGTTTTTCCTTCTCTCTTTTCTTTTCTTTTCCTTTTTTTTCTATTAATGTACATATTTTTAACAAAATTAAAAAATCAAAAAATATATGATGAAAAAAATTTTCTTAGAAAAAAAAAATCAAAAATATTTTGTATGTATTTTTTAATTTTTGTCTTCCTTTTTTTTAGTATTTATATATGCATTTTGTTATAAAGAAAATCAAAAATAAAAAAATATATCATATCTTAAAAAACTTCAAAAAAAAAATGATGAAAAACTTATCAAAAATCCAAAAATAAAATAAAACCCCTACTTAGCTTTTTGTTATTTCCAAGGCTAGGTTAGTTTTATCTTTAAGCGTTTTTCATTATTTATGATTTGCTAAAACAATTTTGTTTATTTCATAGTTTGAAAAATTTAAATCGAGGAATTTTTAGTAGTAAAGAAAATCTTGCGATCTTAATTTAATTTGAGAACAGAATTTTTAGCACTACCTCGGGTTTACCCTAAATAGATTCCTTTTTGTATTATATTGGCAAACCATCTTTAGATTCAATTATTCTAACTCTAAACTTGTGAAACTTTAGGAATGTTTTTAATCTACTAAACTTGCTCTCAAAAATCTTTTTTATTAATCTAGAATTTCTCTTGAAACCCCCCTTATAAACACCCCTTAGCTTGGCATAAAAATAATAAAAGTAGGAGTTTTAAAAGAAATCCTGTGTCAATGGGAATAAAGAGATTCCGTAAACACAGGCACCCAATATTGTTAAAAGAAATCCCGTGTCAATGGGAATAAAAAAATTAATAATTTCGTAAACACGGGCATTGGGTTAAGTTGAGAAATGATTTCAATTCTCCCGCGTAAACCAACGCTGGGAATCAAAGAAAAGGCCACCAAAAAGGTGGGGTGAGAGGATAAAATCCGTCACCCCTAAATCCAAGCACTCTTCTTTTTGCCAAGGCTACCTTTTTTCCCCTACCACTTAGCCAATAAAATTATACCTAGATTTTAATTTAAAAAAGTTTGGGAGAGCATAATTAGTAGGCTTTATTTATTCTTAAAAACTTTCTTAAAAAGGTTATAGTTTTATATAATTCTATTCTAATTAAAAGGTACCAAAGACTGCAATAATCGACGCTATTTAGCTAACTTTAGAAGTCTCGCTAAAATTTTTTCGCTCTTTTTAAATTACTTTCATAGTTTTGGACTTACCTCTTTAAATACCCTAAATTTATTTCGATCTTACTTTTGATTTAATAAAAACTTTAGTAAATTAGAAATTTTATTAAACGTTTTATAGGTTTCCCTTACTTTTGCTCTGGAATAGCAAAAGCTTAAGTATGGGGGTGTTTGATGAATAGTAAATATACGCATTTTTCTATATAATTTTTTGTATAATTTTAATTAGATTTCTAAATAATATATGTAAATTAATGAATAAAATGTATGTTTTTGTTATTTTTGTTTTTAACTTAGTTTTATTTTCATTTTGTAAAGTTTCTGTAATTTTGTCAAGTCACGCCCTTGGTCACGCCCGTGTCCAAGGGCGTGTTCACTAATCCCTAACATTTTCTTTTCTCTGTTCTTTTTCCAACTCAAACATCAAGTCACGCCCTCGGTCACGCCCGTGACCGAGGCCGTGTACATGGTCACGCCCGTGACCGAGGCCGTGTACTTGGTCACGCCCGTGTTGGATATCCATCCCAGATTCCAGCCACTTGAAGCATTTCATCCAAAAAAATCAAAGTCACGGCCATGACATTACAGACACGCCCGTGACCCTCATTTCCTTCCAGAAGAACAAAGGACACGCCGCCCGTCACGCCCAGCAGCCGACAGCACAATGCCGACATCGAACACGCCCGTGCTCCCTGGAACACGCCCGTGTACTTCCAAGTCGCCGGTCAAGCCTTCCAGCTGCCCGCCTGCATCCAGCTGTTCTGGCTATTCGCACCCCAAGCCGTGTCACGCCCTCAGACACGCCCGTGTCTGAGGGCGTGTAATCCAAAATTTTTTTTATAAATAGCCAGATTCAGCTGAGTGCAAGGGTTCAAAATTTTGGGAGCTTCTCTTAAGGTTTTGTTCCATTTTGCTGATTTTTGGTGTTTTGTAATTTTTGTAATTTTGCACTTTCTCTCTCTAGTTTTGTAACCCCTTTTTTGATGGAAATAAATTAAGCTTGTAATTATTGTCTCTCTTTGTTTTAGTGTGTGTGTGTTCCCTTTTTGTTCTTTTTCTTTTTATTTTTAGTTTTATGTAATTTTGTAATTTTTGTTAAGTTGTCATTTTAATTTGGGTGTGTGTGTGTATGAGTGTAATTTTCTTATTTTTAGCTTTGTTGTAATTTTTAGATGATTTCATATTAGTGTGTGTGAGTGTAGGAGTTTAAATAGTTTTTTTTGTTTTGTTTTGATTTGGTGTTTTTACTTTCTTTTTGCCTTTTTTGTAAGTGTGTGTGTGTGTATGAGAGTAGATTTTCTTTTCTTTTTAACTTAGTTTCATTATTGTTGTGTGTGTGAGTGTATGAGTTTAGATTTGTTTTATTTTAATTAGATTTCATTAACGTAGAGTGTGTGTGTGTATGAGTATAAAGTTTGCGCCTTTTTTGTAATCGAATTGTTTCCATTTCCGTCACGCATTTATTTCCCGCCTATCCGTTTGGATAGGACTTGCTACGCATTTATTTCCCGCCTATCCGTTTGGATAGGACTTGCTCACGCATTTATTTCCCCTCTACCTATTTGGGTAGGGATCGCATTTCTTTAATTTCTGCAATTTACAGCTTTCATTTTAATTCTGTAGAGTGTGTGCGTTTTCAATTAGTGCGTCTTTTATTTTATATATATATAATTGCTTTTTGCTTAATTCCGCTACCCGCTCAATCGCTTATTATCGCCGTAGTTATCATTATCGTTTTATAAAACCCTAAAAAATTCTAAGCAAAACTACTTTTTAAATTAACGTTTTCGTTCTTTTTCTTTTCATCGCTTTTCTTGGTTTTTGCTAAACGCACACCAAGGCCGCGATAGTTATCATTTTCGTCACTAACTTTTCTATAAAATCATAAAAATCAATTTCAAACTTTTTTCGATAAAATAATAGCGCGTTCCTAAGAAGTAGAAATAATCGATACGACCTTGGAAAAATACGACCTTGATATTTCAAAAGAAATATCCTATAATACTATCGATAAGGTCCACTTGCCTTTATTGATTTTAGTCCGGATAATTACATAAACCCAAAAGCTTTCTCTCTAAAGCACTTTTTAAAACTCTCTTTTAAAAACACTAAAAAATTTGTTGCAACACCTCTTTGGTTGTTGCAACTAGCTCAAGGTAAAAGAAGTTTTAAAACGCTCTTAACGAATTGTTGCAACTACTCAAAAAATTGTTGCAACAATATTTTCAAAAAGCTTTCAATTTTAATTTCAACATAAAGCCCTTTTTCAATCTTTTCTAATTAGCTTTTGGCGACGCGGCCAAAGAGTAATCTTCGATATTTCGAAAGAGGAAAAGGCCGTTACTTCTATCTTTCGATAGGATAACGGGTAATTCCTCGAAGTAGGATTACTCGTGGGACTCTTCGAAAACGCCGCCGAATTCTAATAAAAGAAGAAAGCAAGGCTTCACAAAAAAAAAACTAATTTTAACGTATCAAGATGTATCACATCTCTAGGCTGGTGTGGTACTTGGACAGTGGATGCTCCATTCATATGACAGGGTACAGAAATCTGTTAACCAATTTTGAAGACAGACATGGACCACCAGTGACCTTAGGAGACTCTAGCTGTTGGCAAACTAGGGGCTTTGGAGATTTTAAAGAAGGAAAAGTTACCTTCAAAAATGTGGCAGTAGTCAAAGGACTGAAGCACAATCTGATAAGTATAAGTCAGATATGTGACAGTGGTAAGTATGAGGTAAAATTCACCACACTTCTTTGCCATATTATTGATGTCAAGTCTGGTTCCATGGCACTCAATGGAATTAGAAAAGGGAAAGTATATATAGTGGATTTTAGCTCCTCACCCATAGAAGTTTATTTGTTTAACAATATTATTGATAAAAGTGAATTATGACATAGGAGACTGGGTCACCTAAACCACAAAACCATTAGTAAACTAGCAAAGAATAACCTAGTCAGAGGCCTACCAAAGGGTAGATACTCTAAGGATTCTCCATGTAGACCTTGCCAACTAGGAAAACAGACCAAATCATCCTTTAAACCAATTGGTAAGGATGACTCTCCCAGGATTCTCTACTTACTGCATATGGATCTCTTTGGTCCCATATCCACTCAGAGCTTAGGTGGAAAATCTAATACACTAGTCATTGTGGATGACTTTTCTAGGTTTAGCTGGGTATTCTTTCTAAGGGCTAAGTCTGAAACCCATAAGATTCTTTCAAAATTCATAAGACAGATTCAATCTGAGTTTAACACTCATGTTTCAATTATCAGAAGTGATCATGGGACTGAATTTGAAAATCAGTTGATTTGTAGTTTCTGTGAGGATATAGGTATTAAACAAAGTTTCTCAGCCCCTAGAACTCCTCAACAAAATGGAGTTGCTGAAAGAAAGAATAGAACTTTAATTGAATCAGGAAGGACCTTACTTGCAGAATCAGGATTACCAAAAACCTTCTGGGTTGAAGCAGTCAACACTGCCAACTATGTTCTAAATAGAAGCCTCATACACAAAACTAAATCAAAAACTCCATATGAGCTCCTGAAAGGAAAAACACCCATTGTTAAATACTTTAAAATATTTGGATGTGCCTGCTTTATCTTAAATAATGGGAAAGACCATCTTGCCAAATTTGACATGAAGTTGATGAGTCCTGATCATATACACATTTATGGACTCATCCGGGCCATTATTCAGTAAATTCACCGCACTTTAGCCTTGTTATAGCTTATATTTGATAATCCATGCTAGGTGCACTTTTGGGCCCACTTTGGTGTGTTGTCGTGTGTATTATCTTTAGTAGTATTCATATGTCGTTAAGTGCCACTTTCAGTGGCTAGATCTGTGTTTGTGCTGGAATAGGAGGCGTGCAAGTGTTTCCGGTGCAATTCTGCACAGGAACACTGCGCACGATCACTTGTTCTAGTGCGCACGACCACCGGTCGTGCGCCACTAATCGTGCGCACTTAATCCTTTTTCACGAGTTCTGTCTGGTGCAGTGCGCACGACCATCGACTCCAGTGCGCACGACCATCGGTCGTGCGCCACTGCTCGTGCGCATTGACCATTAAATTTCTGAGTTCTGTTTGCTGTAGTGCGCACGACCATCAACTCCAGTGCGCACGACCACCGGTCGTGCGCCACTGGTCGTGCGAACATTGTATTTTATAATTTCATCTCTTGCAGGTTCTGTCCAGGCAGTGCGCACGATCGCAGAATTCCAGTGCGCACGACCACTGGTCGTGCGCCAATGATCGTGCGCAGTATTCAATCCAGCGCCTATATAATAACCTGATCACGAATTAGGTCGGGAGAGGCAATTTGGCTCCGTTCCGTCCGCCGTTTTCGCCGTTTTCAGAGGGATTTCATCCCCTAGGCCTCCTCCATCATCCAAGGGCTTGAAAGAAGGGTTCCTACACTCACTTGATCGCTAATGAAGAGGTTCTTCGCTTGAGACGTGGCTGGATGGTAAATCGCTGGAGAAGACGGGTTCATTGGGAGGTGTGACAGCCCTCCTCTACCCCGGACGCAGTTGAGACCGAGCTAGGACGCGGATTGACAACCCGGTGCTTCCTACCGTGAATCTACAACGAGACTCCGGATTCGGTCGTATCTCTCACTCTTTTTCCTCTACTTATGTGGTTATAGTTGTTGTATTCTCTTTATATCGATGATGAACGCTACGAATGATGTTTAAGATTGCTTATTTCATGATTATGAAATCATTTTGTTCATTTGTGTTAATGAGGTGTGCCCCGATCGATTTTCCGCTCCATTACCATGTCCGGTGCCGCACTAGCAATTGCTATTGGCGTGCTTGTTGAAGAGGTGTTTGCGACCCTCAATTCGTTAGCCTTCTCGCCCATCCGTCCTTTCGACGCAGCGCGCTCAAGGCCTGCCTAGTCTCCATCCCGCCAATCGAAGCATTGCATAGCTGCATTGCATAGGAGTAGGCGTGGTATTTTATTTAATTACTTGCAAACCAAACCACCCATTCAGTGTAGCCCCGACTAAGGACTTCGATCTCAAGTCCTTCCTCGAAACCTAACTCCACCTTACTGTGTTCCTCAAGAGACCGACACTCGGGGATTTTCCCCATTATTATTACTTGCGCGACCGGTGCACTTGCCGAAATTATCGCATCAAGTTTTTGGCGCCGTTGCCGGGGAATACAGTCGTGTGAGTTATCTGGAGAGGGAGAATCTGAGAGAGAAGCCCTTTCATTTGTAAATTGCATCCTTTAAATTTTATTTCTGTTCTTTTTATTCCGCTTCCTTATTTAATATTAGGTTGCTTTAGTAATTTCTGTTTGGTATAATGTCTGCATAATAGCATTCTTATCTTGAATCGTATTATTTTTACACTATGTGGGCACATCTCAATATTCGTTGCCGTTGGTGTAGAGATACTTCTCACTCTACTGATGAATGCCCTACGGAGGATAGTAGGCATAGTTCCTGCAGCCCAGCATATGGAGCACCGACTTCATCTGGTACTTCATATGGTGTGCGTAAGTCTTATGGCTACTCTGCTGAGCCTTTACCATCATACTTCTTTTCGGCTCCAGCCCCCGCTGTGCCAAAGAAGCCCGCTAGGCAGTGCCAGTTTTGTCGGAGCACAGATCATGCCCTGAAGGATTGTGTTGTTTTTCGTCGCCAATTGGACGAGGATGACGAGCCGGATA
The DNA here is from genome assembly GCA_033032865.1 of Dactylorhiza incarnata. NCBI lineage: Eukaryota > Viridiplantae > Streptophyta > Magnoliopsida > Asparagales > Orchidaceae > Dactylorhiza > Dactylorhiza incarnata. The sequence goes on along the minus strand of JAWHQI010000003.1, from coordinate 30,534,018 downwards.
TCCGGATCGTCCCGAATCCTAACTCTGGCGGCACACCTTCAACATCCGGTTTTGTGTCATTGCCACCTTCACATCTTGAAGGGTATGGCGTTGACACAGTCACCAGATGCGTGGCTGATTTGGGCACCGACATTGCCGAGTCTATTCTCCCAGTGCATCCACCACTTCTAGTGGATTCGATTCTTCCCGCTGTTGTGCACACTACACTCGTCTCCGACGACATTGTCGATGAGGTGTCACAAGAGGAGGCGGTTGATCAGAGTGTTGTGCCTATTCCTATGGAGGAGGACAACCTTCTAGGTGAAGAGGAGTCTCCCTTAGCACCGGTGGAGGAAGTCCAAATCCTAAGCTTGGCTACCGTTGATCCCGCCGAGCCTTGTAGCATTGATGACAATGCGAGCATTATTTTGCTTCCCCAACCTGATGGGAGTGAGACCGGGACCGCTCCCCCGATGTTTGATCATTTACGTCTTTCGTCTCTTTTATTTCCTGACCCCCTTTCGTCATCTGAGCCGGTGCAGGTTGAGTCTTCACAGGTGCTTCAGGAGGACTTGGAGCTGTTTGCTCAAGTCAATGATAAGAGCATCCTCTCATGTGAGGAGGTTTATTCCCCCTCCGCAGAGGAAGCTCCATTCATTGCCTTTTCCTCCTACTACCTCCATGTTGACGATACCTTGCTAGGCAAGGATGTGTTTCGTGAGATGAGCGAGGACCAGGCCTCCTCCTTTTCTTACGTTCTCTACCCTCTACCTGTGAGGAGCAGGTATCTTTATTTAAGTAGAGGGGTGACTGTTCTATCAACGTATCGGTACTCGTTACCGACACACATATTAGAACAGTTACCTGTGCACTTCTCCTTCCATAGGCCCATTAGCTAGAACTTTTATATTTTCAAATAAGTCGTGCTGGGATGACATTAACCCCAGTAGTTATCCTTATTTTTCCTGAAACTTTATTTTGTTTGGTTTAGTTGAGTTTTTGTTAATGCTATGAATGTCTCGCTGCGCGTGCTGACTCCTGTTTGTGCGTAAACTGCACGGTGAATGGAGTTTTTACTAAAATTTTGGCCGCTGAAAAATTCCTAAAGCGCACGATCACTGATCGTGCGCACTACTTATCGCGCACGACCACTGGTCGTGCGATCGGCCCAGATTTTTATAAAAACCCCGTCCGCCCGAGCCCTTCGCGCACGACCTAGGGTTCTCGTTTGCGATCGCCCGTGCGCCGTTTCTGCCTGCTTGCCGCCGATCGTGCGCCTCCTTCCCTTCCGGTGAGCCCTTTCCCTATTTCTCCTCCTTCCTTTGCCCTCCTACCACCATGAGCTCCAGAGATCGTCACAAGGTCTACCAATGCTCTGGCCGCTCTTCCGCCTCTCCCGCTCAGATCCTCACTAGGATGGCTACCTTTTCCAAAGATTCGCACACGAGGCGATTCAACTCTCTTAAGGAGAAGTCGTTCCTATCGCAGCGTCTAGTGGATTGGAACGAGTTGAATTCTATCGGCGATAATGGAGAGTTGTGCGAGGCCGTCCGCCAACGTTATTCCTTCGATCACTGGAGTGGGGTGCTTGGGTGCGATGATCTCGGCTACCGGGAGCTCTCCTTGGAATTTCTCGCTACATTTGAGTGGGAAGTGTTGCCCTCCGGCCAACGTCCGGGAAAGTGCTCTTTCCGAATTTTGGGCAAGGTTTTCACTCTTTCCTTATCCGAGTTGGCGGTGTGCGCTGGATTTTACACTGAAGTCGAGGCCGCGACGATCCCTTTTCTGGACTTGGATGTCTCCTTCCCAGATGGCGTTACTCCGCGTGCTGCGTGGGGTGCTCTTACGGGTCGTAATGAGGAATACGTGGCCAGAAAAAGCAAATCCACATGGATCCTCGCGCCTGCTCTCCGATACCTGCAGCACGTCCTCAGCCACTCTCTTGTTGCCCGTGCCCTTAGTCAGAATGTAGTAGGATGGCAAGATCTGATCTCCCTCTATAGTATGGAATTTCGGCAGCCCTTGCATCTCGGCTACATGTTGGCCTTCTTCTTCCATCACGAGGCTACCTACGGTCTCACCGGTGCCATTGGTGGTGCCTACTATATCACCCGCATTGCCAAAAGCTTGGGGATCTGGAGTCATCTGCCTCTGATGGTGCAGGTGACTGCACCCTCATTCATCACGCGGGCCACCATGGTGAGTTTCCATCTATTACGGGTCGTGGGGAAGAAGAGTAGTCGACGTTTTGTGGTCGTGATGCCAGGAGATGCGCCTAGGGAGAGGCATGACGATGAGGAGCACGGAGAGCCGGCTGAGCCGCCAAATACTCACCGCGAGGTAGCCCTTCCGCAGCCGCGAAGGCATTCATTTCAGCAGGAGCGGAGAGCCAAGGAAGAGGGCAGTTCTTCTAGAGCACCGGAGGTGCCAAGTTTCGATCGGCGCCTCTCCGATTTGGAGGCAAACCAGTATTGGCTTACGGATTTCGTCTATCAGTAGGCATTGCGGGGAGGGCTAAATATTCCCCCACCTCCGGGGCGGGCCGCTTCATCTTCCAGACGGTCGCCGTCCGTTGTGGTGCTAGATAGCGACAGCGACGACGAGTGATCTTCCCCCCTGCATGCGAGATATTCTAAGCCTTGTTTTCTGTTTAGTTTCTTTTGTTGAGTCGTTTGAACTCCTTATCTTTTATTAATTGTAATAATAACATTTTGCTTGTGGAATGCTCTTCTGGGCATAGTTTATTTATTCAGCTTTTTCTGTTCCCTTATTTTGTGTGTGAGTGCTCAATATTGATGGCAGGAACAAGTTCACTCCCATGGGTGATAACTTAGATTTCTTGATTTTTTTTTCGTGTGCTCTCACATGTTTAGTTCAGTTTTCACTATTTTTGTTGCTCTAGTGTATAACTTTCAGGTGGCCTTTGTCTCTCATGATGGCGGACGTTGCGGACTGTTCTTGATCTTAAACGCCAATCGTCTGGTATGCTCATTTCTGAGCATTGGGTAACACTTCCTCCCCTCTTTCAGCTTCAAATTTCTAGATATCGTGTTTAGCTTAAGTCTGGGGGAGCGGTTGTTATTATCCACTGTGCACGAGCTGCATTGCATACTAGAAGGTTGCTTTTTATTTATCATTTTCATTATCATCGTTGCATTCTTCTCACACCACTTCTCCCACTTGAGTGCGTGCTTGTCTTTTTGTTGTTGTTCCGTTTAAACTAGTTGGTTGGAATGTGAAATAGGTTGTTAACGCAGGAATTATTATTTGGAGTGCGATGTTGACTCATGTAGTGTTCTAGTCACTTCGCATGCTATGGTAGAATTTGTGTAGAACTAGGTTTTCTTTATGCATCTAATTTATATTTAGTATTTCTGCGTAAATTTAGATTTAGTATACTCAAATGGTGAATTTGTATGAAATTGACGATAACCTGGTATTGTGTGTGTACGATTGCTAGTCGTGTGTTGCTCGAGTCGGGAGGAAGGTTTATCTTTCTCGTGGGCTAAGAACTTGCCCCAAGCGACTCTCGAAGCATGGGTGAGAGCTACTCGTTGAGTCAAACATGATGTAGGCCACCCTTTGGCTAGTTTGAGCTTTGTTATGCCATGTCCATTTCATTCACCTTTGCAAGCCCATGTTGTGCCTACCATTCCTATTTTCAGCTCCTCTTCTTCCACCAGAGCCTGAAGCCTATCCTACACCCGCAACCAAAAATGTTTTAACTGCGCTCCTAATTTTCAACTTGTGTGGTGTTTGGAACCATTGTGTTAAGAAGGGAAAATAAAGTTTATCCGCTGATGTTGAACCAACCGGAGGATACATAAAAGAAGAAAAAAAAAGTAGTTTGAAAGAAAAAAAAAAGTCTTCCCGAGCTAAAAACAGAAAATCTGTTGGTGTTTGTGAAGTAGGTCGTGTGCACACCTGGTTTTCATGATAAGTCTGGGGGTGTGTCACACGAGCGTAGTTTGTGGTTTTGTGGGGTGCAGCGTTCCGATAGCTCACTTGGGTTGCGCAGCCATCATGTTTAACTTTGAATATCATACCGTAACCTAAGCCTCGTTTTAATCCTATAAGTCCTACTGATGTGATTTGCGAGTTTGCTAGCGCCGTGGAGAGAGTGTGACCGGGCGAGCGTATGGTTCACGACGTTGATGGATTTCAGCGGAGTTATTCCTAAGCCCCGATCTTTTGCAACACCCGCCTCAGTGTCTCGTCACTTTCATACTGGGCATGATCGTCAAATTCTTCATAATTCACCAACTGAGTAGGACTAAATCTTTACTTACGCTTTAATACTTACGTAAATTTGTTAGCATAGTTAGAATCTCTTTCTACTAGAATTTCTACTCGCATGCGTATGTTACTTCGCACCGTACTCCTTTGTGTAATTCTCTATGTTAATTATTCGTTTTCACATTCCACCGGATTCGTTTGCTCGGGACGCGCAAACAGTTAAGTCTGGGGGTGTGATGAGTCCTGATCATATACACATTTATGGACTCATCCGGGCCATTATTCAGTAAATTCACCGCACTTTAGCCTTGTTATAGCTTATATTTGATAATCCATGCTAGGTGCACTTTTGGGCCCACTTTGGTGTGTTGTCGTGTGTATTATCTTTAGTAGTATTCATATGTCGTTAAGTGCCACTTTCAGTGGCTAGATCTGTGTTTGTGCTGGAATAGGAGGCGTGCAAGTGTTTCCGGTGCAATTCTGCACAGGAACACTGCGCACGATCACTTGTTCTAGTGCGCACGACCACCGGTCGTGCGCCACTAATCGTGCGCACTTAATCCTTTTTCACGAGTTCTGTCTGGTGCAGTGCGCACGACCATCGACTCCAGTGCGCACGACCATCGGTCGTGCGCCACTGCTCGTGCGCATTGACCATTAAATTTCTGAGTTCTGTTTGCTGTAGTGCGCACGACCATCAACTCCAGTGCGCACGACCACCGGTCGTGCGCCACTGGTCATGCGAACATTGTATTTTATAATTTCATCTCTTGCAGGTTCTGTCCAGGCAGTGCGCACGATCGCAGAATTCCAGTGCGCACGACCACTGGTCGTGCGCCAATGATCGTGCGCAGTATTCAATCCAGCGCCTATATAATAACCTGATCGCGAATTAGGTCGGGAGAGGCAATTTGGCTCCGTTCCGTCCGCCGTTTTCGCCGTTTTCAGAGGGATTTCATCCCCTAGGCCTCCTCCATCATCCAAGGGCTTGAAAGAAGGGTTCCTACACTCACTTGATCGCTAATGAAGAGGTTCTTCGCTTGAGACGTGGCCGGATGGTAAATCGCTGGAGAAGACGGGTTCATTGGGAGGTGTGACAGCCCTCCTCTACCCCGGACGCAGTTGAGACCGAGCTAGGACGCGGATTGACAACCCGGTGCTTCCTACCGTTAATCTACAACGAGACTCCGGATTCGGTCGTATCTCTCGCTCTTTTTCCTCTACTTATGTGGTTATAGTTGTTGTATTCTCTTTATATCGATGATGAACGCTACGAATGATGTTTAAGATTGCTTATTTCATGATTATGAAATCATTTTGTTCATTTGTGTTAATGAGGTGTGCCCCGATCGATTTTCCGCTCCATTACCATGTCCGGTGCCGCACTAGCAATTGCTATTGGCGTGCTTGTTGAAGAGGTGTTTGCGACCCTCAATTCGTTAGCCTTCTCGCCCATCCGTCCTTTCGACGCAGCGCGCTCAAGGCCTGCCTAGTCTCCATCCCGCCAATCGAAGCATTGCATAGCTGCATTGCATAGGAGTAGGCGTAGTATTTTATTTAATTACTTGCAAACCAAACCACCCATTCAGTGTAGCCCCGACTAAGGACTTCGATCTCAAGTCCTTCCTCGAAACCTAACTCCACCTTACTGTGTTCCTCAAGAGACCGACACTCGGGGATTTTCCCCATTATTATTACTTGCGCGACCGGTGCACTTGCCAAAATTATCGCATCAGAAGTCTGATGATGGAATATTTCTGGGATACTCATCATCCAGTAAAGCCTATAGGTGCTATAACAAGAGAACTCTTAAAATTGAAGAATCTATGCACATTATATTTGATGAAACTAACATGCTGTTTAAGGGTGAGGAAACTCCCACCAGTTCTTTTCCACAGGAAAACAGCAGCATAGAAACTCAGCTTGAGCAACTGGTTCTAGAGAACACAGATAATGGAAAAGAAAACCAGCTAGAGGAATCAAGTGAGGAATCTGAACAAGAACATGAAGAAGATTCAGAAAAGAGCATTCAAAACCAACTCCCACAAGAGAACTTGGTTCAGGAAGAACAAGTGGACAATGATCCCATTGCTAATGAGGAAGAAGAACATCTGACAAGCCCAAGCAGGACAGGGGTCAACTTGAAAGATCATCCACAATCTCAAGTAATTGGAGACCCCAATACAGGAGTAAGAACAAGACACCAAGTCTCCAATGGGAAGATGCTCCAATGCTTCTTATCACAAGTTGAACCAAAGAAGTTTGAGGAAGCAAATTGTGATCCTCACTGGATTATGGCCATGCAAGAAGAACTAGGCCAATTTGAGAGAAACAAAGTGTGGAACTTAGTTGAAAGACCAAGAAACTACCCAGTGATTGGTACAAAGTGGGTATACAAAAACAAACTAGATTCCACTGGAGTAATTGTCAGGAACAAGGCAAGACTTGTAGCACAAGGATATAGACAAGAAGAAGGAATAGACTACAACCAAACCTTTGCTCCAGTAGCCAGATTGGAGGCAATCAGGCTCTTTCTTGCCTATGCAGCTTTCATGAAGATGAAAGTCTATCAGATGGATGTTAAGAGTGCCTTTTTGAATGGTGACCTTCAAGAAGAGGTATTTGTGGAGCAACCACCAGGTTTTGTAAATCCCTCCTCTCCTAACTTTGTTTACAGACTTAACAAAGCACTATATGGTCTTAAGCAAGCACCTAGAGCCTGGTATGAAACTCTCTCCAACTTTCTTTTAGAAAATTCTTTTGAAAGAGGAAAAGTAGATAAAACACTTTTTACTAGAACCCATAAAAATCAACTCCTTCTTGTTCAAATCTATGTAGATGACATCATGTTTAGCTCAACTCATCCCAAATTTTGTAAATGATTTGCCAATCTAATGCAATCTAAATTTGAAATGAGTAGTATGGGAGAACTCTCTTATTTCCTAGGACTACAAGTAAAACAAAGTAGTGAGGGAATCTTCATCTCACAGTCTAAGTACACTAAAGAGTTAATCAAAAAGTTTGGTATGGAATCAGCTTCTACTATGAAAACACCTATGACAACTAATGGCATTATAGAAAAGGATGACAAGGGAAAATCAGTAGATCAAAAGACATATAGGGCAATAATAGGATCCCTTCTATATCTAACAGCTAGCAGACCTGACATTATGTTTGCCACTTGCATATGTGCTAGATTTCAGGTTGATCCAAAAGACTCCCATCTCACCTCTGTAAAAAGGATTCTTAGATACTTAAAGGGAACCCCTGAACTAGGTTTGTGGTACTCAGCAGAAACCAACTTTGAATTAATAGGTTTCTCAGATGCAGATTATGCTGGATGTAGGGTTGATAGAAAAAGTACATTTGGTACTTGCCAATTCCTAGGTGACAGATTAATATCATGGTTTAGTAAGAAACAAACCTCAGTCTCAACCTCAACAGCTGAAGCTGAATACATAGCTGCTGGGAGCTGTTGTTCACAAATCCTGTGGATGCAAAATCAGCTTCTTGACTACAAATTGGAGGTCAATAACTCTAAGATCTATTGTGATAGCTCCAGTGCTATATCCATAGCATCCAACCCAGTCCTTCATAGTAGAACCAAACATATAGAGATCAGTCATCACTTTCTTAGAGACAATGTAGAAAAAGGTAAGATAACCTTAGAATACATTCCTACAGACAGTCAAAGAGCAGACATCTTCAAAAAACCCTTGGATGAAACTAAGCATAATTACTTCATCAACACCTTAGGAATGCTTGATGGAAGCCTGTAACCACCATTGTTGGGGAAATCTAAAAGATCTAAGAAAGTATTCGAAGATACGTCGAATACATATCGACGTACCGTCGACTTTATATCGACGCAAGTCTATGAACACGTCGACAAAACGCTAGGCTGACAAATCTCCACAGAGCGTCGACTCCATATCGACGCATGCGTCGACATCAACCCATGCATCGACAACAATTCACCGTAACGTCGACCTCTTGTCAAAATTAGAATCAAATCCTTACTTCCTCTTTTGATAATTGGATTACCTGATATAACTTGATTTCTGTTTCCTTTCTCGACGTTTCACCTTCTTTAAATAATACCTCTTATTTCATAACATATACTCTCCTCAACTGCCAAAACTTTGTCTTCTACCTCTCTCTCTCTCTCTCTCTCTCGCTGCGTCAATGGCACCAACTCCTGATCAATCGGCCCTCATCAAAGCGATGAACGATGCTCTTGAACAACTATTAAATGACTTCCAGACTCGACTGAACCACTTCGCCAACGAGTGTGCTGCCATGATCAACACCTGTGCAGCCAAACTGGCAAACCTCTCTGCTTCTCTTCCTGAGCTTAATGCTCTCATTCAAGAACAGCCTCTGTCGCCAGAAGGGTTTAAATCCTTTATGCAGGATATAAACCAGGGGGAGAGTTGCTCCAGAAACACCCCTTGTCATGTTCTCTATCTCTCTTAAAAGCTCAGGGTTAATTTCCTCTCCAACTCTAAATATTATCTCTAAAGTATTACACCAACTTCTTTTCTTAAAAGCTCAGGTTTAATTTCCTCTCCAACTCTAAATATTATCTCTAAAGTATTACACCAACTTCTTTTCTTACAATAGGCTCCAATCTTCTCCAATCACTCTGACTACACCTTCAACAAACACTTTGGAGAGACCTCATCTTACCATACTGAAGGAGATCATGCTGTGGATTCAACATTCAGAGTAGATGCCCCACATACCCAGGGGGAGATTGCTATGGTAAAGAACACAGAAGCCCATGGGGAGGAAGAAGCAGCCTCCTCTGATGACTGGAGAGGACAAATGTGGATTGAAGCAACCCCATGTGAGGAAGAAATTCAGCATCACTCTCCTGGCTTCTCTGCCAGTTATATCAAACTGAAGACACCCCTACTTGAGGATATCCCTTCACAAGAGATTGAAGGAGACAAACATCCTTCAGCAGAAATTGCCCTACCATAGGACATTCTGCCTTCCATTGCAGATCAAACTCCTCTTCTTGAAAAAGTTCCTTCTCCACCTAAAGATAAAACTCCATCTCTCTTTTCTCCTCTACCTCTACTTCAACCTTCCTCTCTACCTCCACAGCTACCTCTACCTCCACCAGTAACAAAACTTACTGAGCAGCTTAAAGCATCTACCCAAATCCTACCTAGGAAAAGTCCAGGAGGACAAATAAAAAGAAAAAGAGAAGCCACCCCCACTGGAAAAAATTCTCCAAAGAAGAAAGGAAAGAGTATGCAAAAGAAAGGAAGTATAGAAAAGCCTGTGAGAAGATAAAAAGGTTTGAAAAGATGCCTGTTATCACTCCTAACAGCCCTGTAAAGGAGTACCATGACCCTGACATGGAAAAGAGGCATGAAGAAATAAGAGAAAGAGAGCTGCATGAATATGAAGCAGCTAGGAAAGAAGTAGAAGATAAAAGGAATATCTGGATGGACAAGATCAAGAAGGGGATGACTAAAGAACAGATTCTTGCTGAATCTTCAATCAAACTTCCAAAGAAATTGTTTTATGTTGAAGCCTATCAGAAGAAAAACCCTCAGGCAGGACTCATCCTAGAAAAAAGACAAAAACACAAGAGGGGTGTAGGGTGTGATGAAGATACTTACATTCCCTATAAGAAGCCCAAAAGACCCGCATGATTAGACAAATGGCATGACTCACCCTGGAAAGGGAAAGGAAAGATGACTGAGATCCCTGAGAAACAGCAACCAGAAAAGAGAAAATATAGGCCAAAGGTTGACAACAAAGAACCACATGAGCCCTAGCCTACTCAAAAGAAACCTCAAAATATTACAATTAAGATGATTGATGAAAAGGCAGCAATCATCATCAGCAAGGGCTATTCTCTAAATGACACTCTCCCTGATGCTAACAAAGTCCTGGAGAAATTGCACACAATCATCAGAAATGTCCAGGAGCATCCAGATAGAGCCAGGGGCTATATTTTTGATGCTATTGAAAATTTATCTAGAAAAATCTATTCTGCCTTTGTCAATTTCATGTATAACAAAAAGTTTCTAGTTTAAATCTTGTGATAGACAATTAATTGTTATATGATTTCTTCTGATTGCTTAGCATACTTCTTCTCTATATAAATGCTTTGTTGTGTTGATTAAAATACTGATACAATTTCTCTCTATGAAGGGTTAAGACAAATAGGGGAGATTGTTGGGGAAATGATTTATCTTAACCTCTAGAATTGAGTAGAACATAAAGTCTAAGTAAGAAAAATTGGGCTAAGTAAATATGCGTCAAATATTATTCGACGCAACGTCAAAATATAGTCGACGTTTCTCTCAAAATGAGTCGACGTTTCTCTCAAAATGAGTCGAAGTAACTCTTAAAAGAACTCGATGTAATCATAGTTGACGTACCTCTGACTTCTAGTCAACGCATTTGATAAAGTCGACGCACCTTTGTCGAGGCACCTTCCTTATTCTCCTCTCGACGTCCAGCCAGGATGAATTCGACGCTTACGTCAAATAGTAATCGACGCACATCGATATCTATAAGAAATTCAAAAACACGCCAGATCTCTTTCCTTCTTTCTGTAGATCTGATTTTTATGGAATGATATTATTCTTTTATAGCCGTTCTGAATCAGCCTTTCCTTCTATTTGATTCTTGGCTAATTTGATTAAGACTATTATGGATATTATTTGAAATCAGAATGAATTCATTTCCTTATACAGAAATATTGATTATGGAAACTCTTATCTCTTTCTAATTCTCTGTCTGTTAATTGATTATTCTCTTTTAGCAATATATTTTAAACAGAGCTATAAATAAGAAGAAGGTCGACAAAGAATAACAAGAAGTGATCCACCATATTCATTTTGAAAAAGAGGAAGAGCTCCCAAGTGAAAAGAGAGACAATTGAGAAATAGTGCTGTAGCAAAGATCAAGCTTTCATCTTCTCCTCCTTCTTCTGAAGCCATTCTGCTGCAAATTCTGAAAGCTCTCACAAAAGAGAGAAATGCTTACAATCCCCTTCTCACTATAGAAGAGAGATCATATTCACTATACTTGTGCTTCTAATCTTCTTGCTAGGAAGAAGATTCCTTCTTATATATATTATCTTCTATTCTTCTACTTGTTCTATTTCTTCTTCTCTTTCTTATTTCACTTTTAAACCTTGTAAAAGAGTTTTTAGAATCTCTCTTCAAAAAATTCAGTTGTAGTGGTTCTAAGAGTCTCCTTATCAAAAGACTCAGTCTGGTTCTAAGAGTCTCCTTATCAAAAGACTCAGTGCAAGTTAGTGAATTCCTACCATGGGGGTAGAAGAGTGGACTACCCAAAGTTTGGGGAACCATTATATTTCCTTGTGCTGTGCTGTGATTTTCTACTTGTTATTTTTCTTCTTTACTTGCTTTATTCTTGTTGGTGTGTGGGAAGCTTAAATCTGTGATCATTACACACATATATATAATTATTAACTATGCACAAAAATATTTTTAAATCTCTATTCACCCCCCCTCTAGAGAATTCTAGTGAGGTTAACTGTGCACTTTCAAGGGATTTCTTTATTGTCCTCTTGCATTGCAGACTCAGAATGTTCAGCATCCTCAGCCCCTGTGATCTTTTGGATCATTATTTCTACTTGAGCAGGGACCTCACTATTTTTCTCCCACTCACTTTAAGCACTTCTTGGATCTGTTCCTACAGATATCCTGGATCCTTGGCTTAGATCAGAGGTCTGGAGGGCGACATTCCTTGTTTCTACAGTGCCTCTGAGCCTGATGGAGGTGAGCTGTTCCCTGACTTACTCTCTTCAAATGAGCTTTCTCACTTCCTCTGTGCATCTTCCGCGGTTTTTGACTTCGTGGGAGGCTTAGTCAGAGTTTTCTCCCATCTTGCAAGGATTTTGATGTCCATTCTTTTCATGTGATGTATTTTTACTCTATAGCTTTTGTTAAAGCTTTCAGGGTAGGTTTGCAGAAGGTATAATGATAGAATTCTTCCAAGATTTGAAGCTTGAAAGCTTTCTTGTATCCTCTTAAAGATGTGCCGACCCCAGTTGGTCCTTTTACTAAGGATTATCCTTGCCATTAATTCGAACATAGGCTTGGATATTCTATCATGCGACCCGACCTTGCAGAGGAGAGCTTTACCTACTATATCGGCCACCAGTTTTCCTTGTTGATTCAGTTTCTTCCTTTCTATGGACCCATCGGTCTTGCTCGAATGCCCGCACCATGCCAGAGCCTTGTCAAGGTCTTCCTGGGTGACCTCTTCATCGGCTTCCCTCTTTGCGAAAGTCGGCAACTGAAGTGACCTAGCCAGTATCTTAGTATTTACTTTGACCTTTGTCCCATTGATTAAGCTATTTACGGACGTTCCTTTTGAGTTACCTTTGGCATTTGAGTATAACTCCACCACTTCTCTTTTGAGAATCACTGTTGGTTCGGAGAGGACAAATTCCAGGCCGACGATGTCCAGTAGCTTAATGGCATCTTGAACTTCTTCTGGTCCTTCCATGAAACCATTCCTTACCACCTCACTTCCTTCGAAGAGGAATCCTTCCTTCTTTGGCAGCATTTCTTACATGTTCCAGGAGGGTTTCAGCATGATCTACTCGTTCACTCTCAGAGGGCGTGGAGAACACGACGGCTTTTTAGGGCTAATGTAGAGAATGTTTTAATTTTCAAAACATTTGATCTTATTTATACTCCCAGAGTTGGAAGTCGAAGTGTCATTTAAATGTCTAATCAACTCAAGTTTAGCTGTAGACATTGTGCTTCGGTCAAATTAAGAATCTGCGAATGATTGGATACCGTCGTGATGTATCAACGATATCGATCATTATTTCGTCGATGTGGTTTTTGAGAATTACTTTTATGAAATGATAACTGCAGGATTATGTATTGATCATGAATATGGTTACCTTCACCTTGACTTTTCAGTCTTGTCGAGCTAGTGTCTCCCCCGTGAGGGAATGTCCACTGATCTTTTCCCTTTAGCTCCCCCTTGATCAGTGCACTTTAGTATGTGATGAGTTTTTCTTAGTCCAGATTTGAGCCTGGAGCACTTATTGTCCATTAGCCTTGTGTGCCTTTTTATTGGCAATATGGACCGTCCTGTAAAACAAATTTTAATATCCCTTAGGAACCCAAGGTGACTTGGGTCCTAGGTTCTTGTTAGTATAATAAGGAATTCTTCTACTCTCCTTAGCCCTTCCAGGAGGTCTCACCTTTGCACCAGGCACACTAGGGTTATGCCAATAGTCAATGGCAAAGTGTCACACTTTGCCACAACACGAACACTCATGGATGTTGTACCTTCTTTTCTGAGCACTTTTTGAAGTATGTTCAGTAGAGAAGGCAGCAGCATTCTTCCAATCTCTCTCAGTCATGAGCTGACTAGTTGCTCTAGTATCATTGTTTCTTCTTGACTTTATCTGTTTATCAGCAACAGATGTCAGCTTGGTGGCTGACATGGTGTTGATGGCATCAAATATGATCAAGTGAGAATTGATTATACTAGGGCTACTAGTGTGCTTCTTATCTGGGGGTGATTGAGAAGATGTTGCCCTTTTGTCCTTGAGAGTGGGGGCTGGGACACCAAAAACAAATGGTCCATGACGGGCCATTTGAATTTCCTCATGGAGAGCCTTTAATGCACTCATCCCCATGCCCTTTCTCTTCCCATAGTCAGGAGCATTTCCAAGACTAATGGAGCTTCCATTCATCCAGTGACCATGGACACTGTCCTGATCATACCTATTTGAGGGAAGCACTACCTTCTTAAAGGTGGTATGAGGCTTTGCTTTAGTTTTGCCCCTTTCTCCATTCCCAGCATCTATTGCCCCTTCATTGTAACCCAATCCCCTCTTATTTCCATAGGAGGAGAAGGTGTCAATGATGGGCAGTACAGTTTTGGGCTTAGAGAATTGAGCCACCAAGCATCTTTCCTTAAGAATATCACTCTCAAGTTTCTTGATAAGTTCTTCCCTTTGGCTTCTCTCATCATAAAGCTTGTCTATGATTACTTTGAGCTCACATGAGTTGGTGCCTTCATTGGAGGACATACCCATTTCCTCATTCTTCTTAGCCCTAATTGGTTTAAGTGATTCTAGCTCCTTAGCTTGCTTCCTAACAAGCTCCTTGCTCTTTCTTAGAGCTTCCATGAGATCACCAAACTGCTCAATTAGATCAGCATGGTTCTTATTGTTGCAAGATGAGCAGTCTTCTACATCATCTTCAGATGATGAACAAACACCTGATGTACTCTTGGTCTTCTTAAATGAAAATGAAGCAGGTAGTAAAGGTGTGTGAGTGAGGCATACCTGATCATGATGTGGTTCATCATGATTTTCTTCATCTGATAGACCCATCAACCCACAGACTTCCTCATCCTCAGAGACACAGTCTGTGAGAGTCAAGGGTGCTCTTATTCTTTCTCCTGCTCCAGAGCATTCTTCATCTTCTAATTCACTGTATGAAGTGGTCAGTGGTGCTCTGATATATACCTCTTCATGAGAGGTTTCTTCTTCAAAATCTTCCTCTGACCCTTCCATGAGGACTTCTAAGGAACCCCACATGTCCTTTGCTGTAGTGCAATGACAACTTCTGGAGTATTGGCAGATCTACTGCACTAGCTAGAATGTTTCTGGCTTCCTTGTCCATGCTGCTTAGAAGAACCTCATCTTTTATCATAGCCATTGAGGTGCATGGTTCATCTTGAACAATCAAAAACATTCTGGGATCCATTGCCTCCATGTAAATTCTTGTTCTAACTTTCCAAAGGGCAAAGTTCTCTCTAGAGCAGATAACTATTCTTGAATCCATAGTTATGATGCTTAGACACCCACTGGCAGATCTGTTCAAGCTGTTAAGCTTTATTTGAACAACCTAGCTCTGATACCACTTGTTGTTTATGGGGTGTCTACTTTATCACCTAGAGGGGGGGGGGGGGGGGGGGGGAGGGTGAATAGGGTTTTCAAATTTATTTCTTCCCCTTTATGATGTTGTTGGTTTCTGATTAATGGATCTATAAAATAAAGTGCAAACCACAGAAAGCACACAACGATCTATAGAGGTTCCTCAAGACCGGGTGTCTTGAGTAGTCCTCTCTCCCTCTACGACTACCCAGCAGTGTGCTAGGCTCGGCAAATGCCGCCAAAAACTTCAGGCCCTCAAGCCTTACAACACGGACCCGCAAGTCCTAACAGCCTAGGCCCGCAAGCCCCTACTGTCCCGGAGCCCGCAAGCTCAACACTCAGGACCTCAAGCCCTACAACACGGACCTGCAAGTCCCAACCGCCTAGGACCGCAAGCTCGACACTCAGGCCCTCAAGCCCTACAACACGGACCCGCTGATGAGTCCCTATTATATATATATTTTCGGACTCATTTAGGCTAGTTTTCTAGCTTTTGTGCTTCAGTTTTTGTTCATATTTCCCTTATTCATGCTTTTTATTGTAGTACTTAGTATGCATGTTTTTGTGTGCAATTGCGCACTTTGTTGTTGGGGGTAAGCACTGCGTGCTCCCCATTGTATCCTCCTTATCTCTGTGCTGCTGGTAGTACTTTCCCAGCTTGTGTCTCTTGTTTGCAGGTGACCTGATCGTCCTGTTTTACCCAATGTAATCTCTGTGCATATCGCACGGTCGTGCATTTCCTTGATGCACGATCGTGCATTTCCTTGACGCACGGTCTGTGCGGTCGTGCGTTTGTGTCTGGGAAGAAAACGGAGCGTCGGAGTTTACTCGTGCGTTTGGAAGCACGGGCGGTGTTGGTCGTGCGTGAGCAAAATGCACAGGCGCTGGCCTTCTTCCCCTGCACGCCTTCTGAGCTTAAGTATCGCACGGTCCACGCACGGTCGTGCGTTCGACCGTGCGTGACCAAATTTCTAATGTTTTTCTATAAAAGCTGCAACGTCGACCTAAAACGAGTTCCGTACGCACTGTACAGCTGCGCCGATTTCACCATCTCCACCAGGGTTTCCTCCCTTTGGCCTCCTCCTTCATCCTATAGCTTCAAGGGAGATCTAGCCACCATTTCCTTCAAGCAAGAGGAAGTTTG
The DNA here is from genome assembly GCA_033032865.1 of Dactylorhiza incarnata. NCBI lineage: Eukaryota > Viridiplantae > Streptophyta > Magnoliopsida > Asparagales > Orchidaceae > Dactylorhiza > Dactylorhiza incarnata. The sequence continues at coordinate 30,517,750 of JAWHQI010000003.1, read as the reverse complement.
CAACCTCCACCGGATCGTAAGACGAAGAAGACGGGTTCATTGGAGAGTAGTGACAGCTCTCTACCCCGGACGCAGTTGCTGACCGAGCTTGGACGCAGACTGACAACCCAGCGATTCCAACCGTGAATCTCCAACGAGCTTTCGGATTCGGTCGATTTCTTGCTTTGTTCTCCTCTTATTGATGTATATGTAGTTAGATCCTTACATTTTGATGAAGTAGAGTACATAAACTTGTTTGTATTTCTTTACATTTCATGTCTATATGAAATGCTTTGTGGTTTATGTTGCTTGAGGTGCGCCCCATACCATCCTCCATCCCGCCGTCATGTTCGTGTGCCGCACAAGCAATTGCTAGTGGCGTGCTTGTCAAAGAGTTGCTTACGACCCTCACTCCGTTTGCCTACTCGTCCATCCGCCTAGCGAAGCGTGGCATAGCGTCCCGTGTAATCCACTCGCCCTACGAAGCAGCGCGCTCAAGGCCTGCATAGTTCGATTCTGCTTGCCTACTCGTCCATCCGCCCTTGCGACGCAGTGCGCTCAAGGCCTGCGTAGTCTCCATCCCGCCAAGCGAAGCATTGCATAGCGGCATTGCATAAGAGTAGTGTAATATTTTCTCTTTATTTTCCACAAACCAAATCCACCTTTCCGCATCCATCCGACCAAAGGACTTCGATCTCAAGTCCTGCCTCAATAGTAAACTCCACCTTACTGTGTTCCTTGAGAGATTCGATACTCTGGGATTACTCCTCGTTTTATATTACTTGAACGATCGGTACACTGCCATTTCGTGTCGCAGTCTTACTACCGCCTATAGCGGTGTGCTAAGATTTGCGCATCAAGTTTTTGGCGCCGTTGCCGGGGAATCATAGTCGTGCGAGTTTTCTGGAGAGGGATAATCTGAGATTTAAGCCCTTTTCATTTGTAAATTGCATCTTTTATTCTATTTCAGTTCTTCTTATTTTACTTTCCTGTTATTATTAGGTTGCTTAGTAATCTACTATTAGGTGTAGTGTTGCGCACAATCATGTCTTTATTTTGAATCATTTTATCTTCACACTATGTGGTCTTCATTTAATATTCGTTGTCATTTTTGTGGAGATATCTCTCATGCTAGTGATAGAGGTCCCAAGGGAGATAGTAGCCCTAGCACTCCCAGCCCAGCATATAGAGCACCGACTTCGTCTGGTACTCCATATGGTGCGCGGAAGTCTTATGACTATTCTGCCACGCCTTTACCGTCAATCTTCTTTTCGGCTTCAGCACCTGCTGTGCCAAAGAAGCCTGTAAGGCAGTGCTTATTTTGTCAGAGCACAGATCATGCTTTGAAGGATTGTGTTGATTATCTTCGACAATTGGACGAGGATGGTGAGCCGGACATCCGGATCGTTCCGACTCCTATTTCTGGCAGCACACCCTCAACATCTGGTTATGTGGCCATATTACCTTCATCTTATGAAGGGTATGATGTGGACACGGTCACCAGATGTGTGGCTGATCTGGGCACTGACATGACCGAGCCCATCCCCCTTATACATCCATTGCGTAGCGTAGATTTGATTCTTTGTGAGGAACCAGTGCTTGACTTTTATCCAAGCACTATACCTCCCCCTATTGTGCACACTACTATACTCGTCTCTGACGACATTGTTGAGGATGTGTCGCAGGATGAGTTTGGCGATCTAAGTGTGCCTGTTCCTATGGAGGAGGACAACCTTCTAGGTGAAGAGGAGCTTTCCTCAGCACTGGTGGAGGAAGTCCAAACCCTTAGCTTGGCCACTGTCGATCCCACCGAATCTTGTGGCATTGATGACAATGCCAACATTATTTTACGTTCCCAACCTGATGGGAGTAAGTCTGGGACCACTCCCCCGCCTGATTTTTATTTATGTTCTTCTTCTCTTTTATTTCTTGACCCCCCTTCTGCTATATATGAGCTTGTGCAGGTTGAGTCCCCATAGGTACATCAGGAGGACTTGGAGCTTCCAGCTCAGGTCAATGATGATAGCACCCTCATGTGCGAGGAGGTTGATCCCCCCTCCAATGAGGAAGCTCCACCATTGATCTCTTTCTCCTGCTACCTCCCTGGAGATGACACCTTGCTAGGCAAGGATTTATTTTGTGGTGAGATGAGTGAGGACCAGGCCTCCTCCTCTTCTTACTTCCTATTCCCGCTATCTGTGTTCAGCAGGTGTCGTTATTTAGGTAGGGGAATAACTATTTTATCACCGTATCGGTACCCGCTACCGACACGCATATTAGAACAGCTGCCTGTTCACTTTTCTTTCCATAGGCCCATTAGCTAGAACTGTTATGTTTTTAAATAAGTCGTGCTGGGAGGACAATAACCCCAGTAGTTATTTTAATTTTTCTTGTCTTTTAATTTATCCCCTGCAAAAACTAGCTTATTTTGTGCTATTTTAGTTTTCGTGTGTAGAGACCACCATTTGCAGGTATTTTCTATTTGTGAAGGCGGTGGTCGTGATTCTTCGTAGAGCTTCACTACAGGCTTCCAGAATGCTTACTTGCTGAGCATTGGGCACCCTCGTCCCCTAAAACTTTGTTTTAGAATATCTTAATACATAGTTTAAGTTTGGGGGAGACCTGTTTGTGTACCCACTCACGTGCACAGTTATTTAGCATGCTAGAAGCTTCTTTATCTAAGACTCATTTTTGTTCATTTTGTCCGCACACTTAGCACCCACTTGACCGTGTACTTCACCTTTAGTGCGGCATGAGTATAACTCATTCCTTTTTGCATATGAGAAAATGTTTATGCTAGCTTTTAAATTATGTAGTGGAATAAAATGTCGGCTCCGGTGTTTCTAGTCAAGTACTCATGCAAGTATAGTAATTCTTGTAGATTAGATTTCTTTTTATATTATTAGTTTTATGCATTCTTATTAGTATAAATATTGTTTACTATACTCGAATGATGAACCCGTTGTGAATCAAACAGTAGCATAGGGATGTGTGTAAACGATCGCTAGACTCGTATTGCTTGAGTCGGGAGAAAGGAGAATATTTCTTGGTGTCTAGAACATGCCCCAAGCGATTCTTGAAGCATTGGCATAGGATAGTTCTAGTGCGTGGGAATGAAGTAGGCCATTATTTTGGCCCGGTTGAGCTTTTTATTTCATGCCTATCATCTACCCTTGCTAGCCCCTTTGTGCCTACCCCTTCCTCTTGATTCAGCTCCACTTTTATCTCACCAAAAGCTTAAAAAGCCTAACCTAGTCGCACACCCAAATCTGAGCTTTAGTTATAGTTATATTTACATTTTGGGGGGTGTTGATGTGGTAATTTTTATAGTAGAAATTGTGGGTGTATTCATTGAAAATTTTGCTGAAAAAAAGAAAAGAAAGAAAAAAGAAGAATGAAGAAGAAAAAGAAAAAAAAGGGATTGTTATGAAAACGTTAAATTGAAAATTTTGAAAGTTTTGGTATTGGGAGTGGGCGGTGCACACACCTATGTTGTAAAAGTCCAAGTCTGGGGATGTGGTGTACTTGTTTATTATAGTCATGCGGGTAGCTTTATCTTATGCTCATGTTGGGTTAGGTGTGCTTAGCCTCCAGATTTATCTTTGTTTACCTCACCGTAACCCAAGCCTCATCTCTAACCTAAAGTCCTACTGACTCACGCCTTGAGCCAATCTAATGTCGTGGAAAGAATGTGACCGGGCAAGCCTATGGTCACCGACACCGATGGATTTCGGTGGAGTTTTTACGGCACCCCGATCTTTGGCAATGCTCGCCTCAGCGTTCAGTTTACTTTCTCCATATGCGTGACCGGATGATTCACTGTGATTCTCATTTTGAGTAGTAGTAACAATTATTTATGTTTTTAAAATTCATAAACTCTGTGTATAATTAGAAATCTTCTCTAGTTTTCTTATACGAACATGAGCATGCGACTTCGCATGGTATTCCATTTTGTAATTTTTTAGTTAGCTATTTCATATTCCCGCTTGCGTAGGAATTATGTGCTCGGGACGCGCAAACAGGTAAGTCTGGGGGTGTGATGAGTCCCTATTATATATATATTTTCGGACTCATTTAGGCTAGTTTTCTTGCTTTTATGCTTCAGTTTTTGTTCATATTTCCTTTATTCATGCTTTTTATTGTAGTACTTAGTATGCCTGTTTTTGTGTGCAATTGCGCACTTTGTTGTTGGGGGTAAGCACTGCGTGCTCCCCATTGTATCCTCTTTATCTCTGTGCTGCTGGTAGTACTTTCCCAGCTTGTGTCTCTTGTTTGCAGGTGACCTGATCGTTCCATTTTCCCCAATGTAATCTCTGTGCATATCGCACGGTCGTGCATTTCCTTGACGCACGGTCTGTGCGGTCGTGTGTTTGTGTCTGGGAAGAAAATGGAGCGTCGGAGTTTACTCGTGCGTTTGGACGCACGGGCGGTGTTGGTCGTGCGTGAGCAAAACGCACGAGCGCTGGCCTTCTTCCCCTGCACGCCTGCTGAGCTTAAGTATCGCATGGTCCACGCACGGTCGTGCGTTCGACCGTGCGTGACCAAATTTCTAATGTTTTTCTATAAAAGCTGCAGCGTCGACCTAAAACGAGTTCCGTACGCACTGTACAGCTGCGCCGATTTCGCCATCTCCACCAGGGTTTCCTCCCTTTGGCCTCCTCCTTCATCCTAGAGCTTCAAGGGAGATCTAGCCACCATTTCCTTCAAGCAAGAGGAAGTTTGCAACCTCCACCGGATCGTGAGACGAAGAAGACGGGTCCATTTGAGAGTACTGACAGCTCTCTCTACCCCGGACGCAGTTGCTGACCGAGCTTGGACGCAGACTGACAACCCAGCGATTCCAACCATGATTCTCCAACGAGCCTTTGGATTCGGTCGATTTCTTGCGTTGTTCTCCTCTTATTGATGTATATGTAGTTAGATCCTTACATTTTGATGAAGTAGAGTACATAAACTTGTTTGTATTTCTTTACATTTCATGTCTATATGAAATGCTTTGTGGTTTATGTTGCTTGAGGTGCGCCCCATTCCATCCTCCATCCCGCCGTCACGTTCGTGTGCCGCACTAGCAATTGCTAGTGGCGTGCTTGTCAAAGAGGTGCTTACGACCCTCACTCCGTTTGCCTACTCGTCCATCCGCCTAGCGAAGCGTGTCATAGCGGCCCGTGTAATCCACTCGCCCTACGAAGCAGCGCGCTCAAGGCCTGCATAGTTCGATTCCGCTTGCCTACTTGTCCATCCGCCCTTGCGACGCAGTGCGCTCAAGGCCTGCGTAGTCTCCATCCCGCCAAGCGAAGCATTGCATAGCGGCATTGCATAGGAGTAGTGTAATATTTTCTCTTTATTTTCCACAAACCAAATCCCCCGTTCCGTATCCATCCGACCGAAGGACTTCGATCTCAAGTCCTGCCTCAATAGTAAACTCCACCTTACTGTGTTCCTTGAGAGATTCGATACTCGGGGATTACTCCTCGTTTTATATTACTTGAACGATCGGTACACTGCCGTTTCGTGCCGCAGTCTTACTGCCGCCTATAGCGGTGTGCTAAGATTTGCGCATCACCCGCAAGTCCCAACAGCCTAGGCCCGCAAGCCCCTACTGCCCCCCAAGCCCTCAAGCTCGACAAATCGCACCCTCAAGTGCACTGCCCTGGCCCTCAAGCCTCACAGATCTCCAGCACTCAAGCTAGACGGTGTCGGACCCGCAAGTCCACTGCCCTGGCCCTCAAGCCTCACAGCTCTACAGCCCTCAAGATAGACAAATAGGCCCGCAAGCCTTTACAATAGTTTACAGTAATAAAATCGTTTCTTCTGCCGGATGAAGATTGGCGACTTTAGCCTGATGATGATTGGCTTCTTACGATTGAAGAAGATTCTTCTGATTCAGATCTTTGACAGCATAGTTCTTCTTCAATCTCTTCTTAGCCTGATGTTGAACGACGACTTCTCAGTCAATGGAGATGACTGATTCTTTTGAGAACTCTTGAACCTTGTTCTCATTCTTCTCCGCTGGAAAATACTGTTCAATTGAAGAGCGTCGGGATTCTTTTTCTCGTTCTTTTTCTTGCACAGCAAGCCTCTTGCTTTTTCTAGGGCAACATTGTTCCCTTTTATAGGATGGACAAGCCGTATAACGGTCACATACAATTTCCTTTACTGTCAAACGCCCATTAATCAAAGCATGCGCTGATTGGACAATCAGGCGGCGACATTAATTGCTGACAGCACGTCCGCAAGATTTGAATTCTGTCTTGAAGATATTTGCATCATTACAATGACAAGCTATCTCTGACTATGTCGTCGCGATCTTCCTTTTTCCACTGATGGTGATATCTCGACGATATAAGATATCTTGGCGATTCTACATATACGACGATATGCTTTCTCTAACAATGTCGTCAGGAGCTTCCTTCTTGCATCATGTCGTCGTAATCATATTGTTCTCTCAACGACATGCATTCTTTACGACGATGTTTGTTCTTTCTTGACGACAAGCCCACTTTGGTGAAGTCGACGATACTGTGTCTTCTCTGCGTTTGACGATCTTGTCAAGTCTCAGCGGTCGACGATCTTCCTTCTGAGTTCGACGATCTTGCTCATTATCATGACGACAAGTATACGCTATCGACGATATCTCCTATCCTTCTCGACGATATAGTACTTAGTGAAGTCATTAAAGTACATGACATATTGTCGATCTCTGTAAGCATAAACTAGATGGAATGTTAGATACAACTTGCATTTATCATTGAGTTGAGCACTTCTTCAAATCAGGAACATTGCAGGGCACTGTTCCCAACAAAGTCCTCCTTTTTATGACATGTTCGCATCGAAAATCCTCCACCGATTGGTGGAGAAAAGGGAGTTTTCTAGCGGGTTGATCATTTCGATCCCCTTTGGTTACTTGCATATAACATCCAGAATCGTAGTACGGATATAGGCATTGTGTGTGAAACCCATACAAATAGGTTGGTCTAGATTGGTGTGAAGCCTCCTTTCGTTGCTCGGGCTGAGGTGAAGCCGTACCCGCATCGAACGATTGATGCCGATGAGTTGAGCATGGGCAAAGCTGATCCAAATCCGCCCCCATACCAGATCGGTGAAGAGGTAGCCCCTCGGTGCACCGTAAGATGTTGGGAAGGGTCCGTAAGACAAGATAGTCTTGACGGCCAAAGCTCATGCGAACTCTTTGTTTAAGGAGTTGTTAGGTGTGGCTCGGGGAGTACACCGTGAGAGTGCCTTGAGAGCACGACACATGTGGTCGTGCGTGCCAACGTTGGTGTTGATTGCTTATACATGTGGTGCTTGAACGCACCTTGACAATCTATGCTTATACTGTCTTCCTGCAGGGAAGGAGTACCACCACCCCGTCTATAGGGGCGGGGTCATTATAATTATGGTCAGCTTTAGCTGACCGGTTACTTGTTTGCCACATTTTGGTGGATTGTTGATGCAGGTGCAGGTGAGCCAAGCGGGAAATAGCAGGCGGTGGCCCGTTTGCTGAGTTGGCCCTCGAAGGCCAGCCTCTCTTATGCTTTTCATGTATTGTCGGCCTGCGTGTCGATGTATGTTTGAGTTTAATACATTTTTCAATGTAAGGCCTTAAGGCCGTAACTCTTTTGTTTCGTTCCTGGGATAGTGGACAGTTCTAAATGATGTTTTAATCAAATGCTTCCGCTTACGCTTTAATTACTCTCGTGTAGTTGTAGTTCTTTTCTGATTATCACCTTACGATGCTTAGCTAGTCTGTATAGTATGGCGTGGGGTCCCGGCCGGACCTACTATTATATTATTTGTACTAGCAAGGTGTTACACTCAATGCCATTCAAATCATGTTAGATACTCATCTAACTTCTATAAAGGATTATGTAGACAGGTCAGCTTCTTCAGTAAAAGAATATATGGATCAGTCTATACTCACTATGAAATCTGTAGTGATGGCCGAGGTCAAGGAAATCAAGGAAGACACTACAATCCTTAATAGACAAATGACTAAGTGGTTTGATCTGTCAGAGAAGACAGTGGTTTCTCAGAATACAATTCTAAGATCAATGGACAAAAACCTTCAACTGTCTGAGCAGGATATGATATATGTTAAGAACTATGTCAGCAAGACAGATGAGGTAATAGAAAAGGCCTCAACCAATATACAAGAATATGTGTATTCCACTGCTATGCAGCTGAATAGTGAGGCTGACAGAAACAAGGATGAGCTGAAGGTAGATATTGAAAATGTTTTCCAAACAATTTCTGGCTCAATAACTGCTGCTCACCAGGAAATAAATCAGAAAATATTTGAAGAAGCCAGAAAGGGGCAGGATAACAATGCTTTCACAAACTCTGAGCTAGCCCTCAAGGTTCTGCATGGAACAAGGCTTGCCTTAAACCTTACCCTCCTGGACTGGCAAAGAGCAGATGATTGGGATTTCACTAAACAAGAAGAAATAGCCCAGAATGCAAGACTAGCAAAGAAAAGAGAGAGAGAACACATAATGCTTGCTGAAGAGTGTATGGCTAAGCAGAGGGATGAGCAGACCAAAGATCCAGACTTTGAATACTGGAGTGAAGACTCCAAGAGCATCATTCTAAATGCATGGCTAAGCCATGAGCAAATTTGCAAAGATATTGATAAGATCTATCCCTCTGAAGAGTGGATAAAACACTTGGAAAGGAACACACAAAGAGAAAGGATATTCAATGAAAATCTGGTAAGAAAAGAGAATCCAGGAAGGATGCCATGAAAATACATTCCAAAACCATTTCTGTACTTTAGAAGGCAAGAAAACAGGAAAAAGATTGCTGAAATAGAAGCAGCAAATGCAAATAAAGAGGCCTCAACCAAAGGAAAAGAAGTTGTTGCTAAAATTGCTGAATGCTCAACTTCTTCTAAAATGAGAAAAAATTAAATGAATGTATCTAAGTTTTATGAATATCTGAATGTAATTTGAACAATGTTTCAACACTTTATTTGAAATTATAATGAATGAGTTGTTGAATCTATTACTTTATGTTGTATGCTAATCTCAATCATAACTTAATTTTATTCTGTGTTATTGTTTAAGTTAATCTGTTGTGCCTTGACATGATTACCTAATCACATTATGGGGTTGATAAACTCTGTTGGTACTATGCCTGTTATGAATATTATCTGTCATGATATTATCAGTAATGCCATAATAATGTTAACATAATTATGTTATGATGAATGTCATGTAGTGAAGTTACATGATAAATAATTATTTGTTATGTACCTTAGCATTGGGGGTGTTCTGTCTTCTTCAAATAGGGGGAGATTGTTGGGAATATTCCCACAATGTTCCCTTGATTTGAAAAAGTATTACACTCAATGCTTAGTACAAGTCGTATTTGATATACCATATTCTACATCATGACTATGCAGGGTAAGGTTATTCCAAGGTGTGGAATAAGTTCAGTGGTTTACTGCCAAAACTGCTGAGACGAGTTCCCTGTCTCAGCTGAACCACTGAGATGAGTTCCCTGTCTCAGCTGAACCGCTGAGATAAGGCTAGGAGCCGCTGAAAATGCCATATGCATTCTTTCTTACTTGAAGAGCAAGGAAATATGATAGTTCCCCCATGCTACTCATTTCAAATCTTGACTGCATTAGGTAAGCAAACCTTTTGCAGAGAGATTGATCTGTTAAATCAAATATAATATCATCTATATATATTTGTACTAGCAAAAGCTGATTCTTATGTGCTCTTGTGAAGAATGTTTTATCCACTTTCCCTCTTTCAAAGGAGTGTTCCAGAAGGAAAGTGGATAAGGTCTCATACCAAGCTCTTTGAGCTTGCTTGAGGTCATACAGTGCTTTATCTAACCTATACACAATAGAGGGAAAAGTTGGATTTACAAAACCTGGGGGCTGCTCCACATACACTTCTTCTTGAAGAGTTCCATTTAGGAATGCACTCTTCACATCCATCTGATAGACTTTGATCTTCATGTGAGCTGCATATGCCAGGAACATTCTGATGGCCTATAGCCTTACTACTGGAGCAAATGTCTGGTTGAAGTCAATTCCCTCCTCTTGTCTATACCCTTGGGCCACAAGTCTGGCCTTATTCCTGATTATGACTCCTGTTGAATCCATTTTGTTTTTGAATACCCATTTGGTGTCAATGACTAGGTAATTCTTTGGTCTTCCAACTAATGTCCAGACCTTGAACCTCTCGAGCTGTGTGAACTCTTCTTGCATAACAGATATCCAGTTAGGATCACTATCTGCTTCTTCAAACTTCTTGGGTTCATACTGAGAAAGGAAGCATTGTAACATTGTTTCACTTGTGAGCTGTTTCCTTGTCTTGACTCCAACTGTCAAATCTCCTATAACTTGTGTTGAAGGATGATCCTTTATGGTCATCCTTGATTTTGTTGAGTTATCTAGGATATTCTCTTCTTCCTGAAGAGCCACTTGATCAGTGATAGTGGGAGCACCATCATCATTCACCGGAATGATCTCAGTGGCTGCCAGCTCAGGTGTAGTAATTTCCTCTTCATCTGCTGCAGAATCTTCATCTGAATCAGTGTCAATTTTCTATTTTCCTTTGTCTTGACACACTGATGGATGGTCCATGATGCTTAGCCTTTCAACTTGATCTGCTAGCTGATCTTCTTCCTGCAGAACAATTCTGGTGGAAGTTTCCTTCCTCTTATAAAACATGTTAGCTTCATCAAAAACTACATGCACAGACTCCTCAATTTTGAGAGAGCTTTTATTATAGCACCTATAGGCCTTGCTTGATGAGGAATATCCCAAGAATATCCCATCATCAGCCTTCTTGTCAAATTTGGCAACATGACTTTTCCCATTGTCAAGGATAAAGCAAGTACAACTAAAAATCCTAAAGTATGTGACTATAGATGCCTTTCCCTTCAATAGCTCTAGGGAGTCTTCAACTTAGTCTTGTGGATGAGACTTCTATTCAGAACATAATTAGCGGTATTCACTGCCTCAGCCCAAAAGGACTTTGGCAAGTTGAATTCAACCAATAATGTCCTTCTTGATTCAATTAGGGTTCTATTTTTCCTTTCTGCCACCCCATTTTGTTGGGGGGTTCTAGGAGCTGAAAAGTTTGTCTTATCCCTTCATCCTCATAGAATCTACAAATTAACTGATTCTCAAACTCAGTCCCATGATCACTTCTGATCACAGCAACCTGAGTGTTGAATTCAAATTGAATCTGTCTAATGAATCTTGAGAGGATCTTGAAGGTGTCTGACTTAGCTTTTAGACAGAACACCCAACTGAACCTAGAAAAGTCATCAACAGTGACTAAAGTTTAGGACTTACCTGGTAAGCTCTGAGTGGAGATAGGACCAAATAAGTCCATGTGCAATAGGAATAGGATTCTGGGGGAATCATTCTTACCAATTAGTTTGAATGATGCTTTGATCTACTTTCCTAATTGGTAGGCTCAACATGGATGGTCTTTATTGAACTTACCTGTTGGTAAGCCCCTTACTAGGTTAAGCTTGGAGAGTTTGTCAATGGTCTTAAAGTTAAGGTAACTAAGTCTCCTATGCCACAACTCACTGTTTTCTAACTAGGAGTTAAACAAACAGATCTCTGAATTTGTATACTCAAAGTCTACAACATAACCTTAACTTTTCTAAGACCAGTCGATACTATTTGGTGAGTTCTAGAACTAACTATATGACACAAAGCCTTAATGAATACAACTTTATATTCACCATCACACAACTGGCTAATATTAATTAGATTATGTTGAAATCCTTCAACATAAGCTACCTTAGAAAAGGAGACTTCCCCAATCCTGAGCAAACCATATCCTTTGGTTTGACCAGAGTGGGAATTCCCAAAAATTACCTTAGGCCCTTCCTTGGCCTTGAAGTTTTCCAACAGTTCTTTTGCTCCAGTCATATGCATAGAGCATACACTGTCCAGATACCACTGCTGGTTTGTGGTTGAACAGTCTCTCTTCTCATTCTCAGAAGTGGAGTCTTCTAGAGCCATTAAGCAGGCTTCTTCAGGTCCACACTCTTCATCATCATCAGATGAGGAGGAGCTTGATTCAGAGTCTGAATCACTCCAGGTTTCATCAATGAAACCTTTCCCTCCTTTCTTATCCTTCCTCCTCAAGGACTTCTTCTTAAGTTCCTTCTTGTGCTTGTTGCTCTTGTTCTTTTCTTCCTCAGGACATTCAGTGGCAAAGTGTCCTATTTTTTTGCAAGAGAAGCAGATAATCTCATGTGTAGGGGTTTTGTCATACCTTGGCTTGCTTGAACTCCTCTCTTTCCTTCTGGAGTCCTCTGTCCTGACCCATCTCTTGAATCTTTTAGCCAAGAGATTGAGCATCTCTTCTTCAGTGCTGGAGGACTCAGCTTCAGTAGTCTTTAATGCAAGAGTCCTTTCTTTAGGAGTTGATACTCTCTCCCGGGCTTCTGACTCAGCCCTGCTTTTCAGTAAAAGCTCATAGGACTTGAGCTTACCTAACAGAGCATCAGTTGATATCTCTCTGAGGCATCTAGAATCTCTAATGGCCCAGATTATAGAGTCCCATGTGCTTGGGAATCACATGAGGAGCTTGTCATTAATTTCTGTCAGAGAAATTTCTTTGTCAAGCCCTCTCAGCTCATTTATGATGAAGCTGTATCTGTCATACATTTATGTTATGCTTTCATCAGCCTTTTTCTTGAAGTTCTCATATTGGCATATGAGAAGTGACTTCTTGTCTTTTCTTTCATCAAAGCTGCCTTCAACTAATCTGGAGAGAGATTCCCAGATTTCTTTGGCAGAGTTGCAATCAGCAACTTTTTGAAATATGTCATCTGACATAGTTGAGACCAGAAGATTCATGGCCTTGGCATCATATGCCTTGACCTTCTTCTCAACATCAGTCCATTCTTCTCTGGGGACTATTGTTTGTTAAAAACTTTGAAAGACCATTTAGGAGTAAGCAGGAGTTGTATCAACAAGAGTTATAGCCAAACAACCACAATGCCAAAACAGTAACACAAGAAATCTTTATTGAAAACAGAACTGCTTTACACTTCGAGGTATACATGGCGAGACATGATTCATAAGAATCACGGAGATGAGAAGAACAAACACACCAAATCTGAAACTGGCGGTCTGACAAAGCAGAGACCGCACAGACCGCAAAAAGGATCATGTCGCCCGACTTGCTCTGCTGTACTCCCAGACCGCTTGCACAGTCAGACCGTAGAAACACCTTGAGACCGCGCGAACAGAAGCAGACAACCTGCACTGCCAGACCGTAATCCCAGACCGCACGAACTGAAGCTTTATTGAACTGAACAAAGAACTGAAGCTGTCGCCAGACCGCAACTCTGATCGCCTAACCGCTGAAGGTCGCCTGATCGCTGAGCTCACTGCGAACAACACAAGAACACGATAAACCAGTTCGCTGACAGACCGCAGACGAACTGTTTATTCAAGCCACCGGAAATTACCAAGGAGGAGACTGCAACCTGCTGACCGCAAACCTGCGAACACAACAACCGGTTAGCTCTCTTCCGAGATCGCGCGACCACAAACTTGAGACCGCAAGAAACAATCCGGGCTCTTGTTCTTACAATTCTTGTTAGGAATGACGGGCCCTGCACCCCTATTTATAGGCGGAGAGATGGATGTCGTCACCGCACAAACCGGGATACAATAACCGCCCATCAGATCGCGAACGGTCTCACAAGGCAGACCGCGCGAACACAGCACTTGGACAAGATTCAGTCCAAGACCGAAGTCAGCAGCAAGCCGCGCACAAGCCGCGCGGATACAGTGACCACCCTTCCTGAGATCGCCAAGATAAGGACTAATATGTGGTCGACTTGAGCCAAGTCGCCAGAACAACCCAAACAAGCCGCCCGGTCACGGCGGTCAACCAAGACACCGCCCAGAACAAGACCGGAAGAACTCGCAATAGGTCGCCAGAACCAATCGACCAAACCAAGAAGCAGGCTGGTCGATCACACCAGATCGCCTGAACAGCAGGAAGAGATCGCAGAACCAAACCGCCAGAGCACCAGCGCAGACCGCGCGGTCTCTGCGGTTTCCAGCCTTCAGACCGGCCAGACTGCCTTCCACTTCACTTCAACAATTTCAACACTCCCCCTTGAAGTGGGAAGTGGAAACTAGACCAAGCAACCCCCTTAACCGTGTAAACGGTCCCTTCGCCAGCGGCTTTGTGAAGATGTCTGCAACATTGTCCGCACTCCGAACATGCTTGACCATAAGAGATCCTCCCAACACCTTTTCACGAATGAAATGGTGCTCAATCTCTATATGTTTGGTCCTCGCGTGACAAACTGGATTGTTAACAAGCTTGAGAGCACTCTCATTGTCCCCGCGTAGCAAGGTGGGACCTCGAACCTCCTGATGATCGTCCTCCACCAACCTCCTGAGCCAAACGGCTTCCTGAGCTGCCAAAGCCGAAGCCTTGTACTCCGCTTCCGTGGTAGATACAGACACCGAGTCTTGCTTCTTGATGCACCAAGAGATAGCTGTGGGGCCCGTCATAAAGACATAACCAGTCGTTGATCTCCGATCATCCACGTCTCCCCCATAATCAGCATCCATGAACCATGCAACTCCAAGCTTGACCCTCTCCTATATAGGAGACCCAAATCAGAGGTCGAATTCACATACTTCAAGATGCCTTTTGCCGCAAAAAGATGAGGTTTCCGTGGTTCCGCCATGTACCGACTCACCTTGCCAACTGCATAAGCAATATCTAGCCTTGTGATCATCAAGTAGATCAAACTCCCAACCAGAGCTCGGAACACCAACGGTTCAGACAAAACTCTCCCCTCATCCTTCCGAAGCTTATGATGTTGCTCCAGAGGTATAGAGCTGCTCTTCCCTTCCTCCATGCCAAACCGCTGAACAATCCTCTCCGCATAGCCAGCCTGAGAAATGAGCACTCCGCTCTCCCGCCTCTGCACCTTGAGTCCAAGGAAATGGTGGATCTCCCCCAGATCCTTCATCTCGAATCTGATAGCAAGCTCAGCCCTGAGTCTTGCAACAGCTTCCTTCGAGTTCCCGGTGACAATCATGTCATCCACATGCAGCAACACAATCACCCGAAGCACCCCCTCCTTCTTGATGAACAAGCTAGAATCAGAGTTTGAAGCAAAGAATCCGCAGAATAAGAGATACTCTGCAATCTTCCCGTACCACGCTCGAGGTGTTTGCATCAACCTATACAGGGCCTTCTTCAACTTACAGACATAGTCTGGATACTCCTTCGAGATGAAGTCTTGCGGTTGGATCATGAAGATATCCTTGTCAATCTCGCCGTATAAGAAGGCATTCTTCACGTCGAGTTGCCAAATCTCCCAACCACTTGAAGCCGCCAAGGCAATAACAAATCGAACCGAAGTCATCTTTGCCACTGGATTGAACGTCTCATCATAATCTTCTCCGTACTGCTGTGAGAACCTGGGAGCTACAAGGCGAGCCTTGTATCGCTCGATACTGCCGTCAGCTTTCTTCTTGAGCTTGTAGACCCATTTGCATGTCACAGGAGTGGTGCCCTTGGGCTTGGGCACGAGAGACCAGGTCTCCTTTTTCTCGAGAGCTGCCATCTCTTCTTGCATAGCAATGTGCCACTCCTTCACGGCTCTGGCCTTCTCAAAGCTTGACGGCTACCTCTCACCATGTTCCCTCCTGTGTATCGATCTGGTGGTTGAATAGTCCTCTTCGACCTCCTAAGTGGTTGCTCCTGACTAACCACCTCCTCAGCTGCTTCTTTTGTGCAAGCTCCTCTTCCAGATGAACTTGGAGCATCGCTCCCCCTGCTTCCAGAACCTGAAGCCTCCATCTCAGATCTTGACACAGCTGGAGCTCCTGGTGAAACAGGCAACTCCACTTGAAGACTTCCTGCAGCTTTTCCTCCTTCATCAATCCTGCCCTTCGGTAGCTCAACTCCTGAACTCCCCTTGTAGGAAGTCACTTCATCGAACACCACATCCCGAGATACCACTGATCTCCGTGTCTCAGGATCCATGCATCTCCATCCCTTCTTCCGCTCATCATACCCAACAAAGACTAGCTTCCTTGCTTTCGCATCTAGCTTTGTCCGAAGAGCATCAGGAATATGCACATAGCAGGTTGACCCGAACACCCGAAGATGTGCAACACTCGGCTTCTCCTTGAACATCAATTCGTGAGGGGTCTTCATGTTGATAGGACTTAAAGGCAACCTGTTGATGACATAAGCTGCACAAGACATTCCCTCTGCCCAGAAGGACTTTGGGATACTCTTAGCATGAAGCCAGCATTTGCAAGTTTCCGTCAGATGACGGATCTTCCTCTCGGCAACGCCATTTTGTTGTGGAGTATGGGCACAAGTGAGCTCTCTCCTGATGCCATGCTTCCTGCAAAAACTTAAGAACTCACCAGAGGTGAACTCCCCACCATTGTCAGTTCTAAGTTTTTTAACCCGCAGGCCTAGCCGGCCTTCAACCAGCTCCTTGAACTCCACAAATTTTGCAAATGCTTTCGACTTCTCCTTCAAAAAATACACCCAGACATATCTGGTGTAATCGTCAATCAACACCAACATGTATCTGTTGCCTCCAAGGCTTGGGGTGGCAGTCGGTCCCATCAAATCACTGTGGATGCACTCCAACGGCACTTTGCACCTTGTTTGCGATTTGTCAAATGGAAGTCGATGAGACTTACCAAACTGACATCCTTCGCAGACATGACCGTCTCCATAGGAGGACAAGCTAGGCAAGCCATTGACAAGGCCCCTTACCGCCATAGCCTTCAATTTGTCCAAGCCTACATGCCCCAACCTTTCATGCCAGATGGCCGCGCCATCATTGGTCCTCATCTTATCAACATAGGTACTTGTCGATAAAATGAACAAGTCCTTCACCCGCTTGCTGACATGAATAACATCTCCCTTTATCTCCGGTTGAGTTTTGAGAAACTTCACTTCTGTTGGGCCAAACAGAACGTGATAACCGGCGTCGATCGCATTGGTCACAGAGAAGAGATTCTTCTTCATACCAGGCACGTGATAAACAATCCTCAACGTGAGTGGACCCTTATCACTGCTCAGAGAGACAACTCCTTCGTGCTCTACTGTATGAATAGAATTATTAGCCGTAATTATAGCATTATTACTTGAGTAAGGCGCCAAAGAAGAGAACTTTGATCCATCCCCGGTGAGGTGATGCCCACACCCTGAATCAACAATCCAGTCCTCATCATAGTTGATGGAAGCTAAGGCTTTAACGGGCATCGCCGTTATATTAGACATAAAGGCTCCTCCCCATCCAACTTCATCAGACTTTGGCATCTCCTTCTCCACTGCATGTCCCGGCTGAAGATTCACCCGGCAATCTTTCTTGAAGTGCCCGGTCTTGTTGCATCTAAAGCACCTCGGTCCCTCTCCTCTCTTCTTCCCATCAGACTTAGGGGCATAACCTCTATCTTGCTGACCTAATGTGGAGGTTCCATCATGACCCGGCTTCTTCTTCTCCCATTTCTTCTTCTTCTTCCCAGAGAATATCGCATCACTTTCTCCCCAGGAGATAGAAACCCCTGCCATCTGTCTTGCTAAACTTTCTTGCGAAGCAAGAAGGTTCTCCAGCTCCAACAACGACGGTTGATTTGCCCAACCCTGAACTGAAGTCACAAAGGCAAGATACTCCTTCCGCAACCCGCGGATGATATGCCTCTTCATTTTTGCCTCAGAGATAGGCTCATCAGGGTCCAATGCAGAAATCTCTGCCGTGAGGTTCTTCATCTTGAGGAAGAAGGTAGAAATAGAAAGATCACCTTGAGAGGCTTTCGCCAACTCATTTTCAAGATATTGTAGCCTCGCTACATTCTTCTTATTGAACAGTCCGTCTAAGGACGTCCAAATCTCAGTAGCAGATTTACATCCGATGATGTGATCAAACAGCTCCGGTGAGATAGCCCTCTTGAGAGTGAAAACTGCCTTAGCATTCGTCCTCCTCCAAAGTCTCACCTCTGCCATATTATCTCCTGCTAGAAACACCTCCTGTGTGTCTTCTCCGCCAACTACCTCCCATAGATCCTCTCCAAGCAAGTAACTCTCCATACATGACTTCCATTTTTTAAATTTAGTCGATGTGAGGAGTTCAATACCAAGACCTCTTGCGTATTCACCTTCCATGGCAATCTATGTGGTCTCTTCTTCACAAAGATGATGGCAACTCTAGTTGATCACTGCTTATCCACTCCAGGAACCTGCCTCTAATACCATGTTAAAATTTTTGAAAGATCGTTTAGGGGTAAGCAGGAGTTGTATCAATAAGAGTTATAGCCAAACAACCACAATGCCAAAACAACAACACAAGAAATCTTTATTGAAAACAGAACTGCTTTACACTTCGAGGTATACATGGCGAGACATGATTCATAAGAATCACGGAGATGAGAAGAACAAACACACCAAATCTGAAACTGGCGGTCTGCCAAAGCAGAGACCGCACAGACCGCAAAAAGGCTCAGGTCGCACGGCTTGCTCTGCTGTACTCCCAGACCGCTTGCACAGTTAGACCGCAGAAACACCTTGAGACCGCGCGAACAGAAGCAGACAACCTGCACTGCCAGACCGCAATCCCAGACCGCACGAACTAAAGCTTTATTGAACTGAACAAAGAACTGAAGCTGTCGCCAGACCGCAACTCTGATCGCCTAACCGCTGAAGGTCGCCTGATCGCTGAGCTCGCTGCAAACAACACAAGAACACGATAAACTAGTTCGCTGACGACCGCATACGAACTGTTTATTCAAGCCACCAGAAATTACCAAGGAAGGAGACCGCAACCTGCTGACCGCAAACCTGCGAACACAACAACCGGTTAGCTCTCTTCCGAGATCGCGCGACCTCAAACTTGAGACCGCAAGAAACAATTCGGGCTCTTGTTCTTACAATTCTTGTTAGGAATGACGGGCCCTACACCCCTATTTATATGCGGAGAGATGGATGTCGTCACCGCACAAACCGGGATACAATAACCGCCCATCACATCGCGAACGGTCTCACAAGGCAGACCGCGCGAACACAGCACTTGGACAAGATTCAATCTAAGACCGAAGTCAGCAGCAAGCCGCGCACAAGCCGCGCGGATACAGCGACCACCCTTCCTGAGATCGCCAAGACAAGGACTAATATCTGGTCGACTTGAGCCAAGTCGCCAGAACAGCCCAAACAAGACGCCCGGTCACGGCGGTCAACCAAGAACAGGCCGCCCAGAACAAGACCGGAAGAACTCGCAACAGGTCGCCAGAACCAATCGACCAAACCAAGAAGCAGGCTGGCCGATCACACCAGATCGCCCGAACCGCAGGGAGAGATCGCAGAACCAAACCGCCAGAGCACCAGCGTGGACCGCGCGGTCTCTGCGATTTCTAGCTTTCAGACCGGTCGGACTCCCTTCCACTTCACTTCAACAATTTCAACATAGTTTGTGTAATTTTCCACTAGCATATTTCCTTATTGGGACTGGGGGACCTGTAAGGATGACATAAAAAATTTCTTTATCAATAGAGTTCATATAGAGTTTTATTCTGGCCTTCCAGAGTGTAAACTTATTCAGATTACATACTGAAGATCTTGTTGATGCATAATCCTTAGAACTCATTTTCTTTAAGAATAGTTTTATTTAATTTTAAAAAAAAGAGTAGGAAATCTTTTGATCAAGGTGTTAACCTTTTAGTGATTAACCTACCTCTGATACAATTTGAAAGTGCACATTGTGCCTCTAAGAGTTCTCTAAAGGGGGGTGGGGTGAATAGAGATTTAAATATTTTTACCCTAAATGTGCATACAATAAAATTATATTAAGTATTATGCACTTAACAAGACCAACACAGAATAAATATGTGTTGTAAATATAAAACAGAAAGCAGTAAGCTATATGCGGGACAACATAGAAAATGCAAAGCACAGAAACAAGGATTTTATAGAGGTTTCCCCAAAATATGTGTAGTCCTCTCTTCTACCTCCCTGGTAGGATTGCAGAACCTGTGCCTGAGTCTTTTGATAAGGAGACTCTTAGAACCAAAGATCTTTTGATAAGGAGATCTTGAACCACTAAGTCTTTTCAAAGGAGACTCTTAGAACCACAGATCTTTTGATAAGGAGATATTGAACCACTGAATCCCTTGGAAGATGGATTCATAAAACTCTTTATAGTAAATAATAAGAAGAAAATAAGAGGGGGAAGAAAAGAATTATGTTCTCAGAATTCTTCAGAAACTCTGATGTTGCTTCTGTCTTTCTTTCACTGGATCTGAAATGATGAACCCTTGCTTATGATAATGATGATTCGCAAGGGTTGTTTTGCTTGATCCTTTTCTCTCAGCACTTGTTGTAGTTCTGCTGTTGTATGATGATGAAGAAGAAGTAGCAGTATATGTTCCTGTGCAGAGAGAGCACTTCTGTATATCTATCTTTTAGTGTTTGAAGAGGAAGAAGATGAAGACCCTGTTCGACAGACAGAATAATATGATCTCAGGATTGTTATTTTCTTCTCCTCTTTTTGCACACTTATTGTGTATGATTGAGTTTTCAAAAACCTTTCTTCTTTTGGCTTGTCCTGAAAAGGAATTCCTCTTACCCACTTAATTTCTTTTCTCCTTTTATTCTCGTCCAGTCCATTCATTTTGAATACCTTCCAAAAGTAATTTGCTGTGTCCTGGAAATCTTCATTCTATTCTTGGAAACAAACGAGCCATTGGAGAACTGTCTCTAGCCTGGTGGTCCTTCTGAACAGGCCCGAAAAGGACAACTGAAAAGGCTTCCTTTTTCTGACTGTATTCGACGCTGTGTCGACTTCATCAACCTTCATGTCGACGCACCTCTGAATTCTTATCGATGTAGATTCAAACTTCTTCTTAGCTTTGGCTGAACTCAGATGTCGATGTTACATCGATTCCTTATCGACGTGTCCATCGAGTTGAAGCCTTGGACTTGAGCCTTTTCTTTCTGCGTCAAATTTTAGTCGAAGTTGTGTCGACTTCTGAGATGGCTTCGATAAGCTCTGCCTTCTGCGCTGAGTCCCTTTCGACATTGCGTTGACATGACTTATACTTCAACAGTCTAAATAAGTTGCTCCAACTTGTAGTCAGAGTTACGTCGATATCAAGTCAAAGTTGCGCCGACTTCCATTCGACGCAAGTCTTAACTTAACTTGTTTTGTGATTGTCTTGACTTGGCCGTGACACTCTAAATTGAGTGTGACATCCTAAGACATCTAATGAACAAATTACCCTTACAATACAATGTGGGTAATAAACCCTAAGAGGTAAAATCTCTTATAATTAATTTGTTAAGATAAATCAAAAGGTGTTTTCCCAACAATATTCAATAACCGTTATTCACAGATTAAGTGAAGTTACACCTCCTCCCCAAGATCCCTGAACTTGAGGACGAGAGTGAACTTCAATTCTAGCAACAATAGCTGAAGCAAAAGAGAGTTAGCAGTAACATATTTATATCTTTGAATTTTCAAGAAATAAACCTAGGAGCATTAGGATGAACAAACACAACAATATATAACTGGAAAACTATAGCATAAACATCAGTTATCCCATAAAGAGCTCAACTAGAGTGTACACAATTACGAGGGGGTTCATAACCTGCAACCACACCGCAGGTCTTCATAACCCGCCATCACACTGCAGGTGTTCATAACCTGCCATCACACCCTATGTCAACATTGTTTGGACCGCTTCTCTTCCAGCAGGGTAGAGAACCCCGCGGGCCTCACCAATGTGGATGTCAGTGATAGCGGCCAGTCCTGCCACTTCTGGGTGTGGACGTACCACACTACCCAAGCCCCAACATACAACCATGTGTGCTCTTGTACGTAAGAGACATCCGGTAAAAACTAAGTTTGGCCAACTAGCGGAGGGACCCATCAGGGCATATAAGACACAACCAAGCTCCCGAGGTGCACATCTCCCTGTCGCATAGAGTCATCAACCTTCCCACACAGGTACGTACAGTCTACGGGCATGACTGACCCACCACTTTTTATCGCATGCACTTTATAATACAAACATTTTATAAGTCAGATGATTGTCCCTCTTAGGTCCGCGGTGGCTTACCTTACTCGACATGAAACTATTCGGGAAGGCGACCACACAATATCCGCATGCAACTCAACTTTAGACCAGGAGCGCGATGAGTGCATGCGTACATTATTTGGTGCTAACTAGGAAGGATTAACTCAACTCGTGACTATCCTCAACTAACGCACCACTAGAAAGCCTAATGCTCATTAGAGCAGGACCCAAGCTTAAAGATGCAAAAAGAGTAAATTGCAATAATTAAGTGCGGTAAAACAATGTTGCTAAATAAACTGCAAAATTGAAATACTGAAATAAGTTACTAGAACAAACTACAGTAAGTAAATGTTGAACTGAAATGTTGGAATGAAGTGCTGAAAGGAACTGAACCAATACTGTACTGGAATAAAAGAAATACTGAAGGAAATTGTGAAATCTGAAATAAAAAAAAATAAGAAAGTTAGTAGTCCTTCAGTTCCATCTCCATCACATGAGGCAAGTTTAGTTCTCCTCTCCGTTCCAAGGAGGCTTCTCTATTCCAAGGAGGCTTCTCCGTTCCAAGGAGGCTTCTCCGTTCCAAGGATGCAAGTTCACAATTCTGCAGTGAATTCTTAATATGTTACCGTGTTAGGGTCTGCCGGTTTATTTGAATCTGATAGTCACTTTAGTTGCACCTGTTAAGGTAATTTATCGGATTTGCATTAATCTGTAAGAGCTTCATTATAATTTCAAGTCTTCTGGTTATAATCACTCGATTTAATTAACCAGACTTCAATTCTTTGCAAGAGATCTAACACGAGATCTTTTAACCTCAATTGCTTGCACCAGGGTGAATCAAGTTCTTGTATTACGACTGATATTAATTTTTTCGATTTAAACCTCTTTTACTCAACAAATAACAAAGAGAGTCGAAAATTTAAGAAACTTGAACTAGACGTT
Source organism: Dactylorhiza incarnata (assembly GCA_033032865.1). Taxonomy (NCBI): domain Eukaryota; kingdom Viridiplantae; phylum Streptophyta; class Magnoliopsida; order Asparagales; family Orchidaceae; genus Dactylorhiza; species Dactylorhiza incarnata. Next base: position 30,494,772 of record JAWHQI010000003.1, on the reverse strand, counting down.
GTATTTCCCCTAACAGAATCCCTATAATTTTCTCAAATCATTTTAAACATGTTTTGACCATCGATAAATTATTCGCCTCGAATAAACCCTAATATTAAAATACCAAAAATACTTTTACTAATCAAAAAATTGCCAAATTTTGAATGAGGGTTTATACTAAAACAAGGAGGCTTCCATAATTTTATCAGACTCAGTTCACTTGGTAGGAGCTTTCTGGAATATTTAAAATAATGAAGAGACCAAAAATTAATTTATCAAAATAAGATAAACTTTCAATAAATCACCAACCTTTTTCAGTCAGTAATCAACAGATCCACTGCCACTTAGAAATTATTCTGAGATTTTTATACCAAAGTTAAAAGCCTCTGATATTATTAAATCAGTAATTTCTACCTCATTTAAATCCTTACAAATATCAGGAATGCATAATAAAATTTGATTATTTTTCAGGGGCAATGTCATCCTCTAATAATCACCATGTAAAAATTACAGCAGTTTTAATCGAGCAGATATTCCTCTGGAATTATTATAATGAATGGAACTATATTAATTAAATAACCAAAATGCCACATAATTGTTAAAAAATCTCAAATAATTACAGAGGATAAACTGTATTAAGAGTATCTGTCAATTCAAAAACCTCAAATATAACTGTATTTTAATTACTAAAAATACTAAATTATGACATAAAAATCTCAATATATTTCTAAAGAAGCTCCTCACTAATATGCACAACTTTCATGTTCAACATTTTTGCATTTGGGCTTCCTATAAGGCCCAAAAAATAAACTTCTATAATAAATAATAATTATAAAAATAAAATTCCAAAACATTCTTTCTTGTATGCACCGCGAGCCTTACGGGCCTTCCCCACTGGCGACTGGCCACCGTACGGCCGTGGCTCTGCCCCTGGCTGACTCACTAGGGGCGGGCGCTCCATCCGACGGTGGTCCGGTGGCCTGCCGCCACCGGCCACCGCCAAAGCTATTTTTATTTTGTTTTGAGCGGGGAAGCCAACCGCCGGAGTACACATGCGATGTGTCCAAAAGGTAGGGAGGAATGAGAGGATGATGATCCACCATGGTTTGGGTCCTCTGGGAGCCCTCCGGTGAAGTTGCCATGGGCGGTTGGTGGAGTTGGCGGAGCTTGGATTTATTGGAGCTTGTGTTCCACTTCTCTTAGTTTGAGAAATAACAAATCACACTATGTATTAGATCTTGCTTGTGTTTATAGTGTGTAGGTACTACAGTTAAATACCCTATGAACAGGATGACGATTCTCTAAAAGAGAGCTAACACCCCACGTTAGTAGTTAACGCCTCGCGTTAACTTTCGTCAAGAAGAAGCCATCGAGATGAAATGTCGTCGAGAAGGAATCCGTCGAGAAGTCAGAGACAACGCCAACGTTGAATCTTAATGCCCGCATTGAGTCACGATCTGCCACGATCCCGACGGTTTGCACGCTCTCAGCAACTGTCGTACATGATTCTTAACGCTGGCGTTAACTCTTAACGCCAGGCGTTAGCTCCCGTGTTTATTTAAAGACCTGATTTCGTTTGCTCAAGATGATGCAATCCAAGCCTTCATTCTATACTTCAGAGAGATCATTTCATCCCAAATTCAAAGAGCACTCCCAACACCAATATTGATGAACAAGAGTGAGAAGGAGATTTCCAACGACAAATTTGAAGAAGGACGCTCGCTTCAACTCCGATGTGGTCATGGCGTATTATCAACATCTCCTTCAGCGCTCTTCAATTTAGGGAGTCTTTTATTCTGATTTTTTACTTTATCTTTTCATTTTTCCTTGTAACGGTAGTGAATTCACCGCCTTGCTTGTGGCAACTAGGCCGAGTTCGGTTTAGGGGGAAATTCGCCACCTTATTTGTGGCGACTAGGTCTAGGGTAGATCTATGGGTGGCTAGAGGCCTTATCTAGGGATAGATAGGCTATAGCCAACCGGTCCTTGGGAGAAGGACCGGTGGAGGAACAAAAAGTGATTTTTAAGTTGTCGCCTCTAATTTTAAGTGTTATTGAAATTTTATCCTTGTAATCATTTCTGTGAAATATAAAATTCTTGTTCATTATATCTAATTTTTCTGGAATTGTATTTCATAAAGAAAATCATCTTGAATATTTCTGTAAAAATATTTTCTGGAGAGATAACGCCCGGCATTGACTCTTAACGCCAGGAGTTAGCGATAGAGCCAAAAAGTTTTTATGTTATTTAAAATCCTTCAGTTTATCTCAAAAATAGTAAACCCCTTATTCACTCCCCCCCCCTCTAAGGGCGCCATCAGATCCAACACTTGGTATCAGAGGGAGGTTATTCCAAAATTGTTTCACAACCGGGAATAATGGCGCATCATGATCATGCTTTCATTAAGGGTCAAGGAATTAGTAGACCTCCACTATTTACCGGGACTGATTATAACTATTGGAAAACAAGAATGCGTTGTTTCTTAATTGCTTTAGATAATGATGTGTGGGGTATGATAGAACAAAATTACTCTCCACCAACAATTGTTGTTGGAGAAATTACTATGGAAAAACCAAGAAATAGACGGGATGATAATCTCAAGTTAAGATGCAAAAATAACGCTAAAGCTATGAATGCTTTATTTTGTGCTTTGGATAGAACGGAATTTAATAGAACTTGTGCTTGCGAAACTACTTATGATATATGGAATTTATTAGAACTCACTCATGAAGGTACTTCGCAGGTCAAGGATTTAAAGCTTTTCCAACTTGAATCCGAATATGAGAAATTCCAGATGGAGGCGGATGAAGACATTGATTCAATGTACACAAGATTTACCAAGATCGTGAATGACTCAAAAGTACTTGGAAAAGTGTTCTCCAACGATGACTTGGTGAGAAAAATTCTACGGTCTCTCCCTCCAAAGTTCAATCCAAAGGTGATGGCTATCTCGGAGTTGCACGATTTAAAGAAACTCCAAATTATGAGCCTCATTAGGAACCTCAAGACCCATGAGGTTGAACTCAAGATTCAACAACAAGAGTACAACTTGGAGCCAAAGAAGAAGGCCTTAGCATTGAAGTCAAAGAAGGAGGTTGACGGAGAAGATGATGAAGAGGACGAGGAGAGCCTCTTTGTGAAGAAGTTCAAAAGGTTCATGAAGAATCCGGAAAGGAGAAACACCTTTCAGAAATAGTTCATCAAGAAGAGATCTTCATCGAAGAAAGGAAGAGGTAGCGATGAGGACGATGATGAGCGACCACCACCGGAGTTCTATCATTGTAGAAAGACAGGACACATCTGGAGACAGTGCCCAAAATATCTGAAAGAGCGTAAAGAAAAGTGGGACATGGGAAAAGAGAAGAAGAAGGTCCTAAAAGCGGCTACATGGGATGACTCCTCCTCCGAGGATTCAAGCGGCTCATCCACTAGTGATGAAGAAGAGGTAAATGTGTGCCTTATTGGAAAAAGTAACAAGACATCCGAGGATGAAAGCAGTGTCCAAAGCGACACTGAGGTAACACTCCCTACTACTTATGATGATTTATATATTGAATATTTACAAACATGCAAATTTTTTGATAAAAGTTTAAAAAATATTGATCTTCTAAATTCTGAAAATAAACTTTTATTAAAAGAAAACAAAAAACTATCTACACAATTAGGGAAAGAGAAGGTATCTTGCCAAGAGTGCAATCACTCCTTGGCAAGAGTGAAAGAACTTGAAGAAGGTCTTTTTGAATCCCAATCCAATATTGAAATTCTTACAATGGAGAAGGGGGATTTAGAAAGAACTTTAAAAACCGCTCTTTCTCAAATAGAGGAAGGAAAGAAGAGTTTTGCGAATCAGTGCATTATGTTGGTAATGGAAAACACCGCTCTCAAAGCTCGTATTCATGATTTAAATATAACTATTAAGAAGTTTGGAGTTTGGCAAAGATCTCTGGACATGATCTTGGCCAACCAATGCCATGGAAGTGCCAAATATGGCCTTGGATATGGCTCTGGAAGCTATCGCCAGACAATAACTCCTAACACTGGCGTTAGCTATAATTCCAGAAACATTAATTCTGTTAATAATAAATTCAAAAATTCAAATATTACCTCATTTTCCAGCAAGAGTTTATCCAAAACATCAAAAAGGGTCTCATCCCCTTTTATATCGTGTGTCAAATGCCATATATTTGGACACACCTCAAACTCTTGTAATAAAAAGGGCAGTAGTGCTATAAAGCAAATCTGGGTGCCTAAGGTTTCCACCTATTCTATGGGAGGAACCTCTTGGGTATCCTGATCTTTACTCTCAACTCCATTTTAGGTATGTTGGTAGGCTGAGGACAAAAAGGACGTGTGGTATTTTGACTCGGGATGCTCCAAACACATGACCGGAAACAAAGCAAAGTTCCTTAGCCTTGTGGTGTAGAAAGGAGGGATGGTGACATTTGGTGACAACGGAAAAGGAAGGATCATGGGCATCAGCATAGTGTGTAACGATTCTTTTTCAATCTCAAATGTTTTATTTGTAGATGGCTTAAAACACAATTTAATTTCGATTAGTCAATTATGTAATATAGGCTTAAATGTATTATTTGAATCATCTACAAATCTTTGCAAAACTATAAATTCTAAAACAAATGATGTCGTACTCACCGCAACTAGGAGGCATAATGTTTATATGATTGCCTTTAATGATCTTTCAAATTCTTCTTTAAAATGCTTTATTTCTAAAAATGAAGAATTAGAACTTTGGTATAGGCGCCTTGGTTATTCTAGCACCAAGCTTAATTTAAAATTATCAACAGATAAATTAATTAAAGGTTTACCTATGCTTAATGGTAATTTATCTTCTCTTTGTACACCTTGCCAAAAAAAAGTTTTCAAAAAATTCTTTTAAAAGCAAAAATGTAATTTCTACTACTAGACCACTTCAATTAATTCATATGGATTTATTTGGACAGGTAAGCACTTCAAGTCTAGGAGGTAGAAAATATGCTTTTGTAATAATTGATGATTATTCTAGATTTTGTTGGACTTTATTTCTATCTTCCAAATCCAATGCATTTCTTGAATTTACTAAACTATGCGTTCGTATTCAAAATGAACTTGATTTAAAAATTAAATGCATACGTTCGGATCATGGAGGTGAATTTGAAAATGATAAATTTTCTTCTTTTCGTGATGATTTAGGAATTAAACATGAATTTTCCGCTCCTCGCACTCCACAACAAAATGGTGTAGTGGAGAGGAAAATTAGAACCCTCAAGAGCTACCACGCACTATGCTTTGTGAATATGGGTTGCCTAAATCTTTTTGAGCCGAAGCGGTTAATACATCTTGTTATATCATTAATCATGTCATGCTTCGTCCCATTTTAAAATTGACACCTTATGAGCTTTACTTTAAAAGAAAACCTAATGTATCTTATTTTCATGTCTTTGGTTGTAAGTGTTTTATTTTAAACACTAGAGATGCACTAGGAAAATTTGATGAAAAATGTGATGAGGGAATTTTCTTTGGGTACTCTTCAACTAGTAAGGCTTATAGAATTTATAATAAATGAACTAAAATAGTTGAAGAGTCTATACATGTAAGGTTTGATGAGTTTGTTCCTTGTGTAGATACTAATCATACAGGAAATGAAGACGAACCATTTTACCCTTTGGAGCATGATGATGATGAATCGCTTGGAGAAAAGATGAAGAATAAGAGGAGAAAGAAGATGAAATAGTAGAATATGTTCCTCCAAGTCACCCAAAGGAGCTTGTGATAGGAGAACCATCAAAAGGGGTAAGTACTCTATTGGAACCTTAGTTTTGATTTGAGTTAGGATCCACCTTTAGTATCTAAGTTTATATCATAACTCATATTATAACTTAGAACAAATCCTATTAAGAAAGAAGGCTGAAAAGAGACATAATTAATAAGCTGAATAATAAGAGAAAGATAAAAAATACATAAGTTCTCTGCGTTCGACGAACGGCCATCTGTGTTTGACGAACGGCATTCTGCGCTCGACGAATGGTATTCATTATGCGCTTGACGAAATCCAGCTATCTCAGCAGTCGACGATCACAACGGTTCAGCGCTCGACGATCCCGTCTCAGCGGTTCAGCGGTCGACGAACAGATTGTCTCAGTGGTCGACGAACAGACCCTGACTCAGCGGTCGACGAAATCCTGCATTCGACGAACTCAAGTCTGTGTTCGACGAACAGCTCAATATTCAGCGGTCGACAATCCAGCCAGTCTCTGCGTTCTACGAACAGTTCCGTTCGACGATCCCAAATTTGCGTTCAATGAATATCAGCAGATGTTCAGAAACAGTAAATCAAATGTTCAGGTCGATGAAGCAAATGATGAGGTCGACGAACTTGAACCTCAGCTCGACAAAATTCTGCAGCATTATTTTACAGCATTCTCAGCTCGACTAATATGCTGTCAGACTTTATTATAGCAATAATTTATTAATTCTATTTATATATTGCTATATATATTACTGTCTTTCTTTGTTTGAAATAGCCGATGCAGCATTAATTGATAGAGCCGTTGCAGCAAAGCCAAATACGGAGCAAAGCTAAATAAAGCAATTTGTCTGCTTGAGATTTCTGGTAAAAAGAAAGAGACATTACTTCTTTCCTTGTGGGGCAAGAAATCAAATCAGTCCAGGAAAAGAGGACAACACCGTTTACACGACAGCAGTAGACATCCTTTTATACAGCAGATTTTATATAAGATATATACAGCTGTCTCTCTCGATAGAACATAGATATACATATATATTAATATTGCTGTACAGATATATACAGACAGAATATATTACTTATTACTGTACAGAAAAGAAAAGAGGAAGAGAGTAGCTAGCGGTGAAACAAAAAGCTACAGGAAGAGAAAATCAGAGGAGAAAAAAGAAGCAGATCATATATATTTATATCTTCTTTGTGCCTAACTTTTTTCTTGCAGATCATACATATCCTGAGACACCAAACACTATCAATTGCTCAGGATCATAACTGAAAGAAGAAGAAAAGAGGATTTGCAATCAAGAGAAGAAGCCTCCACAAGCTGTCATCTATTCTAAATCAGACAGGGGGAGCTTTCTTCAACATCATCATCAAGATCCAACTCAACTACCAATCAGGATCTTCAAGTGTCTTCTCAGCAAAGAGAAGAACAACATAACCTTTTTGTTTTCTTTATTTCTCCCATCTTGTATAGGGTTAAAACTCCCTTCAAAAGTTTACTCCCGGTGACAGGGCACCTTAGCAAAAACCTGCATCTTGGTTAGAGCACCTGATCAAAAGCTCCCTTGGTTTTTAAGCATCTGATCAAAAGCTTATTGGTGATTTGGGCACCTGATCAAACCTCCATTGGTGTGAGGGCACCTGATCAAAAACCTCCTAGTGGATTCCAACCAGTGGGTAGAAGAGTAGATGTACCCATGTTTTGGGGAACTGCTATATTTCCTTGTGTCATCTGGATGCTTGTTGTTTGCTTTGTTTCATTTGTGTTTTGCTGTGATTTCTTATGCTTACTTACTGTTTGATTTTATTACTCATCCAACACACCTATATATATCATTAAGTTTGAAGCAAACTTAAACAAGAGTTTTAATAATTCTTAAGAACTAAGACTCCTTTCATACTCGTTCTTCTTTACATGAGTCTTTTTCAAACCTTTGTTTTGTATCCGAAATAGAACCAAAAAATGTTTCAACCGCTTTAAATGTTGAATTTTGGTTTTTAGCTATGAATGATGAACTAAATCAATTTGAACGGAATAAGGTTTGGAATTTAGTAGAGAGGTCATCTAATCATCTAGTTTTAGGAGTAAAATAGATTTTCAAAAACAAACTAGATGGGACTCTAAAATTACAAGAAATAAAGCTAGACTAGTTGCACAAGGGTATTCACAAATCGAAGGGGTAGATTTTGATGAAACTTTTGCACCCATTGCTCGTCTAGAATCAATTAGAATATTTCTTGCATTTATGAGTTTTAAAAGATTTAAACTATTTCAAATGGATGTTAAAAGTGCATTTAAATGAGATTATAAAAGAAGAAGTTTATGTAGAACAACCCCCCGATTTTATGAGTGAAAAATTTCCAAACCATCTGTATAAGTTAGAAAAAGCACTTTATGGATTGAAGCAAGCGCCACGTGCTTGGTATGATAGATTGACATCATTTTTGATAAAGCACGATTATAAAATGGGAAGTGCGGATAATACACTCTTTATTAAGCATGTAGATAATGATATGATTATATTACAAATTTATGTTGATGATATCATTTTTGGAGCCACTAATGAAGAGTTATGTAATAAAGTAATTTTAGTGATGAAAATGAATTTGAAATGAGCTTGGTAGGAGAACTAAATATGTTCACGATATTCTTAAAAGATTTGGATTTGAAAACCTAAAACAAGCTAATACACCAATGAGTGCATCATTAAAATTAGGAAAAGATGAAGCCGGTATTTCTATTGATCAAACATTATATAGAGGAATGATAGGCTCATTGCTTTATTTAAGCGCATCTAGACCCAATATTATGTTTTCCGTTTGTTTATGTACTGGATTTCAATCTAACCCAAAAGAGTCACATTTCAAAGCGGTTAAACATATTTTTAGATATCTAATTTGAACATCTAGATTAGGCTTATGGTATCCTCATAATGATTGTTTTATTTTACATGATTTTTCTGATTCGGACTATGCGGGATGTTCATTAGATCGTAAGAGCAATAGTGGCATGTGCCATTTTATAGGCCCTTCACTCATATCATGGTCAAGTAGGAAACAGAATTCTGTTGCCCTCTCCACCACAGAGGCCGAATATATTGCACTAGGTAGTTATTGTGCACAAGCCTTGTAGATGACCCAAACGTTAGAAGACTATGGTGTTCAACTAAATAACATAGAATTAAAGTGTGACAACAAGAGTGCTATAGATCTCACAAACAATCCCGTACATCATTCTAGGTCTAAACATATAGATGTCCGACATCATTTGATTAGAGATCATATTAAGAAGGAACATATTAAAATTAGCTTTATAGGGACTGAATTACAACTTGCCGACATTTTTACCAAACCTCTACCCGATGAACATTTTCACATGCTTAGGTTAGAATTAGGTGTCTTAGAAATGTCACTATAATCCTTATAAAAATCTATCAAAATTATCTTATGTACTTTGTTATATTTGTTTGCTTTTAAAAAAAAAATTCAAAGATTAATAAAAAAAATGTAAAAACTATAGACAAACCACCAAAACACGCTAAAAGAGCCTTCATATCAACTTCATAATGTCTGAAATTTCAACTGTAATAAGACCTATTTATATTACAAATGAATTATGAAAAATATTTTTCAAAAAGTCAAAAATTGGAGTTTTGTCTCGGCGTTAAGAAGCTAACGCCTGGCGTTAGCCTCAATGCTCAAATTTTTTTCTTTTCTGTTTTATTGAAAAATTCTTGGTATTATTTTGTTGCAGTATTTTGTTTTAATTTTTTTTAAAAAAAGGGTTTTCTATTTTTGTTGATTATTTACTTCTATAAGTTAAAAAACAAAAATTTATTATATCCTTAAATGTTCAATTCAAGGATGATTATATATATTACTTAAGGATTCTTTGCAATGTTTAATTTAAACCTTCAAGTTTCTTATTAACATTGTTTTGATTTTATCATGCCTTGAATATCATCTTAAAATGTGCAAAAAAAAATTTGATTATAGATTACGTGTGTAGAACGTTTTTACATGCCTCTAAGTATGAGTAAAGTTTTTATCTTTGATAATGGTTTTCTCACTTACACTTTTTTGTATTAATACATGTGTTTTAAATCTTATTGCATAATTGTGTAGTATAAAAACTTATTTTTAATCTGATAAATAATTTACCTACACAATGATTTCTTTCTTGAATTCTTTGTTTTTTCATGCACTTTTGATTAGAGAAATGTGGTATATAAAATAAAATTTCTATTAGAAAAAACAAGTGAATTCGGAGTTCTTAGTCACTAAACTAAAAAGCAAATAATGAATGACAAGGTTAACTCCACCAAGCACTACTCACCCTCCTGATAAATCTTAATGAGCATTGTGAGGTTGAGCACCTTGGAAAGAATTGTAAAGTGTCTTGTGCAAACAAAATTTTCACCACTTCTCTTTAAAAATAAAAATAAACAATATATGTGCATTGAAATTTGTGGAAGTAAAGTTATTTATGTATAATTAAAGTTATGTTCTTACATTACATAGTTTCATGTGGTTTGATTTATACACTTGTATACTTTATCAAAACACACTTATTGAACACATCATTATCATTTATAATACTTCCACTCATGAGAATTGGACTAAAAACTTATCTATACAATTCTCTACAATCATGAGTAATTGCACTAGGTAGCAAAGCATGATCTTTACAATGTTTGTGCATACTTGAAATGCAAATTACTTTACATTGTAAACATATCTTTCCTTGATATTTTATAATCTTGCTTGCTACTTTTATATTACAAATTTCCAATGTACTTGCAACTTGTGTATCTAAATTCAAAACAACTACTTATTTGATTTAAAAGCTTATTATATTTTGTTCTTACAAATTCTTAAAGATGTTCAATATTGCTTTTACTGTGTTCACTATTTTTCAAAAAGTTGCATTTATTTCTACGTAGTGCACAAAGGAAAATTGAAACTAATCAACCCTACCTCCTTTTGATTATAAAAAAGGGGGAGATTAAATTAAAGAAATAAATTAGTGAAATCTATGATTTAGGGGGAGTAATTTAGGAAATGCACTCATGTAGGGGGAGTATCCACATAGGGGGAGTATGTATGTTTATCACACTTAACATATACAATAAACACTACTTTAATTATATTTTATTTCTTATTAGTGGATTTGTTATTATCAAAAGGGGGAGATTATTGGAGCTTGTGTTCCACTTCTCTTAGTTTGAGAAATAACAAATCACACTATGTATTTGATCTTGCTTGTATTTATAGTGTGCATGTACTACAGTTAAATACCCTATGAACAGGATGACGATTCTCTGAAAAGAGAGCTAACGCCCCGCGTTAGTAGTTAACGCCCCGCGTTAACTTTCATCAAGAAGAAGCCATAGAGATGAAATGTCATCGAGAAGGAATCCATCGAGAAGTCAGAGACAACGCTAACGTTGACTCTTAACGCCCGCATTGAGTCACAATCTGCCATGATCCTGACAGTTTGGACGCTCTCAGCAACTGTCCTACACGATGCTTAACGTTGGCGTTAACTCTTAACGCTAGGCGTTAGCTCCCATGTCTATCTAAAGACCTGATTTCATTTGCTCAAGATGATGCAATCCAAGCCTTCATTCTATACTTCAGAGAGATCATTTCATCCCGAATTCAGAGAGCACTCCCAACACCAACATTGATGAACAAGAGTGAGAAGGAGATTTTCAATGACAAATTTGAAGAAGGACGCTCGCTTCAACTCCGACGTGGTCATGGCGTATCTTCAACATCTCCTTCAACACTCTTCAATCTAGGGTGTCTTTTATTCTGATTTTTACTTTATCTTTTCATTTTTCCTTGTAACGGTAGTGAATTCGCCGCCTTGCGTGTGGCGACTAGGCCGGGTTTGGTTTATGGGGAAATTCGCCACCTTGTGTGTGGCGACTAGGTCTAGGGTAGATCTAGGGCATGGCTAGAGGCCTTATCTGGGGATAGATAGGCTATAGCCAACTGATCCTTAGGAGAAGGACCGATGAAGGAACAAAAAGTGACTTTTAAGTTGTCGCCTCTAATTTCAAGCGTTACTGAAATTTTATCCTTGTAATCATTTTTGTGAAATATAAAATTCTTTTTCATTATATCTAATTTTTCTGGAATTGTATTTCATAAAGAAAATCATCTTGAATATTTCTGTAAAAATATTTTCTGGAGAGATAACGCCCAACATTGACTCTTAACGCCAGGCGTTATCGACAGAGACAAAAAGTCTTTCCGTTATTTAAAATTCTTCAGTTTATCTCAAAAATAGTAAACCCCTTATTCACCCCCCTCTAAGGGCGCCATCAGATCCAACAAGATTCTCTTTCTCTAGCGAGGTGGAGCTCCGACTGAGGAGTAACTATAGTTTGACTTGGCTGGGGAAGATGGGTGCTTTGCTTTGGAAGGAGGGGGTGGGGGGGTCCATTTATAGGGGTTGGAGGAGACTCTCCTCCTCCTCTTCTCGGTGTGGGATTATTCACCATTAGAGGAGAAAGTTGAGCTCCTCCCAGCTGGTTAGGGATAAGTGGCAGCCCTTAAGTGGTGGGTTGTACCTCCTACAAGAGCCTAGGCTTGGATATTTAGCCATGTGTGTGTGTGCGGGGGAGGGGGGGGGAGTGGTCTTTGCTTCCGCTCTCTAACTTTTCCATTAACTTTTCAATATTAAAACTAATATTTGATTTTTAATTATTTGGGTGGAGTGGAAGTGTGGTTTGTTTTTATAAAAAAAATATCAAAAGATGCATTTTAAAGAGGTTTGACCAAAGTCAATCATGGGGTGGGACCCACATGTGGGTTAAGGTTATAGTAGGTCAAAGTCGCCGAGAGACAAGTCAATGTTGGGTATTTTAGTAATATCGGTGTGTGCATGCTTTTCGGGGCACCATAAAGCTTGATTTGATTAATTTGACTAATGACGTCGAAATCGAGCTCAACGAATTCCGTTGCTCCCATATTGGCCATACGAATCCAATGCATGTGATTGGGTAAATTCCAAGTTCATATGCTAAATTTACTAAAACGATATTGTCGTGACGCTCTACGATACTCAAAATTGTCGTTTTCTCTACAAGACATCGCATTGGGATGAAATGAGTTCCATTGAACTCGTATCATTTATATGAGTCTAAAACTGCATCATCGTGACGCACTACAATACTCAAAATGGTCGTTTTCTCTAAACGACCTTGACTCAAGACAAAACGAGTTTGGTTGAACTCGTATCAATTATACGAGTCTAATGCACCTGACGAAAGTCGATTCAGAGCGCGTATGCTCAATATACAAAAATGACATCGTCATGACGCGCTGCGATACTCAAAATGGTTGTTTTCTCTAAACGACCTCAGATCCAGACAAAATGAGTTCTATTGAACTCGTATCAATTATATGAGCATAATGCGTGCAACGTCATTCTTTAACTATCTTTTAGTTTAATTATATTGAACTCGTATCACTTTCTCTAAATGACCTCGGATCGGAACAAAATGAGTTCCATTGCACCCGTATCAACTATACGAGTCTAACACAACCGACAGAAGTCAATTCGGAGCACATATGCTCAATATACTACATGGGTCACCAACTATCTTCTAGGGTACCATACAGGTGATCAGGTCACTTTTATAGGGTAATCTAGGGTCCTAGTGGCCCAATTAAAGTCTGGATGTTACGCGCGCGACACCAACTATCTTCTAGGGTACCATACAGGTGATTAGGTCACTTTTATAGGGTAATCTAGGGTCCTAGTGGCCCAATTAAAGTCTGGATGTTACGCGCGCGGCGTGCGTGACACGTCTAGCATGTGTGCTACCAGCCTCAGGCGCTCCCCCACCACTTCCTCCGCCCAGCGAGCAGCCCGCCAGCTCTTTAGATTATCTGCCCGGGCCGCCGGGGGGGGGGGGGGGGAGGGGTGCTCGTCATTTTTGGAAAATTGGTGATCCAGGTAACCTGAACCGTGCAACGTCATTCTTTAACTCAAGTCCCAGGAAGACGCAATTACCAACGAGCTCCTCCAGAAAAGCTATAAAAAGGCCTCTACGCCATCATTTGAAGATACACAAACAATGAGAGAAGAGAGAGCTCTGAGGTTTTCCGGCCAGGACTTAGCACTCTGCTCGCTCCTTCATAACAAATTCACTATGTTCACTCCCAAGTATGCTCTTTCAAGCCCCAAGAGGTCGCTCCTGCGAGCATTGGAGAAGGCATCCGAGAATGCTCCCGTGGACGCTTCGAAGACTTTGACCTTTCCCCCTTTTTTCTCTCAAAAAGCTTGTAACCTAAGAGGAGTCTTGTCACCCTCTTGGAAAATCAATCTCTTGTAACCGCCAATGAACTAATGGAATTTGGCCGACATAGATTCAGACCCATGGTTTTTTCATTCCCGGGTTTTTCCACGTAAAACACCTCGATGTCATTACTATTTGGTTCATATTTGACTATTTGTGCACTCAACTCACGATTGAGCTAAGGCAGTTCGATTCTTCGGTCCGGGAGAGCGTTGAGTGACCCGCAACAATAATAATATGAACATCAATGGTAAGTGAAAGGCAAGATATATTCACAGTCCAAAAGTAAGAGAAAAAGCCCTCATTTCTAATTCCTTTATTTCCATGCTCACACCCCGCTCGGTAGGTTTTCCCAAACTCGTCTCCTACATTTCGCACCCTGAGGCTCGCGTTTCTGCTCACTTTCTCAGACACAGTGAGCGGCTTCTTCTGGTGGTGGCGTAGGGGATCAGAAGCACTGACGACTCCTCTTGTTTGGCCTAGGAAAGTGATAACTCCGGTGTTTCTTCTTCCTCATCTAGAAGGAGACCCTTTTCCTCCAATTTTCTAGAAAAAAGTGAGATTCTCAACCCTTCTTCCTCTTATTTTCAGTAGTAGCGAGAATGTGATATTTTTAGGAGTTTTTCAATAATCTGGGATTCGGGTGCCTATTTGGGCTTTCCTCCTGATTAGAGGTTCCCATTGACTTGAGGCTTCAAGCTTTCTTTCCATTCATGTGATCCAGTCAAATATTTCCCATTGATTTGATACTCAAGCATATTTTTCCATGCATGAGTTCCAATGAAGTATTTATGTGTAATTTCATTGATTCCAGACTTGTGTGTAATGTTGTTCAGTCTCTTTTAGCACATTCAATATCTGTTTAGCTTAGCAATATATTTTAAGATGTGTTCATCATGGACTACACCTACAAAATAAATCGGTATCGATTGCCACTTCTCTCTATTGTTGGGCTGTCAACTAATCTGACAATTTTTTCATCCTTTACCTTTATGTTTGATGAAACTGAATCTAACTACGTATGGGCACTAGAATGTTTCAAATGCATACTGAACCAATCTTCTCAACCAAATGTGTTGGTTGTTGACTAGGAAATAACACTTATGAATGCGATTAAGGATGTATTTCCACAATGCAAGATTGTTTTGTGTCAAATTCACATTCATCAAAATATTTTAGCACATTGTAAATAAATATTTCAAGAAAGGGAAGGAGTGTGAAGATTTTCTGTATGACTGGCAACAGATAGTGAACTCTCCAATGGTGCATGATTTTAATATATTATTTAACTCCATGGTCTCTAAATATTCTGAAATATATCCTGGCGTATTACATATTTATGTTATGTGGTAACAACACAGGTAGACCCTTATAAGGAGTTATTTATTTCTGCTTGGATAAACAAGTACTTGCACTTGGGTAATTCCACAACAAACTATGTCGAAAGTGGACACAATCAACTAAAGAGATTTTTGGAAGTTTCCATTAGAAACTTGACAAGTCCGTTGAAATGTTTCAACCAAATGATAAACCTTCAACACACTGAAATTAAATGGACATTTGGGCAAAGTTCAACTCAAGTAGTAAATGTGTTTAGAGGACCATTATACAGTGAACTACTTTGTTCTATATTACTTGCGTCTATGGAAGCTATAAGAAAGGAGGAAGTTGGTTAAGATTGGTTGTCCTGATGTAGTACAATGCTTACACAAAATGAGGTTTACAATGGCTTTGCCGTGTGTGCACGAGTTGGTAAATTACATAAAAAAATCTAGTGACTTCTCACTATAGATGATACACAAATATTGTAAACAACTACGACTACAATCAATAACACAACACTTAACAAGAGTGAAGGAAGAGGAAGAGCAAGTTAATGACATAAAGAATGAGTTGGAGGGTATACTTGAGAAATATAACAACACTCCTGATATTCAAAAGAATGAGTTAAAGTGAAAACTTCGTGAGTTAATGGATCTAACAACATCGCAAACATTTGCACCTCTAGTGCCAAGAAAGATTAAATGCAGTCCTAAGGGAAGCACAAAGAAGTATGATCCATGTTGGGAAAAAACATCCTTTGATTTATCTTACAAATTATATACAAGTGATTTTATTATCTAGGATTCATTACCCATGTTGTATAAAAAGGGTAATTTGGTCATTAGATGTCTTAGGATGTCACACTCTAATTAGGGTGTCAAAGACCAGTTCAAAAAGAGTCCAAAATTCAGTTGAGATAAATCTGTGTCGAATAGAAGTCGACGCAGCTTCGACTTCAAGTCAAAGTAACTTCGAATAGAAGTAAGAATAACTCAAAATGAAGTCAATGTATAAGTTGAAGTCGACGCAACGTCGAGATGTACTCCACGTAGAAAACAGAGTCAGTCGAAGTAGATTTTGAAGTCGACGCAACTTGGACTTACATTCGACGTAGAAGGAAGAGCTCTGAGTTCATGATTTCATCTCGATGGATACATTGATAAGAATTCGATGCAACGTCGACTGCAGATTCCAGTTCTAAACTAAGGAGGATTTCGATGCAGCTTCTAAGAAAATAATTCTCCTGTCTATAAAAGTAAGAATAACACAACATCGAATAGAAGTAAGAATAACGCAGATGACATGGAGATTTCATCAATCTTCATCTTCTCCTATCTGTATCTCTCTCTCTCTCTTTCTCACAGAAGAACAATTCTTTATATAGATCTTCAAGGCTTCTTCATCTTCTTCTCTCACAGCAAGAAGCCAATAGATAGATAGAGATCTTTGTAAATCAAAGCCAGAAAAGTCCTTGCATCTCTTTCTCTCAGCAAGGACTCATCTACTGGAATATTAATATGTCAACAACACTAAGTGCATGAATCCTTAGTGATTGCTGAAGGAGGATTCAACCAGAAGAACATCTTCTTCATCTTTTCTTTTCTCTTTTACATTTTTTGTTTCTTATTGTAATCTGAGTAAAGAGTCCTAAGGATCCCTCTCCAAAGGATTCAATTGGTTCAAGATCTCCTTACTGAAAGATCAAGAGTGGTTCTAAGAGTGTCCTTACCAAAAGACTCAGTGGTTCTAAGAGTATCCTTGTCAAAAGACTCAGTAGTTGGTTCTAAGAGTCTCCTTACCAAAAGACTCAGTGGTTCTAAGAGTCTCCTTATCAAAAGACGCAATAGTTGTTTCTAAGAGTCTCCTTACCAGAAGACTCAGTGGTTCTAAGAGTATCCTTATCAAAAGACTCATACACTGGAGAGTGTATTCCTACCAAGGTGGTAGAAGAGCGGATGTACCCATATTTTGGGGAACCTCTATAGCTCCTCTCATTGTGCTGTGATTTTTTGTGACGTCCCTTTATTTAGTTTCTACAATCTATGTTTGTTTTATTCTTGGTTGGATAGTTGAATGCATTGTTATTAGAAGTATTTTTATTGTGTGTGCATAACAAATAAGAAAAGTTTTAAAACTCTATTCACCCCCATCTAGAGAATACTCAGAGGACTCACTGTACACTTTCAATTAGTATCGGAGCGAGGTTGATCATAAAAAGGTTAACACCTTGATCAAAATATCCTCTCACTAAAATTTTATATTTTAAAATTAGTTTCACAAAATGAGTTCTAAGGACTATGCATCCACCAGACCACCAGTGTGTAGTCTAAATAAGTTTACACTCTGGAAATCCAGAATAAAACTTTACATGAACTCCATTGATGAAGAGGATTGTTGTTATTGTTTCAGGTCCCCAGTCCCATTCAGAAAAAATGCAAGTGGGACTGTGACTCAAGAACTAGTCCCTAGAGCAGAGTGGACAGATGCTGAGAAGAAGCTGAAGGCATGCGATGCCAAGTCAATGAATATTCTGGTGTCAACTATCTCAGATGACATATTTCAAAAGATAACTGACTGCAACTCAGCAAAAGAGATCTGGGAATCCTTGACCAGATTTGTTGGGGGAAGCTTAGATGAAAGGAAGGACAGAAAGTTCCTTCTCATATCCCAATATGAGATCTTTCAAAAGAAAGCTGAAGAAAATGTTGTTGAGATGTATGATAGATTCATCATCATTGTAAATGAGCTCAAGGGACTGGGCAAGGAGATTTCTCTAACTAAAATAAATGATAAGCTCCTCATGTTCTTCCCAAGCACATGAGAATCAAGGATCTGGGTCATCAGAGAGTCCAGATGCCATAGGGAAATCTCCACAGATGCTCTACTAGGCAAGCTCAAATACTATGAGCTTCTGCTGAAGAGCAGAGATGAGATAAAAGCCAAGGAGAAGGTCTTGTCTTCTAAAGAAAGGACTATTTCTCTGAAGGTTGCTGAAGGAGAGCCTTCGACTTCTTAAGAAGAGATGTTTAATCTCTTGGCTAGAATATTCAAGAAATAGACCAGGAATGAAGATTCAAGGAGGAGAGACAAGATCCCCAACAGACCAAAGTATGATCAGACTCCAAACAAGGAGATAACCTGCTACTCTCGTGGGAAATCTGGATACATTGCACCTGAGTTTGTAGTTCTTCAAAAGGACAAGCTTCAAAAAAATGATTAGAAAAAGTAGAATTTTATAAGAAAAGATAAGTTGAAAGGAAGAGGCTTTGTAGCTGAAACTTGGAGTGATACTGAATCAAGCTCCAGCAGTTCCTCAGATAGTATGGAGGAAACAGAAACTGAAGAAGCCTGCCTAATGGATTTAGAAGACTCAAATTAAGAAGATTAGGTATCCTTATTTGAGGAATTTGATTTTTCAACAGAAGATTTTAAAACTTGTTTTAATGAATTTTGTAAAGATTATCTTAATCTTCAAAAAGAAACTGAAAAAGTTAAGGAAAATCTAGAAGAACTTAAGAAAGAAAATCTATATTTGTTAATTATGATCTAAGAAATTAGATATATAGGAATGAAACAAAAATAGGCAAACTAACTAATGAGAATTCAAACCTAAATGAAGAGCTTACAAAGGCAAAATCCTTTGAGGACTCACTCAATGGGAAGAGTCAAAAGCTAAAGGATATCACAGATAATCTCTCTATGAGATCCAAATATATTGGTCCAGGAGAAAATACATTAACTAGCACAACAATATCCAACAAACAAGCCTGGAAAAATCTAGTAATATTTGTCAGACCTAGTGACTATCAAATAAAGGAGAACAGTCCAGAGTTTAGAGAACAAAACAACAATCAAGCTATATTTGATAAAGAGAATCCTAAAAATAAGAAGTGCACCCTAGGCAATGACAATCGAGAAAAACCAATGAACTACAATCAAAAGGCTAAAAAAAAAAAAATTTATTAGGCATTCTACAGATATGTTGTATCAAGATGAATTCTAAGCAAACTTCAAGCATCAAGATAAAATACATTGGTCTAATAGACCTATTTTCTGCCATCCAAAATGATATCATGAAAGACCAACTTATTCCTTCATATCACCTTATAATGGTAAAAGAAAAGGGCCCAAGGTAACCTGGGTACTCTCTAATGTTTGAATTACATGTGCGGGAGAACTTAGGATCCCTTCCTTAGAGATAATAGAGGGAAAGGGAAAAACTAACAATTCAAAATGGAAATTCAAATAATCAAGGTAGTAACTTCTTCTCTAAAACTCTTGATGATTCATTCTAATTAACACATAATATTATAAATACTAGTTTCAATAAAAACCATTATTGGGAAAAACAACATAAATTTCCTAAAGAAATGCATCTGTAGATTCAGAGTTTCGTCGAATGAAATTTGATGCACCGTTGAGTTCTACTCGACATTAGCTTCGAGAGCCATATGGGATAGATAATTCAAATAGCATTCGACACAATGTCAAATAAATATTGATGCATGCATCGATTTAATAGTTATTGTATGAATTCGAAGTCACGCCGAGTATCAATCGACGCAACGTCGAAATGCCAAGCGCGCGCAATTTTGCTTCTAGAAGCTACTTTGACATGTTTTGGCACGCTGAATTTACATCTTTTCGATGTTACTTTGAATACAACCCTAAGTTGCGATGAATCGTCTTATTTTAAGCAACTCAGTTGTTAGATTATATTATGCTTTCTAATTTTCTCTCTCTTGCTTTCTTGCTCTCTTGCTCTCTTGCATTCTTGCTCTTGCTTCTCTCTCTTTTTCTTGTTTTCTTCTAGCAGGTACTCTTGTAAGACTCAATGGATCCTCTAAAGGTGAATTCAGGGTTCAACATTGACATCGGATCATTCAATGTTGCTACAGAAAATTTCAAAGCATTCTTGGATCTCTTCCAAACTGTAGGACTCACAAAACTGATTTCTACAAGGAGCAAAATATATGAGGTTGAATTAACAGAGCTGGAAGATAATATTCATATTGACGAGGATGGGTCCCTTCGAGGGAGAATTTCTGATACAGATATTCACATTATTGAGGAATTGTTGAATCTCACCTTTGACTTGCTAGTAGGAGCGGATTCTGAACTGTAGACAACAGAAACTCAATAAGCATTGCAGATCATGAACTTCACTAAAGACAAGACAATCAATCTTAAGAAGAATGACTTTTCTGAAGAATATAGATTTCTGGCAGACATAGTAAGCAAGGTCTTACTATGTAAAATTTTTGCTCATGATGCAATTCCTAAACATCAACTACAAATAATGGGTGTGTTGATCCTGAATAAAAGAGTCCACTAGGGGCGGTGCCTCCTAAAATTGATTGGTCATAAGTATGCTCACAAAGAGAATGAATACATGAGAATGATGAGTCAAGTACTATATCACCATTATATAATAGTGTGCAAGTCAAAAGGGGTGTCAATTCCTTCTGGAAAAAGAATCAACATTGGGATTTTCTCCAAATGGACCATGCGAATTCTGAAGCTTGGTCAAGCTGCACCATCTCTTCCTCCTTATCCATCTCAAGATCTTGCAACAACACTACCAGACACAACAGAAGTACCTACAAAAAGGACCTCTCCTCAACATCAACCACAATATATCATAATACTAGAAGATACTCAAATACAATCTCCTACCAACCAAAATCTCACAGACCTCCATGTTGCTTCAACAGAAATTGGTATCACCACCCCTATTAACCTATCACCAACCCCTGTTGATACACCTTGTACATCCCATCCTACCCACCCCTTTTGACATTAAATAGACAATTTCTAAAGCAGTGGTCCTAGCCACTAGGACCTTTGTTGATCTGCTTCTAACACAAGCAAGAAAGTTCAACAGGAAATACTCCTAGATAGAGAAAGAACTGAAGGAGTCACAAGAATCTCTCCAGTAAATAAGGGTAGTGATATCTTACTCCAGTGTTACTAGATCTTTCTTAACCTCACTTGCAAGTAAGGTTTAGAAGGGGGAGATTATTCAAGAAGAGGAAGTCCCTTCCCAGAAGTTAATAACAACTTAGAATCTGGAGACCCCAATAAGATCACTGTATTCAATAAAGTACTACCAGATGTTTCAGTTCATGTTTCAGAAGAACCTGCACAAATCCAGGGGGAGTTGCCTGCACTGACTTAGGGGGAGCCTCTTACAACATCTCAGGAAGCTGTCCTCACTATTGACCCCCTCATCAATGAACAACTCTTGGAAGATGAACAACTATTAGAAGATGTCACAAACATTGCTAAAGAAGCTGCACATGTTGCACTAATGTAGGGGGAGCCTCATAAAGAAGATGATAAAGAGGAAGACAAGGCTTTTGAAGACGAGGATGAGTGCCTGGTGTTTCCACGTAGAAAAGTGACACCTCAGGTTTTCTCAAGGAAGAAGAAAACCCTCCAAAAGAATAGTACAATGCAGGAAATCAGTAACTGAACAATTTCTATTATAACATCATGTGGATACAGTTATGGGAGACAATCTGATCAATTGGAAGTTTATTATGTGGTCTATGCTTCTATGCAATAATGTCATTTTGGTTCATTGTATATTTGTTTGTACTCAATTTTATGTCTCGGTATGATTGAAATCACTTAAACGATTTGTAAAATTTGTTAAGATAAATAGGGGGAGATTGCTGGGAAAAACATCCTTTGATTTATCTTACAAATTATATACATGTGATTTCATTATCTAGGATTCATTACCCATGTTGTATAGAGAGGGTATTTTGGTCATTAGATGTCTTAGGATGTCATACTCTAATTAGGGTGTAAAGACCAGTTCAAAAAGAGTCCTAAATTCAGTTGAGTTAAATCTGTGCCGAATAGAAGTCGACTCAGCTTCGACTGCAAGTCAAAGTAACTTCGAATAGAAGTAAGAATAACTCAGACTAAAGTCGATGTATAAGTTGAAGTCGACACAACGTCAAGATGTACTCGATGCTGAATACAGAGCCAGTCGTAGAATATTTTGAATTCAACGCAAATTTGACTTACATTCGAAGCAGAAGGAAGAGCTCTGAGTTCATGATTTCATCTCGACGGATACATCGATAAGTATTCAACGCAACGTCGACTGTAGAGTCCATTTCTAAATTAAGGAGGATTTTGATGCAGCTTCTAATAGAACTCAGAGGTGCGTCGATAAGAATACAAATGTATTCGACGCTACGTTGAATACATATTGAATTTGAATTTCTTCTTTATTCTTTTCCAAAGATGATTCAGAGATTTTATATGGAATTGATTGGATCTCCAATGAGACGATTATATCCAAGAATGAAAAGGATGCATCTAGAGACATAAGAAAGCTATTTATGGAAGATATTCAAATAAAGATTGATGGGCAAGCGGGGTTCGGCTAAACCTAATAAAAATAGAAGTCGAAGAGTCATAGACCTTTTTCAAACTTTATTCGAGAAAAATAAATTTTCGTTGATCTCTGTTCAACTAACGAGCTGGCTTCGCCGATCTCTGAAGCTAATAGGTTTTGTCGATCTCCGTTCGACGAAAGATTAAATTTCGTCGATCTCCGTTCGACGAAATGATGGATAAATAGATTTTTTTTAATTTATTGAATCCCCATCTATCATTCCTAGTTGATTTATAAAAAAGATATGCTTCTTTTCATCCAAAGGTTTGGTGAAAATATCAGCCCTTTGTAAGTCAGTAGGAATAAATTGTAAGCAAATTTTATTTTTATCCATATTATCTCTGATGAAGTGGTGCCTAATTTCTATTTTTATCCATATTATCTCTGATGAAGTGGTGCCTAATATCCATATTATAGAGTACTGGATTTTGTGCTATAAATATTGCACTAGTATTGTCAAAAAATATGATTGACTTATTTAAGTTGATACCATAGTCTAGGAGTTGATTTTGTATCCACAAAATATGTGAGCAGCAACTGCCTGCAGCAATATATTCTGCTTCAGCTGTTGATGTGGACACAGATGTCAATTTCTTACAAAACCAAGACACTAGCTTATCTCCAAGAAACTGACAAGTTCCTGATGTGCTTTTCCTGTCTACTCTGCATCCAGCATAATAGAATCTGAGAATCTAGTTAATTCAAATTATGATGCAGTTGGATTCCAGAGTCCTAGATTTGGACAACCCTTTATATATCTCAAAATTCTTTTTAATAAAATAAGGTGAGATTCTTTGGGGTTAACTTGGAACCTAGCACAAATGCATGTAGCAAACATTATGTCTGGTCTACTAGCTGTTAAGTAAAGTAATGAGCCAACAATTGCTCTATTTACTTTCTGATCAACAGGTTTCCCTGATTCATCATTCTCAACAACTTCATTGGAGGGCATGGGTGTTTTCATAGTAGAAGCATCAGACATACCAAATCTTTTCACTAATTCCTTAGCATACTTGGATTGTGATATGAATATGCCATTGGTAGTTTGCTTCACTTCAAGGCCAAGGAAGTAAGATAACTCACCCATACTACTCATTTCAAATTTAGATTGCATTAGGTCAGAAAACCTTTTGCATAGATTTGAATCAGTAGAGCCAAAAATAATATCATCTACATAAATTTGAACTAGTAGAGTTTGATTTTCATGTATCCTGAAAAATAAAGTTTTATCAACATTGCCTCTACAGAATTTGTTCTCTAAAAGAAAATTAGCTAGGGTCTCAAACCATGCTCTGGGAGCTTCCTTGAGACCATAGAGAGCTTTATTAAGCTTAAATACATATGAAGAGTGAGTTGGATAGATAAAACCTGGTGGTTGTTCCACATAAACTTCTTCTTTAATATCTCCATTTAAGAATGCACTCTTCACATCCATCTGATAAACTTTGAATTTCTAGAAGGCAGCAAAGGAAAGAAATATCCTTATAGCTTCAAGTCTAGCAACAAGAGCAAAGGTTTGATCATAATCAATTCCTTCTTCCTGGGAGTATCCTTGGGCTACCAATCTTGCTTTATTTCTGATTGTGACGCCTGGATCATCTAACTTGTTCCTGAAGACCCATTTAGTGCCAATAACTGGATGGCCCTTTGGTCTTGGAATCAAATCCCAAACTTTGTTCCTTTCAAATTGATTAAGTTCCTCTTGCATTGCAACAATACAGTTTGGATCTTGTTCTGCATCTTTTATGGATTGAGGTTCAATCTATGATAGGAAATAAGTATGTATCTGATTTTGGTGTAGTTGATGCCTTGTTTGAACACCTGCTGAGATATCTCCAATAGCTTGGGATATTAGATGATCTCTAACTATGATGTGATCAAGAGTTGGAGTGGGTTCAACAATAGTTTCCTCTTGAGGGATTTGTTCAGCTATCACTTGATTTGATTTGACAGCAAGATCATCTGGATGATCTTCTTGTTCACTGTCTTCAATAGTTTGAGTTGATGGAGGTAGATATTCTTCATTCTATAGATTTAATTCATTGAGCTCTTCACATAGAGCTGGTACCTACAAAGTATCTTTGGTAGAGGTGATTTTCCTCTCTTCAATTAACATATTAGTTTCATCAAAAGATACAAGCATGGACTCTTCTATCTTAAGAGTTGATTTGTTGTAAACTCTATATGCTTTACTAGAAAGAGAATATCCAAGGAATATACCTTCAGCAGCTTTTGCTTCAAATTTCCTTAGATACTTCTTATCATTGTTATGCACATAGCATTTACAGCCAAAAATCTTAAAATAGTTAACCTTAGGCTTTTTATTCTTAAGCAATTCATAGGGAGTTTTACCCTTGAGATTATGTATCAGACTTCTGTTTGTTAAATTTTCAAGTGGAAGTGGAATGGTGCTGGGCGGTCTGTAGATTAGGGACCGCAAAGACCGCGCGGTCTGCTCTGGTGCTCTAGCCGATTCTGTCTCAGTCGATCTGATTTGGGCGGTCTGATCTGAGAGATCGTAAGTTTTTCCAAGCAACTCGCACAGGTTGTTCTAGCGACTTGTTCAAGTCGGCCAGATGTTCAAGTAGGCCTGCCTTCTTGCAGTGACCAGGCGTTCTGACATGTCGTTCTTGTCGGTCTGGGTTACTGAAGAAGTTCTTTACTTATGCAATAAGACCGTGCAGTTAATTTTGATGACCGCAGTAACCGGGCGGTTTATGATAACCGTATGGTTCAATTAGGGAGTTGTTAGCGGTACTGAGCTCGGGCGGTCTGATTTGAGAGACCGCTCACGATCTGATGGGCGGTTATTGTATCCCAGTTTGTGCGGTGACGACATCCATCTACTCGCCTATAAATAGGGGTGCAGGGCCCATCATTCATAACGAGAACTGTTAGCGACTAGCAGCTCGTGGTCAGCTTTTCTCCTTTCTTCCAGCTTTGAATAAAGCAGTCCGGGCAGACTATGTTTAGGTGTTCTTGGACTGTGCAGCAAACTCAGTTGATCAGGCGGTCTTAAGTGGCCAGGCGATCTTGAGTTGCAGTCTGTAGCAGGAAGCAGTTTCTTTGTTCAGTGTTTGCGGGTTCTTCTGTGATCTTAAGACTGTGCGGTCTGGGCAATCAAGAAGTGCGAACTGGTTGTTTTCAACAGAGGAATAAAGCAGCAGGTCGGGCGGTCTGTGGTTGCAGTCTGACAGGTGCGGCTTGTGCTCTGTTCGAACGGTCTCAGGGGCTATCCGTCTGGCTTGTCTGTTCGCGCGGTCTGGTGGTCTCAGGTGGTCAAGTCGCCAGCAGCTTGTTGTTTTTTTGTGTTTGTGCTTCTCTCCTCCGTGATTCTTATGAATCATGTCTCGCTATGTATACCTTGAATTGTAAAGAGATAGTTATTACCATAGAACTATTCGGTCTTCCCATTATCATTGTTGTGCTACACTTGTGGAAAGTTTTGTGAAGTGTTCCGCATTTTACTTCACCTCTGAACCTCATGTTTTTTAACATGGTATTAGAGGGAGGTTGCTGAGCAGTAGTTGCTGTTACTTCTCTCGGGTTCCTCAAGTTGGTTAGCAATAAGTGGGATAGGAATGGAATGAGGATATGCTAGAGGTCTTGGTATTGAGCTCCTTACGCAGACTAACTTTAAGAAGTGGAAGTCTTGCATGGAGAGCAATCTTCTTGGCGAGGATTTGTGGGAGGTTGTAGGAGGAGAAGCAAGACAAGTTGTTATTCCTACTGAAGGGAATGCTGAGCTCGTAAAGGCTTGGAAGAGAACGAATGTTAATGTGGAGTTCACTCTCAAGAGAGCTATCATTCCGGAGATGTTTGATCACATCATCAGATGTAGATCAGCTGCAGAAATTTGGACAGCCTCAGATGGCTTGTTCAATAAGAAGAATGTAGCTAGGCTACAGTTCTTGGAGAATGAGTTGGCGAAAGCAACTTAGGTATATTTGTCGATCTCAATGTTCTTCTTGAAGATGAAGAACCTCTGCGCAGAGATATCAGCATTGGACCCGGATGAGCCTATCTCATAAGCTAAGCAGAAGAGGCACATAATCCGTGGCTTGCGGAGGGAGTACGTGGCCTTTATTACTTCTGTTCAAGGCTGGGCCAATCAGCTTTCGTTGCTAGAGCTGGAGAACTTACTTGCTTCGCAAGAGAGTTTGGCTAAGCAAATGGCTGGGATGTCTGTCTCTGGGGGAGAAGGTGAGGTTCTCTTTTCTGGCAAGAAGAAGAGATGGGACAAGAAGAAGACATCTAAAGATGATGGTCCGTCTACTTCATATCAGTAGGAGAGGAGCTATGCTCCTAAGTGTGATGGGAAGAAGAAGGAAGGACCTAGATACTTCAGGTACAACAAGCTTGGTCACTTTAAGAGAGACTGCCAAGTTAATATTCAGTCAGGGCATGCTGCAGGAAAGGAGGAGGCTTGTTACAATTCTGAACGTAGTTGGGGTGGTGGAGGTGAATTCATGACGGGCACGTGTGTTCGGGCTATGGCTTCCATCAACTATCAGGATGATTGGATAGCGGACTCTGGGTGTGGTCATCACCTCACCGGGGATGAGTCAAAGTTCTCTTCATTGCAAGCATATACAGGTAATGACGCTATCATTATGGCTGATGATAATGTTCATGCAGTAGAGAAGGAGGGCGTGGTTTCCTTGAACGATGATAGAGGTACTCTTACATTGAAGAGTGTCTATCATGTTCCGGGGATAAAGAAGAACCTCTTCTCGGTGACCAATGCAGTGGATGTTGGCTATCACATTCTGTTCGGTCCAATAGATATGAAACGACCTAGGCTACGGGGTCGCCTCTGTGCGTTACCCACCCGGGCGCACCAGGGTCCAACTGGTCGTACCAGGGTCCGCGGCCCCTACACCCCAACCCATCTCGGCACCCATTATTCATGTCGCGGGTTGTTGGGGCCAGGATTTGATCCCTCCCCCTTGAGTAGTGGACATTTCATCCACACTCACCAACTGAGCCGCGACTCAGTTGGTGAGTGTGGATGAAATCTCCACTACTCAAGGGGAGGGATCGAATCCTGGCCCCAACAACCTGCGACATGAATAATGGGTGCCGAGATGTGTTGGGGTGTAGGGGTCGCGGACCCTGGTACGACCGGTTGGACCCTGGTGCGCCCGGGTGGGTAACGCACAGAGGCGGCCCCGTAGCCTCGGTCGTATCATAAAAATGCACTTTTATGATACGACTGAGGCTCGGGGTCGCCTCTGTGCGTTACCCACCCGGGCGCAGCGGGGCCCAACCAGCCATATCAGGGTCCGCGGCCCCTGCACCCCAACCCCTCTCTGCACCCATTATTCATGCCGCGGGTTGTTGAGGCTGGGGATCGAACCCCAGACCTCCTTGATGAGTGGAGATTTCATCCATGCACCCTCACCAACTGAGCCTGAAATTTCTCCGAAATGTTTCAGCTGTGAAAGCCGAGGTCACTCATATAGGGAGACGGGTGAAGGACTTGTTTGTTCTTTCAACAAGTTCTTATGTTGATAAGATGAGGGCTAACGACAGCGCCGCTATCTGGTATGAAAGACTTGGGCATGTTGGGATGGATAAGTTGAAAGCTATGGCGGGAAGAGGCCTTCTGAAAGGTTTTCCTAGCTTGACATCCTTCGGGGAGGGTCACGTTTGTGCAGGTTGTCAGTTTGGTAAGGCTCAATGTCTTCCATTTGACAAATCACAAAGCAAATGTAAAAGACCATTGGAGTGTATACATGGTGATCTGTTTGGACCTACCAACACTGCCAGTCTTGGAGGTAGCAGGTATGTGCTGATTTTGTTTGATGACTTCACCAGATATACTTGGGTATATTTTCTGAAGGAGAAGTTGGAGGCGTTTGAGAGGTTTGTGGAGTACAAGGAGCTGGTGGAAGTTCGGCTCAACTTGTGGGTCAAAAGGTTCAGAACAGACAATGGAGGGGAGTTTACCTCTAAGGCGTTCTTTTAACTTCTGCAGGAAGCATGGCATCCAAAGAGAGATTTCTTGTGCTCACACTCCACAACAGAATGAAGTTGCAGAATGGAAGATCCGTCATCTGACGGAGACCTGCAAATGTTGGCTTCATGCCAAGAGTATCCCAAAGTCCTTCTGGGTAGAGAGAATGTCTTGTGCGGCCTATGTTATTAACCAGATACCTCTCAGTCCCATCAACATGAAAACCCCTCATGAGTTGATGTTCAAGGAAAAGCCAAGCGTGGAACACTTTTGAGTATTTGGTTCTACCTGCTACGTGCATGTTCTGGATGCCCTTCGAACGAAGCTAGATGCTAAGGCAAGGAAACTAGTCTTCGTCGGTTATGATGACCGGAAGAAAGGGTGGAGATGCATGGATCCCGAGACACAGAGATATGTGGTCTCTAGGGATGTGGTATTTGACAAGTTGACGTCATACCAAGGTAGCTCTTCTGTAGAGTTACAAGGAAGCAGGGTAGATGGTGGACCAGAGGAAGCTGCAAAGGAAGTTCTGGTGGAGTTGCCTGTTTCTCTAGGTGCTCCAGGTATTTCTAGCTCTGGGTCAGGTGCTTCAGGTTCTGGAAGCTGGGGGAGTGATGCTCCTTGTTTAACTGAAAGGAGATCTAGTCCAGAAGTTGCAGTTGAAGAGGTGGTTCAGAGTCAAGCTCTGAGGAGGTCCAAGAGGACCATTATTCCACCTGATCGATATACGGGCGGAAACTTGGTGAGCTTTGTCTCATGTTTCTTCGCAGGTCCCCTGGATGAGAGAGAGCCATGTTGTTATGAAAATGCCGTTGGAGTCAAGGAGTGGGAAGGAGCCATGGATGAAGAGATGACTGCCCTCAGTTAGAATGAGACTTGGGACTTGGTGCTTAAGGTTGAGGGTATTACTCTTGTGACTTGCAAGTGGTTTTCAAACTGAAGAAGAAGGCTGATGGAAGTATTGAGCGGTACAAGGCTCGCCTTGTAGCTCGAGGTTTCTCTCAAAAATATGGGGAGGATTATGAAGAGACCTTTAGTCCAGTTGCCAAGATAACTTCGGTCCGGGTGGTGATCGCATTGGCAGCTTGCCAAGCGTGGAAGATTTGGGAACTCGACGTGAAGAACGCTTTCTTATATGGCGAGATTGACAAGGATATCTTCATGGATCAGCCACCTGGTTATGTATCCAAAGTGCACCCAAGATATGTTTGCATGCTCAAGAAGGCTCTTTACGGCTTGAAGCAAGCGCCTCGGGCATGGTACGGGAAGATCGCAGCATACCTCCAGTTTTGCGGATACTTTGCTTCCGATTCAGATTCAAGCTTATTCGTAAAGAAGATGGGGGAGCTTCAGGTCTTGGTGCTGTTGTACGTTGACGATATGATCATCACGGGGAATTCTGAAGTGGAGGTAGCTAGGCTTCGTGCTGAGCTAGCTATCAGATTCGAGATGAAGGATTTGGGTGAGCTCCACCATTTCCTTGTGCTTAAAGTGGAGAGGAAAGAGAGCGGTATGCTTGTTTCCCAAAAATGCTATGTGGATCGAATTGTGAAGAGGTTCGGCATGGAAGGGGGGAAGAGTAGCTCTACTCCACTGGAGGTTGGAGTTCATCTTCGACGAGATGAAGGGAAGGTTCGTACCGATCCTTTGGTGTTCCGGGATTTGGTTGGAAGTCTGATATACTTGACGATCACGAGGCTAAATATTGCTTATGCAGTTGGCAGGGTGAGTCGGTTTATGGCTGAGCCTCGGAAGCCTCATCTTGTGGCGGCTAGGAGTATATTGAAGTATGTCAAATCCACCTCAGATTTGGGTCTCTTCTACGGGAGAGATTTGGGCTTTTGCTTGCACGGGTACATGGATGCTGATTATGGAGGAGATTCGGACGATCGGAGATCGACGTCTGGATATGTCTTTATGATAGGCTCTACAGCTATATCATGGTGCAGCAAGAAGCAGGATTCTGTGTCTGTCTCTACCACAAAAGCGGAGTACAAAGCATCGGCTTTGGGAGATCAGGAAGCCATCTGGCTTAGGAGGATGGTGGAAGACATTCATAGGGAGGTGCGAGGTCCTACTCTGCTACGTGGTGACAATGAGAGTGCTCTCAAACTGGTGAACAATTCAGTTTGTCACGCGCGTATGAAGCACATAGAGATTCATCACCATTTCATTCGTGAGAAGGTGTTGGAGGGATCTCTGACTGTGGAGCATGTGCAGAGCAAGGAAAATGTTGCTGACATATTTACTAAGCCCCTGTCGAAGAAACCATTTGGTCGGTTTCTGATAAGTAGTATTTATATAAGTTTTTAATAGAAATTTTTGTGATTATTTAAAATGAATTTTTCCTTTTTATGTCAATTTTAGGTTATAAGTAGTTCTTTTTGTAATTTTCATTCTAACTTAGCTTAATTTCAATATTTGCATAATTTTTGGAGAAATTGGTGAAATTTACAAGTCTCGCCCAAAGTCACGCCCGTGACCAAGGGGCGTGTAACCTGAAGATCAAACCAGAGTCGATGTCGCGCTGATTGAGCTAGCCCACACCAAGTCACACCCCAGGTCACGCCCGTGACCCAAAGTCACGCCCGTGGCAAAGGGGCGTGTAACTTGAAATTTTTCCTATAAATTCCAGGGCTCTCCTTGAGTCTAGGGTTCAGAAATTTTGAGAGGGGGAGGTGCTGCTAGAGCTGATAGTGAGTTTTTCCATTTCATGTTCATATCTCTTTAAACTTTCATGTTCTCTTTTTCTTCTCATGCAATGTACTAGATTTCTTCCATGCACTAGTTTATTAAGCTTGTAATCCTTATTTTTCTAGCTTGCAATCTTGCTTAAGAGTTGTAATAGTTTTTCATTTCAATAAAAGTTGGCATAGTTTTCTTCACCTCTCTTTCTACTTAGTAATTTTCCTTCGGGCAATTTTATTTTTCTTCCTCTTCCCCCTCCACCATGAGTAACTAATTCTTATTAATGCTCGATCGAAATGATCCGGGGATGAGATAATCAAGTTATGATTTCTTAAAGCTCTCTTTTTCCGTTTTTATAAAACACTTGAATTACCCCTGAATTTTAACTAGTGAGGCCATATTATCGATGTATGGTTTTCGCTTATGTTTTCATACTTAGTTAGCCGAGAGGCTCAAAGTATGAATCGATCACTCAAGGGTAAAGAGAGTTGCACGCACCCCTCGAGAGAGGATGACGTAAATCTCTCGGATTGGAGTCAAATCCAATAGTGGGGTTCACTTCGTAAAGCAAGTTTTAGGTAATCAATTATAGGACGAGAGTCCGGTTGATTTTTCCTAAACTTAGTTAGGCATTAACCTCGAGAGAGGCATGTTCGAGCTTCGGGAACCTCCACGGTCAAGTAGTTTAATTAAACAGAATTAGATTTATTTTGCCTTTCGCTTGATTATTCTTAATCCAAAGTGACTTTTGATTGAGCACTGATCTCTTTTACCATCGTTTAATCCCTTCTTTTAGCTTGCAATTTGTCTCTATTTAGCTAGTAAAGCAAAACTAAAAAATCGTTTAGATAAGATAATAGTGATTTTCCTCGAAGTAGAAGTAATCAACGAACCCCGTGGAATACGACCTTGGTATTTCTAAATATCCTATACTATAGACGATAAGGTACACTTGCCTTTATCGGATATAGCTTTGGAGAAAATCTTTAACCATCTCACTTTGCAAAACCCTAAATTTATATATCATGTTTTTGGCGCCGTTGCCGGAGATTTGCGTAGATATTTTGAAAAGAGGTTAGCTATTAATTTTATCATGCTTCTTTTTATTTTATTTTGCTTTTTCTAAATTTCGAAAAGAAAAAAATATAATAGTCTAGTTTTCCTCTTTCTTTCTTTTCTTTTCGTTATCCGCTCTTTTTCTTCATTCTTTTTTTTTATTTTTAGCGTATGACCCGAGGAAGCGCTTCGAATATTCCTTTTGATCCAGAGATTGAGCGAACCCTTTGGCGGCGCCGCCTTTCTCATGATAAGGATAGTCAATTAGAATTCGAAGAGTCGATAGGGGACACTAACACAGCGAATATGGATCTTAATCCTCCTAATCCTAACGCGCCAATTCCTAATGAGACCGTGCAATGGACCATGTCCTATTATGCGCAGCCGAATTTGGAAGGCACACAGCCAAGTATTGTTCGCCCTGCGGTGGCGAACAATAACTTTGAGATCAAGTCCAGCATCATACAAATGGTTCAGCAATCTGTGACCTTCGATGGTCAGCCGGACGAAGATCCAAACTGTTATATTTCTAATACTCTCGAAATCTGTGACACATTAAAAATCAATGGCATCACTGATGATGCAATTCGATTACGTATTTTTCCTTTTTCTTTCCGGTCTAAGGCCAAGAAGTGGTAGGGCTCAATTCCTAGGGAGTCCATCACTACATGGGCCGATATGGCGGAAAAATTTCTCACTAAATATTTTCCGCCTACAAAGACTGCCAAAATGCGAACAGATATTGCGTCATTTAAGAAAATTGACTCGGAGACTCTCTATGATACATGGGAGCGCTTCAAGGAGCTTTTGCGTAGATGCCCTCACCACGCACTTCCCACTTGGCAACAAGTGCAAATTTTTATAATGGCTTGAATTTCCAAACTAAGCAAATGATTGATGCGGCCGCCGGGGGAACATTAAATAAGAAGACCCCGGAGGCCGCCCAAGAGCTTTTTGAGGAAATGGCCAGGAATGCGTTCCAATGGAATATGCCCCGAGCGTGGCCAAACAAGCCAGCCGGAATTTTTGAAATAGACGCAAACGCAAATTTGGCTTTACAAGTTGAGCGCTTAACAAAGCAAGTGGCGGAGATGTCTGCTTCCTCCACCACTCCTCCTTGGGCTAATAATATTTTAATTGAAAAGCAGGTTGACTACATGGGAAATCCGCCTCGGCCTTCCTAAAACCCCAACACCGCTCCATATAACAACACTTATAATGCGGTTATAGGAACCATCTGAATTTCTCATGGAGCAACCAAGGAAATGCTCAGCGTTCTTTAAATATTAATCAACCTCCTAATCCCCCTCTAAATTTGAATTCTCAAAATGTTAATCCGCCCGGTTTTCCACCGCAACAGCAAAAACTCTCTCCGCTTGAAGAGGTTTTTGCAAAATATGTTGCTACAAATGAAAAGAAAATCCGGAATCTTACCAGATCGATCAAAAATTTAGAGAATCAAGTGGGCCAACTCGCAAAGATGATTTCCGAGCGGCAACAAGGAGCACTATCGGGGAATACGGAGCAAAATCCAAGGGAAAGCGCGAATGTGATTACACTCCGAAGCGGGAAGGAGGTGGTTTCAAAACAGGACGAACCCAAGGTAACTTCTTCTCCTCCTCCTCCTTTTATTTTATCTTCGAATTTGCCCGCTACGTTAGCTCCGCAGGCTTCTACTTCCAATATTCCGTATCCGTGTAAGTTTAAAAGCGAGTGCGCCGAAAAAATTTATAAAAAGTTTTTAGAAAATTTAAAACAAATCCATATTAATGTACCCTTCTGCGAGGCTATCTCTCAAATGCCTAAATATGCGAAATATCTTAAGGAGTTGCTCTCCAACAAGAAAACGTTAGAAGATATTTTGCATATTTCTTTAAACGCAGAATGCTCCGCGGTTGTACTCAACAAATTGCCTCAAAAAGCAAATGACCCGAGACGGTTCTCCATATCATGTCTATTTGGCAATTCGTTAGTAAAACACGCCTTAGCGGATCTTGGAGCATGCATCAACCTCATGCCTTTTTCGTTATTCAAAAAGTTAGGTCTAGGAAATCCGAGCCCCACTCGAATGTGTATTCAACTCGCCGATCGTTCATTAAAATATCCGGTAGGGATAGTGGAGGATGTGCTCGTTAAGGTTGACAAGTTCATCTTCCCGGTGGACTTTGTCATTCTTGACATCGAAGAGGATGCCGAAGTACCCCTTATACTCGGACGCCCCTTCCTTGCCACCTCCCGCGCAATTATCGATGTAAGTAACGAAAAGCTCCTCTTACGGGTTGGAGACGATGAAGTTACTTTTAGTATAAATCCCTCGATGCGAAACACCTTAGAGAATGATGATACGTGCTTTTATTTAGAAGAATGTTTTGAGAACAAATTTTATCCACCTCCCGAGTTAGTCTTCACAATGAGTCACGAATTCGAGCTCGCCGAGCTCTTTTGTTTAGAAGAAGAAGTCTCTCGCTCCACACCACCGGAACCATTATTTTTAGAAAAATTAAAAATCAAAACTTCTTATGAAGAGACACCAGTTTTAGAATTGAAACAACTCCCTCCTCACCTAAAATATCTATTCTTAGAAAAAGAGTCTAAGCTACCCGTTATCGTTTCTTCCAAACTTAGCGATTCAGAAATTTCTGAATTAACTATAGTCTTAAGCAAGCACCGACACGCAATTGCGTGGAAAATATCGGATATCAAGGGTATTAACCCTTCCTTCTGCACTCACAAAATCTTCCTTGAAGATAATTCCCGCAACACGGTCCAGCCTCAACGATGACTAAACCCAAATATGAAAGAAGTCGTTAAGGCTGAAGTTATTAAACTTTAGGACGCGGGAATCATCTACCCGATATCGGATAGTACTTCGGTTAGCCCGGTACAAGTCGTACCTAAGAAAGGTGGCATTACGGTAGTTGCGAACAAAAATAACGAATTAATCCCAACTCGTACTGTTACGGGTTGGCGGATGTGCATCGATTATTGAAAACTAAATGATGCCACCCGTAAGGATCACTTCCCGCTACCTTTTATAGATCAAATCTTAGAGCGCCTTTCAGGTCACTCCTACTACTATTTTCTCGATGGTTTGTCGGGATATTTCCAAATCCCGATTTCACACGACGACCAAGAGAAAACAACTTTCACTTGTCCCTTTGGCACCATAACTTATCGAAGGATGCCATTTGGTCTTTGTAACGCGCCAGCTACATTCCAATGATGTATGTTGGCAATATTTGACGAGTTAGTAGAGGAGGTGATGGAAGTGTTCATGGACGACTTTTCCGTTTTCGGAAACTCTTTCAAAAATTGTTTAAAAAAACTCGAGCGCGTGTTACAATGTTGTGAGGAAACTAATATTACTCTCAATTGGGAGAAGTGCCATTTTATGGTCAAAGAAGTATTAGTCCTTGGACATAAAATCTCGGGCAAAGGGATCGAGGTCGATAGGGCCAAGATCGAAGTAATTGAAAAACTCCCCCCTCCAACGAATGTAAAAGCCATTAGAAGTTTCCTAGGTCACGCGGGGTTTTATCGACGCTTTATCCAAAATTTTTCCAAAATCACGAAGTCGTTAACCCATCTCCTCGAGAAAGAGTCTTCCTTCCTTTTTAATGATGAATGTCATTTGGCATTTAAACTTATCAAAGAAAAGCTTATAAAATATTCGATTCTAGTTGCGCCGGATTGGTCACTACCCTTCAAAATTATGTGCGACGTGAGTGATATTGCGGTAGGCGTCGTGTTAGGCAAACGGGTGAGTTTGTATTTCCAACCGATTCATTATGTGAGCAAGACACTCACGTCGGCACAAGCGAACTACACCACTACCGAGAAGGAACTTCTAGCAATTGTTTTCGCTTTTGGTAAGTTTAGGTTGTATATCACGCTTTCCAAAGTTATCATCTTCACAGATCACTCCGCGCTTAGTTATCTCTTAAGTAAATAGGTCGCCAAGCCTCGTCTTTTGCGATGGATCCTCCTCTTGCAGGAGTTTGACTTAGAGATCCGGGACAAAATGGGAGCTGAAAACTTGGCGGACGATCAACTTTCTCGATTAGAAAATCCCGCCTCGGAAGAATTAATAGAAGCCAACATTAATGATAAATTTCTTGAAGAGCGCCTCCTCGCTCTCAAAAATATAAATTCATCTTCCACCCCCTGGTTTGCGGATTTGGCTAACTATTTAGTAGCCCAGGTCCTGCCAAAAGAATTCTCGAGTCAGCAATAGAAGAAATTCTTTTCTGATTTAAAGAATCATTTTTGGGAGGACCCCTTTTTATTCCATGTTTGCGCAGATCAGGTGGTGAGAAGATGCGTCTCAAGTAAGGAAGGCCTTAAAATTTTACGTCATTGTCACGAGGGACCAACCAGTGGTCATTATCAAGCGAACCGAACTGCGAGGAAGGCACTGGAGGCGGGCTTTTATTGTCCCACGCTTTTCAAAGATGCTCACACCCTTGTGAGTACTTGCGACAGCTGCTAGCGGTCGGAGAACATATCTCGCCGGGATGAGATGCCCCAAAATATTTTCTTAGAATGCAAAATTTTCGATCTTTGGGATATTGATTTTGTTGGTCCTCTCCCTCCCTCTTTTTCGAACAAGTATATTCTAGTTGCGGTCGACTACGTGTCGAGGTGGGCAGAAGCGCAAGCTCTCCCCACCAACGATGCGCGAGTCGTCGTTAACTTCTTAAAAAAATTATTTTCTCGATTTGGCACGCCACACGCTATAGTGAGTGATCGGGGCACCCATTTTTGCAATAGCGAATTTACAAAAATTCTAGCAAAATATGGTGTCACACACAAACTATCTACTGCATATCACCCACAAACGAGCGTCCAAGTCAAAGTCGTAAATCGCGAAGTAAAGCGGATTTTAGAAAAAAAATGTTTCTATTAATCGGAACGATTGGGCAATAAAGCTCGATGACGCGCTATGGGCCTATCGAACGGCGTACAAAACCGCTATCAGTTGTACACCGTATCGAATTGTTTATGGCAAGGCTTGCCACCTTCCGTTCGAACTAGAACACCGCGCTTTTTGGGCGCTTAGGTTTTTAAATCTCGATTCTACATTAGCGGCCGAACAAAGAAAATTTCAAATGAATGAATTAGACGAGTGGCGAGCGAATGTGTACGAGAGTAACAAATTATATACAGAGCGAACAAAGCTTTATCACGATAAACACATAAAATTTCTGAAAAACTTTTTCGTCGGGCGATCTAGTCCTCCTTTATAATTCTCGCCGTCGCCTTTTTCCGGGAAAATTAAAATCCCGATGGTCCGGACCCTTTTCGTTATCCGCTCTTTTTCTTCATTCCTTTTTATCTTTTTAGTGTATGACCCGAGGAAGCGCTTCGAATATTCCTTTTGATCCAGAGATCGAGCGAACCCTTTGGCGGCGCCGCCGTACTCATGATAAGGATAGTCAATTAGAATTCGAAGAGTCGATCGGGGACACTAACATAGCGAATATGGATCTTAATCCTCCTAATCCTAACGCGCCAATTCCTAATGAGACCGCGCAATGGACCATGTCCTATTCTGCATGGCCGAATTTGGAAGGCACACAGTCAAGTATTGTTTGCCCTGCGGTGGTGAACAATAACTTTGAGATCAAGTCCAACATCATACAAATGGTGCAGCAATCAATGACCTTCGATGGTCAGCCGGACGAAGATCCAAACTGTCATATTTCTAATTTTCTCAAAATCTGCGACACGTTTAAAATCAATGGCATCACCGATGATGCAATTCGATTACGTATTTTTCCTTTTTCTTTGCGGTCTAAGGCCAAGCAGTGGTTGGGCTCACTTCCTAGGGAGTCCATCACTACATGGGCCGATAGTCCGGAAAAATTTCTCACTAAATATTTTCTGCCTACAAAGACTGCCAAAATGCGAATAGATATTGCATCATTTAAGCAAATCGACTCGGAGACTATCTATGATACATGGGAGCGCTTCAAGGAGCTTTTGCGTAGATGCCCTCACCACGCACTTCCCACTTGGCAACAAGTGCAAATTTTTTATAATGGCTTGAATTTCCAAACTAAGCAAATGATTGATGCGGCCGCCGGGGAACATTAAATAAGAAGACCCCGGAGGCCGCCCAAGAGCTTTTTGAGGAAATGGCCAGGAATGCGTACCAATGGAATATGCCCCGAGCGTGTCCAAACAAGCCATCCGGAATTTTTGAAATAGACGCAAACGCAAATTTGGCTTTACAAGTTGAGCGCTTAACAAAGCAAGTGACGGAGATGTCTGCTTCCTCCGCCACTCCTCCTTGGGCTAATAATATTTTAATTGAAGAGCAGGTTGACTACATGGGAAATCCGCCTCGGCCTTCCTATAACCCCAACACCGCTCCGTATAACAACACTTATAATGCGGTTATAGGAACCATCCGAATTTCTCGTGGAGCAACCAAGGAAATGCTCAGCGTTCTTTAAATATTAATCAACCTCCTAATCCCCCTTTAAATTTGAATTCTCAAAATTTTAATCAGCCCGGTTTTCCACCGCAACAGCAAAAACTCTCTCCGCTTGAAGAGATTTTTGCAAAATATGTTGCTACAAATGAAACGAAAATCCGGAATCTTACCGGATCGATCAAAAATTTAGAGAATCAAGTGGGCCAACTCGCAAAGATGATTTCCGAGCGGCAACAAGGAGCACTACTGGGGAATACGGAGCAAAATCCAAGGGAAAGTGCGAATGTGATTACACTCTGAAGCGGGAAGGAGGTGGTTTCAAAACAGGACGAACCCAAGGTAACTTCTTCTCCTCCTCCTCCTTTTATTTTATCTTCTAATTTGCCCGCTACGTTAGCTCCGCACGCTTCTACTTCCAATATTCCATATCCGTCTAAGTTTAAAAGCGAGTGCGCCAAAAAAAATTATAAAAAGTTTTTAGAAATTTTAAAACAAATCCATATTAATGTACCCTTCTGCGAGGCTATCTCTCAAATGCCTAAATATGCGAAATATCTTAAGGAGTTGCTCTCCAATAAGAAAACGTTAGAAGATATTTCGCATATTTCTTTAAACGCAGAATGCTCCGCGGTTGTACTCAAAAAATTGCGTCAAAAAGCAAATGACCCGGGACGGTTCTCCATCTCGTGTCTATTTGACAATTCGTTAGTAAAACACGCCTTAGCGGATCTTGGAGCAAGCATCAACCTCATGTCTTTTTCGTTATTCAAAAAGTTAGGTCTAGGAAATCCGAGCCCCACTCGAATGAGTATTCAACTCGCCGATCGTTCATTAAAATATCTGGTAGGGATAGTGGAGGATGTGCTCGTTAAGGTTGACAAGTTCATCTTCCCGGTGGAAATTGTCATTCTTGACATCGAAGAGGATGTCGAAGTACCCCTTATACTCGGACGCCCCTTCCTTGACACCTCCCACACAATTATCGACGTAAGTAACGGAAAGCTCCTCCTACGGGTTGGAGACGATGAAGTTACTTTTAGTATAAATCCCTCGATGCGAAACACCTTAGAGAATGATGATTCGTGCTTTTATTTAGAAGAATGTTTTGAGAACAAATTTTATCCACCTCCCGAGTTAGTCTTCACATCGAGTCACGAATTCGAGCTCGCCGAGCTCTTTTGTTTAGAAGAAGTCTCTCGCCCCACACCACCCGAACCATTATTTTTAGAAAAATTAAAAATCAAAACTTCTTATGAAGAGACACAAGTTTTAGAATTGAAACAACTCCCTCCTCACCTAAAATATCTATTCTTAGAAAAAGAGTCTAAGCTACCCGTTATCGTTTCATCCGAACTTAGCGATTCAGAAATTTCTGAATTAACTATAGTCTTAAGCAAGCACCGACACGCAATTGCGTGGAAAATATCGAATATCAAGGGTATTAACCCTTCCTTCTGCATTAACAAAATCTTCCTCGAAGATAATTCTCGCAACACGGTCCAGCCTCAACGATGACTAAACCTAAATATGAAAGAAGTCGTTAAGGCCGAAGTTATTAAACTTTTGGACACGGGAATCATATACCCGATATCGGATAGTACTTTGGTTAGCCCGGTACAAGTAATACCTAAGAAAGGTGGCATTACGGTAGTTACGAACAAAAATAACGAATTAATCCCAACTCGTACTATTACGGGTTGGCAGATGTGCATCGATTATTGAAAACTAAATGATGCCACCCATAAGGATCACTTCCCGCTACCTTTTATCGATCAAATCTTAGAGCGCCTTTCAGGTCACTCCTACTACTATTTTCTCGATGGTTTGTCGGGATATTTCCAAATCCCGATTTCGCACGACGACTAAGAGAAAACAACTTTCACTTGTCCCTTTGGCACCTTCGCTTATCGAAGGATGACATTTGGTCTTTGTAACGCGCCAGATACATTCCAATGATGTATGCTGGCAATATTTGACAAGTTAGTAGAGGAGGTGATGGAAGTGTTCATGGACGACTTTTCCGTTTTCGGAAACTCTTTCAAAAATTGTTTAAAAAATTTCGAGCGCGTGTTACAATGTTGTGAGGAAACTAATCTTCCTCTCAATTGGGAGAAGTGTCATTTTATGGTCAAAGAAGTATTAGTCCTTGGCCATAAAATCTCGGGCAAAGGGATCGAGGTCGATAGGGCCAAGATCGAAGTAATTGAAAAACTCCCCCCTCCAACGAATGTAAAAGCCATTAGAAGTTTCCTAGGTCACGCGGGGTTTTATCGGCGCTTTATCCAAAAAATTTCCAAAATCACGAATTCGTTAACCCATCTCCTCGAGAAAGAGTCTTCCTTCCTTTTTAATGATGAATGTCATTTGGCCTTTAAACTTATCAAAGAAAAGCTTATAAATTATCCGATTCTAGTTGCGCCGGATTGGTCACTACCCTTCAAAATTATGTGCGACGTGAGTGATATTGCGGTAGGCGTCGTGTTAGGCCAACTGGTGAGTAAGTATTTCCACCCGATTTATTATGTGAGCAAGACACTCACGTCGGCACAAGTGAACTACACCACTACCGAGAAGGAACTTCTAGCAATCATTTTCGCTTTTGATAAGTTTAGGTCGTATATCACGCTTTCCAAAGTTATCGTCTTCACAGATCACTCCGCGCTTAGGTATCTCTTAAGTAAATCGGTCGCCAAGCCTCATCTTTTGCGATGGATCCTCCTCTTGCAGGAGTTTGACTTAGAGATCCGGGAAAAAATGGGAGCTGAAAACTTGGCGGCCGATTAACTTTCTCGATTATAAAATCCCACCTCAGAAGAATTAATAGAAGTCAACATTAATGATAAATTTCCCGAAGAGTGCCTCCTCGCTCTTGAAAATATAAATTCATCTTCCACCCCCTAGTTTGCGGATTTGGCTAACTATTTAGTAGCCCAGGTCCTGCCAAAAGAATTCTCGAGTCAGCAATAGAAGAAATTCTTTTCTGATTTAAAGAATCATTTTTGGGAGGACCCCTTTTTATTCCATGTTTGCGCAGACCAGGTGGTGAGAAGATGCGTCTCAAGTAAGGAAGGCCTTAAAATTTTACGTCATTGTCACGAGGGACCAACCGGTGGTCATTATCCAGCGAACCGAACCGCGAGGAAGGCACTAGAGGCGGGCTTTTATTGTCCCACGCTCTTCAAAGATGCTCACACCCTTGTGAGTACTTGCGACAGCTGCCAGCGGTCGGGGAACATATCTCGCCGGGATGAGATGGCCCAAAATATTTTCTTAGAATGCAAAATTTTCGATCTTTGGGGTATTGATTTTGTTGGTCCTCTCCCTCCCTCTTTTTCGAACAAGTATATTCTAGTTGCAGTCGACTACATGTCGAGGTGGGCGGAAGCGCAAGCTCTTCCCACCAATGATGCGCGAGTCGTCGTTAACTTCTTAAAAAAATTATTTTCTCGATTTGGCACGCCACGCGCTATAGTGAGTGATCGGGGCACCCATTTTTGCAATAGCCCCAATTTACAAAAATTCTAGCAAAATATGGTGTCACACACAAACTATCCACTGCATATCACCCACAAACGAGCGTCCAAGTCGAAGTCATAAATCGTGAAGTAAAGCGGATTTTAGAAAAAAACTGTTTCTATTAATCGGAACGATTGGGCAATAAAGCTCGATGACGCACTATGGTCCTATCGAACGGCATACAAAACCGCTATCGGTTGTACATCGTATCGAATTGTTTATGGCAAGGCTTGCCACCTTCCGTTCGAACTAGAACACCGCGCTTTTTAGGCGCTTAAGTTTTTAAATTTCGATTCTACATTAGCGGCCGAACAAAGAAAATTTCAAATGAATGAATTAGACGAGTGGCAAGCGAATGCGTACGAGAGTAACAAATTATATAAGGAGCGAACAAAGCTTTATCACGATAAACACTTAAAATTTCTGAAAACTTTTTCGCCGGGCGATCTAGTCCTCTTTTATAATTCTCGCCGTCGCCGTTTTCCCGAAAAATTAAAATCCCGATGGTCCGGACCCTTTATTGTTAAAGAGGTTTGGTCCTATTGGATAATCCTAATTTCCCACCCGGAAAAAGGTTTCTTCAAAGTTAATGGGCACCGCCTTAAGTTATATCTTCCGGGAGAGTTAGCTAACGAGAAGAGTGAGTCGATTTACTTCCTCCTATAACATGATCGACAATAGGGTCAAGCTACGCGACCTTAAACAAATTGCTTTTGGGAGGCACCCCAAGGTTATCTTTTTTTTTCTCTTGTTTTTTTTAAACAACTTTTGTAGGTAATCGCCGCTTCCCCACGAAAGCTTCAAAAAATCAGGGAAGCTCTTTTTCCTTCTCTTTTTTTCCTTGCATTTCTTTATTTGCTTCTTTTTCTTTTCTTTTTACTTCATACTTAGTTTTAAACATTGGAGACAATGTTTAACTTTAAGTATGGGGGTGTAAATAGTTCTTTGTAAATGGTTTTTAAATTAGAAATTTTCAAAAAATTAAAAAATTATTAATTAAATTATTTTCTTATGTTTTTTCTTAAGCACTTGTAAAAACCAAAAACTCAAAAAAATTAGAAAATCGAAAATTTAAACCTTGAAAAGGGACGTTTGGGATATCATACCATCACACCTCCTAGTACCGCGAGAACCCTTCACGGGGTATATCTCAGGAAGTCCAGGAATTAACAAAAAAATGTTAGGTTTAAAACTAGTTTCCTTTCTTAAATTATCAAAAATTCAAAAAAAGATAATAGTCAAAAATTCAAAAAAAAAGATAATATTAAAAAATTCAAAAAAAAAGATAATATCAAAAATTCCAAAAAATTCTTATACCCCTCCTACTTGTTGTTTTGTGATTTCTTAGAAATCTAGTTGAGAATGTTTATAAGCATTTTTAGGTTTTTAATTGGTTAAAATTTTGTTTATCATAGTTTCTTAATTTCAAATTTTAGGTAATCTTGTTTTAAGAACCATCTTATGATTTGAGTTTGATTAGAGAATTTTTGTTAGCATGACTTCTCTTTTTATCTTTAAATGGCCTCATTTTGTTGTAAATTTGCTAAACCACTTTAGATTTCAATTATATTTTCTTCTAGCTCTTTAGATCTTAGGAAATTTTAATTTACTAGAATTTGCTCGCAATATAATTTAATTTATAAACTAGAAATTTTTCCTACCCTACCCCTTTGATGGCATAAAAAAAGTGTTTTAAAAAGATCATATGTCATGGGAATAAGAGGATAAAATTCAATATTCCCTAAACATATGCACCCAAAATATTTGAAAAGATTATATGGCATGGAGTAAGAGGATAAAATTCATTACTCCTAAACCATATACATTTTGGGTTTTTATTAGAAGAGAATTTAAAAAGATTATATGCATGGGAATAAGAGGATAAAATTCATTATTCCCTAAACATATACAAAAAAAGGAAAAGAAAAAAATATAGGTGAGAGGATAAAATTCATCACCTCAAATCAAAAATCTCTTCTTATGCCAAGCTTTGTAACCCCCCCTTAGCCAATATCTTTGATCTAGGTTT
The DNA here is from genome assembly GCA_033032865.1 of Dactylorhiza incarnata. Classification (NCBI taxonomy): domain Eukaryota; kingdom Viridiplantae; phylum Streptophyta; class Magnoliopsida; order Asparagales; family Orchidaceae; genus Dactylorhiza; species Dactylorhiza incarnata. The sequence continues at coordinate 30,450,314 of JAWHQI010000003.1, read as the reverse complement.
AACTTAAGTTATGGAGAGAGCAATATTTAGTAAGTTACTTTTCCTTAAGTTTCTTTTAAGATAGATTTCTTATAATTTTAATTTAATCTAGTTTTATATTTTCTACAATTTTGGTAAGCTAATTAATTACCTTGAGAAGTCCTTGCCTAGAAAATTTTCTCTCTTTTCAAATCATCATCATAATTTAGGACTTAACAACTCCTATAATTTATTCTTAACTTAACTTTTGGTTTAATAAAATTTTAGTTTGAAATTAAAAAATTTATGGATGTCTTATACATTATGTCTCACACTTTTGCTCTGGAATAGCAAAATCTCAAGTATGGGGGTATTTGATAAGTAGTATTTAAATAAGTTTTTAATAGAAATTTTTGTGATATTTAAAATGATTTTTTTTCCTTTTCATGTCAATTTTAGGTTATAAGTAGTCCTTTTTGTAATTTTGATTCTAATTTAGCTTAATTTCAATATTTTGCAGAATTTTGGGAGAAATTGGTGAAATTTACAAGTCACGCCCAAAGTCACGCCCGTGACCAAGGGGCATGTAACCTGAAGATCAAACCAGAGTCGATGCCGCGCTGATTGAGCTAGCCCACAGCAAGTCACGCCCTAGGTCACACCCATGACCCAAAGTCACGCCCGTGGCCAAGGGGAGTGTAATTTTAGAATCTTCCTAGCGTGTTGTCGTTGAGACGTGGAGAAGCCGTCGAGAAGTCAACATGAGTCACGCTCGTGACTCATATGTCACGCCCGTGACTTTCCCGCCTGATCCCTGCACACCGTCTTGCCGTCACGCAAGACCCACGCCACATTAAATGAATCTGTCCAAGTACACGCACGTGACCCAAGTTACACAGGCCTGTAATGTCTGAATTCCTCCCGCCGTCACGCAAAGCCCACGCCACTGCCGGATCTGATGTTAACAGTGTTTACACACCCTAGGTCATGCCCGTGACCAAGGGGCATGTAACTTGAAATTTTTCCTATAAATTCTAGGGCTCTCCTTGAGTCCAGGGTTCAGAAATTTTGAGAGGGGGAGGTGCTGCTAGAGCTGATAGTGAGTTTTTCCATTTCATGTTCATGTCTCGTTAAACTTTCATGTTCTCTTTTTCTTCTCATGCAGTGTACTAGATTTTTTCCATGTACTAGTTTATTAAGCTTGTAATCCTTATTTTTCTAGCTTGCAATCTTGCTTAAGAGTTGTAATAGTTTTTCATTTCAATAAAAGTTGGCATAGTTTTCTTCAACTCTCTTTCTACTTAGTAATTTTCCTTCATGCAATTTTATTTTTCTTCCTCTTCCCCCTCCACCATTAGTAACTAATTCTCATTAGTGCTCGATCGAAATGATCCGAGGATGAGATAATCAAGTTATGATTTCTTAAAGCTCTCTTTTTCCGTTTTTATAAAACACTTGAATTACCCTTGAATTTTAACTAGTGAGGCCATATTATCGATGTATGGTTTTCACTTAAGTTTTCATACTTAGTTAGCCGAGAGGCTCAAAATATGAATCGATCACTCAAGGGTAAAGAGAGTTGCACGCACCCCTCGAGAGAGGATGACGTAAATCTCCCAGATTGGAGTCAAATCCAATAGTGGGGTTCACTTCGTAAAGCAAGTTTTAGGTAATCAATTATAGGATGAGAGTCCGGTTGATTTTTTCCTAAACTTAGTTGGGCATTAACCTTGAGAGAGGCATGTTCGAGCTTCGGGAACCTCCACGGTCAAGTAATTTAATTAAACAGAATTAGATTTATTTTGCCTTTCGCTTGATTATTCTTAATCCAAGGTGACTTTTGATTGAACACTAATCTCTTTTACCATCATTTAATCCCTTCTTTTAGCTTGCAATTTGTCTATATTTAGCTAGTAAAGCAAAACTCAAAAATTGTTTAGATAAGATAATAGTGATTTTCCTCGAAGTAGAAGTAATCAACGCACCCCGTGGAATACAACCTTGGTATTTCTAAATATCCTATACTATAGGCGATAAGATACACTTGCCTTTATCGGATATAGCTTTGGAGAAAATCTTTAACCATCTCACTTTGCAAAACCCTAAATTTCTATATCAGTTGCGGAGTTTGCTCGGGCTGACTTCCACTTCCCACTTCAAGGGGAGTGTTAAATTTTTGAAGTGGAAGTGGAATGGTGCTGGGCAGTTTGCATATTAGAGACCGCAGAGATCGCGTGGTCTGCTCTGGTACTCTGGCCGGTTCTGTTTCAGTCAATCTGATCTGGGCGGTCTGACCTGGGAGATCACAAGTTTATCCAAGCAGCTCGCGCAGGATGTTCTAGCAACTTATTCAAGTCGGCCAGATGTTCAAGTAGGTCTGCTTTCTTGTAGTGACCAGGCGGTCTGACATGTTGTTCTTTTCGGTCTGGGTTACTGAAGAAGTTCTTTGCTCATGCTATAAGACTGGGCGGTCTGTTTTGATGACCGTGGTAACTGGGCGGTTTGTGATAACTGTATGGTTCAATAAGGGAGCTGTTAGCGGTATTGAGCTCGGGAGATTTGATTTGAGAGACCGCTCACGATCTGATGGGCAGTTATTGTATCCCAGTTTGTGCGGTGATGACATCCGTCTACTCGCATATAAATAGGGGTGCAGGGCCCGTCATTCATAACGAGAACTGTTAGCGACTAGCAGCTCGCAGTCAGCTTTTCTCCTTTCTTCCAGCTTTGAATAAACCAGTCCGGGCAAACTGTGTTTAGGTGTTCTTGGACTATGCAGCGAACTCAGTTGATCATGCCGTCTTAAGTGGCCAGGCAATCTTGAGTTGCGGCCTGTAGCAGGAAGCAGTTTCTTTGTTCAGTGTTCGCGGGTTCTTCTGTTATCTTAAGACCGTGCGGTCTGGGCAATCAAGAAGTGCGAACTGGTTGTTTTCAGCAGAGGAATAAAGCAGCAGGTCGGGCGGTCTGTGGTTGCGGTCTGACAGGTGCTGCTTGTGCTCTGTTCGCGCGGTCTTAGGGTCTATCCGTCTGGCTTGTCTGTTCGCGCAGTCTGGCGGTCTCAGGTGGTCAAGTCGCCAGCAGCTTGTTTTTTTTGTGTTTGCGCTTCTCTTCTCTGTGATTCTTATGAATCATGTCTCGCCATGTATACCTCGAATTGTAAAGAGATAGTTAATACCATAGCACTATTCGGTCTTCCCATTGTCATTGTTGTGCTGCACTTGTGGAAAGTTTTTTGAAGTGTTCAGCATTTTTCTTCACCTCCGGACCTCAAGTTTTTTAACACTGTTCAACACATAATTTGTTGTGTTCACTGCCTCTGTCCAAAAAGAGAGTGGCAAGTGAGCATCAGCAAGCAATGTAGTTGTTGATTCAATTAATGTTCTATTTTTCCTTTCAGCTACCCCATTTTGATGAGGAGTTCTAGGAACAGAGAAACATTGCCTGATCCCTTCTTTTCCACAGAATTCTCTCATCAGAATAGATTCAAACTCAGTGCCATGATCACTTCTAATCAATGCAACTAGAGTAGAGTACTCAATCTTGATGGACCTGAGAAAGTCTGTCAGAACACTGAAGGTGTTATACTTGTGCCTAAGAAAGAACACCCAAGTGAATCATGAGAACTCATCTACAATAACTAAAGTGTAATGCTTCCCTCCTAGACTCTGTATTATTATGGGTCCAAAGAGATCCAAATGCAGTAAGTACAGAATCCTAGGTGAATCACTCTTGGATAAAGACTTGAAACTACTCTTGGTCTGCTTTCCTAGTTGACAAGCCTTACAAAGTCCTTCCTTCTTGTATGACCCAGAAGGCAGTCCTCTAACTAGATTGTCCTTGGAGAGCTTAGAGATAGTTCTAATGTTAATATGTCCTAGCCTTTTATGCCATAATTCATTTGTTTTACTTATAGAATTAAATAAACAAATATCTGAATTGGCAGAGTCAAAATTGACTAAATAAATATTTCCATGTCTAATACCAGATAACGCATTAATGTTTTTATCATTGGTAATAAGACATAAGGAATGGTTAAAAGTTACCTGATAACCTTCACCACATAAATGGCTTATGATAATGAGGTTGTGCTTGAGACCCTTGACATATGCTACCTCTTTGAAGGTAACTGCTCCAACTTTGACTTTTCCATAACCTTTAGTTTGTCCACAGTTGGAGTCTCCAAAAATCATTTTGGGTCCTAGCTTTGCCTTGTAATTGCTTAGGTTGGCCTTGTTCCCTGTCATGTGCTTAGAACACCCACTATCAAAATACCATTGTTCCTTTATATTTGGATAGCCTTGTACCTGCAAAATAGAAAACATTCTAGTTGTTCTTGACCCAGACTATCTTGGGTCCTTTTATCTTACCACAAAAATCTGAAATGAAAGAAATCTCAGGCTGATCCTTATAGCCTTGTGGATGATATCTCCTTGGAGGAATAATCCACTCAGTAAAGGGATTTTTAGTATGTGGAGAATTAGAATTCTTTTGAAATTCAATACATTTTCTGTTCGACGAACTTGGCTGAGTTCGTCGATCGTCGTTCGACGAATTGAAGTAATTTCATCGAGCGTCGTTCAAATAATAGCTGTACTGAAAATTTGTCTTCAGCGTTCGTCGATCTCCATTCTACGAATTCATGTGATTTCATCGAGCGCCGTTCAACAAATTGTTTTGAATTCCTTTATTCTTAACATTCTTGCTTGAGGTATTCTTACCTACTTCTACTACCTCTTTGCTCTTGGAAGAAATGAACTTCACTGGGGTAGATAAAATATTTTTCTTAAGAAGATGTGGCTCACTTGATGATGTACCCAAGCCCAGCCTGTCATTGAGTCTGGCATTCACTGTGCTTGTGATGTCCATCAGTTTGATGCTTCTCCCATTGAGGGATTCTTCAAACTTCTTAGCCTCAGATAGTTTGTTCTCAATGAGAACAATATGTTCTCTGGAGGCAGCGAGTTCTTTCTTAAGATTGGCATTATCTTCAGCCAGTTCATTCATTTCAACCAACTTATTTCTGAGGCAAATTATTTCCTTCTCAGCTTTAATTAAATCTAAACAAAGAGTTTTAAATTCATCTTTAAAATCATTTGAATTAAAATCAAAGGTAGATATTACCTGATCACTGTCATTATCAGATTCTGATTCATCTGAGTTACTTCCTGAGGCATTGATAGCCATCATGCAGAAGTTTCTTTCATCTTCATCATCTTCATCATCACTAGAGCTGGATGATGATGCATGATCTGAATCATTGCATGAGTCATAAATAGCCATCAAGCATTGATCCTTTTCATTTGTATCATCTTCATCTTCAGAACAGCTGGATGAAGACTCTGACTCAGTATCACTCCATGTTTCAGCTACAAAGCCTCTTCCATCGTGTTTGAGTTTGTGGGAGGATGGCTTGCTGGAGTGCCTCTTTTCTTCTTTATCTTTTCTCTTGTCCTTATTTTGATTTTCTGGACACTCAGGTAGAATGTGTCCAGGTTTCCGGCAGCCATAACAAATAATTTATTTAGAATTTGATTTGTTATACCATGGTTTTTCTTTGGATCTGAAATCCTTCTTCTTGAGGTCCTTTCTAGCCATTTAGTAAAATCTCTTGGCTAGGAGGCTCATAAACTCCATTTCTCCTGGAGCTTTATCTTCCTCTTCTGTTGCTTGGAAAGCAATGCTTCTCTCCTTTTTGGTGGCTGAAGAGGAGGTAGATTGTTCAGCTTCTCTAGACTTGATAAGCTGCTCATAGGATTTTAATTTGCCTAACAAGGTCTCAGTAGAGATCTCATTTAGGCTTCTGGCTTCCTTGATTGGCCAGAACCTTGAGTCCCATGTGCTGGGGAAGCACATAAGGATCTTATCATTGACTTCAATGATTGAGATCACTTTGTCCAGAGTCTTCAGCTCATTGATTATGAGGCTGAGTCTGTTGTACATGTCTGCTACTATCTCAGTTTCTCCCATTTTGAAGTTCTCATATTGAGAGATAAGATGAGATCTTCTGTCTTTTCTCTTATCTGCAGAACCTTCAACCATGTTGTTGAGGGAGATCCAGATGTCCCTGGCTGAGGTGCAGTCCACAGCCTTCTGGAAAATATCATCAGACATTGTTTGTGCCAATATATTCATTACTTTGGCATCTGCATTTCTTTGTTTCTTTTGAGCTTCTGTCCACTCAGGAGGTGGACCAACATTATTGTTGGTTGCTATCTCAGTACTTGTTGATGCTGAAGGAGTAGGGGGTCCTGTCAAAATAGCATTAAAAATATCCTCATCAATGGAATTCATATATAACTTGATCCATTCCTTCCATAATGCAAACTTATTAAGATTGCACATATGAGGTCTTGTGCTTGAGTATTCTTTATTCTATGCCATGAGTTTTTAGAAAAAGAAAATTCTAGAAGAAATTAAGATCTAATTGATCTTTGGATTCAGGTGTTAGCATGTGTAATCAATCAACCAACCTCTGATACCAATTGAAAGTGAGGTATTAGATCTTAGCTTAACTCTAGAGGGGGGGTGAATAGAGTATTAAAAGTTTTTAACTTATTTTATAGCGGAATTAAAATAGTGATATATATGTGTAGTAGAGTGAGTATAAAAGCTAGACAAAAATAATAAGCACAACACAGTACAGAAAGAAAAATACAATCACAGAAGACACAAGGATCTATAGTAGTTCCCCAATCAAAACTGGGTACATCTACTCTTCTACCACCCTTGGTAGGAATCCACTAGGTTTTTGATCAGGTGCCCTATCACTAATGGAATTTTTGATCAGGTGCCCAAACACCACTGAGCTTTTGATCAGGTGCTCAAACCAAACCACAGGTTTTTGATCAGGTGCCATACCACCAAAGGGTTAACTTTTGAAGGGAGTTAAAACCCTGTACAAGATGGAGTAAAATAAACAAAAAGGTTTATGAAGTTCTTCTCTGTCAACAAGCTGAGAGAAGATTAGTTGGTTGTTGAGATGTAAAGCTCCCCCTGTCTGATAGAAATTCTTGACAGTTGAAGGATGTAGCTTTCTCTTGAATGTAGAAAATCTTCATTGATAGCAGATGAATCTGAGAGACAATGTTTCTCAGATTATTGTTGTAACATCCCAATTCGCACTAGGCCCCTCAGAGACGTTTTGACTCGCCTTGGGTCGGTTTTGGGCAAGGGAGGATTGAGTTCGACGAAGTGCTCTCCGTTCGACGAAAGTGTGGAGTGCAGGATTTGGGATTGTGCCGACTTCTTGTAGCTCACTGCAAGTCTCCTCTTTCCTGCTATCTTTCCGAATCTTCTCTTGCTTTGGGAGGGGATTTCAGTTGTAACCCATCTTATAGTTAGATTTCAAAAGGGGCTTTGTTGGGATTTGTTCTGTAGCCTCTAGTATGCTGTTTATGGATGTGTTGATAGTAAATTCCATCAGGTATTATTGTCATAGTGTGCTGATAGCAATTTTAATTTAGATGAGAAGGGAGTTGTGCTAATTGCAAGTTCTATGATAACAAGTATATGGTAATAAAAGTGGGCTGCTCATATGATCTGTACTAGCTGTTTTGGGTGCTGATAGCAAAGGTCATTTGGCCGAAATTACCGCAGTTTAGTGAATATGAGAGGGGCGTTACCTTTTAGGGAGTGTCGTCGTCCGACGAGCTAATCCTAAGCGGATTTATCGGTGCAGGCGTAAGTAGGGGTATATGTACAAAGATCTTGTTCATATAAAACTATATATATTCATATATATACATTATGTATACACTTGTTTGAGTGCAGGTCATACAAAAAAATAATAATAAGAAAGAAGAGGAGGGGAAGAATTTGTATGTATATACGTACATACATAAATTTTATATAAGCTTTAGTGCAAAAATTTTATAAGGGCATTAATATATATTAGGCTGGCTGTTATGGTGGATCGGCAGCCCCCTTTTCCTTCTCCCCTTCATTCTTCCCTTCTTCCCGTGCAAGCCTGGAGCGATTTTTGGAGCGGGTGGGAAGCCACTTAGTCTTTATGACTAACGGTTGTTGCACCCCTCTTTTTAGGAGCGCACCCTGGAGCGGCAGCTTGTAGTGCCGGAGGAGGTTAGTCAGGACAGGACGACAGGGCCGGAGCCTACGATACCCTCTCAGCCGTCGGTGACCGATGTGAGCGCTTTCTTTTGTTGTAGCCCTTGAGGAATCTAGTTTGTACTCTGATACTTGTACAAGAGCTCGCGGAGTTTCTGGTTTTTGTAGTTTTGTACTTTTACTTATGTGGATAGATTATGTGGCTTCTTACTTTTCATCTTTCCATGGGTTGGCGCTGTTTGGTTGATTCGGCCGGCAGGATAGTCGTCTTGTGGAGGAGGCTAGCTCGTGTGCTGGCGCTTCCGCAAGGCGGCTGTCTTGGGCATAAGACTCCCCTCGACCGTGTTCTGTGTTCCGGAAGGGGGGAGTTTTTCAAATGGTAGCTCAGTTGGTGATGAGAATTAAAAGAACTCCGTAGTTAAGCGTGCTCGGGCTGGAGTAGTCACGGGATGGGTGACCTCCTGGGAAGCCCACGCGCTGCCGATTAACTGGCTCAATTCTCATCAAAGGGAGGGCGTGGGTTCGTGCCCGCCCCCCCCCCCCCCCCCCCCCCCCCCCCCCCCCCCCCCCCCCCCCCCCCCCCCCTCCAACAACCCGCTGTGCCCTGTGGCAGGCCAGAGAGGGGTTGGGGTGTACGGCCTGCAGGCTTGTTGTTGACCAGTTGTGGTCAGGCTGAACCGATGGCGCCAGTGTCCTAGGACGGGGCCAGTGTTGACTGGTCAGGCCGCTCCCAGAATGGTCCTGGGTCGTCGGTGCCGGCAGTTCCTGGGGGTCAGTGACCCGGGGATGGGCTTGGGCCAGGACTATTATAATTGTTGCTCTGTTAAGATTAAGAACTAGCAGTTGAAAACTGAGAGAAGATTATTGATGTTCTCAGAGAATGAAAGATGATGTTATTGATGAAGAAGATCTCTGTATTTCTTTTTGACTTTTTTGTATTACTCACGACTGTATCACTTCTCTTTTCTCCATTGTATATTCTTCATCCTTTTTCTTAGAGATATATATGACTGATTTCAAAATCAAATCTTCTGTTTAAGGAATAAAATAATCTGAAAGCATTATTCTTGGAACTGCAATCTGATTCAGCATGAATACTTTAATTCATTTTTCTTTTCCATGAAAGTGTCCTTTTCCAATATATCAACGGCTATATTCTCGAAAGAAGAGAATAAAAAGGAATAAATAAAAGGAAAGATTAAATCTTGACTTATCTGATAAATGAATAAGTCCAAATAGAATTGAATAAATCTGTTGCTGATAGTCAATATGAGTTTAGAGAAAATAGATAACTGATCCTTCAGAATTTGGTCAAGTTGAAGAGAAAATTTGTCGAGCAGAAAACTGAGTTCGTCGATCTCAATATGGAGTTCGTCGAACTGAGTAATAATCTGATAAACTAGCTGGAAGAAATGAATTCGTCGAGCTGAGGAACAAATTCATCGAACAGAAACACGACGTTCGTCGAACCCAGGAAGGAGTTCATCGAACGCAGAATGATGTTCGTCGAACGCAGAAACTTTGAATTTTCCTAAGTTCTAACTGACTTAGACAAGCTTAGACCTTGACCCTTAGACTATATAATTGGGGTCAACATGAGTCCTAATCACAGATAGTGATCCTAGCCCAAATCAGTAATAGGGTTGTTCCAACATAAGTATCTGGCTAAAAAGACATATCGTTGTAAAGAAGCTATATCGTCTTGAGGACTTAGTAAGTGATCGTGGAGATAGTTTGCAGCTATAGTAGTAGTCAAGATGATCTCGATGATATCGACAAGAAGACCTCATATTAGAAAGATGATCTCGACGATATCGACAAGAATACTTCATGTCGTCATGACTGCACATGTAGCTCAAATATTCCATATCATCGAGATATCATCTCAGGTGAAGATTTCAGAAATCTTGAAGAAATGTCTAAGTCCTAAAAGGATCGCTGTGACAACAAGTTCTGTTGTCGAGATGTTGCTCATATCGTCAAGACTGACCAGGATTTTTCAAAATGTGATATCCGCATTTAATGCCGACGTCTAAGGGACCAATCAACGGATGTCGTTAAGGAATGGGCTTCTGATAATAAAGAGTGCTCAGAATAGACCATTAGAAGGCCTTGTCATATAAAAAGATAAAGTGTGTGCCCTAACAAAGTACAGAGAATAGAACCGAAACATAATAGCCATAAGAAGAAGGAACTATTTTCTCTTAAGAACCATACACATATATTCTCAGTTTTCTAAGTCTCAGTCAAGCATCACCAGCTGATAAGTTGTGTTCTAAAAAGAAGAAGAGGATAGAAGATAAGCTTTTGTGCATTAGTAAAACTTTCTTAAGGTATTCTCTTCAAGTCCAGAGGCCATCTGCATCAGGCTTCATAAGCACTCTTCAGATTATCTTTTGTTGTGTGGAGAGTTATTCATTATTGTAAACAATATATTTTCTATAAGACTCTTTGAGTCTGAGTTGTAGGGTACCTAGAATCTAAGGTAGTATCTCTTATAGATATGAGTTGTAGGGCCTGGAGTGCCTGAGTTGTAGGGTTCCTAGAACCTGAGGTAGGATCCTAGAAGGATCTGAGTTGTAGGGCCTGGAGTGCCTGAGTTGTAGGGACATTGTGCTTGAGTTGTAGGATCTGTGAAAGAGACCTGAATTTGGAGGAGTTGGCCTAGTCTAGCACATTGCTAAATATGTGAAAGGGGAAAGTGGATGTACCCTTAACTGGGGAACCACTATAAATTACTGTGTGTTTTCTTTAGTGTGCTCTTAGTCTTATATCTCTGAAAGAAATCGTTGTCTACCTAAATCACATAGAGGGGGGTGAATAGGTGATCTCTACTGCGATTACGGAATAAAAAAATTTTGCACAAACACAACAAAAAAAATCACAGCACAGAGACACAAGATTTATAGAGGTTCCCCAAGGGTGGGTACTCCTCTCTCCCGCTCCGCCTATCTAGCACTTCGGGCTAGCGTCGACAACTTCACCAAAACTCGGATTTATCAACAAATCCTACAATTGGAGACAACGGCTCCTACAAACTCGGAGAACAACCTCTCCTACAAACTCAGAGTAAACAACTCCTACAACTCAAAGTAAACAACTCCTACAAAATAACTCGGAGTAAAAACTCCTACAGGAATTAAATAAAGTTTGAAATGAAACTTCTCTCGAATCTCAATAGAGATTAACTTCAGATCTGGAAAGACTGAATCTTCTTCTTCCTTTAGAGTGGAAGCTTGGATCTTCAAGGATTAGGAAGAATGAAGAATCGGCAAACCTGATCTGAGTAGGCCCTTTGATTAATTTGAAAAGATCTTCAATATTGAGAGCAGCACTTGATCAAAGGCCTTCTTATTTGAGAAATCTTTAGCAACACTGAAGAACGAAACTTGAGAGGCGCATAAGTTAGATCTCAGAAAACTTTTTCAGCAAGCGAGGAAGAAAACAGCTGCTTCTTCTTTTTCAATCGGGTGATGTCTGCTTCTTGCCCTAAAATAAGAGATTATTTATAGGAAGACCTCCAACGGCTCGGGCGACAAATAAGGAGAGGTCGCCATGTGTACTGAACATGGCAGCCAACCCTAAATTTCAAAAACGAAACATAAATTTGAAATCCGTCTGTCCGTCATTCGTCGTGACTTCACGTGAACATTCGACGAATTGACTTGGCCATTGAAATATACTGATCAAAGCTTGAAAACTGTCTTCTGTTTTCATTCGTCGGAATTCGTCGGGAGTTCTCGAGAACATTCGATGAATTGACTTAGCCGCACCATTTCCTTCACAAGTCTGCCTTTTTGACTTCTGTCTGCGTTCGTCGATATTCGTCGGGAGTTCATGAGAACATTCGACAAATAGACTAAGCTGCAGAAATTTCTTCTTTAAACTGGAAATTTGGCTTCTGTCTGTGTTCGTCGAGATTCATCGGAACTTCACGAGACATCTCGACGAATTGACTTAAAATTTTCTTTTCTCCTGAAAACCTGCTCCACTCCTCAAACTTGAAAAGCTTCAGTTATGAGTATATGAAGTACACCCCAATAGAGAGATTACACATGGACCAACACATTGTTCTACACAATGAGGGATTATATTGTCTAGAACTGTGTTTGGTGATCCATTGCCACCTGACTTTGGTGTGCACTTAGCATTAAGACCTGTCATAACACATCTAAACAGAAATCATCAAATACATACTCAATTCAATTTAGTTTACTAGGGGACATCTTCAAATCCAAGTAATTGTGGATACAATACCCAACAATCTCCCCCTATTTGAAGATGTCATTACCCAATGCACTAAGTTGAATTGTACAGAAAATATAATGAATAAGAAGAGCACTAAACAGGCAGTAATATTTAAAGAAAAACTCAATGTTTATCTTAACACAAATATATATATATATAAACAAAGAAAACAACATGATTCCAGAACAGCTCAGCTCATGCTTGATCCTTGCCTTTCTGCTTTCCAAAAATTCTTTCCACTGCTTCAGCTCTCTTTTTCTGTTCAGATTCCATTCTTTCAAAAAATGCCTTTGGCTTAGGCCAATATTTATCAGGAGCAGTTTCTTTACCAGCACTCTCCTCTATCTTATACACCATACTCTCCTCCCCCTTTATGACATCTTCATGTAGGAGGACATAGAGTTTGGCCAGTTGCCTTTCAACTTGATCATCCAGAAAATTGATCCCTTGATCATTTTTGAATTTGCCCATTTCATGCCTTATTTCAGTCATTTCCTGCCTCAAAGCACTATCAACAGTTGGAAACTCCCCCTCAACATGTTCACCTCTTCCCTGATCAGGAGCTGTACTAGGTCCACATCCCCTTGAGGATTGGAATCACGTGTTTTCAATATTTATATATAAAAAAAAAGTTTAGGCCCGTACCTGATTTCACGGATGGCTCTTCGGATCCAATAAAGTGAATTTAATGAAACGATTACATAGAGACGTGTCCGAGAAGATAAAGATTTGACAAGTGAAATCCCGTGCAATTTCTTAAAATTTCAACAGTCCTGTCTTCAAGATTCCTTGTTAAGCATTCTAAGTTCCATTTTGAAGAAATTGAACTTGGTCTCGTCCAGAGGCTTCGTAAAAATATCTGCAATTTGTTGGTCAGTATTGACATATAATAAATTTATATCCTTACTCTCTACATGTTCCCGGATGAAGTGGTAGCGAAGCTCGATGTGCTTTGTTCTGCTGTGAGAGACTGGATTATTTGCTATGGCAATAGCACTTGAGGAGTCACAGAACATGGGGATTTCTGTGAGCTTTAAGTTATAGTCCTCAAGCTGATTCTTTATCCACAAGAGTTGTGCACAGCAACAGCCGGCAGAGATATACTCCGATTCAGCATTTGATATTGCAACACAATTTTGCTTCTTGCTACTCCATGAAACAAGCCTTTTTCCCAAGAATTGGCAAGTTCCTGAAGTACTCTTTCTATCATCTTTGCTACCTGCAAAATCAGCATCTGAAAAACCAATTAGTTCAAAGTCATTGCTTCTCGGGTACCATAAGCCGAGATTTGGTGTACCCTTAAGGTATCTCAAAATCCTCTTTGCACTGGCATAATGAGATTCCTTACAGTTCACCTGATACCTGGCACAAACACATGTTGAAAACATTATATCAGGCCTACTAGCAGTAAGGTAGAGCAAGGACCCAATTATGCTTCTGTACTTGGTTTCATCAAAAGTTTTCCCTTTCTCATCCTTGTCCAGGGACATGCTTAAGCCCATTGGAGTCCTCATAGAGGTTGCACTCTCCACTCCAAATTTCTTAAGGAGCTCTTTGGTGAACTTCGTCTGAGAGATGAAAATTCCATCTTCAGATTGGTGCACCTGGAGTCCTATGAAATATTTCAGCTCTCCCATACTGCTCATTTCAAACTTACCTTGCATCAAGTTAGAAAACGTTTTGCAAAGTTTGTCATCTGTAGAGCCAAAAATAATATCATCGACATAGATTTGCACAAGCAAAATCTCGCCTTTCACTTCCCAAAGAAACAATGTCTTATCTATTGTTCCTCTTATGAATTTGTTCTCAAGAAGGAACCTAGACAATGTCTCATACCAGGCTCGGGGTGCCTGTTTGAGACCATACAAAGCTTTATGTAAATAATATACATGATCAGGAAAGTTAGGATCTGCAAAACCTGGAGGCTGAGCTACCTATACTTCCTCTTTATGGTCTCCATTCAGGAAGGCTGACCTCACATCCATCTGGAAAACCTTAAAGCCCTTATATGCAGCATAGGCCAGAAATAATCTGATGGCTTCAAATCTTGCTACTGGTGCAAAGGTCTGATCAAAATCAATCCCTTCTTCTTGCTTGTATCCTTGTGCAACCAGTCTTGCTTTGTTCTTTGTGATGATGCCCTTTTCATCAAGCTTGTTCTGGTAGACCCATTTGGTTCCAATCACATTTTGTCCTTTGGGTCTTGGTACTAACTACCAAACTTTACATCTCTTGAATTGGTTGAGCTCTTCTTGCATAGCAAGGATCCAAGATGGATCGGTGTTTGCTTCTTCAAACTTCTTCGGCTCAATCTGTGAAAGAAAACTTAAATGTAAAACTTTGTTAGTTGTACCTCTTCTCGTTAGAACTCTACTTGAAGGATCTCTGATAATCTGATCAGCTGGATGATCTCTTGAATATCTGACTCCCAAGTTACTTGCATTTTCAGGAGCAACTTGAGGTTCAGCCACCTCTGGAACATCTTCTTCTTCATGAACTTCTTGTTCATCTTCAGAGTGATCTGAGATCTCTTCTGCCAACTTTGGTGCATCATCTGTGGTATTTACTCCATCTTTCATAGTGAGTTCCTTTAGCTTTTCACCTGCATCTTCAATGAGCACACTAGACGAGTTGCTATGCAGCAGGCTCTTCTCATCAAATACAACATGGGCTGTTTCTTCTACCACCAGAGTTTTCTTATTAAAAATCCTATATGCCTTACTATGGCTACTATATCCTACGAAAATACCTTCAAAACATTTTTCACTAAACTTGGTTGTAGGATGTTTTCCATTGTTAAGTACATAGCATTTACTGCCAAAAATTCTAAAATATGAAATCTTTGGTTTTCTGCCCTTTAGAATCTCATATGGGGTCTTACGATGGTTCTTATTGATGAGTGCTCTGTTTTGCACATGGCAAGCTATGTTGGTAGATTTTGCGCAGAAGTATTCTGGAAGAGCAGAATCACTCAACATAGACCTGCCAGCTTCTATGAGGGTTCTATTCTTTCTCCCGACTACTCCATTTTGCTGTGGAGTACGTGGAGAGGAAAACTCATGGGAGATACCTTGACTTTCACAAAACTCTGTCATGGCCCCAGACTGAAATTCTATTCCATGGTCACTTCTGATTTTTACCACTGAACAGTCAAGTTCATTCTGAATAAGCTTGACAAATGTAGTGAATATGCCAAAGGTTTCTGACTTAAGTTTTAGAAAGAACACCCATGCAAACCGGGAATAGTCATCAACAATAACCAAGGTGTAAGCTTTCCCACCTAAGCTTCTAATTGACATTGGACCAAATAAATCCATATGCAGCAGATGAAGACATATGGTAGAATTATTGCCAATTATGCTCTTAAAGCTAGCCTTTGTTTGCTTACCCATTTGGCAAGCATGGCAAGGGCTTTCTTTAATGCATTTAACTTTGGGGGCATCCCTTACCAAGTTGTGAGAAAATAACATAGATATAGTTTTGAAATTAATATGTGCTAGTCTCTTGTGCCATTGTTCACAAAGAGATGCACTATCTTTGGCAACAAAACACACTGGGGTAGAAGACTGTAAACATATAAAATCCAAACAGTATATACCACTACTCCTAGAGCCCGTTAAAATAGTTTTCGCAGACACGGACATCTTTATCAGGCATCTATCTCTAAAGAACTCAACGGTATAGCCTTTTGTCACATAGTTGGCTTATGCTAATCAGATTGTATTTCAATCCTTTCACATGAGCTACACGTGTGAAAACGACTGAGCCGTTGGTTATTGAACCATAGCCTATAATAATACCTCGTTCAGATCTGCCAAACTTTACTTTAGGCCTGTTCTCAACTGGAACATAATCCTGAAGTAATCTTCTTCTCCCGGTCATATGCCGAGAGCAACCACTGTCCAAATACCAGATAGGAATTTCGTTGGCCTTTGGACATTCCTGCAAACATGATCAATACCCCTTAGGATCCCAAACATATTTGGGCCTTTGGTTCCTTGTTAGTGGAACACCACTTGGAACATTAACTTTGCAAGTGGTCGGTCTTGCACTGTTAACTCGTGGAGTTCTTGGCACAGTATGATTGAACCAACAATCTATGGCAAAATGACCAATTTTGCCACAACACCAGCATTCAAATCTATTGTATCTCCTCTTTGTGTTCTGCTGAGCCTTTTGAATGGGTGGCTTTTCAGGAGGAGCAACCTTGGAGGTAGAAGCCTCGTTGGTGCAACATACACAATTCTTAGGCACAATAGGTTTGACCTGCGGTGCCTTCTTAGCATTTGATCCATGAATGAATGGTCCATGTTGCTTCAATCGAACTTCCTCATAAGGAGCCTTGAGGGAGCTAGAACCAAAGTTTCTGGGTCTGGTCCACACTGAGTTCACCTTGGCAGGCTCAACATGGGTTGGTCTGCTGAAGTGACCATAAATGCTGTCGAGATCATAGGTGTTCGTAGGAAGAATCACCTTCTTGAAAGTTGGAGCACACTGTGAACCCTTACCCTTTGCTTTAGCAGCTCTTCTTTGGGCTGACTTACTTAGGCTCTTTTCAGCAACATGGCCCAAACCACTACTACCAGAACCAGCAGTGAAAGTGTCTATGATATGCAAAACTGTCTTGGGCTTAGAGAAGTTCATTGTGATCTTCTTTTCAGCCTCAAGCTATTTCGTGAAATCATTGATAATTTCACTCTTCTGAATGCCTGCTGAAGTGGCCTCCGAGAGTGCAATCTTCAAGGATAAGATTTCTTCCCTGAGTAGGTTAGATTCTTCAATCTCATTTCTCAGGTTTGATTCTTGATCCTTTAGGGATTGAATCTCCTTTGATTGAGTTTTAACAAGCTTTTGACACTTATTAAACCCCTTCAACATTTCCTCATACTTAGCAGTCAACTCAGAATCCTCTTCCGAATAATAATTTTCATTAGCATCAGCTGTCGTTTCTGAACATAAAAGAGGTGTAGAAGATAATACCTGACCGGTGAAAGGAACAATATCTTTGTCATCATCTGACATGGCCATTAGACTGTAGAAGCAGTCTTCTGTGAGATCTTTTCCTCTATATTGACCAAATTGGTCTTCTGTATCAGGTTGAGCCATCAATCCAAAGAATGACTCTTTATCTGAGTTAGACTCATTTGAGTCACTATCACTCAGAGTCTTGGACTTCTTGGCAACAAAACTCTTCTCCTCTTTCTTCTTTCCTTTGAAGGACTTCTTTTCTTCTTTTCTTGAAGATTCCTTCTTCTTGTGTGGGCAATCAGCTATAATGTGCCCTGGCTTTTTACAACAATAACAAACGGGTTCAGTATAATCATGTTTGTTCGGTTTAGAACAATACCTGTCGTTTCTGTCACGGTGTGATCTCCTGTGATCTCTTGAGGAAGATGAGCCTTTTCTCATTTGTCTCCTCTTGCTAAGCAACTTTTTGAATTGCTTGGAGAGGAGGGAAAATTCTCCTTCAGATAGTTCTGATTCTTCAGAAGTGTTTTCAGCTTTATCCTCAGAAGACTCATCCCTCACAGGGGACAGAGCCCTACTTCTCTGGGAGCTTTCAGCCTTAATAGCAATGGTACTCTCCTTGCTAGAGCTCCTACTGCTTTCCTCTTCCGACTTCCTGATATTCAACTTCAGCTCATGGGAGAGCAGCTCCCCATATAGAATCCGTGGCTCCGTAGTAGCCAACTTACCATATTCTCTGATAGCTATCACCTTGGGGTCCCATTCCTTAGACAGTGATCTAAGGAATTTATCGTTTAGTTCACCCATGGTGAATTCCCTTCCATAGTTTCTCAAACCATTTACAATCTTGAAGAATTTCTTGTAGGTGTCAGAAATTGTGTCTTTGCCTTGTTGCTTGAAGGCTTCATATTCTTGGTTCAGCAGAGACTTCCTGTCATCTCGAACTTCTTCAGTACCTTCCATCAGAACCACAATAGAATCCCACATCTCTTTTGCAGACTTGTAGTGAATCAGATTTTGTGCATTGAATCATCAACTGCACCTGCTATGATGTGCTTTGCTTTCTTGTCCAGAGTGACAAGTGCAATTTCGTCCTTTGTCATATCCATTAGTTTCTTTGGAACCTTTTTGGTGGGATCAATGGTAGAAGCAACCGTAGGAATGACGAGACCTTCCTTAACTATCTGGGAGATTCGGGGATCATTTGCTTCCATGTAGAAGATAACTCTTTCTTTCCATATTGGGAAGTTCTCCTTAGTGCAAACTGGGAGCTTGGAGGAAGACCTTTCCATGCCTCTGTCCATAGATAGAGATCTTGACAACGTAGAAGGATCTTTAATCTAGGTGTTAACCTCTTAAAGATAACCTGGCTTTGATACCAATTGAAAAAAATCATTGTCTACCTAAATCACCTAGAGGGGGGTGAATATGTGATCTCTACTGCGATTGCGGAATAAAAAAATTTTGCACAAACACAACAAAAATAATCACAGCACAGAGACGCAAGATTTATTGAGGTTCCCCAAGGGTGGGTACTCCTCTCTCCCGCTCCGCCTATCTAGCACTTTGGGCTAGCGTCGGCAACTTCGCCAAAACTCGGATTTATCAACAAATCCTACACTCGGAGACAACGGCTCCTACAAACTCGGAGAACAACCTCTCCTACAAACTCAGAGTAAACTCCTACAACTCGGAGTAAACAACTCCTACAAAATAACTCGGAGTAAAAACTCCTACAGGAATTAAATAAAGTTTGAAATGAAACTTCTCTTGAATCTCAATAGAGATTAACTTCAGATCTGGAAAGACTGAATCTTCTTCTTCCTTTAGAGTGGAAGCTTGGATCTTCAAGGATTAGGAAGAATGAAGAATTGGCAAACCTGATCTAAGTAGGCCCTTTGATTAATTTGAAAAGATCTTCAATATTGAGAGCAGCACTTGATCAAAGGCCTTCTTATCTGAGAAATCTTTAGCAACACTGAAGAACGAAACTTGAGAGGCGCAGAAGTTAGATCTCATAAAACTTTTTCAGCAAGCGAGGAAGAAAACGACTGCTTCTTCTTTTTCAATCGGGTGATGTCTGCTTCTTGCCCTAAAATAAGAGATCATTTATAGGAAGACCTCCAACGGCTCGGGCTACAAACAAGGAGAGGTCGCCACGTGTACTGAACATGGCAGCCAACCCTAAATTTCAAAAATGAAATATAAATTTGAAATCCGTCTGTCCGTCATTCGTTGAGACTTCACGTGAACATACGACGAATTGACTTGGCCATTGAAAAATACTGATCAAAGCTTGAAAACTGTCTTCTGTTTTCATTCGTCGGAATTCGTCGGGAGTTCTCGAGAACATTCGACGAATTGACTTAGCCGCACCATTTCCTTCACAAGTCCGTCTTTTTGACTTCTTTCTGCGTTCGTCGATATTCGTCGGGAGTTCATGAGAACATTCGACGAATAGACTTAGCCGCAGAAATTTCTTCTTTAAACTAGAAATTTGGCTTCTGTCTGGATTCGTCGAGATTCATCGGAACTTCACGAGACATCTCGACGAATTGACTTAGCAAAAATTTCGTTTCTCCTGAAAACCTGCTCCACTCCTCAAACTTGAAAACCTTCAGCTATGAGTATATGAAGTACACCCCAATAGAGAGATTACACATGGACCAACACTTTGTTCTACACAATGAGGGATTACATTGTTAACTGTGTTTGGTGATCCATTGCAACCTGACTTTGGTATGCACTTAGCATTAAGACCTGTCATGACACATCTAAACAGAAATCATCAAATACATACTCAATTCAATTTAGTTCACTAGGGGACATCTTCAAATCCAGGTAATTGTGGATACAATACCCAACAATCTCTAATCTAGAATAGTCAATAATAGAAAGAAGACTAAAATATTTGAAACACCTATTCACCCCTCCCCCTCTAGGTGATTTGACTACATACAAGACTGACAAGTGGTATCAGAGGGAGGTTGTTCAAAGAAAGCTTAATAGCTTGAACATATATGCCCTTGCGGTGTCAAGTTATCATCATGGATCCTGGAGTAAACTACAAAAAGTTAAGCTCCATGAAGAAGGAAAGAAGATCCAATATTAAGAAGTTTAGATCTCTATGTGAAAGCAGTAGCTTCTCCTCATACTCTGAAGAAGAAGCCTATATAGGTCTAACTATAATTGGAATAAGAGCACCCATTACTCTCTCAGAGTGAAGGTTGCTCTGCTGATAGAAGAGGGATAGGAACACCTCCCACTCTCTCAGATAATAAATCTGAAGATGATGAGTTTTATGGGCTTGTAGCCATATCTAATGAAGATGATCAGGATGATTCTCATCCTGTTCAGGTATGCACTCCTCACACACTTTCATTATCTGCTTCAATTGTAAAGACCAAAAGTGCAACAGATGATTGCTCATTATCTGATGAAAGCAATGTTGATGGTGAGGCAGAAGACTGCTCATCATGCAACAATGAGGACCCTGATCTAATGGAACAGTATGATATTCTCTTGGGTGCTATCAAGAAGAGCAAGAAGTTGGTCAAATCTCAAGCTGAGGAAATAAGGATCCTCAAGCCATTCAGATCTCAAATAGATGAGAAAACTAAGGAGGAGACTAAATTGTACAATGAGATTATCCTACTTCAGAAGAGGTCTGAAGTTCAGGATAGGACAATTAAGTCCCTGGAGAATAAGCTTATCTTAGAAAGAAGGCTTGTGTCTAGCTTCTCTAAGCCCAAAACTGTTCTCCCAATTATAGATAACTTCTCCACTCAAAATAGAGGATGACTAGGATATGATAAGGAAGTTGGAGAGAGTTCCCAGGCTAGAACTATCTTCCAAATGGCTAATTCTCCACAAGCACCATCAACCAATGAAAAGGAAAAATCTTTACCTCAAAAACCCATTCCTGAAGTAAAATTAGTGATTGTGCAACCAACTCCCAAGCCAATGCACAACCATATGAGTAGTAGAAATGCTTCCTGTAAAGCAGCCTGCTCTTCTAGTCACCTGCCCTCCATTCAGAAGGTGACTCAAAAAAGGAGGTATAATAAATTTGAATGCTGATGTTGTGGCAAGGTTGGGCACTTTTCTATAGATTGTTGGTTCAACCCAACAGTGCCTAAGGCAAAGTATGAGAAGCTTGCAAGTAGTTTGGTTATTAAACTTCCAGTAGTTAAGGCTAACAAGAACCTAGGACCCAAATTCATTTGGGTTCCTAAGGAATACTAATCTTTGTCTTGCAAGTTTGTCCATTGGCTAGCCAAAGGCAAATATGGTTGTTGTACAATAGATGGTCCAGGCATAAGTCTTGATTAAGAAGCACTCTATTAAAGAAAAACATTATTTTTGACAAGTATATTGGATCTTGCAATCACATCCGTTGATTCCAAGATCAATACAGTAAGTCTGCCTGCTCAGGTACGCGCCTCTTCACATTCTAAAGTAAGATATATATATAAATAGATCACATGTTTAGAAATAGAGTACAACCTACATTTGCTCTAAGCCATCACGGCGAGTTCTTGTGACACCGAACCCCAGCAAACTCGACGATTCCTAGAAAATGGCACCTATGAAGAATGGCGACACCTGCAATACTGGATGTGTGCTGGTGCGCAATGGGTACATCAATTTTAATGAGGAGATAAAGTCAGTAATCTGGCAAATTAATGCAGTGTGACTAGAATATGTGCTCTCAAAGCCATTTGCCATCATGCATAAAGAATTTCTGGAGTTCTATGCTGAGCCCAAGAAGAGTACTTCTGGAAATACCATCAAAACTAGGGTTGGAAATACCTTATTAAGAGTGACAGCAAAAGGACTTTCCAAGGCGCTCTATCTGCCTAGATTTTTAGGAGATGAGATAAAGGAAGAGATCTCGGAGGAAGATCACTCGACAGCAAAGAAGGGGTGCAACCACACAGGAAAATTACATGGTACCTTGAAAAAGGCTGACTTTAATGTAAAATGAAAGCTTTTGGCAGATATCATTGGCAAAGCACTGATATGCAAACTTGGATCTCACGATAGAATATCTAAGGACATGTTTGAGATAATGATCAGAATAGTTCTCTGCAAGAAAACTGACTGGGCTCAGTTACTTTTCAAAAGAATCCAGGGAAGTCTCCAAGCACCAAACTTTGGAAGAATCCTTTCCTTTTATCTCATTAACACTCTTCATGTAAGATCCCTCTCCTCCTTACCGGAGAGTTCTTGAATCTTATGCCCAGAACCGTCATCTTACGGTGACCCCAACTCACGGGTAAGCTGTCACAGCTCAACGCCGATCCTGTCGGCTAATTTGATGATATTACATGCCAATTTTGCAAGAAAGAATTAATACAAATATGACAACTCCACAATCACACCACATATATATATATATAAGCAGCTCTGCACGGGCTTCGCCTGTGCACGCTAACTCTTAGCGGGTTGCGCCCGCATTCGACAGTACCCGGCTGGCGACGGCGGGCTTCGCCCGCCCCCGGCCGGCTTCGCCCGCAACATATACATATGAGTACTCAAAATGACTGTAAAAAATTATACATCAATATTTTATAATTATTTTTTTCAAAAATATTTATATTTTAACAAAAAATCATTTTAAAGTAAGTGATTATATTTCAGAATTTGTTTTTCTAGGTGAAATGATAACATTCCATAGTAGGTCTAGGAGGTTGATAACTCTATTTTTATCTTAGTTTTTAGTTAGTTATTAATTTAATAATTAATTAATATTTGTCTTTATTATTAAAATATTCTCCTTAATTTACTTATTTTTCCTTTTCAGGTAAATCTGGGCTGCTGATAGCATTTTTGGGCTCACTGTTTTAACCAGAAGAAAATTTGGTGTTGTTTTGGAAAATTGTCAAGTACACGCCCCCTAGTCAGGGGCGTGACCTTAGCCACGGGCCGTGACCGCTGAGAACGCCAGAACCAAGCCCACATCAGTTTAATATTACACGCCCCCTAGTCACGGGCATGACATAGGGGCGTGCCTTATGTAACGGGTCATGACTCACCTGCCGTGCTGGAATCATGCCATGTCGGATTATTATTACATGCCCCACTGTCACGGGCATGACCATGGGGCGTGACCTACTCTAAACCGCCAAATTAACTCCAGCTCAAGCCATTTCCCGCCGTTTGCAGATCAAGCCAAGACACGCCTAGGTCACGGGCGTGACCTAGGGGCGTGACCTAGGGGCGTGACCAACAGATTTATGAAGTTTGGCGGTTTTTCTCCCGAACGTTCCCAGGTATTCAAGACAGCATTTCCGTACCTTACACGCCCTAGGTCATGGGCGTGACCTAGGGGTGTGTCTCCCCATCATTTTCAACTATAAATTGATGTCTTGTCCAGATGCCAAAAAGGAGGATTTTGGAGTCCAACTTCTGTAATTCTGCACTTTCTTATTGTAATTCTCATTTCTAGTTGTTGCTTTTAAATTTCGTTTCAAGTTATAATTCTCGTTCAAGTATTTTCAATTCAAGTACTTTCCTTTTACCTATCATGTCTCTGTCATTTACCATATGTATTTTCCCCATCATGATGAGTAGCTAAATTCCAATTAGCACTTGATCATGATGAACTTTGGAATAAAATAAACTTTGCTTTGTTCTTATAAAAATTAGCAAGCTCTCTATATTATTTCACTTCGATTTATCTTTGATTCTAATTGCTTCGAAATCATATGTCGCGAATATGCTTTTCGATCTAAGATCCGTACGCTAGTGATCGAGAGATCCATGCGAACGAGGAGATCACTCAAAGATAAAAAGAGTTTTATGTACACCTTGAGAGAGGGTGATATAAATCTTCCGGACTGGAATCAAATCCAGTAGAGGGGTTCACCGCCTAAAGCAAGCTTAGGGGTTTCGACTGGCAGAGAGGTCTTAATCGATCAACCTAAGGTTAATTAATAGTTCTCTTGAGAGAGGTTCTATCATACTTTGGAACCTCCACGGTCGAAGTATATAATTTAGAAGTTTGCATTTTAATCATTTAAGAAGTTTATTTTAGTCCAAAGGGATTCTAGATCAAGTGCTAGCTCTCTATTCATCAATTTTCTCTTTAGTCCAAGTCATTTTTTTACTTCACTTTTCAAACCAAAAATTTCTGTTAGATAAAATAACAGCTCTACTTTGTGAGTACAAGTACTCGACAGCCCCGAGCCTAATACGACACTTGATCCTATACTTTAAAACGATAGGTATACTTGCCTTATCGGTTTATTGTTGGAATTGCGCTTCAGCAAAACAATAAAGAAAATTATCCATCAGAGGTCTACTAAAAACTTTTGGATTTTATGAATTTCCATCATTATTTTTATTATAAGTATATGATGTAATTACATAAATAGTCATTACATTTTATGAATTTTCATTTCTTAGGATATATGTAAAGTCATTGGAGTAAAAGAATGAGGATATATTTGGCAATTTTGAATGTTGCACCAAAGGCAACTTCTTCTATATAGTAATTAAAGATATATAAAGATATATATATATATAATGATATATATATTTATAAGAAGAGTGCAAATTGTAAGACCCACTTTTTTTTTTGCTTTCATTTCTGGGTCTTACCACCCAGGACCGTCATCATGCGGTGGCACCAACTAACTGGGTGGTCACCACCACAATACGCCGAACCTGTCAGCTTATCATTCATCCAACCCAATCAAACAATATAAATAATTAAAGAGAACATGTCCACAACAATCACATAATCATTAAGATAGTAAATGCAAGTCTAAATGAGATAATAATTAAATAAGTACTGAATAAGTAAATGCTAAAGATAAAAAGGGCTTAAGCCTGATACATCATGCTTTGTTTGGCCTCTCTCTTGGAAAAGATAAAACAATGTAAGCACTGACACAGACTAGTGCCTTCACGAATGTATAACTCTCTACTTTGCCCTTGGTAGATGTGAAGAGTGGGTATCGAGGGAGGGTCGCTCACTGGTGCTCTCCCCGCAGCTGCCGAGAGACCAAGTCCAGGTTTAGCCACTGTGTCCTATTCCTCCCTCTGGTTGAGGGTCTGCTCCCCCTGGCACTCCTATTTGTTATGCCACAACCGATCGTCAGTTAATAAAACTCAGCAGGTTCCTCACCGCCTCCACCCGGGACTCTTAGGCACCGTGCAGAAGAAGGAAGCAGAGGACAACAAAGGGTAAAAAGACAAGCATATGACATGGAACTAGCTAACAAGTATATTTATGAATAAAACACTTTATCTCTATCAGTTTCCAGAAGTAAGCCATATGTACAAAAGTAAGCCATAAGCACAATCCAAGAGTTCACAATTTCCAACAACATCAAGCCATAACATTCACAATAAAAGTATCTGAAAGAGAGCAATTCTATATTAAGATAACAGCTATAAATGAAACCTTAAATTATATGTATATACTCACAACCACATAAGTTAAGGTACTTGGTACTAATTTAAACTCATCGTATAAAAGAGCTCATACTAATTTATACGACGAGGTCTTATTTATGCAATAATGATATGTTATGCTATGCAATGCAGTGATGCAACTCACCCACTCAACTCTGTACATACAGACCTTTTCTTAGTTCCCTCTGTTCGGGTATGACAACTCAGGTACCCTGTTGAGGCAAACGAGGGCAGTGGATCAGGCACGTCCACTTCTTAGATCTTCTTAAACACCTCCCGGCCTAAACCTTTTGTATGCACCTGAAGAATACACTAGGGTATCCGCGTACTAGTTGGCAAACACGCCTCTATTATAATTTGTTGAGCCTCCAGCTCGCAGGACTATCTAGTCCTTCTTAGACAATGCCGATCTTACCGCTTGCAGGACTGTGTAGTACTTGTACGATTCTGTCCCAAACTTGGGATGAGGATTACTTATCGAGATCACCTACTTACCACTCTTGTCTATCATTTAGTTATACTTAGAAGTTTAGGGTGAATCCTGGACTTCCCGAGGTCTAACCGGTGAAGGGCTCTCAGCAGTACTAGGGAATGTGATGGTGGTTGAAGCCCAAATCCCCCTTTCCATGATATTTACTCTTATTGGTGACTACCCATTCTTTACCGTAATACCTCTCATGTTGTGTTGTGTTATAAGGTTGTTTTCAACTACATGGACAGGGAAGCAACGAAGCTCAGTTGAGCACCAGTCCTTGCCTTGCTTAGTAGTGAAATATCTCTCCCGACCTTTCTTATACATGATCTACAAGTTTCATGACTTAGTATTAACTGGGCTTCTATTTACTGTAGGCCTCCCCCCTTTTTAAAACATAGCTTGAGTTATCAAATCCCGATTTGATAATTTTACTAATCGCACCCCAACCTCTACTACTAGTGTATTCAACTACTGGTTGACTCATCAATCAACTATGCACATGCAAATACCCAAGGGTTAGCATCTCCAGGGGTGATGACCAGAAGGGAGGGGTCTAAATCTAACATTCTAGTATTTACTATTCGCAGTTCGGCGGTCTTTAATCAAACTCGCATGTCCTAAAGAGTTGACTATATGAATTCCAATTAAGAATAAGTCGTTTCTAGTTCCAGGAGTTGTAGGGTTACCCATATTTAGGTTTCCAATTTTGTTTCACCGAGCACATGTATTTGGGCCTATATAATTAATTCTTATAAACCTAATGAGACTAGATTTGAACATGTGGTAGACCTTGTCACCTACTAATAATTCCAAGAAAACTTCCAAATGTTCATATAGCTATCAAAAGTCTAGGTACAAATTTCTACAGCATTCCAGTGTCAATAATTCAAGATATGAATTTTCTAAGTTATAACTCCAAACTCCACATTGTGAATGAAGTACTAAATACATATAACCATAAATTCCATAAAAATTTCCAGAGGTTCATAATGTTATCACAAGTCTATGTCCAAGTTTCTATAGCATTCCAGTGTCAATAATTCCAGATACGAATTTTCTAAGTTATAACTCCAAACTATACATTGTGAATGAAATACCAAATATATATAATCATAAATTCCATAAAAATTTCTAGAGGATCATAATGTTATCACAAGTCTATGTCCAAATTTCTATAAAATTCCAATGTCAATAATTCAAGATATGAATTTTCTAAGTTATAACTTCAAACTCTACATTGTGAATGAAGCACCAAATATATATAATCATAAATTCCATAAAAATTACCAGTGGTTCATAATGTTATCACAAGTGTATGTCCAGATTTCTATAGCATTCCAGTGTCAATAATTCAAGATATAAATTTTCTAAGTTATAACTCCAAACTCTGCATTGTGAATGAAGTACCAAATATATATAATCATAAATTCCATAAATATTACCAGAGGTTCATAATGTTATCACAAGTTTATGTCCAGATTCCTATAGTATTCCAGTGTTAATAATTCAAGATATGAATTTTCTAAGTTATAACTCCAAACTATATATTGAATGAAGTACTAAATACATATAACCATAAATACCCTAAAATTTTCCAGACGTTCATAATGTTATCACAAGTCTATGTCCAATGTTTTATAGCATTCCAGTGATAATAATTCAAGATATGAATTTTCTAAGGTATAACTTCAAACTCTACATTGTGCATGAAGTACCAAATATATATAATCATAAATTTCATAAAAATTACCAGTGGTTCATGATGTTTTCACAAGTTTATGTACAAATTTCTATAGCATCCCAGTGTCAATAATTCAAGATATGAATTTTCAGTTATAACTCCAAACTCTACAGTGTGAATGAAGTACTAAATACATATAACCATAAATACCGTAAAAATTTCCAGAGGTTCATAATGTTATTACAAATCTTTGTCAAAATTTCCATAGCATTTCAGTGTCAATAATTCAAGATATGAATTTTCTTAGTTATATCTCCAAACTCTACATTGTGAATGAAGTATGATTTCCTCTCAATAAATAATTCTCACATAATTTACAGAGGTTTATTTCATCATACATGACCATATGCCTAAGTCTTAGATTTTTCCCTAAGGTTTTACTCCAAAGATTTCCATAATTCACATTTGCAATAGGGAATTTTTGTACCAAAAATTCCTAAATTACCAAAGAGGTTACATTTCCTTCTATCATATGCATGTTCAAGTTATTCCTTGCATGCAATATCCAAATTGAGATAAGTACTCAAGAAAGGGGTTTTGTGCAATTAGCACCCCTTCCCACTCTACATACACTTCTAGGTGAATTTTCCCACATGAACCAAGTCAATTGACTTCAAATCTCTACCAGAGATATACTTTGACCCCTAGAATCATTTGACACATTTTGGGGTCACTATTTATCACCAAGCCATGAATATTATATATTCATACTTATTTAAATAATAAATGGAATTATAGTAAAACAAATTCCAAAAATAACTAAATTTGGCTAGCATGTGGTACTAGGCATAACACACCAATGTTTAAAATTTCAGGCCTATTGACCAAGGGGTTTGGGAGAATTTCACAAAATTCCCCATAGGTCACATGTTAAAGCTTAACCTTACTAGATTTGGTTTGCATGTGGATAGCTGCACATGCATGGGTCCAAATGGCCCCAAATTTGGTCCAGTGACCTAACATAACCTAATGATCCTTCAACCAAAGATTTAGGTGGATTTGGGTTCATACAACCCAACAATTATGCCATGCATGAATAATTAAATTATTTATATAACCTTAGAAAAATGTCTTCCAAAAATTCCCATTTTTGGACAGGCTATGTAATTGGTCCTATCTCAGCTATGGTTAAAATTTCAAGGCCTCCTATGGAACAGTTTTGATTAAATTCACAAAATACAATTGTGTCACATTCTTAAAATTTTCACACTAGGGTTCATTTGAAATTTGGATTTTATTCACATGCAATGGTCCAATTGGCCTAAAACTTTTACCAGACACTATTATATATATCACCATAATCCAGAGGAGATTAAACAATATTTGAGTTAATTTAACCTAATTTATACACCATAAATGATTTAATAAATTGTTGGTAAAACTTTAGAAAAATATGCCCCAAAAATTCTGATTTTTGGGCACACAGTAGGTCTAAGGTATACACACATGTGTTCCAAATTTCACTTGCATTCATGGTGTTTTTATGGAGATATACACAAAATACACATTCATGCTCACTTTGTACACCTTGCACCAAAATAGGTGCCCAGGGAACTACAAGGCTCCAAATGACATGAAACACATTTCTAAAATTTGTTAAGAGCAATCCCTAAAACTTTGATATTGAGCACATTTCATTATTTTGCAATTAAGTACCCTAGAAAATTAAACCAAGATCTGTATTAAAATGTGAAAAAATAACATTTTATTTTAAATCTGATCTGCGTTTAAAGTCATTCTAAATCGGACTGCTACGGGATCATCTTCCCCGATAAGCCATGGGCTGGGATTTCCCGAGCCTGGGGCATTTTGCGGGCCAATTTCTCGCGGCTCCCAGAGGGTTCCGGAGAAACCCTCCTGCCACCACCATCACCCGACCTAGGGCTTCCGATTGGCAGTGGCCATTTGGCCTGAGATGGCCGGAGTAGCCCTCCAGCATCTTGCATTTTTTGGCCCAGAACATCAAAAGATGGCGATGGTGATAAACCATTGTTGCCAAGGATTTCAGAGAGGAAGAAAGGGGGAGAACTAGCATAGGTGGAGGAGGAGAGAACCCGACCTGATTATGAGTAGTAGCCCTGGTGTTCCACTTGGGCGCCATTAGAGCTTTTCCTGCGAGTTCCTGGCAATGTCCGTCCAACTGGGCATAATTCCTTCAGCTGACTGAGAGCTTCTTCTCCTCTCTCGATTTTAAAGCTGGTGGTGTGGGTGATTTGGGTTGGGGGAGTGTATATTGCTAGCTGCCATTAATCGGCAATCTCCCTTATGATTCCAACTCCTCAGCCACCCAACCACAACCCTCCATCTCAAAAGGAAATCGATCCTGAGTTCAAATTTCTGCCAAGGGAGAGAAGATCTTAACTTACTTGAGTTAAGATGGGGGGCATTAATGGTGGCCAGAAAGTGGAGTTGATCTCTCTCTCCTCCCCCTCTCAACGGATGCCAACTATGCCCAATTGTAGCTAGAATTCTTGGGGATGCTGAGAGCTCTCCAGGAAAGAGGGAGTGGTGGCCAAGTGGCCACCACCCCATGAATTCCTCTTTGGGGGTGTCTAGCCACCACCATTGATGAGCCACCAGCATGGGCCCAATGCCTCTTAGGCAATTTCAGTCCTAATGAGCTTGATTAGGTGGGGTTGAGCCAAATGGCTCTAGGGTTGGGCTAAGTCCAATGAGTTTTAGTTTGGGTTTGGCTCACTTTACCCAATTAGGTCAAATTGGGACTTTTGAGTTTTCGCTTGAATCAAGCTCACCCCAACCAATGTAACTGACCCACATTGGTGGATTAGACCTTAGTGGACCTAATCCAAGGGGAATTAGGTTATGGTGGGGTCATTTGAGGTTTAATTTCATATTTAGGACTTTTAGGGCAATTTGGGGGTTTTGGTGTTTTTGCCCTAATCTTCAAATATTGAATGGGCATCTTGGTTCATTTAGTTCTCACATACTCTCCTTAGGGCTTTGGAGAGGTTGTACTAGGTCAATTTGGCCAATTTAGGGATAATTGAGTCATATAAGTCAAAGCTATAATTTGGGGCAATTTAGTAATTTTGCCTAATTTCCCAAAATTAGTTTATCCCAAGGGTCTAATTTGGACCCATTAGGCTCGCGTAGTGATCTTGGAGGGATAGGGGTGATAAATATGATCACATATGACCAATTGAAGGTCAAATTGAGGGAATTAATTCAGTTAAGTCAAATTGGGGCTTGGTGGTAATTGGCCTAATTTCTCAAAATTGGTCCACTCCAATGGGTCAATGTTGTCCCACTTTCCTATCCTAATGGTCATATATGGTTGGGTGTGATCAATTTGATCATATTGAGCCAATTGAAGGCCAATTGAAGGAATTAGTTCAATTCGGTCAAATTTGGGCTTTTTGGTAATTTGGCCTAATTTCCCAAAATTGACCAATTCCAATAGGTCCATTTTGTCCCATTAGTCTACCCTAATGTTTAGGAAGGGTGTGGTGTGGTCAATTTCATTATAATCAGGCTAATTGACCTATATTAGGGTCAAATTGTGCCTTTATATGTGTCTTGACCTAGCCTAGTCAAAGGCTCCTATAGTGGTCAAGGGGCACCATTTTGGGTTCAAGGAACCTTTTTTGGCCACCTGGTGTACTTTAATTCATCCTAGAGGGTTTTCCCATGGTTATTTGTGATGCATATGGTGCTTTAGCCCCTTTGGAGTTACCCTTGAATTCTCCTGAAGTTAGGATGGCCCAGGGTGGCTAAGTGCACACCATGTGTTCTCCACCCATTCAACTTGTCACCAAGGTACCCTAGGTCACTTATCCTCCCACAACTCCTAGGTACCGAGCGGGAGGACTAAGCGAAGTACAACAAGGGTTAAAAGAAGATGTAGGTGGCTCTGGTTTGTTACTTAGGCGATCATAGTAATTTAAGGTGAATTCCAGACTTCCCGAGGTCTACCCGGTGAAGGGCTCGCAGCGATACTAGATGGTATTCTGGGTGATATCCTAGACCTTCCTTTCTCAGAATATTTATTTTATTGGAAACTACCCATTGTTAAGGTTATCCTCATGGTTGCTCTAGATTACTTAAAAACGACTTAGATTTCTTTTAGGCAACTTAATGACATCTTTACCGTGCATGGTGCAAGCTATTAGATATTCCTCTATGTCTCCAACTATAACCTTGAATGCATCATGATCATATTAACACTCTAAATGTCACTATAAGTGCCTAGGATATAAGACTCCCCAAAGTACTTCAATTGTTCATCGAGACGTATATCTAGTTTACTAATCTCTATGGGGTAGAAGTCCTCCAATAAGGCTATGACTTATAGGGGCTGAAGTTATTTATGTCCTAATCTTGTATTCCAAATTTCATCCCATTCATACTTGTTGTGGCTAGTCCAAAAACAACATCAAGTTTTTGTTATTCGCAGTCCAACTCAACATTGAGCTAGGTTGGTCTCTATGATGTGAACTTCACTATAACTTGGCCAAATGCCATAAAATTTTTACCATAGGTTAATCATGACCCAATTAAGAGATGGTCAGAAATTCATAATTTTTCCAATTATTTTGGCCATTTATAAAAATACATAAATGATAATGTACACTTTACACAAGAAGTACAACTTCCAGAAGTCAAAGTGCTCACAATAATTTATTAATGAAATGAAATAAACATTATTTCAATATTATCATGAATTACTAACTTTCTTAATTTTCCATAGTATTTATAACCATTATTTCAATATTTAAACATTTATGTAAATTGGTCACATTACACACCAAGTACCAAAATAATTGATTCAAAAATTCTTTAAAATTACCATAGACTTATAATGCTCCAAAAATAGTCCAACCAAATTTTCAAAATTTTCCAAATAATATTAACCATAAATATTTCATTAATACATAAGTGTGACAAAGGATGTTTTTGGTAATTTACAGTGTGAATGACTTCCAAAAATCCTACCAAAATTTCCAGAGGTATATTTAAATGTTAGGCATCATATAACAGAATATTGGATTTTTCTCTAGAACTTAGATGATGTTCATTTCATTTATACGCTTTGTGACAAAATCAATTATGCTCAAATAACTAAGGAAATTAGCTCCAAAAATCCAAATAAAATTTCCAGAGATATATATATTATTCTAAAACATCATGTGACTAAAAATCAGATTCATCCTAAGTTATTTGATCACTTATATTTGATTAATACATTTATGTGACAATAAAATTATTACTCAAATAATTAGGATTTTTCTTTCCAAAAATCCTAATATTTATATAGATGATACCCCCATCATACTAGGTGTATTGCATAAATATCATGAGCATACAACAAGTCATTAGTGATGAATTCACAAAATACTCAAAGGTGTTATATGCACACCACCCTTCCATATTCCTATGCATGTGAAATATTATGTTCTATAGTGGTCCAAATGACCTCAACTTTTTACCTGTGATTAATTAAGACCTAACCTTGATGTCACCCAAGATTTGGGTCATTTTGTTCCTATCTAACCACATATATTTCATTGATATGAAAAATCATATTTACTACAAAACAATAGAAAAATGTTGACGAAAAATTAGATTTTTGGGCAGGGGATATATCGATGTCATTTACACTCATGTCCAAAATATTAGACCAATCCAAGCAACTCTGTGAGCTAGATCTACCAAATAAGGACTGGTCACCCTTTAGGACACAACTCAGGAGAATGGCCCTACAAGGAGCTGTAGGCCACCAAATCTGGTGATTCAAAGACCTATATACAGTAGACCTCAAGGGATACAAAGGTTGTCTCAGGCACTTTTGTCTAAAAGACATATAACTAGCATAAATAATTAATCTAAATTTCAGCATATAGTGTGACAATAATTTCATTTCATGAATAGGGTCTGTGTATAGAGATCTCCAAATCTGACGGCTCTGGTTCATCGTCCCCAATCGGCTGACGGCCAGGATTTCATCTTCCTGAAGCCACTTCCTCCTGCAATTCCCAGCCACCTGAGGGCCACCACTGCCGGACAACACAACCACCACCTCCGTTGAGGTGCTGGCGATCGATTGGCGGAGACACGGCCACCGGAGGAGGTGTCTCCAGCGATCCTAAGTGGGGTAAAGAGCTCGGCAAAATCACCCTTAGCTCACAAGGATCGTGGCTCAATTAAGCCCAATTTCTCGGCCTACAGAGCTAGAAGGCTAGCACAGAGGGAGAGGAGGAGAAACAGACCTCAATGGTGGCTCGGCGGCGGATGCTCCGACGGGTGGCCATGGATCTCTCCGTCTCTGGTGAGCTTGCTCGATCTGTGGATTGTCCTCCAATTTCTCTACTCCAATTGGCTGGCCCGATTGATATGGACCCTCTAAAGTTAATGGGACGGTCAAATGGAGATGGTGATGGCTGTATAAGTTGGATGGAGTGTAGGGTGTCTCGGTCATTGTTGTACAGCTTCCCCTCAACAACTGAGCAGCTATAGCATTGGGCAAGGAGGTAAGGGCCATGGAAGCTCTCCCACTCAAAGGTGACTTTCCACCTTAAGGGAAAATGTCATTTTGCCCCCAAGCTCACCCTCTCTCTCTCTCCAAATTCAAATTTGGGGTGCCAATAGGCTTGTGTCAAGCTGGTTATACAAGGGGTGGGGTCTTGGTTCACTTGGATTTCATTTGGTCTTTCAATTTCTTCCTTAAGGCCTTATGTTGACCAAGGTTGACTTTTGAGTTGACTTGGTCAAATTGGTGGGTGGGTTATCCCCACTTGATGGTCATGGGTCATATGACCTTACCCAAAGTCTATTGGACCATGGTGTGGCTCTAATTTGGTTAATTGATCAATATGGTGTGAGTTTGACCCAAAATAGCCTATGTTTTACTTTGGTCAAATTGGGGGGATTGGTTGACCACTTGATGGGGCTTTTGGGTTTAATAGTTCCCTAATGAGGTTACAAGGTTAGTGGTGAAGTCAATTTGACCAATTGAAGACCAATTGGTCCATGATTGGGTTGATTTGGGCTATGTTGACCAAAAGTTGACTTTTGTCTATATCTTGAAATTGGGTGGAATCAATTAGTGATTATTGACATAATGACCTTCCTTAGTGGTTAGGGGAACATAGGTAAGGTCAATTTGAGGTATTGAAGGTCAATTGAGTCTATTTGTGTTGAATAGGATTATGTTGACCTAAGCTTGACTTTGGCCAATTTGTTCTATTTGGTTTACCAATTGTTAGTGTTCTTGGTCAAATGATTATTTATTATGGTTACGAACATAGTGGTGCGGTCAATTAGTGTTTGTGAGTTCAATTTGGCTAATTTGACCAAAGTTGTCTTGTGCTCACTGGTGAGCACTATGTGAGTTCACCCCAACTTAGTGAACTCTAGGTTCATCTTCTTGCCTCCACTCACCCTTCTCTCCTCATGTTATGTTCTAACACATTTATGGGGTCTAGTAGGATTAGGGATGTTACATTTTAGCTGAATGAAAAGATGGGATCACCTATCCATCACATGAAGATGATAGACCTGAAGATTCTAGAGAGGTGGGAGAAAGTCATCCCTAAAAATGCAAGGAAAGGGAAAAAGTTCAGTGAAAGTGAGGACAACTCATCTGTAGAAGACAATAACATAACAAATCCAGAAACACAAGCAGAGGACTTGGTTTCTACTAAGACAATGCCTTAAGATTCTTCTGCTAGGCAGAGAAGTGCAATAATTAAGGAGGAGACTCATTCTAAGTTCCCAGCCCAAGAGATAATGTTGCTTATAAAGGGTTTGGCTGTTGTTGAGGGGGAGTCTCATAATGAACTCCCTTCTCTAGAGGATGAGGGAGCAGCTCACACTAAGGCTGCTGTCCAAGAAGACCTAGGAAGCTGCAAGATGGATGCTAAGAATACTGTCCTTGAGAAGAGAAGTGTTGAGCTAGATAATCTATGCACAGATTTCATCTTGATTCCAGACAAAGAAATTGAAGATGCTTATCAACGACATGATTCCCATAATAATCCTCCTAATGATGAGTTCATAGTTAGTGTGGTTGAATACCTACAAGAGAAAGTAACTGGGAAGGAGCAGGATCTTCCAGGAGCATCTACACTACCATCTCATGAGCACGTTCCAAGATCCTTGATTGATTAAATAATGAATTTGCTAACTCAGGAAAGACAAATCTATCAAGAATATGTGGACATGATAGTTAAGGGAATTAGAGATGACATGTCAGCCCATATGAATGAGATAATAGCAGACATTGATCACATCAATACTCAGATCACCAGCTGGTTCATCAGGGCAGGAATAGCTATGGACAGTAATATGAATGCAATGCAATCTTTGGGTGAAAGAGTGGACACCTCTCTACAACTAAATAAACAGGAAGATGAGAATCTATAAAAAGCTGTTAGATGGCTAACAACAAAAACTGCTGATAGTTAAAAGTTGATCGTAACTGGTGCATTAACTCAAATGAATTCACTCATGAAGCTCTAAACACCAAATTGGAGCAAAGTACTAAGGAAATTCTACAGTGCATTGGTGAATCAAGTCAGAAAAGGAAGACCATAATGATAGATGAAGAAATGCCTCTCAAAAGAAAAAGAGATGAACAGTGGGCCAGCGATCCAAGCCTTAAATCTTTAAGCCCAAGGTCAAGAGATATTGTATGGACTACATGGAGAGACTTTGGGGAAAGTGGCAAAGAAATATCCAAACACTACCCTTCAAGTGAGTGGGACAAGCACAAGAAAATATAAGCCATGAGAATACTGTACAAAAGCATCAATAGGAAGGAACACTGCCAGAGAATGCCCCTCCTATTCCTGATAAATATATCCCAAAGTCATTCTCATTTTTTGAAAGACAAGAGCAGAAACTATAGGGTTATCAGAAAGATATAGGAAAGAAAAGGAAATTCTAGAACAGTACCAGAATATGTGATAGCGAAAAGCAAATTTTGTTGCAACTCTATCTAAAAACATTTGGCTTATTTATAAAATCTTACCGAAGTTTGTGATATACTTGTTTATGTACACATTTCTTTATTTTGATACATGTTGAACCTATGCTAACATACTATTGATAATTAACTTATTTATGATTAAACGCTATGAATAAAAGTCAGCAAATAATAAATTAATGCGGTTCAAATAAAAAGGTACTAAGCACTATAACACATGTATAATCTTGTGTCACAAAATTAGCAATGCATCCTTAAGTAAACATACAAACTACTAAGAATGATATTGCAATTGTCACACAAAATGTGCTCACACTGATTATGCATAAGAAAACACAAGACAATATCATTTTGTCCACAAGACAATATCGCCGTGATGTCAAATGGTTTTTTGTGATAACCATACGATTTCATCGTGATGACACAACAATACCTAATTGTTTGTCTGTCAATTCAGAAATGAATCAATCACAGCCGTTAAATCTAAATAAATCAAACCCCTAATACGCGACTTTTAGCTTTCCACACTAGAAATTATTAATAGGGTCAAATGTCTTGAAATTAAGAGCATACACTACATTTTCCCTAAAAATCGTCGTATGCTCTTCACCTTATGCAAGTAAACAAGTCGATAATGCTTAGCTCTTCTACAAACATCTGAAAAATGGCCCCAAAGAAATAAGGATACATGTATGAAGGAACTGAAGTAGTGAACGATGGGTTTCAAAAGGCACCAGATGAGATCCAAATCATCATAAAACTGCTGGACTCCGTCAACCTACGGTTCATGCAGTGTGAACAAACTGTGATAATGAGAAGGGAGGTTCTTGAACTCTACTCAAATGACAAAGTTGGCTAAACTGGGCAATCTATCAAAAGTAAGATTAATGAGATAAGAGTGAAAGTGACTCCAAGAAGACTGGCGAAGGTTCTTCAGTAGCCCACCTTTGCCAATGAATAAGAGGATGAAGAGGTCACCAAGCAGGACCTAGAAGATGCCCTGGCATGGTGTGGGCACTCCAGGAAAACATATGGGTCACTGGAAAGAAGGAATTTCAATCGACACGGAAAGCTGTTGCCTGATATAGTGGGAAAAGGTTCTCCTCTGCAAGATAGGGTCACATGAAAGGATATCCAAATAGATGTTTGACCTAATGGCAAGGATTATCATGATTAAGAAAACTAATTAGGCTCAAGTCATCTTCCAGAGAATTCAGGAAAGCTTTCAAGTCCCAAATCTTGGCAGAATACTATTTCATTACTTACTCCAGTCATATCCTGATAACTTTAGCAAGAAACTGGGAGTTAAGATACATCATATGAGAAGAATGGACAACAAAGTTTTGGAAAGATGGGAAAAGGTTCTGACAAAGTCTCCAAAGGGGAAGAAGATTATGAAAAAGGCAGAAAGTGAAGAAGGGAGCACCTTCTCAGAAAGTGAGCAAGTGCATGACTCAAACTAATCCAGATCAGAGGAGGAGGCATAGCAAAGGATCTCTACAGCCCAAGCATCAAGACAAAGCACTGTATCCAGTTCTCCTGAAGGTGATACTCAAGGAATGGAGTATGCTGAAAATCAAGATACATTCTTGGAAGACACGTCTAAATGAAGGAGTGCAGGTGATGCTGCAAGTGAGGGGGAGAATAACACTGAGCTCCCTGCTCAAGTTGTAGAGGTAATCAATAAGATCACTGAGGTTGAGGATGATGTCCATCCTGGATTAGAAGTCCTAGAGGACCCAGTTGAAGCTGACAAGGAACCAGACCAAGAAGTGCTTGCTGCCAACACAGGCAGAGATTTGTTAGCTATTAAAGAATTCATTCTTCCTGAGAATGAAATGAGACAATCTTCCTTCTCCCCTGGTTGATGAGGCTGGAGAAATGGAGGACCACCTATCTGATGTAATGAAGAAGAAGGCTGAGGGAGAACCTGAACAACCCAGCTCTTATACATGACAAATGCTATAGGATTCCTCGCTGCTGCTCCAGATAAGGATGCTCTTGGATGAGCAAAGAAATAAGAATGAAAGTTATATAGACACTACTGTCAATAACTTAATAAGAGACCTGTCTAGTGAGACTTCCTGTCTAAGAATTAAGACCAAATATCTGCAAGAAAACGCTGCCCAATAGATAGAACTCACTCACAAGGGTCTAGTTGATTTCATTGAAAATCAGGTTGTAACATCTGACAATCTAGAGAAAGCATACATACCTCCTACCAGACAAATGACTGAGCATAAAATAATCATCCAAGAAAGACTAGATCAATGCAATCAGGAGCTGGATAATCATCTACTTGAAACTAAGAATCATCTGGAAGAAGGAATTCACATGCTAAAGAACAAAATTTTGAATCTTCAGGGAAGTCTGCAAAGGGACATTTCAGAAGAAGTCATAAAGGGGGAGAAATCTATGATAAATGCCAGTGGTGAGTATGTCATTTGGACCTCTAATACAATCAGGGAAGCAATGATTCTCCCCCTATCTTCTATGATGAGCATGCTGATATATCTATTAATGCACCTACTGCTGTTGTTGAACAAAGGAAAGAAAAGGAGATTATTGATGATGATGAGACAAAGTTAAGAAAGAAGAGTTATAGAGAAGAAATGGAGAAGAAAGAAGTTTATGAGCAATGGAGCCCTAAATCAAGGTAAATAATCTTATGTGCATGGGAGCACATCAAAATAAATAAGACTGAAAGGAGCAAATTATATAGCACCCAAGAATGGATAAAGCATGAAATTCAAGAAGAGCTAAGAAGAAGCCACAGAAAAGACAAGCTAGCAGGAAGAATCCCAGCAGATGCACAAGAGCCATTTTGATATCATCCTAAGCCCAAAGGATATTTCACTGGGCAATCTGAAAAGAAACAAGAGGCAGTTGTCAAGAAAGCAAGCAGTTGATTAGTTCTAATGGAACCAGAAGCATAAGTGTCTTTCTTGTGTTGGGCAAATATTGAAATGCTGGAAATTTCAAATACATTTCAATATTTATAAATTCATAATGTGATGATTTTTTAAATGGCTGGTTTATATCATATATTATATGTTGATGCTCTCACAATCTGAATTGAAATGCTCATATTATCTACTTATTTTCATTAAATGTTATTGGGAAAAACCCTTATGATTTATCTAATAAATTATCTTAAAGTGATTTCATCAGTTAGGTTGTATTACCCACATTGTAAAGAAAGGGTAAATGGTCATTAGATGTCCTAGGATGTCACACTCACTTTAGAGTGTCAATATCAGGTCAAGATAAGCACAAATTTAGTTGAGTTAAAACTT
This sequence comes from Dactylorhiza incarnata, assembly GCA_033032865.1. Taxonomy (NCBI): domain Eukaryota; kingdom Viridiplantae; phylum Streptophyta; class Magnoliopsida; order Asparagales; family Orchidaceae; genus Dactylorhiza; species Dactylorhiza incarnata. Next base: position 30,410,196 of record JAWHQI010000003.1, on the reverse strand, counting down.
GCATTGAATAGTTGTCGATGCAACTTTGACTAGATGTCGAAGCAACTTAGACTAACTGTCGAAGTATAAATTAAGTCGACATAATGTCGAAATGAACTTGACGCAAAAGGAAGAGACTGTTGAAGTCATCTTAGAAGTCGATGTAACTTCGACTCCAATTCGACGCAAAAGATGAAGTTCAAATCCAAGAATTCAACTGGACGGATACCTCGATAAGTACTCGATGCAACGTCGACATCTGAGTTCAGCCAGAGCTAAGAAGGAATTTGAATCTACTTCTATAAGAACTCAGAGGTGCATCAATATGATGAATAATGAATTCGACGCAGCGTCGAATACAGACAGAAAAAGTATGTTTTCTGTTGTCTTTTCCAATACCTTTTCAGAAGGTCTACAAAGCTGAAAACAATTTTTTAACGACTCATTTATTGCCAAGAATGGAATGGAGTATTCCAGAGAAACATCAATGACATTCTTTGAAGATATTCAAATCAGTCTTGACGGGTCTGGAACAAAAATAAAAGGAAATATTTATTATCCAGTGGACATTCCATCTAAATACAGTCGAGAAGAAGAAAGAAATTCAAACACAAATCAATAGAGAATAAGTATGCTGAGATAGAAAGAAAACATGACCATTATTCTCTCAGCTGAATTCTTTTGGTCTTCTCCTTCCTCCACCACCCCTAAGACAGAATAGAAGAATAATTCTTCTGTATAGGAAAATAATTCAACAAGCATGTTGCTTCCTCTTTTACATCATATATCAGCAAGCCAACAAAAGTGCAGAGTGGATCAGGATCAAAGCTTATACCCCTTGCAATCATCACTATCTTAAGCAAGGGTTCATCATATTCAGATCCTGATGTATATAGAAGCAACCGCATCCAGAGAGATAGCTGCAGAAGGATTCTAACAGAAGAAGCATATTCTCTTCCTCGTCCTCTTCTACTGTTCTTATTCTACAACTGTAAAAGAATTTAAGAATCCCTCTTCAAAGGATTCAGTGGTTCTAAGAGTCTCCTTAGAAAAATACTCAGTGGTTCTAAGAGTCTCCTTAGAAAAAGACTTACTGGTTCTAAAAGCCTCCTTATCAAAAGACTCGGTGGTTCTGAGAGTCTCCTTATCAAAAGACTCAGGCACTGTTAGTGCAATCCTACCAAGGTGGTGAAGAGTGGACTACCCACATTTTGGGGAACCACCATAAAATTCATGTGTCTTTTGCATTGCTTTTTTTGTGTTGTCTCCTTACTATTTTTTATTACTGATTACTGCTTTCCATTTCTACTTTATTTTGAGTTGGGATTGCTGAATGCATAGTTATTAGAGGAGTTATTTTTATCGTGTGTGCATATTTAGTGTAAAGATTTTTTTTTAATCTCTATTCACCCCCCCCCCCCCCCCCTCCTCTAGAGAATACTTAGAGGCACATTGTACACTTTCAATTTGTATCAGAGTCGTGTTGATCATTAAAAAGGTTAACACCATGATCAAAAGATCTCCTCACTCTTATTTTTGTATTTAAAATTAACAAAAACTATTTTATAAAGAAATATGAGTTCTAAGGATTATGCATCAACAAGACCACCAAAGTGTAACTAAAATAAGGTTACACTCTGGAAGGCCAGAATAAAATTATATATGAACTCTATTGATAAAGATATTTTTGATGTCATTGTTTCAGGTCCCCTTGCACCATACAAAAAGGATGCTAGTGGATCTACAATAAGGGAAGTTGTCCCAAGGAATGAGTGGACAGATGCTGAGAAAAAACAGAAGGCATGTGATACCAAGGCAATGAATATTCTGGTCTCCACAATGTCAGATGACATCTTCCAGAAAGTTGATGACTACCAATCAATAAAAGAGATCTAGAAATCTCTTTATAGAATTGTAGAAGGGAGTTTTGATGAAAGAAAGGACAGGAAGTCCCTTCTCATATACCAATATGAGAATTTTCAAAAGAAAGCTGAGGAAAGTATTGCTGAAATGTATGACAGATTTAGCATTATTATTAATGAGCAAAAAAATATGGACACGGAGATATCCCTGACAGAAATCAATGATAAGATCCTCATGTGCTTCCCAAGCTCATGGGACTCAAGGATCTGGGCTATCAGAGATTCTAAAGGCTATAGAGAGATCCCTACTGATGTTTTGCTAGGAAAGCTCAAATTTTATGAGATATTATTGAAGAGCAGGGCTGAAATAGAGGCTAAGGAGATAGTTTCAACTCCCATCCAAAGGAGTCTTTCCTTGAAGGTTACTGAAGGAGGGTCTTCCACTCCTGAAGATGAGATGTTCAGTCTCTTAGCAAGGAGATTCAGAAAGTAGGTCAAGACAGAAGACTCAAGAAGAAAAGAGTGGAGCTCAAAACCTAGATTTGATAAGACTCCAAAGAAGGAAGTGATCTGCTTCTCATGCAATAAGCCAGGACACATAGCTCCTGAATGTCCACAAGAACAAAGGGACATGAGCAGAAGCAAAAGAAGAAATCTTTCAGGAAGAAAGGTAAATGTTTCATTGCTGAAACCTGGAGTGACACTGAAGCAGAGTTAAGCTCCTTTTCATTAAAAGTGATGAAGAAGCTGCTGAAGCTTCCTACCAGATGGCATTAGGGATCTCCTCAGATGATAAATAAGAATAGTTATCACTATTTGATAATTTTGATATTGATTCTGATGATTTTAAATTGTATTTTAAAGAATTCTGCAATGATCATCTTGAAGTACAAAAAGAAATATAAACATTTAGGGTAGAACTAGAGAACCTTAAGAAAGATAATTTATATTTGAGAAATTGGGATTTAATAGGTGAGATTCATAATAAGGAATCAAAACTATTTGAAATAAGAAATGAAAATTTAAAACTAAAGGAAGAGCTAACAAAGGCAAGGGCCTTTGAAGACTCACTCAATGGGAGGAGTCAAAAGCTCAAAGATATTACACAAAATCTCTCTATGAGATTTAAACACCTAGGTTTAGGAGCAGAGCCATCCACTAGCATAGAAGGCCCTAGTAAATCTATCTGAAAAAATCCAGTTAGATTTGTTAGACCTAGTGACTATCAAATGAATGAGAGTAGTGTAACCTTTAAAGAACAGAAAGATAATAATTCCGATAAAATCACTATATTTCATATAGCAAATTCTAATAGTAAAAAGGGAAATGGTAAGAAAATTAATCTAGACAAACCTATAAGTCTAAATCAAAATGGCAAAATCAAAAGTAGAATCATAAGACACTCTGCAGATCTATTATATGTAGATTCATTCTATGCACATTTTCAATACCAAGATAATAAGCATAGGTTTGGTAAACCAATCCTCTGCCATCCAAAAGGATACCATGAAAGACCATTTTACTCTTTCATATCTCCTTATAATGGTAAAAGCAAAGGGCCCAAGGTAACCTGGTTACCTTCTAATGTTTGAGTTACTTATGCAGGATAAGGTAGGATCCTTCCTAAGAGATAATGAAGGGGGAGGAAGAACTAAGTCCTCAATAAAGAACTAAATCCAACAAAGGGAGTGATTTCTTCTCTGAATCCCCTTGTTATTTTCTTTGGTTCATGAAAATAATAGTATAAATACTATTTTTAATAAAAATCATTGCTGGGAAAAACAGCAAGAACTTTCTAAGAAAATTGAACTGTTTATTCAGAGTTGTGTCAAATAGAATTCAACGTACCATCTAATTCTATTCGATGCCAGCTTCGAGAGCCGTCTGAATCAGATAATTCAAATAGTATTCAATGCAGCGTCAATTTCATATCGACGCATACGTCGATTTAATAGTTGCTCTACAAATTTGAAGGTGCATCAAATTATAATTGACGCAACGTTGACATGATAAGCGCGCGCAATTTTACTTCTAGAAGTTGCTTCGACACATTTTGGCACGGTGAATATAATCTTTGTCGACGGTGCTTCAAATACAACCCTAAGTTGCGACGAATCGTCTTCTTTTAAGCAACATAGACATTGAATTAATTACGCTTTTGAATTCTCTTCACCTTCCTCTAGTGCTTTCCTCTTCTCCAGTTCTCTCGTGTTCTTGCCTCTCTCTCTCTCTCTCTTTTCTTTTTTGCAGGTACTTCACCACTGAATCAATGACTCCTCCTAAGATTAACTCTGGCTTCGATGTTAATGTGGACTCCTTCAATGCAGCCTCTGAAAATTTCAAGGCCATTCTTGGGTTATTTCATACTGCCGAGTTGACACAGTTGATCTCAACAAGGTGCAAGATTCTTGATATTGAGCTGACAGAGTTGAAAGACAATCTTCACATAGGAGATGATGGATCCCTCAATTGGAGAATTTCTAGGACTGACATAAATATTATAGAAGAAATGATAAGTCAAACATTTGGCCTTGCAGCTGGTAGTGATCCAGATGAACTAATAGGGGAATAGGCCAGTAAGGCCTTACAGATCATGTAGTTCAGGAAGGAAAAACCAGTAAATCGAAGAATGATGTGGCAGAGGAGTATAGATTTCTAGCTGATATAGTGGGGAAGGTGTTGCTATGCAAGATATTTGCACATGATGCCATCCCCAAGCAGCAGCTCCAAATAATGGGACACCTTGTTCTAAATAAGAAAATCAACTGGGGGGAAATGTCTTTTAAAGTTAATTGGCCATAAATACTCTCATAAAGAGAATGCTTTTTTGAGAATCATGAGCCAGGTACTGTTCCACCATTATCCAATTGTGTGCAAGTCTAAAGGAGTGCATATTCCTCTAGGAAAGAGAATGAACATTGGAATCTTCTCCAAGTGGACCAGGCAGATTCTAAAGCTTGGTCAAGCTGCACCTTCACCCCCTCCTTCTCCAGTTCCACATGATACAGAGATAATTCTACCAGGCCCTCTAGCACAGGACATTCCAGCAGCCCAACAAGATATCATCCCAGATGATACTACTGCTCAAGACTTTCAGACCATCCCATCTACTACAACTCCAGAACCTACACCACATATTTCCCTCCAACCATAACAACAATAACCATTCATCGCCACTCCTACAGAAAATCCTCCAGACATCCATTCTTTTGATGACAGATCTCCTCTACCCCAATCTGACATAATTCCAGAGGATAACCAAGGACAATATCCTATTACCTATCAACAATTACCTATCACCCATACTAGACCTTCTATTGATATTGAACAAGCAATTTCCAAAGAAGTAGGATTGGCCACATGTACATTTGCTGATTTACTAGTTGCTCAGGCCAGAAAGTTGAATAAGAAGTACTCACAGATAGAGACGGAGCTGCAAGAATCAAAAGAGTCCATCCTGGCACTCAAATCAATTGAATCCTCCTCCATGATAACTAAAGAATTCTTAACCTCCCTTGTAGGTAAGGTTCAGAAGGGGGAGAAGATTTAGGGGGGAAATGCTTAATCAAGGAAAGAGTGGTCAAGAGAAGGATAAGACTGCTGAAGTTTCGAACCCTAATAATCCTAATAAGCTTACTGTATTTCAAAAAGGAATTCCAGATGTTCTATTAGAGGATGCACATATCCAGGGGGAGCCAATTGCAGAAATCCCTGAAGTAACCCAGCGGAGCTTCATACACAAACTCAAGATGAGATGCATCCATCAACTCAGGGGGAGCTCCTAGAAGATGATCAACTCTTGGATGAAGTATCAAAGATTTCTAAGAAGGTTGCTCTGGCTATTGAAAAGAATACACAATCTCTAGGGGAGCTTTCCAAAGAAGATCACACTCATTAAGAAGCTGACAGGACTGCTGAAGAAGAAAATGAGCCGCTTATATTTTCTCCACGAAATGTAATACCATAAGTGTTCTCAAGGAAGAGGAACACTCTAGAAAAAGAATAGTACTGTACAGGTAAACAAATTATATTATATAATCTGGTGGATACAGTTATCATGACTATGAAGAACAATATGATTTCTTGAAAGTTTATCATATTGTCTGTGTGTTTATAATGTCATTATTGTTCTGTGTGTAAGATCACCCTCCTCCTTACTGGAGAGTTCCCAAATCTTATGCCCAAAACCATCGTCTTACGGTGACCCCCAACTCACGGGTTGGCTTCCACTGCTCGACGCTGATCCTGGCGGCTAATACGATCATATCACATGTCAATTTGCAAGAAGTAATACTATAATTATGATAAGTCCACAACCACAACATATATATATAATGAAGAGTGTAAATAGTCCACAATGAGTACAAAACTAAAATAGTGCAAGGGCTTAAGCCCGATACAGATCCAAAAGGAAATACTATTGACAAAGCACTCTCTCACTCTACAGTATGCGGAAGCAACACAAAATACACTCCAACTTGTCGCTATGTGGAAGTAGTGATGCACGACATCTACTCCTCAGGGTCTGCCGTCACGTCCTGCCTGACGTACTATGGCTCTTGCTCCTCGATCTCCTGGTGTTATGACCACATCCGACCATTAGTCAAAAAGACTAAGACATTTTGTCATCGCCACCCCCACTACTCCTAGATACCGAGCAGGAGGACGAAGCGAAGGACAACAAGGGGTAAAAGAAGTACAGGTGATAGGGATTATACTAATAATATAATAAATAATCGAGCAATAAGTATAACAGCAGTAGGTAATATATGAGCCGTAAATATGACAGTAGTAGGTAATAAACGAGTAGTAAGTAAGTAAATGCAGCGCAAGTTATAAGAAAAATACCAAACTATCATCTACAGTACCTTAACATATATGAATGCCCATAGAAACTTATAAGTTAAAATTTCTGGAATTCTAACGTATCATATAAAAGTGCTCATACTAATTTATATGATAAGGGTCTGCAAATGTATATGTCTATAAGATGTATGAATGTTATGCTATGTTCATACAGTGCAACTCACTCACGCGACTCTGCACACACAGACCTTTAGTTCCCGCTTTTCGGAGGTAGCAAGCCTCTCAGGTACTTCCACCGTGGCAATGGAATAAGTGGATTGGGCACTTCACTTCTAGGTGGGTATACACAATAACAGACCTAGACCTTACGTACGTTATTGTACACGTCCTAGGTGCACTTCCGTGAGATCTTTCGTACTAATGCTGGCATCCCGCCAATCTTTTATGGTTGGGGTGGGTTACTAGGGAGTGTCTGCTAGACCGCAGTAAAGTAACCTACTGGACCTCTTACTCACCCCACCCCACCCAAGTCAACGTACTGCCATTGGTGTTCAAATGGACCCGCACTGAAGACCCGCCACTAATTTATGCACATGCAAGGTTTTTCACATTACCCGAGCCTCCAACTCGCATGACTAACTTCTCTTGGACCATTCCGTCCTCTCTAATTAGACGAGGTTTACTTTTCTCAACTTATCTCATTTAGGGTTACTCTTGTTTGTTACTTAGGCGATCATAGTAATTTAAGGTGAATTCCTGACTTCCCGAGGTCTACCCGGTGAAGGGCTCCTAGTGGTAGTAGATGGTATTCTGGGGTGATATCCCGGACCTTCCTTTCTCAGAATATTTAATTTTATTGGTAACTACTCATTGTTAAGGTTATCCTCATGGTTGCTCTAGATTACTTAAGAATGACTTAGATTTATTTTAGGCAACTTAATAACCTCTTTACGGTGCATGGTGCAAACTTTTAGATATTCCTCTATATGTCTAACTCTAACCTTGAATGCATCATGATCATATTAACACTCTAAATGTCACCATAAGGGCCTAAGATTTAAAACTCCCCAAAGTACTTCAATTGTTCATCGAGACGTACCTCTAGTTTACTATTCACTATAGGGTAGAAGTTCTCCAATAAGGCTATGACTTATATGGGCTGAAGTTATGTATGCCTTAATCTTGTGTTCCAAATTTCATCCCATTCCTACTTGTTCTGGCTAGTCTAAACACTACCTGAATTTTTTGTTATTCGTAGTCCAACTCAACATTGAACTAGGTTGGTCTCTATGATGTGAACTTCACTATAACTTGTCCAAATTCCCTAAAATTTTTACCATAGGTTAATCATGAACCAATTAAGTGATGGTGAGAAATTCATAATTTTCCCAATTATTTTGGCCATTTATGAAAATACTTAAATGATAATGTACACCTCACTTTACACATGGAGTACAACTTCCAGAAGTCAAAGTGCTCCCAATTATTTATCCATTATATTTATGACCATTATTTAAATATTTAAACATTTATGTAAATTGGTCACATTACACAGCAAGTACCAAAATAACTGATTCAAAAATTCTAGAAAAATTACCATAGACTTATAATGCTTCAAGGACAGTCCAACAAAATTTTTAGAATTTTCCAGATGATATTAACCATAAAATTTCATTGATACATAAGTGTGACAAAGGACATTTTTGGTAAATAACAGTGTAAATGACTTCCAAAACTCCTACCAAAATTCCCAGAGATATATTTCAATGTAAAACATCATGTAGCAGAATATTGGATTTTTCTCTAAATCTTAGATGATGTTCATTTCATTTATATACTTTGTGACAAAGTCAATTATGCTCAAATGACTAAGGGAATTAATTCCAAAAATCCCAATAAAATTTTCAGAGATATATATCGTCCTAAGACATCATGTGACAGAAAACCAGATTTATGCTAAGTTATTTGATCACTTTTATTTGATTAATACTTTTATGTGACAATAATGTTATTACTCAAATACTTAGGATTTTTCATTCCAAAAATCCTAATATTTCTATAGATGATACCCTCCTTCATACTAGGTGTATTTCCAAAATATCATGAGCATACAACAAGCCATAAGTGATGGATTCACAAAATATTCAAAGGTGTTATATGCACACCACCCTCCCATACATCTCATCCCTATGTATGCGGAATATAATATTCTATAGTGGTCCAAATGACCTCAATTTTTAACATGTGACTATCCATGATCTAACAATTATGCCACCCAAAATTTGGGGCAATTTGAGTTTATTTAACCTCATTCATTTCATTAATATTAAAAATCATATTTTACAAAAAACCTTAGAAAAATGTTGCCCAAAAATTATGATTTTTGGGCAGAGGATGTACCTATGTAATTTACATTTATTACCAAAGAATTAGACTAATCCAAGCAACTATGCGGGCTATATCTACAAAATAAATTCCAATCATCCTTTAGGATATACCTCAGAAGAATGGCCATACAAGGAGCTGTAGGCCACCAAATCTGGCGATTCAAAGCCCTATAGATAGTAGACCTCAAGGGCTATAAAAGTTGTCTCATGAATTTTTGTCTAAAAAGGCCACTAAGTAGCCTAAATAATTAATCTAAATTTCAGCATATGGTGTGACAATAATTTCATTTCATGAATAGGGTCTGCTTATAGAGATCTACACCAAATTCGAAGGCTCTGGTTCATCGTTCCCGATAGGCTGACGGCCAGGATTTCATCTTCATGAAGACGCTTCCTCTTGCAATTCCCGGCCACCTGAGGGCCACCCTGCCGGCCACCACCACCTCCGTTGAGGTGGTGGATATCGATTGGCGACGACACGACCACCGGAGAAGGCCGGTTTCTCCGGCGATCCTGGCGGGGTAAAGAGCTTGACAAAATCACACTTAGCTCACATAGTTCGTGGCTCAATTGAGCCCAATTTCTCGGCCTAATGAGATAAAAGGCTAGCACGGAGGGAGCAGAAGAGAAACAGACATCAATGGTGGCTCCGCGGCGGGTGCTCCAACGGGTGGCCATGGATTTCTTCGTATCCGGTGAGCTTGCTCGATCTGTGGATTCTCCACTGATTACTCTGCTACAATGTGATGGCTCGATTGTTAAGGACCTTCTGAAGCTAATAGGATGGTCAAATGGAGGTGGTGATGGATTTATATGGAGTATGGAGTGTGGGTGTCTCAGCCATGGTTGTACATCCTCCCCTTTGCTGTTGAGTAGCTTCCATGCCATGAAAAGACTATTCACGGCTTGAGGGGGTCGGCTATAGTATTGGGCAAGGAGGTAAGGGCCATGGAAGGTGCCTTTCCACCTTAAGGGAAATGCCATTTCTTCCCCCAAGCTCACCCTCTCTCTCCAAATTGAAATGTGGGGTTTCAATAGGCTTGTGGCATGCTGGTTAGGCTTGGAGTGGGGCCTTGTGTTGGGAAAAAGACCTTTGATTTAACTTCACAAATTATCTAAAAAGTGATTTTATCTCTTAGGTTGTATTACCCATTGTATAGTGAGGGTAATCTGGTCATTAGATGTCTTAGGATGTCACACTCAACCTAGGGTGTCAAGACCATATCAAGAGAAGCACAATTTGAGCAAAGTTAACAGTTGCGTCGAATGGAAATCAATGCAACATCGAGTTATTATCGACGTTACTCTGACAAGAAGTCTAAGCAACTCACTCTTTCTGTCGGAGTAGATCAAGTCGACGTTACGTCGAATAGATATCTATGTAGTGGCCATGAACTTGTCGAAGTACCTTGAGAAGTCGACGCAGCTTCTACTTCAACTCAACGCATAAGGAAATAACTGTCGAATCCATCTAAAGTCGATGCAATGTCGACTTTATCTCAACGCATATAATAAAGTTCTGAGCCATGCCCTCAACTCGATGGTTACGTCGATAAGGTATCGACGCAACATTGGCTAGCTAAGTTCAATCAGAGCAAGGATGAATTCGAAGCTGCTCTTATAAGAACTCGAAGGTGCGTCGATAAGAGAGGAAGAGAACTCGATGCTGCATCGAATACAGTCTGAAAAGGAAACCTTTTCAGCTGTCATTTTGGACCCTCTCTCATGGCCCACAATACTGAAGATCGTTCTCCAACGACTCATTAATTGCCTAAAATAGAAAGAAGAATTAAAAGAGGACAGAAAAGCTTTCTTGGAAACAAGTTATAGTTGGTGGACGGGTCGTGAATTAAAGAAGGAAAGGAAGAGAAATTGTCCAGTGCAAGATACCTTTTCAGGACCTACCAGAAAAGGAAATTAAGTAAAATTAAAGAGGGACAATAAAAGGGAGTAGCAGAAAGAGAAACGCAGAGCATTCATCACCATCGGCTAAACTTTTTCAATTCGGGCTTCCTCTTCTTCTTCCTCCTGGAACCCTAATAGAGAAAATAGAGTGAAGAAACAAGAACTGCTCTCCCTCTCTTAAAATAGAATAACATAAGGTTGCTCATCATCAATATCATATAGCAGCCAAAAGGAAGAGAAATGATCTGACAATCATAGCTCATGTAAATCATCACAATCATAAGCAGAAGTTCATCATCAGCAGATCCAGTGAAAAGAATAATGAAGTTGCTCTTTAGACAGGCTTCATAAGATTTCTGAAAACAGAATTCTTCTTCGTCCCTCTTCTTCTTTCTCCTTCTCATTCCCAACTATAAAAGAGTTTTGAGAATCCCTCTTCCAAAGAATTCAGTGGTTCAAGATCTCCTTATCAAAAGATCTGGTTGGTTCAAGATCTCATTACCAAAAGATCTAGTTGGTTCATGATCTCCTTATCCAAAGATCAGTGGTTCTGAGAGTCTCCTTGTCAAAAGACTCAGGCACAGGTGGTGCTATCCTACCAGGTGGTAGAAGAGAGGACTACCCATATTTTGGGGAACCACTATAAAATCTTTGTGTCTTCTGGTTGCTTATTTTCTGTGCTGTCCCATATAGTTTACTTTTTCTATTACTGCTTTTCTTGCTTTGCTTAAACAGCCTGTGTTTTATTCTGTGTGTGGAATTGTAGAGCATAACACTTAATGTTTTTATTGTATTTGCACAAATAGGATAGAAATATTTTTAAATCTCTATTCACCCCCCCCCCCCCCCCCCTCTAGAGTATATCTCAGGGGCACACAGTACACTTTCAATTTGTATCAGAGGGAGGTTGAGCATTAAAAGGTTAACACCTTGATCAAAAAGACCTCCAACACTTATTTCATGATTACAAATATATTTCATAAAGAAAAAAGAGTTCTAAGGATTATGCTTCTACAAGACCTCCAGTGTGTAATCTGAATAAGTTTACACTCTGGAAGGCCAGAATAAAACTTTATATAAATTATATTGATGAGGAAATTTTCAATGTCATCCTCATAGGTCCCCCAGTCCCAATAAGGAAAGACACTAGTGGAAAGGTCATATAAACTTCTATCTCCGGAGAAGAATGGATTGATGATGAGAAGGAGGTCAAGGCATGTGATTCCAAGGCCATGAACATACTGGTCTCAACCATGTCTGATGGCATATTCCAAAAAGTTATTGATTGTAACTCCGCAAAAGAGATCTGGGAATCTCTCTCCAGACTAGTAGAAGGAAGCTCTGATGAGAGAAAAGACAAAAAGGCACTTCTCATATCTCAATATGAGAATTTCAAGAAAAAGGCTGATCAAATCATTACAGAAATGTATGACAGATTCAGCCTCATCATAAATGAGCTGAGAGGGCTTGACAAGGAAATTTCTCTGACAGAAATTAATGACAAGCTCCTCATGTGCTTCCCAAGCACATGGGACTCTAGAATCTGGGCCATTAGAGATTCTAGATGCCTTAGAGAGATATCAACTAATTCTCTCCTGGGAAAGCTCAAGTACTATGAGCTTCTATTGAAAAGCAAGGCTGAGTCAGAAGCCCAAGAAAGGACACCAACTACTTAAGAAAGGACTCTTGCATTAAAGACTACAGAAGCAGAGTTCTCCACCACTGAAGAAGAAATGTTTAATCTCTTGGCTAAGAGATTCAAAAAGTGGGTCAGGACAGAAGATTCCGGTAGGAGAGAGAGGAGCTCAAGCAAGCCAAGGTATGATAAAACTCCTAAATATGAGATTATTTATTTTTCCTGCAGAAAGCCAGGACATATTTCTACTGAATGTCCTGAGGAAGAAAAGAACAAGAAAAATAAGCAGAGGAAGGAGCACAAGAAGAAATCCTTCATGAGAAAGGAGGGAAACGTTTCATAGCTGAAACTTGGAGTGATTCAGACACTGAATCAAGCTCCTCCTCATCTGATGATGAAGATGATGAACCAGAAGAAGCCTGTCTAATGGACCTGGAAGATTCCTCTGCAGAAAATGAGATAACAATCTTTGATGACTTTGATTTTTCATCAAGTGATTTTAAGATTTGTTTTGAAGAATTCTGCCAAGAATTTATTAACAACCAAAAGGAACTTACAACAATCAGATCAAAACTAGAAGACCTTAGGACAGATAATCAATTCTCAGATAACTATAATATGAGAGGTGAACTGTTTAGGAAAGAAAAAGAAATATACTTATTAGATATTGAAAACTCAGACTTAAAGAAAGAACTCACAAAGGCAAAAGCCTTTGAGGAATCCTTAAATGGAAGGAGTCAAAAAATTAAAAATATCTCACAAAATCTCTCCAAGAGATTGGATCATCTTGATCAGGAATCACAACCATCCACTAGCACCCACATGAGTTCTGTCAACAGAATTCTTAGATATTTGAAGGGTACTCCTGAGCTTGGTTTATGGTATCCAACTGAATCTGGATTTGAATTGGTTGGTTATTCAGATGCAGACTATGTTGGATGCAGGCTGGATAGAAAAAGCAATTCAGGAACATGTCAGTTTCTGGGTGCTAAACTGATCTCATGGTTTAGCAAGAAGTAAACAACAGTCTCCACTTCTACAGCTGAAGCTGAGTATATAGATGTAGGAAGCTGCTGTTCACAAATTTGTGGATGCAAAATCTGTTGTTGGATTACAACTTTTCCCTTGACAACTCCACAATTTATTGTGACAGCTCTAGTGCTATTTCTATTGCTTCCAATCCTATTCTTCACAGCAGAACTAAGCACATAGAGATAAGTCACCACTTTCTCAGAGACAATGTATAGAAGGGCAAGATCAACCTTCAATACATATCTACTGACATTCAAAGGGCTGACATCTTCACTAAGCCTCTTGATGAAAGTAAGCACAAGTTCTTCATCAATGCACTAGGTATGCTTGATGGAGCATTGTAGGTCACACCAATTATGTATAAAGACCTATTTTCTATAGAAAATTATTGCTGGGAAAAACAACAAGGATTTTAAAGAAAATCATAATTGTATAATCAGAGCTGCGTCGAATTCAAATCGACGTACCATCGACTTCTACACGACGTCGGCTTCGAGAGCATCTTGGGAAGGATCATATGAATAGCACTCGACGTAACATCGAATACTTATCAACGCTCATGTCGACATCATCATTGATAATTATATTTCGAAGCCACATCGACTGCAACTCGACGCTCCGTCGAATTGACAGGTTGCGTGCATTGATATGTTCTAGCGCGCTGAATTCCACTCGATTCGACGTTGCTTTGAGTAAAACCCTATGTTGCGACGTTTTCTCTTCTCAAAGAAACTTATGTGTATACTTCTATTGTGCTATTCGAATTTTCTACCTCTTGCTCTCCCCATCTTCCCTTTCTTCATCTCTTTCTTTGTTTTGTGCAGGTACTCACAGCACAGCAATGGTATCTCTTCAAGACATTGTCGACGCAGTTAATCGAGCAATGGAAACACATCTCTCCCAGTTCATCTCTCTATATCTGTACTTCTCAAAGGGTTTCTATTGCAAGCTCTGTGCCAAAAAAAAAGATTGAAAGACCTTAACTCTGAAATCAAGGCTCTTGACGCAGAGATCTGATCGTCAGCTATGTCTGCTGATGTCTTTATATCTCTCGTTAGAGATATAAAGCATGGGGAGAAGGGTATCAGCAGGCAGACTCTCCCAGACTCAGTATATACAACAACAATTCCTACTTCCCTTATTTCTAAAGGGGAGCCAGCTGTTTCTTCCAAACTACATCTTCAAGATTCTGCAACTCAGGGGGAGGAAATCCTTCCAAGGATCCTGCCCTTTGCTCAGGGGGAGTCATCAATTCAGGGGGACATCCCTTTCATCTCAGAAGATCAGATTTACTCAACGATCCATAGGAGTTCCAGGTAGACACGGAAAGACCCATCCCTGATGCACTTGCATTAAGGGTGTCCTCTGAAGATTCCACAACAGCACCCTCATCAGTCAAGTTGACTGATCAGGATCTTGCTTCACCTAATCCAGCTCCAGATCAGCTGTCTCCTTCAGCTTAGTTTCCTCCCTCAGCATAGCTGCCATCTATACCTCCAGCTCAGCTTCCATATCCTCCTGCTCCAATTCTTAAATCAATTCTTCCAACACCTATATTCAGAGGGAGACATCCATACAGAGGTAGAGGAAGAGGAAGATTGCCTATTTGGGAGAGGTACTCAAAAGAACAAAGGAAGGAGTACAGGAAAGATAAATCCAATTACAAAAAGTATGAAAGGATTGAAATTCCAGAGAACACAATGAAAACTTACACTAGTCCAGAGCTCGACAGAGCTTTAGAAGTGATTGGTGATAGAGAAAGATATGAATATGAGGCAGCCCAAAAGCAGCTTGAAGATAAGAAAAATAGGTTCATTGATATTCTGAAAAGAGGAAAATATGTTGTTGAAAAGGAAGAGTTGGCCAAAGCAATTCCAATGAAATCTACTCTATTTGATCATACAATGTATACTGCATAGAATCCCCAAGCCAAAATGCTAAAGGGAGTAGGGCAACTCCACAGAGGAGGCATTGGGTGCAATCCAGAGGATGCAGTACAGCTTCTTCAGAAAAGAAAGAAAGGAGAAAAGTCACCTGAAGAGGAGAAGAAGAAAAAGAAGATTATGTTCACAAAAGCTTCAGCCTCTGGGAAAGCACAGGCAAATGCTGCTGAATCAAACCCGGATAGAGAATCTGATTCAGGTGAGTTAAATCTTATTGATAGACTCCACTGTCTTGTGCTTTCTGTAAGCTTTAGCTTTAAAGGCTCCACTGCCTTTTCTCTGGTGTAAGCCTTGGAGTTTTCCTCCTCGACCTTCTAATATTTAGCTGCAGCTCATATGATAGGAGCTTACCATACAGCTATATAGGCTCCATTGCTCCCAGATTGCCAACTTCTCTTATTGCACACAGCTTTATGTCCCATTCTTTGTTCAGGGATCTCAAGAATTTATCATTTAGTTCATAGTTGGTGAACTCTCTTCCATAAGTTTTGAGCCCATTGACAATCCTGAAGAACTTCTCATAGAAGGTAGCTATGTCATTCTTCTTATCTTGCCTGAAGGATTCATACTCCTGATTCAGGAGGGATTTCCTATCATCCCTGACCTCCTCAGTTCCTTCCACGTAGACAACTACGGATTCCCACATTTCCTTAGCTATTTTGCAATGAATTAGATTTTGAAATGTTGAATCATCAATTGCATTCACAATGATGTTCTTAGCCCTTTTGTCCATAATGACTAAGGCAACTTCACCCTTGGTTAACTGAGATGTGCTCTTAGGGGTGGGAATAACTCTTGGATCCACAGGAATGTTCATGGGAACATAGGGTCCTTCTTCTACTTCCAAATAGACTCTAGGGTCTGAGGCTTCCATGTATAACTTAATTCTTTGCTTCCAGGTGGGAAAGTTCTCCTTGGTGCAGATAGCTAACTTCATTGAGCTCATCTCCTTATGATGCTCACCAGCCATTTGTTTACCACAGCCCACTAAATTTGTAGATCTTGTTCTAAACTATTAAGCCTTTGAACTCAACCAACCTTTGAGACCAATTGAAATATTATGGGTTGTCTATAAACTACACATAAGGGGGGTTGATTAGGTGTTTTCAGATTTCTTTGCAATTTAAGAGTTTATCTATCATAGCACACAAGCATTACAGAAAACACACAATGATTTATAGTGGTTCCCTACAAGACAATGTGTCTAGAGGTAGTCCACTGTCCCTCCCACCTATCTAGCAGTTTGTTAGACTCGGCAACTTCTCTAACTCAGATCTTTTCACTATAATCAGATCTTACAACTCAGGTTCACACAGAACCCTACAAAGCTCAGACTTTACAAGTCTTATAATCTCAGATCTTCAACAAGATCCTACCAAAACTCAGGTTCACAAGGAACCCTACCACCTCAGATCTATCACTAGATCCTACCAGCTTAGGCTCACAAAGAACCCTACAAAGTAATACATAGATGTTGTTGTAGAATAGAAGACTTCAGAATGAAGGCTTTGAATCACAGATCTTCTTCTTCTTATAACAATAAGCCCAAAGATATTATGGATCAATGAATCTATCTTTAGAATCTTCTGTAGACCTTCACAACACAGCAGCAATGAAGTCTTCTTCTTTTTGTTGATTCTTTTCTTTCTCTTCAGGAAATATGTGTGAGAATAAAACTTAAGAGAATGTTGAGCAGGCTTTTTTTTGTAGATAAAATTATCTTCATATATATGCTCTGCAATTTTGCATAAACCCCCTTAATGATTATTCCATAATCAATTTCCCGTTTGAAAACGTCTTGCATAATTGGCAATTCTTCAATCATAATTACTAGTTGTTCTTGGAACTTGCAGAATATAGAAATAATAAATTCATTCTTAAATGCTGTGCAATGGCTATATTCTGTAGAGAATATACCATATATTTCTCCTTGATTTGTGCGCAAGATAGAGGGCGTGCACATTTCCTGAATATCAATTTCAAAGAAAGTCTACGCATTAAATGCTGCTTTGCAATTTGTCAAGACGATGTTAATCCTTCAAGACGATATCATCTTGATCAGTGTATACGATAGATATAC
The DNA here is from genome assembly GCA_033032865.1 of Dactylorhiza incarnata. Lineage (NCBI taxonomy): Eukaryota > Viridiplantae > Streptophyta > Magnoliopsida > Asparagales > Orchidaceae > Dactylorhiza > Dactylorhiza incarnata. Next base: position 30,392,566 of record JAWHQI010000003.1, on the reverse strand, counting down.
TTTATGATGATATCTTCGACATACTACCTTCTTCACGGCTCTACTTCATATCAGAACGATATCACTTCTTCTAGACGACATTGTCGAGATGTTATTTTCAATAGGACTTAGACTTATTCTTCAGGCTGATTGTCTTTCTTTAAGACGACATCATCTTGATCTTCTAGACGACATAAGGTCTTCAAGCTGATGTTTGTCCATATGAACTTTTCTTCATGACTTAATGAGTCAAGTCATTAATCATCAAAACTGTACCACTTCTTCAAGATGATGTCGTCAAAACATCTAGACTTGTTCTTTCTTAGCTATAAGTTTTCTTCAAGAGGATATCGTCGAGACATCTTAACTTTATCCACCATAAGCTTTCTTTAATACAATATCGTCAATATCCACGACAAGCTTTCTAAAACCTTCAAGATGATGTGTCTTCATCGAGACGATATCATCGAAACTATTTTGACGATATGATATTTTTCTCCATGATTCTTCTGTTCAGTCTTGAGACGATATATTACTTAGTTAATTTTCATTACTTTTATCGTCTATAACTTTGATGTATCTGTCATAACATGAACTTGAACACAACATCAATAACATCTTAGCTTATCTATACTTGTGTTCCTTCTTCAAATCTAGAGACATTGAAGGCATAATACCCAACACTAAGGGGTCCCTTCACAGGATGAAGATGAATTCTCAGGGAAAATTGTTAACTGATATTGTTGGAAAGTCTCTTATCTGCAAACCAGACTCTTTTAATAGAATCTCCAACGACATGTTCTCTTTAATGACAAGGATAATCCGAGTCAAGAAGACTGACTAGAGCAAGGTTTTGTTTGAAAAGATTGTGCAAAGCTTGGAAAGCCCAAATTTTTGGAGGATATTATCTCTTTACCTCACTCTCTGTCTTCCTATTGAAATGGTTCCTAGTTTGGGGATGCCAATCCATCACCTGAAGAAAATTGATCTCAACACCCTTAAAAGATGGGATCAGTATGTTCCTCACCCTGGAAGAAGCTAGGAATCTACACCTAAAAAGCAAAAGAAAGCCCAACCTCTTCTCATAATTCCTCATTCTTCTGAGGGGGACTCCATAGCACCACTGATTACTACAACAGCCGAACTACCAACCACATCTGCCCAACATCTCAATGAAGTAATGAGTGAGTCAAGTGAGCAAACTGTGACAATCCCCACTCCAATTGAAGATGATCTTGAGATATATCTTCAAATATATACAATCATTACTGAGTTAGAACAAATAAACCCTAAGGCAGCATGAGTCACTAATCTAGAATGAATAATACCACCTGAGAAATCCAACTCCATTGTAGAAACAGAGGTAGTTGTCTCTCACAATGATGATGACTTTGAGGGGGAGTCTCAGTTGAAAGACTCTGCCCAAGACCTTCCTCCAAAGACCCCTGAACAGGATAACATAGAAGATGGCCTGATAGGATGGGAAGTAGTTCTTTATAAAGGAAAAGCAGTTGTAGAAGAATCTTCACTACTCAAGCAAGCAAAACTAGACACACCAGACTGTCTCTATGAGGACATGGACTTTGGCACAAATAGACCAAGTCCCCTTCCAATCGTACAACAAACACCCATCCCCTCCAGCAACATGCATGAAACATATTCCACCCCCCTTCTAAATTAGATTCAAGCACTACTTGAGATCCAGAGAAAGCACATAGAATCTTATGTTCACAAATCTGCTCAAACCCTGAGGGCAAAAATGAAGCAGAATTACTCTGCCTTAAAGAGGAATATAAAAAAGATGACCATGCAGTCTTATCATTCTTTGACAAAGCAGCAGGAGCAGTTGATTATACAACCACGCTGCTGAAGGATCCCAACAAAGGAATAGTTGATATCATCAGGAATTAGTATACTACCAATGAGAAACTAAGGAATGCCTTTGATGATTTTGGACATAACATCCTGGAAAATAAAAGGATCATACATGAAAGAATAGGTGCAGAAACTCAGTTGTTGTATACTCATCTTCTGGAGACTAAAAATCACATCACAGAAGGAATCAACTATCTACACAGAAAAATAACTGCTAGCACAACAGAAATCTACACTACCCTATCTGAAGAAGTCATAAAGGAGGAGGAGAATCTTAGAAAGTCAGGGGAAGTTCAAGATATCTGGATAGCTAATGAGGCAAGATCTACAATTAACCTTCCAAGATTAAATAATGAGATTCAGTATGATGATGAAGAAAGCTATGTTCCACTTGAACAATACTATAACAACCCCTCAACGATGGAAGCAGATCCATCTCACAAGATAAAGGCTCCCAGCAGTGAAGAAGACTATTGTAAGTAAAGGCAAAGAAGGAGAGAAGAAATCAAATAAATGTCTAGCTATTACGAATGAAGCCACATTTCAAAAGAAATAATTCTCTCCACCTGGAGAGATTTTGGCAGTAAAAGACTCCATATGGAGAGATTTTATAACCCAGCTGAATTGAAAAAGCATGAAGACCAAGAAACCAAAAGGAGACTCAATTTGAAGAATAAGACTGAGGGTCCAGTGCCTCCAAGATATATTCCAAAGCCTAGGAATTACTTCTCCGGGCAGAAAAGGAAGGCCAATGGTGAAAGTGATTGAATCTGAAAATTTAATATGTTGACATTATGATTATTGTTATAACTTTATCCTAAGCCCATGGACACTAGTATTTATTATATATTAGAATGGTCACTTTATCTCTAATTGCTTTATCTATTATTTATAAAAGCTTATTATATTGTGAGGTCCTGGCTTCTTCAAAAAGGGGGAGATTATTGGGAATTTGATACCCAAGATTCCTGATTTGAAGAAGAACATTTACCTAATAATAAACCTATTGTGTATGATGAAATCTTGATGATGCTTGAGAGAGGTACTATTAGTAAGACCAAGCATTTAATTATGATATATGACTTCAAGTATTTATTTGAAGTCATACTAACATCTATCTTGAAGACTCTACCTGAAAAGTTCAAAGAAAACTACTGAATTCAGAAAGCTGTGAAAGTCATAATTTAGTTCAAGTAAAAATCAACGGGACAGTCTGTCGATTGAACTCAAAATATCGACGGGAAGATAAGTCGACAGAATTAATCGACGAGACAGACTAACTACTCTAAAGGTCAACTGGATCACAATCGATCGACGAGATGATCTCAATATTGACGGGACAGACTTCAATTCATTCATAATTGTTCTAAGTGCTTGAATATCACGTGACAACATTAATTCTCTAATCTTTTCATGCCAATCAAGGCGCATTTCAATGGTATATCTATGGAAGACTTTAATGGATTAAATTCATTGAAGAATTGTATATGGGATAGTATAATCAATTATCATTACTGGAATATCAGATAGAATTATGCATTCCATTCTAATCCTTACTTACCATATGTGGAATATTCGTAATTGAGTCAAATTTGAAATATTCCCTTTTCTGATTAAATTTGAAGATTCAAATTCAGAGGCAATTATGTCTTTCCATATACTCCTCTAATTCCTTTTTAGAGAAAGCATCATTATAAAAGGAGAAGGTCTTGACATGTTGATATTAATGATCTGAAGCATACAAAAAATTTGACAGCAAAGAATTTTAAGTCATTCTGCTATCAAGAGCAGGATCCTTCTAAGTTATCAAGAGTCTTGTTTGATCCAGATTCCGAAGAAAGAGTTTACTGAATATAAGAAGAAGGATTTATGTTGCTGTTAGTTTCCTTGATATTGATCTAAACTTACAAGTTACATTTTATCATATGTCAACAGAGAAGAAGCCTACTGCTAGACTTCTACTGGAGACTCAAGATCTAAATCTTATTCTCTACTGAGTATATCATTATAAACCACTATAAATCTGTGAACAGTTTGAAAGATCCTTGTGATCTGAGTGTAGGATTCTTGTGAGAATATAAGGTAGGATCTTGGTGATCTGAGTGTAGGGTCATTGTGACCTGAGTGTAAGATTTGAGTGTAGGATCTATTTGTAGATCTGAAAGTAAGTCTTGTGTTGTAAAAGACTGAGGTAGGAACTCTGTGTGAGTTCTGAGTTTTGGAGGAGTTTTGCCTTATCAAGCACACTGCTTGAAAGGTGTCGGGACAGTGGACTACCTCTTGACACATTATCTATAGGGAACCACTATAAATCTGTGTGTCCTTTGATGTGATTGTTTGTTGTGTGCCATTAATTCTGAAAAGGCATCATAAATTGTGTATCACTCTATTCACCCCCCTCTAGGTGTGATCTTAATCATTCCATAAGAATAACACACTTGAAGAGACACAGTAGAGAGGTGTCTTCTTAATGTGAACATCATAGTCCTTCAATTGGTGTTGTATCCATAGTAGTTGGGCACAACAGCTTCCAACAGAGATATATTCTGATTCTACAGTAAAAATAGCAACACTAGTTTGCTTTTTTCTACTCAATGAGAATAATCTTAGGCCTAGAAATTGATATGTCCATAAGTGCTTTTTCTATCTTCCTTACAACCTACAAAATCTGTATCTGAAAACTTGTTAGCTCAAAATCACTACTTCTAGGGTACCATAGGCCAAGTTTGGGTGTACCCTTTAGATATCTAAAAATCCTTGTAGCAGAGGTGTAATGAGACTCCTTGGGGTTCACTTGATATCAGGCACACACACATGTAGAAAACATAATATCTGGTCTACTAGTGGTGAGGTTGAGTAGGGAGCTAATGATACATATGTACATGGTCTCATCAAAATGTTTCCCTTTCTCATCCTTGTCCAGTGATACATTTGCTCCCATTGGAGTTCTCATTGAGGTTGCACTCTCCATGCCAAATATCTTATTGAGCTCTTTGGTATACTTTGTCTGAGAAATGAAGATTCCTTCCTCAAATTGCTTAACCTGGAGACTCAAAAAGTACTTTAGCTCTCTCATACTACTCATTTCAAGCTTCCCTTGCATAAGGTTGGAAAACCTTTACAGAGGTTGTCATCTGTGGAGCCAAAGATTATATCATCAACATAGATTTGAACCAACTAATTCTTACCTTTGATTTCCCTAAGAATTAATGTTTTATCTTATCTTTCCTCTTGAAAATTTATTTTCAAGGAGGAAGGTAGACAAGGTCTCATACCAAGATCTGGGTGCTTGCTTTAGACCATAAAGTGCTTTCTTAAGTAAATAAACATGATCAGGGTAAGTTGAGTTGATAAAACCTGGAGGTTGTTCTTCATAAACCTCTTCCTTCAAATCACCATTGAGAAAGGTAGATTTTACATCCATATGGTAGACTTTAAATCCTTTGTGGGTTGCATAAGCAAAGAAGAGCTTGATTGCTTCTAGCCTTGCCACAGGTGCAAAGTTTGATCATAATCAATTCCTTCTTCCTATTTGTATCCTTTAGCAACCAGTCTAGCCTTGTTCTTAATAATGCCCCCTTGCTCATCCAATTTGTTTCTGAACACCCACATGGTTCCAATTATGTTGTGACCCTATGGTTTTTGAACCAGTTTCTAGAACTTGCATCTTTTGAATTGATATAATTCTTCTTGCATAGCTAAGATCAAGAATGGATCTTTGTTGGCATCTTCAAACTTCTTTGGTTCTTCTTGTTAGAGGAAGCTCAGTAATAATGCTTCCTTCATTAAGCTGCTTCTAGTTTGTACTCCTTGGTTTTGATATTGCCTATAATCTTATCAGGTGGATGGTCTCTTTGAAATTTGATGGCAATGGCCAGTCTTCTATTTTCTGCTGTAATTTCTTCAACTGGGTGTTCTACTTCTTGTACCTGAGTTGCTTGATTGTCTTCATCTGCAGAATCATTATATTGATTTTCAACTCCCCCTACATCTATTCCCACTGAGTGTGAGGAGGGGGGTTCCTTTTCTTCTAGTAGAATTGATATCTTCAATTCATTGAGCTTGGAGCTAGAGCCTGTGACAAGTATTTTAGAAGGATCTTCAAGTATCATGTTGGATTCATTAAAAACCACATTAATAGATTCTTCTATAGTTTTGGAATGAATTAAATATATAATATAAGCTCTGATATGATGGCTGTATCCAATAAATATGCCTTCAAAGCATTTCTCAGTAAACTTTGTCAAGTGATGCTTCCCATTGTTTAGTACATAACACTTACATCCAAAAATCTTGAAGTAGACCAAGATTGGATTCCTGCCCTTTAAAAGTTCATAGGGAGTCTTGTTGTGATTCTTGTTGATTGGTGCTCAATTTTGCAAATGACAAACTGTATTGACTGCTTCAGCCCAGAAGTATTCTGGTAGTGAGGAGTCACTCAACATTGATCAACTTGCCTCAATGGGAGTTCTATTCTTTCTTTCAGCAACTCTATTTTTTGTTGAGTTCTTGGAGAGGAAAACTCTTGTGAGATACCTAGACTCTCACAAAACTTTGTCATTGCTCTAGATTGAAATTATGTTCCATGATCACTTCTGCTTTTGACCACTGAACAGTCAAGTTCATTCTGAATTTGTTTGACAAATGTAGTGAAGACTTCTAGGGTATCTGTCCTTTGTTTAAGAAAGAACACCCATGCAAATCTAGTGTAATCATCTACAATCACAAATGTATAAGACTTTCCCCCTCAACTGTGAATTGACATTGTGCCAAACAAGTCCATGTGCAACATGTTTATACATCTAGTGTAATCCTTCAAACTAATTGAATTGAAGGAGGCATTTGTTTGCTTCCCCATTTGGCAAGCATGGCAAGGACTTCGTGTGCGAAATTCCACTTGGGACCATCTCTAACCTGTTGGAACATGCTTTCCGCATCTCTTGGTTTGACAATAACAAATCCTATTGTATTTGATCATACTTGTTTTGTGTTTATAGTATGCAGGATTCTGTGCTTTCAAATTTCCATGGAGATGTGCTTTTGTTGTTGCTACCACGTAGCGTCAGTACTACCACTGGCGCTAGTGTACGTTGGAAGAAATTGAAGCTGCGTTCGACGAACTGGCATTCGACGAAATTGAAGCTGCGTTCGATGAAATGAAACCTGCGTTCGATGAACTGCATGCTCTACCACGGCGCTCGACGAAATGCATGCTTTACCACGGCGCGTTAAAACTACCGCTAGCGTTAGCAATCGATGAAATGAAGGTCGACGAGATGAAAGCTGTGCTCGATGAAATGATTATCACTGCGTTTGACGAATTTGCGATCGACGAAAGCCAAATCCCGTTCAACAAAAATTCATTCGACGAAATATAATGCTGGTTCGACAAAGATGCGCCCGACGAAAAGATATGTGCTTTACCGCAGAGCGTTAGCACTAACGCTGGCGTTAGCATATATGGAAACTATTGACAGAAAGGAAACAATGAAGAAAAAGCAATGTCGATGGGTCACTATGTTTGGCATGTACTATTGTGGAACGTTAGGTCTAACGCCCGGCGGTAGCTTTTGGAAACATCCCGTCTGCAGTTGATTGAGGAGTAGATTTGGAAGAAGATTGTGGCTGAAGGAAGGAAATCTTGCTAACGCGTGGAGTTAGCGGTACCGCGGCGCGCTAGTGTTTGGCGCTCAGAATGTTGCCTAAACTACCACGATTCGTGTGCCTCATTGCCTTATGTGGATACCGCGGGGCGGTAGTACTACCGCAGGAGGTAGTGGCTGAATCTATAAAAATACGTGCGCCTCCTCCGTTGTTGCTCGCTGATACAGAAAGAATTGGAGCCATATATTCAGAACACTCATGAGAGCCTTTTCCAAGCAGCTCGAAGAACTCCGTCAACGTTCGTGAACACAAAGAACTTGAAGACCAATACGATCGCATTTACATCGACATCAAGTTCTTCTTTTGAGGGAGTTTTTAGTTTGTGTTTTGTTTTCTTTCAAATTGTAACCTTTATATCTTTTGTTCGGTAGAGGAAATCGCCACACGGCGACTAGGGCCTTGCGGGGACTAGGGGAATTCGCCACACGACGACTAGGTCTAGGTAGGACTTAGGGAGGAATTCGCCACACGGCGACTGGGTCTAGGGAGTAGATCTAGGGGGTGCTCGAGGCCATTCTGGTGATAGATTGGCTAGAGCGGCTTGAGGCCGTATCTGGGGAGAGATCGTCTAAAGCCAACCGGTTCGTGGGGATACGAGTCGGTAAAGAAAACAAAAGGGGTTTTCATATTAATCGCTTTGATTTCTAGCGTCATTGAAATCAGATTTTGTAATCAATTTTATAAATGACAATCATGTCTTTTCTTGTTTAATAAAATTGATTTCATTTCTAATTTCATTATCTCTTTACTTTTGATTTAACTGCAACCAAAATATCAAAAGTTGTATTTTAATGGTTAAAGTTTTTAAAACCCTTATTCATCCCCCCCCCCCCTCTAAGGGCGCCTACAGATCCAACAAGTGGTATCAAAGCCAGGTTATTCCAAATCGGCTTAACAACCGGGAATAATGGCATCTCTTGATCATGATCTTTCTTCTACTAGTGGGGAAAATTTTAATATAAATGAAAAAGTATTATCACCACCTTTATTTATGGGTAAAATTTATAAAGGGTGGAAAATATTAATGAAAAATTTTCTTAAGGCCTTAGATGAAAAAGTTTGGAATATTACTATTGAAAAGCCACCTAGCGTACTAACTAGAAACGAAATTGTTTTAGATGCAAAATCTATAAATAGTATATTTTGTTCATTAGACCAAAATATTTTCAAACTTATTTATACTTTACCTACCGCATATGAGATTTGGAATTTTCTTGAAAGAACTTATGATTCTCCTTCTACAGGTATGGAACAATTATAAGAACTGGAGAATATGCAAGCTTGCACAAGTCTTCAAGAATGCTCCTCTCATGACGGATCAATGGAGCACACATCAAATGGAAGAGAAGAAGAAGTATTGTCTTCGGAAGAGGAGTGCCAAAAAGATGTAAATGAAACTATATGTTGAAATCGTGCCTCACCCGAAAGCAATGTAAGGAAATCAAATCCCATTTTCTGTACTTCTATTTCTATATTACAATTGCTTCAAACTACAAAGCGCAAAATTAAGAAATTAAAAAATGCTAATAAACATTTGCGCTTAGAAAATAAAAATATAAAGGCAAAAATTAATGAAGAATCAAAGTCTAATTTATCTAGTTCTACCCAAGGCTCCTTAGTTGAAAACATTACACCTTCTATAGAATTTAATGATCTAAAAGAAAATTGCAAGGAACTTGAAAAGGAACTTCTTTTTATAAAAGAACAAAATGAAAGATTATGTTTAGAAAATTCATCTTTGGAAAATGATTGTGCTAAGTGTAAAGACTACAAAATTGAAATTAAAGAGATGGATGAAACATTTGATGAATATAGAAATAACTATCAAAATCACATTGATTCAATTGTTTCCATTCTTAAAAATTGCACAATCGCATATAATAAAGCTAGACATAATTTAAAAATTAAGAATGACGAATTAAAAACAAAAATCAACTTGCTTATGAAATTTATAAATAAAAATTCACAATATCAAGAAATATCAAAAAACAAGTTGAATATGAATATAAACATCTTAACTAAGTTTAATAATGGGAGTAAGGAACATAAAGGATTTGTAAATCAAAATCAAAATCACCATTACTTACAAAATCATGTTTCTCCCAACCTAAAATTAAATGCAAACAAATTTCCTTCAAATTATAAATTCAAAAATCATTTTGATCCAAATATTCAAGTAAATGATTATGGAAATTTGAAAACTAAAAGTAATATTAAACCAATGTTTGAATGGAGGCCCAAAGTTAAAGATGAAACACCAACTCCACTCAAAAGGGCCCATTCATCACTATCTCCCCAAAAGCAAACACGATGTATTTGGGTACCCAAAGGAACCATCACACCCGGTCCCCTTTGGATACCTAAATCTCTCATTCAATAGTATCCTATCATTTGCATGAAGTAGAAAACAATTAAAAATGAAATATCATCTCTCTACTTCATGATGTGCTTTATTTCCTTTTTGTTTTTTGCTTTTATTTCTTTAAGCCATCATGATAAGATCACTTTATATAACATGTGATATGACTTTCACATATTGAACAAAAATTCATAAATAAATCAAATTGAATATAGTTCAATAAAAAGTCATATCATTTTTCAAGTGATCTACTTATCCTTTTTATTTTTATCCTTCTAGATCCATTTCCTATGAAAGTCATATATAAATTAAATCCTAAATTTGTTATGTATTATTAAGACTAATGAAATAATTGTCGAAATGGATTTAAGAGGTATTTTATAGGTATTAGGCAAAGTTTATAAAATGGGCAAGTTTTGCTTAAGTATTTAATATATTTGCGTCATTTTGATTACCCCTAGTATGTTTAATCATAATCATGTCAAATCGAAATTGAAAAATTGCAAAAATCATTTGTGTTTAAATAAAGATTCTCAACTCTGTTGCTAGCGCCTGGTGTTAGGTTCTAACGCTGGCGGTAGCATAATTTTCATAAATTCTAATTTATCTAAAAATATTATTTTCTGAAAAATTATTGTATTAACTTTATTATCACTATGCTTTCATAAAACTATATATATGTGAGTTATTTAAGATTTCAAAAATCAAAGAGAAAATTTACATAACCTTTCTAAATAACCAAAAATATTTTTCTCTTTATATTTATCTTAAGTTTTCACCTTATAATATTTCTCTCTAATAATTCAAAAAGGATGAATATGAATGTTCTTTAATAATATCCCATTTATATCACCATGAACAATTAATTATGAGTATATAATTCCTATGTGCTAAAATTCATGATCATGTATAATAATCTTGCCAATTCAATAGATCTTTTTAATTCAAATATTAAAAATCTACAAAAGATCCAATTGATTCCATCAAATAGTTTGTAATCATGACCATTATATGAATCAATTATATTTTGCATGTATCTTATTTATATGAAGATCACAGAATCATCTTTATATCTAAAAGAATAAATTAACTAGAATCATCACTTCATTCTATTGCCAAAATTTGAATGACCAGATTTGAATACATGCAACATTAATGAAATAAATCTTAAGCCATAAAATTATCATCAAACTTTTCTTTATAGCATTATCAACTAATCAATACTATCTTTCATGCTAGTTATATAACCCTCATTATTCGAGTGTGGGCCCGTCTAAAGGCCACGTAGGCAGAAGTCAAGGTCAACACAGAAGGCTTCCAGAGTTCGTCGCACGCAGACTTCCAGAGTTCGTCGAACGAAGCAAGATCGAGAGACTTGGCTGTGCGAGTAGGCACTTGCTCGCCCCATGCCGAGGAGGAAGGGCCCGCCCGGAGTTCACTACTCGGCCGAGCGAGAAGGCCGAAGGTTTGGACATACTCGCCTATAGGCCACTTACACCAACCAACTCTCCAGTTTAGGTCGAGGCCCTTACCTACTCACCAACCTATTGCCTTGTCTAAGAACCAACTTTAAGGGGTCAGGGATAGTCGCCTTCTCCCCCCCCCCCTTTGGATTTGTCTATAAATAGACCCCCAGGGGTATCAGGAATGGCACTTGTCAAAAATCAAAGCTGCACCCTCCTTATTGACGAGAATCATTCCTAGCCAGTGCCTTCCTAGTACCAAGCTCGGCCATTCGTGGTTTTGGAGGAGAAGACTCTTTTGAGCTTCTGGGTGCGTGGTGGGACCTCTCTGCCGCAACACCTGCGGTTGTGTTCTTTATCTCTCTGTTTCGCTCGTTATGGCTAACCAAATCTTCTCGTTGAACCGTTGGGCAAGTAGCATCCGGCTGCATTGATCCAAATTTTGGACCCGGGATTTTCCAAGCTTCAACACTTTGGTGCGGTGAGCGTGGATCGTAGTCAGAGGAAGAAAGTCTGGTTGAGAAAGCGAGATGGTTACAGTTAGCGACCACGAGGATGTGGTGGGAAACCCGGCCTGAGGTGGCGAGTTCATATCCTTGGCTGTTTTCGAGGAATTCGCGCGGAGGATAGAAGGCTCCATGCGAGCAGCTCTTCTACCTTACATGGAAGGAACGACGACCTCGCATCATCACCCGGGTCCGTCCGAGGAAGGTGCTCGCACCCAGCGAGCAGGGAAGGAGCATGTCGAGGAGTTTGAGCGACCAAGGAGGTCGCAGTTTGGTCTGCAGGCGTCGCAAGGAGCTGGCGGAACTCGGTTCCACCAGGAGGACGAGAAGATGGGTACTACAGTATTCCCCAGGCTAGCGAGTATGGAGGAGATACTCGCCAAGATGAAGGTCGTCGCCAGATTGGGGGGAGGAGCCCCTTTTGCGAGGAGATCGTTGCCACACCAGTGCCGGAGGGGTTCAGAGATCCAGCGATGAATTACTACTCAGGGAGGGAGGACCCTATCCGTGACATCCAGTGGTTCGAGGATGTCGCCTCCATCCGGACCATGTCTGACGCCTTCAAATGTAGGCTGTTCGCGATTTCTCTCCGAGGGAAGGCAAGGGACTGGTTCCACCAGTTGCCGGAAGGTTCTGTTGGGAAATTAATTTATCCTAATCCCTAGAAATGAGTAGAAAATGACTTATCAGACCAAAAAATTGGTTTAAGTAAAACATGCGTCGAATAGTAATCGACGCAATGTCGAAGTGCAGTCGACATTCTTCTCAAAATGAGTCGAAGTAATTCTAAACAGAATTCGACGAAACAAAAGTCGATGTAACTCTGATTTCTAGTCGATGCACCCAGTAAAGTCGACGCACCTCTGTCGACGCTCTTTCTATAGTTTCTTCTCGACGTCTAGCCAGGCTGAAATCAACACTTACGTCGAAAAGTAATTGACGCGCGTCGATTTCTGTGACAGATTCAAAATCACGCCAGATCTCTTTCCTTATTTCTCTGACTGCTAATTGATTATGCTCCTATAGCAATATTTTGAATAAACAGAACTATAAATACACAAGGAGGTCGGCAAAGAAAAATAAGAAGTGATCCACTCCATCCATTTCAAAAAGAGGAAAAGATCCCAAGTGAAAAGTGAGAAAGCTGAGAAAAGTGAAAGAGTGTTGCAGCAAAGAAAAAGCCTTCTTCTTCTCCCTCTAAAGCCATATTGCTGCCATTTCTGAAAGCTCTCACTGAAAGAGAAAAAGGCCTACAATCTCCTTCTCACTATAGAAGAGAGATTTCAAATTCACTATACTTGTGCTTCTAATCTTCTTGCTAGGAAGAAGATTCTTTCTTGTTTCAATTATTTTTCTTCTACTTCTTCTTCTTATTCTCTTTTCATTTTCAAATTGTGTAAAAGAGTTTTTTGAATCTCTCTTCAAAAAATTCAGTTGCAGTGGTTCTAAGAGTCTCCTTTTCAAAAGACTCAGGCTGGTTCTAAGAGTCTCCTTATCAAAAGACTCAGTGCAAGATAGTGAATTCCTACCAAGGGGGTAGAAGAGTGGACTACCCAAAGTTTGGGGAACCACTATATTTCTTTGTGTTGTGCTGTGATTTTCTTTTTGCTATTTCTTTATTTATTTGCTTAATTCTTGTTGGTGTGTGGGAAGCTTAAATCTGTGAATATTACACACACACATATATATATATATTTATTAACTTTGCACAAGATATTTTTAAATCTCTATTCACCCCCTCTAGAGAATTCTAGTGAGACTAACTGTGCACTTTCAATTGGTATCAAAGCGAGGTTGATCAAAAAGGGATAACTCCTTGATCAAAAAGATCCTACCTCATATATATATATATATATATATATATATATATATTTCTAAAAAACAATTATGGCACAAATCAAAGATTATGCTTCCACCAGACCACCAATTTGCAACCTTGAAAAGTTTGCACTTTGGAAAACAAGAATTAGGATCTATATAAATTCTATTGATGAAGATTTGTTTAATGTTATTTTGACAGGTCCTCCCAAGCCCTATAGAAAGGACTCAGGTGGTAAAGTGACTCAAACACTTGTCCCAAGGGCTGAGTGGACAGTTGAAGAGAAGAAGTGAAAGTGCACAGTTAACCTCACTAGAATTCTCTAGAGGGGGGGGGGGGGGTGAATAGAGATTAAAAAATACTTTGTGCAATTATATATATATATATATGTGTAATAATCACAGATTTAAACTTCCCACACACCAACAAGAATTAAGCAAGTAAAGAAGAAAAATAACAAGTAGAAAATCACAGCACAACACAAGAAAATATAGTGGTTCCCCAAACTTTGGGTAGTCCACTCTTCTACCCCCTTGGTAGGAATTCACTAACTTACACTGAGTCTTTTGATAAGGAGACTCTTAGAACCAGACTGAGTCTTTTGATAAGGAGACTCTTAGAACCACTAACTCTGAATTTTTTGAAGAGAGATTCTAAAAACTCTTTTACACAGTTTGAAGATGAAGTAAGAAAGAAAAGAAGAAGTAGAACAAGTAGAAGAACAGAAAACAATATATGTAAGAAAGAATCTTCTTCCTAGCAAGAAGATTAGAAGCACAAGTATAGTGAATAGGATCTCTCTTCTATAGTGAGAAGGAGATTGTAAGCTTTTCTCTCTTTTGTGAGAGCTTTCAGAATTTGCAACAGAATGGCTTCAGAAGAAGGAGAAGATGAAGGCTTTCTCTTTTGCTGCAGCACACTATCTCTTTTCTCAACTTTCTCACTCTTCACTTGGGAGCTTTTCCTCTATTTCAAAATGGATGAAGTGGATCACTGGTTGTCATTCTCTATCGACCTCCTTCTTATTTATAGTTCTATTTAAAATATATTGCTAAAGGAGAATAATCAATTAGCAGAGAGAGAATTAGAAAGAGATAAGAATTTCCATAATTAATATTTCTGTAGATGGAAAGGACTTCATTCTGATTTTGAATAATATCCATAATAATCTTAATCAAATTATCCAAGAATCAAATAGAAGGAAAGGTTGATTCAGAACGGCTATAAAAGAATAATTTCTTTCCATATAAATCAAATCTACAGAAAGAAGGAAAGAGATCTGGCGTATTTTTGAATTACTTATAGATATCGACGTGCATCGATTACTATTCGACGTAAACGTCGATTTCATCCTGGCTGGACGTCGAGAGGAGAATAAGGAAGGTGCGTCGACTAAGATGCGTCGACTTTATCACATGCGTCGACTAGAAGTCAGAGGTACGTCGACTAAGATTACGTCGAATTCTTCTTAGAGTAAATTCGACTCATTCTGAGAGAAACGTCGGCTATATTTCGACGTTGCGTCGAATACTATTCAACGCATATTTACTTAGACTAACTTTCAATTCTTAGAAGTTATATTCTACTCAATTATAGGGGTTAAGATAAATCATTTCCCCAACAATCTCCCCCAATTTGTCTTAACCCTATTTAGAGAGAAATTGTATCAGTATTTAATCATCTCAATAAAGCATTTATATAGAGAAGAAATATGCTAAGCAATCAGAAGAAATCATATAACAAGTAATTTTCTTTCACAAAATTTAAACTAGAAACTTCTTGTTGTACATGAAATTGACAAAGGCAGAATAAAGTTTTCTAGATAAGTTTTCAATAGCATCAAAAATATAGCCTCTGGCTCTATCTGGATGCTCCTGGACATTTCTGATGATTGTGTGCAATTTCTCCAGGACTTTGTCAGCATCAGGGAGAGTGTCATTTAGAGAATAGCCCTTGCTGATGATGATTGCTGCCTTTTCATCAATCATCTTAATTGTAATATCTTGAGGTTTCTTTTGAGTAGGCTTGGGCTCAGGTGGTCCTTTGTTGTCAACCTTTGGCCTATATTTTCTCTTTTCTGATGGCTATTTCTCAGGGATCTCAGTCATCTTTCCTTTCCCTTTCCAGGGTGAGTCATGCCATTTGTCTAATCTTGCAGGTCTTTTGGGCTTCTTATAGGGAATGTAAGTATCTTCAGCACACCCTACACCCCTCTTGTGTTTTTGTCCCTTTTCTATAATGAGTCCTGCCTGAGGATTTTTCTTTTGATAAGCTTCAACATCAAACAGTTTCTTTGGAAGTTTGATGGAAGATTCTGCAAGGATCTGTTCCTTAGTCATCACTTTCTTGATCTTTTCCATCCAGATATTCCTTTTATCTTCTACTTCTTTCCTAGCTGCTTCATATTCATACAGCTCTCTTTCTCTTATTTCTTCATGCCTCTTTTCCATGTCAGGATCATGGTATTCCTTTACAGGACTGTTAGGAGTGATATTAGGCATTTTTCCAAACCTCTTTATCTCCTCAACAACCTTTCTATATTTCTTTTCCTTTGCATGTTCTTTTCTTTCTTCTTTGGAAAATCTTTGCCAATGAGGGATGGCTTCACTTCTTCTTTTCATTTGTGGAGGTAAAGGTAGTAGAGGAGGTAGAGGTAGTAGAGGAGGTAGAGATGGAAGTTGAAGTGGTGGAAGAGGCAGAGGTGGAAATGTAGTTTTCTCTTTAGAAGGTGAAGGTGGAGAAGGGACTTTTGTAGGAGAGGGAACAACAGGCAAAATGTCCTATGGAGGAATATCCTCAAGTAAGGGTGTCTTGAGTTTGATATAGATGACAGAGAAGCCAGGAGAATGATGCTGATATTCTTCCTCACACAAGGGTGCCTCAATCCAGACTTGCCCTTTTAGGTCATCAGAAAAGGCTATTTCTTCCTCCCCCTTTTCTTCCTCCCCCTGGACTTCTATATTCTGTACTGCAACAATCTCCCCCTGGGTATGTAGGGCATCTGCTCTGAATGCTGAATCCACAACATGATCTCCTTCAGTATGGTAAGATGAGGTCTCTCCAAAGTGTTTGTTGAAGGTGTAGTCAGAGTGATTGGAGAAGATTGGAGCCTATTGTAAGAAAAGAAGTTGGTGTAATACTTTAGAGATAATATGTAGAGTTGGAGAGGAAATTAACCCTGAGCTTTTAAGAGAGATAGAGAACCTGACAAGGGGGGTTTCTGGAGCAACTCTCCCCCTATTTTATATCCTGCATAAAGGATTTAAACCCTTCTGGCGGCAGAGTCTATTCTTGAATGAGAGCATTAAGCTCAGGAAGAGAAGCAGAGAGGTTTGCCAGTTGGGCTGCACAGGTGTTGAGCATGGCAGCACACTCATTGGAGAAGTGGTTCAGTCGAGTCTAGAAGTCATTGACTAGTTGTTCAAGAGCATCGTTCATCGCTTTGATGAGGGCCGATTGATCAGGAGTGGGTGTCATTGACGCAGAGAGAGAGAGAGAGAGAGAGAGAGAGGTAGAAGACGAAGTTTTGGTGGTTGAGGAGAGTATATGTTATGAAATAAGAGGTATTATTTAAAGAAGGTGAAACGTCGAGAAAGGAAACAGATATCAAGGTATATCAGGTAATCCAATCGTCAGCAGAGGAAATAAGGATTTGATTCTAATTTTGACAAGAGGTCGGCGTTACGGCGAATTGTTGTCGACGCATGGTCAGTGATGTCGACGTATGCGTCGATATTGAGTCGACGCTCCGTGGAGATTTGTCAGCCTACCATTTTGTTGACGTGTTCATAGAGTTGCGTCGATATAAAGTCGACGGTGCGTTGATAGGGGATCGATGTAGCATTGCCTGAAAGCAATCAATGCCGGCGTCGAGTTCTTCTCGACGGTGCGTCGATATTTATTCGACGTATCTTCAAATACTTTCTTAGATTTTCTGATTTCTTTTAGATTTCCCCAACAATGGTGGTTACAGGTTTCCATCAAGCATTCCTAAGGTGTTGATGAAGTAATTATGCTTAGTTTCATCCAAGGGTTTTGTGAAGATGTCTGCTCTTTGACTGTCTGTAGGAATATATTCTAAGATTATCTTACCTTTTTCTACATTGTCTCTAAGGAAGTGATGTCTGATCTCTATATGTTTGGTTCTACTATGAAGGACTGGGTTGGATGCTATGGATATAGCACTAGAGCTATCACAATAGATCATAGAGTTATTGACCTCCAATTTGTAGTCAAGAAGCTGATTTTGCATCCACAAGATTTGTGAACAACAGCTCCCAACAGCTATGTATTCAGCTTCAGCTGTTGAGGTTGAGACTGAGGTTTGTTTCTTACTAAACCATGATATTAATCTGTCACCTAGGAATTGGCAAGTACTAGATGTACTTTTTATATTAACCCTACATCCAGCATAATCTGCATCTGAGAAACCTATTAATTCAAAGTTGGTTTCTGCTGAGTACCACAAACCTAGTTCAGGGGTTCCCTTTAGGTATCTAAGAATCCTTTTTACAGAGGTGAGATGGGATTCTTTTGGTTCAACCTGAATTCTAGCACATATGCAAGTGGCAAACATAATGTCAGGTCTGTTAGCTGTTCGATATAGAAGGGATCTTATGATTGCCCTATATGTCTTTTGATCTACTAATTTTCCCTTGTCATACTTTTCTATAATGGCATTAGTTGTCATAGGTGTTTATATAGTGGAGGCTGATTCCATACCAAACTTTTTGATTAATTCTTTAGTGTATTTAGATTGTGAGATAAAGATTCCCTCACTGCTTTGTTTCACTTGTAGTCCTAAGAAATAAGAGAGTTCTCCCATACTACTCATTTCAAATTTTGATTGCATTAGATTAGCAAATCTTTTACAAAGTTTGGGATGAGTTGAGCTAAAGATGATGTCATCTACATAGATTTGAACAAGAAGGAGTTGATTTTTATGGGTTCTAGTAAAAAGTGTTTTATCTACTTTTCCTCTTTCAAAAGAATTTTCTAAAAGAAAGTTGGAGAGAGTTTCATACCAGGCTCTAGGTGCTTGCTTAAGACCATAAAGTGCTTTGTTAAGTCTATAAACAAAGTTAGGAGAGGAGGGATTTACAAAACCTGGTGGTTTCTCCACATATACCTCTTCTTGAAGGTCACTATTCAAAAAGGCACTTTTGACATCCATCTGATAGACTTTCATCTTCATGAAAGCTGCATAGGCAAGAAAGAGCCTGATTGCCTCCAATCTGGCTACTGGAGCAAAGGTTTGGTTGTAGTCTATTCCTTCTTCTTGTCTATATCCTTGTGCTACAAGTCTTGCCTTGTTCCTGACAATTGCTCTAGTGGAATCTAGTTTGTTTCTGTATACCCACTTTGTACCAATCACTGGGTAGTTTCTTGGTCTTTCAACTAAATTCCATACTTTGTTTCTCTCAAATTGGCCTAGTTCTTCTTGCATGGCCATAATCCAGTGAGGATCACAATTTGTTTCCTCAAACTTCTTTGGTTCAACTTGTGATAAGAAGCATTGGAGCATCATCCCATTGGAGACTTGGTGTCTTGTTCTTACTCCTGTATTGAGGTCTCCAATTACTTGAGATTATGGATGATCTTTCAAATTGACCCCTGTCCTGCTTGGACTTGTCAGATGTTCTTCTTCCTCATTAGCAATGGGATCATTGTTCACCCGTTCTCCCTGAACCATGTTCTCTTGTGGGAGTTGGTTTTGAATGCTCTTTTCTGAATCTTCTTCATGTTCTTGTTCAGATTCCTCACTTGATTCCTCTAGCTGGTTTTCTTTTCCATTATCTGTGTTCTCTAGAATCAGTTGCTCAAGCTGAGTTTCTATGCTGCTGTTTTCCTGTGGAAAATAACTGGTGGAAGTTTCCTCCCCCTTAAACAGCATGTTAGTTTCATCAAATGTAATGTGCATAGATTCTTCAATTTTGAGAGTTCTCCTGTTATAGCATCTATAAGCTTTGCTAGATGATGAGTACCCAAGAAATATTCCATCATCAGACTTCTTGTCAAACTTGGCAAGATGATCTTTCCCATTATTTAAGATAAAGCAGGCATATCCAAATATTTTAAAATATTTAACAATGGGTGTTTTTCCCTTCAGGAGCTCATATGGAGTTTTTGACTTAGTTTTGTGTATGAGGCTTCTATTTAGAACATAGTTTGCAGTGTTGACTGCTTCAGCCTAGAAGGTTTTTGGTAATCCTGATTCTGCAAGTAAGGTCCTTCCTGATTCAATTAAAGTTCTATTCTTCCTTTCAACAACTCCATTCTGTTGAGGAGTTCTAGGGGCTGAAAAACTTTGTTTAATACCTATATTCTCACAGAAACTACTAATTGACTGATTTTCAAATTCAGTCCCATGATCACTCCTGATAATTGAAACATGAGCATTGAACTCAGATTGAATCTGTCTTATGAATTTTGAGAGAATCTTATAGGTTTCAGACTTAGCCCTTAGAAAGAATACCCAGCTAAACCTGGAATAATCATCTACAATAACTAAGGTATAAGATTTTCCACCTAAGCTCTGAGTGGATATGGGACCAAAGAGATCCATGTGCAGTAAGTAGAGGATCCTAGGGGAGTCATCCTTACCAATTTGTTTGAAGGATGACTTGGTCTGTTTTTCTAGTTGGCAAGGTCTACATGGAGGGTCCTTAGAGAATCTACCCTTTGGTAGGCCTCTAACTAGGTTATTCTTTGATAGTTTACTAATGGTTTTGTGGTTTAGATGACCCAGTCTCCTATGCCATAATTCACTCTTATTAATAATATTGTTGAACAAACAAACTTCTGTGGGTGAGGAGCTAAAATCTACTACATATACCTTCCCTTTTCTAATTCCATTAAGTACTATGGCACCAGTCTTGATATCAATAATATGGCAAAATAGTGTGGTGAATTTTACGTCATACTTACCACTGTCACATATCTGACTTATACTTATCAGATTGTGCTTCAGTCCTTTGACTACTGCCACATTCTTGAAGGTGACTTTCCATTTTTTGAAATCTCCAAAGCCCCTGGATTGGCCACAGCTGGAATCTCCAAAAGTCA
This sequence comes from Dactylorhiza incarnata, assembly GCA_033032865.1. NCBI lineage: Eukaryota > Viridiplantae > Streptophyta > Magnoliopsida > Asparagales > Orchidaceae > Dactylorhiza > Dactylorhiza incarnata. Next base: position 30,371,836 of record JAWHQI010000003.1, on the reverse strand, counting down.
CTGGTGGTCCAAGTCTATCCTCAAAGTTGATTAACAGGTTTTTGTATCCTGTCATGTGCATGGAGCATCCACCGTCCAAGTACCACACCAGCCTGGAGATGTGATACATCTGCACATAAGATTTTAAACATTAGTTTGGACCCTCCTAAGCTGGGGTCCATTCCTCCCAACAGTGAAGGGTTTAATGAAAGAATAAGTGGGTTTTTCAGAATATCCTTCCTCCTTTAGGGGTATTGGCTTATCATACCAATTTTCTTTAGTTATGTTGCAGAAATAGTGTTCATAATAGAAGGAAATGGATTGAGAAGACTTTTTGGAAGAGGAGACATTTCTGTTAAATTGGTTGCGTCGATATGAATTCGACGTATGTTTAAAGTTGCGTCGAGTGGAAGTCAACGCTTCCTTCATTCTGTGGTTACTTCTAGTCGAAGCATAGGAGAGATTGCGTCGATTGGGATTCGACGTATTTTGGTGTCTGCGTTGATTAGACATCGATGCATTATTTGAGTTGCGTTGAGTAGTGTTCGACGTACGTCGATAATCATTCGACGCAAGTTTGTTTCTTTTCTGAGGATATTTACATAGGATTCCTTCATGTATAGTGAGATTATTTTTGTTAAAAACAGTGGTTGTTTCTGGATTATCTTGTGATCTTTCTCCTGTCAAATGATTTTCCCTAGTGAAGTGAATAGGATGTCTCCAGACAGATTTGCTGGGTGATTGAGGTTTGAGTTCTAAGTCAGTGTTGTATTCTAGTTGTCTAAATCTATCAGTGAGATTATTAGAGATATTCTTGAGCTTCTGACTTCTGCCATTTAGATAGTCTTCAAAGGCTTTTGCCTTTGCTAGCTCATTTCTTAGTGCTTGATTTTCAGTATTGATTTTATTTAGTTGCTCCTCTGAGAGTCCTAGACTAAGCTCATAGTTTTTATGTTGTGTATTTATTTGTTTGAGATTGTTTAGTTCATTTCTTAGTTCCTTTACTTCTTTTTCAGATTTGACTAGATCTAAGCAGAGTTCTTTGAAACTATTTTTGAAATGAATGGAAGAGAAATCTACATCATCAAATATATTTACCAGAGATGTATCTTCAGGCTTTTCAGTAGCCATCAGACAGGTTTCCTCTTGCTTAGCCTTTTCCTGATCATCTTCAGATGAGGTGCTTCCTTCAAATTCTGAATCACTCCATGATTGAGCAATGAACCCTTTCTCTTTCATCTTCTTCTTCTTTAGATCTGTTCTTTTCAGATCTTTCTTATTGTTGTTCTCTTTAGGACATTCAGGTGCAATGTGTCCAGGTTCCCTGCAAGAGTAACATATAATCTCTTTATTAGGAGTTTTGTCATACCTGGTTCTTGAGTCTCTCCTTCTGGATCCTTCTATTTTGATCCACTTCTTGAACCTTCTGGCCAGTAGACTGATCAGCTCTTATCATTTGTAGAGGGCTCTCCTTCAGTAGCCTTCAAAGTAATGCTCTTTCCTTTTGAGAGTGGAGGAGCCTTTTCTTTCTCTTCTTTCTCAGCTCTTGTTTTCAGCAGCTGTTCATAAGATCTTAATTTACCCAACAGGACATCTGTTGAGATTTCTTTTTGACTTCTGGAGTCTTTAATTGGCCAGATTCTTGAATCCCAAGAGCTAGGGAAGCAAGTCAGGAATTTGTCATTTATCTCAGTGAGAGATATGTCCTTCTCAAGTGTTTTTAGCTCATTTATTATGAGGCTAAATCTGGCATACATGTCAGCAACACTTTCATTTTCTTTCTTCTGGAAGTTTTCATATTGAGAGATAAGTAATGCCTTTTTATCCTTCCTCTCATCAGCACTCCCTTCTACCATTTTGTTGAGAGCTTCCCATATTTCCTTAGCTGACTCATATTCAGCAATCTTTTGGAAGATTTCATCTGAGAGAGTTGAGACTAAGATATTCATAGCCTTGGCATCACATGCTTGAGCTTTCTTTTCTTCATCTGTCCATTCAGCCTTTGGAGCAAGTGTTTTTGTGTCCTTTCCACTTGAGTCCTTCTTGAATGGCTTGGGAGGACCTGTCATGATAACATCAAATAATTCTCCATCAATAGAGTTTAGATAAATTTTAATTCTTGTTTTCCAAAGTGCAAACTTTTCAAGGTTGCAAATTGGTGGTCTGGTGGAAGCATAATCTTTGATTTGTGCCATGTGAAAAGAAATATTTTTCTGAAATATATATATATAAAGGAGGTAGGATCTTTTTGATCAAGGAGTTAACCTTTTTAGATCAACCTGCCTCTGATACCAATTGAAAGTGCACAGTTAACCTCACTAGAATTCTCTAGAGGGGGGGGGGGGGGGGGGGGGGGGGGTGAATAGAGATTAAAAAATACTTTGTGCAATTATATATATATATATGTGTAATAATCACAGATTTAAACTTCTCACACACCAACAAGAATTAAGCAAATAAAGAAGAAAAATAACAAGTAGAAAATCACAGCACAACACAAGAAAATATAGTGGTTCCCCAAACTTTGGTTAGTCCACTCTTCTACCCCCTTGGTAAGAATTCACTAACTTGCACTGAGTCTTTTGATAAGGAGGCTCTTAGAACCAGACTGAGTCTTTTGATAAGGAGACTCTTAGAACCAATACAACTGAATTTTTTGAAGAGAGATTCTAAAAACTCTTTCACACAGTTTGAAAATGAAGTAAGAAAGAAAAGAAGAAGTAGAACAAGTAGAAGAACAGAAAACAATATATGTAAGAAAGAATCTTCTTCCTAGCAAGAAGATTAGAAGCACAAGTATAGTGAATAGGATCTCTCTTCTATAGTGAGAAGGATATTGTAAGCTTTTCTCTCTTTTGTGAGAGCTTTTAGAATTTGCAACATAATGGCTTCAGAAGAAGGAGAAGATGAAGGCTTTCTCTTTCGTTGCAGCACACTATCTCTTTTCTCAACTTTCTCACTCTTCACTTGGGAGCTTTTCATCTATTTCAAAATGGATGAAGTGGATCACTGGTTTTCATTCTCTGCTGACCTCCTTCTTATTTATAGCTCTGTTTAAAATATATTGCTAAAGGAGAATAATCAATTAGCAGACAGAGAATTAGAAAGAGATAAGAATTTCCATAATTAATATTTCTGTAGAAGAAAAGGAATTCATTCTGATTTCGAATAATATCCATAATAATCTTAATCAAATTAGCCAAGAATCAAATAGAAGGAAAGACTGATTCAGAACGGCTATAAAAGAAAAATATCATTCCATATAAATCAGATCTACAGAAAGAAGGAAAGAGATCTGGCGTGTTTTTGAATTACTTATAGATATCGACGTGCGTCGATTACTATTCGACGTAAACGTCGATTTCATCCTTGCTGGACGTCGAGAGGAGAATAAGGAAGGTGCGTCGACTAAGATGCGTCGACTTTATCACATGCGTCGACTAGAAGTCAGAGGTACGTCGACTAAGATTATGTCAAATTCTTCTTAGAGTAACTTCGACTCATTCTGAGAGAAACGTCGACTATATTTCGACGTTGCGTCGAATACTATTCGACGCATATTTACTTAGAATAACTTTTAATTCTTAGAAGTTATATTCTACTCAATTCTAGGGGTTAAGATAAATCATTTCCCCAACAAGAAGGCAGGAACAAGTGATGCAAAAGCTATGAACATTCTTGTCTCAACCCTCTCAGATGAAATCTTTCAAAAGGTTGTTGACTGTGAATCAGCCAAAGAAATCTGGGAGGCTCTTACAAAGATAGTAGAAGGAAGTGCTGATGAAAGGAAAGATAGAAAGGCTCTATTGATCTCCCAATATGAGAACTTTCAAAAGAAGCATGAAGAAAACATATCTGAGATGTATGACAGATTCAGTCTGATCATCAATCAATTAAGGAGCTTGGATAGAGAGAGATCTCTCACAGAGATCAATGACAAATTGCTGACTTGCTTCCCTAGCTCTTGGGACTCAAGAATCTGTCCAATTAGAGACCTCAGAAGCCAAAAAGAAATCTCAACAGATGTCCTGTTGGGCAAACTAAGATCTTATGAACAGTTGTTGAAAACAAGAGCTGAGAAAGAAGAGAAAGAAAAGACTCCCTCCCTTTCAAATGAGAAGAGTATTGCTTTAAAAGCTACTGCAGGTGAACCCTCTACAAGTGATGAGGAGCTGATCAGTCTACGTGCCAGAAGGTTCAAGAAGTGGATCAAAACTGAAGGATCCATAAGGAGAGACTCAAAAATCAGGTATGGCAAAACTCCTACTAAAGAGATTATATGTTACTCTTGCAGGAAACCTGGACACATTGCACCTGAATGTACTAAAGAGATCAGTAATAAGAAAGATCTGAAAAGAACAGATCTAAAGAAAAAGAAGAAGGAGAAATGATTCACTGCTCAATCATGAAGTGATTCAGAATCTGAAGAAAGTGCCTCATCTGAAAATGATCAAGAAGAGGCTAAGCAAGAAGAAACCTGTTTAATGGCTACTGAGAAGCCTGAAAACAAATCCCTGGTAAATATATTTGATGATATAGATTTTTCTTCTACTAATTTCAAGAATAGTTTCAGAGAATTTTTCTTAGATCAAGTCAAATATGAGAAAGAAATAAAAGAACTAAGAAATGAATTGAACAATCTCAAACAAATGGATACACAATATAAAAACTATGAGCTCAGTCAAGAACTCTTTAGATCAAAGTAGAAACAAGATAAAATCAATACTGAAAATCAAACACTAAGAAATGAGCTAGCAAAGGCAAAAGCCTTTGAAGATTCCCTAAATGGCAGAAGTCAAAATCTCAAGAACATCTCTGAAAATCTCACTGAAAGATTTAGACAACTAGAGTTTAATACTGAATTAGAACCCAGATCTCAATCATCCAGCAAATCTGTCTGGAGACATCCTATCCACTTCACTAGGAGGAATCATCTGATAGGAGAAAATTTACAAGAAAAATCCAAAAACAACTACTATTTTTAATAAAAATAATTCCACTATAAATGAAGGAATTCTAGGTAAATATCCTCAGAAAAGAAAAAAATTTACGTCGAATTATTATCAACGTGCGTCGAGTTCTACTCGACGCAACTTAAATGATGCATCGATTTCTAATCAACGCATACACCAAAGTGCGTCAACTTCCACTCGACGCAACTATAAACATACGCCGAATTCCTATCGACGCAACCAATCTAACAGGAATTTCTCCTTCTCCAAAAAGTCTTCTCAATCCATTTCCTTTTATTATGAATACTATTTCTGCAATATTACCAAAGAGTGTTGGTATGATAAGCCAACACTTCTAAAGAAGAAAGGGTACTCTGAAATACCCACCTATTCTTTCGTTGAACCTTTCACTGTTGGAAGGAAGGGGCCGCAGCTTAGCAGGGTCCAAACTAATGTTTAAATTTTATGTGCAGGTATATCACATCTTCAGGCTGGTGTGGTACCTGGACAGTGGATGCTCCATGCACATGATAGGATACAAAAATCTATTAACCAACTTTGAGGATAGACTTGGACCACCATTGACTTTTGGAGACTCTAGCTGTGGGCAAACCAGAGGCTTTGGAGATTTCAAAGAAGGGAAAGTAACCTTCAAAAATGTGGCAGTAGTCAAAGGACTAAAACACAATCTGATAAGCATAAGTCAGATATGTGACAGTGGTAAGTATGAGGTAAAATTTACCAAACTAGTTAGCCATGTTATTAATGTCATGACTGGTGCCATTGTACTCAATGGAATCAGAAAGGGGAAAGTATATATAGTAGACTTTAGCTCCACACACACAGAGATTTGTTTGTTCAACAAAATCATTGATAAAAGTGAATTATGGCATAGGAGGCTAGGCCATTTAAACTATAAAACCATTAGTGAATTAGCAAAGAATAACCTAGTTAGTGGCCTACCAATGGGCAGGTATTCTAAGGATTCTCCATGTAGACCTTGCCAACTAGGAAAACAGACCAAATCATCCTTCAAACCAATTGGTAAAGATGACTCCCCTATGATTCTCTACTTACTGTACATGGATCTGTTTGGACCTATATCCACTCAGAGCTTGGGTGGAAAATCTTATACCCTAGTCATTGTGGATGAATATTCTAGATACAGCTGGGTATTCTTTCTAAGGGCTAAGTCTGAAACCCACACGATTCTCTCAAGATTCATAAGACAGATTCAATCTGAATTCAATACTCATGTTTCCATTATCAGAAGTGATCATGGGACTGAATTTGAAAATCAGTTAATCTGTAGTTTCTGTGAGGATGAAGGTATCAAACAAAGCTTCTCAGCACTTAAAACTCCTCAACAAAATGGAGTTGCTAAAAGAAAGAATAGAACCTTAATTGAATCAGGAAGGACCTTGCTTGCAGAATCAGGATTACCAAAAACCTTCTGGGCTGAAGCAGTCAACACTGCAAACTATGTTCTAAATAGAATCCTCATACACAAAACTAAGCTAAAAACTCCATATGAGCTTCTGAAGGAAAAAAATACCCACCATTAGATACTTTAAGACTTTTGGATGTACTTGCTTTATACTAAACAATGGGCAAGATCATCTTGCCAAGTTTGACAAGAAGTCTGATGATGGGATATTTCTGGGGTACTCATCATCTAGTAAAACTTATAGGTGCTATAACAGGAGAACTCACAAAATTGAAGAATCCATGCATATTATATTTGATGAAACTAACATGTTCTTTAAAGGGGAAGAAACTTCCACCAGTCCTTTTTCACAGGAAAACAGCTGCATAGAGACTCAGCTTGAACAACTGACTCGAGAGAACACAGACACTGGGAAAGAAAACCAGCTGCAGGAATCAAGTGAGGAATCTGAACAGGAACATGAAGAAGATTCAGAAAAGAGCAATGAAAACCATCTCCCACAAGAGAACATGATTCAAGAAGAATATGTGGGAAATGATCCTATCATTAATGAGGAAGAAGAGCCACTGACAAATACAAGCAGGACAGGAATCAATATGAAAAATCATCCACAATCCCAAGTAATTAGAGACCCCAATACTGGAGTAAGAACAAGACACCAAGTCTCCAGTGGAATGATGCTCCAATGCTTCTTATCACAAGTTGAACCAAAGAAGTTTGAAGAAGCAAATTGTGATCCTCACTGGATTATAGCTATGCAGGAAGAACTAAGCCAATTTGAGAGAAACAAAGTATGGAACTTAGTCGAGAGACCAAGAAACTACCCAGTTATTGGTACTAAGTGGGTATACAGAAACAAACTTGATTCTACTGGAGTAATCATCAGGAACAAGGCAAGACTTGTAGCACAAGGGTACAGACAAGAAGAAGGAATAGACTAAAACCAAACCTTTGCTCCAGTACCCAGATTGGAAGCAATCAGACTTTTTCTTGCCTATGCAGCTTTCATGAAGATGAAAGTCTACCAGATGGATGTCAAGAGTGCTTTTCTGAATGGTGACCTTCAAGAAGAGGTGTATGTAGAGCAACCACCAGGTTTTATCAATCCCTCCTCTCCTAACTTTGTTTATAGACTTAACAAAGCTCTTTATGGCCTTAAGCAAGCACCTAGAGCTTGGTATGAAACTCTCTCCAACTTCCTGATAGAAAATTCTTTTGAAAGAGGTAAAGTAGATAAAACAATTTTTACTAGAACCCACAAGAATAAACTCCTGCTTGTTCAAATCTATGTAGATGACATCATCTTTGGCTCAACTCATCCCAAACTCTGTAAAAGATTTGCTAATCTAATGCAATCTAAATTTGAAATGAGTAATATAGGAGAACTCTCTTATTTCTTAGGGCTACAAGTAAAACAAAGCAGTGAGGGGATCTTTATCTCACAATCTAAATACACTAAAGAGTTAATCAAAAAGTTTGGTATGGAATCAACATCTACCATGAAAACACCTATGGCAACTAATGCCATCATAGAAAGGGATGATAAGGGAAAATCAGTAGATCAAAAGACCTATAGGGCAATCATAGTATCCCTTCTCTATCTAACAGTTGGCAGACCTGACATTATGTTTGCCACCTGCATATGTGCTAGATTTCAGGTTGATCCAAAAGAATCCCATCTCTCCTATGTAAAAAGAATTCTTAGATATCTAAAGGGAACACCTGAACTAGGTCTATGGTACTCAGCAGAAACCAACTTTGAATTAACAGGTTTCTCAGATGCAGACTATGCTGGTTGTAGGGCTGATAGAAAAAGCACATCTGGTACTTGCCAATTCCTAGGTGACAGATTAATATCATGGTTCAGTAAGAAACAAACCTCAGTCTCAGCCTCAACAGCTGAAGCTGAATATATAGCTGTTGGGAGCTGTTGTTCACAAATCCTATGGATGCAAAATCAGCTTCTTGACTATAAATTGGAAGTCAATAACTCTAAAATCTATTGTGATAGCTCTAGTGCTATATCCATAGCATGCAACCCAGTCCTTCATAGTAGAACCAAACATATTGAAATCAGACATCACTTTCTTAGAGACAATGTGGAAAAAGGTAAGATAACCTTAGAATATATTCCTACTGATAGCCAAAGAGCAGACATTTTCACCAAACCCTTGGATGAAACTAAGCATACTTACTTCATCAACACCTTAGGAATGCTTGATGGAAGCTTGTAAACATCATTGTTGGGCAAATCTAAAAGAGGTCAGAAAAACTAAGAGAGCACTTGAAGATACGTCGATTACCTATCGACTCACCGTCGAGAAGAACTCAACGCTGGAATTGATTTCTTACAAGACAAAGATGCGTCGATTACCTATCGACGCACCGTTGAATTGATTTCTTACAGACAAAGATACGTCGATCCTTTCTCGACGGACCGTCGACTTCATAATAAAACTGGAAACAAATCTTTCTTTCTTCTTTTGACGATTGAATTACCTAATATACCTCGATTTATGTTTCCTTTTCGACGTCTCACCTTCTTTAAATAATACCTCCTATTTCATAACTCTCTCCCAAACCGCCAAAAACTTTGTCGTCACCCTTTCTCTCTGCATCAATGGCGCCAACTCTTGTTCAATCTTCCATCATCAAAGTGATAAACGATGCCCTGGAAAACCTCCTGAATGAATTTCAAACAAGGCTGAATAATTTCTCCAATGAATGTGCCGCAATGATAACCACCTGTGAAGCCAAACTGGACGTCCTCTCCGCTTCTCTTCCTGAGCTTCATGCTCTTCTTCACGAACAACATCTGTCGCCAAAAAGGTTTACATCCTTTCTGCAGGATATAAACCAGGGGGAGAGTTGCTCCAGAAACCCCTCTATTCAGGTTCTATATTCTCTTAAAGCTCAGGGCTAACTCTTCTCCAATCTCTAAATATTATCTTTAAGTATTAAACCAACTTCATTTTTTTTACCATAGGCTCAAATCTTCTCCAATCACTCTGATTACACCTTCAACAAATACTTGGTGAATCCTCATCCTACTATACAGAAGGAGACCATGCTGTGGATTCAGCATTCAGAGTAGATGCCCCATATGTTCAGGGGGAGATTGTTGTAGTACAAAATACAGAAGTCTAGGGGGAGGAAGAAGCAGCTACTTCTGATGACCTGAAAGGGCAAGTCTGGATTGATGTACCCCTGTGTGTGGAAGAATATCAGTATCACTCTCCCGACTTCTCTTCCAGTCACATCAAACTCTGGACACCTCTACTTGAGGATGTTCCTCCAGAAGAAACTCCTCCTCCTAAATTTCCTTCTCCATCCTATCTTCCTAAAGAGAAAACTCCACCTCCTCTACTACCTCTACCTCCACCATCAACAAAACTTACTACTCAAATCTTACCTAGGCAAAGTCCAAGAAGACAAATGGAAAGAAAAGATGTCATCCCTCACTGGCAAAAATATTCCAAAGAAGAAAGGAAAGAATATGCCAAGGAAAAGAAGTACAGAAAAGCTTGTGAGGAGATAAAGAGGTTTGGAAAGATTCCTAATATCTCTCCTGACAGTACTGCAAAGAGGCACAATGACCCTGAAATGGAAAGGAGGAATAATGAAATAAGAGAAAGAGAACTGTATGAATTTGAAGCAGCCATGAAAGAAACAGTAGATAAGACAAATGCTTGGATAGAGAAGATCAAGAAGGGAATGACCAAAGAACAGATTCTTGCTGAACCATCCATCAAAATTCCAAAGAAATTGTTTGATGTTGAAGCATATCAAAAGAAAAATCCTCAAGCAGAGCTAATCCTAGATAAAGGACAAAAACACAAAAAGGGTGTAGGGTGTTCAGAAGATATCTACATTCCCTATAAGAAGCCTAAAAAGCCAGAAGAACTAGACAAATGGCATGATTTACCCTGGAAATGGAAAGAAAAAATGTCTGAGATCCCTGAGAAACAAGAACCAGAAAAGAAAAGGAAATATAGGCACAAGGTTGATAACAAAGGACCATCTGAGTTCAAACCTACACAGAAGAAAAAGGAACCTCAGAGCATTACAATAGAAATGATTGATGAAAAGGCAGCAATTATCATTAGCAAGGGTTATTCCATAAATGACACCCTTCCTGATGCTGAAAAGATCCTGGCAAAGCTGCACACAATTATCAGAAATGTTCAGGAGCATCCGGATAGAGCCATGCCCTATATTTTTGAAGCTATTGAACAATTATCTAAGAAACTTTACTCTGCTTTTGTTAATTTCATGTATAACAGGAAGTTCTTAGTTTAAATCTTGTGAAAGATACGTACTTGTTATTATGATTCTCTTTCCTATGCTTTGAAGTGTTGATTAAAGCTGATAAAATTTCTCTCTGAATAGGGTTAAGATAAATAGGGGGAGATTGTTGGGAAATTAATTTATCTTAACCCTAAGAAATGAGTAGAAAATGAGTTATCAGAGCAGAAAATTGGTTTAAGTAAAACATGCGTCGAATAGTAATCGACGCAACGTCGAAGTGCAGTCGACGTTCTTCCCAAAATGAGTCGAAGTATTCTAAACAAAATTCGACGAAACCAAAGTCGACGTAACTCTGATTTCTAGTCGATGCACCCAGTAAAGTCGACGCACCTCTGTCGACGCTCTTTCCATATTTTCTTCTCGACGTCTAGCCAGGCTAAAGTCAACACTTACGTCGAATAGTAATCGATGCATGTCGATTTCTGTGACAGATTCAAAATCACGCCAGATCTCTTTCCTTCTTTCTGTAGATATGAATTTTATGGAATTATATTATTCTTTTCTAGCCGTTCTGAATCAATCTTTCCTTCTGAATGATTCTTGGCTAATTTGATTAAGATTATTATGGACATTATTTGAAAATAGAATGATCTTTTTCCTTCTACAGATATAATGATTATGGAAACTTTTCACTCTTACTATTTCTCTGACTGCTAATTGAGTATTCTCCTATAGCAATATTTTGAATAAACAGAGCTATAAATACACAAGGAGGTCGGCAAAGAAAAATAAGAAGTGATCCACTCCATCCATTTCAAAAAGAGGAAAAGCTCCCAAGTGAAAAGTGAGAAAGCTGAGAAAAGTGAAAGAGTGCTGCAGCAAAGAAAAAACCTTCTTCTTCTCCCTCTACTGCCATACTGCTGCCATTTCTGAAAGCTCTCACTGAAATAGAAAAGGCCTACAATCTCCTTCTCACTATAGAAGAGAAATTTCAAATTCACTATACTTGTGCTTCTAATCTTCTTGCTAGGAAGAAGATTCTTTCTTGTTTCAATTATTTTTCTTCTACCTCTTCTTCTTATTATTTTTTCATTTTCAAATTGTGTAAAAGAGTTTTTAGAATCTCTCTTCAAAAAATTAAGTTGTAGTGGTTCTAAGTGTCTCCTTATCAAAAGACTCAAGCTGGTTCTAAGAGTCTCCTTATCAAAAGACTCAGTGCAAGATAGTGAATTCCTACCAAGGGGGTAGAAGAGTGGACTACCCAAAGTTTGGGGAACCACTATATTTCTTTGTGTTGTGCTGTGATTTTCTTTTTGCTATTTCTTTATTTATTTGCTTTATTCTTGTTGGTGTGTGGGAAGCTTAAATCTGTGAATATTACACATATATATATATATTTATTAACTTTGCACATGATATTTTTAAATCTCTATTCACCCCCCCCCCCCCCCCCCCTCTAGAGAATTCTAGTGAGGCTAATTGTGCACTTTCAGGTTCCATCTGCTGCTTCGAGGACTTGTGCCGGGGGCTGAACATGCGGTTCGCCATAGCCAAGAAGCTAAAAAAGGAGGCAACGACCCTCTTCCACCTGACGCAAGGGGCCAAGGAGACATTGGGGGACTACATCGACCGCTTCCAGGAGGAGGTGCTACACATCCAGGAGGTGGATGGTCGCACATTACAACTGGCCCTGACCTTCGGCCTTCGTGAAGGCCTCTTTAAGTTGGAGATCGGTAGGATCCCTCCGTACTCCTACGGCAATCTCATCGAAAGGGCCAATCAATTCGTCCAGGGTGAGGCTTCCAACCGCGGCTTCCTAGCCATGCTCACCCGAGTGACCAAGGAAGATGAGGAGGAGGAAGAGGAAAGGACCCCCGAGAAGAGGAAGGAGGAGCCCAGGAGGGCAGAGAAGCGGAAGCCGGAAGGAAGAGGCAGGGAGGAAAGGAAGAAGGAGGAGCCACAAAGGAACGATGAGAGGAGACTCATCGAGGCCCCAGAGCGTCGGGAAGAGATAAGACGATACCAAGTCCCCGCTAATCGGCCACCTTGGAGGCCGGCAGGGGGACCTCATCGTCAGGAAAGGGGAAGGAGATCACCAGAGAGAAGGCGCTACGATCAACTAGAAAGGCATCAGGAAAGAAGGAGGGAAGAAGCGATGACGGTTGCCAGGCATGGCAACCGGCAGGGAAAGAAGAATCGGCGGAAGACGCGGCAGGAAGATGAGATCCCCCTCTTTTGTGACCTGCATCAGGTGGCAGGTCACGGGATAATGGCTTGCCCAGATTTTTGGGAAGCCCGTCGAAGGTTGACAACGGGTGAAGCAGGAGGGGAGCTTCAGAGGATTGAAGTCCCTGTCGAGCCGCCGACAGTTCAAGCCGTCGGTCGAAGGAGGAACGAGGATCGAGTCGACCAAGGAGATCGAGGAGATGTGGCCCAAGGAGGCAGAGGAGTGGTGGTGATCCACGGAGGTGCAGGGCTAGGAGCTTCCCGCAAGGGAAGTCTCCATCAGATCTATCGGAGGAGTGTCGCCTCGACCTCACAAGCACCGCCCCCATCGGAAGAGATCACCTTCTCTGAGGAGGACATGCTGGGGAATGAGAACCCCTTCCATGATGCCCTCGTGATCCAAGCAGCAATGGAGGACTTCACCGTAGATCGAATCCTCATCGATAATGGTAGTTCAGTGAACGTCATCTTCAAGTAGACGTTTGACGAGCTTGGCATTGGCGTAGGAAGAGTCCGGGCGCTGGATGGTCCCCTCTTTGGCTTCTCCGGAGAGAAGAAGGAGGTGGAGGGAGGAGTAGATCTCCTTGTAACGCTCGGCGGCACTCCCCTTACCTGCCGCTTCGTCATCGTAGATTCCCCGAGCTATTACAAGGCCATCTTCGGAAGGCCAGTTCTCAACACCTTCAAGGCCATTACATACTCCTACCATCAGTGCTTGAAGTACTGCCAGGGGAACGTTCAGGTGAGGATCAGGAGCGATGCAAGAGCCGCCCGCGAGTGTTACCTCAGTGCTGTCAGCACTATCAGCTGGATGGCCGATGCGGAGGAGTTTGAGAGGTTGCTGGGGAGCACGACCAGGCTGGAGGTGTCCGAGGAGGTAGAAGAAATCGAGGTACTCTCCGCAGTAGGAGAATCTTGGTTGCTGAAGATTGGAGGATCGCTGAAGGTCAGTGAGAAGGTGGAGATGGCGTCGTGCCTACAGGAGAACATCGACATCTTCGCCTGGAGTGCTGTTGAGATGCCCGAGATCGATCCAGAGGTTGCCTGCCATCATCTCAACCTGTACCCGGCAGCTAAGCCCGTCCGCTAGAAGAAGAGGTTCAGTGCCATCATGTTGGCTGGACCTATCCGAGAGGAAGTAAAGAAACTGCTGGATGCATGTTTTGTGTCCGAGATCCAGTATCAAGGCTGGGTCTCAAACGTTGTAATGGTTAAGAAGAGTGCGAGGAGCTGGAGAATGTGTGTGGATTTTTCGTTAATGAATAAAAGATGCCTAAAGGATTGTTATCCCTTGCCTCGGATCGACGCGCTGGTTGATTCAACCATCGGTTTTCTGTAATGAGCTTCCTCGATGCATTTTCAGGATACCACCAGATCCGGATGCATCCGCCTGATTGCTGCGATGTGTGCTTCATCACGGGTGATGGCTGCTATAGCTATAGGATGATGCCTTTCGGCTTGAAGAACGCTGGAGCCACCTACCAGCGGATGATGGACCACATGTTCGAGGGGCAAAAGGGGAGGAATCTGGAGGTATATGTCGACGACCTCCTGGTAAAAAGCAAAAGCGTCCAAGAGCATGTGGCCGATCTGGTGGAAACCTTTGCGACGCTCAGGAAGTTCAAAATGAGGCTCAATCCAGCAAAGTGCGTGTTCGGAGCTAGAAGGTGAAAGTTCCTAGGCCATCTCATCACCCCAGGGGGAGTAGAGCCGAACCCTGACAAGGTTAAGGCAATCCTGGAGATGACCTCGCCAAAGACAATGAAAGAAGTTCAAAGGCTGACAGGAAGGTTGGCTAGCCATAGCCGCTTTCTGTCCAAGGCAGGAGAGAAGTGCTCTCCCTTTTTCAAGACGCTCCATAAGAGCGAGAACTTCGCATGGTATGATGAATGCGAGAAGGCATTCGGTAGGCTGAAGGAGCAGTTGACTCAGACACCTCTCCTTCAGAGCCCGAAAGAAGGCGAAGACCTACTCATCTACCTGGGAGTAGGGGTGGAAGCGGTATGTTCCGTACTGGTCCGGGAAGAAGGAAGGAAGTAGCTCCCCATTTACTATCTCAGCTAGGTGCTCAAGAAGGCGGAGTTGAAATATCCAATCTTGGAAAAACTAGCCTTCGCCTTGGTGGTATCGGCGCGGAAGCTCTGGCCTTATTTTCAAGCTCACTCCATCCAAGTCGTGACTGACCATCGTCTCCAAAATATATTGGAAGGGGTTGGAGCATTCGGGAAGGCTGGCGAAATGGTCGGTAGAACACAGTGAGTTCGACATTTCCTTCTCGCCTCGGGTGGCGATCAAAGCGCAGGCGGTAGCTGATTTCTTAGCCGACTTCTCGGTAGAGGCAGAACCGGGAGAGGAGGCTTATACTCCCATCCCCTGGAAGATGTTCATGGACGGAGCCTCAGGCAAGAGCTCTGTGGGGGTGGGCATCGTTATTGTCAGCCCACAGGGAATTAGGATCGAGCAGGCAGTCGAGATCCTCTTCCCCGCCACGAACAATCAGGCAGAATACAAGGCCATCGTAGCGGGCTTGCGCCTCGCAAAGGAGCTAGGAATCCAAGATGTCATGGCTTTCACTGATTCGATGGTGGTCGCATCTCAGATTCAGGGAGAATTCGAAGTACGCGACATCATTCTTCAAAAGTACCTCGTAAAGGTAAAAGGGTTGATTGGGAGCTTCCAATCATTCTTCATCGAGCATGTACCGAGAGAGGAGAACTCGACAGCGGATCGTCTAGCTAAATACGGGCCAAGAGCAGGAGGGATCATCACGGAGCTATTACGACCATCCATCAAAGAAGGGGAAATGATGGAGATCGATCAGCGCCCCTCGTGGAGGGATCCGTTCGTAACATTCCTGAACACCGGGCAGCTTCCGACGGAGGAGGGAGACCAAAGAAAGTTTCGGTCCAAGGCGGTGTACTACTTATTGCAAGACGGGGAGCTGTATCGCAAGACTATATCAGGCCCTCTGGCTAGATGTGTCTCTGAAGATGAAGTACCTCGAGTGTTGGAAGAGATACACTTGGGAGAGTGCGGAAGCCATTCTGGGACTCGCACTTTGGAGCAATGAATCTTGAGGCATGGGCTATTTCTGGCCCACTATCCGCAAGGCTGCAGAGGTCTTCTCAAAAAAGTGCCAGAAGTGTCAGTTGTTCGCCCCCCTTCAATTACGGCCGGCCCAGAAACTTTGTTCGATCACCGCCCCGTGGCCATTTGCTATCTGGGGGATGGATTTGATAGGTCCTTTTCCCTCAGCTAGTGGTCAGAGGAAGTTCGTTCTCGTCATGATCGACTACTTCTCCAAGTGGATCGAGGCCAAAGCTCTGGCCAAGACCACCTCTCAAGTCGTTAAGAACTTCATCTGGGGAGAGATCGTATGCAGATTCGGAATCCCCCTCGCCATTATCACCGACAATGGTCCCTAATTCGCCAGCTTGGAGCCGGAAGATTTTTGCAAGCAGCTCGGGACTGATCTCCATTTCGCGTAAGTGCATCATCCCAGGAGCAATGGATAAGTAGAGGCTGCCAACAAGCTGATCATCAACCTACTTGAAAGAAATCGTTGTCTACCTAAATCACCTAAAGGGGGGGGGGGGTGAATAGGTGATCTCTACTGCTATTGCGGAATAAAAAATAAGTGCACACACAACAAGAGAAATCACAGCACAAAGACACAAGATTTATAGAGGTTCCCCAAGGTGGGTACTCCTCTCTCCCGCTTCGCTTATCTAGCACTTCGGGCTAGCGTTGGTAACTTCACCAAAACTCGAATTTATCAACAAATCCTACACTCAGAGACAACGGCTCCTACAAACTCGGAGAACAACTCCTACAACTCGGAGTAAACAACTCCTGCAAAATAACTCGGAGAGAAATCTCCTACAGGAATCAAATAGAATTTGAAATAAAATACTTCTATTAAACCTCAACAGAGATTAACTTCAGATCTTGGAAAAACTGAGTCTTCTTCTTCCTTGAGAACTAAAGCTTGGATCTTCAAAGATTTGGAAGAAAGGAAACTCGGCAAACCTAATCTGAATAGGCCTTTTGATTTTCTTGAAAAGATCTTCAAAAATATGGAGCAGCAAGTAAATCAAAAGCCTTCTTATCTGAGAAATCTCTAACAGCACTGAAGAACGAGTCTTGAGGGCGCAGAAGTTAGATCTCAGAAAAACTTGTTCAGCGAGCAAGGAGGAAGACGGGTGGATTCTTCTCTTTCTATCGGGTTGAATAATAACTGTTATGTTTGCCCTAAAATAAAAGACTATTTATAGGATGGACTCCAACGGCTAGGGCGACAGACAAGGAATGATCGACACGTGTGCTGCACATGGCGGCCAACCCTAATTTTCAAAAACGAAATATATTTTTGAAATCTGTCTGTCCGTCATTCGTCGAGACTTCACGTGAACACTCGACGAATTGACTTAGACATTAAAAAGACTGATCAAAAGCTTGAAAACCATCTCTGTTTTCATTCGTCCAAATTCGTCGGGAGTTCTTGAGAACTTTCGACGAATTGACTTAGCCGCACAAATTCCTTCACAAAGCTGCCTTTTTGGCTTCTGTCAGCATTCGTCGATATTCTTCGGGAGTTCACGAGAATATACGATGAATGGACTTGGTCGCAGAACTTTCTTCTTCAAACTGGAAATTTGGCTTCTGTCAGGATTCGTCGGGAGTCATCGGGACTTCACATGACATCTCGACGAATTGACTTAGCAAAAATTCCTTTTCTTCTGAAAAACTGCTCCACTCCTCAACCTTGAAAGCCTTCAGTTGTGAGAACATGAAGTGCACCCCAAAAGAGAGATTACACATGAACCAACACTTTGTTCTACACAATGAGAGATTACATTGTCTAGAACTGTGTTTGGTGATCCATTGCAACCTGACTTTGGTGTGCACTTAGCATTATGACCTGTCACAACACATCTAAAGAGAGTTCATCAAATACATACTCAATTCAATTTAGTTCACTAGGGGACACCTTCAAATCCAGATGATTATGGATACAATACCCAACAATCTCCCCCTATTTGAAGATGTCATAACCCTATGCACTAAGTTGAATTGCACAGAAAGTATAATTGAATAAAAACAGCACAACCAGGCAGTAATAATTTACAGAGAGAATCAATGTTTTATCCAAACACAAAAATATATATATATAAACAAAGAAAAACAGCATGATTCCAGAACAGCTCAGCTCATGCTTGGTCCTTGCCTTTCATCTTTCCAAAAATTCTGTCCACTGCCTCAGCTCTCTTTCTCTGTTCAGATTCCATTCTCTCAAAGAATGCCTTTGGCTTGGGCCAATATCTATCAGGAGCAGTCTCTTTAGATCCACCTGTCATGAAATGAATTCTCCTTTCAGTTGTCCTTTTCTTGAACTTATCCCATTCCTACTGATTGTAATGTTTATTGACACTTTCATTTTTCCTACTGACTAAGTTGAAAGCTGTAAGAATGATATCCTTTGAAGAGGGACTCCAGCTTTCTTGGAAATTTCTTGGAGGAGGCATATCATAGAATTCTCTGATCTTCTTGTGAGGATTAGACCTTTTTGCAGAAGGTTTATAACCAAATATCTTCCTTTTCAAAGATTTTTCAGAATATTCAGGAGCTTTGGAGCTTTCAAGCACTGGATCATCCCAGAATTCTTGGTAGGAGGAAACTGGGATGTCTGCTTCAGCAAAATCAGAATCCTCAACAGAAAAATGAGAAGAATTTGGAGCACTTGAACCTGGAACACTTGAAGAAGGAACATCTAGCATCTTGTCCACCATAGTGAGTCCAAGCATGCCTGCAACTTCTTTGAATAGCCAGCTTGTAGATTCATGAGTGTACCAATTCACATCTACAACATTTTGTAATATGTTCTCTTTAAGCTCTTGCATCTTGGAAAATACATTTCCATCCAAATCAGTCACTCTACCAGCACTTTCTTCTATTTTAGACACAATACTCTCCTCCCCCTTTATGACATCTTCATGTAGGAGGGTATAGAGTTTGTTCAGCTGCCTCTCAACTTGATTATCTAGAAAAGTAATCACTTGATCATGAGCAGTGTTGAGAGTTGTTTGAGCAATATTCAGAAGAAGGACATCTTCAGCAACCTGATGCAGGTTCTTTAGAGCATGCCCAACTCCTTTATTGGTGTGGTCCAATGCTTTTCCTGCTTTTGTCATCCAGGCTTTTTGATCACTCTTGAATTTGCCCATTTCATGTCTTATCTCAGTCATTTCCTGCCTCAAAGCACTATCAACTTTATCAATTTTCTGATAAACTGATTTGATGGACTGATCAAAATGCTCTGTTTGAGCTTGCAGCAAGGTTGAAATTGACTTGAGCAAAGAAGATTGAGAGCTCTCTCCAGTTTCAAAATCATCAGGAGAGACTCTATCGGCTACAAAACTTGTAGACTGTGCTTGCTCATCAAGCACTGTCGCTCTTGGAGATTGTCTCAAAATACTTTCTGTAGGGGGCAAGAGCATTACAGGAGGGACTGCAGATTCACCCATAAATGTGTATTCCTGTTCTTTCTCCCCCTCAGTCAAAGACATCTTCTTTGCTAGCTCCAACTGAGCACTAAAACTGCCCTTGTCCAAAGCATCTGATTTCTCAAAAGGAACAGATTCATGATCTACCAAGTCTTCACTATGTTCTGAATTATAAGCAAACTCTGCAGGGGATCTTCTGGAGTCTTCTAACATAGCAGCTTCATCTTCAGCAGCAGATTTCCCTTGACCTTCTAGGTCAGGAACAGTATCAGGAACAGCAGGACTGACTGGATCAACATACACTGGATCAGTATGAACTGGATCCATTTCACTGGGAGGAATTTCCTTTGAAGCAGCACTACTTTCAGCAATGTCTATTGGGGTTGGAAGCTCCCCCTCAACATGTTCACTTCTGCCTTGTTCAGGAACTGTACTGGGTCCACTACCCCTTGAGGGTTGACCTTCTTTATGAGTCCTATTCTCATTCTGCACAGGGTCCTCATCAGCACTAACAGCAATCTTGGCTCCACCCTTTGGAATGACCCTTTCCCATTTGGAGAAAATATAGGAGTTGATTTTCTTAGTGTGATGGATGGGTATACCTCTTCCAAGATTGAAAAAATCTGGATTACTACCATTCAGCAACAAACTAATAATTCTACCAAAATTTGGGGCATGAAAGTTGTCTTTAATTTTCTCAAAAAGAACTTCACCAAAATTAAAATTCTTTCTACAAATAATAGCTGTGTGAATCTTAAAAGCTTCTTCAGATAGGTAGTCATGTGAACCTACCTTGCATAATAAGACTTTTCCTAAAATAACACATAGAAGCTTACCTCCTTCATTCATGAATTTTCTTATTATCTTTGAACCTTCATCAAGAATTCCACATAATCTTTTGGCCTGGAGAAAATCTTCAGCAAACACTTCTTCTGATTCGACTTCAGGCATCCTCAAAATCCTGTTGATGCCACTAGCTTTCAAAACTATTTTACAAGACCTGATGCTGCTATTTATCTTCTTGCCTTGACCCGAGATTTTTGCATTTCTGTAGAACTCAAGAACGTCTTGTTCGAGAATTTTAGCCGGCTCTTCCAAGACATAACTGAGCCCGGCGACATCAAGCATCAAGATAATGTTTCTGAACTCATCTGAAGCAGTTCGAAAGCTACCTCGCACCAGCTCTCCACCTGAATGCAGACCTCCAGCGGCTTTGGGCGCCATCGAGCTTGACGAAAGCGGGGAAGAGAAATAGTGTTTTCACGGAAGAATCGAGGGAGACGGAGAGACGGGAAGGGTTTCACGGAAGAGTGCATGGAATCACGTGTTCTCTTTGTTTTTTATATATAAAATAAAATATATTTAGGCGCATACCTGATTTCACGGATGACTCTTCAGATCCAATAAATTGTATTTAATAATGAGGGTTCACGAGAGACGTGTCCGAGAAAACAGATATTTTAACATGTGAAATCCCGTGAAACTTCATGAAATTTCTGGTTTATCCAGTGAAATCCCGTGTAATTTCGTGAAATTCCAATATTCTTGTCCTCATGATTCCTTGTTAAGCATTCCAAGTTCCATTTTGAAGAAATTGAACTTGGTCTCGTTCAGAGGCTTCGTGAAAATATCTGCAATTTGTTTGTCATTATTAACATATAACAAATTAATATCCTTACTCTCAACATGTTCTCGGATGAAGTGGTAGCGAAGCTCGATGTGCTTCATTCTGCTATGAGAGAGACTGGATTATTTGTTATGGCAATATCACTTGAGGAGTCATAGAACATGGGGATTTCTGTGAGCTTTAAATTATAGTCCTCAAGCTGATTCTTTATCCACAAAAGTTGTGCACAACAACTGCCGGCAGAGATATACTCCGATTCAGCAGTTGATATTGCAACACAATTTTGCTTCTTGCTACTCCATGACACAAGCCTTTTTCCCAAGAATTGGCAAGTTCCTGAAGTACTCTTTCTATCATCTTTGCTACCTGCAAAATCAGCATATGAAAAACCAATTAGTTCAAAATCATTGCTTCTCGGGTACCATAAGCCGAGATTTGGTGTACCCTTAAGGTATCTCAAAATCCTCTTTGCAGCGGCATAATGAGATTCCTTACAGTTCACCTGATACCTGGCACAAACACATGTTGAAAACATTATATCGGGCCTACTGGCAGTAAGGTAGAGCAAGGACCCAATTATGCTTCTGTACTTGGTTTCATCAAAAGGTTTCCCTTTCTCATCCTTGTCCAGAGACATACTTGAGCCCATTGGAGTCCTCATAGAGGTTGCACTCTCCATTCCAAATTTCTTGAGGAGCTCTTTGGTGAACTTCGTCTGAGAGATGAAAATTCCATCTTCAGATTGGTGCACCTGGAGTCCTAAGAAATATTTCAGCTCTCCCATGATGTTCATTTCAAACTTACCTTGCATCAAGTTAGAAAACTTTTTGCAAAGTTTGTCATCTGTAGAACCAAATATAATATCATCGACATAGATTTGCAATAGCAAAATCTCGCCTTTTACTTCCCTAAGAAACAATGTCTTATCTATTGTTCCTCTTGTGAATTTGTTCTCAAGAAGGAACCTAGACAATGTCTTATACCAGGCTCGGGGTGCCTGTTTGAGACCATACAAAGCCTTATGGAAATAATATACATGATCAGGAAAGTTCGAATCTACAAAACCTGGAGGCTGAGCAACATATACCTCCTCTTTAAGGTCTCCATTTAGGAAGGCTGACTTCACATCCATCTGGAAAACCTTAAAGCCCTTATATGCAGCAAATGCCAGAAATAATCTGATGGCTTCAAGTCTTGCTACTGGTGCAAAGGTCTGATCAAAATCAATCCCTTCTTCTTGTCTGTATACTTGTGCAACTAGTCTTGCTTTGTTCTTTGTAATGATTCCCTTTTCATCAAGCTTGTTCCGGTAGACCCATTTGGTTCCAATTACATTTTGTCCTTTGGTTCTTGGTACTAACTCCCAAACTTTACATCTCTTGAATTGGTTGAGCTCTTCTTGCATAGCAAGGATCCATGATGGATCGGTGTTTGCTTCTTCAAACTTCTTAGGCTCAATCTGTGAAAGAAAACTTAAATGTAAAACTTCGTTAGTTGTACCTCTTCTCGTTAGAACTCTGCTTGAAGGATCTCCGATAATCTGATCAGCTGGATGATCTCTTGAATATCTGACTCCCAAGTTATTTGCATTTTTAGGAGCAACTTGAGGTTCATCCCCCTATAGAATATCTTCTTCTTCATGAACTTCTTGTTCATCTTCAGAGTGATCCGAGATCTCTTCTGCCAACTTTGGAGCATCATCTGTGGTTTTTACTCCATCTTGCATAGAGAGTTCCTTTAGTTTTTCACCAGCATCTTCAATGAACACACTAGACGAGTTGCTATGCAGCAGGCTCGTCTCATCAAATACAACATGGACTGTTTCCTCTACCACCAGAGTTTTCTTATTGAAAATCCTATATGCCTTACTATGGCTACTATATCCTACGAAAATACCTTCAAAACATTTTTCACTAAACTTGGTTGTAGGATGCTTCCCATTGTTAAGTACATATCATTTACTGCCAAAAATTCTTAAATATGAAATCTTTGGTTTTCTGCCCTTTAGAATCTCATATGGGGTCTTACGATGGTTCTTATTGATGAGTGCTCTATTTTGTACATGGCAAGCTGTGTTCATAGCTTCTGCCCAGAAATATTCTGGAAGAGCAGAATCACTCAACATAGACCTGCCAGCTTCTATGAGGATTCTATTCTTTCTCTCGGCTACTCCATTTTGCTGTGGAGTACGAGGAGAGGAAAACTCATGGGAGATACCTTGAATTTCACAAAACTCTGTCATGGCCCCAGACTGAAATTCTGTTCCATGGTCACTTCTGATTTTGACCACTGAACAGTCAAGTTCATTCTGAATAAGCTTGACAAAATTAGTGAATATGCCGAAGGTTTCTGACTTAAATTTTAGAAAGAACACCCATGAAAACCGGGAATAATCATCAACAATAACCAAGGTGTAAGCTTTCCCACCTAAGCTTCTAACTGACATTGGACCAAACAAATCCATATGCAGCAGATGAAGACATCTGGTAGAATTATTGCCAATTATTCTCTTAAAGCTAGCCTTTGTTTGCTTACCCATTTGGCAAGCATGGCAAGGGCTTTCATTAATGCATTTAACTTTGGGGGCATCCCTTACCAAGTTGTGAGAAAATAACATAGATATAGTTTTGCTATTAATATGTGCTAATCTCTTGTGCCATTGGTCACAAAGAGATGCACTATCTTTGGCAACAAAACACACTGGGGTAGAAGACTGTAAGCATATAAAATCTAAACAGTAAATACCACTAATCCTAGAGCCTGTTAAAATAGTTTCCGCAGACACGGACATCTTTATCAGGCATCTATCTCTAAAGAACTCAACGGTATAGCCTTTGTCACACAGTTGGCTTATGCTAATCAGATTGTATTTCAATCATTTCACATGAGCTACACGTGTGAAAACGACTGAGTCGTTGGTTATTGAACCATAACCAATAATAATACCTCGTTCAGATCCGCCAAACCTTACTTTAGGCCCGTTCTCAACTGGAACATAATCCTGAAGTAATCTTCTTCTCCCGGTCATATGCCGAGAGCAACCACTGTCCAAATACCAGATGGGAATTTCGTTGGCCTTTGGACATTCCTGCAAACATGATCAATACCCCTTAGGAACCCAAACATTTTTGGGCCCTTGGTTCCTTGTTAGTGGAACACCACTTGGAACATTAACTTTGCAAGTGGTCGGTCTTGCACTGTTAACTCGTGGAGTTCTTGGCACAGTATCATTGAACCAACAATCTATGGCGAAATGACCAATTTTGCCACAGCACCAGCATTCAAATCTATTGTATCTCCTCTTTGTGTTCTGCTGAGCCTTTTGAACTGGTGGCTTTGCAGGAGGAGCAACCTTAGAGGTAGAAGCCTCGTTGGTGCAACATACACAATTTTTAGGCATAATAGGCTTGACCTGCGGTGCCTTCTTAGCATTTGATCCATGAACGAATGGTCCATGATGCTTCAATTGAACTTCTTCATAAGGAGCCTTGAGGGAGCTAGATCCAAAGTTTCTGGGTCTGGTCCACACTGAGTTCACCTTGGCAGGCTCAACATGAGTTGGTTTGCTGAAGTGACCATACATGCTCTCAAAATCATAGGTGTTCGTAGGAAAAATCACCTTCTTGAAATTTGGAGCACACTGTGGACCTTTACCCTTTGCTTTAGCAGCTCTTCTTTTGGCTGACTTACTTAGGCTCTTTTCAGCAACATGGCCCAAACCACTACTACCAGAACCAGCAGTGAAAGTGTCTATGATAGGCAAAACTGTCTTGGGCTTAGAGAAGTTCATTGTGATCTTCTTTTCAGCCTCAAGCTGTTTTGTCAAATCATTGATAATTTCACTCTTCTGAATGCCTACTGAAGTGGCCTCGGAGAGAGCAATCTTCAAGGATAAGATTTCATCCCTGAGTAGGTTAGATTCTTCAATCTCCTTTCTCAGGTTTGATTCTTGATCCTTTAAGGATTGAATCTCCTTTGATTGAGTTTTAACAAGCTTTCGACACTTATTAAACCCCTTCAACATTTCCTCATACTTAGGAGTCAATTCAAAATCCTCTTCCGAATAGTAGCATTCATTAGCATCAGATGCCGTTTCTGAACATGAAAGAGGTGTAGAAGATAATACCTGACCGGTGAAAGGAACAACATCTTTGTCATCATCTGACATGGCCATTAGTCCAAAGAATGCCTCTTCATCTGAGTTAGACTCATTTGAGTCACTATCACTCAGAGTCTTGGACTTCTTGGCAACAAAACTCTTCTCCTCTTTCTTCTTTCCTTTGAAGGACTTCTTTTCTTCTTTTCTTGAAGATTCCTTCTTCTTGTGTGGGCAATCAGCTATCATGTGCCCTGGCTTTTTTACAACAATAACAAATGGGTTCAGTATAATCATGTTTGTTCGGTTTAGAACCATACCTGTCATTTCTGTCACGGTGTGATCTCCTGTGATCTCTTGAGGAAGATGAGCCTTTTCTCGTTTGTCTCCTCTTGTTAAGCAACTTTTTGAATTGCTTGGAGAGGAGGGAGAATTCCCCTTCAGATAGTTCTGATTCTTCAGAAGTGTTATCAGCTTTATCCTCAGAAGATTCATCCCTCACAGGGGATAGGGCCCTGCTTCTCCGGGAGCTTTCAGCCTTTAGAGCAATGGGCTTTTCCTTGCCAGAGCGCCTAGTGCTTTCCTCTTCTGACTTCCTGATATTCAACTTCAGCTCATGGGAAAGCTGCTTCCCATATAGAATCTATGGCTCTGTAGTAGCCAACTTACCGTACTCTCTGATAGCTATCACTTTGGGGTCCCATTCCTTAGACAGGGATCTAAGGAATTTATCGTTTAGTTCACCTGTGGTGAATTCCCTTCCATAGTTTCTCAAACCGTTTACAATCTTGAAGAATTTCTCATAGGTGTCAGAAATTGTGTCTTTGCCTTGCTGCTTGAAGGCATCATATTCTTGGTTCAGCAAAGACTTCCTGTCATCTCGAACTTCTTCAATACCTTCCATCAAAACCACAATAGAATCCCACATTTCTTTTGCAGACTTGCAGTGAATCAGATTTTGTAGCATAGAACCATCAACTGCACCTGCTATGATGTGCTTCGCTTTCTTATCCAGAGTGACAAGTGCAATATCATCCTTTGTCATATCCATTAGTTTCTTTGGTACCTTTTTGGTGGGATCAATGGTAGAAGCAACTGTAGGAATGACGGGACCTTCCTTAACTATCTGGTAGATACGGGGATCATTTGCTTCCATGTAGAAGATAACTCTTTCCTTCCACATGGGGAAATTTTCCTTAGTGCAAACTGGGAGCTTGGAGGAAAATCTTTCCATGCCTCTGTCCATAGAGAGAGATCTTGACAACGAAGAGGGATCTTTAATCTAGGTGTTAACCTCTTAAAGATAACCTAGCTTTGATACCAATTGAAAGAAATCGTTGTCTACCTAAATCACCTAAAGGGGGGGGGGGGGGGGTGAATAGGTGATCTCTACTGCTATTGCGGAATAAAAAATAAGTGCACACACAACAAGAGAAATCACAACACATAGACACAAGATTTATAGAGGTTCCCAAGGTGGGTACTCCTCTCTCCCGCTTCGCCTATCTAGCACTTCGGGCTAGCGTTGGCAACTTCACCAAAACTCGGATTTATCAACAAATCCTACACTCGGAGACAACGGCTCCTACAAACTAGGAGAAAAACTCCTACAACTCGGAGTAAACAACTCCTACAAAATAACTCGGAGAGAAATCTCCTACAGGAATCAAATAGAATTTGAAATAAAATACTTCTATTAAACCTCAACAGAGATTAACTTCAGATCTTGGAAAAACTGAGTCTTCTTCTTCCTTGAGAACTAAAGCTTGGATCTTCAAAGATTTGGAAGAAAGGAAACTCGGCAAACCTGATCTGAATAGGCCTTTTGATTTTCTTGAAAAGATCTTCAAAAATATGGAGCAGCAAGTAAATCAAAAGCCTTCTTATCTGAGAAATCTCTAACAGCACTGAAGAACGAGTCTTGAGGGAGCAGAAGTTAGATCTCAGAAAAACTTGTTCAGCGAGCAAGGAGGAAGACGGGTGGATTCTTCTCTTTCTATCGGGTTGAATAATAACTGTTATGTTTGCCCTAAAATAAAAGACTATTTATAGGATGGACTCCAACGGCTAGGGCGACAGACAAGTAATGATCGACACGTATGCTGCACATGGCGGCCAACCCTAATTTTCAAAAACAAAACATATTTTTGAAATCCGTCTGTCCGTCATTCGTCGAGACTTCACGTGAACACTCGATGAATTGACTTAGCCATTAAAAAGACTGATCAAAAGCTTGAAAACCATCTCTGTTTTCATTCGTCGGAATTCGTCGGGAGTTCTTGAGAACTTTTGACGAATTGACTTAGCCGCACAAATTCCTTCACAAAGCTGCCTTTTTGGCTTCTGTCAGCATTCGTCGATATTCGTCGGGAGTTCACGAGAATATACGACGAATGAACTTGGCCGCAGAACTTTCTTCTTCAAACTGGAAATTTGGCTTCTGTCAGGATTCGTCGGGAGTCATCGAGACTTCACGTGACATCTCGACGAATTGACTTAGCAAAAATTCCTTTTCTTCTGAAAACCTGCTCCACTCTTCAACCTTGAAAGCCTTTAGTTGTGAGAACATGAAGTGCACCCCAAAAGAGAGAATACACATGAACCAACACTTTGTTCTACACAATGAGGGATTACATTGTCTAGAACTGTGTTTGGTGATCCATTGCAACCTGAGTTTGGTGTGCACTTAGCATTATGACCTGTTACAACACATCTAAATAGAGTTCATCAAATACATACTCAATTCAATTTAGTTCACTAGGGGACACCTTCAAATCCAGGTGATTGTGGATACAATACCCAACACTACGAAAAAAGAAAGTCGAGAACCTAAGAGGTAATTGGGCGGAGCAGCTCCCCTCGGTGTTGTGGGCTTTGAGAACTACTCCTAGCTCAGCCACAGGGGAAACCCTGTTCAAACTCTCTCACGGGTCCAAAGCTCTCATTCCAGTAGAGTTCGAGGTCAGAAGTCCTAGGGTAATTGCAGCAGCAGACGGAGATGAAGAATGGCGGCTGGAGAATGAGGAAGCTCAGAAGTTGTCCCTCGACTACATCGAAGAGCTCCGAGATCTAGCCTCGGCTCGACAAGAGGAGATCAAGCATCGCATGGCGAGACACTTCGACAAACACGTTCGCCTCAAGCACTTCCAAGCATGTGATTTAGTCTTGAAAAAGGTGGACGCAGCCGTGAGATTGGCCGCCGTTGGAAAGCTCAACCCTAATTGGGAGGGACCTATCATCATCCACGAGTCACTTCCAACAGGATACAGAACCAAGAAGGAGAGCTACTGGGGAATACCTGGAGCGGCGACGACCTGAAAAGGTTTTATCCATGAGCAGGGAAGATGTATTCTCCTCTTTTGTAACTCCCCACGATGAATATAAATTCCTCGCCCCCAGAGGACGGGCTGCGAGAGCTCCCTGTTTTTCTTAAAAAGCAATTGTCTAAAAATGGGTGAAGTCTATCTCCACGGAAGGTTGGGCAACTGGCCTCTGACTTAATCCTGATAAAACCCAGAATGGGTGATAGGACGGTGCCTCGGTGGTGCGTTCTCATAAGACCAACCATCTTCACTGACGGTCGAGATCAGCTCCCCCCTTGCAGGAACCGCCCGATCGCACCTCTTATTCGGCTGGTAATATTATCTAGAAGAAGTCTGGACGCCGACCTCCCAATTCGACGAAGGGATGATCCACTTAACCGATTAGGAGATCCTTGAATAAAGGCATCGTGCACCCTCGAAGGCTAAGAATCCACTGCGAAGTGATTCGATTCCGATTATTTCTTCCAATCATGTGAGTTAATGTGTTTAAGTGTGCTTAACTCCCCGTTAAATTATTAAGCAGCAGGAAACAGGTTGAGTCGGCATCCAACATCCAAGTAGGATGGAGACCTTGGGATGTTGTGTTCCCTTGGAAGGTGCTCCTTTAGAACCTCCCCGAAAGTCATTCCCTAATGTGTCGACCTCTTCAACAGCAGGATGGAGACCTTGCGATGTTGTGTTCCCTTGGAAGGAGCTCCTTTGGAAACTCCCCGACAGTCATTCCCTACTATATCGACCTCTTCAACAGCAACAGCAAGAACAACAGGATGGAGACCTTGGGATGTTGTGTTCCCTTGGAAGGTGCTCCTTTGGAATCTCCCCGACAGCCATTCCCTACTGTGTCGACCCCTTCAACAGTAGGATGGAGACCTTGGGATGTTGTGTTCCCTTGGAAGGAGTTCCTTTGGAACCTCCCCGACAGTCATTCCCTACAATATCGACCTCTTCAACAGCATCAGCAAGAACAGCAGGATGGAGACCTAGGGATGTTGTGTTCCCTAGGAAGGTGATCCTTTGGAACCTCCCCGACAGTCATTCCCTACTGTGTTGACCCCTTCAATAGCGGGATGGAGACCTTGGGATGTTGTGTTCCCTTGGAAGGTGCTCCTTTGGAACCTCCCCGACAATCATTCCATACTGTGTCGACCCCTTCAACAGCAGGATGGAGACCTTGGGATGTTATGTTCCCTTGGAAGATGATCCTTTGGAACCTCCCCGACAGTCATTTCCAAATGAGTCGAACACCAACATCGTACTAGAATGGAGACTATCGGGATTGTATGTCGCCCTAGAACCCCCGACCGTCCTTCCCTATATAACTCTGTTTCAGCAGTCAGGGTGCGAGCAGGAAACCAACTCACAGGGTTAAGTGCGAGTAATCCTATGGACGAGGATCCAGGATATGGACAAACAGGTCAAAGAAGCGAGTAAGGTGAGATAGTCGGCAGACCCTAATCTCATCCTAAGTCTCCCGGATGAGAAAGATAAGTAAACATGCACGAGCGAGCCTATGAGCCTAGCGACATCACACCGGTACCAGAAAAATACACAAAGAAAGTAAATATCACTATCAGAAGTAATGTTATCTACCAAAAAATATATATACTCGCAGAGCCGCGAGAAGCATCAAAATTGTTAAATACAAAACTTCACTTAGACGATGGAGCATAGTCGGCTGAATCCGACTCATTCTCTTCCTCTTCGTCCTCCTCATCGCTCGCATTCAGGATATCGAACAAAAGCCCCTCCGTCGTCAAGTTCTTCGCTCCCAGAACCAGCAAGCCAACTACTGAAAGCTTTGCGAAGACCAAGTCACCGGCGGTGAGAGCTATCTCGCTCCGAAGAGACGAGAGATCCTGCGGAGTCATAAACGATCCTATAGGCCGGCTTGAAGGTCCGGCTTCCGAGGAGGTATAGGCGGCCATCCTCGATTCCAGCTCGGCATTACGAATCTGCGTTGCCTCCAGCAAGACCTGGCTCGCCCGCAGATCGCACTCGAGCTTAGAGATCATCTCAGCCGCGACCAACTGCTCTTCCTGCAGGTGCAAAAAGGATGGGTGGGTTACAAGGTTTAGAAGAGAAAGAATGAGTCTTAAGCCTAGTTTTCGCGTGAAATACCAAGATCACCTCGAAACCTCGGCTGGACTCGGCCTTGTCCTCAGCAGCCTTGGCACGTTTTAAGGCCTCCTCCCCGCGTTTCTCAGCATCCATAGTAAGCTTCTGATGCAGGTAGAGCTCCACTTCAGCGCCAAGGAGGTTCCGCGCGGTTTGGTGAAAGAGCTCTGAGGCGCGCAACATTGCTCGCGACCCTTGATCGGCAAGAAAGCGAGGGGAATCCTCCTGCAGCACCTTTGCATCATCGCACCTGTAGAGCCCGAACAAGATGCCGAAAGCATCGTCGTTCAGGACCTCATCCTCACTCCACGA
The DNA here is from genome assembly GCA_033032865.1 of Dactylorhiza incarnata. Taxonomy (NCBI): domain Eukaryota; kingdom Viridiplantae; phylum Streptophyta; class Magnoliopsida; order Asparagales; family Orchidaceae; genus Dactylorhiza; species Dactylorhiza incarnata. Next base: position 30,341,008 of record JAWHQI010000003.1, on the reverse strand, counting down.
AGGCAGGCGAGTACTCAGGGAGACCTCGCTACGATCCTTGCTCCAAGAGATCAGCGGCTCGCCATCCAAGCCCTTATTCAGCAAACCCTGCCCAAAATTCGGGTGGTTCTCGGGAACACTGTCTTCCTCTTCGCATGCCCGCTCTGCCGCCATGCGCCGGGCGACCTCCTTTCGCTTCCTCTTCTTCGTCGCCGATGGTTCGCCTTCGGTCGGCTATCCCGCAGCGCGAAGGATCTCGGTCATGTCGCCGACCCCCGGAGGAATTCCGGACAGAGGAGATTCCCGCTCTCCTTCTTCTTCTTCCTCCTCTTATTGCACCGTAGGCGAAGCCGCCACGGGAGATCGAGGAGGTGGGGTCTGGCCCCCACAGGAAGAGGCGCGGAGGGTAGATGCCGGCAACCTAGAAGAAAGGCGTTATACAAATAAGCCAAGATAGAACCAATGTAAGTGGCGACTAAGAAGTGTTACCCTCGCCAGGCTGCACAAAGGCGAGATGGTCGACGTTCTTACGCTAGAACTCAATGTCGAGTTTTTTGTTCTTCAAGGTGAGGAAGAGTTCCTCGCGTTGACCTCTAAGCGATGGAGTGGCGAGCGCCGCGGGTGGTCTTTGCTGAGGGCGATTTGGTATATGGGAGAAATCGCCGGTGACGAAGATGAACTTCTCGCTCCACCGATGGACCTTATTCGACGTCCCTACCACCTTGTAGTGATGGCTGTCGAAGAAGATCACCCCGTCCTTGGTCGCTCCCATGTAGAAGATCTTCCGGAAGACATCCAGTTCAAAGGCGATCTTCTCGCTGCGAAGGAAGCATTGGTAGCCGATGATGATGGCTACCCCATTCGTGTTAGTCAGGGCGGGGACCCAGCCATAGTACCTCAGGATCTGGCAGAATTTTGGTCAGAGAGGAAGGCGCAGGCCGACCTCGAAGTGCGAGAGGGAAAAGGCGAGCTTTCCCTCCGAGAAGGTGTTGATCCGCTCGCCGGAAGCGGGAAGGCAAACGCGGAAGCCTGGCGCGAGCTGCTGATGGACGAACCTCTCCAGGTCGTCCGAATGAGTAATAGATTTCTTGAACTTTTGCGCGACGAAGTTTTCGTCATAAGCCAAGCGGTGAGCTTCAACATCTAACGAAGGTGTCATTGTAACGAGTAGGAAGAAAGAAGCGAGCTAGTAATGCAATTAAAGAACTTCGAGAAAGCGCGCCGATTTTGGACCCCTACCCCCTATTTATAGAAATCGGGTGTGCGGGTCGCGACGTAAGCGCGTTCGAGGTGTCTACCTACTCGCCTATACCGAAGTCGCACACACTACAGTGTATGCGAGGTATTAACCACCCTTCTCGCTTCTAAGCGACGATCTACAAAAAACATGAGAAAACCCTGCAGAAAACAAAGACAACATGAATGCGATCAAGCAACATAGTTCGAAATTACAGCAAGCAAGCAAGCCATTTGAGATTATGACATATACTCGCAGAATGATGTTCTTAAATATACAAGTTAGCAAGAGATGCTAATTAACCGGAGGATCGCCGCGCCTATCCGAGGTAGCACCAAACAGCCCGTTGAAGCCCAGTTGACGCGCGAAGGCCATCTGCTCATTCGCTCTCGCCAAATGTTCCTCGCTTAGCCGAATATGCTCCTCCATGCGATTCAATGTCCCGAGGGACCCAATACTCACCCGTAGGACACGCACGTCCGTCCTCAGCGACTCGTAGCGCTGTTCTATGCCCGCCATCTGGCACTCCAACTCGGTGATAAGATAATGTTTTCTTTCGGCCAGCTAAAGTCGATGCTCGAATCCTTCAATGTTTGAGACGCGCCCTTCAATCAAAGTTATTCGCCGATGAACCTCGTAGGCCAGCAACCTTTCTACCTTTATCTCCAGATCGAGATAGGCCGAAGCCATCTTTGTCCTATACTCGCGAGTAGGAAGCCCGAGCGCCTCAATAAAAGCTGACCCCGGAGACGTGGCACGGGCTGGAAGATAGCGAGTTAGTAAAAAGAACCACGTAAAGACAGTATGATGCAATGATCATACCTGCCCGCACAGGTGCCGCCCTCGGTTGGCGAGGAGGGGAAGGTGATCGCCGAGGAACATCCCGGTGAGGAGGATAGATAAACTGACGAGGAGACGGAGTTCGCCGAGCACTGAGCCTCCGCCGAGGAGATCTGCAATGGGAGGGTGAGCGCCGAGGAGTATGTCGGCCCCCTGAGCGACCACCCTGTCCATTATGAGACGAGGGCGCATCATCAGGGCGCCGAGGAAGATGAGTCGTAGGCACGACCGAGGAAGACCCTCCCCTCCCCTTCCTCCAGAAAGGGTAACCCTGGAGTTCTTTAGCAGTATCCGATTCCCGCCTATCACGTGCTCAGGAATGGGGGATGACGAGCGAAGAGGTTCCCGCTCGGGGATGACCCCTATGAGAAGGACCGGTGGAGGCTGTTGGTGCTCGAAACCTACGTGCTCTACCACCGGGGACGTCTACGTATTCACCTCCGCGCGAGTTCCATCTACAAAGAACGTCGGCATCAACGAAAAGTTAGCACAAGAATCACAATATCCCGAGAAGACGATTACCTTCTCGGAGAGGGTCCAGGTGGACGTTCAGTGGTTCATCCTCGGCAGTTGACCGAGGAATCTCATCCCCCAATCTCTCATCGGTCGGCGGCACGAGGGAGGGCTCGGGTGTAGAGGTCGTCGGATTGACCGGAGGCACCTCCTCGCCCGGCGGGTCAGGACGATGATCGGATGACCCCTCTTCCTCTTGCGAGTATTAGAGCCTTTTGTTTTCTTCATCAATTTCAGCAGTAGCTCGGCCTTCGCAATTACCTCCTCGGTAGACAACATCTCGTCGAATGTAAAAAAGTGGCGTGCCAAGGAAGGGCCACCCCCTCCATTTATAGATTTCTGGGGATCACATGACTACTGAGTAAGCTAGTCTCCCGCCAGGAGCAACTCGTCGAATATGGGTTGGATGATTCTTTCTGACCAACTACGTTGCTCGCAAAGAGCGGGGATTGTGTACAACCCTCATTCTCCGAGGGTGGGCCTTTCTAAAGGTCACGTAGGCAGAAGTCAAGGTCAACACAGAAGGCTTCCAGAGTTCGTCGCACATAGGCTTCCAGAGTTCGTCGAACGAAGCAAGATCGAGAGACTTGGCTATGCGAGTACTTGCTCGCCCCATGCCGAGGAGGAAAGGCCCGGCCGGAGTTCACTACCCGGCCGAGCGAGAAGGCCGAAGGTTTGGACATACTCGCCTATAGGCGACTTACACCAACCAACTCGCCAGTTTAGGTCGAGGCCCTTACCTACTCGCCAACCTATTGCCTTGTCTAAAAACCAACTTTAAGGGGTCAGGTATAGTCGCCTGCTTCCCCCCCCCCCCCCCCTTTTGGATTTGTCTATAAATAGACCCCCAGGGGTACCGGGAATGGCACTTGCCAAAAATCAAAGTTGCATCCTTCCTAGCCAGTGCCTTCCTAGTACCAAGCTCGACCATTCGTGGTTTTGGAGGAGAAGACTCTTTTGAGCTTCTAGGTACGTGGTGGGACCTCCCTACTGCAGCACCTGGGGTTGTGTTCTTTATCTCTCCATTTCGCTCGTCGTGGCTAACCAAATCTTCTCGTTGAACCGCTGGGCAAGTATCCACCAGCTGCATTGATCCGAATTTTGGAGCCGGGATTTTCCATGGTTCAACACTAGTGATCTAATGATGCAATAATAAATCAATTTTAAAGAAAAACAATTGAAAGTTAAAATTCACAATAACTATGTTGCCTTAAAATCAAATATAATTAGAAATTAATCTCGCATAAAAGCCATAGTTTAGAAATTGGTTCAATAAGATTAAATGCTTAGTATACCCATGATCATTCAACCACATTATGTGTCTCACTATAGAGAGGGCGTAGGTTTGTGTGCATTAGAAACCTAACCACTATGTCATGTCTTGTCCTTAACCGGGAAGGGTTCTAGTGGAGCCTTGCGAGGCACTGGGGGGAAAGAGTGCTAGGGTGAGCATTGTCTTTTGTATGCATATGGGATTAACACCCCAACCTACGTCATGGGTGCAGCTCCTCATGCCCATACGTCACTTAGTATGGGGCTAGAGTGTAGACATGTTGTTAGGGTATCTTGATCTTAGACATACATATATTTTATACATTGCATGAATATTATTTCACTTATTTATGATCATCTCACTCATGCATATTTGTGCTCAAATATGTTATCTTATGTTTTTCATATTATCTATTTCTGAACTCTCATGCATGTGAAAAACATAAGTATTTTGAAAGTGTATTGTGATACCATAGGTTAGAATTTGGGGTTTTGGACATATTAGCTTAAACTTGGAAAATTCACATTTCTGTGTTTGCAAATGTCTGATTTCATTGCTAAACTTTATTGTCACCAATCTGCAACACTATATTCATAAGAAAAAATCTAAAAAATTTCACGTTTTCCCAAAAATTTGAGTTCTGTCACCAACTCCCGGCGATAGTATAGTACCGCTGGCGTTAGTGAATATTTCTGAATTTCCAATTTTCTCTTTCATTTCTTATTTTTCAGTTCCTGATATTTTCTTTTAAAATTCTAAAAACAAAAAAAAACTATAAAACAAATCAAATCCAACCATAAACATGTTTTTTTATCAAAACCAACTACAAAATTGAAAAACCAATTAAAACAACAAAAAGCATGTTTTTTATTTGTTTTATTTTTGTTTTTGAAAAACTTAAAATTTATAAAAAGTGATGTAATTTTCTATGTTTCAAGGATGATATGGTTTATCTTGCCAAGTTTTGTATACAATGTTTCATTATCTATTTCAAGTCTCTTAATAACATTATTTTTGTATCATTCCTTGATCATTATCTTGTGTGCTTTGAAATTGATTATAGAAATCATGTGTAGTACTGCATAGCATGCCTCTATGTATGAGTAAATGGCTTATATTTGCAAATGATTTTTTTTCACTCACACATTTTTTGATATACTACATATTAATTTAATCTTCTCCTTCATGATTGTGTAGTGTAACAACTTCTTATTATTGTTAGGCATTCTTAGTTTTACCTTCACCACATGTTAAAATCTTTTTCATGCACTTATTTTGTTGAAGAAGTGTGTCTTTTCAAAAATCTTTTGTTTGCACATACAAGTGAATTCGGAGACCTTTGTCGTTAAGCAAAAATTCAAATGAATAATTGACAAAGATAACTCCACCAAGCACTACTCACCCTCCTGATAAGTCTTAATGAGCATTATGAGGTTGAGCACCTTGGAGAGAATTGTTAAGTGCCTTGTCACAAACATTTTCCTTTTACACTACTTCTTCTTGTACACCGAATCACAAATAAACAAAATTTAAAATAATAATTGTGATTCCCCAAGCACTACTTTGCACCCTAATAAGTTTTAATAAGCATTGTGTGTGCAGAGCACCTTGGTAGTTGTACTATTTTTTCTATGTGCATTGAAATATTTATATAGCTTTGTGGGAAGAGGTAACTCAAAAAATGCGTGTTCAATAATATTGTGTTTACTCCATTATTCATGTCATGTGTTTTGATTGACTCATATGAATACTGTTATCAAAAACACTATTTTGTACACATCATTATCACTTGTAAGTCTTTTACTCATGAGAATTGGAGTCTATTGCATATCAACATGTATTCTCTAAATTCTTAAGTAAATGCACTAAATAGCCTTACATGATCAATACAATGTATAAGTGTACTTGGTTTCTCAATTTAGAACATTACATTATTCTTCCATCTTGACTTGATATCGTGTATCATGCTTACATATTTTTTTCCGCTACGCCATGAGAACTCTTTATTGCATACCTTTCAAAACTAGTATATGGCTATGTTACAACTGAAATTATTTTGTGTACTTAAAATGCTACAACATCTATTTTGTTATGTCTAAAATTTTTAATCATCTACTATGCTTCACAATTCATATAAAGATGTTCACTTCAAAAAAGTATTTCGCCATGCTTTCTACCTCTTTACTACTTGTACGCTCGATCATGAATACGTTGTCCCAACAAGTGGTTTCTTTATAAAAAATTCTTCACATTCCTTTCTTTACTCTCCTATCTATTGTATTTTTCCTAAGCGTTTCACTCTTTATCATGATCATTCCCTCTCTAAACAGTTATTGCACACTTTTTGTTGGACTACCTCTCCGCCCTCTTTTGATAATACCAAAAGGGGGAGAATAAATTTGAAAGAAATTAACATGTTTTTAGGGAAGTCAAGTTCATAGGAAGTTTTGGTGTAAGGGGAGCATTCACTTAGGGGGAGCATTCATTTAGGGGGAGCATATGCACATGTCTTAAATTTCATGCTTATCTCTAGTATAAACACAAATTCCTATCAATTGAATTATTTCTTTCTAAGGGGATTTGTTATTATCAAAGGGGGAGTTTGTTGGAACATGCTTTCCGCATCTCTTGGTTTGACAATAACAAATCCTTTTGTATTTGATCATACTTGTTTTGTGTTTATAGTATGCAGGATTCTATGCTTTCAAAGTTCCATGGAGATGTGCTTTTGTTGTTGCTACCGCGTAGCGTCAGTACTACCGCTGACGCTAGTGTTCGTTCGACGAAATTTAAGCTGCGTTCGACGAACTGGCGTTCGACAAAATTGAAGCTGTGTTCGACGAACTGTCGTTCGACGAAATGAAACCTGCGTTCGACGAATTGCATGCTCTACCACGGTGCTCGACGAAATGCATGCTTTACCATGGCGCATTAGAACTACCGCTGGCGTTAGCGATCGACAAAATGATGGTCGATGAAATGAAAGCTGTGCTCGATGAAATGCTTATCACTGCGTTCAAAGAATTTGCGATTGACGAAAGCCGAATCCCGTTCGACGAAATATAAGGCTGGTTCGACAAAGATGCGCCCGACGAACAGAAATGTGCTCTACTGCGGAGCGTAAGCACTAACGCTGGCGTTAACATATATGGAAACTATTGACAGAAGGGAAACAGTGGAGAAAAAGGAATGTCGACCGGTCGCTATGTTTGGCATGTACTATCACGGAGCGTTAGGTCTAATGCCCGGCGGTAGCTTTTGGAAACATCCCATCTGCAATTGATTAAGGAGCAGATTTGGAAGAAGATTGTGGCTAAAGGAAGGAAATCTCGCTAAAGCGTGGCGTTAGCGGTACCGCGGCACGCTAGTGTTTGGCGCTCAGAATGTTGCCTAAACTACCATGATCTGTGTGCCTCATTGCCTTATGTGGATACCGTGGGGCGGTATTACTACCGCAGGCGGTAGTGGCTGAATCGATAAAAAGACGTGCGCATCCTCCATTGTTGCTCGCTGATACAGAAGGAATTGGAGCCATATATTCAGAGCACTCGTGAGAGCCTTCTCTAAGCAGCCCTAAGAACTCCGTCAACGTTCGTGAACGCAAAGAACTTGAAGACCAATACGATCGCATCTATATCGACATCAAGTTCTTCTTTTGAGGGAGTTTTTAGTTTGTGTTTTGTTTTACTTTCAAATTGTAACATTTATATCTTTTGTTCGGTTGAGGAACTCGCCACACGGCGACTGGGGCCTTGCGGGGACTAGAGGAATTCACCACACGACGACTAGGTCTAGGTAGGACTTAGGGAGGGATTCGCCACACGGCGAATGGGTCTAGGGAGTAGATCTAGGGGGTGCTCGAGGCCTTTCTGGTGATAGATTGGCTAGAGCGGCTTGAGGCCGTATCTGGGGAGAGATCGGCTAAAGCCAACCGGTTCGTGGGGATACGAGTCGGAATAGAACACAGAAAGGGTTTTCATATTATTCGCTTCGATTTCTAGCGTCATTGAAATCAGATTTTGTAATCAATCTTATAAATGATAATCATGTCTTTTCTTGTTTAATAAAATTGATTTCATTTCTAATTTCATTATCTGTTTACTTTTGATTTAACTGCAACCAAAATATCAAAAGTTTTTTGTTAAAGGTTAAAGTTTTTAAAACCCTTTTTCACCCCCCCCCCCCTCTAAGGGCGCCTACAGATCCAACATGACCAAGTTTTCTAATAAGAGCTTATTTATAGACTTATAATTTATATGATCTAATCTCTTGTGCCATTGAATACACAGAGATGTCCGACTAGTTGTCATTAGACATATGGGAGAATGTAAGCTAGAGCAAAGGAAATTGAGACAATATACATACCCACTGCTAGTACCATTAAGAATGACTTTAGAATTCTAAGTATTCTTAATGAGGCACTTATCCTTATGGAAAACAACTACATAGTCATTATCACAGAGTTGACTTATGCTTATCAAATTGTGTTGTAATCCTTCCACATGTGCTACCCTTGAGATGGTAACTATGTCATTAGTAATTTTACCATAACCTTTTGTTTTTCCTCTGTCAGATCCCCCAAATATAACTAGTCAAGATCACAGAGTTGACTAATGATTATCAGATTGTTTTGCAATCCTTCCACATATGCTACCCTTAAGATGGTAACTATGTCATTAGTAATTTTACCATAGCCTTTCGTTTTTCCTCTATCAGATCTCCCAAATATTACTTTAGGACTATTATCCAGGAGTGAATTCTTTCAAAAATCTTCTTGTTCCAGTCAGGTGCCTGGAACATCCACTCTCCAAATACCAAATGAGAGTTTGATTGGTCTTTGGACATAAATCCAAAAATAAACCATTTCTTCTTAGTACCCAATATTGGTTGGGTCCTAGATTTCTGTTTGTCCTAAAAAGCACACTAGATCTACCTGCTCCTGGATGTGCAGAATGTGACTTAACAAGAAGGTTTACTAGCTTGGAATTGGTTGCCCTTGGAACTATTGGGTTGAATCAACAATCTATTGCAAAGTGACCAATCTTACCACAGCACCAACACTCATACTTGTTGTATCTCCTTTTCTTGCTTTCATAAGGAACAAGGTTCCTTTGTATGTGAGGAGAAGGATATTTAAGTGAGTTTGAATTGCACTTCATGTGATTGTGGTATTGGTTATTCCCACCCACAGCGTTGCCTTTGAATTTAGTCTTCTTTAAAATTGTCTTCCCATTACTAGATACAAGGGACTCATGTTTCCTCATGATGATCTCTTCATGAGGTTCCTTTGATGGACTAGGCATATCCTTGGTTCCACTTGTGGAACACTCATTTCTGAGGTGTCCATAAATGGATTCCTGATCATACCTGTTGGAGAGTGATACTACCTTCCTAAAGTTGATCTTCTTATCCATAGGTTTTCCTGATTTACCTTTCTTATGGTATCCTGGGCCTCTTCTATGAATGGAGCAAAATCTAACAATCAAGGGAAGAATAGTCTTAGGTTTAGAGAAACTAGCTACCAGCTTTTATTCAATAAGAAGTTTATCCTCCAAATCTTTGATTTTCTTATCCCTAGATGCCAGGACACTAGATTGATCTCTAATTTTCTTTAGAGATTCTACCTCTCTAGATAGGACTTTTAACAGCTCCTTACTGTCTATCAAAACCTTCAGTGTTTTCCCAAACTTGCTTATTAGTTCAAGATTGGAGTTTGCATTGTAGTCCTTTTTGAGTTGGCAGAATTATGTATTTTCTAGAGTCGGCCTTTCAGCTTTCTCAGAAAGATCAGAATTTCTTGCTTTATGAGATGGGATCTCTTCAACTTGCTCTTTGCAGAGCTTCTTGCTTCTCTTAAGAGCTTTAAGCACTTCTCCATATTGATCTAATAAGTCACTTTCAGATTAATCTTCTGAGGAAATATTTGCTTCAGAGTCAGTATCTGAAATAGATAGAGAGGCTTTGATGGGTACCTGTGTAGAGCGAGAGTTCTCATGCTCTTCTTTTTCACTTATGGCCATGGCTGCCATATATTCTTCTTCTTATGATGAGGAGGAGCTACTCTCATCATCACTTAGGGTTTTGCATTTCCTAGCTAAGAAGCTCTTTTCGCTGTTCTTTTCCTTGAAGGCCTTCTTCTCTTTAGGTTTTCTGTTGTCTCTTCTTTTGGTGGGACATTTAGCTTTCATATGTCCAGATTTCCTGCATCCATAGCAAATGGTCTCAAAAGAAGAGTGTTTGTTCTGTTTAGAATCATACCTGCCCCCTTTTCCCTTATGGGGATTATAGTTTCTCCTTGAGCTTTAGGAGGAAGTATGTTTTCCCTTCTCTTTCCTCCTTCTAAGAATTTTCATGAAATTTTTGGAGAATTGAGTAATCTCCCCATCAGACAGTCCTATGTTGGTGGAGCTTGTTTCAGAGTCAACATCAGATTCTTTGTTCTTGTTGGAATTATCAGCTTTGAGAGCTACTGATCTTTTCATGGTGTTTAGCATGTTACCATCTTCTTCAGCTTTCCCGGTGTTTAGTTGTAGCTCATAAGAGAGGAGTTTCCCAAATAAATTTTTTGGGTTCCAAGTTGCTCAGATTTTGTACCTCCCTTATAGCATAGATTTTAGTATCTCATTCTTTGTGAAGGGACCTCAAGAATTTATCATTAAGCTCATAGTAAAAGAATACCCTTCTAGTGGTTATCAGTCCATTTACAATTTTGAAGAATTTTTCATAACATTCAAAGATAGAATCCTTCTTATTATGTCTGAATGCTTCATATTCCTAGTTTAAGTGGGATTTTCTATCATCCCTGATTTCATTAGTTCCTTCCATGTAGACTGCAAGAGAGTTCCATATTTCTTTAGCAGTTTTACAGTGCGCTAGATTCTGAAATATAGAATCATCAATAACACGTACCAAAATATTTTTGCCCCTCTTATCCATGGTAGCAAGTGTTGAAAATGTTAAAGTATGAATTTGGCAGTCTGGGAGGTGGTCGCGCGGTCTGACCTAACCGCGCAATCTCGCGGTCTCTTCTGCGGTCTGTTCTATTCAGTCTAGCCGCAAGTTTATTCAGCCTGACCGACGTTCTTTCTGTCCAAGGTTGCTGAGGTGAGGCCGCGCGGTCTGGTTCTTGTGACCGTGCGGCGAGCTGGTATACAGTATGGTGTGGCAGCGCGGTCTGGTTCGTGTGACCGTGTGGCGAGCTGTTTTCTGTTCTGTGCGGGTTAAGCTGTTGATCGTACAGGGTTGTTTTTCGGGTATCCAGCAGTTCGGTCTGGTGACTGTCCGGGTTCTTGGTGGTGCATGCCGAGTAAGGTTCTCTTAGTCGCGCGATCTCCCTTTTGTGTTCGCGGTCTCTGGAGGAGGTCTCGTATATGCGAACACTGGTGGTTGGTGTCATAACCGTGCGGGTTGTCATGATCGCGCAACTTCTTGGAGGAGTGGAGATCTCCTGGTCCGGGTTGAAGTCGGAGAGCTCACTAAGCGTAGAGCGATCTACTGACCGGGCGGGTTGACCGGTGTTGGTCGCGTGGTCGGGGCGGTGACTCTATCTCATAGGGTGGTGACTGGATCTGGTACCACGCCTATAAATAGGAGCCACTGTAGCAGCAAAATTATCGCACCAAGTGTAAGTTGAACTCGCGCATTGTTCCTGCGGTCTATTTTTTGTGACCGGCCGGTTTGCTGATTGAACTTCTTGTGTGCAGCTTCCGCGGATTGTGCGGACAGCAGCGGTCACCTCTTCTTCTAAAGTGTCCGGGCATTCTTGTGGCTTGCAGTGCGGGTTGCTGGAGTTTGGAAGAATCAGTGGAGTTCGGGAGGTCGCGGAGTTTCAGTTGGTGTTGTTCAGTTCGCCGGTAGTCTGTTCGCGCAGTCTCCCTTTCTAGTCGCGCGAACACCCTGACCGCGCGGTTTGGCAGTTTCATTTTTCAGACCGCCAGTTAACTTTCTTCAGCTTTGTATTTTCTTGTTGGTTTTGTGTGCTGGCGAAATCATGTCTTGCCATGTATACCTCGCTCTGTAATGAAGATTCCTGTTATTATCAATAAAGATTGCTTTGTTTCATGTGCTTCTGGTTGTTGGCTGTAACTTTAAGTTGTACGATTCCTGCTCTCTCCTAGATCTACGGAAAATTTCACATGGCATCAGAGCGAGGTTGGAGTGGATTGAGCAGTGAACAACATAAAGTTGCAATCGCCTTTGTGAAGAAGGAACCAGTGGTAGAGCCATGGAAGCAGGTTTTGCAAGAGGTCTTGGAATTGAGATGCTCACGTCGACTAATTTCAAGAAGTGGAAGTCATGCATGCAGAGTTATCTTCTGGGCGAGGACCTTTGGGAGGTTGTTGGAGGAGATAGTACGGAGGAGGTTGTCCCAGTTGGGGATAATGGTCATGAGGTGAGGAATTGGAGGAGGATTATGCGAAAGCAGAGTTCACTCTAAAAATGGCTATATCACCTGACCTATTCGATCACATCTTAGGGTGTGGATCAGCTGCCGATATCTGGAAAGCTCTGGATGTGCTGTTTAACAAGAAGAATGTAGCGAGGCTACAGTTCTTGGAAAATAAGCTGGCTAGGTCGGCTCAGGGAGATCTGTCTATCTCTACGTTCTTCCTGAAGATAAAGAACCTGTGTGCTGAGATTTCAACACTGGATCCTGATGAGCCAATTTCTGAGGCAAAGCTGAGAAGGCACATCATCCACGGCTTGCGGAATGAGTATGTGGCCTGTATGACGTCGTTACAGGGTTGGGCAAATAAGCCGTCTCTACTGGAGCTGGAGAATTTGCTTGCGTCGCATGAGAGCCTAGCAAGGCATATGGCGGGGGTGTTAGTGTCTTGGGGAGAAGATGAGGTTCTCTTCACAGGGAAGAAGAAGAAATGGGATAAGAAGAAGAAGATCGCAGGAGGCAATGAGCCTTCAACTTTTGGACAGCAGGAGAGGCGCTATGCTCCTAAGGCTGAAGGGAAGAAGAAGGGAGAAGGACCCAAATGCTTTAGATGCGGAAAGCTTGGTCACATCAGGAAGGATTGCTGGGTGAATCTTCAGCACGGGCATGCTGCTGCAGGGAAGGAGGAAGCTGAGGCCAGGCAAAACGATGGAGGATGGGGAGGAGCATTCTCGGCTTCTGTCGGAGCTGCGGCTCCTATCAACAATCAGGAGGACTGGATCGTGGACTCGGGGTGTGGTCATCACCTCACTGGGGACGAGTCGAAGCTTTTTTCAGCGCAGCCGTACTCAGGTAATGATGTTATCATAACTGCTGATGATACTGTGCATACTGTCGAGAAGGTGTGGGTTGTTTCCTTGGGCAGTGATAGGGGGCCACTAACAATGAAGAGTGTCTATCATGAGCCCGGAATGAGGAAAAACCTCTTCTCCGTGATCAACATTGTTGACGCTGGGTATCACGTTCTGTTCGGTCCAACAGAAGTAAAGTTTCTTCAAAATGTTGAGGCGGTAAAACCCGATATCGTTCATGTCGGGAGAAGGGCAAAAGACTTGTTCGTTTTATCGACAAGTTCTTATGTTGACAAGATGAGGACAAATGATAGTGCCGTTATATGACACGAGAGGTTGGGGCATGTAGGGATGGATAAGCTGAAAGCTATGGCGATAAAAGGTCTAGTCAAGGGCCTGCCTAGTCTATATTCCTACGGTGACGGTAATGTTTGCGCGGGATGTCAGTTCGGCAAGTCTCATCGACTGCCATTTGATACGTCGCGGACAAGGAGTAGTGTGTCGTTGGAGTGTATCCACGGTGACTTGATGGGACCGACTGCTACCCCAAGCCTCGGAGGCAGCAGGTATATGCTGGTGTTGATCGATGATTACACAAGATATGTCTGGGTTTATTTCCTGAAAGAGAAGACAGAGGCATTTGCTAAGTTTGTGGAGTTCAAGGAGCTAGTGGAGGGTCGGCTAGGTCTGCGGATAAAGAAGCTGAGAACTGACAAAGGGGGGGGGGGTTCACCTCTGGTGATTTCTCTAGTTTTTGTAGGAGGCGGGCATCCGGAGGGAGCTTACTTGTGCGCATACTGCACAATAAAACGTAGTTGCAGAGCGGAAGATCCGTCATCTGACGGAGACTTGCAAGTGTTGGCTGCATGCCAAGAGCATCCCAAGGTCCCTCTGGGCGGAGGGAATGTCTTGTGCCGCCTACGTCATCAAAATGATGCCTCTCAATCCCATCAACATGTTGACCCCGCATGAGATGATGTTCAAGGAAAAGCCAAGCGTGGCTCACCTTTGGGTGTTTGGTTCCACCTGGTATGTGCACGTTCCAGATGCGCTTCGGACGAAGCTAGATGCAAAAGCAAGGAAGCTAGTCTTCGTGGGATATGATGATCGAAAGAAGGGCTGTAAGTGCATGGACCCGGAGACGCGGAGATTTGTTGTATTTTGCGACATTGTGTTTGACGAGGTGACGTCGTACAAGGGAAGTTCTGGTGTTGAGTTACCAGAAAGCAGGGTGGAGGAGCCGGAGAAAGCTGTGGAAAATTTTCAGGTGGAGCTGCCTTTGTCACCAGGTGGTCCATCCATTTCTATTTCTGAGACGGAGGCTTATAGATCAGGAAGCAGGGGGAGCGATGCTCCTAGTACGTCTGGAAGGGGAGCTAGGGAAGAAGCAGCTGAGGATAATGCGAGTCAGGAGAAGGTGTTGAGGAGATCGAAGCAAACGATCATTGCTCCTGATCGCTATACAGGAGGAAACATGGTGAGCTTCGTCTCATATTTCTTTGCTGGCCCCTTGGATGAGCGGGAGCCGTCGAGCTTTGAGAAGGACAAAGGCGTGAAGCAGTGGGACATAGCTATGATAGAAGAGATGGCAGCACTTGAGAAGAATGAGACCTGGTCTTTGGTGCCCAGGCCCAAAGGTATCTCCCCTGTGACATGCAAATGGGTCTATAAGCTCAAGAAGAAGGCAGATGGCAGTATCGAGCAATACAAGGCACGCCTTGTGGCTCATGGATTCTCGCAGCAATACGGTGAAGATTATGAAGAGACATTAAGTCCGGTAGCGAAGATGACTTCAGTTCGGTTCGTTATTGCCTTGGCAACATTTTATGGGTGGGAGATTTGGCAACTCGACGTAAAGAATGCTTTCTTGTATGGCGAGATTGACAAGGATATCTTCATGACCCATCCGCCAGGCTTCGTATCTGAAGAATTTCTTGACTATGTCTGTAAGCTGAAGATGGCCCTGTATGGGTTGAAGCAAGCGCCGAGGGCGTGGTATGGGAAGATTGCAGAATATCTCTTATTCTATGGATTTGGTGCTTCAGACTCTGATTCAAGCTTGATGTCAAGAAGAACGGGGAGCTTCAAGTTATCGTGCTGCTTTACGTCGACGATATGATCATGATGGGGAATTCGAAGGAGGAGGTAGCAAAGCTTCAGGCTGATCTATCTATCAGATTTGAGATGACGGACTTGGGTGAACTTTACCATTTCCTTGGACTCGAAGTGTAGAGGAAGGAAAGTGGAGTGTTGGTGTCCCAGGCTAGATATGCGGAGCGAATCGTGGAGCGATTTGGCATGAAGGAAGGGAAATGCATTTCTACACCTCTGTAGAAGGCCATGAAACTTCGGAAGGATGAGGGGAGGATTCTGGAAGATCCGAGTGTGTTCCAAGCTCTGGTTGGGAGCTTGATTTATTTGACAATCACTGGGCCGGATATTGCGTATGCAGTTGGCAGAGTGAGTCGTTATATGGCGGAACCACGGATGCCTCATCTACTAGCGGCCAAGAATATTTTGAAGTATGTCAAGGAGACTTCGGATATGGGTCTCCTATACAGGAGGGATGTGGGCTTCGAGGTGCATGGGTACATGGATGCTGATTACGGGGGAGATTCGGATGATCGGAAGTCGACGTCTAGATTCATCTTTATGACGGGCCCTACGGCTATATCATGGTGCAACAAGAAGCAGGATTCTGTGTCTATCTCTACCATGGAAGCGGAATACAAGGCTTTGGCCTTGGCAGCTCAATAAGCCATATGGCTTAGGAGCTTGGTGGGAGAAGTCCATAAGGAGGTTCGGGGTCCGACTCTGCTCCGCAGCGACAATGAGAGTGCACTCAAACTGGTTACTAATCCAGTGTGTCACGCGAGAACCAAACATATCAAGATCGAGCATCATTTCATTCGTGAGAAGGTGCTGGAGGGGTCTCTTTCAGTTGAGCATGTTCGGAGTATGGACAACATTGCTGACATATTCACAAAGGCGCTGGCGAAGGGCCCGTTCACTCGGCTAAGGAGTTTAATTGGGCTGTTTTCAACTTCCCACTTCAAGGGGGAGTGTTGAAAATGTTGAAGTATGAAGTTGGCGGTCTGGGAGGTGGTCACGCGGTCTGACCTAACCGCGTGATCTCGCGGTCTCTTCTGCGGTCTGTTCTATTCAGTCTAGTCGTAGGTTTATTCGACCTGACCGCCGTTCTTTCTGTCCAAGGTTGCCGAGGTGAGGTCGCGCGGTCTGGTTCTTGTGACCGTGCGGCGAGATGGTATTCAGTATGGTGAGGCCGCGCGGTCTAGTTCGTGTGATTGTGGGGCAATCTATTTTCTGTTCTGTGCGGGTTAAGCTGTTGATCGCACAGGGTTGTTATTCTGGTATCCGGCAGTTCGGTCTGGTGACTGTCCGGGTTCTTGGTGGTGCGCGCCGACTAAGGTTCTCTTAGTCGCGCAGTCTCCCTTTTGTGTTCACGATCTCTGGATGAGGTCTCGTATATGCGAACACTGGTGGTGGGCATCATGACCATGCGGGTTGTCATGATTGCGCGACTGCTTGGAGGAGTGGCGATCTCATGGTCCGGGTTGAAGTCGGTGAGCTCACTAAGCGTAGAGCGATCAGCTGACCGCGCGGGTTGACCGGTCTTGGTCGATCGGTCAGGGCGGTGACTCTATCTCATTGGGTGGTGACTGGATCTGGTCCCACGGCTATAAATAGGAGCCACTGTAGCAGCAAAATTATCGCACAAAGTGTAAGCTTAACTCGTGCATTGTTCCTGCGGTCTCTTTTTTGTGACCGGCCGATTTGCTGATTGAACTTCTTGTGTGCATCTTCTTTGGATTGTGCGGACAGCAACGGTCACCTCTTCTTCTAAAGTGTCTAGGCGGTCTTACGGCTTGCAGTGTGGGTTGCTGGAGTTTGGAAGAATCAGTGGAGTTTGGGAGGTCGCGGAGTTTCAGTTGGTGTTATTCAGGTCGCCGGTAGTCTGTTCGCGCGGTCTCCCAATCTAGTCGCGCGAACACCCTGACCGCGCGGTTTGACGGTTTCAGTTTTCAGACCGCCAGTTATCTTTCTTCAGCTTTGTATTTTCCTGTTGGTTTTGTGTACTGGCGAAATCATGTCTCGCCATATATACCTCGCTCTGTAATGAAGATTCCTTCTATTATCAATAAAGATTGCTTTGTTTCATGTTCTTCTGGTTGTTGGTTGTAACTTTAAGGTGTACGATTCCTGCTCACTCCTAGATCTACGGAAAATTTCACAGCAAGTACTATCTCATCCTTATTCATGTCACCATATTTCTTTGGAATAGGAGCTTCAGTGCTAGAGGATGGAGTGCACATTGGGGTGAAGGTACCATCTTCAATGGCCATGAACATCCTTGGATCAGATGCCTCCATATAGAGTTTCACCCTTTCTTTCTATATGGCAAAGTTCTCCTTTTTGCATATTGGCAACTTCATAGAACTGAGTTCTTTGTAGTTTTCTCCAGTCATGGTGTGAGTATAGGTCAATCCTTTAGCAGATCTTGTTCTTTAGATGTATGGATATTTAGAACTCAACCAAGCTTTGATACCAATTGTTATTCTATATGAATGATTAAGATCACACCTAGAGGGGGTGAATAGTGTGATGGGGATTTATGAGATATTTTTGTAAATTAAAAACACAGAGCAATCAGTCACAGCAAAGTACGCAGAAGATACAAAGATTTATAGTGGTTCCCAAGAATTTGGTACATCCACTTTCCCCACATCTTTCAAGCATTGTGCTTGACAAGGAAAAACTCCTCCAATACTTAGAGCCCACACAGAGTTCCTACCTCAGTCTTTTACAACACAAGATTTACACTCAGTTCTACAAATAGATCCTACCTCAGATCATCAAGATCTTACACTTAGATAAATAAGATCATACAGATTCATACAGGAATCCTACACTCATATCACAAGGATCTTACAAAACTTTTTATAAGATTACAGTTTGTAACAACAATAGACTCAAAGAGAATTAAAACTTTAATCTTGAGTCTTCAATAGAAACCTAGCAGTATGCATCTTCTTCCTTGATTGATGATGATATATATTTTGTTAACCAAATTTATATCAAGGCGGTAAGCAGTAGTAATCCTTTCTTTATTTGCAGATTATTGAAA
This sequence comes from Dactylorhiza incarnata, assembly GCA_033032865.1. NCBI lineage: Eukaryota > Viridiplantae > Streptophyta > Magnoliopsida > Asparagales > Orchidaceae > Dactylorhiza > Dactylorhiza incarnata. Next base: position 30,322,783 of record JAWHQI010000003.1, on the reverse strand, counting down.
GCTCCTTCAGAATTAGAGTTACTAACACTTTTGAGAGTTGAGAAGGATCTTGCTCTTGATGGCAGAATTGACTTGAGAATTCTTGCTGCCGAATTTTAAATTCTATTAATCATTTTTTATGACAGGAGGAGTCCATCTACTTTTATAGTGGTGCATTTCTCAAAAGGAAATGGTGGAGATTAGGGGATGGGATTATTATCACTGAATTTGAATATTCAAATTTGATCAGAACAGGGAATAAGCCAATTTGGCTTATTTTGGAATATTCCTCATATAGTAATTGTTGGAACCTTAGTTTTGATTTGAGTTAGGATCCATCTTTGCTCTAAGTTTCTATCATTACACATCTTGTATAAACTAGACAGAAGTATAAGAAAATAATATTAGAAAATAATATAAGATTTCTGCGTTCGATGAACTCCTCACTGCGATCGACGAAAAGCTAGCAGCATTTGACGAAAGGACTCTGAAGCTGCGTTCGACGAAATCCAAGCAGCGCTCGACGAAAAGCTGAGTTCGATGAAAACCAAGCAGCGCTCGACGAAAGTTCATTCAGCAAAGATCGACATACTAATCAATAATCAGATCGACGAATGGCGAGTTCAGCCCGACGAACTCCAAGCTGAGATCGACGAAATATTATCAGCTATATAAATTCTCCTTTCTCAGCTCGACTAAAATTATATATGTTGTCAGATTTGATAAAGCAATATTTTGTATAATTTCTTTTGTTTGAATTGTTACTGCTCCACATTTATGATATAGCCGTTGTAGAACATTACTGAAATAGCCATTGCAGAAAAGCTTAAAGACCGCAGTTTATCCTCTCGAGGAGTCAAGATAATTAAAGAGACTTTATCTCTTTCCTTTTCCCAAAAGAGGAATTTAAAATAAGAGAGAAGCTCTCCGGATTATATAAAGACAGAGATGAAAATAGGATGTAAGAGACAGAATAGGAAGAAGTGAAATATACAGAAATACAGGAAAGCAAAAAGAAGAAGCATATCTACAGAGTTCTTAATAAGAACAACATATATTATTTATCTTCTTTTTGCTAACTCTTCTCTGTAGATCATCTTCATCCTGAGACACTTAAACAAGATCATTTGCTCAGGATCTCTACTGCAGAAGAAGAAGAAAAAGAGTTACCACATTCTAGAGAAGAAGTCTCCACAAGCTGTCATCAATTTCAATCAGACAGGGGGAGCACTTCAACATCATCTTCAAAGATCCAATCTCAACAACACCATCTGGATCTCTAGAGTCTTCTCCAAAAAGAGAAGAACAATATATCTATTGTTTTATTTTACCTGTATAAAGGGTTATAACTCCCTTCAAAAGTTACAGCCATTGGTGGCAGGGCACCTGATCAAAAACCTGTAGTTGGGTTAGAGCACCTGATCAAAAGCTCCATTGGTGTGTGGACACCTGATCAAAAACCCCTTGGAGGCAGGGCACCTGATCAACAACCTGTAGTGGATTCCTACCGAGTGTGGTAGAAGAGTAGACGTACCCAGGTTTAGTGGGGAACTACTATACAATTTCTTGTATCGTCTGTGATGTGTATATTTTGATGTGTTGTGTTGCTGATTTCTTTATTTAGTTTTTATTACTCACTCAGCACTACACATATTTATATATCACTATTTTGAAATAAGATTAAAAGGTTTTAATAAGAAAAGGATATTAAGAACTAACCTCACCTTCAATTGGCATCAAAGCAAGGTTGATTATATCAATCACCTTCAACTGATATTCAATTGACTTTCAATTGGTATCAGAGGGTAGTTGATTCTTTATAGGCTAACACCTGAATCATAAAGATCAGTTAGTTCATAAGTTTTTAAAATGTTTTTCTAAAATCTAATGGCACAAGTAGAATTTTCAAATCCACCAATCTGTAATTTGGATAGATTTTCTTTATGGCAATCTAGAATCAGATTATATATGAATGTCATAGATGAAGAAAATTATAACTCCATTTTGACAGGACCTCCATCTTCAACATCAACAGATGATCAAAGGGAGCTGAAAAGTGCTGATGTCAAGGCTATGGACATATTAACTCAATCAATGTCAAATGACATTCTTCAAAGAGTTAATGACTGCACTTCAGCAAGAGGCATCTGTAACTCCCTCACAAGGATGGTAACTGAACCTTCTTTCATTAACTATATTTATGATGCATAACCATCATCTATTCTAAGTGAAGAAGAAGAACAAAAGGCCAGAGAATTCTGCATGTTGGCCATATATGGCTCACACCACAACTCAGATGCAGAATCTGAATCTGAAGAAAATGAGGTAACTGAGGTAACTTCAAATTATAATTTTAGCTCTGATCAATTCAAATATGTTTTCAAATTACCATATACAGATTTAATAGAACCTGAGAAAGAAATAAAATCTCTCAGAACAGAGTTAACAAAAATAAATAATTTGACTTCTGAATATAACAAACTTAAAGAAGATTTAAAAATATCAGAAGAACAAAATATTTCCTTAAAAAATAAATTTGAACAAACCTTTAAGGAAAAAGAAGTAAAAGACTCTGTAGAAATTACTGAATTTCTTTATGTTAAAACAAAATCTAGAAATCAGTTTAGTTTTTCAAATTTTTATTTTAATGAGATAAAAAGGCCAATATATCCAATTATAAGGCTTGGCCAGTTTTTCACCATTAAACTCCATCCCTAATCAAACAAAAAGTTCTAAGATTTACTTAAATTTTTCTATCATAAAAACAAAGTCAGATAACTTCATGTTCTTACAGACTTTTCTCCAAAAATCATGTTTGAGCATTCTACTCAAGTTGCATTGATTAGAAATGATCATATCACTGAATGTGAGTCTCTTCTAATAAGGAGATTCTGCAAGAAGGAAGGTATCAATCAATGTTCCTAAAAAGTATTCCTTAGAATCCACTGACAGCTGTAGCAATTCAAATCTAACTTTCTATCTTAAAAATTCCTTAGAATCCACTAACAGCTGTAGCAACTCATCATACTGATAAAATCCTATTGAAACAAAATTTAGAAATCAGAATTGGTATCAGAACAATTAATTTTATTATCTGTTTATCTCCTTAAAGCTTTATAATTTATACTGAAATACTTTATGCTTTAAGTTATTCTATATCCTTTTTATGCTTAGGTATGCTAAACCAAATTGGGGGAGATTGTTAGAACACCTAGTCTTGATTTGGATTTGGATCCCAACTCAAATAGGGGGAGATTGTTGGAACCTTAGTTTTGATTTGAGTTAGGATCCATCTTTGGTCTAAGTTTCTATCATTACACATCTTGTATAAATTAGACAAAAGTAAAAGAAAATAATATAAGAAAATAATATAAGATTTCTACGTTCGAGGAACTCCTCACTACGATCGATGAAAAGCTAGCAGTGCTCGACGAAAGGACTCTGAAGCTGCGTTTGACAAAATCCAAACAACGCTCAATGAAAAGCTGATTTCGATGAAAACCAAGCAGCGCTTGACGAAAGTTCATTCAGCAAAGATCGACGAACTAATCAATAATCAGATCGACGAATTGCGAGTTCAGCCCGACGAACTCCAAGCTGAGATCGATGAAATATTATCAGCTATATAAATTCTCCTTTCTCAGCTCGACTAAAATTATATATGTTGTTAGATTTGATAAAGCAATATTTTGTATAGTTTCTTTTGTTTGAATTGTTACTGCTCCACATTTATGATATAGCCGTTGCAGAACATTAATGAAATAGTTGTTACAGAAAAGCTTAAAGACGGCAGTTTATCCTCTCGAGGAGTCAAGATAATTAAAGAGACTTTATCTCTTTCCTTTTCCCAATAGAGGAATTTAAAATAAGAGAGAAGCTCTCCATATTATATAAAGACAAAGATGAAAATAGGAAGTAAGAGCCAGAACAGGAAGAAGTGAAATATACAGAAATACAGCAAAGCAAAAAGAAGAAGCATATCTACAGAGTTCTTAATAAGAACAACATATATTATTTATCTTCTTTTTGCTAACTCTTCTCTGCAGATCATCTTCATCCTGAGACACTTAAACAAGATCATTTGCTCAGGATCTCTACTGCAGAAGAAGAAGAAAAAGAGTTACCACATTCTAGAGAAGAAGTCTCCACAAGCTGTCATCAATTTCAATCAGACAGGGGGAGCTCTTCAACATCATCTTCAAAGATCCAATCTCAACAACACCATCTGGATCTCTAGAGTCTTCTCCAAAAAGAGAAGAACAATATATCTTTTGTTTTATTTTACCTGTATAAAGGGTTATAACTCCCTTCAAAAGTTACAGCCATTGGTGGCAGGGCACCTGATCAAAAACCTGTAGTTGGGTTAGAGCACCTGATCAAAAGCTCCCTTGGTGTGTGGACACCTGATCTACAACCCCTTGGTGACAGGGCACCTGATTAACAACCTGTAGTGGATTCCAACCGAGTGTGGTAGAAGAGTAGACGTACCCAGGTTTAGTGGGGAACTCCTATATAATTTCTTGTGTCGTCTGTGATGTGTATATTTTGATGTGTTGTGTTGCTGATTTCTTTATTTAGTTTTTATTACTCACTCAGCACTACACATATTTATATATCACTATTTTTGAAATAAGATTAAAAGGTTATAATAAGAAAAGGATATTAAGAACTAACCTCACCTTCAATTGGTATCAAAGCAAGGTTGATTATATCAATCACCTTCAACTGATATTCAATTGACTTTCAGTAATCATGATCAAAGAAGGAATGCATGATTCTGACTTATATTGGAATGATCCTCCATTAGTTTTAATTGAGAAATCTATTCCATAATCATTTCTCCAACAAATTTAATCCATTAAAGACTTCCATAGGAGTGCCATTTAATTGCGCCTTAATTTTTGTGAAGAGATTGGAGAAATAATTATGACACACACTTAGAGTAAATCTGAATTAGTGTTAATCTGTCCAATCGACATAGAAACCGTCCCGTCGATCGATATTAATTCAGTCGATTCCCTGTCCAATCGATTTACAAAATAAGTGGTATGTATAGTCGATTTTTCCTTGTAAGAAAATAGATAAGCTCGCATAGATCGTGTGTCTGGTCGATATATTCTGTCGACATGTCTTCCCGTCGATATTTTAAGTTCAATCGACATCATGTCCCGTCAATTTTTACTTAACAATATTCTGACTTCTCTGCTTCTTGATTTTAGTAATCTTCCTTGATTTTTCCAAGTAGTATCTTTAAGATAGATGTCAGTATGTAATGAGTTATATACTTGAGATCATATATCAGGAGTGTGTGCTAGGTTAAGTGACTCTTAAATATATATATATATATATTAATCTTCTACATATTATAGGTACTGTCTCAAGCATAATCAATAGCTCATCAAACTCATTGAGTTTATTATTATGTTGGTGTTCTTCTTCAAATCAAGAATCTTGGGGACCAAATTCCCAATAGAAAGTTTGTACAAAATTTAGAACTGTAGGATCTCTCTGAGATCTGAGTTGTAGGATTCCTGAGCACAATCTGAGTTATAGGGCACTGTCTGGCCTAAGCGTAGGAGACTTTGTCTCAGATATTGGAAGCCAGTTAGTGCTTCTGAGTTGTAGGATCTTGCTAAACTGAGGTAAGATACGTACTCTCTGAGGTAGGAATCCGGACAGGCTTCTGAGTTGTAGGGTCCTCGGGACCTGCGCTAGGAGACAAGGTTTTCGAGTTGTAGGATCTGAGGATCTGAGTTTTGGTGGAGATTGCTGAGTCTAGCACACTGCTAGATAGGCGAAGGGGGACAGTGGAGTACCCAGAGACACATTTTCTTGGGGAACCACTGTGAATTGATTGTGTTAATGCTATGGTTTGTGTGTGATTATTGTGCTTAAATTACTAATTACACTATAAATTTTCAATAGTCGGCATCACCTATTCACCCTCCCCCCCCCCCCCCCCCCCCCTCCTCTAGGTGAAGACACCCTTAGTCTTTCAAGTGGCATCAGAGCTAGGTTGTTCAAAGAAATCTTAACAGCTTGAATAGATCTTCCCTAGGGTGTGTCAAGTACTCACCATGACTTCTGGGTAGAACTACAAGGAGCTCAGTTCAAAGAAGCTGCCAATATACAGAAAAGAAAACTTTGGGATCTGGAAGGAGAGCGTCAGATTATTTATGGAAACCTCTGATCCTAGAATATTTATAACTATTAAAGAAGGACCTTTCATCCCCAAGAAAGTGTTCAGCATTGATGCAAACCTGGAGGTTCCAAAGAAGTATGCTGAAATGAGTAAGGATGAAGTAGTTCTGGCCACCATGAATAAAAGAGCCAAACACATAATTATGAGTACCATAGATGACTCCACATTCCAGAATCTAATTCACTACAGAACTGCCATGGAAATATGGGATTCCCTAATTGTCTCCATGGAGGGCACTGAGGAAGTAAGGGATGATAGGAAATCTCTTCTTAACCAAAAGTATGAGGCCTTCAGGCAGGGTAGGAAGGACTCAAGAGCTGACTGCTATGAGAAGTTTTTCAAGATATTCAATGGACTAAAGAACTATGTGAGAGAATTCTCCAATTATGATCTCAATGGCAAGTTCTTGAGGTCCCTCAACAAAAAGCGAGACATCAAAATTTGTGCTATAAGGGATATGGAGAACTTGGCCAACATCCAGCCCCAAAACTTGTATGGTAAGCTGCTCTCCCATGAATTGCAATTGAACACCAAGAAGGCTGAATAGGAGAACAGAAGATCCTCCAACAAGGAGAAGTCTATTACTCTCAAGGCTAAGAGCTTAAGAAGAAGCGGAGAGGAATCTCCCATTCCTCATAGAAGACCTGCTGAATCAGACACTGAACCCAACAATTCTGAGTCAGAATGGTTTCTTGGATACATGGCCTTAATCTCCAAGAAGTTCAAGAAGCTGCTCACCAAGAGGAGGGAGTGGAAAACAGACCTTCCTCCTCCTACAACTCAAGAAGGTCAAAATACCTCCAGGACCAGCCAAAGAAAAACTCAAAGGAGGGAAGGTATAACTCTAAATATAACAAATATATTACTACTGAAGTTGTTTGCTTTGAGTGCCAGAGAATAGGTCACATGATAACTGAGTATCCTTCTAGAATAAAGGAGAATAAGAAGACTGAGGAGAGGAAGTCTCACAAGGGAAAGAAGAAGGAAAGGAGCTTCATTGCCAAGAAGTCCAAGACTTTGAGTGACAGCAGCAGCAACTCCTCGGACTCTGCAGAAGAAGTGTTGGGAATATTGCCCTTCAGTGTTCCTTGGATTTGAAGAGATAGCACATACAATGCTAAGTGCACATTGTATTTGATATGCCATTTTTATTTCATGTTTATACATGCTTAGTATTGACTCTTTCATTAACAAGATCAACTGAGATAATAGTCTGGTCTCAGCTGAACAGCCGAGACTCAGCTGTGTAGCCACTGAGAAGAAGTTTGTCTCAGTTGTACAACATGCTGAGTTAACCACTGAGAAGACTACCCATCTCAGCGGATCGGCAGAGACGTAGAGTGTTTCAGTCGTTGAGACTGAAGCCTGTCTCATCCCATCAGTTGAGACAAACTCAAACATGGTCTTTGCACTGACGAGATCTACTTTTGCAGGAGGGACAAGAAAGCAAGATAAAATTTTCTATTCTTGCCCATGCTATGACTAGGCACTCCTAAGAGCCGTTGAAGGTTGAAGGAGGTATTAAAGGGATAGCTAGGGCAAATGAAAGAGCACTGATTGACTGCAAGAACATTTGGTGAACCTACTGATAATCATCATCTTCTTCCTATGAAGTATTCTCTCTTCAGCTGCAAGCAGATCATTCCAACAGACAAAGCTAGTTCTGGTTGAGTGCATTCAGAAGAACAAGTTGATCTTCCTCATTTTACTGAAGATGAAGATCAAGTAAAGCAAGGACTGAAGCTGCTGTTAATTAGCCCTACTTCAAGACAACATCTATTGTGGTATACAATAGGAGAATAGAGCTGAAGGTTCATTTATTTAATCTTCTATTGTAATAATAGAATCATCCTATTTTGTTAGGAGATTATTGTTCTAAGTTGTAGGGCTATGAGCCTGAGTGTAGGGATGTACTCTCAGCCTGAGTTGTAGGGCTTCTTGATAGGCCTGAGTTAGGTGACTAGGAGAGTCACTGAGTTGTGGGAGTTGGAGAACTCTGAGGGTAGGGTTGCTGGCCTCAGGTAGGGTTTGGAGTAAACCTGAGAAATCCTAAGGGATTTGTATTGTAAGCTCATTGAGCTTAGTTATTGGAGGAGATTGCCTTGTCTAGCACACTGTAAGAAAGGTAGAGAGGGAAAGTGGATGTACCCAGACCTTGGGGAACCACTATAAATAGTTGTGTGCTTTTTGTGTTCTTTCCTATTTTGGTCAAACTACCTAAACAGTCAATAATAATTAGAAAAAGCAAAGAAACCTATTCAACCCCCCCCCCCCCCCCCCCCTAGGAGATTCAGTCCACTACAAGGTTAACTATCAAGTGGTGTTAGAGGGAGGTTGGTGAGAAAGGACTTAACAGTCTGACCAGATCCAACAAGGAGTATTCTACTACTGCATCCAATGGCTGCCCCTAGAGTTCATAAGGAGATGAGCTCCATGAAGCTGCCCATATGTAGTAAGGAGTCCTTTGGCATATGGAAGCAAAGGGTTAGGCTATTTATTGAAGCCTCGTACCCTAGGATTTACATCACTGTGAAGGATGGTCCTTTTGTGTTCCTAAAGGCCTCCACCATAGATCCAGCTAGGCATATGCCGAAGACTTATGTTGAAATGACTAAGGATTAAATTGCTCTTGTCACTATAGATAAAAGAGCTCAAAATATAATAGTAAGTGCAATTGATGATTCCACCATCCAAAACATGGTGCACTGTGAACCTACCAAGGAAATGATGGATACATTTATTGTGTATATGGAAGGTACTGTTGAAGTGAGGGATGATATGAAATCCCTCCTCAACCAGGAGTATGAAGCCTTCAGGCACCATAGCCTGGAAAGCATAGTTGTATCTTATGAAAGATTATTCAGGGTGGTTAATGGGTTGAATACTTATGGGAGGGTCTTCAACAATTATGAGCTAAATGACAAGTTTCTAAGGTCTCTAACTAGAGATTGGGACACAAAGATCTGTGCCATCAGGGTAGGGGCCAGACTTGCTGAGAATCCTACTCATACTCTTTTTGGAAAGTTGCTCTCATATGAGATGCAACTATCTGTAAGAAAGGAGGAGGAAACCACCAATAGATCTCAAGTCAAGGAGAAATCTATGTCTCTCAAAGCTGAGGGCTCTAAGAAGAGCATGTAGAGAATTTCCTCTCCTCCAAGAAGGGTTGCTGATTCAGAAAGTTCTCAGCCCAATACATCTGACAGTAGCATATCAGATGGAGAATTTGCAGCCTTCTCCAGACATTTTAAGAAGGTAATGAAAAGGAAGTAGTGGAAGAACACACCTTCCTCCTCTTCACATCCCAAGAAGGATTATAGAAAGACTGGGAAGATGCACTCTAAGGGAGAAAGGTACGAATCTAAACCTAGTAAACACGTTTCAAATAATTTTATTTGTTATTGTTTCTGCAAACCTGGACATGTTATAGTTGATTGTCCAGTCAAGAGAAAGGAGAAAGGTGAGAAGAAGCATCATCACCACAAGATCAGGAAAGGTGAAATGTCCTTCCTGGCGAAGAAAGGAAGGAGCTGGAGTCAATCTGACTCATCATCTTCAGATTCTGATAAAGATGAAGAAGCCTACATGTGGTTGTTTGCTGCTGCTGCTGCTGCTGCCAAGGATGAAGATTATCTAGCTGCAAAGATAGACATCAGGGCTCCTCTATCACATTCAGATAGTGACAATGAGGAGGATGAATATGCCAATGGTTGAGGTGGCTTGATGTCCATATCTGAAGGAGAAGACAATTAGGATGATTCAGATCTTGAAAAGGTATTATTTCACTCCATTTCTTCTACTGACTATGAGACAAGTCCTGAATCTGAAACATCTTCTTCTTGTGATGAAAGTGGTTCAAAATCTGAGGATGGGTTCAATCAATTGATTGACAAGTATGGTGCCCTCCTGGAAGCTCTGAAAAGAGTAAGAATATAGCCAAGAAGTAAGTTATGGAGATTGCTTCCCTTTAGCAGGCACAATCTTAATGCTCTGGGTCTACCATCCAGCTAGCTCAGATGAGTAGAGAAAGCCATCTGAAAGGAATTACAATCATCCAACTGAGCACCATTAGCCAGAAAAATAAGTTCATTGATGAGTCCTGATCATATACACATTTATGGGCTCATCCGGGCCGTTATTTAGTCAATTCACCGCACTATAGCCTTGTTATAGCTTATATTTGATAATCCATGCTAGGTGCACTTCTAGGCCCATTTTGGTGTGATTTTATGCTTATTGTCTTTAGTAGTTTTCATGTGCTGTTAAGTGCCACTTTCAGTGGCTAGATTTGTGGTTGTGCCTGGAATAGGAGTCGTGCGAGTGTTCCCGGTGCAATTCTGCACAGGAACACTGCGCACGATCACCGGTTCTATTGCGCACGACCACTGGTCGTGCGCCACTGATCGTGTGCACTTAACCCTTTTTATGAGTTCTGTTTGGTGCAGTGCGCACGACCATCTACGCTAATGCGCACGACCACCGGTCGTGCACCACTGATCGTGCGCGCTTATCATCAATTTCTTGAGTTCTGTTTCAACCAGTGCGCACGACCACCTACGATAGTGCGCACGACCACCGGTCGTGCGCCACTGGTCGTGCGAACATGTTATTTCATAATTTCTGTCTTTGCAGGTTCCGTCCAGGCAGAGCACACGATCACCGAATTCTAGTGTGCACGACCACTGGTCGTGCGCCACTGACCGTGCGCACTGTTTATTCCAGCGCCTATAAATCGACCTGCTCGCGATTTAGGTCAGATCCTCTGCATTTTTCCGCCGTTTTCCGCCCGGTTCCGTCCAGATTCGCCCCTCCACCGTCGCCCACCATATGGAGGTGCTCCGGGCTTGCTCTTCACGCCAATCTTGAGCCGGAGTTTCCTCTCGGCCTCCTCCTTCATCCAAGAGCTTCAAAGAGAGATCTAGCCTCCATCTCCATCGAGCAAGAGGAAGTTTGCAACCTCTACCGGATCGTGACACGAAGAAAACGGGTCCATTGGAGAGTCGTGTCAGCTCTCTCTACCCCGGACGTAGTTGTGGACCGAGCTTGGACGCGGATTGACAACCCGGCGATTCCAACCGTGAATCTACAACGAGACTTTGGATTCGGTCGATTTCTTGCCTTATTCTTCTCTTATTGATGTGTATATGTTTTAGATCTCATTATTATGATGAAGTGGCACTTGAATTAGTTATATTTACATATATATTTCATGTCTATGTGTTTGTGTAATTTATCTATTTGAGTTGCTTGAGGTGCGCCGCCGTCCATTTCCATTCCGCCGTCACGTTCGTGTGCCGCACTAGCAATTGCTAGTGGCGTGCTTGTCGAAGAGGTGCTTGCGACCCTCACTCCGCTAGCCTACTCGTCCATCCGCCTACTGAAGCGTGGCATCGCGGCCCGTATTCCATCCCGCCTAACGAAGCAGTGCGCTCAAGGCCTGCACAGTTCGATTCCGCTTGCCTACTCGTCCATCCGCCCTTTCGACGCAGCGCGCTCAAGGCCTGCCTAGTCTCCATCCCGCCAAGCGAAGCATTGCATAGCGGCATTGCATAGGAGTAGTTGATAGCTTTTATTTTATTTTCCAAAAGCCAACCCAACTCCCCCGCATTCCATCCGATTTAAGGACTTCAATCTCAAGTCCTTCCTCGAAACCTAACTCCACCTTACTGTGTTCCTCAAGAGACCGACACTCGGGGATTTTCCCCATTATTATTACTTGCGCGACCGGTGCACTTGCCGAAACATCGCATCATTCATCATGGATCTTGAAGAGAAGCTTCTAAAGGAGAAGAGTTTAGTGGCTCAATTGTCTAAGCCTAAATCTGTGCTGCCCATCATTGACGCTATCACCTCCCAAACAAACAGGAGGGGACTGGGCTTCAATGGAAAGGCAGCAGGTGATGGGAATAGAGGAACTGTCAAGGCTCAAGCGAAGCCTCAAACCACCTTTCAAAAGGTCTTGCTTCCTTCCAATAGGTATGACCAGGATAGTGTCTACTGTAACTGGAAGAATGGAAGCTCCTATAGTAAGTGGAATGCTCCTAACTATGGCGGGAGAAAGGGTATGGGGATGAGTGCTTTGAAAGCTCCCCATGAGGAAATCCAAATGGCCCATCATGGACGTGTTTGGTGCTCCAGCCACAACACCCAAGGATAAGGATGCACCTCCTTCCCAATCCTCTATAGCAAGGAAGCAGGCTGGTAGGAAAAAGGTATTCAACTCTCACTTGAGCATATCAGATGTCACCAACACCATGTCAGCTACCAAGATGACATCTGTTATTGTCAAGCAAATACACTCAAGAAGTACTAATTACCATAGAGCTTCCAGGTAGATAATAGCTGAGAGAGATAAGAAGAATGTTGCTGCCACTCTACTGAACATAAGCATTTTGATGCTCCTTCCACCTCAAGAAATGTTCTGAAAAGAAGGTACAAGATCCATGAATTTTGGTGATGTGGTAAAGTGGTACACTTTGCCATTGACTGTTGGCACAACCCTAATGTGCCTAATGCAAAGAAAGGGTTTCCTGCCAAGGCTGCTGTAGGTAGAAGCATTTCTTATTGTGCTAACAAAGACTTAGAGACCAAAATTAATTGGGCACCTAAGGCTAAGTAAATTTTTCCTTGCAGGTTAGTTCAAGTACCCATCTAAATCAGATATGGTACTTGGATAGTGGATGTTCCAGACATATGACTAGAACAAGGAGCTTACTCAAAGAATTCACTCCATCAGAGAATGGTCCAAAGGTGATCTTTGGAGGATCTGATAGAGGTGTCATAAGAGGCTATGGTATGATTACCATTGGCATAGTTTTAATAACAAGGGTAACTTATGTTGAAGGGTTTAAACACAATCTTGTATGCATAAGTCAACTATGTGACTTGGGCTATGTCATTGAATTCCACAATGACAAGTGCTTGACCAAAAAGTCAATTGACTTAGAGGTCATTCTCTCAGGCACTAGGAGTGGGAATGATTATTTCATAGATTTTATTTGCAATAGTTCATCATCTTATGTGTGTCTTGTAGCTAATGAGAGAGAATCACTTTGTGTACAATGACATAAGAGACTTGCCAACATTAATTATAAGACCATGCATAAATTATTTTCTAAAAACCTTGTAAGAAAGAGTCCTAATTTAAAATGTGTTAAAAGTGGTCCTTGTCATGCTTGCCAAATGGGTAAGCAAACTATGGCCACCTTTAAAAGCATTGTCTCCAAAGACACTGAAAGATGACTATTTATGTTGCATATGGACTTGTTTGGTCCTTTGCCAGTTCAGAACCTAGGTGGGAAGTTGTATACTCTTGTGATTGTTGATGATCACTCAAAGTATATATGAGTTTTCTTTATTAAGAAGAAATCTGATACTTTAGATGTCTTTATAAACTATGTCAAGGCAATTCAAAATTAACTACAATGTACTGTGGTCAAAACTAGAACTGACCATGACACGGAGTTTCAATCTAGTGTCATGAAAAAGTTTTGTCATGAATTTGGTACCACCCAAGAGTTCTCCTCTCCCAGAACTCCACAACAAAATGAAGTAGCTGAGAGAAGGAATATGACCTTGATTGAGGCTGACAGAACGTTGCTTAGTGACTACTCACTCCCAGAATATTTTTGGGTTGAGGCAATCAATACATCTTGTTATGTTCTGAATAGAGCATCCATCAATAAGGCCCATGAGAAAACCCCATATGAAATTTTGAAGGGCAAACAACCCACTATTTCATATTTTAGAATCTTTAATTGCAAATGCTATATTTTAAATAATGGGAAAACTCAACTTACAAAGTTTGCTGAAAAATGCAATGTTGGTGTTCTGGTTGGATATAGCTCACATAGTAGAGACTATAGAGTGTTCAACAAGAAGACTCATGTAGTTGAGGAATCAATGCATGTTGTTTTTGATGAGACTAGCCTACTTTATAAGGGCTAGTCCAGCACTTCTACTCTTGCAGGAAATGATCAAAAAATGCATGATCTGTCCATACTTGACAGACCAAGCTCCAGCAGGATAGCTTCAGGGTTTGATGTTGTCAATGAAGAGATAGTTCAAGATGAAGATGATCAGATTGGTGAAGAACCAGCTGCTGTATAAGAAGTCTAGCAGGGAGCTGACAGATTGCATACAACAAACAAACATATGAGGGATCATCCAAGAAATCTAATCATAGGAGATGAACACTAAGGTGTGATCACAAGTAGTAGGGCTCACAATGAAGCCTTATTCTTGAGCTTCCTGTCTCAGGTTGGGCCAAAGAAGTTTGAGGAAGCTAACCAAGACACTTTTTGGATCCAAACCATGCAAGAGGAATTACATTAATTTAGAAGATGTAAGGTATGGAGGTTGGTGCCAAAACCTCTAGGACACAACATTATTGGTAGCCAAGGGGTATATGCAAGAAGAGGGAATATACTTTGACCAAACCTTTGCCCCGGTTGCAAGGTTGGAGGCAATAAGATTATTCGTTGCCTATGATGCCCACAAGGGATTCAAAGTCTACCAAATGGATGTCAAATCTGCCTTCCTAAATGGAAATCTGTAGGAAGTGGTATATGTGGAGCATCCCTTGGGTTTTGTTCATCCTACTCTTACTTCGTATGTATATTTACTTAAGAAAGATTTATATGGTCTAAGCATGCCCCTAGGGCCTGGTCTGAGACCTTGTCTAGATTTTCTCATCAAGAACAAGTTCTTGAGGGGAAAGATAGATAGTACATTGTTTCTTAGGGAATCAAATGGCAAGTGTCTCCTAGTCCAAATTTATGTGGATGACATAATTTTTGGGTCTACTGATGACAACCTTTGCAAAAGTTTTGCCAACCTTATGCGGGGAGTGTTTAAAATGAGCAGTATGGGAGAGCTCAAGTACTTTTTAGGCCTCCAAGTGAAATAGTCTGATGAAGGGATATTTATCCCTCAGACCAAGTACACTAGGGAGCTTATTAAGAAATTTGGGATGGAATCAACTTCCACCAAGAAAACTCCCATGGGGTCGAACATTTCCCTGGACAAGGATAAGAAGGGAAAACCCTTTGATGAATCTATGTACAGATGCATCATTAGATCCTTATTGTATCTAACTACTAGTATACCAGATATTATGTATGCAACATGTGTATATGTTAGGTATCAGGCATGCCCTAAGGACTCTCATTACACAGCTGCAAAGAGGATTTTTAGATATCTTAAGGGCAACCAACATTTTGGCCTTTGGTACCCTAGAAATAATGATTTTGAACTAATAGGCTTTTCAGATGCTGACTTTGCAAGTTCCAAGGAAGACAGGAAAAGTACAAGTGGGACTTGTCAATTCCTAAGCAGGAGATTGATTCCATGGAGCAGTAAGAAGCAGACCAATATGGTTATATCCACTGTAGAGTCTGAATATTTAGCTACTAGAAGTTGCTGTGCATAACTACTATGGATTCAGCAGCTGCTAGAGGACTACAACCTCAAGGTAAGTCATTCTCCATTATTTTGTGACTCATCCAGTGCAATTTTTATTGCTAAGAATCTTGTTTCTCATAGCAGGACCAAGCACATAGAAATTAGATATCATTTCACTAGAGAGTGAAGATATCTCTCATGAATATGTCCCCATTGACAATCAAGTTGTTAATATCTTTACAAGCCATTGGATGAGGCAAAATTTAACTTCTTGAAAATTGAGTTAGGAATGTTAAATGTTGAATAGTCATTTACATTTAAATTGTGTTCTTAATATGTGTTAATTTATACCTTAGCATTGCTAGAACATGGTTTCTACTTAGACACTTATGGTCATGACAGGTCTACAGATAACCCTACTTAAATGGTTCACTGTTGGGCAGTGAGTTTAGCTGAAACAGCTGAGAAAGTTTCAGCTGAACTGCTGAGACTATTGAGATGGTCTCAGCGGTTGATAATACCTTGTCTGAGGAGTTTATTATCCTTTCCCAATGGTTTATCACTCCATCTAGGTGGATCCACTAAGATGGGATGTTGATAAGTAGTATTTTAACATATTTTTAATATAGTATTTAGGTTAGTATTAATATAGTATTAATATATCGGATGTGAGGAGCTTCTTAGGGCTTGCCGGTTATTACCAGAAATTTGTGGAAGGGTTCTCTTAGGTTGCCCTTCCCCTCACATCTCTAACCAAGAAAGATGCACCATTCTTATGGACGCCAAAGTGTGAAGCCGCCTTCCAAGAACTGAAGAGCAGACTTGTCTTCGCTCCGATCCTTGTCCTTCCGTCTGGGAGGGAAGGATTTCAAGTGTACACTGATGCATCCTACCAAGGAATGGGGGCGGTGTTAATGCAAAATGGGCATGTAATTGCTTACGCCTCACGACAGCTGAAGAAGCACGAACAGAACTACCCGGTACATGATCTAGAGATGGGAGCCGTGGTATTTGCGCTAAAGATCTGGGGGCATTATTTATATGGAGTGCATTGCGATATCTTTTCAGATCACAAAAACCTGAAGTACATGGACACCCAGAAGGATCTAAACCTCTAACAAAGAAGATGGGTAGAATTTCTGTGCGATTACCAGTATACGATGCACTATCATCCCGGGAAGGAGAATTCTGTGGCAGACACACTCAGCCGACGAGCAAGTACTTCCGACTCGGAACCCCGACTGATGACGATGGAAGTGATAAAAGTACTGCAGGACTTGAAGATCACCCTTGTATCCAAAGCCAACCCTGAAGTTTATGAAGAATACTTGGCTTCGATGAGCATGACCTGTGATATTCAGGATCGTATCAAATTTGGGCAAAGGCAAGATGCATCCTTAGAACCAGTATTTGCAGTCCTGGAGTCGGGCCCCATAGGGAACTTTACCTTACGTGATGGTCTTGTCCACTACCGAGGGCGGATTCTTATACCTGCGGGGGACAGGATCCGAGAAGACATCATGGCGGAAGCACATAGCAGCAAGTACTCTATACATCCAGGAATTTCCAAAATGACGGCAGACCTGAGGAAGTCGATGTACTGGCCCGACATGAAGAAGGATATCGCTCACTTCATTACACACTGCGTATCCTGCCAACTAGTGAAAGCCAAGTGCAAGAAACCTGGAAGATTATTACAACCCCTACCCGTGCCAGAATGGAAATTCGAAGACATATCTATGGATTTTGTACACGGACTGCCCCGCTCCAACTCTGGGAATGATACCGTGTGGCTGATCGTGGACCGATTGACAAAGGTGGCATGGTTTATTCCCGTGAGGAAGGGTGCTCCGATCGGAACATTAGTACGACTATTTGTGAAGAAGTTTGTTCGGTATCACGGAATTCCTAAATCGATCGTGTCTGATCGGGATGGCTGGTTCACGTCTCGGGAATGGAAAGCTGTCCAAGCCTATCTTGGATCTCAGTTGAGCTTCAACACCGCCTTCCACCCTCAGACAGATGGTCAAACTGAGCGTACTATTCGGACAATGGAAGACCTACTACGCCTTTGCATCTTGGATCGCGGGGAACCTTGGGAGAGATTGCTGCCGCTCGCCGAATTCTCTTACAATAATAGTCATCAGTCCAGCATCGGCGTGGCCCCGTACGAAGCATTGTATGGTCAGAAATGCATGACCCCGCTGTCATGGGTCCAGGATGAATATCCAGAAGTGCTGGGGTCGAAGTTTGAAGAGGACACAGGTGCTCTGGTGCGACTGATTTGGGAGCGAATGCTAGAAGCCCAGAGTCGACATGCCAAATATTACGACGTGCGACATCGAAAGGTAGAGTTCCAAGTGGGAGACAAAGTTTTTCTGAAGATACGTCCGGTGCATGGCGTCACTTGGGTGCGGAGGTTAAAGAAGCTCAGTCCTAGGTATATGGGGCCCTACAGAATCCTGGAGCGGATTGGCCCCCTGGCATACCGACTGGAGTTACCACCAGAATTAGAGAACCTGCACGACATCTTCCACGTCTCTTCACTCTGGAGAGCCCTGCTTAAGCCAGAACAACAAATTGCCCGCACCTCGGGCCCAGTAGCTACAGATCGGTCAGTCCGTTTGGAGCCTATCCGGATTGACGACTCTAGCATTCGGGTTCTACGACGAAAGAAGGTGCCACTAGTAAAGGTCCTTTGGTCCAACCACGGACAGGAGGAGCATACTTGGAAACCACTGGATCTAATGCAGCAACGCTACCCAGAATTATTTGAATCAGGTAATACCCGATTGCTAGAATGCACTTGATTTTATTTTGACTTAATCTGAAAACCCGTACAGCCGATCTTAATTTCGGGGACGAAATTGTTTTGTTTTGTATTGGGATTTGTAACATCCCCCAAACTGCTAGGCCCCTAGAGAATTTTTGTCATGACAAGTCATGACAAAAATAGGATAAGTGACCTAGAGCCCTAGGATGATAATGAAAGAGGTGAAATACACATGGTGTGCACTCAGCCACCATGGACCATCCAAATGAAAAGTGAACTAACAAGAGGCTAAACATCTTATGCACCTCACATAACCATGGATATTTCCCTAGGATGAGTCAAGTACACAAAATAGGCCAAGGAGGCCCATGAACTCCACAAGTTAAGAAGGAATACACATTGGTGTGCATTTAGTAATTTTTGATGTCGTAAGCCTAGGGGTGACCAAAAGACTCCAAAAAGCCAACATAACCTCACTATGATCCCTATGACCATCCAAGGAAGTAAATAGGCCACTAGGGACCCTTGGGGGTCAACCAAATTGGTCAAATTGACCAAACGTCAACTTTGAGCTATCCTAGGTCAAACCACTATAAATAAGGGCAATTGAACTCCAAATGATCAAACTAGACCCACCCTCATATGGCAACCTCCCTAGGTGACCTAATGGACCCAAAAGCCCCATCATAGGGCCATCAATTTGGGGAAATTGGGCCAATTTCTAAAAAAGCCCCAAATTGACCTAAATGTGCTAAAACCCAAATTAATCTCCATTTGACTTAGTATGACCAAATTGATCACCCCTAAACCCTAAGGGGAGTATATGAGACCTAAGTGCACCTTGGTGTGCCTTCAACCATGGAGAATTAGGGCAAAATCAACAAAATACCCAAATTGCCCCAATAGGTAAATAAGTGCAATCAAGCCCCATTTGACCCCACCTTGACTCAATTCTCCTTGGAGTAGGTCCATAGGGTCTTAGGAAGCAATGTTTCTCAGTCACATTGAGTGGAGTGAGCTTGGGTCAAGCCCAAACTCAAAATCCTCAATTTGGCCTTTTTAGGCAAGTGAGCTCCAAACCCAAGCTAAGTGGCTTAACCCAACCCCTTAGCCCAAGAAGGCAGCCCTCATGATTATCAGCCCCCCCCCCCCCCCCCCCCCCCCCCCATGACATCTGAATTTCGAAATTGGGTAATTAATTGGGGTTGAACAAGTGTGATTAATGGAGGAAGAAGACAAGGGGGAAAAGAGGAGGAAATTAGGGGATGGGTGCCAAATGGCACCCCCTCTTCATTCCCCAAGCATCCCCTGAGTTTGGGGAATGAATTCCCGTCAGTTTTGGGCAGTGGGGAGGACATTTTGATTGGCTGCCATGGGCGGCAAGGTGGTTGGCCGAATGGCCTTAATGGCAGCCGGCCATATACACTCCCTCCCTCTCCTTTCTCCCTCTCACCACGTTCAGGAACCCTCAAGAAGTCGAGCCACCTCTTCAGACAGAGATTTCGAGCTCAGCCGCACAGAAAACGCCATGGAAGCCGGAAACAATGCCCAAATCATCCTCCGCCGCAATCCTCGCCGCCAAGGCCGCGCTCAGGCAAGAATCCTCTCCCCTCCTCCTGTGCTGCTATCTCTTCTTTCCTCATTGAGATTTGACGAGAAGGTGGAGATCCACCCTCTGCGATTTGTGATGTTCCTGACCGAAAAACGAAAACAACCCCAGGCCATCTCCGGCCACCTCCGGCCAAACGGCCACCGCCAAATGAAAGCCCTATGTCGGGTGGAGGTGGTGGCTTGGGGGTTTGGCCGGAGACGGCCTAGGTTGGCCGGAAAACTGCCCGCAAAACCGCCCAGGCACGGGAAATCCAGGCCGCAGGCGCGATGAGGAAGAGATAATCACGACCATTGATTTCGCGTGACACCTCTATCCGCAGCCCAAATTTTCATTAATACATATATTTAATTTAAATGTACATGTTAAGCAGCCCCCTTACTCGATTTATTAAAAATACTTACTCTCGTTTTCAGAGAAAACTTTGAATACCAAAGTTGTAGCCCATGCTCCCAGCTATCTACAATAAAAATTTGGTAATGTTTGGAGCAACATATTAGCCTGTGTGAATTTTCTTGTGAATCCTAAGTGATTAGACTAAATAGGGCTGGAGCCCTAAATTAAATATGGAAAACTATTTACCTTGAATCAGGGGTGCTGTCCAACCTGAATATTGTAGCTAAGAATCCAAGGAACTCATAGAAATTAACCTTGCTCAATTTGGAGTACTAGAGTTCTCTAAAACTATTTCTCAATCTATGAATGTCACACTATTTTATTAATAAGGCTTGTGGAATTTTTAAAAAAAATAATATATTTTTGGTGAGTTTCCTGGAGGTCATCAACATGAAAAATGTATGACTAGTCCCCAACTAATTCTAGAAATTTATCTTGGGTTGTTTTGATCCTTGTATCTCCTTGTACCCATTATAGAAGTAAATGTGTGAACAAGTAGGTTGGAACTTGGAAGAATTGATTAGAGAGTTTTATACTCCTACATATTCTGAAAATTTTGGGCATGCATGTATTCTGCCCTAAGGTACACCCCCTTTAAAATTTAGAAACTTTTGGGGACTCTTACCCTGTGGTTTACCTAAGAATTTAATTTGCTTGCATGTGCAATTTAAGTACTTGATGATGTCACCCCTCCACAAAATTGTGGTGGGAGCTTGACTGGGATATTTCTAGCATATGTTAGGAATAATGGCCCATTTGGGTTCTTACATGTGAGGAAATCTCACTTGCATGACCATGGTGCTATGGGTATTTGAATAAGGTGACATGCACTTTCACTTTGAGATGAATTTGTTAAGTTAAACATTTTGTACAACACTTACATGTTAATTCCACCTAGGTTAAATTCATTTCTGGAGAAAATGGTCAACATGAATACTGTAGCCCTTTAGGTTACCTTTCAAATGCCACTGAGTTCATGTCATTTGGTTTAGTATAGATCTTTCTATACCATTTTTGGTGTGACATGTCTATAATAGTGTTTGTTGTGTTAAACATTTTTGTACAACACTTACATGTCAATTCAACCTAGGTTAAATTCATTTTTGGAGACAATGGTCAACATGAATAGTGTAGCCCTTTAGGTTACCTTTCCAATGCCACTGAGTTCATGTCATTTGGTTAAGTATAGCTCTTTCTATACCATTTTTGGTGTGGCATGTCTATAATAGTGTTTGCTGTGTTAAACATTTTTGTACATCACTTACATGTTAATTCCACCTAGGTTAAATTCATTTCTGGAGAAAATGGTCAACATGAATAGTGTAGCCCTTTAGGTTACCTTTCAAATGCCACTGATTTCATGTCATTTGGTTAAGTATAGCTCTTTCTATACCATTTTTAATGTAGCATGTCTATAATAGTGTTTGCTGTGTTAAACATTTTTGTACAGCACTTACATGTTAATTCCACCTAGATTAAATTCATTTCTGGAGAAAATGATCAACATGAATAGTGTATCCCTTTAGGTTACCTTTCAAATGCCACTGAGTTCATGTCATTTGGTTAAGTATAGCTCTTTCTATACCATTTTTGGTGTGGCATGTCTATAATAGTGTTTGTTGTGTTAAACATTTCTGTACATCACTTACATGTTAATTCCACCTAGATTAAATTCATTTCTGGAGAAAATGATCAACATGAATAGTGTATCCCTTTAGGTTACCTTTCAAATGCCACTGAGTTCATGTCATTTGGTTAAGTATAGCTCTTTCTATACCATTTTTGGTGTGGCATGTCTATAATAGTGTTTGTTGTGTTAAACATTTCTGTACATCACTTACATGTTAATTCCACCTAGATTAAATTCATTTCTGGAGAAAATGGTCAACATGAATAGTGTAGCCCTTTAGGTTACCTTTCAAATGCCACTGATTTCATGTCATTCGGTTAAGTATTGCTCTTTCTATACCATTTTTGATGTGACATGTCAATAATTGTGTTTTGCTGTGTAAACATTTTGTACAGAACCTGCAAATTGAATTTCCCCTAGGTTAGGCTCATTGCTGGAGTTTATGATCAACATAAGTATTGTATACATCTAGGATACCTTAAGATGCCACCTACTTCATGACATTTGGTCAAGTGTAGCTCCTTCTAGGTCACTTTTAGAGAGACATGTATGAAAGTGTATCCGGTGCGTTTAGTGGTTGACTCATGCAAATACCTTGTATATTTGCCCATGCCTTGGGCATGATATCAACCACCTCTAGTTATGAATTCAACTCATGTGCATGAGTGGATTCCTCTGATCTCCAAGTTGAAATGTTGGACTTAAGAGTGTAGGAAAATTGGGTGTCGTAGCGAGCTTTTCATGATCAGATCCGCGGTCTTGAAGAGAAACTTTGCGCAACTCGTGAGGACAGCGGTCTGAAGATTGAGGAGCTCACTCGAGCGCTTCTAAAATTGAAAAAAGACGCTGAATATTATAGAGGAAAAGTCGTTGCTCTTTCTTCCAAGGTCTCTAAGCTGAGAGGAGGACCTGCGAGAATGTCGATGAGGCAGGGAACATCTGGCCATCATCAAGAAACGAGACCATGCTCAGAGATTATGGTTATCCCCATGGAGCAAGTAGACAATGAGATGTCTAAAATTCATCGGGCTGCAATGTCTGCTAATCAGAACCTCGTAGCGGTCTTGACCACTGTTAATGAGATGCAGGATGTTGCGGCCTTCGTTGGGAGGAAACGACTTCTAAAGAAATGAAGATTTAAGTGTTTATTTTTATGCGGTCTTGTAATATAACCTTTGGACAAGTATTATGTAATATGTTTAATTTCTGCTGCTTGCGATCTCTACTCTACTGTGATGATTTTTATTATTATGCGCTGCATATTTATCTCATGTGACCTTAAGTGTTGCGATCTCTTTTAATTGAGATCAAAAAAATATCTGCCATCTTAACTCTTATGCAGGTGTCAGCAGTCTGGGCCATTTTACTGGGCGGTCTCGAGAGGAGTAATCATGACGAAATTATCCCTTGCTCTCTATAAATAGCAGCTTCCAAGAATTCTCATTTTAGATTTTTTGCATGCGCCCTAAGCACCGGTCACAGCGATCTCCAATAATGGTGTCCGCGTGAGCCTCCTCTGCTAATGTTTTTCTGCGAGCCGATCACAAGCCGTGCCATCTTTCCAAAGAAGAATATGTCAACTTTTTGGAAAAGCATATCTTCCAAACTCAAATAGTCGTTCGAACGCCAAAGGAGGATGAAGGGCTGAGTTTTGGAGAAGAAAATAAGTTCGATATTCCCATCGATCACTTCGATCATGGTTTGAGAATCCCTCTTCCCTGGGAGATTCTGGAGATAATGGACTATTATGGATTTGTGCTTGCCCAACTGCCGCCGAACACGATCGGTCTCATCAACGTCTTCATCAATTACTTGAGATCAGAAAGGGTAAAATTCACAATGACGCTTTTCCGAGCGACCTTCACTGCAAAGGTCCTAAATGAGGGCACGAAAAAAGAAGAGTTCAAAGGATTTGTATATTTTTCTACTGAAGGAATCAAGGTCTTAAATCTTCCTAATAAGGTCTCTTTCTGGACGGATAGGTTCCTTGTATTCGAAGGCGATCTAGGCGGTCTCAGAAGCCGACCTTCCATGCGATCTGGAATCATTTTCAGAAAAGAAAAGTCGATCTCAAAGGAGGAGCTCAAGATCTTGGAATTTCTGGAGGGGAAGAGGCTAGATCTTATCCATTACTTAGCGATCTGGCCTGAGGTCGCTGAATTTACTCCAGAGGAAAGTGGGTATCTTTCAGTGGTCTTCTTCATTTCCTTCGTATTTTTCTTTTTCCTAATTTTTACGCTTTAAGCTTCCTTCGCGGTCCTGACAAAAGATCCAATATCTCCAGTGGAAGAAGTGCTTACTCAGAGAGAAAAAAGATTAAAGACGTAGGGAGACCGCGAGACCGCGGAGACCGGCGATACCTCTGGGACCGTTGCCGAGCCGTTCCCTCTTCATGGCTTTATGAGAAGCCAAAAAGATATAAAAGGAAAGCCCCTTCTTAAATGGTGTGCTAAGGGAAAGACAGTGAGGGTCTCTACCAATCTCCCTCTTTGGAGCGGAAAATTGACTCATCACGCTACTGCGGTCACCACGGCCTTATATGGGAAAAAGAACACCACTGAGGTATACGATATAGAGACCGACATGCTCCCGGACATCTGTGCTCAAGCAGCCATCAGGAGCACGGTCTTACACCACCATATGGGGCAGTCTCTTCGGGGCGTCTTAAAGGAGGTCGAAGACCTGCAGGTAAGATAATCTTATCAGACATTTTTTAAATTTTTTTATTATGATCGCACGGTCTGATTGTTTCCTTTCTGCAGCGAGCAAGAGAGATGGCTTATGATCTTCAAAACCCTGAATTCCAAAAAGTGATGATGCAACACGTAAGGAAGACCGCCGAGCAAGTAATTGCCGAGCTTCATACT
Organism: Dactylorhiza incarnata; assembly: GCA_033032865.1. Lineage (NCBI taxonomy): Eukaryota > Viridiplantae > Streptophyta > Magnoliopsida > Asparagales > Orchidaceae > Dactylorhiza > Dactylorhiza incarnata. The sequence continues at coordinate 30,297,925 of JAWHQI010000003.1, read as the reverse complement.
CGTGGCGGCCTTACTGAAGAGTTCAACACTTCTTTTGCCGCTCTTTTCCCTGAGGCGTCAAGAAGTATTACTGCTCAGTTAGTGACCGCTGAAGAGACCGCTGATGATGGGGAATTGGATGTCGAGATCATCGATGAGGATCAGCGGAGTAGAAGCAAATATGTTGAGGGCCAAGACACTAGCTCGGGAGCGGCCTCGAGCTCTGGATCAAAAATTCAGGCGGAAGGCCCGGAGGAATCATCTGATGAGGCCGATTCTTCTTCTTCAGATGAGCGGTCTCCCAAGAGATCAAAAAATGAATAGGCAATCTTGTAATCTTTCTTGCTGGAGACCGGGCGGTCAGATGTAATTCAGTATTTTGAATGAATTTATATATAGAATTTTGTCATTCCTTTATTCTTCTGTGAATGAATACTTATTCTTGGTATTTTTCTCTTTGCATAGAATATATCTTTGCGATCTCTTTATAACGAGATAGAATTGGCATTCGATCTCAATGCCTTAGGTTTTTGCCGACCTTGAAATGATAGATTGATAGTTTGAAGAGAGGCAATATTACATTTTTCAGACCGCATTATTAAGAAGTAAGACCGACCTTGATTAGAAACTTCTAAATAATTCTGAGCACAAGCACAAGATGCGATCTATCAATTATAGAGATCGCCTTATGAGGGCCTGTGTAACAGAGGCGACAGATAATCTATAAGTTGGAAATATTTCGAAACATCCTTTCTAGGGTAGTCATATCTGGCGGTCTTCATTATATTAGACCATTTAGAAATCCAAGCATCATTAGTTAGGCATCGTGCGATCTTACTTTTCTTAGACCGTGTTCTATATAAGAATAAGAGAGATTCCTGTACATTTTCAAATTCCGCGGAGCTCTATCCAGAACCTTTCTTGGAAAACTAGTTTGACGATCTCAACATATTTAAGAATGCTAAAAGACCACTCATGGAGGAGATCAAACTGGTGGTCTCAACATATTTAGAGATCGCTGAATACCACTGAAGAAAAAGAAATAGAGAACTCAACCAGCAATCTCAAACATCTAAGTTCTGGAAGAGATCAAACTGGCGGTCTCAACATATTTAGATCGCTGAAAACCACTGAAAAAAGAAATGGAGAACTCAACCAGCAATATCAAACATTCAAGTCCTGGAGAAGATCAAACTGGCAGTCTCAACATATTTAGATCGCTGAAAACCACTGAAAAGAGAAATGGAGAACTCAACCAGCAATCTCAAACATCCAAGTCCTGGAGGAGATCAAACTGGCGGTCTCAACATATTAAGATCGTTGAGAACCACTGAAAAAAAGAAATGGAGAACTCAACCAGCAATCTCAAACATCCAAGTCCTGGAGGATATCAAACTGGCGGTCTCAACATATTTCGAGACCGCTGAAAACCACTGAAAAAAGAAATGGAGAACTTAACCAGCAATCTCAAACATCCAAGTCCTGGAGGAGATCAAACTGGCGGTCTCAACATATTTAAAGATCGCTGAAAACCACTGAAAAAAGAAATTGAGAACTCAACCAGCAATCTCAAACATCCAAGTCCTGGAGGAGATCAAACTGGCGGTCTCAAAATATTTGGATCGCTGAGAACACAGAGGCTAGAACTGGCGGTCTCACAAATTTCAGACTGCCCCTTTAAGATTTAAACGACGGACATAGAAGTTTTTGAACGACCCCTGGCTATCCACAATCCAATGAGTATTCAAGAGTTATAGACAAAAAATCATCCATAGGACAGGTGTGGTCACACCGCGGAGGCTGTACCGGCATTGCTTTCCCTGGAAGATCATTTAGACTGTAACAATGTCCTCTTACAATGCATAACAGAGCTGAACATTCAACTCGACCTCCCCTGGTTCTGAGTTGTGTCAGATGTTAGCGAGGACCCAGCATTCTAACCATCCCTCGCATGAGCTTGGCGAGATACTGCTACACAGATGCGAAAACACCCCGCTACCTGTGGTCCTGGCAGATTTACATCTCAGGCTTCGAGTCAAGGAGGATGAAGTAGAATCCGTTGATGTCTCCCTTGGCAGGATTCAAGCCTTTGATAACAATTTATTTTTGGTACCCTTCCCTTATCGTATATATCAAAAAAGGTTAGAAACATGTCACCATAATGTTCAAGAAGAGGAAGAACAAGAAAAGGGAAAAAGAATTAGCTACAAGCATTTAAGAGAAGAAACTCTTGAGGTCATCCCCACTCCAAGTGTGAGGCAGCTCTTCTCCTTCATAAGTCTGGAGACGATAAGCACCGTTCTTGAGCACTTCTTTTACTATGAACGGCCCTGTCCAATTTGGATTGAGCTTTCCCACTGAGACAGATCTCGCTGCCATATCTACCTTTTTCAAGACCAGATCTCCAACGGCGAACTCTTTAATTCTAACATTTTTATCAAAGAGACTTGCCATCCTTCTCTTCACTTCTTCCTGCCTGATTGTCGATGTATCTCTTAGCTCTTCGATGAGATCAAGACTACACTTTAGTTCTTCATCGTTTTCTTCCATCCAATTGTCCTGATCTTGCTGAGATAACAACACCCTTGGACTTTTCACCTCGAATTAAACAGGAATAAGAGCCTCTGAACCATGTGACAGTTTGAAAGGAGTTTCTCCACTAGCTGAGGTGGGAGCGTTCTCAAGGCCCATAACATTGAAGATAATTGTTCCGCCCAATTTCCCCAGAGATTTTCTACCTCTTTCTTCAAAAGATTGATTATGAGTTTATTAGCAGCTTCTACTTGCCCGTTGCTTCTAGGATGATGCACTGAAGCAAAACGCAGCTCGGTGCCAAGTTGGCCACGTAAGTCTATGAGCTTAGGATTCTTGAATTGAGAACCATTGTCCGTGATAATTGCCATTGGAATACCGTGCCTGCATACTATCTCCCCCCAGATAAAATTTTTCACAACTTGAGTAGTAATTTTGGACAACGCTTTTGCCTCTATCCATTTGCTGAAATAGTCAATCATGACTATGATATATCGGCGCTTCCCACTTGCCATAGGAAAAAGCCGAACCAAATCCATCCCCCAAACTGCAAACGGCCATGGGGTTGCGATAGATTTAAGCTGCTGAGCCGGTTGATTCTGAAGGGGAGCAAATTTTTGGCATTGGACACATTTCTTAGCGAACTTCTCTGCATCCTTCCTCATTTGAGGCCAGAAATATCCTTGTCTTAAAATCCTTTTTTCCAATGTTCGAGCTCCAGAGTGGCTGTTGCACTCTCCTGAATGAACTTCTCGAAGAAAAATTGGGATCTCCTCTTCTGAGACACATCGGGTTAGAGGTGATAGGAAAGTCTTCCTGTAAAGTATTCCTGCAACAAGTTAATAGTGAGCTGCTTTCAGTATAAACCTTTTCTTATCTTTTACTGTCGAATGGAGTATTCCGGTTGAGAGGTAAAGAATGAATGGATCCATCCAAGATGGACATTGATCTATCTCCATAACTTCTCCTTCCTCAATTGCTGGATGGAATAACTCCGAGGTGGTTCCGCCCGAGAGAAGGCCAAACTTTGCCAATTCATCTGTGTTGGGTATTGTATCCACAATAACCTTGATTTGTGGGAAGTCACCCTTGAACCAAGATTGAATTGCTAGTGTATTTGATATGTTTTCTAGTATTATTCTTGTAGGTTCACATTGCTAAGTGTAGAGCAATGTCAGGTCACAGTGGGTCAATAAGCACAGTTTCATACAATGTAATTCCTCATTGTGTGGAACATGGTGTTGACTCATGTGTGATCTCTCTATTGGGATACACTTCATTTTCAAGACTATTGAAGCACATGGTTTGGAGGTGCAGCTGGTGTCCAAGAGAAGAGAAATAATTTTTCCTAAGTATTTTTTCGTTCGACAAAATTTGATGAGTTCATCGAGCTCCGTTCGACGAACTAAAGTGTTTTCGTCGACCGCCGTTCGATGGACAGTTTTACCAAAGTTCTGAGTTCAGCTTTCATCGATCTCCGTTCGACAAAGTGAAGAAGTATTGTCGACCGCTATTTTGTTGAAGTTAAAGTGATTTCGTCGATCGTCGTTCGTCGATCGCCATTCGACGAAGTGAAGAAGTTGCGTCGATCTCTGTTTTGCTGAAATTTGAAGCTGTTTCGTTGATCTCCTTTCGTCGATCGCCGTTCGACGAACTCTTATGATTTCATTGAACGCTGTTATTCTGAAGTTTGAAGTTGTTTCGTTGATCGCCGTTCATCGATCGCCGCTCGGCGTACTGAAGTGATTTCTTCGAGCTCAGTTCGACAAATTTTCCTTGGCCGACAAATTGTCTCTGCGCTGTTTTGTTTCTCGATTTCATTTCTCGAGAAATCCTTTTCAATCCTTTAAATTCAAGTTTCTTAAGGTTTCTCGGCAACACTTGAGTTTCTCGAGAAATCAACTTAGTTCTCGAGAAATTAATTCTCTCTCGGAAAGTTTCCTCCTGGTTTGCCAGTAACGTTTCCAAGTCTGTTTTCTCGGAAGCCTATCTATTTCTCGAGAAGTCCTTTAAGTTCTCGAAAAATCAGTTCCTTTCCTTAAATCATTTTTTAGATCCTTTTGACACGACGTTAATTCCTTCTGTCTGTTGTGATGGCTCTTTTGATTTCGTTTAAGGTTACTCTTACCTTAATTGGTGTCGTTAAGCCTAAGGCTACTTAAGGATATCTTTTGGGTTATTCCAAATTAATCATTCATTCTGATCTTAACCCTAATTCTCTATTCGCTCCAAGAAGAACGAGAAAGTGCTGCCTCCTGTCGCCTATGTTGGAGATCGATCCATCACTCTGAATCAATCGTCTCCAGTGGAAGAAAATGTTCGATCGATCACTGCTCCCTCCTATGCTATATCCTTTGGATCGGTTCGAATTGAAGAAAGTCATATCTGAGTTTTTATTGATCTTCCTCATCGTCTACTAGTCAAAGTCATTCAAGAAGGAAGAAGATACTTGTGGATTTCAGATCTGGTATTGTGTTGAAAAGTTTATATCAAACCTTAACTATATTGATTGTAGGACAAGGCATTCTCCGAGTAGTAGGAGTAGTTTTTCTCCAAGTTGTAAGAGAGGTTTTCTCTGAGTTGTAAGAGAGTTATTCTCTGAGTTGTAAGAGAGGTATTCTCTGAGTTTGTAGGAGATTTGTCTCCGAGTTGTAGGAGTGTTGACTCCGAGATTGTAGGATCATTCTTGATCCGAGTTATAGTGAAGTAGTCAAGTCTAGCTGTGGTGCTAGATTGGCGAGGCCGGCAAGTGGAGTACCCAAGAACGGGGAACCACTATAAATTCCTTGTGTTATCTGTGTTTATGATTTGCTTTCTGTGCGTTCTATTTCATAAAGTTTTTAATTCCGCAAAAGACGCAGTTATCACTTATTCACCCCCGTCTAGGTGATTTAGGTTGGCAACTAGATACTTCATTTGGTATCAGAGGTGATCACGGAATAGAATTTGAGTCTGGAGCCATGACAGACTTCTTTGAAAGCCTTGTTATCTTTCATGAGATTTCCTCTCCCCGAACTCCACAACAAAATGGAGTAGCTGAGAGAAAGAATAGAACACTCATTGAGGCTTGCAGAATAATGTTGAGTGACTTTTCACTACCAGAATAATTCTGGGCTGAAGCTGTCAATACTGCTTGCCACGTGCAAAATAGGGCACTCATAAATAAAAACCACGAAAAGACTCCTTATGAACTACTAAAGGGCAAGAAACCAACCATTTCTTATTTTAGAATATTTGGCAGTAAATGTTTTGTACTTAATAATGGAAAGCATTACAAAACCAAGTTTAGTGAAAAGAGCTTTGAATGTATTTTCGTAGGCTATAGTAGCCATAGTAGAGCTTATTGAGTTTTTAAAAAGAAAACCCTGGTTGTAGAAGAATCCATTAATGTTGTATTTGATGAGACGAGTATGCTACATAGCATCTCCTCTGGTGTTTCTGTTGAAGATGCAGGTTCAAGGCTGCAAGACTTATGCTTGGAGATGCCAGTTGAAGAAGATGCTCAGCACTTCATCAAGATCCCTACCCCAACCTTAACTGAAGTGGAAGATTACCTTGATGAAGATTTAGTCCAAGTGGAGGAAGACACTCCAGTTGTAGAAGAAGTTCCTGGTGCTCCAAATAATGCAAGGAATCTTGAATTCAGGCACATGAGGGACCATCCGATTGATCAAATCATAGGATATCCTCATGGAGGCATAAGAACCAGAAGAGGTACTATTAATGAAAACATGCATTAGAGTTTTCTCTCGCAGGTTGAACCAAAGAAATTCCAAGAAGCAAATGAAGACCCTTCTTGGATAATTGCTATGGAAGAGGAACTAAATCAGTTCAAGTGTTGCAAAGTATGGACACTTGTTCCAAAACCCAATGGTAAGAACATCATTGGAACAATGTGGGTATACAGAAACAAGTTGGATGAAGAAGGAACGATAATAAAGAACAAAGGCAGACTTGTAGCAAAAGGATACAGACAGGAAGAAGGGATCGACTTCGATCAGACTTATGCTCCTGTAGCAAGGCTAGAAGCCATCAGACTTTTCCTTTCTTATGTTGCATTCAAGGGATTCACCGTATACCAAATGGACGTCAAGTCAGCATTCCTCAACGGTAATATTAAAGAAGAAGTATACGTGGATCAACCTCTAGGTTTTGTTAATCCTGAACATCCTGATTACGTTTATTTATTACAAAAAGCATTATATGGTTTGAAACAATTAAGCTCCTCGAGCTTGGTATGAGACGTTGTCTAACTTTCTTCTTGAGAATAAGTTCACAAGAGGAAAGATATATAAGACATTATTTCTTAGGGAAGTGAAAGGCAAGATTTTGCTAGTGCAAATCTATGTCGATGACATTATTTTTGGCTCCACGGATGATAACCTTTGCAAGAAGTTTTCCAAACTTATGCACGGGAAATTTGAAATGAGCAGTATGGGTCAGCTGAAATATTTCTTAGGACTTCAACTGAAACAATCTGAAGATAGAATTTTCATCTCACAGACGAAGTTCACCAAGGAGTTGGTTAAGAAATTTAGAATGGAGAGTGAAACCTCTATGAGGACTCCAATAAGCTCAGCTATGTCTATGGACAAGGATGAGAAAGGGAAACCTTTCGATGAAACCAAGTACAGAAGCGTAATTGGCTCTCTGCTCTACCTTACTGCAAGTAGACCTGATATAATGTTTTCTACATGCGTATGTGCTAGATATTAGGTGAACTCTAAGGAATCTCACTATACTGCTGCAAAGTAAATTTTGAGATAACTTAAAGGTACACCAAATCTTGGCTTATGGTACTCAAGAAGTAATGATAGCGAACTAATTGGTTTTTCAGATGCAGACTTTGTAGGTAGTAAAGATGACAGGAAAAGCACTTCTGGGACGTGCCAATTCCTCAGAAGGAGACTTATCTCCTGGAGTAGCAAGAAGTAGAATTGTGTTGCAATTTCAACCGCCGAGTCAGAATACATTTCTGCAGGTAGTTGTTGCCCACAACTTTTATGAATAAGAAATCAACTTCAAGATTATAACATGAAGATCAAGGACATTCCGATGTTTTCCGACTCCTCCAGTGCAATCGCCATCGCAAATAATCCAATCTCTCACAGTCGGACAAAGCATATCGAATTACGATATCATTTATCCGGGAGCATGTGGAGATGGGGGACATTAATCTGAGTTATGTCCCGACGGATAAACAAGTAGCGGATATTTTCACGAAGCCACTAGATGAGACCAAGTTCTCTTTCTTCAAGACAGAACTGGGAATGCTCAACATGGAGTAATAATCAAGTCAGGAATGAAGCCATGAAGAAAGGAAGAAATTCATATGTTTAAATTCTCAAGGAAGCAAAAGCCTAAAATTTTCAGAAAAATCTAAGTCTTTTTTATACTTCTCGAGAAATGACATGTATTTTCCGAGAAATACTTGATCTCTTGAGAGAAGGACTTAGGGAATTCAGAAATTATTTTTTTGAGAAATGGCTCTATTTCTCGAGAAATGAAATATATTAATATGTCAGGTACGTTTTTTTATTATTCAAATATTAATGTCTTCTCATTTAAATTTCAAATCAAAATTAAACAAAAAAAACTATATATATATAAGATGTCAAGATGAATTAAGTTCACGCAAAATTCCATTTCCCGAAAACCCTCTACCATACGTTCATCTTCTCTCGCGACCTCTCATGCTCGCTCCGAAGGTCTTCTCGTCATCTTGCTTCGATGGCCCCTTGTCCAAGATCGATAATAGTTGTCGGCAGTGAGCTCATCTGACTAGAGCTAAGTAATTTCTCTGATGAGTTTAAGAATCTTTTCTATCTCATAGACGCAACCGGATTATCTTTCAGTTTGGAACATCCTTGCCGCATTCTATTTAAGGAAGTTGAAGATTTCTTTCTCAATGTGAAAGTGGTAAAAGAAGGGAAAATGTTGATCTAATATGTAAACAATTTGAAGATAAAGGTTTCATGCAAATCTCTTACCAAGTATTTGAGACTTCCTGAAATTGAAGCTGAAGCTGACCTTGATGATACAGATTGGCTGAGAACAGCAATCTATTGTGTTCTGGATTCAGATTTTTCATCGGTTAGGAGACATAATATGAATGATGTTGGGAAGCTTCTAGTTGACATAATCTCTAAAGTCCTTATCTGCAAAACAGGAAGTCTAAGCTATGTATCTGAAGATGTTTTCTGCTTGATGATAGCAATAGTCAATGGGAAGAAACGCGACTGGGCATCACTTTTACTTTCAAGAATTAAAGCGAGTCTACTTCTCCAAATTATGCAAGGATACTCTCTTTATATTTAAATCAGATGAACCCAGCAGTGTTTGATATGTCAAAAGTGTTGGACATGTGTGTCACATCCCTTTGTTTGAGAATAACAAATCTCAAATTGTATTTGATCTTGCTTGTCGTGTGTTTATAGTGTGCAGGAACTATAGGTGCAATACTCCACAGGTAGAAAGCAGCTGAATTGAAACATCTGGAAGAATGCACTGCCGCCAGCGTTAGAGCTACCGCCAGGAGCTAGCTCAGGTTCCGTTCGACGAATTTGCCTGCGTTCGACGAAAATTTTGGTCGACTAAAATTCTGTTCGACGAATTTACCTGCGTTCGACGAAAATTTTGTTTGACGAAAATTCCGTTCGACAAAAATGTCGTTCGACAAATTTTCCAGCGTTCGACGAAAATTTCGTTCGGCAAAATTGTTCCGTTAGACGAAAGTTTGTTCTGCCACGCCGCCAATGTTTTCGCAACCGCTCCACATGAACGCTACTGCCAGCGCTACCGCCTGGCGCTATCTCAAGTTCGTGCACAGCGCCACGCTGCCGACGGTTTCGCAATCGCTCCACACGAACGCTACCGCAGACGCTAGGAGCTACCGCAGGCGCTATCTTCAAGTTCTATAAATTGATGGGCTCTCTCTCGTTTTGAGTTAGAGCTTCCAGAGAGATTACTTGTGCCTTATTTCCAGATCTGTTACTCTGCCGAAAGTTCATCTCCCACTCAAAGCCAAAGAGGATTTCTGGAGAAGGAAGCCACCACACTGCATCCGAAGAACGATCACTTCAACCTCGCTTATGCTACAACGATCCTTCATCCTCATCTTCAGAGATCTCATATAGGGAGTTTTATTTTTGTTATCTTTATTTTCATTCCATATATTTTTGTAACCGTTTAGAGAATTCGCCTTGTGTTGGCGACTAGTTCTAGGTGATTAGATCTAGGGGGTTGGAGGCCATATCCAGGGAAGGATTGGCTAGAGCGGCTTGAGGCCTTATCCGGGGAAGGATAGGCTAAAGCCAACCGGTTTGTGGGGATACAAGTCGGTATAGAAAAGGAAAAGATATTTACATTTGTACGCCTCCGATTTCTAGCGATATGGAAATCAAATTTATGTAAACACTTTTTTCATAGAATATAATCATGTCTCCTTTTGTGTTTGCTTGATTTCTATCATTTGGCATAATTTATAGAATTGTAAATTACAATTGTTTCCTCCTTTAAGATAAATTGTTATTTTGTTCTAATTTTCTCTAAACAATTTAGTAAAAATTTAAAAAGAATTTTATTCCCTTATTCACCCCCCTCTAAGGGCGCCAAATCGATCCAACAAGTGGTATCAGAGCAGGTTATTCCAAATGGTTTAAAAACCAGGAATAATGGCGTCTTATGATCTCGCTTTTTCCGAGGGTCAGAGAATTAGTAGACCTCCACTCTTTACCGGGTCAGATTATAATTATTGGAAAAATAGGATGTGTTGTTTTCTTATGACCCTAGATATTGAGGTATGGAATATGGTAGAAGAGGAATACTCTCCTCCTACATTTGTAGTTGGAGAGATAACTTTAGATAAACCAAAAGATAAATGGGATGATAGGGATAAACTAAAATGCAAAAATAACGCCAAGGCTATGAATGCTCTATTTTGTGCGTTAGATAGAAATGAATTTAATAGAATTTCTGCATGTACTACTGCATATGAAATTTGGAATTATTTCGAAGTTACTCATGAAGGTACATCGCAGGTTAAAGATTCAAAGCTTTTCCAACTTGAATCGGAATATGAAAAATTCCGGATGGATGAAAGTGAAGATGATGATGGCATGTACACGCGCTTCACCAAGATCGTCAATGCCTCCAAAGCACTTGGAAAGACCTTCTCCAACGGCGGCTTGGTCCGAAAGATTCTTCGTTCTCTTCTACCAAAATTCAACCCGAAGGTGACGGCCATTTCAGAATCGCACAATCTAAGAGCGCTCCAAGTTGAGAGCCTCATTGGGAATCTCAAAACCCATGAGGTATAACTCAAAATCCAATATGATGAATACAACAAGGAGCCAAAGAAGAAGGCATTGGCACTAACATCAAAGAAGGAGTGCCAAGAGGATGAGGATGGAGATGAAGAAAGCCTTTTGTTGAAGAATTTCCGAAAATTCATGCGAAATCTGGAAAGGAGAAACACTTTCCAGAAATTTATCCAAAAGGATGCAAGATGGAAAAAGTCATCCTCAAAGAAGGAAAAGGAGAGCGACGATGAAGAAGAAAGACCTCCACCGGAGTGCTTTCATTGTAGGAAGACCGGGAACATTCGGAGCTAGTGCTACAAAGTTCTTGAAGGAGAAGAAGGAAAAGCGGCACAAAGGGAAGGAGAAGAAGAAGGTGCTAAAAGCTAGAACATGGGATGATGCCTCCTCCTTCTCCGAAGAATCAAGCGGGTCTTCATCAAGCGAAGATGAGGAAGCAAACATGTGCCTCATGGGACATGGAAACGACGGCGACGACACCAGTGTTCTTAGTGACACTGAGGTAACTCCTCTCACTTATGATGAACTTTTTAATGAATTCCTTGAAACTTGCAAAGCTTTTGATAAAAATATGAAAGATAGTATTTTATTGAATCGTGAAAATGAATCTCTTATTAAAGAAAATCAAAAGCTTTCCAAAAAGGTAATTGTTTTAGAAAAGAGAAAGGTTTCTTGCCAAGAGTGTGATCACTCCACTAAATTGGCAAAAGATATTGAAGAGTCGCTTTCTAAAGCCCTCTCTCATGCCAAAAATCTTACAAAAGAGAAGGGGGAATTAGAAAGGAAATTAGAAGCCTCTCTTTTGCAAATCAAAAATAATAAAAAAGGTTTTGAAAATAGGTGTGTCATGCTTGTGAAAGAAAATTCTTCACTTAAAGCACAAGTTCATGATCTCACCATGGCCATTAAAAAATTTGGAATTGGCCAAAAATCACTGGAAATGATTTTAGGGAACCAGTGCCATGGTTCTGGAAAATTTGGGCTCGGATATCGAGGTGAGGCCTACCGCCCGACGCTAACCACTAATGTCGGCGCTAGCACCTCATACCAGAAACCTGAATTCTCTTTTTCAAAATGTTTTTCTTCTGTAAATCCAATTTCTTCCAGCAAGAAAATTTTCCAGAAAAGGGTCTCAACCCCCTTTTATTTTGTGTGCAAACTGTTATAGGTTAGGTCACACATCTAGTTCTTGCAGGAAAATAAAACAAAATACTTTAAAATAAATTTGGGTACCTAAGGCTTCAACTTATTCTATGGGTGGTACCACTTGGGTATCCGGATCTTTACTCTCATCTTCTTTCTAGATGTGCAGGCTGGCTAAGGACAATGAAGACGTGTGGTACTTATATTCAGGGTTCTCCAAGCACATGACAGACAATAAAGCAAAGTTCCTTAGCCTAGAAAAGAAGAAGAGAGGGATCGTGACGTTTGGTGATAATGGAAAAGGAAGGATCATGGGAATTGGTACAGTTGTTAACAAATCCTTTACTATATCTAATGTTCTTTAGGTGAAAGGATTAAAACCCAACTTAATTTCTATTAGCCAATTATGTGATAAAGGATTAGATGTGTTATTTGAGTCTTCCACTAATCAATGCAAAATATCTAATCCTACTACAAAAGATATTTTACTAACTGCACCAAGAATACATAATGTTTATATAGTTTCTTTTCATGATCTTTCTAAATCATTTATAAAATGTTTTATCACTAAAAATGATGAATTAGAACTTTGGCATTGAAGACTAGGGCATGCTAGCACAAAGCTCATTGTAAAACTTGCCAAAAGTAATTTAATTAGAGGATTGCCTAGGTTAAATGGAACTTTACCTTCACTTTCTTCACCATGTCAAAAAGGTAAATTTTCTAGATCCTCTTTCAAAAGTTAAAATTTCATTTCTACTACAAGACCCTTGCAAATAATTCATATGGATCTTTTTGGTCCCGTTAGCACTGCAAGTCTTGGTGGTCGATTATATACATATGTTTTAATAGATGATTTTTCAAGATATTGTTGGACATTATTTCTCTCTTCCAAATCCGATGCGTTTTGTGAATTTTCAAAATTATGTACTCGTATTCAAAATGAAAGTGATTTAAAAATTAAATGCATCCGCTCTTCATGGAGGAGAATTTGAAAATGAAAAATTTACATCCTTTTGTGACATGTTAGGCATTAAACATGAGTTCTCTGCACCACGCACACCACAACAAAATGGTGTTGTAGAAAGAAAGAATAGGACACTTCAAGAACTAGCACTCACTATGTTATGTGAATATAAATTACCTAAGTCCTTTTGGGCCGAAGCCGTAAGTACATCGTGTTATGTTTTGAATAAAATTATGCTTCGCCCATCTCTTAATCTCACACCATATGAACTATATTTTCAAAAGAAGACTAATGTATCTTATTTTAAAGTTTTTGGTTGTAAATGTTTTATTTTGAATACAAAAGATAGCTTGGGAAAGTTTGATGAAAAATGTGATGAAGGAACTTTTCTTGGGTACTCTTCAACTAGTAAAGCTTATAGAATTTTTAATAAAAGAACTAGTAGAGTTGAAGAGTCAATAAATGTAAAATTTGACGAGTTTGTTCCTTGTGTAGAAAAACTTTCCGCGGGCAACGAAGATGATCTCTTACAACCTTTGGAGCATGGTGATGAGGAACCTTCCAAAGAATAAGAAGAGGAGGATAAGGAAGATGAATATGTACCTCCAAGTTCCTTGAAATTCACAAAGGATCAACCACGGGAATTGATAATTGGTGAACCATCCATCGGGGTAAGAACTCGCTCTTCTCTTCATGATTCTTTTTCAAATATTTGTTTTGTTTCTGAAATAGAACCAAAAACTGTTTCTACTGCTTTAAATGGTGAATTTTGGTTTTTGGCTATGAATGAAGAGTTAGAACAATTTGAGCGACATAATGTTTGGAAATTAGTTGAAAGACCATCTAATCACCCGGTTGCAGGTGTAAAATTGTTTTTTTAAAAATAAATTAGATGGTGAGTCAAGAATCTCTAAAAATAAAGCACGATTAGTAGCACAAGGATATTCTCAAATCGAGGGGATAGATTTTGATGAATCTTTTGCACCTGTTGCTAGATTAGAGTCTATAAGAATTTTTTTAGCATTTGAAAGCTTTACAACAATAAAACTATTTCAAATGGATGTGAAAAGTGCTTTTCTAAACGGGTTTGTAAAAGAAGAAGTTTATGTTGAACAACCCCCCCCCCCCCCCCCCCCCGGTTTTATTTGTGAAAAATTTCCAAATCATGTTTATAAACTAAAGAAAGCGCTTTATGGTTTAAAACAAGCGCCTCGTGCATGGTATGAAAGACTTGCATCATTTTTATTAAAGCACAGTTATATTATGAGAAGTGCGGATAATACTCTCTTCATTAAGCACAACAATGATGATATAATTATTTTACAAATATATGTTGATGATATTATTTTTGGATCTACTGATGAAGAGATGTGCAAAGAAGTTATTTTAGTGATGAAAAATGAATTTGAAATGAGTCTTGTCGGAGAACTTTCTTATTTCCTTGGTTTTCAAATATCATAAAGAATTGATGGTATCTTTGTATGTCAAACTAAATATGTCCATGATATGCTAAAACGTTTTGGATTTGAAAACCTTAAACGTGCTTCTACACCAATGAGTGCATCACTAAAATTAGGAAAAGATGAATCAGGAATTTCTATAGATCAAACTTTATATAGAGGTATGATAGGATCTCTACTTTATCTAAGTGCAACTAGACCCGATATTATGTTTGACGTATGCTTATGTGCTCGATTTCAAGCCAATTCAAAAGAATCTTATTTAAAATTGGTAAAACGAATTTTTAGAGATCTCATTGGGTCATCTAGATTAGGATTATGGTACCCGCACAATAATTCATTTAAACTTCATGGCTACTCCGATTCGGACTACGCCGGTTGTTCACTTGATAGAAAAAGCACTAGTGGCACTTGTCATTTTCTAGGACCTTCATTAGTTGCATGGTCTAGTAGGAAACAAAACTCGGTTGCACTCTCCACCATGGAGGCCGAATACATTGCATTAGGAAGTTGTTGTGCACAAGCACTATGGATGAGCCAAACTTTAGAGGACTTTGGTTTTCATCTAAAACTTATTGAACTAAAATGTGACAACAAAAGTTCCATGGATCTCACAAATAATCCGGTACACCATTCTAGATCCAAACATATAGATGTATGTCATCATTTCATAAGGGATCACATTAAGAAGGAAAATGTTAGAATAAGTTTCATTGACACGGACTCTCAACTTGCTGATATATTCACTAAACCTCTTCCCGATGCAAGGTTTCAAATGTTAAGGTTGGAATTAGGATTCTTAGGCATCTTAGGATGAATAACATGTAAAACGCTAATGTTTTATGCAATTTGAGCTATCAAGACATCTCTAGAAATTACAAAACTTCTGCATAAGATTACTCTTAAGACCCCTAATCAATATCAAGAATCAGATTTTTAAAATTCTTAAAAAATTGTGTACTGTTTCCAGCGCTAGCGTTAGCGCCGGCGCAAGCGTGGGTGTCTGATTTTTCTGTGTTTTAAAATTTCTAAAAATCTATACAAATATGTTAGTTCATATGTACTACTTATTTGTTGTGTTTCTGGCTTTTGTTATTTTTGTTTTATTCATATTATAAAAAAAAAACTATAAAAAGTTCAAAATTCAAAAATACAAAAATATATGTTTTTGTGATTTTTCTGTTTTTATATCTCATATAAAAATTTTCGAAAAAAAAAAACGTATGACCTTTATTGCTAATATCAAGCATGAATGAATTCTATTATTTAGACTTATTTATAATGTTAAAATTTATTCCTTCAAATTACTATGAACATTGTTATGTTTATCATGCTTTGATATATCTATTTAAAGTACATCAATTGTATTGAAAAATATGTGTAGAACCAAGCTTAGCATGCCTCTAAGTATGAGTAAATGTATTATGATTGATAATGATACCTTTCACTCACTTATTTTGGTAATCAACATGTGTGTTTAAATCTAAAAATGCTTGCTTGTGTATTGTATTTGTACAATGAATTAAAACTTGCATAAGTTTATTGCCTACACTACATTTGAATTGCACTTATGAAATTTAGAAAAGTGGTTAAGTTTAAAAAATTGGGTTTGCAAAACAAGTGTATTTGGAGAATGTTGTCTCATAAATATGAACAAAAAAATTATATATGTAGACAAATATAACTCCACCAAGCACTACTTGAACCTCCTGATAAGTGTTCATAAGCATTGTGAGGTTGAGCACCTTGGAAAGAATAGTAAAGTGTCTTGTGCAAACCTTGGTTATTACACCACTTTGTTAAAAATTATGTGCATTAAAAGTGTGTGAAAGTAATTTACTTGTGTTTTATTGTGCACTTTACTTTACATATGTCTTGTATTTTGTTGATTTAAATCAATTGTTAACATTGCCCAAAATACACTTATGTGCATATCATTATCTTTCATAACACTTCTTCTCAAGAGTATTGGATTCTAATGCTTTATCTATACTACTATTTATATAAGAAATGCACTAGATAACCTAGCATGATCTCTACAATGTTTTGGTATCTCTTGAACTTAAAGTTAAGTAACATTGTAGTATAATCTCTCTTTGATATGTTCATTTCATGCTTGGTATCTCTATGAAAAACTTTGAGATTTCAAAAAGGTTAAAACATCTTTCAATTTTGAACTAAAACTCATATTTTTACTTATGTTTTTCATGCTTACAAAAAGATGTTTCTTATAATCTTCCGCTTGCTTACAACTCTTATCTTTTTATTTGAAATCTCTTATATACTATGCTTAAAATCTTTATCGTTATCTATATTACAAAAGCTCGATCATGTTTTATCATTTATAAGAAATGCCTCCTGACTACCCTCACCCTACCTTCTTTTGATAATACCAAAAGGGGGAGATTGATGGAAGAAATCTATATAGGAGAAATATAGAAGAATAAGGGGAGACTAATTCATTCATCTAATCTATCATTTAGGGGGAGTAAAACATAAATTGCATTTATGTAGGGGGGCATTAAGATAGCGGGAGTATGCACATTATCATGCTTATCATATATTATAGTTGCACTATCATCTTTACTATAGTTGCACTATCATCTTGCTTATCATATACTATAAACACTATTGTTGATTTCTTGCTAAGAGGATTTGTTATTATCAAAAGGGGATGATTGTTGGACATGTGTGTCACATCCCTTTGTTTAAGAATAACAAATCCTAAATTGTATTTGATCTTGCTTATCGTTTGTTTATAGTGTGCAGGAACTATAGGTGCAATACTCCACAGGTAGAAAGTAGCTGAATTCAAACATCTGGAGGAATGCACTACCGCCAGCGTTAGAGCTACCGCCAGGCGCTAGCTCAGGTTTCGTTCGACGAATTTGCCTGTGTTCGACGAAAATTTTGGTTGACGAAAATTTTGTTCGACGAATTTAACTGCGTTCGATGAAAATTTCGTTCGACGAAAATTCCGTTCGACGAAAATGTCATTCGAAGAATTTGTCTGCGTTCGACGAAAAATTCGTTCGACGAAATTGTTCCGTTCGACGAAAGTTTGTTCTGCCACGACGCCGACGGTTTCACAACCGCTCCTCACGAACACTACCGCCAGCGCTAGCGCTACCGCCTGGTGCTATCTCAAGTTCCTGCACAGCGCCACGATGCCGACAGTTTCACAACCGCTCCACACGAACGCTACCGTAGGCATTAGGAGCTACCGCAGGCGCTATCTTCAAGTTCTATAAATTGATGGTCTCTCTCTCATTTTGAGTTAGTGCTTCCAGAGAGATTACTTGTGCCTTATTTCCAGAGCTGTTACTCTGCCGAAAGTTCATCTCCCACTAAAATCCAAAGAGGATTTCTGGAGAAGGAAGCCACCACGCTGCATCCGAAGAACGATTGCTTCAACCTTGCATATGCTACAGCGATCCTTCATCCTCACCTTCAGAGATCTCATATAGGGAGTTTTATTTTTGTTATCTCATTCCATATATTTTTGTAACCGTTTAGAGAATTCGCCTTGTGTTGGCGACTAGGTCTGGGTAGGACTTAGGGAGAAATTCACCTTGTGTTGGCGACTAGTTCTAGGTGATTAAATCTAGGGGGCTCGAGGCCATATCCGGGGAAGGATTGGCTAGAGCGGCTTATGGCCTTATCCGGGGAAGGATAGGCTAAAGCCAACCTGTTTGTGGGGATACAAGTCGGTATAGAAAAGGAAAAGATATTTACATTTGTACGTCTCCGATTTCTAAAGATATGGAAATCAAAATTATGTAAACACTTTTTTCATATAATATAATCATGTCTCTTTTTGTGTTTACTTGATTTCTATCATTTGGCATAATTTATAGAATTGCAAATTACAATTGTTTCCTCCATTTAGATAAATTGTTATTTTGTTCTAATTTTCTCTAAACAATTTAGTAAAAATTTAAAAAGAATTTTATTCCCTTATTCACCCCCCCCCCTCTAAGGGCGCCAAATCGATCCAACAAAAAGGTGCAGTAATTCACCATCTGAAGAAACTCGATGTCTCCACAATCCAAAGGTGGGACATCAGGATATAGAAGCAAGAAAATATAAGTGCAAGTTCTCAGGGGGAGCCTCAACCTTCTGCAATTGTTGGCAATGAGGTTGTGACTCCAGCTCCTCTTGACACTCCTATTCCAGATGCTACATCAGTTCCACCTCAACCACAAGTTCAACCATAAGCTCCAGTTCTGCCTCAGCAATCAGCTCCTCTAGAGTCCATCCCATCTCCAGAATCTGTTCATCCTCAATTCTCAGCTCAACCATCAGTTGCTCCTGATATTTCTATTGCTCCATCTGCTCCTCTAAATGATTCAATTATTCCAGATTTTGCTAAGGAAAATGTTCAGGCAGATGCTGTTGATGACACCATTGCTGATATTGTTGGTGAGATTCAAAAAGAAAATCTTAAAGAGCACAGTCCCAGTGGCCAAAGGGCAGGGTCTGGTGCTGATTATGGTTTTGCTAATGAAGTTGATGACGACTCAGTTCATGGGCAATCTCCCTCTCCAGCTCATTTTGAGGGGGAGAAATAGTTCTGTGAAGAAGCAAACAGGGATGCTCAGGGAGAGCCAGTTTGTGAGGAAGATGTTGTGGCTCCAAAAGTTGTAAGTTCTCTAGTTATTGAAGAAATTCTTGATAATGTTGTTCTTATTCCTCCTTCTCCTCCTTTATATGAAGAAGAATCACTTCTGGGCAAGATAGAGTTGATGCTCCAGAAGCAAAGTGACAAGTTTGAGAAGTCATTCAAGGAAGTTCATGCTAGGATTTCAGAAGTTGAAAAAGACATGAGTAAAAGTCTAGCGGAGATTCAAGCCAAGACAGATTCTCTCAAAGAGATTGTGATTCAGGGGGAAAAAGTATTGATCACACAATTGAGGGTGTGGCAATAGTTTTAGCTCAAACTCTCCAGGTAAAAAAGACTCAAGAATCAATTGAATCCAATGCAGAAAATAACACATTCAAAATTGTTGATGAAGTTGGTCAGTTCAAAGAGTCTGTCATCTAAACCCTATATGTAGAAGTCAGAAAGGGGGAGGATAAGTTGGCTGACCTATTGGATCAGTCAGTATCTAAAATTCAAAGAACTTGGGGAAATCAGTTTGAGCAATTGAATTTTGGTGTTCAGAAGCAGATTGCAGATGTCAATGCTGACACTACAAAGACTGCTATGTGGATTCACAATGAGATTTTTCCAGATTTTGATTTACAACCTCAGTTTTCACCTAGACCTGAAGAGCAACCTACATATGAACCTCCTGCTGACTATTCCCAGGCTTGGCCTGCAGAGCAATCAGATATTCAGTCCAAGGTGCCAGGCTCAAGGAAGAGGAAGTATGGAGAAGGGCCATCTGCTAGTAGGTCTGTTCCTGTGTCAAGCTCTGGAAAAGTTGTTGCTGCTGAAGAAGTTCTAGAGGTGTGGAGTCCAATTTCTAAAATTATTATTCTTGACTCATTCAAGCTGGTGGATGAAGGTGGTATGAAAGTTTCAGACTATTTCAGCACATCTGAATGGAAAACGTATGAGACAAGTATGACCAAGAGAAGGATACATTACAAGACTTATGGTTATAGCAACTCTACAGCTCCAGCCCCTCCTCCAAAATACCATCCTAAGCCATATGCTTATTTTGCAAGATAAGAACAGAAGAAAAGAGACAATGCCTAAAGAAAAGATTATGAGACCCATCAAACCTTTTACTCAATCTGATTGTGTGAACATTAATTCTTGACAATCTTAATCATATATAGTTTTTGATTTTGATGCTCTCTTTGTTTTCATATTAATTCTCCTGTGATGTGTAGTATATATGTTTTATTTTGTTGCAATTCATCGTAGTATATAGGGTTCTGACTTCTACAAATAGGGGAGATTGTTGGGTATTGTATTCACAATAACCTTGATTTGTGGGAAGTCACCCTTGAACATAGATTAAATTGCTAGTGTATTTGATATGTCTTTCTAGTATTATTCTTGCAGGTTCACATTGCTAAGTGTAGACCAATGTCAGGTCACAGTGGGTCAATAAGGCAGTTTCATACAATGTAATTCCTCATTGTGTGGAACATGGTGTTGACTCATGTGTGATCTCTCTATTGGGATACACATCATTTTCAAGACTATTGAAGCCCATGGTTTGGAGGTGCAGCTGGTGTCCAAGAGAATAGAAATAATTTTTCCTAAGTATTTTTTCGTTCGACGAAATTTAATGAGTTTGTCGAGCTCCATTCGACGAACTGAAGTGTTTTCGTCGAGCGTCGTTTGATGGACAGTTTTACCAAAGTTCTGAGTTCAGCTTTCGTCGAGCTCCGTTCGACGAAGTGAAGAAGTTTCGTCGACTGCTATTTTGCTGAAGTTAAAGTGATTTCGTTGATCGTCGTTCGTCGATCGCCGTTTGATGAAGTGAAGAAGTTGCGTCGATCTCTGTTTTGCTGAAATTTGAAGCTGTTTCGTTGATCGCCTTTCGTCGATCGCCATTCGACGAACTCTTATGATTTCGTCGATCGCTGTTATTCTGAAGTTTAAAGTTGTTTCGTTGATCATCGTTCGTCGATCGCCGCTCGGCGTACTGAAGTGATTTCTTCGAGCTCAGTTCGACAAATTTTCCTTGGCCGACGAATTGTCTCTGTGCTGTTTTGTTTCTCGATTTCATTTCTCGAGAAATCCTTTTCAATCCTTTAAATTCAAGTTTCTTAAGATTTCTCGGCAACACTTGAGTTTCCCAAGAAATCAACTTAGTTCTCGAGAAATTCATTCTCTCTCGGAAAGTTTCCTCCTGGTTTGCCAGTAACGTTTCCAAGTCTGTTTTCTCGGAAGCCTATCTATTTCTCGAGAAGTCCTTTAAGTTCTCAAAAAATCAGTTCCTTTCCTTAAATCATTTTTTAGATCCTTTTGATGGGACGTTAATTCCTTCTGTCTATTGTGATGGCTCTTTTGATTTCGTTTAAGGTTAATCTTACCTTAATTGATGTCGTTAAGCCTAAGGATACTTAAGGATCTCTTTTAGGTTATTCCAAATTACTCATTCATTCTGGACTTAACCCTAATTCTCTATTCATTCCAAGAAGAACGTGAAAGTGCCGCCTCCTGTCACCTATGTTGGAGATCGATCCATCTCTCTGAATCAATCATCTCCAGTGGAAGAAAAAGTTCGATTGATCACTGCTCCCTCCTCTGCTATATCCTTTGGATTGGTTCGTGTTGGGAAATTGACCCTCAATGTTCCCTTGATTTGAAGAAGGCCTCACACTCAATACTAAGAACAAGTTGTATTTGATGAACCCTATTTCTATCTCATGAGCATGTAGGGTTAGGACTTAACTAGGTGTAGGGGTTGTTCAGTTTGTTTACTGACAAAACAGTTGAGACAAGCTCTCAATCTTAGCTGAACCGCTGAGACAAGGCTAGGAGCCGCTGAGAAGGTGTCTGGGCTAGCTGAGCTGCAGATAGAAGAAAATCGCTGAGACAGTTGTCTGTATCAGTGGATCCGCTGGAACGGGATAGAAGAAAACCGCTGAGACAGCTGTCTGTCTCAGCGGATCCGCTTGAATGGGATAGAAGAAAACCGCTGAGATGGCTGACCATCTCAGCCCAACCGCTGAGATAGTTCAAACTTGATCTGGCGGGTTCTGCTTTTGGCGCAAGCTGTAGGAATGCAATGTGGGGAACACCAATCACTCCCATACCTGACAGGGGGTCAGCTAAGAGCCGTTGAAGATCAGAGATGTACAAAAGATGACGTTAGGGCAACTTTGAAATGGTTGGTTTAGTGCTCAACAATTACTGATCCATTGTCGGCCAAAAGGTTCCTCTCATTCTCCTCCTGCTCACTGAACATGCAAGAAGACTCTGAGAGATAAAGTTAGCTCCTTTGCAAGGTGATCTTCCACCCCTCAACTGAAGAGGAAGATCAAGTTGTAGCTGCCATTATCATCATCAGCTACAAGGAAGCACAAACTGTGCAGGATCTATAGGAGACCTCCTTCAACTGGTGTCTGCTATAGTAAGATTTAAACTCAAGTTTCTGTAGGGCAACTTGCCTGAGTTTGTAGGACCATTTGGTCTGAGTTGTATGAACCTGAGGGTTCTAAGTTGTAGGGCTTAACAACCTGAGTTGTAGGGCTGAAGGCCTGAGATTTAGGAGGAGGATTCCTCTGAGTTGTAGGACCTGGAAGGGGTCTGAGCTGTAGGATCAGGAGCTGATATGTGGTAGGGCTTTTTTAGCTTGAGTTATAGGACCTACTGAGGTCTGAGCTGTAGGAGGTGGATTCCTATGAGGTAGGGCTTGTTAGCCTGAGATTGTAGGACCTGCTGAGGTCTGAGTTGTAGGATCAGTTGCTGATCTGAGGTATGGCTACTGTGCCTGAGGTAGGGTTGGGAAAACCTGAGAGATCCTGAATGATCTGAGTTGTAAGCTCTTGGAGCTGAGCTGGAGGAGTTGGCCCTCTCTAAGACACTGTTAGAAGGGTGAAGGGGGAATGTGGACTACCCAAAGACACACTGTCTTTGGGGAACCACTATAAATTCTTCTGTCCTTTCTATGTTTGTTGATTTGCTTAAACTAACTCAAAAATCAGCTACGGTACTTAGAGGAAAAATAAAAGAAACCTATTCACCCAGCCCCCCCCCCCCCCCCCCCCTCCTCTAGGTGATTTTGACTAAAAACCTATAAACTTACAAGTGGTATCAGAGGGAAGTTGGTCAAGAAAGACTTAACAGTTTGACCAGATCCTAATTAGGTATTGATTTTTCTACTGTAATGGCCTCTAGTGGAATGTAGAAGGAGATGAGCTCCATGAAACTGCCCATATGCAATAAAGCCAACTTTGGCATATGGAAGCAGAGGCTTAGATTGTTCATGGAAGCATCTGACCCTAGAATCTTTATCATTGTTCAGGAAGGGCCATTCATTATCACAAAGCCCTCCACCATTGATCCTACTAGGATGGTGGGCAAGCCCATCACTGAAATGACAAAGGATGAAATAGCATTGGCTACAATGGATAAGAGGGCTCAGAATATCATTGTCAATGCTATTGATGACTGCAAAAGTGAGAGATGATAGAAAGTCACTTCTAAACCAATAATATGAAGCCTTTAGGCAGATAAGCCAGGAGAGCATTTCCATATGCTATGAAAGGTTCTTTAGGATAGTAAATGAACTAAGAACCTATGAGAGAGTATTCACAAATTATGAACTGAATGATAAGTTCCTTAGATCTCTAACTAGGTATTAGGACACAAAAGTTTGTGCAATAAGGGAAGTGGCCAAGCTAGGTGAGACCCCATCTCACACATTGTTTGGAAAACTGCTCTCCTATGAGATGCAGTTGTCTGCAAGGAAGGAAGAGGACACCTCTGCAAGGGCTCAGCCAAGGGAGAAATCTTTAGCTCTCAAATCTGACAGCTCCAAGAAAAGCAAGAGCAGGATAGTGTCTCCTCCAAGGAGAAAAGCTGAACCTGTAGTCATCACATCAGGAAGCTCTTCCTCTGATGAAGAGTTTGCAGCCTTTTCAAGGCAGTTCAAGAAAGATGATGAGAAGGAATCAATGGAAGAACAAACCTTCCTCCTCCTCTCATCCAAGGAAGGATCACTATAGATCTGAAAGGCAGCACCCCAAAGGGGACAGGTATGATTCTAAATCTAGTAAATATGATTCAAATAACATCATTTGTTATTGCTGCAGTAAGCCTGGACATGTCATTGCTGACTGTCCAGTCAAGAGAAAGGAAACAGATGACAAGAAGACTCATCACCATAAGGAGAGGAAGGGAGAAAAATCCTTTCTAGCCAAGAAAGGAAAGAGCTGGAGTGAATCTGAATCTTCATCTTCAGATTCAGATGGAGAAGAGGAAGCCTACATAGGGCTATTTGCTGCTCAGGAGCAAGACGTCTATCCTGCTGCTAGGACAGGAATCAGGGCCCCTCTTTCACATTCAAACAGTGATATAGAGGAGGATGGAGTCATTCAAGATGACCATGGGCTGATGGCTCTAACTGATGATGAGGACAGCCACAACAATTCAGAACATGAGTAGGTATTAATCCATTCCATATCCTCTTCTGATTATGAGACTGGTCCAGAATCTGAAGCACCTTCATCAATTGGGGGAAGTGTTTCAGAAGCTGAGGTAGATGTCAATCAATTGATTGACAAGTATGATGCTCTTGTGGAAGCTCTGAAGAAGAGCAAGAAGCTTGCCAAGAGGCAAGCCCAGGAAATTGTTTCCCTTAAAGTGACTAAGAATGTCTACACTGAACCAACCACCCTGGTGGCTCAGATGAGTAGACAAATTAGCCATTTACAGGGGTTAACTATTGTGCAATTAAGCATTATTTCCCTGAAGAACAAGGTCATCAAGGACCTTGAGGAGAAGCTTGTGAAGGAGAAGAACCTGGTGGCTCAATTCTCCAAGCCCAAATTTGTGCTTCCTATTATTGACATCTTCTCCTAACAAACATATAGGAGAGGACTAGGATTCAATAAAATGGAAGTAGGAGATGGGAGTGGAGAGAAGAGCAAGGGGAAGGCTAAGCCTCAAACCACCTTTCAAAAGGTGTTACTTCCTTCCAACAGGTATGACCATGAAAGCATTCATGGTCACTGGAAGAATGGGAGTTTCTATAGGAAGGAAAATACTCCTTCCCATAGTGGAAGAAATAGTCCTAATTTAAAATGTGTTAAAAATGTCCCATGTCATGCTTGCCAAATGGGCAAGCAAACAAGGGCCACTTTTAAAAGTATTGGCTCCAAAGACTCTAAGAGATGCCTTTATTTATTGCACATGGACTTGTTTGGTCCTATGCCAATTCAGAGTTTAGGAGGGAAGTTGTATACCTTAGTGATTGTTGATGATCACTCAAGATATACATGGGTATTTTTCCTTAAAAAGAAATCTGATACTCTAAAGGTCTTCATAAGCCATGTCAAGGCCATTTAGAATGATTTGCAATGTTTTGTGGTCAGAACTAGGTCTGACCATAGCACAGAGTTTCAATCTGAAGCCATGAAAAGGTTCTGTCAAGAACTAGGTATCATTCAAGAATTTTCCTCCCCAAGGACCCCACAACAAAATGGGGTGGCTGAGAGGAGGAATAGAACATTGATAGAAGATGGGAGAACATTGCTTATTAACTCTTCTCTCCCAGAATATTTCTGGGCTGAAGCAGTCAATACTACCTGTTATGTTCTCAATAGAGCTTCCATCAATAAAGTTCATGGAATTACCTCTTATGAGATTCTGAAAGGCAAACAACCAACAATCTCATATTTTAGGATCTTTGGATCATAATGCTACATTCTAAATAATGGAAAATCTCAACTAACCAAGTTTGCTGAAAAATGCTACTTGGGAGTTCTTGTTGGTTATAGCTCACATAGTATAGCCTATAGAGTATATAATAAGAAAACCCATGTAGTTGAAGAGTCCATGCATGTAGTATTTGATGAGACCAGCCTTATTCATAAGGGTTGGTCCAGTTCTTCTGTTTTGACAGGATGTGAAAGAGCCATGGAAGAACTATCTATGCAAGAACCATCCAGCAGTAGTAAGGCACATACTGATGCAGCAATTACAGAAGATTTAGAGGAGCAAATTGTTGAAGAAGATGTCGAAGAAGCTGTTGAAGAAGCTGCTGACCCTGTGGAAGAAATTCAGCATGTAGGGGAGAGACTGCCTGTACCTACAAGACATCTAAGGGATCATCCCTTGGAGCAGATTATTGGGAACATCCAACAAGGGGTGATAACTAGGAGCAGAGCTCATAATGAGGCTTTGTTCCTTAGTTTCTTGTCACAGGTAGAGCCTAAGAAGTTTGAAGAGGCCAACTTGGATCCATTCTGGATTCAGGCAATGCAGGAAGAACTCTTGCAATTCAAAAGATGCAAGGTATGGAAGTTGGTGCCAAGACCACAAGGACACAACATCATTGGCACCAAATGGATCTTCAGAAACAAGATGGATGAAAATGGGACAATCATCAAAAACAAGTCAAGGATGGTTGCAAAGGGGTATAGGCAAGAGGAAGGAATAGACTTTGACCAAACCTTTGCCCCAGTTGCAAGGTTGGAGGCCATAAGGCTATTCCTTGCATATGCAGCACACAATGGCTTCAAGGTATACCAGATGGATGTCAAATCAACATTCCTGAATGGAAATCTGAAAGAGGAAGTTTATGTAGAGCAGCCATCAGGTTTTGTCCATCCTACTCTCTCATCTCATGTTTATCTACTTAGGAAAGCTCTGTATGGTCTTAAGCAAGCCCCTAGGGCTTGGTATGAGGCATTGACTAGCTTTCTCATCAAGAACAAGTTCTTGAGGGGAAAGATAGATAGCACATTGTTTCTTAGGGAAATAAGGGGCATGTGTCTCTTAGTCCAAATCTATGTTGATGACATAATATTTGGGTCTACTGATGACAACCTCTGCAAGAGATTTGCCAATCTAATGCAGGGGGAGTTTGAGATGAGCAGTATGGGTGAACTTAAATATTTCCTTGGGCTCCAAGTGAAACAGTCTGATGATGGAATCTTCATTTCCCAGACTAAGTACACCAAGGAGCTCATCAAGAAATTTGGGATGGAATCAGCCTCCACCATGAGAACACCCATGGGATCTAATGCATCAATAGACAAGGATGAAAAGGGGAAGGCCTTTGATGAGTCCATGTACAGGTGTATCATTGGATCCCTATTGTACTTGACTGCTAGTAGACTAGACATTATGTATTCTACATGTATTTATGCTAGGTATCAGGCATGTCCTAAGGAATCTCACTACACCTCTGTCAAGAGGATTTTGAGATACCTCAAGGGCAGCCTAAATCTTGGCCTTTGGTACCCTAGGAACAATGACTTTGAACTAATAGGCTATTCAGATGCAGATTTTGTAGGGTGCAAAGAAGACTGGAAAAGCACAAGTGGTACTTGTCAATTCCGAGGGAGAAGGCTGATCTCTTGGAGCAGCAAAAAGCAAACCAATATGGCCATATCCATAGCTGAGTCAGAGAATATTGCAGCAGGCAGCTGTTGTGCTCAACTTCTATGGATCCAACATCAATTGGAAGATTACAACATCAAGGTAAGTCTATCTCCCCTGCTGTGTGACTCATCCAGTGCAATTTCTATTGCTAAAAATCTTGTCTTCCATAGCAGGACCATGCACATAGAAATTAGGTTTCATTTTATAAGAGAGCATGTAGATTGTGAAGATATCAAACTTGAATATGTCCCCATAGACAATCAAGTAGCTGGCATCTTCACAAAGCCACTAGATGAGGCCAAATTCAATTCTTTCAAAATTGAATTAGGAATGTTAAATTTAGAATGAGTTCATTTATGAACCAATATCTGTTGTTAACATGCGTATATTCTCATCTGTTATGATAAATTATACTGACAACATGTACTGTTATGATATACTAACATCTGAACTGATCAAACTTACAGTAGGCATAGGTCATGTTAGGGTAGACAATCTCCCTAAGAATGTTGAATGTAGGATAGTATATAGTAGAATGATCAGCTGAATCAAAAAAATCTGGATCAGCTGAGCTTTAGGTTTCCCTTAAAACATAAGATCAATAGATATGATCCAAATTAGGGGGAGCTAAAATGGATTGTTCAAAATGAACAAGATCAGCTATTAAAAATAATAGTTCTCAATTTGAGGTGGAGCAAGTTCCTGCTCAGATTGAGGGGGAATTGGCAAATGCTGTAGTGGTTCCCTCCTAATTCCTAAGGGAAAAATAATTGAAGAAACCAGAAAGGGGGAGATGGCCAATGATATGACTAAATCAGAGTAAGCCCTCTGATAAAGTTATCAGAGGTAGTGATTATGAATAAGCTTAAAATAATCTAAGTTAGAAAGGGGGAGATAACCTATGAGCTAGTCAAAGCTATACAAAATCTATCATAAGGTATCAAAGCATGCTTAAACAATGTTATCTTAAGCAATGTTATCATGAATGCTACATCGTTCATTTTCATGATATGTTTTTATTTGGGTATGTACTTAGCATTGGGAATGTTCTGCCCTCTTCAAATAGGGGGAGATTGTTGGGAAATTGACCCTCAATGTTCCCTTGATTTGAAGAAGGCCTCACACTCAATACTAAGTACAAGTTGTATTTGATGAACCCTATTTCTATCTCATATGCATGCAGGGTTAGGACTTAACAAGGTGCAGGGGTTGTTCAATTTGTTTACTAACAAAACAGCTGAGACAAGCTCTCAGTCTCTGCTGAACCGCTGAGACAAGGCCAGGAGCCGCTGAGAAGGTGTTTGGGCTAGCTGAGCTGTAGATAGAAGAAAACCGCTGAGACGGCTAACTGTCTCAGCAGATCCGATGGAATGGGATAGAAGAAAACCGCTGAGATAGATGTCTGTCTCAGCGGATCCACTGGAACGGGATAGAAGAAAACCGCTGAGACGGCTGACCATCTCAGCCCAACTGCTGAGACAGTTCAAACTTGATCTGGCTGGTTCTGCTTTTGGCGCAAGCTGCAGGAATGCATTATGGGGACCACCAATCACTCCCATACCTGATAGGAGGTCAGCTAAGAGCCATTGAATATCAGAGATGTATAAAAGAAGATGTTAGGGCAACTTTGAAATGGCTGGTTAAGTGCTCAACAATTACTGTTCCATTGTCGGCCAAAAGGTTCCTCTCACTCTCCTCCTGCTTACTGAACAAGCAAGAAGACTCTGAGAGATAAAGTTAGCTCCTTTGCAAGAACGAGCAAGGTGATCTTCCACCCCTCAAGTGAAGAGGAAGATCAAGTTGTAGCTGCCATTATCATCATCAGCTGCAAGGAAGCACAAACTATGCAGGATCTACAGGAGACCTCCTTCAACTGGTGTCTGTTGTAGTAAGATTTAAACTCAACTTTCTGTAGGGAATCTTGCCTGAGTTTGTAGGACCATTTGGTCTAAGTTGTAGGAACCTGAGGGTTCTGAGTTGTAGGGCTTAACATCCTGAGTTGTAGGGTTGAAGGCCTGAGCTGTAGGAGGAGGGTTCCTCTGAGTTGTAGGACCTGGAAGGGGTCTGAGCTGTAGGATCAGGAGCTGATCTGAGTGTTGGAACATGGTCTTCCGCATCTCCTAGGTTTGAGAATAACAAATCCTATGTGTATTTGATCTTGTGTGTTTAAGTGTGCAGGAAAACAAAGTCCATATGACTCAAGGATTACATAAGAAGGTTGCCCCCAAATTTGAGCCATCAAATCCAACATGCCCACTAGCGCTGGCGGTAGCACCTAGCGCCCGAAGCTAGCGATGATTAGGGCAATATCAGGAGCACATATAGAAGAAGATAGCGCCTGGCGGTAGCCGATAGCGCAGGCGATAGCACGGAGCACAGAAGGCAAGAGAGAAATGTTTCCTCTGATTGAAGACTCTGTAGCGCAGAATATGTCCTAATATGGGATAGCACCAGCGGTAGCACTAGCGCAGGCGCTAGCACTGAGGCTATAAATAGGATCCCTCTTCTCTCGTTTCATAGGGACATCAGAGAGAGAGATTGAGTGCTAGAATTCCAGAGGCTGTCTTGGCCGAAAGTTGATGTCCTACCAAAGCTCTGCGAATTTCTGAAGGAGATTCTCTTCACGCCGGATCCAAACGACATCCGCTTCTACAACGCTTATTCTACAGCGGATCTTGGTCTCCAACTTCAGAAGTTCTTCAAGAGGGAGTTTTTATTCTTATCATTTCTTATTTCAAACGGTTAGAGAATTTGCCTCGTGTTGGCGACTAGGTCTGGGTAGGACTTAGGGTGGAAATTTGCCTCGTGTTGGTGACTAGATCTAGGTTAGGTCTAGGGGGTGCTCAAGGCCATATCCGGGGTTGGATTGGCTAGAGCGGCTTGAGGCCGAATCCGGGAAGGATAGGCTAGGGCCACCGGTTCGTGGGGATGCGAGTCGGGATATAAAACAAAAAGAGTCTACTATTATTCGCCATGGATTTCTAGCGTTATAGAAATCAACTTTTGTAAAACCTTATTTCATATTAATAAAACATGTCTCTACTTTATTTCAATTGTTTTACTTGATTTCTCATCTTCTTAATCACGCATTATTTAAAAAGAATTTCAACATATAACATAAGTTTTTGAAAACCCTTATTCACCCCCTCCCCCTCTAAGGGCGCCTACCGATCGTGGTATCAGAGCGGTTTTATTCCAATCGGCTTAACAACCGGGAATAATGGCTTCTCATGATCTCGCTTCTACTAGTGGGGTAAATTTCTGTGAAGAAGAAATTTCTCTTAAACCACCTTTATTTGAAGGAACAAATTATAAAGGATGGAAAATTTTAATTGAAAAAATTATTAAGACTTTAGATATCGAAGTATGGAATTTAGCCATTATAAGACCTGCGGATGAATCAAATAAAAAGGAATGTCATCTAAATGCAAAATCCAAACATTATTTATTTTGTGCTCTATCAAATGAAGTTTTCAAATTAATATATTGTTTTTCTAGTGCATACAAAGTATGACAATTTCTTGAAGAAATGTATGATCTTCCTCTCGCAGGTATGGAACAAACACAGGAGGATAAGGGCATACAAGCATCCACTATTATTCAAGAATATCTCTCTCGTAGCAAAGCCATGGAGATCATGGAAATTATCTTAGAAAAAGAGAGCAATACATCAAGAGAAAAAGAAGATGAAAATTCATCTATGATGGAGGAAGGCCTAAAAGATGACGAAGGAACTTCATGTTCACATTTTGCCTCTTCCAATAGGGCTATAAGAAAGTCTAAATCTTCTTGTGTGATAACTTCTATCTCTAGTTTCAATATACTAAAAATGGCTAAACGTAAGATCAAGAAATTGAAAATTACTAATAAAAATTTGCGCTTAGAAAATAAAGATTTAAAAGCAAAAGTTAAAGTAGAATCAAAATCTGATTTATCTAGCTTTACTCATGTCACTTCAATTGAAAATACAAAACCTTGTTTTGATTGTAATGATACTAAAGAAAAATTTAAGGAACTTGAAAAAGAAATTATTTGTATAAAAGAACATAATGAAAAATTATCTTTAGAAAATTCATCTTTAAAAAATGATTGTGCTACATGCAAAAGTTATAAAATTGAAATTGAAGAGATGGATGAAACATTTGAGGAATACAGAAATGAATATCAAAACCATATTGATTCAATTGTTTCTACTCTTAAAAATAGCACAATTGCGTATGATAAAGCTAGACATAATTTGAAACTTAAGAACAATGAATTAGAAACTAAAATTAACTTGCTTAAGGAAATCATAAAGAAAAATTCTCAATATCAAGCAAACTCCAAACGCAAGTTGAATATGATTTCTCAAAATATGAATAAACCAAACAATGGAAATAAAAAACTTCAAAAGATTGAAAATGAAATTCCAAAATACTATCATCATTATCACTTACAACATCAATCTTCTCCCAACATAAAATTAAACGTTCACAACTTTCCTATGAAAAATACTTTCAATAATCATCAATATAAAGATTATCACAATGGAAATTTCACATATAAGAATAACACTAAACCAAAGTTTGAATGGAGGCCCAAAACTAAAACTGAAACATTAACTTCACATTAAAGGACCCATTCATCAATATCTACCCACAAACCTACACGATATATTTGGGTACCCAAAGGAACCACCACACTTGGTCCCCTTTGGATACCTAAATCTCTTATTTATTAGGTATCACCAGACGCATGAAGTAGAAATCAACAAAAAATAAAATATCAATTATTCTACTTCATGATATGCTTTAATTTCTTGTTTTCTTATTTTTCTTAAAACTATCATGTTATGGTCATCTTATATATTATAGGAAATATGATCTTATCTCTTAAAACTTAATGAGTTTATAAATCAAATTAATCAAAATTCAAAATCATATTTTATTTTGGTGACCAATCTATTATTCTTATATTCATTACATATATATATGCATCATTTATAAACAATTGAATTCAAAATTTTCTATGTGGTATTAAAATCTCTAACCATAGGATTTCAAAAATATACTACATATGATCTTAAAATTGCCTAAACATCTCCACTTCATGACTTCAAAATTTATAGATAAAATGTAAAACAAAATCTTCAAAAACTACCAAAGAAGGACCAGATAAAAATAGTCAAACATCCAAAAATAGAAAAAATTAAACATTACAGATAGCGCTAACGCTAGCGCTAGCAGACAGTATCCAAAAGCATGAGTTCAAATCTAAAATCATTACATAACTCAAATATTAGTCTGCCTCTGGAAATTCCTACTCCTCTACTTTGTCTCGTCGATCTCCTCCACACTTAGACTTGGTGACTGTCGTTTGCGTGTTCGCCGAACAGAATGTCTTGGAGGATCCTCTACTGGGCTGTCCCACTCCCTTCGCTCAGGTGTAGATGGTTTTAGCTTTAATGCCTTGATCATGAACTTCAGCATCTTCTTTATACCAGAAACATCTTTCTCCACTTTTGTCATCCGCTCTCCCATTTCTTCTCAAAAAGATTCAAATGAATCATCTCGAGCCCCTCGAGATGACTCTCCTTGACGGAGTGGTGGTCGAGTAAACGTCGATGGGTCATCCGGGAGGGATATTGCTCGCAAGTGTGAGGTACTATAGATTGGAGAAAAACAATTTATCAAGTAAAAACCTATTTCAATAGAAGGGTACATCACCTGAATAACCCGTTGTATGATGCCACCCAGGGGCAAGTTGTTATATCTCTGACGGGAAGGTTGACACAACTTGTATGAATAGCGAATCAAGGAAAGTAACAAGTCTGCCATGTCAAATTTCTCCTCCTCTAAAATGAAATAGGTGACATAACTAAGTTGTGCTGTGACTTTTGTTGTATCACCCAACTTCAGCATAATTGTATGGCGCAATACATCTTGAACGACCAGGGCATCTATTGTGAGTGTCGACACTGAGGAGATTAGACTCCTGCATTCCCTATTATGCAGCACCATGTTCACTTGAGTCCAAACTCTATCTACCCTAAACTTCTCAATAATCTCTAACCGATTTGGATGCTGGGTCAATCCAAACACGACCCTCAGTTGGTCATGGGTAAATGTCACCACTTGTCCTTGCACCAGAGACCGCACTCCTCCATCCATCTCTATCTGCAATGGGCCTTCCAAGTGCGTATAAAAATCTCGTACAAACTCTGAAGAAAATCCATCAGAAATAAATAAATTAAACACCTCAAAGGTTGCAAATAGTTGCATGATATGGTGGTGTCGAGGCATGTCAAACTCCACGATATATGGAACACCTACTACTGCAACCTCCATGGCCAGCTCTGCTCTTTTCTTTCCTTTTGATCCAGGAGCCATCTGCCACATCACAAGAGAACTTAAAATTAAGCAAAAATCACTAGCGTCAGCGCTATCACTAGCGCTCAGCACTAGCACTAGCGCCTACTGTAGCGCCGACACTAGTCCCCTGATTTGAAATGGTAAGATCTCTTTAAAATAAAAGATTTTCAAATCCTAATTTGCTAGATCCAAGAAACCCACATAATCTAAACTAAAATCAAAACTAAAATCCTCAAAAAAATGAAAAACAAAAATCTTGAAGATTTTTTTAAAAAATCAATAGTTTTCCAAAAAAAATCATAAATCTTCATCAAAATCAACTATTTAGATCAAGAATCATAAAAATAAGGAAGATTTGTTTTAGTTCCTCTCTTCAAAAATAAAAGAATCAAGCATTGTAGATCTAGTTTCTAAAAACACCTAATAACTTCAAAAATCTTCATCTTTAACATCAAAATCAAAGTTTAAAACAAAAATCATAAGAAAAGATGAAGTTTTACCTCAGATCTATGCAGAAATGGCAAAAAGAAAAGGGGATTATATAAAGCAGAACTAACGCCAGCGCTATCATTAGCACGAGCGTTATCGCTTGGTTCTGTCCTTTTGTATTTCTTGAATTTTATAAGATACCTAAATTTATTCTCTATTATATGTACTACATAGTGTTTTGCATTTGTGTTTTGGATTGATATTCAAAAAATTAAAACAAAAAATGATTATTATAAAAACCAAAATTACCAACCTATTTGTTTTTCTGTAATTTTAAAATTTTGAAAAATTCTTAAAAATATATTAATCTATGTGTACTATTTATTTCTGCACTTCTGCTTTTATTTCATTTTTTGAAAAATCAAATACCAAAATGCAAAAACCAAATTACAAAAAAAATATGTTTTGCCTTTTTTGGTTCTTTTGTCATTTGTTTAAATTCTATTTCTAAATGCAAAAATCAAATACAAAAATATAAAATGCAAAAACCAACAAAAAAACTGTATGGAATTTAGTGTGATAATCAAGCATGATTTAATCTATTATTTAGAACGTCTATAATGTTGCAATTTATCTTTTCAAACTACTTTGAACATTGTTTTCATCATGCTTTGTTATATCTATTCATATGTGCATCAATTATATTGTAAAAGTTGTGTAGAACCAAGCTTAGCATGCCTCTATGTATGAGTAAATGTTTTATGTTTGATAATGATATTTATTCACTCACTTATTTTGGCATTGTCTACATATGTGTTTAATCTAGGAATGTTTGTGTATGTTTTGTATTAGTACAATGAATTAAAATTGCACAAGTACCTTAACTACACTATCTTTATTTGCACTTTTAAAAGTTAAGAAAAGTGGTTATGTTTTCATAAATTATATTGGTTTGCAAAACAAGTGTATTCGGAGAACTTTGTACAAAACAAAAATCATAAAATAAAGTGACAACGATAACTCCACCAAACACTACTTGAACCTCCTGATAAGTCTTAATAAGCGTTGTGAGGTTGAGCACCTTGGAAAGAATAGTAAAGTATCTTGTGCAAACCATATCTTTCTTTCAAAATAAAAACCACTTACTCTTAAGTACACCGGATCACTAGTTTCAATATTAAAATAAAATAAAATATGTGATCCCCCAAGCACTACTTTGCACCCTGATAAGTCTTGATGAGCATTGTGTGTGCAAAGCACCTTGGTAGTTGTACTTTTTGTTTGTGCATTAAAGTGTGTGGAAGTAAAATTATTTGTGTTTTATTGTGCTCTTACTTTACATATTTCTTGTATTTTTTATTAAAACATTTGTTTACTCTACTCAAAAATACACTTATGTGCACATCATTATCTTCCATAACACTTCTTCTCATGAGTATTGGATCCTAATGCTAATTCTATACTACTCTTTATTTATGAAATGCACTAGATAACCTAGCATGCTTTCTACAATGTTTGGTATGTTTTGAAATTATGAATTAGAATAACATTGTAGTAGTCTCTCTTTCATACATCTCTTTCATGCTTGGTTACTTCATGAAAATTTTTAAAATAAAAAGAAAAATGATTTACATAAACATCTTCTTTATGAAATCTAATTCTTTTATGAATCATCATGTATTACAATTGATGTTTGATTGTATTTTTTTATATAAGTCTTCCGCAACGTTACATTTACCATGTATTCTTTTTATGCTCATACCTCTGATCTATTTCAATGAAAAGTATTCTAAAACTCCTTATCATTTCCTTCTCTCCAAAAGCCCGATCATGCCTTTATCTTATTATCAAAAAATTTCTGTGTTTTGTTTCCTTACCCACTTTTGCTAATAACAAAACGGGGAGAACTAACATGATAAATACAATCTGCTATCAAAATAGAAAACTAACATGATTAATTAAGTTGATAGCTTACATATTAGGGGAGCATTCACTTAGGGGGAGCATGTATTTAGGGGGAGCAATTCTAAATATCAAAAATGACAATTATCCTAAGTCATCACTTTCACTCACACGCAAGTAGGGTTCATCATGCTTATATATTAATGCTCTGATTTATCATTAATGGATTTGTTATTATCAAAAGGGGGAGTTTGTTGGAACATGGTCTTCTGCATCTCCTAGGTTTGAGAATAGCAAATCCTATGTGTATTTGATCTTGTGTGTTTAAGTGTGCAGGAAAACAAAGTCCATATGACTCAAGGATTACATAAGAAGGTTGCCCCAAAATTTGAGCCATCAAATCCAACATGCCCACTAGCGCCGGCGGTAGCCCCTAGCGCCCGGGGCTAGCGATGATTAGTGCAATATCAGGAGCACATATAGAAGGAGATAACGCCTGGCGGTAGCCGATAGCGCAGGTGCTAGCGCGGAGCACAGAAGGCAAGAGAGAAATGTTTCCTCGGATTGAAGATTCTGCCATGCAGAATATGTCCTAATATGGGATAGCGCCGGCGGTAGCACTAGCGCAGGCACTAGTGCTGAGGCTATAAATAGGATCCCTCTTCTCTCGTTTCATAGGGACAAAAAGAGTCTACTATTATTCGTCATGGATTTCTAGCGTTATAGAAATCAACTTTTGTAAAACCTTATTTCATATTAATAAAACATGTCTCTACTTTATTTCAATTATTTTACTTGATTTCTCATCTTCTTAATCACGCATTATTTAAAAAGAATTTCAACATATAACATAAGTTTTTGAAAACCCTTATTCACCCCCCCCCCCTCTAAGGGCGCCTGCCGATCCAACACTGAGGTAGGGCTGTTTTAGCCTGAGTTGTAGGACCTGATGAGGTCTGAGCTGTAGGAGGTGGATTCCTCTGAGGTAGGGCTTGTTAGCCTGAGATTGTAGGACCTGCTGAGGTCTGAGTTGTAGGATCAGTTGCTGATCTGAGGTAGGGCTACTGTGCCTGAGGTTGGGTTGGGAAAACCTGAGAGATCCCGGGGGATCTGAGTTGTAAGCTCTTGGAGCTGAGTTGGAGGAGTTGGCCCTGTCTAACACATTGTTAGAAGGGTGAAGGGGGGAAGTGGACTACCGAAAGACACACTGTCTTTGGGGAACCACTATAAATTCTTGTGTGCTTTCTGTGTTTGTTGATTTTCTTAAACTAACTCAGAAATCAGCTGGGTACTTAGAGGAAAAATAAAAGAAACCTATTCACCCTCCTCTAGGTGATTTTGACTAAAAACCTATTAACTTACAGTTCGAATTGAAGAATGTCAGATCTAAGTTTTTATTGATCTTCCTCATCATCTACTAGTCAAAGTCATTCAAGATGGAAGAAGATACTTGTGGATTTCAGATATGGTATTGTGTTGGGTCCAGCGTTCCTTCACTTGACCCGTAGCACCTTTCTGTTGATATAAAGATCAAGTTGCGCCTTCACCAACAGACTGGTCTTTTGGTTGAGTTGGTTGCGCTGGGTCCTCTCAATTGGTATCAGAGGAGGTTGCGGGTTCGAGACCGGGGGGCGCTGATAATTCCTGAAATTCTCTCTACCTGTGTGGGTCCTGGCGGGTCAGGAGGCCGCAGCCATGTGTCAAGCCACCTCTGAGCTTGCGGGCCATGTGGAGAACCTCTGAGCTTACGGGTCGTGCTGGACGCTGGGGGGGGATTGTTGGGTCCAGCGTTCCTTCACCCATAGCGCCTTTCCGTTGATATAAAGATCAAGTTGCACCTTCACCAACAGACCGGTCTTTTGGTCGAGTTGGTTGCGCTGGGTCCTCTCATATTGTGTTGATAAGTTTATATCAAACCTTAATTACATTGATTGTAGGAGAAGGCGTTCTCCGAGTAGTAGGAGTAGTTTTTCTCCGAGTTATAACAGAGGTATTCTCCGAGTTGTAAGAGAGCTAATCTCTTAGTTATAAGAGAGGTATTCTCTGAGTTTGTAGGAGATTTGTCTCCGAGTTTAGGAGTGTTGACTCCGAGATTGTAGGATCATTCTTGATCCGAGTTATAGTGAAGTAGTCAAGTCTAGTTGTGGAGCTAGATTCGCGAGGCCGGCAAGTGGAGTGCCCAAGAATGGGGAACCACTATAAATTCATTGTGTTATCTGTGTTTGTGATTTGCTTTCTGTGCGTTCTATTTCATAAAGTTTTTAATTCCGCAAAAGACGCAGTTATCACCTATTCACCCACCTCTAGGTGATTTAGGTTGGCAACTTGATACTTCAATATGCTTTTGCATTCTTCTCTCTCGGAATGTGTTGAATAGAAAAACTTTTGAACTTTCCTATCTTACATTTCACCAAGGCTAGATACTGCTTCAGAATCTGATCTCTTGTCTCAAAAGTCCCGTTAACCTGAGATGTCGTCACCAGAGAGTCCGTTTTGATATGAACATCCTCGATTCCCAATTCCCTAGCAAATCTGAGACCGGCCAATAAATCCTCATACTCTGCTTGATTATTGTTGGGAAATAGAATTTCAAAGCTTGATCCAATCTGACTCCGTTCGGATTGATCAAAACAACTCCTGCTCCAGAAGAATTCTTTCCTGAAGCTCCATCCACAAAGATCATCCAAGCAAAAGGTGTTCCAACTTCCTTCTTTGATAAGCCTCACTTGCATCAACCATGAAGTCTGCTAGAACCTGAGCTTTGATTGCTACCCTTG
This sequence comes from Dactylorhiza incarnata, assembly GCA_033032865.1. Taxonomy (NCBI): domain Eukaryota; kingdom Viridiplantae; phylum Streptophyta; class Magnoliopsida; order Asparagales; family Orchidaceae; genus Dactylorhiza; species Dactylorhiza incarnata. The sequence continues at coordinate 30,259,050 of JAWHQI010000003.1, read as the reverse complement.
GAACATAGGAGATATCGAATTCACTGAGCTCTATTGCCCATTTAGCTAGCATTCCTGAATGTTCTGGCTTTTCTAAAACATTCTTTAACGGAAGATCAGTGACCACTTGGATCGAATGGGCTTGGAAGTAAGGCCTTAGTCTCCTTGTCGAAGTCACGAGCATTAGGGACAACTTTTCAAGGATCGGATAGCGAGTCTCAGCATCTTTTAGAATTTTACTCACATAGTAAACTGGGAATTGCTTCTTCTTCTCTTCTCAGACCAAAACTGAACTTATGGCATCGGAGCGAACTCCCAAATACAAAAAAGATCTTCTCCCTCCCTTGGGCTTTGGACCAGAGGAGTTGATGTAAATTCCTTTTAGAGCTGATTAAAAGCATCATCACACTCCTTCGTCCATTCAAACTTAGCCCCTCCCTGGAGGGTCTTAAAGAAAGGAGCACTTTTATCTCCGGACCGAGAGATAAAGCGACTTAAGCCTTCCATTCTCCCTCCTAATTGCTGAACTTCTTTAGGAGACTTGGGAGGTGACATTTCCAAGATAGCCTTTACTTTATCAGGATTGGGTTCTATCCCCTCCGAAGTGAGAAGATGCCAAGAAATTTCCCCATACTTGCCCCGAAAATACATTTCAAAGGATTCAGTCTCATATTAAAGGTTCGAAGAGTTGCAAATGTTTCTAAAAGGTCGCTGAGATGAGAAGAGAATGATTTGCTTTTTATCAAGAGGTCATCGACATAAACCTCAAGATTTCTTTCTTTTTGACTTTTGAAAACCGTATCCATCATTTTCGGATACATTGCTCCAGTATTTTTAAGCCCGAAAGGCATCACAAGATAACAAAAGCAGCCGTCATTCGTGATAAATGAAGTGTGCGAGATATCGGGCTTCTGCATTCTAATTTGGTGATAGCCTGAGAATGCATCTAAAAAGCTCATACAGGAATACCCAACCACGGAATCTACTAAAGAATCTATCTGAGGCAAGGGGTAACAATCTTTTGGGCAAACTTTATTAAGTTTTGTGAAATCGACACACATTCTCCACTTCCCACTAGACTTTTTGACCATTACAACATTTGACACCCACACAGGATACTGAATATCCTGGAAAATTTGGCTTTCAGCAGCTTCTCCACTTCCTCTCGGATTGGCTGAGCAAGGGTCATTACTACAGACCTTTTTTCTGCTTGATGGGAATGGAGTTGGGATCAATGTTGAGATGGTGGCAGGCGACGTCTGGATCAACTCCTGGCATGTCATCTGCAGACCAAGCAAACACATACAGGTTCTTCAGGAGGCAAGAGATAAGCTGGCTCTTGTCAGCTTCAGGCAGTTCAACGTTGATGGAGAGCTTCTTGCTCTCATCTTCCTTGCTGATGCGCACTCCATGAGTTGCTTGGGAAGGTTCCAAGCGAACTCCATCTCTTTCAACTTCTTTGGCTTCTTCTGTAACCTCCATCTGGTCAGGGATTTGAACCGATGAAGACACCACAGCTTCTTGGGGAGAAGATGACATGATCACATTGACCATCTTCACATAGCACTCCCTAGCTTTCTTCGGATTACTCCTAATCCGGTGCTGCTTGCCATTCAAGGAAAATTTCATTGCCTGATGGTAGGTTAAAACTACCGCCTGATACCCATTCAGAACGGGCCTCCCAAAAATCGCGTTGTAGCTGCTAGGAGAATCAATGACTATATATTTCACGAGCTTCATGATGTCGGCTAGAATCACCGAGAGGGTGACGATTCCTTCTACCTCCTTCTTCTCCCCCGAGAAACCATAAAGAGGTCCCTAAGTGGAAAGAAGAGGCTTTCCTGTCTTCAAAGCTTCGTGAAGAGCACGTTAACGGAGCTCCCAGTATCAATCAATATTTTCTCCATAGTGTAGTTCTCTATCACTGCTTTGACGACGACCGTATCATCGAAGGGATTGGAGGTCGGAGGAAGGTCCTCTTCTCTGAAGGTGACCGTTCCTCGGACCGGGGCTGACGATGTAGCAACAAGCTCTGAACGGTAGACTCTTATCAAACTAGCCCTCCTTGAGGAATCCGGTCTTGCACCTCTGTGGATGGAGAAAAGGTTGCCAAGAGCACCTTCATCATCTGCATCCACGCACTCACTTGGGAAATCGATGTTGCCGAGATGGCCAACATCATCAACTTCTTCGCACTCCCAGTGGACTTCCACTACCTCCTTACTCTTTGAGGTTGAAGCCTTAGAGGGATCATTCTTCTGGAGGAGATCACGGAGCTTTCCCTCCTTCAGAAGCTTCTCCACTAACAAGCAGAGGGATCTGCAGTCTTCGGTCAAATGGCCGCTTTCCCTGTGGTAATCACAGTAATGAGCCCGATTCCGGGACTTTGGATCGGAGTTAAGCGGGGCAGGCTTTCTGAAGAAAGGCTTCTTTTGAAGGATCTGGACTACCTCACTCATAGAAACGCCAAGGTCTGTGAAGGATTCTTAGGAATCATTGTAGAATGGCTGGGTAGTCAGAAGAGGGGGCTGAACATACTGGATTTGGTGGACAGGAGTGACTTGCGGAGCTAGAGCGGCTGGTGTTGGCAGCAAAGGCCCTTTAGGCTAGAAATGCTGACTCCCCTGGTTGAAACGGTTGTTTCGGAAGTTCCTTCCTCTTTTCAGAGCGGGAGGAGGAAACTCTTGATATGCCTTTGACGATGGCGGAGCTGGGTAGAATCCTGTAGAACCTTTCTGAATAGCCCTGTTAGACAAATTAGAGACATAGGCGGGGTTGTTGTTTTCCCCTTCTATGTAGCGATTCGCGATGCTGATCAGCTCCAGATAAGAGCTGGGCTCTCTAGTGGTGACCTCAAATTTGAGGGGGCCTTCCTGCAAGCCATTAATTAAGGCCGTCATATAGAGAGCGGGATCTAAATCCCTAATTCACAGGATTTCCTTCTGGAAATGATCGATGAAGCGAGCCATAGTCTCATTATCCCCCTGCTTGATCTTGAAGAGGGCCGCAAGACCACTCTTCCTTTTTCTTTGCAGTCGCAAACCTTAAGAGGAGTTCATGCCTTAGAACGGCAAAACTCGAGATGGACTGGGAAGGCAGCTTGTAGAACCATTCCCTGGCAGGTCCATCAAAGGAGTGATCAACAGCTTGCACCTCACTGCATCTGAGATGGTCCTAAGAGCTGTTGGAGTTGGGGAACACTTCTGGTTAGGGTTCGTCGAACAGCGTTCGATGAATAGAGAAGAGTTCGTCAAACTCCGCCCGCGCTTGACGAACGGAGAAGGGCCCGTCGAACGGCGCTCGACGAACGGGAGAGGACTGTGTTCAACGCTTGATGCCTGCGCTTGACGCATGCGGTCGATGCTCGACGCCTGCACTTGACGCTTGCGCTCGACGCCTGCGCTCGATGCCTGCGTTCATCGCTCGACGCCTGTGTTCATGCTGTCTCAGCTGGTTCCATCTCAGTAGATGTTATTGGACCATCTCAGCAGATGTTTAGTCTGAGCCTGGTCTGGCGCCCAATTTAAAGGGTGCATAACCCTGGTTTAGAGTTAAGGTCATTAAGTCCAAGAGAGTGCAATAGAGTTTTGCGCGGTGTTCCTTGGCGACGGTTCTTCTGTTCTTGTCTGAGAGGGTTGTGTGAGGTAGGATCGTTTTTGATCCTTGTAACCTTGTAAGCTATAATCTGTCTTGGTGATTAGAACATAGAGAAGAGGAAGGGGAGAGGGGACGTAGACCGGCTTGGGTGAACCTCTGTATATCTGTGTGTCTTCTGTGATTGATCTGTGTTTTCTTGTTGTTTCGAATTATTTTTCTGTCGAATTTCTCGTCTCGACACACCCTGCTTCTTTACATTTGGTATCAAGCTAGGTTCTGATCCTGGAAATGGGTTCTGGCGGCGTGCGGATCGAGATCGAGAAGTTTGACGGAAGTCGATTCGATCTATGGAAGATGAAGATGGAAGATATGTTGATTGATCGAGATCTATGGTCTGTGATCGAAGATGATCCTCCCGTTCCTAAGGTTGCAGAGAAGGATGCGAGCGCATCGAAGGGAAAATCTGCAGACGCGACTACCGATGGTGCAGCGGAGGCAGCGGCCTGGACGAAAACCGATCGGAAGTCTAAGGGCCTGATCCGGTTATTCCTTGCAGATTCAATCTTGACTAACGTTATGGAGGAGACTTCTGCACGAAGTCTGTGGCGTAAGTTGGAATCCCTCTACCAGAGCAAGTCCCTGGTAAACAAATTGCTCTTGAGGAAGAAATGGTATAAACTTCGGATGTGTGAGGGCGATTCATTTTCAGAGCACCTAACTCAATTCAACACTATTTTGAGTCAGTTAATCTCTATTGGTGAGAAAATCTCGGATGAGGATAGAGCCATCACCTTGTTGTGCTCACTGACAGATTCATGGGACAATCTGATTGTCGTGATTGGGGGGAGTGGAGAAAATGAACTGTCATATGATACTGTATGTGCAGCTCTTTTATCTGAGGAGACCAGGAGAGGAGGCTCGGAGGCGATAAGCAAAGGTGCTTTGAGTGTGTCTAGATCCCGTCCTCAGCGAAGGGAGAGCAAGCATGGTGGATATCGAGATAAGTCTTGAGGTAGATCCAAGAGCTAGGAGAGGGAGAAGAGTAAGAAGCCCATTCGGTGCTGGAAGTACAATGAGACTGGTCATGTGAAGTCTCAATGTCCGAACAAGGTCATTCAGAACAAGGAGACACCGACAACTTCTAGTACGAAGAAGGAGGGCGACGGCGGTGACATGTACATCATTGCTGCATGCGTTGCTCAGAGAGATTCTGATTTGTGGTATGTAGACACAGGACCATCATACCACATGACCCCTCATAGGCACTGGTTCTGTGAGTATGAGAGGTTTGACGGTGGAGATGTCATGCTGGGTGATGATTCTGCTGTGCAGATTATTGGGCGTGGTAAGGTGATGTTGAAGCTCTCTAATGGGACCACAAGGTCTCTTCCAAATGTGATGCATATTCCTGGGATGAGCAGGAATTTAATCTCGGTGGGTTCCATGGAGGATGCAGGAGTGCACTTCAGCTGTGACAAGCAAACTTGCAAGATGTCAAGGGGGGCAATGGTGATTTCCAGTGGAGTAAGACATGGAACACTGTATACTCTGCTTGCTGATACAGTGGTTCCAAGTGGGGCTCTTATCTCAGAGAACTAGGAGGTTGACCAGGAGGAGGTGTCCAGGCTGTGGCATCATCGGCTTGGGCAAATCAGTGAGAAGGGGATGTCGGCCATGGCATCCGGTCGATGGTGGATGGCATGCCGGAGTGCTCCACAAGCCTTGGGTTCTGTGAACATTGCCTGCTTGGCAAACATACCAGGGTAAGCTTTCGTGGGACGGGCACGAGGGCAACTGAAGTGCTGGAGCTAATACACAGTGATGTGTTTGGGCTAACTCCAGCTCCATCTCTTGGAGGCGCAAGGTATTATGTGTCTTTTACTGATGACCTCTCACGGTATTCCTGGATCTATTTTCTCAGGTCCAAGTCAGAAGTTCTGGACAGGTTCAAGGAATTTAAGAACCTGGTGGAGAACCAGTTGGAGAGAAAGGTGAAGGTCCTTCGTTCTGATAATCGAGGGGAGTACTGCTCTGATGCCTTTGAGCAGTACTGTACTGAGCAGGGGATTGCACGGCAGAAGACCATACCGTATACTCCAGAGTAGAATGGAGTTTCGAAGAGGCTGAACAGGACCTTGATGGAGAAGGCCAGGTGCATGCTCAGTTGGGCAGGTTTGGGGAAGGAGTTCTGGGCTGAAGCAGTGGCGACTGCAAATTACCTGAAGAACAGGTCCCCTACATCTGCTGTGGAGGGATGTACTCCCTTTGAAGTCATCTTCAAGAGAAAGCCAAATTTGTCCTATGCTCGTGTGTTTGAGTATGATGCATATGTTCACATCCCAAAGGAGAAGAGGGGGAAGCTTGATGTCAAGTCTGAGAAGTGCATCTTTGTGGGCTACAGAGATGGCATAAAAGGCTACAAGTTTTGGAACCCTGTGACCAGGACTGTAACATTCAGCGAGGATGTGGTGTTTCATGAAACCAGTCATCAGGCTGTCACACAAGCTGAGAAGGCCAAAGAAGCAGAGAAAGAGACAGTGGTGGTGGAAGAAAGCTTTGAGAAAGAAGCTACTATTGTTGGGGCTGAATCTGATTCTGAATCAGATGATTTGGAGGTGGTGAGAAGTGATGATGAGTCAGAAGATGAGGCTGAAGAAATTCCACTTCTGAGGAGATCGACAAGGGATAGAAAGGCACCAGTCAGATATCCCCAATGTGCAGTGGTTGCACAGTGTTTCCTAAGTATGCTTGGTGAAGATCCAATCTCTGCCAGAGATGCTAAATCAAGGGCTGATTCAAATTTTGGGAGCTAGCCATGGTGGATGAAATGGAGTACCTGAGGAAGAATCAGACTTGGAGTCTGTGTAAGCTTCCAAAGGGGAGGAAGGCCATTGGAAGTAAATGGGTCTTCAAGCAGAAGGTGAAGGGTGATGGAACTGTGGAGAAATATAAGGCAAGGTTGGTTGCAAAGGGATTCTCCCAAGTCGAAGGTGTTGATTATGATGAGATCTTCTCACCTGTAGCCAAGATGACGTCGATCAGACTTGTTCTCTCTATTGCGGCAGCGCATGATCTAGAGATCGAGCAGATGGATGTGAAGACGGCGTTTATTCATGGTGATCTGGAGGAGGAGATATACATGAAGCAGCCGGAAGGATTCGAAGCCAAGGGCAAGGAGGATCAGGTCTGCAGGTTGAAGAAGTCCTTGTATGGACTAAAGCAATCTCCGAGGATGTGGTACCAAAAATTTGACACCTACATGCTGGAGTTAGGTTTTGAAAGGTCGAATTCGGACCACTGTGTGTACATCCAGAGAAAGGGAGAGCAGTTCATCTTCCTGACACTCTATGTAGATGATATACTACTAGTTGGCAATAGTGTCAGGATGATCCAACATGTAAAGAAGCTGCTCTCAGCCAAATTCGAGATGAAGGATTTAGGGCCAGCAAGTGTCATCTTGGGAATGCAGATTTCCAGGGATCGAAGCAAGAAGAAGCTTTGGTTGGGGCAGCAAAGGTATGTCGAGGAGATGTTGAAGAAGTTCAATATGACGGACCGCAAGCCAGTGGGAGCATCAATGGCAGTTGGGTGCAAGTTATCTGCAGAGCTGAGCCCGAAGACACAAGATGAGGTCGAGGACAGGTCGAAGGTCTCTTATGCTAGTGCTGTGGGAAGCTTGATGTACGCCATGGTTTGCACTCGCCCTGACATTGCTCAAGCAGTGGGAGTGTTGAGCCGGTATATGGCTACTCCAGGAAAGGAACACTGGAACGATGTGAAGCGTGTGTTCAGGTACCTCCGAGGCACTTCAAATTACTCCCTATGTTTTGAAGGAGCTGGTGAAGGAGGAGTCCTGGACGTGGTTGGGCACGTGGACTCGGATTGGGGAGGTGATCTGGATAGCAGGAGATCCACCAGTGGGTACGTGTTCACACTGTTTGGAGGTGCTATCAGTTGGATGAGTCGGAGGCAATGTGTGGTGTCTCTTTCGTCGACGGAGGAAGAGTACATGGCTCTTACTCATGCGAGCAAGGAAGCCATATGGCTGCGGAGGCTATGTTTGGAGCTCGGGTTTGGGCAGGGGCCAGTGAAGCTGTGGTGTGATAGTCAAGGGGCTATTCAGCTAGCCAAGAATCCTGCCTTCCACGCCCGAACCAAGCACATTGACATCCAGTACCATTTCATCCGGGAGAGGGTGGAGAAGAAGGTAGTTCAACTGGAGAAGGTGGACATGGTGGAGAACAGCTCAGATTTTCTTACCAAGGCGGTTCCCGTTGCCAAATTTCAGTGGTGTGCAACGGCCGTAGGGTTGAAGAAGAAGGTTGGAGGAGCAGCTCTCATCGGAGGAAGATGTTCACCAAGTGGGAGAATGTTGGAGTTGGGGAACACTTCTAGTCAGGGTTCGTCGAACGGCATTCGACGAACGAAGAAAAGTTCGTCGAACTCCGCCTGCGCTTGACGAATGGAGAAGGGACCGTCGAACGGCGCTCGACGAACGGGAGAGGCCTGCGTTCGACGCTTGATGCATGCACTCGACGCCTGCGGTCGACGCTCAATGCTTGTGCTCGACGCTTGCGCTCGACGCCTACGCTCGACGCCTGCGTTCATCGCTCGACGCCAGCGTTCGACTGTCGACGCCTGTGTTCATGCTGTCTCAGCTGGTTCCGTCTCAGCAGATGTTATTGGACCGTCTCAGCGGATGTTTAGTCTGAGACCGGTCAGGTGCCCTATTTAAAGGGTGCGTAACCCTGGTTTAGGGTTAAGGTCATTAAGTCCAAGAGAGTGCAATAGAGTTTTGCGCGGTGCTCCTTGGCGGTGGTTCTTCTGTTCTTGTCTGAGAGAGTTGTGTGAGGTAGGATCGGTTTTGATCCTTGTAACCTTGTAAGCTGTAATTTGTCTTTGTGATTAGAACAAAGAGAAGAGAAAGGGGAGAGGGTACGTAGCCCGGCTTGGGTGAACCTCTGTATATATGTGTGTCTTTTGTGATTGATCTGTGTTTTCTTGTTGTTTTGAATTATTTTCTGTCGAATTTCTCGTCTGGGCACACCCTGTTTCTTTACAAGAGCGACGGCAGACACGAAGGCCTGAAGATGCAAAACCGGGTCACTCTCCTGGTGAACATGGGGAGTCTGAAAGTGAGTTTAGTTCTTATTATAAGTTTAAAGCTCTTGCTTAAGTTTTAGTTTCAAAATAATGATATATATATATATATAAGTGTTTGCTGAGTAATAAACACAAACAGCTAGAGTGCATAAATAAACACAGCATAGGAAATAAAACAAAGCATAAACAAGAAGCATTCCAGGTGACAAAGAAATATAGTAGTTCCCCAAAACTGGGTAGTCTACTCTTCTACCACCCTTGGTAGGAATCCACTAGGAGAGTTGATCAGGTGCCCTTACACCAATGGAGGTTTGATCAGGTGCCCAATTCACCACTGTCAGGTTTTTGCTAAGGTGACCTGTCACCGAGAGTTCACTTTTGAAGGGAGTAATAACCCTGTACAAGATGGGAGAAAAGGAAAGGGAAAAATATAATGTTCTTCTCTGTATAGGAAGACTCTTGAAGATCCTGATTGGTAGTGAGTTGGATCTTGATGATGATGTTGAAGAAGACTCCCCCTGTCTGATATAGATTGGTGACAGTTCTGGAGGCTCCTTCTCTTGATTGTACAAGCACTTCTTCTTATGCAGTGATGATCCTGAGCAAATGGTTGTGATTGTTGTCTCAGGATGTTTATAATCTGCAAGAAGATGTTAGGCAAAAGATGTTTCCTGTAGAGAGGTATATCTATTCTATATGCATGTCTCTATATGTCTATGTATATATTTTCTGCTCTCTTCTTTAATATATATAATCTGGAGAAGGTATTTGAATTCTTGCCCGGGAATAAGGAAAGAGATAAAGTCTCTTTAATTTGATTCCTTCGGAAGATCAGTTTCCGTCTTTTACTCTTCTGAAAATGGCTATAAACTTTATTGCTTGCAACGGCTATATCAGAAAAGCATGAGTAAATTAATGTTAGTCCAGCTGTATAAAATATTGCTGACAACATATTTGTCGAGCTCTTCTGGATTCGTCGAGCGCCGTTCAGAGAATGCTTTAGCTGCTGAGATTTATTCTGACTGGAGTTTGTCGAGCGCTGGCCTGATAGAAATTTGTCGAGCGCCGTTCTACATTTCGTCGACCGCCTGTAAAATAAGATGTCGAGCGCTGCTCGACAATAGCTGAGCGTCGTTCGACAAATGTCGAACGCAGCTAGCTTATATGAAATATAATATTTTTCTTATATTATTTCATATTAATTTCTCTTATAATATATTCTCTTATATTATTTTCTCTTATATTAATTATCTTATTATTATATTTCTTAACCTGATTTATAGGATGAGTTATGATATAAACCTATATACTTAAGGGGGATCCTAACTCAAATCAAAACTAAGGTTCCAACAATCTCCCCCTATTTGAGTTGGGATCCTAAATCAAATTAAAACTAGTGGCCTGGTACTCTCCCCCTATTTGGTTTAGGATGCCGACAGTTTTAATTTTTATATTCTCCTTTTCTCTCTCACATGGTTTCTCTGGATTTCTCATTTTCTCTCTCACTTAGGTAACTTTATTATCCTAGAAGGTTTTAATATATGAATTGCTACAGCTGTTAATGAATTTTAAGAGATGTCAGACATCTTCTTTCTCATAGAATCCCCTTATCAGAAGAGACTCACACTCAGTGCTTTGATCATTTCTGATCAGTGCAGCTACAGTAGAATGCTCAAACTGACTTAGAGAAGTCTGTAAGAATATGAAGTTATCTGACATTGTTTTTCTTATAACTTTTATTTTATTTAGGAATGGAGTTTAATGGAGAAAAAAACTTTTTAATACCTTTTGAAAATTCTATTAGAAATATATGTTTTAAGAATTTTAAAATCTGATTTTTAATGCTAATTGAAAGTTTTCTTTTGTAGTCATTAAAATATATGTTTGAAATTATTTTAAAGTTTTCTTGACAATCATTAAGCAATTTATCCTTAATTGATTTATTTTGTGCCTTTGATTTTTCTTCAGTTTTATTATTTTCAGAAGTTGAATAATTTACGTTTGTTAACTTCCTTTTAATTTCTTTGTCTATTGTTATTGAATCTGTGAGAGTTATTTTAAAAACAGTTTTAGAGGTAGAGTTGTGATTTGATTTTACCTTATTTACCTTTCCTAATTCTACTTCTGCATCTGGATTTTGGTATGACTCATTTATGGCCATCATGCAGAAAGCTCTAGCTCTGAGTTCTTCTTCCTCTTCTTCTTCACTTAGGTTTGTTGATGGTTCTGCATCAAAAATACAATCAGTTGAAGAGATGGAAGAAGGTTCATTTACCATCCTAGAGAGGGAGTTCCAAATTCCTCTTGCAGAAGTGCAGTCTTCAACTCTTTGAAGAGTGTCTTTTGACACTGATTGAGTCAAGATCTGTACAGCTTTTGCCTCTGCATCAGTGGTAGTTTTCTTTTAAGAAGATATATCAGCGCCAACATAAATAGGCCTTGTCAAAATAGATTTGTAAATTTCTTCATCTATGGCGTTCATATATAGTTTAATTCTAACTTGCCATAAAGCGAATCTATCTAGATTACAAACAGGTGGATCTGAAAATAAAAAGTCTTGTGTCATTTTGAAAAACTTTTAGAACAAATTTAAGAAATATGTGATCTTTGTGATTTCAGGTGTTAGCCTGTGTGAAAAATCAACCTGCTTTGATACCAATTGAAAGTGAGTTTAGTTCTTATTATAAGTTTAAAGCTCTAACTTAAGTTTTAGTTTCAAAATAATGATATATATATAAGTGTTTGCTGAGTAATAAACACAAACAGCTAGAGTGCATAAATAAACACAGCACAGGAAATAAAACAAAGCATAAACAAAAAGCATTCCAGGTGACACAAAGAAATATAGTAGTTCCCCAAAACTGGGTAGTCTACTCTTCTACCACCCTTGGTAGGAATCCAATAGGAGAGTTGATCAGGTGCCCTTACACCAATGGAGGTTTGATCAGGTGCCCAATTCACCACAGTCAGGTTTTTGCTAAGGTGACCTGTCACCGAGAGTTCACTTTTGAAGGGAGTAATAACCCTGTACAAGATGGGAGAAAAGTAAAGGGAAAAATATAATGTCCTTCTCTGTATAGGAAGACTCTTGAAGATCCTGATTGGTAGTGAGTTGGATCTTGATGATGATGTTGAAGAAGACTCCCCCTGTCTAATATAGATTGGTGACAGTTCTGGAGGCTCCTTCTCTTGATTGTACAAGCACTTCTTCTTATGCAGTGATGATCCTGAGCAAATGGTTGTGATTGTTGTCTCAGGATGTGTATAATCTGCAAGAAGATGTTAGGCAAAAGATGTTTCCTGTAGAGAGGTATATCTGTTCTATATGCCTGTCTCTATATGTCTATGTATATATTTTCTGCTCTCTTCTTTAATATATATAATCTGGAGAAGGTATTTGAATTCTTGCCTGGGAATAAGGAAAGAGATAAAGTCTCTTTAATTTGATTCCTTGGGAAGATCAGTTTCCGTCTTTTACTCTTCTAAAAACTGCTATAAACTTTATTGCTTGCAACGGCTATATCAGAAAAGCATGAGTAAATTAATGTTAGTCCAGCTGTATAAAAATATTGCTGACAACATATTTTTCGAGCTCTTCTGGATTCGTCGAGCGCCGTTCAGAGAATGTTTTAGCTGCTGAGATTTATTCTGACTGGAATTTGTCGAGCGCTGGCCTGATAGAAATTTGTCGATCGCCGTTCTACATTTCGTCAACCGCCTGTAAAATAAGATGTCGAGCGCTGCTCGACAATAGCTGAGCGCCGTTCGACAAATGTCGAACGCAGCTAGCTTATATGAAATATAATATTTTTCTTATATTATTTCATATTAATTTCTCTTATAATATATTCTCTTATATTATTTTCTCTTATATTAATTAGCTTATTATTATATTTCTTAATCTAATTTATAGGATGAGTTATGATATAAACCTAGATACTTAAGGGGGATCCTAACTTAAATCAAAACTAAGGTTCCAACAGAGTCGGGGCTCTCTGAAGCCGTTGGGAATAGCCTCCCAATGAATTCTATCAGAGATAGGAGAGTGCTCTTTCGCCTCAACTATATCAGAAGGAGCAGAAAACTGGGCAGGAAAAGGTGCAGGAAAGGGAGCAGGGAAAGGAGCAGGAGGGGCAGGAGGAGAAGGAGGATATACATAATCCTCTTGAAAGTTCAGGGTCTGGGTTGGAGGCCCCTGAGCTGCTACTCTGAAAGATCCTCGACGAGATGCGAACTCCTCCTACTGAGATCGCAGAGGAGCTGTTGGGTGAGGGGTCGCGCGATCACAAGGGTGATCGATGGCTAAGCGGTCAGGTGTGGCGACCTGACCGGGCTGAGGAAGAATCCTCTGGGAGATCACGGCCAGAACTTGACTCATGGTCTCGATCTGCTTGGCAGACTCCTGTTGGGTTCGAACGATCTCCTGGCGGTAACGGGCGGTCTCCTACTATGATCGCGCGATCTCTTGCTGAGATTGCGTGATCTCCTGCTGAGCCTGGGCAACCTCTTGTCGAACTCGAGCGGCCTCTCGGAGAGCCTGCTCAACACGCAACTCGAAGAGACGCTCGAGAGCTTCTAGAGGGTTTGAGTCGAGAGGAGGTCGACTGCTGGAAGACCGGCGACCTTGCATCCTGCGGTCTGCCATCTCAACGTCTGCTGAATTCACCTAAATACTCCGGATCTGAAGGTCGCGTGTTCGTTCTGTTGGTACCAAAAAATGTACCTCCAAAACTCACACTGAAGGGTCGAGGGAGAACTGTAGAGTGTAGGTTACTTGAGACGAGAGATTTAGAAAAGGAGAACGAGAAGAGAAAAGCAACTCGGATTCACTTCCAAGAATGATTACAAGGAGACAAGGAACAGAGCAGGATCTGAGGTAGAAAAGTGATAGAATTCGAGACCGCTTACACAGGTTGTAAGATGGAGCCTCGAAGCCAAAAGTCCTTTTTCAGGTACCCCTACCCCTCTATTTATAGACGCGGAGGCTGCCCGAATGGGCAGATCCAAAAAATTACGTGTTGCACGGGGTACAGGAGAGCTGGGGCAGAGAGAGGGGTGCTAATAACAAAAAGAAGAAGAAAGGGCCAGACCACCCAGTCTTGCGGTCTGACTGGAGCTTGACCGCCAGACACTTAGAAGAATCCTTGAACTTGTGAGACTTCGGTACGGGCGGTCTCGCAAATTTGAGATCGCTGAGCAAGAGACTTGCTGAGGCGAAAAGGCGGTCTGGGCGGTCTCGCATATTTAAGACCGCTGGGAAGATCCATTCTGGCTGAGAAAAGTGGTCGCGGATTTTCCGGGCAAACAAATATCAATCCACGGGTTTTATTGCAAGCAATTTGGAATATAAAATAATGAGAATATCAATTGTATAATACTATGAGCATTTATGCACACAATTGAATGTAAAATTCTGAAAATCATGCATCCCACTTGTTCTTATGGCTATGTTTAAAAATCAAAACCAACAGAACAAGCAATGTTGACCAACAAGCAGTATATTCACCTCTGAGGTAGATAAGAACCCGTAGATCGCACTCTGCATGTGAGAAGATAAAATTGTAGGCATCACTCACAATACTAAGTACATATTGTATTTGATAAAATCTATTTTGTCTCAAGGTTTGTACATGGAGATGATATTCCATACAATGAAATAGGTTTACAAGTGTGCTGATCAATCAACTGAGAAAGTTTCCCTGTCTCAGCTGAACCGCTGAAACGAGGACAGGTGCCACTGAGAAGCAGCATATATCTACTGAGCTGCAGATAGACAGAATCCGCTGAGAAGAGAAACTGTCTCAGCGGATCCACTGGGAAGACAGCTGCTCAACCGCTGAGACTGAAAGCTGTCTTAGCCCCACCGCTGAGACAGATTCAAATACTAAAGAAAACAAGTGGCGCGACATGCCTTTGGCGCAAACAGCTATAAAGGGAGATTAGAGCAAACCATCTGTTCCCAAGGTGTCAGAGCTTTCCCTTGAGTGTCGTTGGAGAAGTGCAGAGTATAAAAGAAGAAGTTAGGGCAATTTTGAAAGGGTGGTCAAGTGCTAAACATATCTGCTACTATTCCACTGATGGCCACGAACTTCTTATTCTCCTCCTGCTCACTGAACAAGGAAGAAGAGACTGAGAGATAAATATTTCTCTTCTACAAGAAGGAGCAAGGTGATCCTTCATCCTTCAACTGAAGAGGAAGATCAGATAGTAGCTGGCTCGCAAATCATCATCCAGTCAAGCTACTAGAAAGCACAAGCTGTGCTAGAACTACAGAAGACTCCTTCTCTGTGTTTTCTATTGTAGTAAGCATAAACTCTCTTTTACTATAGGGCTATTTGGCCTGAGTTTTAGGGCTATTAGGCCTGAGATTGTAGGGCTATTTGGACTGAGTTGTAGTGTTGTTAGGATTGAGATTGTAGGGGTATTTTGCCTGAGTTTGTAAGGCAGTTTGGCCTGAGGTTGTAGGACCAGGAGGTGGTCTGACTTGTAGGAGGTGGATTCCTCTGAGGAAGGGCTACTGTGCCTGAGGTAGGGTTTGGGAAAACCTGAGAGATCCTGTGGGATCTGTGTTGTAGGCTCTTGGAGCTGAGATTGGAGAAGTTGGCCTTGTCTAACACTCTGTTAGAAAGGTGAAAGGGGAAAGTGGACTACCCATTGACACACTGTCATAGGGAACCACTATAAACACTTGTGTGTTTTCTGGGTTTGCTTGATTACAAGCTTAGAATAATTTTAACTATCTATATCATCTCAGTAAAAATCAAAATACCTATTCACCCCCGCCCTCTAGGTGAATTAAATAACATACCTATAATCTATCAAGTGGTAGCAGAGGTAGGTTGGTCATAAAGGGCTTAACTGTCTGACCAGATCCTACATAGGTATTGTTATTTCTGAATCCAATGGCTTCTAATGGAGTTCAGAAGGAAATGGATTCCATGAAGCTCCCTATATGCAAAAAGGAAACCTTTGGCATTTGGAAACAAAGGGTTAGGTTGTACATGGAAGGTTCAGACCCTAGGATTTATATCACTGTTCAGGAATGCCCCTTCCTTATCAGAAATCCCTCCACCATTGATCCTACTAGGCAGGTAGGCAAGTCTTACACTGAAATGACAAGGGATGAGATAGCATTGGCAACAATGGATAAAAGGGCTCAAAATATTATAGTCAATGCTATTGATGATTCAACATTCCAAAACTTGGTGCACTGTGAGACTGCAAAGGAGATGTGGGATACATTGATTGTTTACATGGAAGGGACTGAAGAAGTGAGGAATGATAGGAAATCCCTCCTCAATCAGGAGTATGAAGCTTTTAGGCAACAAAACCAGGAATGCATAGCTGACTGCTATGAAAGATTCTTTAGAATAGTAAATGAGTTGAGGACCTATGAAAGGACCTTCACTCATTATGAGTTAAATGATAAATTCCTAAGATCTCTAACTAGAGACTGGGATAACAAAATTTGTGCCATCAGGGAAGTGGCAAAGCTGAGTGAAACTCCTCCTCACACTCTGTTTGGAAAGTTGCTCTCATATGAGATGCAAATATCTGCTAGAAAGGAGGAGGACACCTCCTCCAGGCCTCATGCTAGGGAGAAGTCTGTGGCCCTCAAGGATGAAGGGTCCAAGAAGATCAAGATAAGAATTCCTACCCCTCCAAGAAGGGGTGCTGACTCAGAAAACTCTGAACACTGCTCATCTGATGGCAGCTCTTCTGACGAAGAATTTGCTGCCTTCTCAAGGCAATTCAAAAAGATGATGAGAAGGAAGCAATGGAAGAATAAGCCTTCCTCCTCCTCACATCCTAGGAAGGATTCAAACAGGGATGACAAGAAGCAGCCCAAACGGGATAGGTATGACTCTAAACATGTTAAACATGGTTTAGCTAATGTGATTTGTTATTGCTGCAGTAAGCCTGGACATGTCATTGCTGACTGTCTAGTCAAAAGAAAGGATAAGGGAGACAAGAAGCCTTATCACCAGAAGGGAAGAAAGGGTGAGAAATCCTTCCTAGCCAAGAAGGACAGAAGCTGGAGTGAATCTGAGTCATTATCCTCAGATTCAGATGATGAAGAAGAGGCCTATATTGGGTTGTTTGCAGCTGAGGAAGATGAGGACTTTCCTGCAGCAAAGGTGGGCATCAGGGCCCCTCTATCACATTCAGACAGTGATATGGAGGTGAATGAAGATGTTAAAGAATATATTGGCCTAATGGCTATAACATCAGATGATGAAGATTGACAGGACACACCTGACCAGGTACCTACTCTTCTCTCTTCCTCTAAGGATGAATCAATTCCAAAATCTGATGCACACTCATCAACTGATGATTATGATTCAGAATCTGAAGTGGGTGTCAATCAATTGATTGGCAAATATGATGCTCTAGTTAATGCTCTGAAAAAGAGCAAGAAGCTTGACAAAAACCAAGCCCTAGAGATTGACTCACTTAAAATGGCTGAAAGAAATTGTTGAGTCTCCTACCTTGGTGGCTCAGATGAGTAGAGAAATAAGCAAACTCAAGAGGATAACAATTGTCCAATTGAGCTCTATTTCTCTAAAGAATAAGATCATCAAGGATCTTGAGGAAAAGCTTCTCAAAGAGAAGAGCTTAGTGGTTCAATTCTCAAAGCCCAAATCAGTTCTTCCAATTATTGATACCTTTTTCCTTTCAAACTAATAAGAGAGGACTTGGGTTCAATAAATGGGAAATGGGTGAGGGAAGTGGAGAAAAGAGAAAGGAAAAGAGTAAGCCTCATACCACCTTTCAAAAAGTGGTTCTTCCCTCCAACAAGTTTGACCATGATCTCATGTATGGTAACTGGAAGAATGGGTGCTCCCATAGGAAGGAAAACATTCCCTCTCATAGTAGAAGAAAGGGCATGGGGATGATTGCATGAAATCTCCCCATGAAGAAATTCAAATGGCCCATCAAGGACCATTTGTTTTTGGTACCTCAGCCCCCTCACTCATATGTAAGGAAACTAGATCTTCAAAATTCTCTCCAGCAAAAACTTTGTCTGCTGTCAAACTTGTAGATAAGCCTTACTGCCCTGTGTCACATGCCATCCAATCTTTCCTAACTTCCAAGTCAAAGCAAGGTGATGTCATAATGACAAAGGCTGCTAGGCCTGTCCACAAGATGACCTTCAGCCAAATCATTGCTGAAAGGAACAAAATGAAGACTATTGTCTCCACTCCTGAACACAAGCATGTTGAGGCTCAAATCACCACAAGAAATGTTCAGAAGAGGAGATATAACATTCATGAGTGTTGGTACTGTGGTAAGGTGGGACACTTTGCCATAGATTGTTGGCACAATCCCAATGTGCCAACTGCAAGGATGAGCCTTCCTGCAAAAGTTGGAGAAGGTATGAAGTCTTTTCAGACTAACAAGAACCTAGACCCAAAATCACTTAGGCTCCTAAGGGTAATTAAATTCCATCATGCAGGTTAGTTCAAATACCAGCCTTTGGCAGATTTGGTATTTGGATAGTGGGTGCTCAAGGCACATGACAGGAACAAGAAATCTTCTACAGGACTACAAGGCTGTGAAGAATGGACCCAAAGTTATCTTTGGGGGGTCAGAAAAGGGAATCACGAAAGGATATGGTATGATCTCCAATGGCATAGTCTCAATTACAAGGGTATCTTATGTTGAAGGATTGCAACACAACCTAGTAAGCATAAGTCAACTATGTGATCTAGGATATGTCATTGAATTCCACAATGATAAGTGCTTGATTAAAAAGTCTAAAGACTTAGAGACCATTCTCTCAGGCACTAGGAGTGAGAATGTTTATTGCTTAGACTTCATATGTAGTAATTCTCTTACATCTATTTGTATTGTAGCTAATGAGAATGAGTCCCTTTGTGTTCAATGGCACAAGAGACTTGCTCACATTAACTACAAAATAATGTATAGACTATTCTCTAAAAACCTTGTTAGGAATAGTCCTAATATAAAATGTATTAAAAGTGGTCTCTGTCATGCTTGCCAAAGGGGTAAGCAAACAAGGGCCACCTTTACAAGTATTGGCTCCAAAGACACAGAAAGATGTCTTTATCTCTTGCATATGTACTTGTTTGGTCCTTTGCCAATTTAGAGCCTAGGTGGGAAGTTGTATACTTTGGTGATTGTTGATGATCACTCAAAATATACATGGGTATTCTTCCTAAAGAAGAAGTCTGATACTTTAAATATCTTCATAACTCATGTCAAAGCAATTCAGAATGACTTGCAATGTGCTGTGGTCAGAACTACCACTGACCATGGAACAGAATTTCAATCTAAAGCTATGACAAAGTTTTGTCAAGAATATGGTATCACCCAAGAGTTCTCCTCCCCAAGGACTCCACAACAAAATGGTGTGGCTGAGAGGAGGAATAGGACCTTGATAGAAGTTGGGAGAACACTGCTTAGTGACTCCTCACTCCGAGAATACTTCTGGGCTGAGGCAGTCAGTACTGCATGTCATGTTCTCAATAGATCTTCCATCAATAAGTTTCATGGAATAACTCCCTATGAGATTTTGAAAGGCAAACAACCTACAATTTCATACTTTAGAATCTTTGGCTCCAAATGCTACATTTTAATTAATGGAAAATCTCAATTAACAAAGTTTACAGAGAAATGCAATGTGGGTGTTCTTGTTGGATATAGCTCACATAGTAGAGCTTATAGAGTGTATAATAAGAAAACTCATGTTGTAGAGGAGCCTATGCATGTAATATTTGATGAGACCAGCCTAATATATAAGGGCTGGTCTAGATCCTCTGTCTTGGCAGGAAATGAAAAGGATTTGGAAAGGATGTCTATATAAGACACACCCAGCAGCAGAAAAGCTTCTTCTGATGTTGCCATCCCTGAAGAGGAAGAAGTCCATGCTGAGGAAGACACTAATGAACCAGCAGAAACAGCACAGCAAGCTGAGAACAGACTGCCTACAGTTGTAAGGCATCTAAGGGATCATCCAAGAGAACAAATAATTGGAGATCAGAATCAAGGTGTATTAACCAGAAGCAGGGCTCATAATGAAGCCCTATTTTTGAGCTTCCTATCGCATATGGAGCCCAAGAAGTTTGAAGAAGCCAACCAAGACACCTTTTGGACTCAAGCTATGAAAGAAGAACTTCTACAATTCAAGAGATGCAAGGTATGGAAATTGGTGCCAAAACCTCAAGGACACAACATCATAGGTACCAAATGGATTTACAGGAACAAGTTAGATGAAAATGGCACAATCATAAAGAACAAGGCAAGGCTGGTAGCCAAGGGGTATAGACTGGAAGAAGGGATAGACTTTCATCAAACCTTTGCCCATGTTGCAAGGTTGGAAGCAATTAGGCTATTCCTTGCTTATGCTTCCCACAATGGGTTCAAAGTGTATCAAATGGATGTCAAATCAGCCTTCCTCAATGGTGACTTGAAGGAAGAGGTATATGTTGAGCAACCATCAGGTTTTGTACATCCTACCCTCTCTAGTCATGGTTACTTACTTAGGAAAGCTCTTTATGGTCTTAAGCAAGCCCCCGGGGCTTGGTATGAGACTTTGTCTAGCTTTCTCATCAAGAACAAGTTCTTGAGGGGAAAGTCAGATATCACATTGTTTCTTAGGGAAATAAGGGGCAAGTGTCTCCTAGTCCAAATATATGTTGATGACATAATATTTGGGTCTACTGATGACAACCTCTACAAAAGGTTTGCCAACCTAATACAGGGGGAGTTTGAGATGAGCAGTATGGGAGAGCTGAAGAACTTTTTAGGCCTCCAAGTAAAGCAGTCTGACGAAGGTATATTCATTTCTCAGACCAAGTACACTAGGGAGCTTATCAAGAAGTTTGAGATGGAATCAGCTTCCACTATGAAAACCCCCATGGGGTCCAACATTTCCCTCGACGAGGATGATAAGGGCAAGGCCTTTGATGAATCCATGTACAGGTGGATCATTGGATACCTGTTATATTTAACTGCTAGTAGACCAGATATTATGTATGCTACATGTATGTGTGCTAGGTACCAGGCTTGTCCTAAGGAATCTCACTACTCAGTTGCAAAGAGTATTTTGAGATACCTTAAAGGCAGCCTACATCTTGGCCTTTGGTACCCTAAGAACAATGATTTTGAACTAACAGGATTTTCAGATGCAGATTTTGCAGGATGCAAAGAGGACGGGAAAAGCACAAGTGGCACGTGTCAATTCCTATGAAGAAGGTTGATATCATGGAGCAGCAAAAAGCAGACAAGTGTGGCTATTTCCACTGTTGAGTCTGAATACATTGCTGCAGGGAGCTGTTGTGTACAACTATTGTGGATTCAACACCAGCTAGAGGACTACAACCTCAAGGTAAGTAACTCTCCTCTTTATTATGACTCGTCCAGTGCTATCTCTATTGCTAAGAATCCTGTCTCTCACAACAGGACTAAGCATATAGAAATAAGATATCATTTTATAAGAGAACATGTAGAATCTCAAGATAACTGCCTTGAATTTGTCCCCACTGACAGTCAAGTGGCTGATATCTTCACTAAGCCATTGGATGAGGCCAAGTTTAATGCCTTCAAGATTGAACTAGGAATGTTAAATGTAGAATAGTGTAAAACACTTCATTCTTCCCATCTTGATTTGATTTAACTTAAAATGTTGACACATAACTTCTATAAGTGACATGATTAGGCATTCAGTAATCCTATCTCTAATGATTTTAAAGTAGTATGATCACCTTAACCAGAACAATCTATTTCAGCTGAGCTTCAGGTTGCCCTTTGACAGCTGGGCAAAGTCTCAGTTCGACGAACCCTTTCCTGGGTTCGACGAACGTCGACTTTGAGTTCGACGAACTCAGCTTTGAGTTCGACGAACTCAGTTTTGTGTTCAACGAACTCAGGTGTATGATGTAGTTCAGATGAACTCAGCTCTGTATTTTACAAACTCTAGTTTGAGTTCGACGAACTCAGCCTTATGATGTAGTTTTAGATGAACTCAGTTTGATTTCGACGAACTCAGCTTTGAGTTCGATGAACTCAGCCTTATGATGTAGTTTTAGATGAACTCAGTTTGTGTTCGACGAACTCAGTTTGTGTTCGACGAACTCAGTTTGAGTTCGACAAACTCAACCTTATGATGTAGTTTTAGATGAACTCAGTTTGTGTTTGATGAACTCAGTTTGAGTTTGACGAACTCAGCCTTATGATGTAGTTTTAGATGAACTCAGTTTTTGTTCGACGAACTCAATTTGAGTTCGACGAACTCAGTCTTATGATGTAGTTTTAGATGAACTCAGTTTGTGTTTGACGAACTCAGCCTTATGATGTAGTTTTAGATGAACTTTGTTTGTGTTCGACGAACTCCAGTTTGAGTTCGACGAACTCAGCTTTGTGTTCGACGAACTCAGTTTGAGTTCGACGAACTCAGCCTTATGACATAAGTTTCATTTACACTTACAATTATAAGAACAATCAAATCCAATTACTAGGTTTAATTTTACCTAAGTCTTAAGCCATATAAATAGCTTAATGATTGATTAAAATATCACACTTTCCTTCAAACTAGCCGGCGAGACAAACCCTTCTCCCCTACGACTCAGCGACCTGTAACTCAAAAGAAATGGCTCCAAAGATGGCAAAAGAGCTGCAAGAAGGCTATGAAATAGTTAGGGATGGATTCTTGCATGCTCCAGAGGAAATTAAAGCTATGATTGATCTTCTATCTGCCCAAGGTCGTGAATATGCCCTATCTGAGCCCTCAACAATTCTCAAAACAGAAGTTCTGGAATTATTCTCCAGTGTTAAGTTGTCCTCCTCAAAGTCAACCATTAAGGGAAAGATAGGAAGTAGGAGGATAAAGATATCCCATAAGAAAATTGAGAAGGCTCTTCAACTTCCCTCCTGCAGTAAAGAAGAAGAGGATGTTGTCTCTGAGGAAGACAAAGTCAATGCCTTACAGTGGTGTGCCTACTCTGATGCAAAACTTGTCTCTCTTAAGAGGAAGTTCTTCAACCAAAGAGGCAAATTGCTCTCTAACATAGTTGGGAAGACCATACTGTGCAAACCAGGCTCTCATGACACAATCTCCAAACACATGATTGAATTGATGCCAAGAGTTATCCTATAGAAGAAAACTTCCTAGGCAAAGGTACTGTTTCAGAGAACTATAGAATGTCTGCAAGCCCCCATCTTAGGAAGAATCCTATCTATCTATCTTCTAAATTCCTACCCAGACTACTTTAACAAATCCAAAGGACTCAACCTCCATTATCTAAAAAGAATGGACATAAAAACTCTAGACAGACTTACTAGGGTTCTTCCAATGAGCCAACCTTCTCCATTGAAGGAAAAGAAAAAGGGAGTTCTGGTGAAGGAGATAAGGAGAAGAAGAATGATATACTCTGACTCGGAACAAGAGCCAGAAGAAGATATACAAGATCTGGATAATCAAGTTCCAGCAAGCAGTCCTCTACAGGATAGCCAAGGAAATAATCATAACACTGAAAGTCATGCAGGCATTAATCCTGAACAAGAGAGACATGATGATGCTGAGATAGTGCATCAAGAGATTAAAGAAGGCAGTGTCACAACTAATAGAAATATTACCATCTCACCCTCCTCCCCTGAAGACAATGAAGACAATGACCCTATTGATCTTCAAGGTGAGATTGATTCAATTATCCTCAACCTAAACAAAAGGTTTTATCAAATCCCTCCTGAACCAGCAGGTTACTGGGAAGATGATGTGGCAAATGTTGATCCTTACTCAAGGGGGAGCAGCTCAACACATCACCAAATAAGAACAATACAAATGCTCCAAGTGAGGGGGAGCAAGACAAGTGTATTGAAAAGGAAAAAGAGCAGTTATCAGCTAATAAAGATAATAGAACTCACATTGAGGGGGAGCAAGTCCCTGCTCAGGTTGAGGGTGAGCAAAGTCATGCTCAAGTAGAAAAGGAGCTGAGTCCAATAACTACAACAACTGATGACAATCTCCTCAGCTCTATTAATACCATAATTAAAGGTCATATGCTCTCAATAAAGACCTATATTGATAATGGATTAAAGTCTTTGAAGAAAGAGATTATGGGTGAAATACAAGAAATCAAGGAAGACACAGCAATCCTAAACAAACAAATGACCAAATGGTTTAATCTAGCAAAACCCACAGTGATTGCTCAGAACACTATACTGAGATCAATGGACAAACACCTCCAAATGGCAGAGGATGACATGAGATATGTCAAGAATTATGTAAGCAAGACAGATGAAGTCATAGAACAAGCCTCCAATCACATTGAAGACTTTGTCTAGAAAATAGCCACCGCTATGCTTGGTGAGTCAGAGAAGATGAAGGATGACCTAAAGGTTGACTTGGAAAATGCTTTCCAAACTCCCTCAGGTTCTGTAGTTGCTGCCTCCCAATCCCTAGAAGGAAAAATAGTTGAAGAAGCCAGAAAGGGGGAGATGGCCAATGCTAAGACCAACTCAGAGTTAGCTCTACAAGTGCTACAGGGTACAAGGATAGCCCTCAATCTTCCTCTGTCGGACATCTTCAGCAAAGAAGATTTTGAGTTTGAGGGGCAAGCCAAACTAGCTCAGAATGCTCACCTAGCAAAGAAGAGAAAAAAAAAAGAACATGTGATGCTAGCTGAAGAATTTATGGCTATGCAAAGAAAGGAGCAGGACAATGATCCTGATTTTGAGTATTGGAGTGATGACTCCAAAAGTATTATTCTGAATGCTTGGGTAAACCATGGGCAGATATGCAAAAATATTGACAGGATTTACCCAACTGAAGAATGGATAAAACATCTAGAAAAAATTCTTTGAGGAACTTGATCTTCAAAGAAAACCTTGTGCTGAAGGACAATCCAAAAAGAATACCTTCAAAATATTTTCCAAAACACTTCTTCTATTTCAAAAGACAGGAAAACAAGAAGAAAGTGGCTGAGATAAAGACCGTTGCCGCCAAAGGGAAGGAAGTTGCTGATGTCAACAAAGCTGAAAGTTCCAAGAAAAGGAAAACATAAATTGCTTATGTTAATAAAAGTGGAACTAGATCTATGTATTTACACTTAAACTGAAATGGCAATGAAAATTCTGTTGAAATTAAATGTGTAGGTTATGAGATAAATTAGTCAAAGCTTAAGACT
Organism: Dactylorhiza incarnata; assembly: GCA_033032865.1. Lineage (NCBI taxonomy): Eukaryota > Viridiplantae > Streptophyta > Magnoliopsida > Asparagales > Orchidaceae > Dactylorhiza > Dactylorhiza incarnata. The sequence goes on along the minus strand of JAWHQI010000003.1, from coordinate 30,234,223 downwards.
CTCTTTTCAGTACTTTTGCTTCATATGGTCTGTGAAGCCAAGTTTTTAATAACATACAATGCTGGTATCATATTCACTTTGTATAATCTGTCATAATTTTTGTTGGAATGCTTAAACAATGTTATCTTCTGGATGTTATGATATCATGAATGCCATATAGTTCATTTGCATGATAAGTCTTTGGTGGCTATGTACCTTAGCATGGGAATGTTCTGCCTTCTTCAAATAGGGGGAGATTGTTGGGAATATTGCCCTCAATATTCCTTTGATTTGAAGAGGCATCACTCACAATACTAAGTACATATTGTATTTGATAAAATCTATTTTGTCTCAAGGTTTGTACATGGAGATGATATTCCATACAATGGAATAGGTTCAAAAGTGTGGTGATCAATCAGCTGAGAAAGTTTCCCTGTCTCAGCTGAACCGCTGAGACGAGGACAGGTGCCACTGAGAAGCAGCATATCTCTACTGAGCTGCAGATAGACAGAATCCGCTGAGAAGAGAAACTGTCTCAGCGGATCCACTGGGAAGACAACTGCTCAACCGCAGAGACTGAAAGCTATCTCAGCCCCACCGCTGAGACAGATTCAAATACTAAAGAAAACAAGTGGCGCGACATGCCTTTGGCGCAAACAGCTATAAAGGGAGATTAGAGCAAACCATCTATTCCCAAGGTGTCAGAGCTTTCCCTTGAGTGTCGTTGGAGAAGTGCATAGTATAAAAGAAGAAGTTAGGGCAATTTTGAAAGGGTGGTCAAGTGCTAAACATATCTGCTACTGTTCCATTGACGGCCACGAACTTCTTATTCTCGTCCTGCTCACTGAACAAGGAAGAAGAGACTGAGAGATATAGATTTCTCTTCTACAAGAAGGAGCAAGGTGATCCTTCATCCTTCAACTGAAGAGGAAGATCAGATAGTAGCTGGCTCACAAGTCATCATCCAGTCAAGCTACTAAAAAGCACAAGCTGTGCTAGAACTACAGAAGACTCCTTCTCTGTGTTGTCTATTGTAGTAAGCATAAACTCTCTTTTACTGTAGGGCTATTTGGCCTGAGTTGTAGGGCTATTAGGCCTGAGATTGTAAGGTTATTTGGACTGAGTTATAGGGTTGTTAGGCTTGAGATTGTAGGGCTATTTTTCCTGAGTTTGTAAGGCAGTTTGGCCTTAGGTTGTAGGACCAGAAGGTGGTCTGACTTGTAGGAGGTGGATTCCTCTGAGGTAGGGCTACTGTGCCTGAGGTAGGGTTTGGGAAAACCTGAGAGATCCTGTGGGATCTGTGTTGTAGTCTCTTGGAGCTGAGATTGGAGAAGTTGGCCTTGTCTAACACTCTGTTAGAAAGGTGAAGGGGGAAAGTGGACTACCCATTGACACACTGTCATGGGGAACCACTATAAACACTTGTGTGTTTTCTGGGTTTGCTTGATTACAAGCTTAGAATAATTTTAACTATCTATATCATCTCAGTAAAAATCAAAATACCTATTCACCCCCCCCCCCCCCCCCTCTAGGTGAAGTAAATAACATACCTATAATCTATCAAGGAGAACACTTTATAAATGGATATTCACCAATCCAGTCTATCTAAATAAAACACCTAATAACAAACTTATGAGAATAATGAAAATTTGTCCAATGTAAAACCACTTAAATCTACCTCTTGAAACAGCCCTTGATGAGATTTCCAAGGTTGCAGTGAGAATCAACCTATTTTTCTAGTATTAAAAAAGTCATCAGAGAGGAACACTATAAAAAAAATTTAACCAGAAATTTTGTAAATATATGCACCAGGCGAGGATTAAATGCAAGAGCTTGGCGGCAACACTGGGCGGCCTCATGGAGCCTCCCAGTCATCATCGATCACATATGGTTGCCCGCAGTCATCGTCGATTGCAGTTACTCGCTCCCACTAGCCGCTAGGTCATCGTCGATGGAAGTCGCCAGCTCCCTCTAGCCGCTAGGTCGTCATCGACGGAAGTCGCTGACTCCCTCTAGATTGCCATCAAAAATAAAAACAGAAAATTCAAATTTATGCCATAAAAACTTGAATGTTGTGCAGGTAGTGAATGTAACAGTGGAAATGTAGATTTTCAGACTGTTTTCCAAAGGGAAAGCATAACAAGTCTTCATTTAGAGACATGCATAGCTCAAACCTATCATTTGGGATGGTAAATGCTGAAATAACTATGGAGACTGTTGATTTCTTTGTTAGTGATGCAGAAGGTGACCCATACCAACCTTCAGAAGGTTATTCTCCAATTGATGAGGCTATCAATGCTTTACAACATGGAAAGCTCAATTTTTATCTATTATGATCAAATGACACTCGTTGTCAAAAGCGATATGTTTGGTTCAGCATAACTTGGAGGCATAGAGTAATTTAAATTGATCGGCTGTGAATAGATTTTGATGCATTTCTTGTTGAATTTTTCAGAAAATATTACAATAGCAATGGCAATTTAGTTAACTCTGTTCATTATCCTAGATGACAAGATTCATACTCTTTGCATACGTTATGCAAGTTCAACATGAACAGCTTTCATAACGTAATCATCTCCAGTTTTTGTCAGACCCTGCACAATAAGAAAAATCAGTTTAGTTCAAATAAAATACACATTAATTATAGAAAATTAATTCATGAGCAAACTGAAAAAAAAACAGCTACAAATTTATTTCTATCTAATAGTAGCTCCTTTACTCGTGTCTCACCTTTGTTATGACCAAAAGAGAAAGATCCACTCGGTTCATCAAAAGATCTGTATTCTTGGCATACTGTACATCACCAAGCACATCTCTTTCAATCAATATTTTGTGGAGGCACCCAGTTACAAGATTTTTTACAAGCAGACAATTGTCGCTTCTAATAGTCTCAATGCCCGTCAAGTAAAAGCATACTCAAAATTCCTAGGTAAGATGCCTTGTCTACACAACAATATGGTTAGCACCAGCTCTTACCTTTTGTATCCATTTTGTCAAACTTATCAGGATTGCACCAGTACAATCCAGCATATCTCTTTTTTCTAATCAGTAAGTATGGATAATATACCTTCTCAAACTCTAGTTTAATAGGCTTGAGGGAGAAAATTTTAAGATAAGAAAGAAAAGAGGAATAATACAGTGTAAGTTAAGGATTATATAAAGTACAGAAATAGATATCACAAGTTTCACTAAGAATTTAAAAAATCTGTTACAGAAATTGTTGACTTATAATAGATTAACAAAAGATAAAGTCTTCAAAATCCTATACGACTTTTGTGAAATTATAAGCTGATAATTAAACGGCATCGCAATAGTAAATAACACAACTACACCCGCACAAAGGGGGGTAAGAAGCATATAGAACAGCAGAAGCCTAACTAATTGGAAAGATAAAGTAATCATCCCAAAGCAAAGAGGTCATATAGGGAAACTTCAGGGTAAAAATAAGTAGATGCATTGTAGTCAAAGCAATAGCTGAATAAAATGCTTGTTTTCATTTTGTAAATGCAGGTTGTAGTTCAAAATATAACTTCTTTTTAGTAATGCAATTGATACCAGCTGCAAAAACACAACATCATTTGTTGCGTGCTTGCCTTCATGAAAGTACCGCTAATGTACTATGTTGCTTCTCTTCCTAGTTTCATTGCAGCTTCCACAGTTGGCACACTAAACTGCACCAAGTAAAACACTAAGTTCAAGGTTGTATTTGGAATGACTATAAATACTGATAGAATATGAAGACGGATCAGTGTCAACGCCTACATCTTGCATGTTGCTTTCCGACTCCTCCCTACTATGGCTTTTCAAGTTTGTCTTAAGGTATTTTAATAACAATAATGGGTATGGTTTTGTAAAACAACTACACGTAAATCTAGCATGTAGGAGACTTATGCACCAAGTAAAACACTAAGTTCAAGCACTCTTTTCATTCAGTTGGGACTACTTAAATTTCTCCATAACAGCTACATTTTCTAATTTTCATTTCATGCAATTCCATTAGATTTTGCTTTATGATTAATTAATATGTCTGCCAAGTAACTAAATGTACAAGTGCATCATACTACCATATCAAACACATGCACAGAGAAATGACAATACTGCATAAAATTGGAACCAACCTGCATTGTTTCTGTGGCATCACGATCAAAAGCAGAAATGTCACGGGACTTTTTCAACCAACTAGACCTGCAATTGCACAATAAACCATGCAGTATACACAAAAAATGTGTCAAAGAGGCTGTCATTAGAATAATCAAATAATACAGCAACAGAAGCTTCAGTAGATTCAATCACCCTCTTCAGTGGAGCAATATGGACCATATAAAGGGAAACATCTGCATCCTCATGGACAAAACAGGTTCTCATCAAATTAAGTATAATAGAAGCTAGCATTTTCCTCAAGTGCCTGTATAAAGTGCAAAAAAATGAAAACAGACTTGAAGATGAGTTACATCTTCGCAAAGCAAAAGGAAGAAAAAATTCGTGAGCATATATGATTATACATAGTCTGTCGCTACCCTCGTCTCCTCGAAGAAATGGAGAATGAATACGAAAACTCAGGATTAACAGAAGAAGAATTAAAGAAGAGAGCTCTGTTTGTCGATCTACTCGAGGATGGAATACGGCGCAGGGTCAATGGATACGGCGACGAAGGGAGAAATGGGAGATTCGCGCACGCAGAAGAGGCTAGGGAATTCATGAATAAGAACAGAGCCCCTCACGAATTTTAGATGTGCGGATATAATAAGGGTATATAATAAGTGTACTTTTAATTATAAACTTATGGATTGAAAATAGTGATTTTAGATGTGTGGATAGTTGTCTGTAAGTTTAATCATAAATTTATGGATTGAAAATAGTGATTTAGGTGTGCGGACAGTTGTCTAAAGCTGTAGGAATATTTTTAATTTGTTGCACCATATTATTTTAAAAGGTAACACCGCGCAATTGTTAATTTCGATCTCTCATAAAATCATGTAAAAAAAACACATTTAGATTTTTTATTAAGATTTTTTATTTTATTAATGGCAATACGAAAAAACACAAACAAATGTATGATATTTTGCATAATGTAAAAGACAATTTATAATTTGGTAAAAGCATTTCACAATATTCACTCTGTTATCATGAACAGTTCTTTCACCACCAGATATTCCTAAGTCGGCAACCAATATACATTTCCTCTCTGATCGTGCCAGATTATTCTCACGTCAACTCTTTTTGTCGTTCATCCTCTCACAGTACCCCACCCCATCCGTCGGCTCCCCCAACATTAATGAAGCTATGAAAATATTGGGGCGGTGACAACATGAATCGTATTAGCTCCAATGATGTTTTCATGAGAAATAAGAATTTTGATAGGAATAGGAAGCGCATTCTCATTAGGAAATAATAAATGAATTTTTTATGAAAGAAATTCCAAAATTTTAATAATTAGTGACTACTTTTTTTGGTCACTAAATAAATAATGTAGTGACTAAATATTTTTGGTCACTAAATACTTTAGAAAATTTACTTTAGCGATAGAATTTATTTTTTGTCACTAAAAATATGTCTTTAGTGACCAAATATTTATTTCATCACTGAAGATGTGCTTTTAGTGACGAACTATATTTCGTCACTAATAAGGTGTTTTTAGTGACGAAATATATTTCATCACAAAGTTTTCGTCACTAAATGACTATTTTCTTGTAGTGATAGAATATTCAAGGAAAATCTTGTCAACAGAGATAATCTCAAAAGGATGCCCTCCAAATATTTACCAAAGCCTTTCTTGTACTTCAAGAGGCAAGAGAACAAAAGGAAGTCTGCTTAGATGGATGTTGCTGCAAAAACTAGTGATGAAGACCAAGCTGAGAGCTCTAAAGCTTCCAAGAAAAGGAAAGTCTGATCAAATGTTTAATTTTATTTAGATAAAATGTTGTACTGAAAATGTATCTTAGCATTGTTATATGTTCTGCCTTCTTTAAATAAGGGGAGATTGTTGGGAATATTGTCCTTCAATGTTCCATGGATTTGAAGAGGCATCACATACAATGTTAAGTGAATATTGTATTTGATAAGTCATGTCTATTTCATGTTTATACAGTCTTAGTATTGACTCTTTCATTAACAAGATCAGTTGAGATAACAGTCTGGTCATAGCTGAATAGCTAAGACTCAGCTATATAGCCGCTGATAAGAAGTCTATCTCAGCTATGCAGCATGCCGAGTTAACCGCTGAGAAGACTACCCATCTCAGTGGATCTGCTAAGATGCAAAGTGTTTCAGCCACTGAGACTGAAGCTTGTCTCAGCCCATCCACTGAGACAAACTTAGACATGGCGTTTACTCAGACAGCATCTACTTTTGCAGGAGGGACAAGAAAGCAAGATAAGCTTTTCTATTCTTGTCCATGCTGTGACTAGGCACTCCTAAGAGCCGTTGACGATTGCAGAAGGTATAAAAGGATTAGTTAGGGCAAATGGAAGAGCACTGATTGATGACAAGAACATTTGGTGAACCTACTGATAATCATCATCTTCTTCCTGTGAAATATTCTCTCTTCAGCTGCAAGCGGATCATTCCAAGAGAGAAATCTTGTTCTGGTTGAGTGCATTCAGAAGAACAAGTTGATCTTCCTCCTTTTACTGAAGAAGAAGATCAGGTGAAGCAAGGACTAGAGCTGCTATTATTCAGCCCTACTTCAAGACAACAGTTATTATGGTATACAACAGGAGAATCAAGCTTAATGTTCATTTATTTATTCTTCTATTGTAATAATAGAATCATCCTTTTCTATAAGAACATTATTATTCTGAGTTATAGGGTTGTGAGCCTGAGTGTTGGGATGTACTCTCAGCATGAGTTGTAGGGATTCTTTGTTGGAAATGTGTGTCACATCCCTTTGTTTGAGAATAACAAATCCCAAATTGTATTTGATCTTGCTTGTTGTGTTTATAGTGTGCAGGAACTATAGGTGCAATACTCCAAAGGTAGAAAGCAGCTGAATTCAAAAATCTCAAACAATGCACTACCGCCGGCGTTAGATCTACCGCCAGGCGCTAGCTTGTTCGACGAACTTGAAGCTCCGTTCGACGAAACTTTTTGTTCGATGAAATCTCTGTTCGACGAAAATTTCCGTTCGACGAAAGTGGAGCTCCGTTCGACGAAAACTTCGTTCGACGAAAATTCTGTTCGACGAATGTTTGTTCTGCCACGCCCCCGATTGTTTCGCAACCGCTACTGCCAGCGCTAACGCTACCGCCAGGCGCTATCTCAAGTTCTTGCACAGCACCACGCCGCCGATGGTTTCGCAACCGCTCCACACGAACGCTACCGCAGGCGCTACGGAGCTACCGCAGGCGCTATCGTCAAGTTCTATAAAATGGTTGGCTCTCTCTCGTTTCAATTAGTGCTTCCAGAGAGATTACCTATGCCATATTTGCAGAGCTGCTACTCTGCCGAAAGTTCATCTCCCACTCAAAGCCAAAGAGGATTTCTGGAGAAGGAAGCCACCACGCTGCATCCGAAGAACGATCGCTTCAACCTCGCTTATGCTACAACGATCCTTCATCCTCATCTTCAGAGATCTCATATAGGGAGTTTCATTATTGTTATATTTATTTTCATTCCATATTTTTTGTAATCGTTTAGTTAAATCGCCTTGTGTTGACGACTAGGTCTGGGTAGGACTTAGGGGAAATTCGCCGTGTGTTGGCGACTAGTTTTAGGTGATTAGATCTAGGGGGCTCGAGGCCATATCCCTGGAAGGATTGGCTAGAGCGGCTTGAGGCCTTATATGGGGAAGGATAGGCTAAAGCCAACCGGTTTGTGGGGATATAAGTCGGTATAGAAAAGGAAAAATTGTATTACTTTGTTCGCCTCCAATTTCAAGCGCTATTGAAATCAATTTTTGTAAACACTTTTTTCATATAATATAATCATGTCTCTTTTTGTGTTTACTTGATTTCTATCATTTGGCATAATTTATAAAATTGCAAATTACAATTGTTTCCTACTTTAAGTTAAATTGATGATTTCATTCTAATTATCTCTAAACAAATTTAGTAAAAATTATCAAAGATTTTTATTCCCTTATTCACCCCCCCCCCCCCCCTCTAAGGGCGCTGTAAGATCCAACAAGTGGTATCAGAGGTAGGTTATACCAAATGGTTTAAAAACCAGGAATAATGGCGTCTTATGATCTCGCTTTTTCAGAGGGTCGGGGAATTAGTAGACCTTCACTATTTACTGGGTCAGATTATAATTATTAGAAAAATAGGATGCGTTGTTTTCTGATGACCCTAGATATTGAGGTTTGGAACATGGTAGAAGAAGAATACACTCCTCCTACATTTGTAGTTGGAGAGGTTATGTTAGAAAAACCCAAAGATAAATGGGATGATCGGGATAAACTCAAATGTAAAAATAACGCAAAAGTCATGAATGCTCTATTTTGTGCGTTAGATAGAAATGAATTTAATAGAATTTCTGCATGTACTACTGCATTTGAAATTTGGAATCATTTGGAAGTTACTCATGAAGGTACATCGCAGGTTAAAGATTCCAAGCTTTTCCAACTGGAGTCGGAATATGAAAAATTCTGAATGGATGAAAGCGAAGATGTTGATGGTATGTACACGCGCTTCACCAAGATCGGCAATGCCTCAAAAGCTCTTAGAAAGACCTTCTCAAATGGCGACTTGGTCCGTAAGATCCTTCATTCTCTTCCTCCAAAATTCAACCCGAAGGTGACGGCTATTTCAGAGTCGCACAACTTAAGAACGCTCCAAGTTGAGAACCTCATTGGGAATCTCAAAACCCATGAGGTAGAACTCAAAATCCAATTTGATGAATACAACAAGGAGCCAAAGAAGAATGCGTTGGCACTAAAATCAAAGAAAAAGTGCCAAGAGGATGAGGATGAAGATGAAGAAAGCCTTTTGGTGAAGAACTTCCGAAAATTCATGCGCAATCCGGAAAGGAGAAACACCTTTTGAAAATATTTCCAAAAGGGTGAAAGATGGAAAGGGTCATCTTCAAAGAAGAAAAAAGAGAGCGACAATGAAGAAGAGAGACCTCCACCGGAATGCTATCATTGTAGGAAGACGGGGCACAGAAGGAGCCAATGCCCAAAATTCTTGAAGGAGAAAAAGGAGAAACGACACAAAGGGAAAGAAAAGAGGAAGGTGCTAGAGGCAAAGACATGGGATGACTCCTCTTCCTCCTCCTCCGAAGAATCAAGCGGGTCTTCATCAAGCAAAGATGAGGAAGCAAACATGTGCCTGATGGGACATGGAAATGACGGTGACGACACCAGTGTTCCTAGTGACACTGAGGTAAATCCTCCCACTTATGATGAACTCTTTAATGAATTCCTTGAAACTTGCAAAGCTTTTGATAAAAATATGAAAGATAATATTTTATTAAATCGTGAAAATGAATCTCTTATTAAAGAAAATCAACAGCTTTCCAAAAAGGTAATTGTTTTAGAAAAGGGAAAGGTTTCTTGCCATGAATGTGATCACTCCACTAAATTGGCAAAAGATATTGAAGAATCTCTTTCTAAAGCCCTCTCTCATGCCAAAACTCTTACAAAAGAGAAGGGGGAATTAGAAAGGAAATTAGAAGCCTCTCTTTTGCAAATCAAAAATAATAAAAAAAGTTTTGACAATAGGTGTGTCATGCTTGTGAAAGAAAATTCTTCACTTAAAGCACAAGTTCATGATCTCACCATGGCCATTAAAAAATCTGGAATAGGCCAAAAATCACTAGAAATGATTTTAGGGAACCAGTGCCATGGTTCTGGAAAATTTGGGCTCGGATATTGAGGTGAGGGCTACCGCCAGGCGCTAGCACCTCATTCCAGAAACATGAATTCTCTTTTTCAAAATGTTTTTCTTCTGTAAATCCAATTTCTTCCAACAAGAAAATTTTCCAGAAAAGGGTCTCAACCCCCTTTATTTCGTGTGCAAACTGTTATAGGTTAGGTCACACATCTAGTTCTTGCAGGAAAATAAAACAAAATGCTTTAAAACAGATCTGGGTACCTAAGGCTTCCACTTATCCTATGGGTGGTACCACTTGGGTATCCAGATCTTTACTCTCATCTTCTTTCTAGATGTGCAGGAAGGCTAAGGACAATGAAGACGTGTGGTACTTGGATTCAGGATGCTTCAAGCACATGGTTGGCAATAAAGCAACGTTCCTTAGCCTAGAAAAGAAGAAGGGAGGGATCGTGACGTTTGGTGACAACGAAAAAGGAAGGATCATGGGAATTGGTACAGTTGGTAACAAATCCTTTACTATATCTAATGTTCTTTATGTGAAAGGATTAAAACACAATTTAATTTCTATTAGCCAATTATGTGATAAAGGATTAGATGTGTTATTTGAATCTTCCACTAATCTGTGCAAAATATCTAATCCTATTACAAACAAAAAATTTACTAACTGCACCAAGAATACACAATGTTTATATAGTTTCATTTCATGATCTTTCAAAATCATCTTTAAAATGTTTTATTACCAAAAATGATGAACTTGAACTTTGGCATAGAAGGCTACATGCTAGCACAAAGCTTATTGTAAAACTTGACAAAAGAAATTTAGTTAGAGGATTGCCTAGATTAAATGGAAATTTACCTTCACTTTGTTCATCATGTCAAAAAGGTAATTACTAGATCCTCTTTCAAAAGTAAAAATGTTATTTCTACTACAAGACCTTTGCAATTAATTCATATGGATCTTTTTGGTCCCGTTAGCACCGCAAGTCTTGGTGGTAGATTGTATACATATGTTTTAATAGATTATTTTTCTAGATATTGTTGGACAATATTTCTCTCATCCAAATCCAAAGCGTTTTGTAAATTTTCAAAATTATGTACTCGTATTCAAAATGAAAGTGATTTAAAAATTAAATGCATTCGCTCGGATCATGGAGGAGAATTTGAAAATGAAAATTTTACATCTTATTGTGATATGTTAGGCATAAAACATGAGTTCTCCGCACCACGCACACCACAACAAAATGGTGTTGTAGAAAGAAAGAATAGGACACTTCAAGAGCTAGCACGCACTATGTTATGTGAATATAAATTACCTAAGTCCTTTTGGGCCGAAGCCGTAAACACATCATGTTATGTTATAAATAGAATCATGCTCCGCCCATCTTTAAATCTCACACCATATGAACTTTATTTTCAAAAGAAGCCTAATGTATCTTACTTCAAAGTTTTTGGTTGTAAATGCTTTATTTTAAATACAAAAGATAGCTTGGGAAAGTTTGATGAAAAATGTGATGAAGGAACATTTCTTGGATACTCTTCAACTAGTAAAGCTTATAGAGTTTTTAATAAAAGAACTAGAAAAGTTGAAGAGTCAATTAATGTGAAATTTGATGAGCTTGTTCCTTGTATAGAAAGACTTTCCGCAGGCAAAGAGGATGATCTATTACCTCCTTTGGAGCATGGTGATGAAGAACCTTCCAAAGAAGAAGAAGAGGAGGCCAAGAAAGATGAATATGTACCTCCAAGCGTCTTAAAATTCACAAAGGATCATCCACGGGAACTTATAATTGGTGAACCATCCATCGGGGTAAGAACTCGCTCTTCTCTTCATGAATCATTTTCAAATATTTGTTTTGTTTCCGAAATAGAACCAAAAAATGTTTCTACTGCTTTAAATGATGAATTTTGGTTTTTGACTATGAATGAAGAGTTAGAACAATTTGAGCGACATAATGTTTGGAAATTAGTTGAAAGACCGTCTAATCACCTGGTTGTAGGTGTAAAATGGATTTTTAAAAATAAATTAGATGGTGAGTAAAGAATCTCTAGAAATAAAGCACGATTAGTAGCACAAGGATATTCTCAAATCGAGGGGATAGATTTTGATGAATCTTTTGCACCCGTTGCAAGATTAGAGTCTATAAGAATTTTTCTAGCATTTGTAAGCTTTAAAAGAATAAAACTATTTTAAATGGATGTGAAAAGTGCTTTTCTAAACAGGTTTGTAAAAGAAGATGTTTATGTTGAACAACCCCCCGGTTTTATTAGTGAAAAATTTCCAAATCATGTTTATAAAATAGAGAAAGCGCTTTATGGTTTAAAACAAGCGCCCCGTGCATGGTATGAAAGACTTACATCATTTTTATTAAAGCACGGTTATATATGGGAAGTGTAGATAATACTCTCTTCATTAAGCACAACAATGATGATATAATTATTTTACAAATATATGTTGATGATATTATTTTTGGATCTACTAATGAAGAGATGTGTAAAGAAGTTATTTTAGTGATGAAAAATGAATTTGAAATGAGTCTTGTAGGAGAATTTTCTTATTTCCATGGTTTTCAAATATCACAAAGAATTGATGGTATCTTTGTATGTCAAACTAAATATGTCCATGATATGCTTAAACGTTTTGGATTTGAAAACCTTAAACATGCTTCTACACCAATGAGTGCATCACTAAAATTAGGAAAAGATGAATCAGGAATTTCTATAGATCAAACTTTATATAGAGGTATGATAGGATCTCTACTTTATCTAAGTGCAACTAGACCTGATATTATGTTTGTCGTATGCTTATGTGCTCGATTTCAAGCCAATCCAAAAGAATCTCATTTAAAAGCGGTAAAACGAATTTTTAGATATCTCATTGGGTCATCTAGACTAGGATTATAGTACCCGCACAATAATTCATTTACACTTGACGGCTACTCCGACTCGGACTATGCCGGTTGTTCACTTGATAGAAAAAGCACTAGTGGTACTTGTCATTTTCTAGGACCTTCATTAGTTGCATGGTCTAGTAGGAAACAAAATTTGGTTGCACTCTCCACCACGGAGGCCGAATACATTGCATTAGGGAGTTGTTGTGCACAAGCACTATGGATGAGCCAAACTTTAGAGGACTTTGGTTTTCATCTAAAAAATATTGAACTAAAATGTGACAACAAAAGTTCCATTGATCTCACAAATAATCCAGTACACCACTCTAGATCCAAACATATAGATGTGCGTCATCATTTCATAAGGGATCACATTAAAAAGGAATGTAAGGATTAGTTTTATTGGCACGGACTCTCAACTTGCTGATATATTTACTAAACCTCTTCCTGATGCAAGGTTTCAAATGTTAAGGCTGGAATTTGGAGTCTTAGACATCTTAGGATGAATAACATGTAAAACGCTAATGTTTTATGCAATTTGAGCCATCAAGACATCTCTGAATATTACACAATTTCTGCATAAGACTACTCTTAAGACCCCTAATCAATATCAAAAATCAAAAATCAAAAAATTAAAATTCTTAAAAAATCATGAACTGTTTCCAGCGCTAGAGATAGCGCCGGCGCTAGCGTGGGTTTGTGATTTTTCTGTTTTTTAAAATTTCTAAAAATCAACAAAAATATGTTAGTTTATATGTACAAATTTATTTTTGTGTTTCTGCTTATTTTATTTTTCTTTTATTTGGATTATGAAAAATCAACTACAAAAATTCAAAAATACAAAAATATGTTTGTGTGAATTTTCTGTTTTTATCTCATTAAAAAATGATAAAACAGCACAAAAACCGTATGATCCTTATTGCTAATATCAAGCATGAATGAATTCTATTATTTAGAATTATTTACAATGTTAAAATTTATTTCTTCAAATTTCTATAAACATTGTTTTGTTTATCATGCTTTGATATATTTATTTAAAGTGCATCAATTGTATTGAAAAATATGTGTAGAACCAAGCTTAGCATGCCTCTAAGTATGAGTAAATATATTATGATTGATAATGATACCTTTCACTCACTTATTTTGGTAATCAACATGTGTGTTTAAATCTAAAAATGCTTGCCTGTGTATTGTATTTGTACAATGAATTAAAACATGCATAAGTTTATTGCCTACACTACATTTGAATTGCACTTATGAAATTTAGAAAAGTGGTTAAGTTAAAAATTTTGGTTTGCAAAACAAGTGTATTCGGAGAATGTTATCTCACAAATGTGAACAAAGAATTATATATGTAGACAAATATAACTCCACCAAGCACTACTTGAACCTCCTGATAAGTCTTCATAAGCATTGTGAAGTTGAGCACCTTGGAAAGAATAGTAAAGTGTCTTGTGCAAACCTTGGTTATTACACCACTTTGTTATAAATTATGTGCATTAAAAGTATGTAAAAGTAATTTACTTGTATTTTATTGTGCACTTTATTTTACACATGTCTTGTATTTTGTTGATTTAAATCAATTGTTAACATTGCCCAAAATAAACTTATGTGCACATCATTCTCTTTCATAACACTTCTTCTCATGAGTATTAGATTCTAATGCTTTATCTATACTACTCTTTATATAAAAAAATGCATTAGATAACCTAGCATGATCTCTACAATGTTTTGGTATCTCTTGAACTTAAAATTAAGTAACATTGTAGTATAATCTCTCTTTGATATGTTCATTTCATGCTTGGTATCTTTTGAAAAACTTTGAGATTTCAAAAAGGTTAAAAGATCTTTCAATTTTGAACTATAACTCATATTTTTACTTATGCTTTTTCATGCTTACAGAAAGATGTTTCTTATAATCTTCCGCTTGCTTACAACTCTTATCTTTTTATTTGAAATCTTTTATATACTATGCTTAAAATCTTTATCATTATCTATATTAAAAAGCTCGATCATGCTTTATCATTTATAAGAAATGCCTCCTTACCACCCTCACCCCACCTTCTTTTGATAATACCAAAAGGGGGAGATTAATTGAAGAAATCTATATAGGAGAAATATAGAAGATTAAGGGGAGAATAATTCATATAATCTATCATTTAGGGGGAGTAAAACATAAATTGCATTTATGTAGGGGGAGCATTAAGATAGGGGGAGTATGCACATTATCATGCTTATCATATACTATAGTTGCACTATCATCTTGCTTATCTTATACTATAAACTCTATTGTTGATTTCTTGCTAAGTGGATTTGTTATTATCAAAAGGGGGAGATTGTTGGACATGTGTGTCACATCCCTTTGTTTGAGAATAACAAATCCCAAATTGTATTTGATCTTGCTTGTTGTGTTTATAGTGTGCAGGAACTATAGGTGCAATACTCCAAAGGTAGAAAGCATCTGAATTCAAAAATCTCAAACAATGCACTACCGCCGGCATTAGAGCTACCGCCAGGTGCTAGCATGTTCGACAAACTTGAAGCTCCGTTCGACGAAACTTTTCGTTCGACGAAATCTCTGTTCGACGAAAGTGGAGCTTCGTTCGACGAATATTCTGTTCGACGAAAGTTTATTCTGCCACGCCCCCGACGGTTTCACAACCGCTACCGCCAGCGCTAGCACTACCGCCAGGCGCTATCTAAAGTTCGTGCACAGCACCACACCGCCGACGGTTTCGCAACCGCTCCACACGAACGCTACCGCAGGCGCTAGGGAGCTACCGCAGGCGCTATCGGCAAGTTCTATAAAATGGTGGGCTCTCTCTCGTTTCAACTAGTGCTTCCAGAGAGATTACCTGTGCCATATTTCCAGAGCTGCTACTCTGCCGAAAGTTCATCTCCCACTCAAAGCCAAAGAGGATGAAAGTGCACAGTTAACTTCACTAGAATTCTCTAGAGGGGGTGAATAGAGATTTAAAAATATTTTGTGCAAAGTTAACAAATATATATATAATATTCACAGTTTTAAGCTTCCCACACACCAGCAAGAATTAAGCAAATAACAAAAAAGAAAATCACAGCACAACACAAAGAAATATAGTGGTTCCCCAAACTTTGGGTAGTCCACTCTTCTACCCCCTTGGTAGGAATACATTATCTTGTACTGAGTCTTTTGATAAGGAGACTCTTAGAACCAGTCTGAGTCTTTTGATAAGGAGACTCTTAGAACCAGTCTGAGTCTTTTGATAAGGAGACTCTTAGAACCACTACAACTGAATCTTTTGAAGAGAGATTCTTAAAACTCTTTTACACTATTGAATTGAAATTGAAATAAGAATAAAAAGAAGAAGAAGAATAAGAAACAATTTATGCAAGAAGGAATCTTCTTCCTAGCAAGAAGATTAGAAGCACAAGTATAATGAACGTAATCTCTCTTCTATAGTGAGAAGGAGATTGTAGGCCTTTATCTCTTTCACTGAGAGCTTTCAGAAATTTGCAGCAGTATGACTTCAGAAGGAAGAAAAAGAAAAAGAAAAAGAAAAAGAAGGCTTTTTCTTGCTGCAGCACTCTTTCACTTTTCTCAATTTTCTCTTTCTTTTCTCTTGGGAGCTTTTCCTCTTTTTCAAAAATGGAGTGGATCACTTGTCTTTTCTTTTCCGACCTCCTTGTGTATTTATAGCTCTGTTTATTCAAAAATATTGCTATAGTAGAATAATCAATTAGCTTCCAGAAAAATGGTAAGAGAGAAATCTTCCATAATTAATATTTTTGTAGAAGGAAAGAAGTTATTCAATTTTCAAATAACATCCATAATAATCTTAATCAAATTAGCCAAGAATCAATTAGAAGGAAAGATTTAATTCTGAAAGGCTATAAGAGAATAATACAATTCCATAATTTCAGATCTACAGAAAGAAAGGAAAGAGATCCGGCGCGTCTTTGAATGTCATAGAAATCGACGTGCGTCGATTAGAAATCAGAGTTACGTTGATTATGGTTACGTCGAATTCTGTTTAGAGTTACTTCGACTCATTTTGAGAGGCACGTCGACTTCACTTCAACGTTGCGTCGATTACTATTCGACGCATATTTACTTAAACTAATTTTTCACTCTGAGACTTCATTTTCTACTCATTTCTATGACATTCAAAGACGCGCCAACAATCTCCCCCTATTTGTCTTAACCCTGATCAGAGAGAAAATTTTATCAGCTTTAATCAAAGCATATTTATAGGAAAGAGATATATTAGGTAATCAGAAGAAAGGAAAGACATGTATATTCACATACAAAATCATTTTCAGAGAATAAGGATCAGAATTGTAAACTACTTATGATGTTTGCAAAAAGTTACTTAGGAGGAGTAGGATGGGTTTTCCTCTTCCTAGAGAATACTAAAGGGAGATCAGGTCTTCTTGTAGGGGTGAGTTTCCCTTCCTCTTCATGCTCTTCAGTAGCAAGAAGTTCATTCAGCTCCCCCTGATTTAAAGCAGTCTGCTCCCCCTGATTTGAGTGTTCCTTCAGTTCTTTTTCTTTTTCTTTTTCAACTTCTACATTAGTTATGATGGTATCTTTATTTATCTCCCCCTGACCCCGAGCTTCCTTCTCAGTTTCTTTTTCAGTTTCAGTATTAGCTTCAGCCATATCAGCATCTGGCTCCCCCTGAGTTGAAGGATCCTTCAGTTCTCTTGCTGTTTCAACAGCTTCCTTTTCAACATCTTTTTCTACTCTACTTGCCTCCCTTTGAAATACAACTACTTGTTGTTCAGCTTCTCTTGCTATGAAAAGTACATCTATTATCTGTTCATTAGTATGCAGCTCAGGTACATTTTCATTTCCAATGGTCTTAAGCAGAGCAGGACTATCAATTTTTGATGTTGGAGGGGATTTGTGTGAGTGAGATTTGTGACTGGAGAGCTGCTCTTCATCTAACTTCTCCCCCTTCTTGACCTTTTTAGCCAAGGAGGTTAAGAAAGACTTAGTCACCCTAGATGAAGAGATAGAGGACTTCAAGCTTTGCACAGAGGCATTGACCCCATCGATTTGGGTTTGCCTGTGCATGATGGAGGAGTGAAGTTGGGAGCAGTGCCCATCAAGCATGGCCTGAAATTTATGGGTTGCTTGTTGAATGCACTGGAGAAGGAGTGCTTGTGTGGATGAGGATGGTTTAGGTTGAGTTGGTGGAGGAGATAGTGGTGGAGGGGATGAAGGTGGAGAGATGACTGTATTACTGAGATTAGTGGTTGTGGTAAGAAGGTGAGGTGTGTTTGATGGAGGAGGAGGAGGAATAGAGGTGGGTTGAACAGATGAGTCCATAGGAGGAGGAGAAGCAGGTGGTGAAGAGGGTCTTTCAGGCTGGGATCCAGGCTTTAGGATCTGCCTGTCCCATTTGGAGAAGAGTGTTATGGATATTCTTTTGCCAGGGGGAATGGGAATATCTTTTGACCTACATAGGTCAGGATAGGAGTGTCTGAGAACTTGGCTCATTATCCTCATAAAGGCATTCTCCTTATGAGAATATTTGTAGCCTATCATCTTTACCAAGCAATTGGCCCAGTCAATCTTCTTTTTCAACACAAGGGCCCCAATAATATTTAGTTGCTGCTTGGGCACTGCATCATGGGCAGAGATTTTGCATAGTAGTATTTTTCTAACTATGTCTGCCAGGAGCCTGTATTCATTAGAGAAATCTATTTTCTTCAAGTTGATTGCTCTATCTTTGGAGAATCTCATGGTGGTTAACAAATTTCTAGTTTATTCAGGGGTGAGTTCCACAGGTTCATCACCTGATAAAGGAATGATGATGGAGATTTAGTTAATTTCCTTTTTCCTTTTTGAGTTTGAACAAGGATGGTGTTGGTATGTACCTGATGGTAGGTCAAAAATGTCCCTAAGATTTTCTGTAGAGATTGAAACAGGTGTTTCATGGATTGTTCCTGCAATCTCTCCATGTTCAGATATTTGTGCATTATTCATCAACTCAGCAAGTTCTACTTCCGGGAGTCTGCATCTTGTCGAGATGAGTTTATTCAGACCGGCTTCAGTAAAAAGAGCTATAATGCTTTTGTAGTTTTCGGCGGCGGCTTTGAAGGAATCAAGATCAATGTCGAAAACAGAATTGATCTTGGGAGCCATTTTGGTCAATGAGATAGAGGAAAAGATCATTGGACTGAGAGGAATGAGAGATCAGAGATCTTGTAGATACCTAACTGAAGAGTGTATTTGAGTCAGGTGAAGCGTCGAAATGAGACACAATTCGAGGTTTATTCGGTACTACAGTAGATGGGACGGAAAATAATTTTGTATTGCCGCTCATTTTCGTGAAGTCGACATTACGTCGAATGGAACTTGATGCATGTTTCAGTATTGAGATGCTAGGGTTTTCAGTTTGATGTATGTGTGATGCGATGATTCGGCAAGTGCACCGGTCGCGCAAGTAATAATAATGGGGAAAATCCCCGAGTGTCGGTCTCTTGAGGAACACAGTAAGGTGGAGTTAGGTTTCGAGGAAGGACTTGAGATTGAAGTCCTTAAATCGGATGGAATGCGGGGGAGTTGGGTTGGCTTTTGGAAAATAAAATAAAAGCTATCAACTACTCCTATGCAAGGCCACTATGCAATGCTTCGCTTGGCGGGATGGAGACTAGGCAGGCCTTGAGCGCGCTGCGTCGAAAGGGCGGATGGACGAGTAGGCAAGCGGAATCGAACTGTGCAGGCCTTGAGCGCACTGCTTCGTTAGGCGGGATGGAATACGGGCCGCAATGCCACGCTTCGGTAGGCGGATGGACGAGTAGGCTAGCGGAGTGAGGGTCGCAAGCACCTCTTCGACAAGCACGCCACTAGCAATTGCTAGTGCGGCACACGAACGTGACGGCGGAATGGAAATGGACGGCGGCGCACCTCAAGCAACTCAAATAGATAAATTACACAAACACATAGACATGAAATATATATGTAAATATAACTAATTCAAGTGCCACTTCATCATAATAATGAGATCTAAAACATATACACATCAATAAGAGAAGAATAAGGCAAGAAATCGACCGAATCCGAAGTCTCGTTGTAGATTCACGGTTGGAATCGCCGGGTTGTCAATCCGCGTCCAAGCTCGGTCCACAACTACGTCCGTGGTAGAGAGAGCTGTCACGACTCTCTAATGGACCCGTCTTCTTCATGTCACGATCCGGTAGAGGTTGCAAACTTCCTCTTGCTCGATGGAGATGGCGGCTAGATCTCTCTTTGAAGCTCTTGGATGAAGGAGGAGGCCGAGAGGAAACTCCGGCTCAAGATTGGCATGAAGAACAAGCCCGGAGCACCTCCAGATGGTGGGCGGCGGTGGAGGGGCGAAACTGGCGCGGAACGGCGGAAGAACGGCGGAAGAACGGCGGAAAAATGCGGAGTAGCTATTTATAGACAGGTGCAGGTTTT
Organism: Dactylorhiza incarnata; assembly: GCA_033032865.1. Lineage (NCBI taxonomy): Eukaryota > Viridiplantae > Streptophyta > Magnoliopsida > Asparagales > Orchidaceae > Dactylorhiza > Dactylorhiza incarnata. The sequence continues at coordinate 30,214,157 of JAWHQI010000003.1, read as the reverse complement.
CAATGCGCACGATCAGTGGCGCACGACCAGTGGTCGTGCGCACTATGGCTAGTGGTCGTGCGATAAGCCAGTCAGGCCACTTTTTAGGTGGGAATTAATGCACGATCACTAGCGCACGACCAGTGGTCATGCGCACTATGTCCAGTGGTCGTGCGCAGTGTTCATGTGCAGTTTTTGCGCCCCGGAACACTCGCACAACCCCCGTATCAACATGAAAGATCACCGGGCCACTGAAATGGGCATTCCACACATTCTCAAATATAGAAATTAAATTGCAACATAAAGCATGAGTAAGATAGACATGAAAATACACTGAAACGGGCCTAGAGGTGCACATAACATGGAATGTCAAATATGCATGAAAACATGCCTAAAGTGTAGTGCAAACACTAGAAAATCGGACCAAATGAGTCCGAAAATATGTATATAATTGGGACTCATCAATGTGTCGATTATATTTAACACTTTTAGTTATAGATGATGCGTCGATCTAGGAATCGACATGACTTTTTTTTTTTTTGAAAATTCTAGGTTTTTCTTGAGAGATTATTACTTCCTAATCCTATTGTTTTCTAAGTAAGCTTTGGACTAATTTTATACATAATTGAATTGATTATGCCAACATTGTTTGGCAATGTGGCCAGTTTTATTACATATATAACACCTGTTTGTTTTTAGATTATGGTAATTTGAGTGTTGATTAGGATAAAATTGTTGATTAGGATGGAAGTTTAGATTAGGATGAATGGGTCCTAAATGGGGGTTAAGATAGAAAATTTTTGAAGGATAGTGATGAGTCCTCATCTTATACACATATTTGGACTCATCCGGGCCATTTTTCCATTCATTCCACTGCACTTTAGCCCCATTTTAGCTCATAATTATCACTCTCTGCTAGGTGCACGTCTTGGCCCGTTTTGGTGATTATTTCTTGTTTATCTTTGTTACTAGTTGTCATGCTGTGTTAAGTGCCACCTTCAGTGGCTTGACTGGTGTCGTATGCTGGAACAGGAGTCGTGCAGGTGTTCCTGGTACAATTCTGTACAGGAACACTGCGCACGATCACTGGCTCCTTCGCGCACGACCACTGGTCGTGCGCCTCTGCTCGTGCGCACTTAACGCCCATTTCATGAGTTCTGTCTGGCTTATCGCACGACCACTTATGACAGTGCGCACGACCACTGGTCGTGCGCCACTGGTCGTGCGAACTTTGTATTTTATAATTTTCTTCCCTTACAAGCTCCGTCCAGTCAGGCGCACGATCACAGGATTCTAGTGCGCACGAGCACTGGTCGTGCACCAACGACCGTGCGCACTATTTATTCCAGCGCCTATAAAATGTCCTGTTCGTGAATTAGGGCGGGATCACGCTTTGCAACTCCGTCCAGTCCGCCGTTTTCGCCCTTTCCGCTGGTTTTTCACCCCCCTAGGCCTCCTCCATCATCCTTGAGCCCCAAGGAGAGATTTCTAGCCCAAAGATCGCCCACATCGAGTAAGGGGATTGCGTATCGGAGTAGATCGGATCGTGACACGAAGAAGACGAGCCATTGGGAGGAAGTGACAGCCCTCCTCTACCTCAGACGCAGTTGAAGACCGAGTTTGGACGCGGATTGACAACCCTGCGATTCCAACCGTGAATCTTCGGCAAGGCTTCGGATTTGGTCGACTCCTTTACTCTCTTTTTTCTTTCTCTATGTTGATGTTTGTTTAGGTTAGTCTCCTCTACTTTATTGATGATGTGCACAATGATTCTAGTTATGTAATGCTTATTTCATTTATTTGAGATTGTACTGTTCATTTGTGCTTAATGAGGTGCGCCCCCATTTAACTTCTATTTTGTCATTGTGTTCGGTGCCGCACTAGAAATTGCTAGTGGCGTGCTTGTTGACGAGGTGCTTGCGACCCTCATTCCGCCGTTCTCTCCATTCCATTCCATTAGCCTACTCGTCCATCCGCCTACCGAAGCGTGGCACAGCGGCCCGTGTATTCCATCCCGCCTAACGAAGAAGCGCGCTCAAGGCCTGCACAGTTCGACTCCGCTTGCCTACTCGTCCATCCGCCCTTGCGACGCAGCGCGCTCAAGGCCTGCCTAGTCTCCATTCCACCAAGCGAAGCATTGCATAGCGGCATTGCATAGGAGTAGTCGTAATATTTTATTTTACTATTCGCAAACCAAACCAACCATCCTTTGTAACCCCGACCAAGGACTTCGATCTCAAGTCCTTCCTCGAAACCTAACTCCACCTTACTGTGTTCCTTGAGAGACCGACACTCGGGGATTTTCCCCATTATTATTACTTGAACGATCGGTGCACTTGCCGAAATTATCGCATCAAGTTTTTGGCGCCGTTGCCGGGGAACACAGTCGTGTGAGTTTTCTGGAGAGGGAGAATCTGAGAGAGAAGCCCTTCCATTTGTTTATCGCATCTTTTATTTTATTTCTGTTCTCTTTATTCCATTTTCTTGTTTTATAGTAGGTTGCTTTAGTAAATTTTTGTTAGGTGTAGTATTTCGCACAATAGTGTTCTTCTTTTTGAATCGTTTTATCTTCACACTATGTGGGCACATCTCAATTTCCGTTGCCATTGGTGTGGAGCTACCTCCCACTCTGGTGATAAATGCCCTACGGAGAATAGTAGGCATAATTCTTATAGCCCAGCATATGGAGCACCGACTTCGTCTGGTACTCCATATGGTCCGCGTAAGTCGTATGGCTACTCTGCTGAGCCTTTACCGTCTTACTTCTTTTCGGCTTCAGCACCCGCTGTGCCAAAGAAGCCTGCTAGGCAGTGCCGGTTTTGTCAGAGCACTGATCATGTCTTGAAGGACTGTGCCGAGTATTTTCGCCAATTGGACGAGGATGACGAGCCGGATCTCCGGATCGTCCCAACTCCTAACTCTGGCGGGACATCTTCAACATCCGGTTATGTGTCTTTGTCACCTTCACATCTTGAAGGGTATGGCATGGATACGGTCACCGGATGTGCGGTTGATCTATGCACCGACATTGCTGAGCCTATTCTCCATGTGCATCCACCACTTCCAGTGGATTTGATTCTTTGTGAGGAATCAGTGCTCGACCTTTATCCGAGCACTATTCTTCCCCCTATTATGCATACTACATTCGTCTCTGACGACATTGTCGATGATATGTCACAATAGAAGGCCGTTGATCTTAGTGTTGTGCCTACTCCTATGGAGGAGGACAACCTTCTAGGTGAAGAGGAATTTTCCTCAGCACCGGTGGAGGAAGTCCAAATCCAAAGCTTGGCCACCATTGATCCTGCCGAATCTCGTAGCATTGATGACACTGCAAACATTATTTTACTTCCCCAGCCTGATGGGAGTGAGACCGGGATCACTCCCCCGATTGATGTTTATTTATGTTCTTCGTCTTCTTTATTTCTTGATCCCCTTCCGTCATCTGAGTCTGTGCAGGTTGAATCTTCACAGGTACTTCAGGAGGACTTGGAGCTTATTGCTCAAGTCAATGATGAGAGCATCCTCTCATGTGAGGAGGTTGATCCCCCCTCCGTAGAGGAAGCTCCACTCATTGCCTTCGTCTCCTGCTGCCTCCCTGTTGACGACACCTTGCTAGGCAAGGATGTGTTTGGTGAGTTGAGTAAGGATATCCCCTTCTCTTCTTATTTTCTGTTTCCTCTACCTGTGCTAAGTAGGTATTATTACTTGTGTAGAGGAGTGACTGTTCTGTCGCCGTATCGGTACTCGCTACTGACACGCGTATTAGAACAGTTACCTGCTCATTTTCATTATCATCCGCCTATCAGTTAATATATATTTAAACTGTTAATTATGTCCCGTTGGGGGGACATGTAGCCCAACAGTTATCTAGGATTAATCTTTTCCTTAGTTTCTGCATTGTTCTCCTTTTTACCCTATTTTTCTTATTTTAAATTAGTTTCTGTTACTACTGTGATTGGCCCCTCATGCGCGGTGGACCCTGGAACGCTTGCATGGCACGATGATTCAGTTTTTGTAGAGAAATTGTGTGCCAGAAAATTTCCCACTGGTCGTGCGCACTATCTATCGCGCACGACCATTGGTCGTGCGATCGGCCCAGTTTCTTTATAAAAACCGGTTCGCCCGTACCCTGTGTGTGCATTCTAGGTCTTCGCTCCCGTCGTTCGTGTGCTACTGTTCGTGCGCCGCTTTCGCTGGGTGCTCGCTGATCGTGCGTCTTCCCTCCTTCCGGTGAGCCCATTTCGGTTCTTTCTCCATCCCTTGCCCTAATCTAGCCATGAGTTCCAGAAATCGCCTTTTCTCCAAGGCCTACCAGCGCTCTGGTCGTCCTTCTCCTTCTCCAGCTCAGATCCTTGCTCAAATGGCCACCTTTGCCAAGGATGTGCACACTCGGCGATACAATTCACTGAAGGAGAAGCCTTTTCTCTCCCAACGTTTAGTAGATTGGAACGAGCTCAATTCAATCGGCGACAATGGCGAGTTGGGGGAGGCCGTCCGCCTTCGCTATTCTTTTGATCACTGGAGCAGGGTATTTGGGTGTGATGACCTCGGCTATCGGGAGCTCACCTTGGAGTTTCTCGCCACGTTCGAGTGGGAGTTGCTGCCATGCGGTCTACGTCCTGCACGATGTTCTTTCCGAATAATGGGGAGAGTCTTCACTCTTACGTTGGCGGAGTTGGCGGTGAGCGCTGGTTTTTACACTGAGGCGGAGGCTGCGACGATTGAATTTTCGAGCTTGAATATCTCCTTCCCTGACGGCGTCACCCCGCGTGACGCGTGGTGTGCTCTCACGGGTCGTGATGAAGAGTATGTAGCCAGGAAAAGCAAATCCACCTGGATCGTCACGCCTGCTCTCCGATACCTGCAGCATGTCCTTAGCCACTCCCTCGTTGCCCGAGCTCTTAGTCAGAATGTCGTGGGGTGGCAAGATCTGACCTGTTTATATAGTATGGAATTCCGGCTGCCCTTGCATCTGGGCTACTTGCTCGCTCTCTTCCTCCACCACGAGGCCACTTACGGTCTCACTGGCGCCATTGGTGGTGCCTATTACATCACGCGTATTGCCAAGGGATTGGGGGTGTGGAGTCAGCTGCCTCCGATGGTGCAGGTGACTGCACCCTCCTTCATCACTCGGGCCACCATGGTGAGCTTTCATTTACTGTGGGTCATGGGAAAGAAGAGTAGCAGGCGTTTTGTAGTTGTGATGCCGGGAGATGCGCCTCGAGAAAAGGCATGTTGATGAGGAGCACAGAGAGCCGGCTGTGCCACGGCCTACACTCCGAGAGTTAGCCCTTCTGCAGCCGCAGCGTCGGCCATCCAAACAGGAGCGGAAACACATGGAGGAGGGTAGTTCTTCCCGAGCACCGGAGGTCCCAAGCTTCAACCAGCGCCTCTCCGATTTGGAGGCGAATCAGTATTGGCTGACGAACTTTGTCTATCAGCAAGCCTTGCGGGGAGGGCTGAATATTCCCCCACCTCCTGGCCGTGCTGCATCTTCATCCAGACCTTCGCCGTCCGTCGTTGTTCTAGATAGTGATAGCGACGACGAGTGATCTTCCACCCCGTGTGCTGGCCAATCTCAGTTTTATCTTGTTCGCGCTGCTGTTGATTCTTATGTTTCTTTGCGTCATATGAACATCTTTTATTTTGCTGTAATAATAACTCTATGATTCTAAATGCTCATCTGGGCATCATGTTGAGAATTTTGTTTGCTTATTTCGTCCCTTTTGTTTTATGTGCATTTGCTTTACCTTGTTCGCAGGGATTGGTTTACCCCTTGGGTGACAAATCAGATTTCCTGTTTTTATTTCTCTCGCATGCTTTAATTCAGTGCATATATATATTTGTTGTTTTTAGTGTATTGCTTGCAGGTGCTTTATATTTTGTGATGGTGGAAGTTGCGGATTGTTCACGAGTTTATCGCCAATCGTCTGGTATGCTCAATTCTGAGCATTGGGTAACATTTCTCCTCCCTAGCTTTTCAGTTTTTGTGATATAATGATTAGATTAAGTCTGGGGGAGAGCACGTGTTATTCACTATGCGCACAGGTTGCACCGCATGCTAGACGCTTGTTTTTAATTTTTCATCATTATTCCTTGCTACACACCACTGCACCCACTTGAGCGCGTGCTTATCTATTTGTTTTGTGCTGAACAAACTATCTTGGTTAGGAATGTGAATTTGGATGTTAGCTTAGGAATTACTATTGGGAGCGCAATGTTGACTCGAGCAGTGTTCTAGTCGCATCCGCATGCTGCAATAGAATTTGAGTAAAATTAGATTATTTCTGTGCATTTAATTTATGATTAGTATTTATGCGTAGTTTTAGATTTATTCTACTCAAGTGGTGAATGTGATTGAAATTGGTGATAGCCCGGTGTTGTGTGTATACGAGCACTAGTTGTGTGTTGCTCGAGTCGGGAGGAAGGTTTACCTTTCTCGTGGGCTAAGAACTTGCCCCAAGCGACTCTTGAAGCATGGGTGTGGGCGATTCATGGAGATAAATATGATATAGGCCACCTCTTGGCTAGATTGAGCCTTTGCTTTCCATATCCTATTCGCTCACCTTTGCTACCCAACATTTGTGCCTACCACTCCATTTGTTCAACTCCTCCTCCATTCACCAAGGCCTAAAGCTTATCCCACTGTCGCAACCAAGTATTTGTTAAATGCACTCATGTTCTAGATTTGGTGTGATGTTTGGAATCGTTGTGTTGTGAAGGAGAAATAATCTCTATCTGCTGAATTTGAACCAACCAGAGGATAAAATCAAGAAAAAGAAAAAAATGATATTGAAATGAAAAAAAAAAGTGTATTGAAAAGTTATCCTCCCGAGCGTATTAAAAAATCTGTTGGTATTTGTGGAGTAGGCTGTGTGCACACCTAGTTTTCATAATAAGTCTGGGGGTGTGTCACACGAGCTTTGTTTGTGGCTTTGCTTGGTGCAGCGTCCCGTTGACTCATGTTGGTTGCGTAGCCTTCGTTTTTACCCTTGATTATCATACCGCAACCTAAGCCCCATCTTAATCCTAAACGTCCTATTGATTTATCTCGCGAATTTGCTAGCGCCGTGGAGAGAGTGTGACCGGGCAAGCGTATGGTTCCCGACGTTGATGGATTTCAGCGGAGTTATTCCCGAACCCCAATCTTGTGCAACACCCTCCTCAGTGGCTTATTACTTTCACACCGGGCATGATCGTTCAAATTCTTCACAATTCACCAACTGAGTATTGATGAATCTTTATTTACGCTCTAGTACTTTCGTAAATTATTTAGCATAGTTAGAATCTCTTTCTACTAAATTTCTATTTGCATACCTTTGTTACTTCGCATTGTACCCCTTCGTGTAATTTTCTTTGTTAACTACCATCTTTACATTCCGCCGGATTTGTTTGCTCGGGACGCGCAAACAGGTAAGTCTGGGGGTGTGATGAGTCCTCATCTTATACACATATTTGGGCTCATCCGGGCCATTTTTCCATTCATTCCACTGCACTTTAGCCCCATTTTAGCTCATAATTATCACTCTCTGCTAGGTGCACGTCTTGGCCCGTTTTGGTGATTATTTCTTGTTTATCTTTGTTACTAGTTGTCATGCTGTTTTAAGTGCCACCTTCAGTGGCTTGACTGGTGTCGTATGCTGGAACAGGAGTCGTGCAGGTGTTCCCGGTACAATTCTGTACAGGAACACTGCGCACAATCACTGGCTCCTTCGCGCACGACCACTGGTCGTGCGCCTCTGCTCGTGCGCACTTAACGCCCATTTCATGAGTTCTGTCTGGCTTATCGCACGACCACTTATGACAGTGTGCACGACCACTGGTCGTGCGCCACTGGTCGTGCGAACTTTGTATTTTATAATTTTCTTCCCTTGCAGGCTCCGTCCAGTCAGGCGCACGATCACAGGATTCTAGTGCGCACGACCACTGGTCGTGCGCCAACGACCGTGCGCACTGTTTATTCCAGCGCCTATAAAATGCCCTGTTCGCGAATTAGGGTGGGATCACGCTTTGCAACTCCGTCCAGTCCGCCGTTTTCGCCCTTTCCGCTGGTTTTTCACCCCCCTAGGCCTCCTCCATCATCCTTGAGCCCCAAGGAGAGATTTCTAGCCCAAAGATCGCCGACATCGAGTAAGGGGATTGCGTATCGGAGTAGATCGGATCGTGACACGAAGAAGACGAGCCATTGGGAGGAAGACGAGCCATTGGGAGGAAGTGACAGCCCTCCTCTACCTCGGACGCAGTTGAAGACCGAGTTTGGACGCGGATTGACAACCCTGCGATTCCAACCGTGAATCTTCGGCAAGGCTTCGGATTTGGTCGACTCCTTTACTCTCTTTTTTCTTTCTCTATGTTGATGTTTGTTTAGGTTAGTCTCCTCTACATTATTGATGATGTGCACAATGATTCTAGTTATGTAATGCTTATTTCATTTATTTGAGATTGTATTGTTCATTTGTGCTTAATGAGGTGCGCCCCCATTTAACTTCTATTTCGTCATTGTGTTCGGTGCCGCACTAGCAATTGCTAGTGGCGTGCTTGTTGACGAGGTGCTTGCGACCCTCATTCCGCCGTTCTCTCCATTCCATTCCATTAGCCTACTCGTCCATCCGCCTACCGAAGCGTGGCACAGCGGCCCGTGTATTCCATCCCGCCTAACAAAGCAGCGCGGTCAAGGCCTGCACAGTTCGACTCCGCTTGCCTACTCGTCCATCCGCCCTTGCGACGCAGCGCGCTCAAGGCCTGCCTAGTCTCCATTCCACCAAGCGAAGCATTGCATAGCGGCATTGCATAGGAGTAGTCGTAATATTTTATTTTACTATTCGCAAACCAAACCAACCATCCTTTGTAACCCCGACCACGGACTTCGATCTCAAGTCCTTCCTCGAAACCTAACTCCACCTTACTGTGTTCCTTGAGAGACCGACACTCGGGGATTTTCCCCATTATTATTACTTGAACGATCGGTGCACTTGCCGAAATTATCGCATCAGATAGATATGTCCTGATTTTAAGTTACTCTGAGGTTTTATGCGTTGATAGGTATTCGACGTATGTTGAGAGTTGCGTCGATTTATATTCAGCGCTTCCTCTAGATTGCGTCGATCTGGAATCAATGCATGGAAGTAGTTGCGTCGATTATAAGTTGACGCAATTTTATTCATGCATCAATTTGAGGTCGAAGTTTCTGAGAGATTGCGTCGAGTAGAGTTTGACGTACTATCATTCATGCGTCTATATGAAGTCGACGCAATAGTGTCTTCACAGATTTTATTTTTCACTTTTTCTGGTGGGAGATTTATTTCTTTATGAGTTGTTTCTTTTCGCCTAGTTGCCTTCTCAGAATGAGTTTGTGCGTCTTCTTCTGAATGGTATGATGATGATTCATCAAAATGGTTTATCTCCTTGGAGGTGAAGTCTTCTTTGTTTTGTGAGTCTTTTTCTAAGTTTGTTGATTTGATGGGTTTTGTAAATTTAACAGGGCTCATCCAAGCAGGTTTGGTAGATGGTATTGAACTGGTTGAAGGATCAGCCCCTAGTCCCAGATTCTTAGATCTTACTGTTTGTTTTTCAGTGATTTCTTTAAGTGTTTGGCTTCTGACTTTTATTGATTCTTCAAAAGCCTTTGCCTGGGATACCTTATTCCTAAGGAGTTGATTTTTTATTTTAGCACTTTCTATTTCCTTTTCTGTTTTATAGATTTTAGTCCTTAGTTCATAATTTTTTGAACATGTATCCTCTATATTTCTCATATTAATTTGTTCTTTTAGATCCTTAATTTCTTGTTTAGCTTTTAGTTGATCTAAACAGAATCCTTTAAAATTATTTTTGAAATCATCACATAGAAAATCTATTTCATCAAAAATGCTTACCTCATCCTTATCCTCAGATTCCTCTATGAGAATAAGGCTATTTGATTTTGTTGTTGAATTTTCTTTTTCATCTTCAGAAGAGATGCTTCCTTCTGATCCTGTTTCACTCCATGATTCAGCAACACATTCTTTTTCTGAGCTTCCAAGAGCCATTAAGCAAAGGTCTTCTTGCTTAGACTCCTCATTGTCACTTTTAGATGAAGTGTTGTCTTCAGAATCTATTTCACTCCAAGCTTCTGCAATGAAGCCTCTTTCTTTCTTCTTTCCCTTTCTCTTGAGATCTTTCTTTTTCAGATCTTTCTTTTTCTCAGCATTTTCTGGACATTCTGGAGCAATATGTCCAGTTTTTCTGCAGGAGTAGCAAATAATTTCTTTGGTAGGAGTCTTATCATGCCTTGGTTTTGACTCTCTCCTTCTAGACCCATCTGTCCTGACCCATTTCTTGAATCTTCTGGCCAGGAGGCTGAATAATTCTTCTTCAGTAATAGGGGTTTCTTCTTCTGTTGCTTTTAATGCAATGTTTCTATCTTTTGAGGAGGTTGGAGTGTTTTCCCTTCTTTCCTTCTCTTCTCTGGTTTTCAGTAGTTGCTCATAGGATTTGAGTTTTCCTAAGAGGGCATCTGTTGAGATTTCATTTTTTGTCCTCTAGTATCTCTTATTGCCCATATTCTTGAGTCCCATGAGCTTGGGAGACTCATTAATAATTTTTCATTGATCTCTGTGAGAGAGATCTCTCTATCGAAGTTCCTTAATTGATTGATGATCAGCCTGAATCTGCCATACATCTCAGATATGCTTTCTTCATTCTTCTTTTGAAAGTTCTCATATTGGGAGATCAATAGAGCCTTCCTATCTTTCCTTTCATCAGCACTTCCTTCTACTATCTTTGTAAGGGCCTCCCAGATTTCTTTAGCTGATTCACAGTCAACAACCTTTTGAAAGATTTCATCTGAGAGGGTTGAGACAAGAATGTTTACAGCTTTGGCATCACATGCTTGGGCTTTCTTTTCTTCATCTGTCCATTCAGCCCTTGGAGCAAGTGTTTTTGTGACCTTTCCACTTGAGTCCTTCCTGAATGGCTTTGGAGGACCTATCATAATAACATCAAATAGTTCTCCATCAATAGAGTTTAAATAAATTCTAATTCTTATTTTCCAAAGTGCAAACTTTTCAAGATTGCACATTGGTGGTCTGGTGTAAGCATAATCTTTGATTTGTGCCATAAAAAAAATTTAGAAATATATATATGAGGTAGGATCTTTTTGATCAAGGAGTTACCCATTTTTGATCAACCTCCCTCTGATACCAATTGAAAGTGCATAGTTAACCTCACTAGAATTCTCTAGAGGGGGAGTGAATAGAGATTTAAAAATATTTTGTGCAAAGTTAACAAATATATATATATATATATAATATTCACAGTTTTAAGCTTCCCACACACCAGCAAGAATTAAGCAAATAGCAAAAAAGAAAATCACAGCACAAAACAAAGAAATATAGTGGTTCCCCAAACTTTGGGTAGTCCACTCTTCTACTCCCTTGGTAGGAATTCACTATCTTGTACTGAGTCTTTTGATAAGGAGACTCTTAGAACCAGTCTGAGTCTTTTGATAAGGAGACTCTTAGAACCAGTCTGAGTCTTTTGATAAGGAGACTCTTAGAACCACTACAACTAAATCTTTTGAAGAGAGATTCTTAAAACTCTTTTACACTATTGAAATTGAAATAAGAATAAAAAGAAGAAGAAGAATAAGAAACAATTTATGCAAGAATCTTCTTCCTAGCACAAGTATAGTGAATGTAATCTCTCTTCTATAGTGAGAAGGAGATTGTAGGCCTTTCTCTCTTTCAGTGAGAGCTTTCAGAAATTTGCAGCAGTATGACTTCAGAAGGAGGAAGAAGAAGGCTTTTTCTTGTTGCAGCACTCTTTCACTTTTCTCAATTTTCTCTTTCTTTTCTCTTGGGAGCTTTTCCTCTTTTTCAAAAATGGAGTGGATCACTTGTCTTTTCTTTTCTGACCTCCTTGTGTATTTATAGCTCTGTTTATTCAAAAATATTGCTATATTAGAATAATCAATTAGCTTCCAGAGAAATGGTAAGAGAGAAATCTTCCATAATTAATATTTCTGTAGAAGGAAAGAAGTCATTCAATTTTCAAATAACATCCATAATAATCTTAATCAAATTAGCCAAGAATCAATTAGAAGGAAAGATTTAATTCTGAACGGCTATAAGAGAATAATACAATTCCATAATTTCAGATCTACAGAAAGAAAGGAAAGAGATCTGGCGCGTCTTTGAATGTCATAGAAATTGATAAGTAGTATTTTTTTGTTTTCTATCCCGACTCGCTTCCCCACGAACCGGTGGCCCTAGCCTATCCTCCCAGGATTCGGCCTCAAGCCGCTCTAGCCAACCCTTCCCGGATGTGGCCTCAAGCACCCCCTAGACCTAGCCTAGATCTAGTCGCCAACACGAGGCGAGTTTCCCCCTAAGGCCTACCCAGACTTAGTCGCCAACACGAGGCGATTTCACAAACCGTTTACAAGAAGAATATGAAATGACAATAAATAAAAACTCCCTTCTAAAGTCGGAGGCGAAGATCCGATGTAGAGTAAGTGTTGCAGAAGCGGACTTCGTTTGGATCCGGCGTGATGAGATTCTCCTTCAGAAGTTTGCAGAATTTTGGTAGGACATCAACTTTCGGCCAAGATAGCCTCTGGAATTCTAGCACTCTATCTCTCTCTGATATCTCTCTAATGTGTGTCCCAAAATAAGAGGAGAGGAGTCCTTTTTATAGCCTTAGCGCTAGCGCCTGTGCTAGCGCTACCGCTGGCGCTATCCCAAATTAGGACATGTTTTACGCGGCAGAATCTTCAATTCGAGGAAACAATTCCTCCTTGCCAACTGTGTGCGTCGCTACCGCTTGCACTATCGGCTATCGCCAGGTGCTATCTCCTTCCATATGTGCTCCCGGAATTGCGCTATCATCGCTAGCGCCAGGCGGTAAGTGATACCGCCGGCGCTAGTGGGAGTACTGTCTTCTATTTTCATTCGTCGGAATTCGTCGGGAGTTCTCGAGAATATTCGACGAATTGACTTAGCCGCACAATTTCCTTCACAAGTCTGCCTTTTTGACTTCTGTCTGCGTTCGTCGATATTTGTCGGGAGTTCATGAGAACATTCGACGAATAGACTTAGCCGCAGAAATTTCTTCTTCAAACTAGAAATTTGGCTTCTGTCTGGATTCGTCGAGATTCATCGGAACTTCACGAGACATCTCGACGAATTGACTTAGCAAAAAATTCTTTTCTCCTGAAAACCTGATCCATCCTTGAGTCATGTGGACTTTGATTTTGCTGCACACTTAAACACACAAGATCAAATACACATAGGATTTGTTATTCTCATACCTAGGAGATGCGGAAGACCATGTTCCAACAAACTCCCCCTTTTGATAATAACAAATCCATTAATGATAAATCAGAGCATTAATAAATAAGCATGATGAAACTATATTTGTGTGTGTGTGAGAGTGATGACTTAGGATACTTATAGATTTTAGCATTTAGAATTGCGCCGCCTAAATACATGCTCCCCCTAAGTGAATGTTCTGCTAATATGTAAGCCATCATCTTAAGTTAGCATTATAATGTGATAGTAGATTAATATTTATCATGTTAGTTCTCCCCCTTTTGTTATTAGCAAAAGCGGGTAAGGAGGCATTACTAAAAAGTCGTTAATAGGATAAAGGCATGATCGAGCTTGTAGAGAAAGAAATGATAAGGAGTTTTAGAATACTTTTTATTTAAATATATCAGAGTTTGAGTATTATAACATTTTCATAAATCAGAGTTTGTAGTATAACCAAAATGTAATGATTTCTAAGTAACTAAACTACCCAGACAATATGTCTACACCCTAGCCCCGTACTAAGTGACGGATGGGCATGAGGAGCTTCATACATGTTGTAGGTTGGGGTGTTAGTCCCATATGCAAACACTAGACACAACTCAATATAGTACTCTTTCCCCCCAGTGCCTCGCAAGGCCCCACTGGAACCCTCCCCGGTTAAGGACAAGACATGACTAGAGATAAAGGTTATCTAATGTCTACAACCCTACGCCCCCGCTATGGTGAGAAATGAAGTCATGGATAATAATTATTGGAAAAATTTAAGCATTTTAATTCTAATGACATAGCCTATGGATTTATATTTTTATTTGAATTTATGAAAGCACTCACATAGCTATTTTGAAGTCCATTACTAAATCAGAGTTTTTAGCATAATAATATTTTCATAGAAATAAATCAGAGTTTTATAGCAAAGAAAAATCCATGTTAAAGCAACCAATATAGAGTTTACCAAGCAAGTCTACCACTTGTTGCAAGAAAGGAATTTGAAGATTCAAGTGATGATGCACCCAAAATGAAAGACTTTAAATAAGAATGAAAGCGCAAGGTAAAACAATTATATGGTGATGATGCGGAAGACTTATAGAAATACAAGAAATATCTTATTATAATTAATGATGATCCATAAAAAGATATATGAGTTAAATTTCAAAAAGAATATGTTTTTGTAAATCATTTTTCAATTAAAATCTTTAAGTTTGACAATAAAGTAATCAAGCATGAAATAATGTTATCAAAAAGAGATTACTACAATGTTACTTTAATTCACAATTTCAAAACATACCACACATTGTAGAAAGCATGCTAGGTTATCTAGTGCATTTCATAAATAAAGAGTAGTATAGAATTTGCATTAGGATCCAATACTCATGAGAAGAAGTGTTATGGAAGATAATGATGTGGACATAAGTGTATTTTGAATATAGTAAACAAATGTTTTAATCAAAAATACAAGAGATATGTAAAGTAAAGAGCACAATAAAACACAAATAATTTTACTTCCACAATCTTTAATGCACAAAAAAAAATGTACAACTACCAAGGTGCTTTTCACACACAATGCTCATTAAGACTTATCAGGGTGCAAAGTAGTGCTTGGGGGATCACATATTTTATTTTTAATGTTGAGAATCGTGATCCGGTGTACTTTAAGAGTGAGTGGTTTTTATTTTGAAAGAAAGATATGGTTTGCACAAGATACATTATTATTCTTTCCAAGGTGCTCAACCTCACAACGCTTATTAAGACTTATCAGGAGGTTCAAGTAGTGCTTGCTGGAGTTATCTTTGTCACTTTATTTTATGATTGTTGTTTTGTACAAAGTTCTCCGAATACACTTGTTTTGCAAACCAATATAATTTATGAGAAAGGTAACCACTTTTCTTAATTTTTAAGAGTGCAAATAAAGGAGTGTAGGTAAGATACTTGTGCAATTTTAATTCATAGTACTAATACCAAACATACACAAGCACTTTTAGATTAAGCACAAATGTAGACAATGCCAAAAGAAGTGAGTGAATAATGATCATTATCAAACATAAAATATTTACTCATACTTAGAGGCATGCTAAGCTTAGTTCTACACAACTTTTTCAATATAATTGATGCACGTATTAATAGATATATTAAACCATGATGAAAGCAATGTTCAAAGTAGTTTGAAAAGATAAATTGCAACATTATAGAAGTTCTAAGGAATAGATTAAATCATGCTTGATTCTCATAGGATAATCCATACAGTTTTTTTTTGATAGTTTTAGTATTTTCTATTTTTGTATTTGATTTTTTTTTAACAAAAATATTAACTTCAAACAAAAAGCAAGACATATTTTTGTAATTTGGATTTTGTAATTTTTGTATTTGGTTTTTGCATAAAATAATATACTTTAAACAAAACATATTTTTTTTTTTTGCTTTTGTATTTTTGTATTTTATTTTTCAAAAATAGACTTTAAGCAACACATATTTTTTGTAATTTTAACTTTTGTATTTTTTTTATTTGATTTTTCAAAAATAAAATATAATCAGAAGTTCAAAAACAAATAGTACATATAGATTAATATATTTTTAGGTAATTTTCAAAATTTAAAAAATATAAGAAAAACACATAGGTGCACTAGCGCCGGCGTTAGCGCTACCGCGGGAAACAGTACACTCTTTTTGATGATTTTGAAATTTGTAATTATTGATCTTGATTAAGTGTCCAAATAGTAGTTTCATGCAGAAATTTCAGAATTTTAGGAGATGTCTAGATAGTCCAAATTGCATGAAACATTAGCGATTTTGTATATGACTTTTCCAAATAAACTTTGCAAGTGATATATTTCATTATATCCCCATTTTAATATTTTTAAGGCTTATATTTACCAATGTAGTTTGAAAATGATAGGAAATGTAAGCATGATTGGACATGAATGAACAAACCAAATATGCATGATTTTAGTGATTAAAGATAATGTTCATGCATAAGAATATCATAGATAAGCCCTAGATGAGAATACCCAGCCTGTATATCTTGGTAAACATATAAAGCCTAACATAGACACAAATATTCTTTAGGCGACAATGTTGGTATGATAAGTTTGAGATTAATGTTATACCAAGGTTTGATAGTGTTTCAACTTATAGACCTAGAATGGAGTGATGATTCTATTTGATTTGATATCAAGATGATTCAAAGGTCTAAACTAGAAATAAATCAATACACATATAATACACCAACCATGGTTTATAATATCAATTGTCATCAATTATTATATCAATTATAATTCACATAATTGTGATAAAAATAATTGTTTTTTAGAAGACTTTTGATATGACTTATGATATATGATGTTAGAGAATTTAGCAAAGGACATGAATAGATCATGGTGGTGCATGTGAATTCAATATTCAATATGAAGGTAAATTCTTTCAATACATTTTAGTGAGTTTCTTTTAATTATGAATTTTGAAAATATATATGTGATTTTTGATAGGTGAACAATAGTGATGGTTTAGATCATGTTTGACATCAAGGAGTGAACACAATATGATTTTTTTGTTGTGAACAAAGACAACCATATTGAAAGTTGAGCTTTTATTTAGATCTTGAACTTTCTTTTAGATCATGTTATTCCTCTAAACCACTTGTTGATGAAGGCCCAAAAAAACTTAGTAGCTTAATAACTGAATTTAATTTGAAATATCTTATAGCAAATTTATAGTTCAATTTATATGAATACTATATGATATTTATGGGTAATGATTTTACTAGTAATAGATTGGTCATTTATAAATGAGAGCAAAATACTTGACTTTTACTTTTTGATTTTTCTTTGATTTGCACACTTCATTTAGGCTTTAGGGGACAAAGTCAAAATTTCAATATATTATATTAGATGACCATGACATGATGACTTAAAAAGAAAACAAAAAAGAAAAAATAGAAAAGACATTAAAGCAAATCATGAAGCAAAACTTTGTATATTTCAATTTGAAAATATTCTACTTCATGCATTTGGATGATACTAGTAGATGAGAGATTTGGGTATCCAAAGGGAACCAAGTGTAACGGTTCCTTTAGGTACCCAAATATAGCGTGATAATTTTTGGGGAGACGACAATGAACGAATTCTTTCAAGTAGAGTTAAAGTTTCATTTTTTATTTTGGGTCTCCATTCATATTTTGATTTAATATTATGCATCAAATTTCCATATTCATTAAACTTAGGCTTAAAATAATAATCACTTTTGAAATTATATTTCATAGGAAATTTGTGCACATTAGAATTTAATTTGGGAGATATATAATGTGGGTTATAATTCATTATGTTTGTGTGATTAAACATTCTATTAGGTGCATGTTTAATATGTTTTAATATACTAGTAGAAGTGTTATACATGTTTGTTGATAAACTAGAAATAAGATATTTAAAATTATTTAATCCTTTTTGAAAGAGTGATTTTAAAGATTCTAGTTTAAGAGAGAGAATATTATTTTTGTTTATCAATTTTTCGTTATGTTCTTTTGAAATTAAAAGTTCCTTTTCTAAATCCTTGAATTTTTCTTTAATATTATTATTATAATCAAAATAAGGTGTATAGTTTTCAAATGAAGAGCATGATTGAGATTCAAACACATCCTTTTTGGATTCTTCATTCACATTTGCTTTCAAAGTTTTATTTTCTAAATGTAATCTCTTATTAGCAATTTTTAATTTCTTCATTCTACGTTTAACAATTTTTTGTATATGGAAATAAGATAAAGAATTAGACTTTCTTACAGCGTAATCGGAAGAGGTACGATGTGAACATGACGTTCCTTTGTCGTCTTCTAGGCCTTCCTTCTTTATAGATGAATTTTCATCTTCTCTTGATGAATTGCTCTCTTTGGCTAAGTCAATTACCATGATTTCCATGGTTTTGCTACAAGAGAGATTTTCTTGAATAATGGTGGATGCTTGTATGTCCTTCTCTTCCTGTGTTTGTTCCATACCTGCAAGAGGAAGATCATAGGTTATCTCAAGAAAATTCCACATCTCGTATGCAGTAGGAAAGGTATGAATGAGTTTGGAAATATTTTGATCTAACGCACAAAATAGACTATTCATAGATTTTGCATTTAAAACCATTTCATTTTTATTTAATACGCTAGGTGGCTTTTTAATAGTGATATTCCAAACTTTTTCATCTAAAGCTTTAAGAAAATTTTCCATTAATATTTTCCATCCTTTAAAATTTCTTCCTTCAAATAAAGGTGGTGCTAGTGATTTTCCATCTTCATAAAAATTTACCCCACTAGTAGAAGCGAGATCATGAGACGCCATTATTCTTGGTTGTTAAGCCGATTGGAATAAAACCCCTCTGATACCACTTGTTGGATCGGTAGGCGCCCTTAGAGGGGGGTGAATAGGGGTTTTAAAAACTTTTGATATATTTTGAATATTTTTGAAAAAGTTTTGATTATTAAACTAAACAAGATCAAGACATATCAAGTGAAGTAAAAGTAAAGACATGATTTTATTAACTTGAGAAGCATGATTACAAAACTTGATCCCTTATCGAAGCTAGAAATCAAAGCTAATAGAAATAGACTCCTTTTTGTTTTCTATCCCGACTCGCTTCCCCACGAACCGGTGGCCCTAGCCTATCCTCCCCGGATTCGTCCTCAAGCCGCTCTAGCCAACCCTTCCCTGGATGTGGCCTCAAGCACCCCCTCGACCTAGCCTAGATCTAGTCACCAACACGAGGCAAGTTTCCCCCTAAGTCCTACCCAGACCTAGTCGCCAACACGAGGCAATTTCACTAACCGTTTACAAGAAGAATATGAAATGACAATAAATAAAAACTCCCTTCTGAAGTCGGAGGAGAAGATCCGCTGAAGAGTAAGCATTGCAGAAGCGGACTTCGTTTGGATCCGGCGTGATGAGATTCTCCTTCAGAAGTTTGCAGAATTTTGGTAGGACATCAACTTTCGGCCAAGATAGCCTCTGGAATTCTAGCACTCTATCTCACTCTGATATCTCTCTAATGTGTGTCCCAAAACAAGAGGAGAGGAGTCCTTTTTATAGCCTTAGCGCTAGCGCCTGCGCTAGCGCTACCGCTGGCGCTATCCCAAATTAGGACATGTTTTGCGCGGCAGAATCTTCAATCCGAGGAAACAATTCCTCCTTGCCAACTGTGTGCGTCGCTACCGCCTGCACTATCGGCTACCGCCAGGCGCTATCTCCTTCCATATGTGCTCCCGGAATTACGCTATCATCGCTAGCGCCAGGCAGTAAGTGCTACTGTCGGCGCTAGTGGGAGTATTGTCTTCTGTTTTCATTCGTCAGAATTCGTCGGGAGTTCTCGAGAACATTCGACGAATTGACTTAGCCGCACAATTTCCTTCACAAGTCTGCCTTTTTGACTTCTGTCTGCGTTCGTCGATATTCGTCGGGAGTTCATGAGAACATTCGACGAATAGACTTAGCCGCGGAAATTTCATCTTCAAACTAGAAATTTGGGTTCTGTCTGGATTCGTTGAAATTCATCGGAACTTCACGAGACATCTCGACGAATTGACTTAGCAAAAATTTCTTTTCTCCTGAAAACCTGCTCCATCCTTGAGTCATGTGGACTTTGATTTCCTACACACTTAAACACACAAGATCAAATACACATAGGATTTGTTATTCTCAAACCTAGGAGATGCGGAAGACCATGTTCCAACAGAGATTGCTTCTAGATGCAATCCTACGCGCGATGATATATCGACGTTGCATCGACTAGTACTCAATGTGGCTTCGAGATTATTTAGAAAACCTAAGTCGACGTAGACTTGTCGATGTTACTTTGAGTTCCAATCGACGTGACTTCAAACTTAATCAACAATTGTTAAGTCGACGTATGCGTCGATAAGATCTTGTCGTTGTGTCAAATTCTATTCGAATTGTCTGCTCTGCGTGCTTCTCGACGCTGGCATCGAGCAGAAGTCAATGGTACATCGAATTCTATTCGACGCATCTCTCAATAAACAAATCTATTTCTTTTAGAAGATTCTTACTGTTTTTCCCAGCAATTTTATTTATTTAAAATAGATTATACTATCAGTTTTATAAGCTATATAAACAGATCAAGATAGAGTTTACTCCCTTGGATGAAGTTTGTTCCTTATCTTTGTCCTACATTTTCTTTCCCACTCAATCCTCTCCTGAGTGAGAACCTGCCTAGTCCTTCACATGTAATTCAAACATTAGAAGGGACCCAGGTTACCTTGGGCCCTTTGCTTTTACCATTATAGGTTTCAATGAAAGAATAGGATGGTCTTTCATGATACCCCTTGGGATGATAAGGAATGGATTTCCCATACCTATTATCTTGGTACTTGAAATGAGAGTAAAATGTATCAAAATATAATAAATCAGAGAATGTTTGATTATCCTATGTTTTGATTTATTCTTTTGGTTGTAGTTATTTGACCTCTCTAGATGACCCTTGCCTAGGGGTTTGTCCTTGTTATTCAGATTTGTCCTCTTAGGTTTGTCTAACCTGTCTGGATGATTGTTCTCTCCACCCTTGGGTGATGCAATCTTCTCACTAGATTGATATTCACTAGATCTAACAAATAGCACTGGATATTTCCAGGCAGGTTTCCTAGATGTTTCTGTGTTAGTGGAGGGCCCTGCTCATAATTCTAGGTGATTAAATCTCATAGAGAGATTTTCAGTGATATCCTTGAGCTTTTGACTCCTATTGAGTGAGTCCTCAAAGGCCTTTGCCTTTACTAGCTCCTCTTTTAGATTTGTATTTTCCTCTCTAAGCTTGATCAACTCTAACGCTTTATCATTAATTTCATTTGTTAGGTTTTGATTAGTTAGATACATTTCATTTTTCTTAAGGTTCTCTAGTTCAGTTCTAGCTATGCCTAGTTCTTTTTCTACCCTAAGATGCTCAATGCAGAAATCTTTAAAACATGATATAAAATCTTCTGAAGTAAAATCAAATTCATCAAAGACAGATGATACCTGATCATTTTCTTCATCTGATACCATCCCAAGAGCCATCATGCAGGCTGCTACTGCTTCTTCTTCATCCTCACTTTCAGATGATAAGGAGTCTACTACTGCTTCAGAATCACTCCAAGTCTCAGCAATAAAGCCTTTGGCTTTCTTCTTGTCATTTCCTCTGATGAACTTCTTCTTCTTCTCATCCTTGTTGTTTCTTTTCTCCCTTTGCTCTTATGGGCAGTCAGGATCAATGTGCCCTGGTTTGTTACAGGTATAGCAGATAACCTCCTTCCTTGGAGTCTTATCATACCTGGGCCTTGAGTCCCTTTCTCTTCTCCTTGAGTCCTCGGTCTTTACCCATTTCTTGAATCTCTTTGCCAGCAGGCTGAACAATTCATCCTCAGGAGTGGAGGACTATCCTTCAGTAGCTTTGAGAGCAATGGACCTTTGAACAGGGGTTGGAGAGGTCTCCCTTTCTTCAGCCTCATCCCTATTTTTCAGGAGCATCTCATAGGACTTAAGCTTTCCTAGCAAAGCATCAGTTGTGATTTCTCTGTGGCATCTGGATTCTCTGATTTCCAAGATCCTTGAATCCCATGAGCTAGGGAAGCACATGAGAATCTTATTATTAATTGCAGTCAAGGATACTTGCTTGTCTAACCTCTAAGCTCATTAATGATAAGACTGAATCTGTCATACATATTGGCAACAGATTCTTCAGCCTTCTTTTGGAAATTCTCATACTGGGATATGAGAAGGAACTTTTTGTCCTTTCTTTCATCAGCACTTCCCTCAACTATTGTGGTGAGGGAATCCCAGATCTCTTTTGCTGATTGGCATTCAGCAACTTTCTGGAAAATGTCATCAGGCATTGTTGATACCAGAATATTCATGGTCTTGGCATCACATGTCTTGACCTTCTTCTCAGCCTCTGTCCATTCCTTTCTTGGAACATCCTCAGTTGTTGAGGTTTCTCCTTCCTTTTGTCTGACTGGAGCAGGAGGACCTGTGAGAAGAATATCATAGATATCTTCATCAATGGAATTCATGTAAAGTTTTATTCTAGCCTTCTAGAGTGTGAACTTATTTAAGTTACACACTAGAGGTCTTGTTGAAGCATAATCTTTAGAGCTCATTTTTTTGTTATTATAAAATATGTTTATAAAAAAGAAATGAGAGTAGGAGGTCTTTTTGATCAAGGTGTTAACCTTTTATTGATCAACCTCCCTCTGATACCAATTGAAAGTGCACATTGTGCCTCTAAAAATTCTCTAGAGGGGGGTGAATAGAGATTTAAATATTTTTTCTATCCTAACTGTGTTCAATAATTTATTCAAAGGTATTATGCTTAACAATACAGGCAGAATAAAGAAAGTAGAAAGTAAGGTGCAGAATAAAAGAATGGACAACACAGAAAATCACAGCACAGACACAAAGAAATTTATAGAGGTTCCCCAAAATGTGGGTAGTCCTCTCTTCTACCACCTGGTAGGAATGCACCACATGTGCAAGAGTCTTTTGATCAGGAGACTCTTAGAACCAATGATCTTTTGATAAGCAGACAATGAACCACCAGATCTTTTGATAAGGAGATCTTGAACCACTGAATCCTTTGAAGAGGGATTAATAAAACTCTTTTACAGAATCAGAAAGAAGAAAGAAAAAGGTTGAAGGAATTCTGTTCTCAGAATTCTTATGATGGCTGATTGAAGAACAACCAATTTGAAGTCCCACAGAATCTGCTCTTGATTATTCTCTGCTTTTGATGAAGATGAACTGCAGAGACTTTGATTGTCAGATTCTCCTTGACTTCTTCTTATTTAGATCTTGCTACTATATGATGGTGATGAGAAGCAGCTATCAGATCTACTGTTCTCTTAGATGAAGAACAGTTGTATTTCTCTTTTTCACTTCTTGATTAGGGTTCCTGAGAGAGATGAAGAAGAAGAAGAGGAAGCCCTAGAAACAATGAAAGAGTCGTCTGATAGTGATGAATGCCCTGCTGCCTCTTTCTTCTATATTCTTTTTATTCTCCTCTCTCTGAATTTCAAATCCTTCCCTTTCTGATATCCTTGATAAGGTAACCTACTTATCACTTTCTCTTTCTTTCCTCTTGTAGGATCAAGCGCAACCAACTCTCCCAAAAGCCCGGAATAATGGGAAAGGCGCTACTTTTTCATTAAGGAAGTAGGAAAGGCGCTACGGGTCAAGTGAAGTAACGATGGACCCAACAATCCCCCCCCCCCCCAGCGTCTAGCACGACCCGCAAGCTCAGAGGTGCTCCACATGGCTCAGAGGTGGCGCACCACATGGCTCATAGGTGGCTTTTCACATGGCCGCGGTCGCCTGACTCGCCGGGACCCGCACAGGTAGAGAAATTTCAGGATTTAATCAGCGCCCCACCGGCCTCGAACCCGCAACCTGCTCTGATACCACTTGTAGGATCAAGCGCAACCAACTCTCCCAAAAGCCCGGACTAATGGGAAAGGCGCTACATTTCTTTAAGGAAGTAGGAAATGCGCTACGGGTCAAGTGAAGGAATGCTGAACCCAACACCTCTTTTTAATTCTCGGCCCGTCCACCTGGAATGAATATGTTTCCAAGAAACCTTTTTGTCTTCTTCTTTAATGCTTCTTTCCAATTCAGGCAATTATTAAGCCGTTAGAGAATGGTCTTGAAAGATGTGGGCCATGATAGAAGCATCAGAAAGACAGCTGTAAAGATTGAACTTTCACAGACTGTATTCGACGTAGCGTCGAATTAACTTCCTCACTTATCGACGCTGCTTCGAGTTCATCTAAGAGCTGCTTTGATTTCTTCTGTGCTTTAACTGAACTCAACAAGTCGACGTTGCGTCGATTCCTTATCGGCGCACCCGTCGAGTTGAATAGGATCCACTCTGACTTCCATTAACTGCGTCGAGATGAAGTTGACGTTGCGTCGACTTTAGATGGCTTTGACATGTATTACCTTCTGCATTGAGTTTGAAGTAGAAGTTGTGTCGACTTCTCAAGTTCCTTCGACAAGTCTCTGGTCTCTGTGTCGATATCTATTCGACGTAACGTCAACTAGTGTTATTTCGACAGTAGAGTTGAACCACTTGGACTTCTAGTTGGAGTAGCGTCGACATGAACTCGATGTTGCGTCGAATTCCATTCGACGCAATTATTAACTTCTGCCATTTTTACTTCCCTTGATCTAGTGTTGACACTCTTGGTTGAGTATGGCATCCTAAGACATCTAATGACCAAATTACCCCCACTATACAATGGGTAAATTAAATCCTAGTGAATAAAATCACTTTGAATTAATTTGTTAAGTTAAATCAAGGGTTTTTCCCAACACCTTAATTTTTGGCCATGGTTGGAGCTCATCTTCATGGCTATCGGGTGGTGGTCGGCCAAGCTCCAAATCCTTCTCCAAGCTTGCTCCTTTAAGAACCCTAAGCTTAAGGCTTGAGGTGTGAGGAAGAAGATGAAGAAAAGAAGAAGGAGAAGAAGAAGCAGACGAAGAAGAAGATGAATAATTCATTTGATTAAGAAATCATCCCCTTTGGGCTTAAGAGAGAATGAAGAGAGAGAGAGAGAGAGAGAGAGAGAGAGAGAGATTTCATTAATAATCATTTAATGAAATTACAATTTCCAAGACTTGTGCCAGCTGCCTAATGGCTTTTAAATTCCATCTTTATCTTTGATTTAGGAAATTTAGGCCACCCACTAAGGAGAAATCATTGGTACTGATTTGGCCGCTACCGCCAGCGCTAACTAAAGCTACCGTCGGCGCTAGCTCCCTGCTACCAAATCCTTGGCCATTTGCTTCCTAGATCCAAGGGGTTAGGGTTACACCCACTCCTAGAGATCAGGGAACATCCATGGCACCATTAGGATCTCAAGACTCTTACCTAGCCCAAGCATCTCAGAGTGACTCGTGTCACTCGAGGGGTCAAACTCGAATTGGGATGTTACAAATCCAATAAACGAAGAAACAATTTCGTCCCCGAAATTTAGGTTGAGGCTATGGGGATTGAAGGTCGGTGTATGTAAATCTAATTCGGAGTACATTTGACGAGGTTTTTAGTTCAGTATGTCCTGACTCTCACATAACCCTTGTGCGTGGCCTTACTTATCCACATTGCATCGCGCATTACCCCAAGTTTACCTTCATAATTATACAAAAGTCGTAATCAAAATTACGTGCAAGAAGTCCCTTGAATGTCTCTCATCGTTATATGGACCATCGTGGTTTTGTACAGGTAGGGACTTGTAACTCTGTTCATCATGATCAAATTTGTATATCCCTCAAATATGCACGAGCAGTTGGTCGATACAATCATTTACCATTGATACACGCACATGCGATTCTTATGACCGGGTCGTGCTAACAGCACTCAAGACTTCAACGAGTCCTTATTCAATTCATATTTTATAAGTACACCTGATGCTAATTAGTACTCAAGGACCTACCACTAGGGTCCTTACCATATACCACAGAATATAACCATATCCTTCCAATTTCATCAACCATCATCGCTACCAATAGTGAGCTGACATAACTCTAATGCAGTGAAATATATAAGTCATAGAATCACTCTTTATGATCCCTTTGAACTTTGTATCACGGCTCACCATTTGATATTTAGCAATTTGACCTGGTGATAGCACGAACCATGATCTAAAGAGCAAATAGACGTGAATCTTGACTCCATGCCTCGCATGGGTTATAATCACATCATTCCCTTTTAATAACACGTGACTTCGAGTCATGTGTTACTTTTGTCTACTCCCGGTCCTACTTAGATTTGCACCGGATTCAAAAATTGGTGCTTCTTTTATCTCTTGATTTAAACCATTTCATCTAAGAGATCCTCAACCGTGAACATAAACCTTATTCAATGATTAGGTTACAATACAGAGCCTCTAGGAATCTACCTTCTCGAGGTAAAGTGTTACATGTACTTTTACTAGTTTGTGCATTCCCCCAAAATTTTTGATGCTTCAGAGGTAATTGGCTACCTCTCTTGGCAATTTGCAACTACTCTTTACATAAGGGAAGTCATTGTGCATAAATAGGTCATGACTTCATCTCATGTGGGTGTTAAATACTTACCTCCTCCTTCAACGCAAACATCTGAGACAACACCTATTGTCTCCTTGGGAGTAGTATATCATTGACGTGCATGCTCCTTCCTTATTCCGATGTTATTAATCACGTTGTTAGGACACCAATCAGTTTTAATTTGGCTTAGGATCCCAACTCAAATAGGGGGAGATTGTTGGAACCTTAGTTTTGATTTAAGTTAGGATCCATCTGTAATATCTAAGCTTCTATCATAACTCATTGTATAACTTAGATCAAACCCCCTTAAGTCAGAATACTAAGAAAATAATATAAGAGAATGACATAAATATTATGCAATCGAATCAGAGAAAATATAATGCGATCGAATCAGAGAAAATATAATGCGATCGAATCAGAGAAAATAATATAAGAGAAAGATAAAAATTACATAAGTTCTCTGCGCTCGACGAACGGCTATATGCGTTCGACGAACAGCACTCTGCGCTCGACAAAAGATCTTCATTCAGCACTCAACAAAATACAGCCGTCTCAGCGGTCGACGATCCCGTCTCAGCGGTTCAGCAGTCGACGAACAGACCTCATCTCAGCGGTCGACCAACTCAAGTCTGTGTTCGACGAATCTTCAACAGAAGCTCAGAACGACGAAACAAATGATCAGATCGACGAACTTGAAGCTGAGGTCGACGAAAATATTATCAGAAATTATAAATCCTTCTTTCTCAGCTCGACTAAAATTATATACATGTTATCTGATTTAATAAAGCAATATTTTATTTCTATATTGCTACATATATTGTTGTCTTAACATTATAGCCGTTGCAGCACTTAATATTATAGCCGTTGCAGAAAAGCTAAAAGATAGCAGCTTTATCTTCTCGAGGAGTCAAGAAAATTAAAGAGACTTTATCTCTTTCCCTTTCCCAAAAAGAGGAATTCAAAATAAAGAGAGAGAAGCTCTTCAGATTATAAAGAGACAGAGAAAGAGAAAGAAATGAGAGAGTGCACACAGAAGATACAACACAAGCAAAACAGAGAACAACATATTCTATCTTGCTTTGTTTTGTTAACTTTTCTCTGCAGACCATCTACATCCTGAGACACCAATCAAGATCATTTGCTCATGATCAAATTGCAGAAGAAGAATAAAAGTTATTAGAATCTGGAGAAGAAGCTCCATCCACAAGCTGTCATCAATCTAAATCAGACAGGGGGAGCTTTCTTCAACATCATCATCAAGATCCAACTCAACTACCAATCAGGATCTTCAAGAGTCTTCTCAGAAAAGAGAAGAACACTATAACCTTTTCTGTTTTCTTTATTCCTTCCCTCCTGTACAAAGGGTTATAACTCCCTTCAAAAGTTAACTCCTGGTGACAGGGCACCTTAGCAAAAACCTGTGGTTTGGTTAGAGTTGCCTGATCAAAAGCTCACTTGGTGGCAAGGCACCTAATCAAAAACCTGTAGTGGATTCCTACCAGTGGGTAGAAGAGTAGAGGTACCCAGGTTGATTGGGGAACTACTATATTTCTTGTGTCTTCTGGTTTGCTTAGTTTATTTCTTATTTTCTTTTTGTTGTGTTGTGATTATTATGCACTCTTAGTGTTTGTTGTTATTACTCACACAGCACCTATATTTATATATATATCATTATTTTGAAATAAACCTAAACAAAGAGCTTTTAATTTAAGAACTAAACCTCCTTTCACACGTGCATGTCATACTTATTCCGCACTACAAGGGGGAGATTCATATCATCAAACAAGTTATACAACTTTGGTAATTTCAACATATAAGTTTCTGCTATCTGTACCACAAGTATGTGCGACCTCTTTTCAGATCAAACACTGAAGTGAATACTTTTATGAACTCCTTTTCCCAAATCCCACAATATCTTAACCATCGACCAAGCATAAGCATCACCGTTCACGTATTATTCGAATAACAATACCTTGACATCATATGTCTGTATCACACCATTTCAAACTAAGGTTTAGGGAAAACCCAAGACGGTACATGACTAGTCCAATAAATGAAGCGATAAGACCTCATACAATTAGACTAAGTTTCTTCCACCACCCATATGATACATTCATCTCGTGTTTGGGCACAATCCTTAGGGGCATATATCCCTCGACTTAAGGTTCTTACCCTATAAATCCCTGTATCGACGCACTTGTATATCAGCCGTGATGTAGAAAATCAGATTTTTACGGTGGCAACCACATTGCATCTCATAGTAAAGTGAGCACGTACAAGTAACATCCAATCAAATGGTACCTTTTATGTATGTTTGAACTTGATATGAACCAAGGTGCAAGGTTCGAGATGATTTCCCTTCGACACGGGTTATGCGGACACCAAAAGTAAGGCATAATTCCCAATATGATAAACCAAATCCAATCAATTCCAAGCACCCTAACATCTCCGCCAATGACCATTCAAGACATGTTTATTTTAAAATAGAGTTGAGATGTCAAATCGTCAAATGAGTCATACTAATCGCGTTATCTTCACCACGATTGATTATCAATTAAACTTCTAAGCTTAAGGGAATCATGCTCTCCCAGCAACTCCGCCAATCTGGAGCTCTTCCTAGGGCAGGTACGGTGATATGTAACAACTTCCAAATCCTTGGGTAATTATCCGGAGAGGAATTCAAAATGTAAGTTCATGTTATTCGTACCTCAGGCATGCATAGCCTCTCTCTAGGTCGAAATCTCAAGGATTAATGTTGTTTTTACTTTTCTAGTCTCCCATTACCACGTCTTTATTACTCCTTAAATATTGTCATCATCATACCAATCATCCATATACAAAATTTTTATTTTACCCTCTTGTATGTACAAAATTTCATCACGTCCTAGACGATTATGTTATCAAAAGTCTATGGTAGGCAAATACAAATGCATACCCCCAAGGGTTAGCTTACTATTCTCATTGTTTCCTTATCCACAAGGTCTCAAGGAAACATAAAGAGATAATGTTTATCCTTGGAACGTTCTATTTTCTTATTCTAATAATGAAGTTTTCTCTTGATCAAAAACATGGTGTTAGCAGTTCACCCTGCTCAAGATGAACTAATTGTTCAAGGATTACCACTTTCCAGTTTTGAAAATTGTGAAGATTTATAATTCCCTGAGAAATCTCCAGTCGGTAGGTCACTAGCCCAATAAACGAAGTGATCAGCCCCCTGGAGTTCCTGGGTTGAGTCTCTTCGACCACCAACATGGTACATTCATCCTATATCCATACACCATTGTGAGGGCATACCTTCTTCAACTTGGAGTTTTATCCTGCACTTAATCCCACTGAGACCCTTAAGGTTACTATTTACGACATCCCTTTCAAGGTCAACTTGTGACCAAATCAAAATAGGCCTATTCCGGATTCAAATTCTTATTCGACCCCTGGTATTCGTCAAGGTGATTGCTTTAATACAACAAAATGGGCAGTGTTAAGTTATTGGCAACACTATTAGGCTTACGAGTCTACTACCACGTCAATAATAGTTTCTGGGCATCAACTTTTCCTCTAGATAACTTATTAGTCTGGGTAAGAGGTGGTAATATCTCTCAATAAGCCAAGCTGTGCATAATAGTGTAAGACTTGAACATCTACTCTCACACTAAACCCTCCCATAATCACTTTGTGTGTCCTTATGTCTCAACCAAATCCATACCTGAGGTCAACTTTTGACTAGGATACGCCACAAAACGTCTTGGCCACTAGAATAAGGTGGTGTCCTAGTTAGGTTGGCACTAGTTCTAAGGATTAGATGACATACTTAATGTGAATCCCACATGGGCACACCACCGCTTCTGCTACATCAGTTTGTCCTCAAACTGATTTAGCTAGCATGGGTGGCCTAGTGGTTTAATGTACTTCTTTTATCTCAGGATCGTTGGAAGCTGATACCATTTGTAAGACCCCCCCCCCCCCACCCATCCCTGAACACAAGACACGGACGAGGGGAGTCCTGTAACGGCCCAGCCCCGACCACCACACCAGAGGCCTACGGCACCGCCCCATCCTTGGTGGGCCGGCTAACCGACCGTTAGACGCCTGGCCCCATTGTCCAGGACGCCCGGGCTGCAGCCCGCTTAGCAACACCCCAACCAATCCCTGTAGCCTGTTTCTCAGCTACAGTAGGGTGTTGATGGCGGGTCTCGATCCCCCGCCACCCTTGATAAGAACCTCATCAAACAGGTCTCATCACCAACTGAGCTGCAGCTCAGTTGGTGATGAGACCTGTTTGATGAGGTTCTTATCAAGGGTGGCGGGGGATCGAGACCCGCCATCAACACCCTACTGTAGCTGAGAAACAGGCTACAGGGATTGGTTGGGGTGTTGCTAAGCGGGCTGCAGCCCGGGCATCCTGGACAATGGGGCCAGGCGTCTAACGGTCGGTTAGCCGGCCCACCAGGGATGGGGCTGTGCCGTAGGCCTCTGGTGTGGTGGTCGGGGCTGGGCCGTTACAAAAAAGTGCACTTTTTTGTAACGGCCCAGCCCCGACCACCACACCAGAGGCCTACGGCACCGCCCCATCCCTGGTGGGCCGGCTAACCGACCGTTAGACGCCTGGCCCCATTGTCCAGGACGCCCGGGCTGCAGCCCGCTTAGCAACACCCCAACCAATCCCTGTAGCCTGTTTCTCAGCTACAGTAGGGTGTTGATGGCGGGTCTCGATCCCCCGCCACCCTTGATAAGAACCTCTTCAAACTGGTCTCATCACCAACTGAGCTGCAGCTCAGTTGGTGATGAGACCTGTTTGAAGAGGTTCTTATCAAGGGTGGCGGGGGATCGAGACCCGCCATCAACACCCTACTGTAGCTGAGAAACAGGCTACAGGGATTGGTTGGGGTGTTGCTAAGCGGGCTGCAGCCCGGGCGTCCTGGACAATGGGGCCAGGCGTCTAACGGTCGGTTAGCCGGCCCACCAGGGATGGGGCGGTGCCGTAGGCCTCTGGTGTGGTGGTCGGGGCTGGGCCGTTACAAGTCCCATGCCCAGGACAGTCGCCTTGCGGAAGTGCCAGCACACGGGCTAGCCCCCTCCACAAGACGCCTATCCTGCCGGCTATTCTCACATATCATCATGTCAACCCATCAATAATAGAAAGCAATAGAAGCCATTTATTCACAATTAAGTAATAATGTCCATACAGTACAAAATGACAGGAAGCTGCACAAGCTCCTATTAATCATCAGAGTGCAAACTTGCCCGAAGGCTATATCCCTATCCACTCGCTCACACCTACTACTGATGGTAGCCAAGGTATCGTAGTCACCGGCCCTGTCACCGTGGCATGGATGTCCTCCTGTGTCGTACGCTGCTGCTCCACCTGGGTGCGCTCCTAAAAGTAGTGGTGTAACAACTGTTAGTCATAAAGACTAAGTGGCTTCACATCCTCTCCCCCGGAGACTATAAGGCACCAGGCAGAAGGGATTGAAGAGAAGCTGCAATATAGTCAGTAATATAACAAGCAGGTGATATGATGAAGTTATTAATCTAGTAGTTACTATATCAACTGTACAACTAGAAGGCAGGTACAGCAAGAGGTATCAACATGTATATAAAAGCACATCTCAACTAGCAGTGTATCAGTACATAAATAAGCAGTATATTTGCAGTTTCAAAATGTACCTTAACTTATATGAATGCCCATACAAACTTATAAGTTAAGGTTTCCAATTTGGGAACCCATCATATAAAAGAGCCCATACTAATTTATATGATGGACCCAATGCGGTGCAATGCTATGATTATAATATGATGAATGCAATGCAACGATTATGATATGATGACACACCCATGCATATTGTTGCTATGTCGACATAGACCAGTAGTTACTACGTTTCGAGGGTTGTTAACCTCTCCGCCCCCCCCCCCCCCCCCCCCCCCCCCCATCGTGGCCAGATGGTGGCTGTGGATCGGGCTTCTCCACTAATAGGTGAGTATGCACACTACCAGACCAATGCCTTTCGTATGCCTCGACGCTAAGAACACAACAGTGGAGCACCTGCGTACTGGACTCGTGATAGCTAAAATTTAGGATATAAAATTTATTCTCCAATTTCTACGAACTATAGGCAAGAGCACCTATCATTCAAAGTATAGGATATTTAGAAATAAATATCAAGTGTCGTATTCCACAGGGTTGTTGAGTACTTCTACTCACGCAAATTATAATTATTTTATCGTAAAAATAGTTACAATGTTTTATAAAAGAAATAATAAAAGAAATGAAACATTTGATCGAGAATTCTTCTTAAGTAAAATATTTCGTAAACATCATAAATTGATTTGGACAAACTTGACCGTGGAGGTTCCCAAAATATGATAGAGCCTCTCTCGAGAGAACTACCACCTAACATTAGGTTGATCGATTAAGACCCCTCGGCCAGTCGAAACCCCTAAGCTTGCTTTATGCGGTGAGCCCCACTATTGGATTTGACTCCAATCCGGAAGATTTGCATCACCCTCTCTCGAGGAATGCATACAACTCTTTTTACCGATGAGCGATCTACCCGTATTTACGGATCTCTCGATACACTAAAATACGG
Organism: Dactylorhiza incarnata; assembly: GCA_033032865.1. Taxonomy (NCBI): domain Eukaryota; kingdom Viridiplantae; phylum Streptophyta; class Magnoliopsida; order Asparagales; family Orchidaceae; genus Dactylorhiza; species Dactylorhiza incarnata. Next base: position 30,181,280 of record JAWHQI010000003.1, on the reverse strand, counting down.
ATCAAACTTGATTATCATACCCTAGAAATATGAAACCAATAATTGTAAATCAACGGTAAATCTTAGTTTTCCAAAACTAAACTATGAATAAGAGATTACAAAATATACAAGCTTAAGGTTTCATCCGATCAAATGCTATGAAAATTAGCTAAACATAATTGAGAAGAAAAATAATTTTATTTCTATGTAAAGAAAAGTACAATTGCAAGTAAAGTAAATCTAAGCTAGGAATTAAAAAGACAAAACATAAAATAATGTTACACTAAGAAAAATGCAGAAAAACTATACTAGAAACGACCCAATCGAAGCAAGGACTGGACCCCCATCACTTTGGCAGCAGCTGGCTTTTATAGGCAGAAAATTGGTGAGTCATGCCCTTGGTCACGCCCGTGACCAAGGGCGTGTAAGCTGCGTAACTGCGTTATGAAAGCCCGGGAACGTTGGGGAAGAGAAAAACTCCTTTGATTTAACGTACCAAATTATCTAAAAAGTGATTTTATCTCTTAGGTTGTATTACCCATTGTATAGTGAGGGTAATCTGGTCATTTGATGTCTTAGGATGTCACGCTCATCCTAGGGTGTCAAGATAATATCAAGAGAAGCGCAATTTGGGCAATGTTAACAGTTGCGTCGAATGGAAATTGACGCAACATCGAGTTATTGTCGACGCTACTCTGACAAGAAGTCCAAGCAACTCACTTTTTCTGTCGGAGTAGATCAAGTCGTCGTTACGTCGAATAGATATCGACGTAGTGGCCAAGAACCTGTCGAAGTACCTTGAGAAGTCAACGCAGCTTCTACTTCAACTCAACTCAGAAGGAAATATCTGTCGAAGCCATCTAAAGTCGACGCAACGTTGACTTCATCTCAACGCAAATAATGAAGTTCATAGCCATGCCGTCAACTCGACGGTTATGTCGATAAGGTATTGACGCAACGTCGGCTAGCTGAGTTCAATCAGAGTAAAGATGAATTTGAAGCTGCTCTTACAAGAACTCGAAGGTGCGTCAATAAGAGAGGAAGAGAACTCGATGTTACGTCGAATACAGTCTGAAAAGGAAACCTTTTCAGCTGTCATTTTGGACCCTCTCTCATGGCCCACAATACTGAAAACCGTTCTCCAACGGCTCATTAATTGACTCAAATAGAAAGAAAAATTAAAAGAGGACAGAAAAGCTTTCTTGGAAACAAGCTTACAGTTGGTGGACGGGTCGTGAATTAAAGAAGGAAAGGAAGAGAAATTGTCCAGTGCAAAATACCTTTTCAGAACCTACCAGAAAAAGAAATTAATTAAAATTATAGAGGGACAATAAAAGGGAGTAGCAAAAATAGAGACACAAAGCATTCATCACCATCGGCTAACCTTTTTCAATTAGGGCTTCCTCTTCTTCTTCCTCCTGGAACCCTAATAGAGAAAACAGAGTGAAGAAACAAGAACTGCTCTCCCTCTCTTAGAATAGAACAACAGAAGGCATCCATCATCAATAACAAATAGCAGCCAAAAGGAAGAGAAAGGATCTGACAATCATAACTCCTGCAAATTATCACAATCATAAGCAAGAGTTCATCATCAGCAGATCCAGTGAAAAGAATTATGAAGCTGTTCTTTAGATAGGCTTCATAAGAATTCTGAAAATAGAATTCTTCTTCCTCCCTCTTCTACTTTCTCCTTCTCATTCTCAACTATAAAAGAGTTTTGAGAATCCCTCTTCCAAAGAATTTAGTGGTTCAAGATCTCCTTATCAAAAGATCTGGTTGGTTCAAGATCTCCTTAGCAAAAGATCTGGTTGGTTCATGATCTCCTTATCAAAAGATCAGCGGTTCTGAGAGTCTCCTTGTCAAAAGACTCAGGCACAGGTGGTGCAATCATACCAGGTGGTAGAAGAGAGTACTACCCACATTTTGGGGAACCTCTATAAAATATTTGTGTCATCTGGTTGCTTATTTTCTGTGTTGTCCCATATAGTTTACTTTTTCAATTACTGTTTTTCTTGCTTTACTTAAACAACCTGTGTTTTATTCTGTGTGTGGAATTGTAGAGCATAACACTTAGTGTTTTTATTGCATTTGCACAAATAGGATAGAAATATTTTTAAATCTCTATTCACCCCCCCCCCTCTAGAGTATATCTCAGGGGCACACAGTGCACTTTCACCTTGGTTCAATTGGATTTCATTTGGTCTTTTTTTCTCCTTTTAAGGCCTTATGTTGACAATGGTGACTTTTTGGTTGACTTGGTCAAATTGATGGGTGGGTTAGCCCCACTTGATGGTCATGGGTCATATGACCTTACCCAAAGTGTATTGGACCATGGTGTGGCTCCAATTTGGCTAATTGAACCATATGGTGTGAGTTTGACCTAAATTAGCCTAAGTTTGACTTTGGTCAAAATGGAAGATTTGGTTGACCACTTGATGGGACTTTTGGGTCCAATAGATTTCTAATTTGGTTAGGAGGTTAGGGGTGAAGTAAATTTGACTAATTGAAGGCCAATTGGTCATTGATTGGGTTGATTTGGGCTATGTTGACCAAAAGTTGACTTTGGCAAATACCTTGAAATTGGGTGGAATCAATTAGTGATTATTGACCTAATGACCTTCCTTAGTGGTTAGGGGAACATAGGTAAGTTCAATTTGAGGTATTTAAGGTCACTTGAGTCTATTTATGTTGAATATGGTTATGTTGACCTGAGCTTGACTTTGGTCAATTTGGTCAATTTGGTTGACCAATTGTTGGGGTTATTGGTCAAATTGAGTCTCTATTAGGGTTAGGAACATAGTGGTGAGGCCAATTAAGGTTTGTGAGTTCAATTTGGGTAATTTGACCCAAGTTGACTTGTGCTCACTAGTTAGCACTATGTGAGCTTGCCCCCACTTAGTGAACCCTAAGGTCATCCACTTGCCTCCACTCACCCTTCTCCCCTCATGTTATGTCTTAACACCTCTATGGGGTCTAGTAGGAATAGGGATGTTACACTGTGTATATGTGTTTGTATTTAATTTTATGTCCAAGTATGTTTGAAATCACTTAATTAAATTATAAAATTTGTTAAGATAAATAGGGAGAGATTGTTGGGAATAACCCTTATGATTTATCTAACAAATTATCTTAAAGTGATTTCATCAGTTAGGTTGTATTACCCGCATTGTATAGAAATGGTAAAATGGTCATTAGATGTCCTAGGATGTCACACTCACCTTAGAGTGTCAAGATCAGGTCAAGATAAGAACAATTTCAGTTGAGCTAAAACTTGCATCGAATAGTAGTCGACGCAACTTCGACTAGAAGTCGAAGCAACTCATACTGACTATCGAAGTATCAAGTAAAGTTGACGCAACGTCTAAATGAACTTGACACAGATGGAAGAGTCTGTCAAAGCCATCTTAGAAGTCAACGTAACTTCGACTCCAATTTGACGCAGAAGATGAAGTTCAAATCCAAGTCTTCAACTCAATAGATACGTCAATAAGTACTCGACGCAATGTCAACATCTGAGTTCAGCCAGAGCTAAGAAGGAATTCGAAGCTACTTCTATAAGAACATAGACGTGCATCGATATGACAAATAATGAAGTCGACGGAGCGTCAAATACAGACAGAAAAAGTATGTTTTCTGCTATCTTTTCTAATACCTTTTCAAAAGGTCTACAAAGCTGAAAAATGTTTTCTAACGGCTTGTTTATTGCCAATAATGGAATGGAATATTCCAGAGAAACAACAATGACATTCCTGGAAGATATTCAAATCAGTCTTAACGGGTCGGGAATAGAAATTGAAGGAAATATTTATTATCAAATGGACATTCCTTCTAAGGACAGTCCAGAAGAAGAATGAAATTCAAACACAAATCAATAGAGAATAAGTATGCTGAGATAGAAAGAAAACATGACCATTATTCTCTCAGCTGAATTCTTTTGGTCTTCTCCTTACTCCTCCAGCCCTAAGACGGAATGGAAGAATAATTCCTCTGCACAGGAAAAAAATACAACAAGCCTGTTGCTTCCTCTTCTACATTATATAGCAACAAGCCAACAAAAGCGCAGAGTGGATCAGGATCAAATCTTATACCCCTTGCAATCATCGCTATCTTAAGCAAGAGTTCATCATATTCAGATCCTGAAGTATATAGAAGCAACATCATCTGGAGAGATAGTTGCTGAAGGATTCTAACTGAATAATCATATTCTCTTCCTCCTCCTCTTCTACTGTTCTAATTATGCTACTGTAAAAGAGTTTTAAGAATCCCTCTTCAAAGGATTCAAGTGGCTCTAAGAGTCTCCTTAGAAAAAGACTCAGTAGTTCTAAGAGTCTCCTTAGCAATAGACTCGGTGGTTTTAAGAGTCTTCTTGTCAAAAGACTCGGTGGTTCTGAGAGTCTCCTTATCAAAAGACTCAGGCACTGTTAGTGCAATCCTACCAAGGTGGTAGAAGAGTGGACTACCCACATTTTGGGGAACCACTATAAAATTCTTGTGTCTTCTTCATTTCTTTTATGTGATGTCTCCTCACTATTTTTGCTTACTGATTACTGCTTTCCATTTCTACTTTATTCAGAGTTGGGATTGTTGAATGCATTGTTATTAGAGTAGTTATTTTTAATGTGTGTGCACATTTAGTGTAAAGATTTTTTAAATCTCTATTCACACCTCCCCCCTCTAGAGAATACTTAGAGGCACACTGTGCTCTTTCAAATGTGCTTTATCATTAACTTGGTTCTGACTTCTTCAAATTGAGGGAGATTGTTGGGAACACTGCCCACAATGTTCCAGATTTGGAGAAATCCCCATGTCAATAATAGGTACAGTTTGTATTTGATGTTCATTTGATGTGACATGAGCAAGTTCGGACATCATACATTCTAATTATAATGCCTTAAGATCAAGCAAAAATGACTATGAAATATATCGTCGTGTCAATAAGGTACGTACGATTATATCGTTGAGATCACTCGCAGAAGACAGCAGAAGAAATCAGTCAAGAACCATTGTGACATTAAGAATAACGCGACGATATAGTTATAACATCCCACAAAAAACTAGACCCCCAAGTTGGTTGTCATGACTAAGTCATGACAAAACCATAGGAAGAGCTTAAGATCATGTGAACTTAGGTAAGAAGGAGAAAACCAAAGTGGTCTGCAAATAGTAATTTTCAAATACCAATCCTAGGGTTGGACTTTAGGGCCTCACCTTAATCCCTTGACCCCACCATAACATCCCTAGCCCACTAGGGGTCCCCTTAGAGCACCAGGGACCCATTGGGGTCAACCAAAGAGGCCAAATTGACCAAAGTCAACCATAACCCTAAATTGGTCAAAGTAGCTTAATTATGGCCAATTGGCCTCCACCATGCCAAATTGACCTTGCCCCTACCCCTATAAGGATACTAGGGACCCAATGGACCAAAACGCCCCATCATGGGGCCTCCAATTTGGCCAATTTTACCAAAGTCAACCCTAACCTGATTTTGGTCAAACTTGCCTATTAAGGGTCAATTAACCCTCACCTTACAAAATTGACCCTACCTAGACCTTCCTAACCCTTAAGAGAGTCCAATGGGTGACTAGCCACCCATTGGGGTCAACTTAAATGGTCAAATTGACCAAAGTCAACTCTACCTCAAATTTAGGTCAAAATGACCTAAGTTGACCTAACCAAGCTCAATCCCCTTGGGCTTGACCCAATTGAGGTGGTCCACCACCTAATGGGGTTGGGTGCTGCTGAATAGGCTGAAAGGAGTTTTAGTTCTTAAGAATGTTAAAGCTCTTGTTTAAGTTTTACTTTCAAAAGTAATGATATATATATAAGTGTGATGTTTGTTGTATGAGTAATAAACACAAATACTAAGAGTGCATAAGAAACACAGCAAGAAATAAGAAATAAAACAAAGCACACAAACATCCAGATGACACAAGATATATAGTAGTTCCCTAAAACCTGGGTACATCTACTCTTCTACCCACTGGTTGGAATCCACTACAGATTTTTTGATCAGGTGTCTTGCCACCAAGGTGATTTTGTTCAGGTGTCCACACACCACAGAGCTTTTGATCAGGAGATCAAAACCAAGATGCAGGTTTTTGCTAAGGTGGCCTGTCACCGGGAGTTAACTTTTGAAAGGAGTTATAACCCTTTACAAGATGGGAAGGAGAAGGGGAAAAGATATATTATTCTTCTCTTTTTGCTGAGAAGACTCTTGAAGATCCTGATTGGTAGTTGAGTTTGGATCTTGATGATGATGTTGAAGAGAGCTCCCCCTGTCTGATTTAGTTTGATGACAGCTTATGGATGGAGCTCCTTCTCTTGATTGCAATAACACTTCTTCTTCTTCTTGCAGTTTTGATCCCTGAGAAATTGATATGGATTGGTGTCTCAAGTTGAAGATGATCTGCAAGAAAGAGTTAGCAAAAACAGAACAAGATAGAATAATATTGTTGTTCTCTGTTTTGTTGATGTTCTTCTTTTCCTCTTTTTCTTCTTCTTCTCTTTTCTCTGTACAACAAATATATTATGTTCTGTCTATATTCTGTATATATAATCTGTCGTGAGAAAACAGCTATATAATAATCTGATGTATATTTATCTGTTGTATAATAAAGAGTTGACTCCTGCTGTCGTGTAGAAGTGTTGTCCTCTTTCCTGGGCTGATTTGAATCCATGCCGACCAAAGAGGAAAGAGATAATATCTCTTTTATTTCCCAGATCCTCGAGCAGACAAATTTCCTTCTTTGTTTGTTGCAACGGCTACAGCATTTATTGTTTCTGCCAACGGCTCTAACATTTAATGCTTTGACAGCTGTATTGTTAAGTCAATAATGTATATATAGCAATATATATAAATAGAAATAATAAAGATATTGCTTTAATAAAATTGACAGCATATATATTATTTTAGTCGAGCTGAGAATAAGAAATATAATACTGAAGATATTTCGTCGAGCTGAGCTTCGAGTTCGTCGACCTCATCATTTGATTCGTCGACCTGAACATTTGATTCACTGTTCTGAACATCTACTGAATATTCGTCGAACGCAGACTTGAGTTCATCGAACGGAACCTTTCATCGAACGCAGAGACTGGCTGGATCGTCGACCACTGAATGTTGAGCTGTTCGTCGAACACAGACTTTTCGTCGACCGCTGAGACTGGGTCTGTTCGTCGACCGCTGAACCATTGAGATCGTCGACCGCTAAGATAGCTGGATTTCGTCGAGCGCAGAATGAATACCATTCGTCGAGCGCAGAGCGCCGTTCGTCGAACGCAGGTATTCGTTCGTCGAACGTAGAGAACATATGTAAATTTTATTCTTCTCTTATTTTCTCAGCCTATTATATATGTCTATTTTCAGCCTTCTTTCTTAATAGGATTTGTTCTAAGTTATAAGATATATTATAATAGAAACTTAGACATTAAAGGTGGATCCTAACTCAAATCAAAACTAAGGTTCCAACATAGGCAATTCAATTTCAAGAAAATCAACCAGGATAGAGAAAACCCAATTTGAAAGAGAGAGAGTGAAGGGGGAGTTAATGGAGAGGAAGAGGAAACCTCCCATCTCCTCCAATAATGGCACCATTCATCTCCTCTTGGGGAGAGGAGAAGTTTCCAGCCTTCTCCCGGCCACATTGATGCCCAATTCGTTCCCCCCCATATGAAACCGAAATCCTCCTTCATGGCCATTAATGGCAATTCAAGAAACTTCCCTCCATTACCTCAATTAGCCTCTTTAACACCTTCAGAGCAGTAAGAGGAAGAAAACCCACAACATTTCAAGAGGCATCGTGCACTGAAGATCAAAAGTGGCATGGCTCCAAAAGCTTCGATCCCGGCCATGGCAAACCGCCGGATTACGCGACACCAGGCCACGAATCAGGTCTGATCCTCCCCTCCTCCCCTAGTGCTTAGATCACAATCTATTTGGGGCTTGATTCGAGCTCAATCGGGCTCTAATCGCGCTCCCAAAAGGTCTCATTTTCGAGCCTCTTTCCCCTCCCTGAAACCCCTACTCCGGCAACCACCGACCGGTAAAGGACCTCCTACCGCCGGCCACCACCTCAACGAAGGTGGTGGTGGCACTTGTCGGGCGAGGAGAGGTGAGGGTGGCCGGGAAATCAGTCCGCAAAATGCTTCAGGACTGGTTGTTGTGAGTCATCCATTGATTGGGGACGAAAGCCACGGGCCGTCCGATCGGCTGTGATCATCTATTTGCAAGCCTGGATTTAATTTATGAAATGATTTATATTTTCTGTCACATATTATGCAATGCTTTATTTTAATTATTAAAAATACTTAGGCCCCATTGATGAAAACGTAGCCAACATCAAAGTTGTAGACCTTGGTGTGAACTTTATTTTAAAATTTGTTTTAGCCCAAAAGGAGTATTGTAGCTCCCTGTAGGGCCATTTTGGTGGGACTGGTCCCTAGGGTAGGACAAACAACATTTCTTGAATATCTTTTGATAGGGAAATGATATTGACATGAAAATTGAAACATAGACTACATGTATCTACACCATTAACATATCCAAAGATGAGAATTTTTAGAAAACATTTTTCTAAGGTTTTTGTAATAATTTAATAATTCATATATCATTTAATTAGAGGGTCTAATTACCTCCAACCCCATCCAAATTTTGGTGGGTGCTCTTTAGGGTTATTATATGACCCTGGTAAAAATTTCAGCCCAATTGGGACTGGTTTGGGTGGGTAATTGGTTAACCCATGTTTTGTCAAACTAGGTCAAAAGTGCACATGATGGAATTAGGTGGTCAAATCTCATCAAAGTGGTGTGAAACTTTGACCACTGGTTGAGGATCACATAAGACACCCCATGAGTAAAACTTTGACCACTGGTTGAGGATCACATAAGACACCCCATGAGTAATTTGGGGTGATGTGGGGTGGATATGCCCTAGGACCCTAATTCTAACCTTAGGGTTTCACCTTAAGCCTTGTGAAGGACATAGAGGCATATGCCCTTGAATGGTCTTCAAACTTTGAAGATTAGTTCATAGGGTGTAAATATTCCTTAGGAAATTTAATGAGAATTTTAGGAACACTTATCCCCTCTGAGTTAGGTTATAACCTTTTTAGGGAACCTTTTTATAGCAGAAATTTACATCCTCAAATAATCTTGGATGGTGATGAAAGTTTGGTGGTGCCCTCATAATCATGTAATATATCTCTGGTATATTTTGTGTAATTATTGAATTAATTTTATTAGCACTTCATTCACAAGTCATCTATTTGGTCTTAAGAATATGTTAAATAAATGAGGGCCAAACATCATCTGGAAAATTATGAAACTTGGTGGTAGGACAATTTAGGACATTAGAGAGCTCTGTGAATTTTTGTATAATTTTTGGAATTATTTATCAGTAGGTTCCTTCACAATTTTCTCTAGTATGGGTTTACTTGGAATATTTATTTATGTGATTAATTAGTGTTAATAAATTCTGAAATTTGGCCAAAAGACTTTTCTGATTAGTATAAAGGTCTGGTAATTTTCCCATAATTTTTAGACAAGAATTTTTGGTGGTTCCTTCTTTAAATTCAAATTAGGGGTAATTATTCAATGTTATAATTAGAGGCCAGCCCCTTACTGCAAAATTTTGATATTATGTATTTATTGTTACTTTGACTTCATAGATTTTCCATAATATTGTGGAGGCCATATTATAAGAGTATTTTATACTTCATGTTCAATTTCATACTGGGTCAATGTTGAGGAAAATTATAATAAATGCCAATTAAATAAGGAAAAATATGATCCTCTGTATTTAATCTTAGAATATCAAGATAGACTCCCAGTAATAATCTTGAGTCAGTTGGATGAATATTTGGGGTACCTCCCCTTAGGTAACTCATAACTCATTTGGTCTGTGTATAGTAAAACTATACAACCTGAGTAATTCATGGATCATTAGGTGGGAATGGAAGGTAGATGGTGTACCTTCTCTGTTAAAGAGGATGTGAGGTCTCCATTAGGGATATAAATGTTGGGTATACCCGATAAGCTAAGGGGTAAGGTTGTGTACAAGACCGACAAAATATTGTCTTTCCCGTAGAAGGTCATAAAATACGTTAGGTAATCCAAGTGTAATGATAAGGAGGGTATACTTGTGGGTAGTGACTAATAACATTAAGTGCTTGGAAAGGGAGCTTTGGGTTGTCATCCCATTATAGTTCCTAGTACCGTAGCGAGCCCCTTACAGGGTAGTCCTCGGGAAGCCCATGGCCAACCCTAAAGTGTAGGAATAAATGGCGGTGTAAGATTAACTTAATAATGCACACACCCACACCCCGTGGTTACAGGAGGTTAGTTGTTTGCTTTTACGAGCGGTAGGCTCGGTGGTTGTAGCAGTGGACTAGCTAGTCTGGTGAGCTTGTGACTCAGTAATGCTTGTTGGTACAGACAGGTTGGTCCGGCGAGCCATTGGCTCGGAATGTTTTGATGATGGGCGGGTTAGCCCAGGGAGCTTATGGCTCAGGATATAGGACATATTGTATGTGCATAAGGTGGTGGATCATTAGTGTCGACGGTCATCGCACCGACATCGATACTTTGGCTCGGTAAGTGTGGATTGCACTTTACCAAAGAAAAATCTGGTGGACTAGCCACTAAGAGTATGCAGGAGCTCCGTTGTTGTATTCTTAGCGTTGAGGCGTACGATAGGTCTAGGTTAGGTAGTGTAGATACCAACCTATAGGTGGGCGAGGACCAACCCACCGTTTCCATTTTCCACAATGGAAGTATCCTGGGAGTTTTGCTAGCTCCAAAAATGGGGAACTAAAGGTCTGTGCTCATAGAGTCATAGTGTGTGAGTTGCACTTGTATGAACATAACATTTAAACTGCATACCTTGCATGACATAGCATAAACATTGCATTTCCACCCCTACCCCTGTCGTATAAATTGGTTATGGGACTTTTTATACGATAGGCCCTGCTAAATGACCCGTTGGTCTATAGGTTTTTGTGGGCATTCCTATAAATTAAGGTTACTTATTCTTATTATTGTTTTCCTTAGTGCCTTTCATTATTATTACTTTACTTATAACTACTGCTTACTTGCTACTATTTTACTTCCTACTGCTTTACTCATTGTATTATATATTGCTTACCGATAGACCCTTCCGTAGTTAGACTCATTGTCACCTGCTTTTGATTTTACCCCTTGATGTCCTCCGCTTCATCCTTCCCGCACGGTGCCTAGGAATCACCGGGGGAGGGGTGGGGGATTGGCTGAGTCAAGTTTGACTTACATTCAGTGGACCTTATCATTTTAGGGGACCGAGGAGACGATGCATCACCAGAGGCCGGTGCAGATGGAAGCGGGATAGTCTAGCACGGGAGAACCGATGATAGGATCTGTGAGTGTCTTATGAGCTTTAGTAGATTATGCTTCCGCGAGTGAAATTGTAGTGAGGAATTGATGTACAAGGCATGAGCCCTTTATTTCTACTATTATCTTTTATTCAGTTATTCCATGTGGACCTCTTTTATTTTGAGATATTATATTCATGTGATGTGGATTTGATTTCTAGTTAATCAAATGTATACTTTTCTTCTATTGTGATCGATATGGCCAGCAGGATCAGCATTTTGTAGTGGCGACCTTCTCAAGCGAGGGTATCACCGCAAAGCGGTGGTTCTGGGCATAAGACCCGGTTTTATAGCACAAAAATGGTGTCTTACAATAGTTGTGTCAACAAAGTACACACGACGATAACATTGTAGGAATAAGAAGAAACCACTAAGTCAAAGTATCGTCGTGACAATAAGTATCACATGCACGACGGTATCATTGAAAAGACTACCTTGCTGAAGACCTTCAGAATTCATAAGTATCTGGCTAAGAAGACATATCGTCGTAAAGAAGTTATATTGTCTTGAGGACTTAGTCAGTGATCATGGAGATAGTTTGCAGCTGTAGTAGTAGTCAAGATGATCTCGGCGATATCGATGAGAAGACCTCATATCATCAAGATGATCTCGACGATACCGACGAGAAGACTTCAACTTGCTGTGACTGCACATGTAGCTGAAATATTCCATATCGTCGAGATATCTATCTCAGGTGAAGATTTCAGAAATCTTGATGAAATGTTTAAGTCCCAAATGGATCACTGAGACAACATGTTCTGTCATCAAGATGTTATTCACATCGCCAAGACAGATCGAGATTTTTCAAAACACGATGTCTGCATTTAATGCCGCCATCTAAGGGACCAATAACGGATGTCGTTAAGGAATGGGCCTCTGACATTAAATAGTGTTCAGAATAGACCATTAAAAGACCTTGTCATATTAAAAGAAAAAGTGTGTGCCCTAACAAAACACAGAGAATTGAATCAGAATATAATGGCTGTAAGAAGAAGGAACTATTTTCTCTTGAAAATCATACACACATATTCTCAGTTCTCTAAGTCCCAGTCAAGCATCAACGACTGATAAGTTGTGTTCCAAAAATAAGAAGAGGAAAGAAGACAAGCTTTTGTGCATCAGTAAAACTTTCTTAAAGTTTTCTATTCAAGTCCAGAGGCCATCTACATCAGGCTTTGGAAGCACTCTTCAAATTATCTTTTGCTGTATGGAGAGTTCTTCACTTTTATAAATAATATATTTTTGTAGGACTCTTTGAGTATGAGTTTTAGGGTTCCTAGAACCTGAGGTAGAATCTTTTATAGATCTGAGTTGTAGGGCCTGGAGTGCCTGAGTTGTAGGGTTCCTGGAACCTGAGGTAGGATCCTAAAAGGATCTGAGTTGTAGGGTGAAAGTGCACAGTGTGTCTCTAAGTATACTCTAGAGGGGGGTGAATATAGATTTAAAAATATTTCTATCTTATTTGTGTACACAATAAAAACACTAAGTGTTATGCTTCAACAATACCTAACAAAGAATAAAATTTATGCTGATAAAGTAAAGCAGAAAAGTTGTAAGCTATATGGGACAGCGCAGATAATTAACAAACACAAATTGTTGGGTCCAGCGTTCCTTCACTTGACCCGTAGCGCCTTTCCTACTTCCTTAAAGAAAAAGTAGAGCCCTTCCCATGAGTCTGGGATTTTGGGTTAGTTGGTTGCGATTGATCCTACAAGTGGTATCAGAGGAGGTTGCGGGTTCGAGGCCGGGGGCGCTGATTAAATCCTGAAATTTCTATAACTATGTGGGTCCCGGCGGGTCAGGCGGTCGTGGCCATGTGAAAAGCCACCTCTGAGCCATGTGGTGCGCCACCTTTGAGCCATGTGGAGCACCTCTGATCTTGCGGGTTGTGTTGGATGCTGGGGGGGATTGTTGGGTCCAGCGTTCCTTCACTTGACCCGTAGCGCCTTTCCTACTTCCTTAAAGAAAAAGTAGCGCCCTTCCCATGAGTCTGGGCTTTTGGGATAGTTGGTTGCGCTTGATCCTACACAGAAGACACAAGATTTTATAGAGATTTCCCAAAATGTGGGTAGTCCCCTCTTCTACCACCTAGTAGGAATGCACAACATGTGCTTGAGTCTTTTTATAAGGAGACTCTTAGAACCAAAGATCTTTTGATAAGGAGATCTTGAACCACTCAGATCTTTTGATAAGGAGATCTTGAACCACTCAGATCTTTTGATAAAGAGATCTTGAACCACTCAGATCATTTGATAAGGAGATATTGAACCACTGAATCCTTTGGAAGAGGGATTCATAAAACTTTGTACATTTAAGGAAGTTGAAAGAAGAAAGATGAGAAGAAAAATTCTATTCTCAGAATTCTGTAGAAGCTTTCAGCTTCTAATTTTCCCTTCAATGGATCTGCTAATGATGAACATTTGCTTATGATTGTGATGATTTGCAAGGGTTATATTCTTCAGATCCTTTTGTATATCTTTTGCTTGCTATATGGCTGTTATATGATGTTGATGAAGAAGCAGCTCTATTTTCTATTCTCAGAGAGAGCACTTGTTTTCTCTTTGTCTTTTTAGGTTTCCAGGAGGAAGAAGAAGAAGTAGGAACACTAATCGACAAGCTGTAACTGATTGTGATAAATGCTCTGTGTTTTTCTCTCTTCTCATCCTATTTATTGTCCATAATTAATTTTGAATTAGTTTTCTCTTTTGGGTTGTCCTGGAAAGGAATGGTCTTGGACAATTAATCTTACTTTCTTCTTTTGTTCACGACCCGTCTGCCGGTTGCTTGAATGCATTCCAAAAAAGCTTTTCCTGTCTTCTTGAATGCTCCTTTCCATTCTAGGAAATAAACAAGTCATTGTAGAATGGTCTTTAGCGATGTGGGCTGATGCGCAAATCTAGAACACGGCTATAGGCGGGAGCGAGACTACGGCACGAAATGGCAGTGTACCGATCGTTCAAGTAATAAATTTGGGAATATAATCCCCGAGTATCGTTCTCTCATGGAACACAGTAAGGTGGAATTTTCTATCGAGAAGCGACTTGAGATCGAAGTCCTTTAAGTCGGATGGATTGCGAAAGGGGGGTGATTTGGTTTATGGAAATAAAAGAAAAGAAACTAAACTACTCATATGCAGGCCGCTATGCGCTGCTTCACCGGGCGGATGTATTACTACACGGGCCGCTATGCACCGATTCGCCGTGCGGAAGGACGAGAAGGCTTGCGAATGGAGTGATTCGCACCGGCGGAAGTGAGGTGAATTATTCGGGCCGTTAGCACCGCTTAGCTTGGCGAGGGGAAGAGTAGGCTTGCGTAATGTGCGAGTAGGCTAGCGGAATGAAGTGGAGGGTGGATTGGATTTGGTGGCGCACCTCATTCACACATATAAACAAGTTAATTTCATAAAAATGAAATAGACATTACAAATCATGGTTTATAGTGTGCATCATCAAATTATAGAGAATCTAGTTACATTCATCAAAACAAAGAGGGGGAAAGCAAAGGAATCGACCCAATCCGAAGCCTTGTTGAAGATTCACGGTTGGAATCACTGGGTTGTCAATCCACGTCCAAGCTCGGTCCTCAACTGCGTCCGGGGTAGAGAAGGCTGTCACTACCTTCCAATGGCTCGTCTTCTTCGTGTCACAATCCGGCCACAAGACCAAAGCTTCCTTCTCATTGGATGATGATGGATGTAGGGCTAGATCCCTCTCCCTGGAAGCTCTTGGATGATGGAGGCGGCCTAGGGCAAAGCCCTCATGGAAGGGTGGAAGAAAACGGAGCTAGAGCTCTCCTTGCGGTGGAAATGGCGGAATAGAATCGGGTCCTGAATGACCTAAAAATCGGGCTTTAAATAGAAAATATGTCAGAAAATCCTCCACGCACGACCTAACGCACGTTCGGAGACAACCGTGCGCTAAGGAATTGCACGGGCGGAGCAGAAATGTAATATTTTAGAAAACAACAATCTGCTCGTGTGTTTTACTCACGCACGGGCAAAATGCTCGTGCATGAAGAAAACGCACTGGCAAATACAGAATGGCAGATTTTCATGATTTTGAGCGAAATGAAAATGCACGATCAACCAGATCGTGCGTGAAGGATAAACGCATGACCGTGCGATCTGGAAAATTGCAAAATAACATAAATTCTTATATAAAAGAGGCGAACTCGTGCGATTTTGCGCACGCACGATCAAAACTGGCCGTGCGCGAACAAAATGCACGAGCCGGGGCAGATCACCATTTTTAGGCATTGCAGGAATCGCACGGTCCCATAAATCGTGCGTCAAGGAAACGCACGGCCGTGCGATTTCTCCAGGTTACAATTCCAATAGAATGACGATCTGCCCACCTACAATATAAACCAACCAGTTGGGGCACAGACCACCAGCACATATAAAAGTATAATAACAACAAAATAAAGACATGGGGAGCACCATGTGCTTACCCCCAACAGAATAGTACGCAATTGCACACAACAACGGGCATAAATGTGCACTTCATGAAGAAATGCGATTTAGAGAAATATGAGTGAATGCATGATGAAAATGAAGTGTTTATCAATGAAAACATACCTGGATGAGTCTATAAAATGCTATATAAATGAGACTCATCATGGGCCTTCAGAGAGAGTTCTAAAAGGATAGCTGAAAAGGTTTCCTTTTCAGATTGTATTCGACGCTGCGTTGACTTCATTCTCTCTCTTATCGACGTGCCTTCGAGTTCTTGTAAGAGTAGCTTCGAATTCCTTCTAGCTCTGGTTGAACAATGTTGTCGATGTTACGTCGATTACTTAATGACGTAACCGTCGAGTTGAAGATTTGTTTTTGAACTTCAATGTCTGTGTCAAATTATAGTCGACGTTGCGTCGACTTCAGATGGTTTCGACAGACACTTCCTTCAGCGTTGAATTGAAGTCGAGGTTGCGTCTGTTGGACATGTGTGTCACATCCCTTTGTTTGAGAAAGCAAATCCCAAATTGTATTTGATCTTGTATTTTGTGTGTTTATAGTGTGCAGGAACTATAAGTGCAATACTCCACAGGCAGGAGGCAGCGAAATTAAAAAATCTTGAAGACTGCACTAGCGCCGGCGCTAGCGCTACCGCCAGGCGCTAGCCGTCAGACGAAAGTGAAGCTGCGTTCGACGAAAACTTAGGTCGACGAAAACTTAGGTCGACGAAATTTCTGTTCGACGAAATTTCCGTTCGACGAAATTCCGTTCGACAAATTTGGCTCCGTTCGACGAAATTTTCGTTCGACAAACTTGAAGCTCCGATCGACGAAAGTTCATTCTGCCATGCCACTGACAGTTTTCGCTACTGCCAGCGCTAGCGCTACCGCCAGGTGCTATCTCAAATTCGTGCACAGCGCCACGCCACCGACGGTTTCGCAACCGCTCCACACGAACGCTACCGCAAGCGCTAGGAGCTATCGTAGGCGCTATCTCCAAGGTGTATAAAATGATGGGCTCTCTCTCATTTTCTGTTAGTGCTTCCAGAGAGATTACATGTGCCATATTTCCAGAGCTGCTACTCTGCCGAAAGTTCATCTCCCACTCAAATTCAAAGAAGATTTCTAGAGAAGGAAGCCACCACGCTACATCCAAAGGATGATCGCTTCAACCTCGCTTATGCTACAGCGATCCTTCATTTTCAACTTCAGAGATCTCATATAGGGAGTTTCATTATTGTTAATTTTATTTTCATTCCATAATCTTTTGTAATCGTTTAGTTAATTCGCCTTGTGTTGGCGATTATGTCTGGGTAGGACTTAGGAGGAAATTCGCCTTGTGTTGGCGACTAGTTCTAGGTGATTAGATCTAGGGGGCTCGAGGCCATATCCGGGGAAGGATTGGCTAGAGCGGCTTGAGGCCTTATCCGGGGAAGGATAGGCTAAAGCCAACCGATTTGTGGGGATACAAGTCGGTATAGAAAAGGAAAAATTGAATTACTTTATACGTCTTCGATTTCAAGCGATATTGAAATCAATTTATGTAAACACATTTTCTATATAATATAATCATGTCTCTATTTGTGTTTACTTGATTTCTATCTTTTTGGCATAAGTTGTAGAATTGCAAATTACAATTGTTTCCACCTTTAAGCTAATTTATTATTTTGTTCTAACTTATCTCTAAACAAATTTAGTAAAATTTAAATAAAATTTTTATTCACTTATTCACCCCCCCCCCCCCCCCCCCCCTCTAAGGGCGCCGTAAGATCCAACAAGTGGTATCAGAGGTAGGTTATTCCAAACGGTTTAAAAACCAGGAATAATGGAGTCTTATGATCTCGCTTTTTCCGAGGGTCAGGGAATTAGTAGACCTCCACTATTTACTGGGTCAGATTATAATTATTGGAAAAATAGGATGCGTTGTTCTGTAATGACCCTAGATGTTGAGGTTTGGAACATGGTAGAAGAAGAGTACACTCCTACATTTGTAGTTGGAGAGGTTATGTTAGAAAAACCCAAAGATAAATGGGATGATCGGGATAAACTCAAATGTAAACGCAAAAGCCATGAATGCTCTATTTTGTGCGTTAGATAGAAATGAATTTAATAGAATTTCTGCATGTACTACAGCATATGAAATTTGGAATCATTTGGAAGTTACTCATGAAGGTACATCGCAGGTTAAAGATTCCAAGCTTTTCCAACTGGAGTCGGAATATGAAAAATTCTGAATGGATGAAAGCGAAGATGTTGATGGTATGTACACGCGCTTCACCAAGATCGTCAATGCCTCAAAAGCTCTTGGAAAGACCTTCTCAAATGGCGACTTGGTCCGTAAGATCCTTCGTTCTCTTCCTCCAAAATTCAACCAGAAGGTGACGGCTATTTCGGAGTCGCACAACTTAAGAACGCTCCAAGTTGAGAGCCTCATTGGGAATCTCAAAACCCATGAGGTAGAACTCAAAATCCAATTTGATGAATACAACAAGGAGCCAAAGAAGAAGGCGTTGGCACTAAAATCAAAGAAAGAGTGCCAAGAGGATGAGGATGAAGATGAAGAAAGCCTTTTGGTGAAGAACTTCCAAAAATTCATGCGCAATCCGGAAAGGAGAAACACCTTTCAAAAATATTTCCAAAAGGGTGAAAGATGGAAAGGGTCATCTTCAAAGAAGGAAAAAGAGAGCGACAATGAAGAAGAGAGACCTCCACCGAAATGCTATCATTGTAGGAAGACGGGGCACATAAGGAGCCAATGCCCAAAATTCTTGAAGGAGAAAAAGGAGAAACGGCACAAAGGGAAAGAAAAGAGGAAGGTTCTAAAGGCAAAGACATGGGATGACTCCTCTTCCTCCTCCTCCAAAGAATCAAGCGGCTCTTCATCAAGCGAAGATGAGGAAGCGAACATGTGCCTCATGGGACATGGAAACGACGGCGACAACACCAGTGTTCCTAGTGACACTGAGGTAAATCCTCCCACTTATGATGAATTATTTAATGAATTCCTTGAAACTTGCAAAGCTTTTGATAAAAATATGAAAGATAGTACTTTATTAAATCGTGAAAATGAATCTCTTATTAAAGAAAATCAAAAGCTTTCCAAAAAAGGTAATTGTTTTAGAAAAGAGAAAGGTTTCTTGCCAAGAATGTGATCACTCCACTAAATTGGCAAAAGATATTGAAGAGTCACTTTCTAAAGCCCTCTCTCGTGCCAAAACTCTTACAAAAGAGAAGGGGGAATTAGAAAGGAAATTAGAAGCCTCTCTTTTGCAAATCAAAAATAATAAAAAAGGTTTTGAAAATAGGTGTGTCATGCTTGTGAAAGAAAATTCTTCACTTAAAGCACAAGTTCATGATCTCACCATGGCCATTAAAAAATTTGGAATAGGCCAAAAATCACCGGACATGATTTTAGGGAACCAGTGCCATGGTTCTGGAAAGTTTGGGCTCGGATATCGAGGAGAGGGCTACTGCCCGGCGCTAGCCACTAATGCCGGCGCTAGCACCTCATACCAGAAACCTGGAATTTCTTTTTCAAAATGCCTTCCTTCTGTAAATCAAATTTATTCCAGCAAGAAAATTTTCCAGAAAAGGGTCTCAACCCCTTTTATTTTGTGTGCAAACTGTTATAGGTTGGGTCACACAACTAGTTCTTGCAGGAAAATAAAACAAAATACTTTAAAGCAAATCTGGGTAACTAAGGCTTCCACTTATTCTATGGGAGGTTCTACATGGGTATCCAGATCTTTACTCTCATCTTCTTTCTAGATGTGCAGGCAGGCTAAGGACAATGAAGACATGTGGTACTTGGATTCAGGATGCTCCAAGCACATGGCGGGCAATAAAGCTAAGTTCCTTAGCCTAGAAAAGAAGAAGGGAGGGATCGTGACGTTTGGTGACAACGGAAAAGGAAGGATCATGGGAATTGGTACAGTTAGTAACAAATCCTTTACTATATCTAATGTTCTCTATGTGAAAGGATTAAAACACAATTTAATTTCTATTAGCCAATTATGTGATAAAGGATTAGATGTGTTATTTGAATCTTCCACTAACTTATGCAAAATATCTAATCCTACTACAGAAGATATTTTACTAACTACACCAAGAATACATAATGTCTGTATAGTTTCGTTTCATAATCTTTCAAAATCATCTTTAAAATGTTTTATTACCAAAAATGATGAACTTGAACTTTGCCATAGAAGGCTAGGACATGCTAGCACAAAGCTTATTGTAAAACTTGCCAAAAGAGATTTAATTAGAGGATTGCCTAGATTAAATGGAAATTTACCTTCACTTTGTTCACCATGTCAAAAAGGTAAAATTATTAGATCCTCTTTCAAAAGTAAAAATGTTATTTCTACTACAAGACCTTTGCAATTAATTTATATGGATCTTTTTGGTCCCATTAGCACCGCAAGTCTTGGTGGTAGATTATATGCATATGTTTTAATAGATGATTTTTCTAGATATTGTTGGACAATATTTCTCTCATCCAAATCCGAAGCATTTTGTGAATTTTCAAAATTATGTACTCGTATTCAAAATAAAAGTGATTTAAAAATTAATTGCATTCGCTCGGATCATGGAGGAGAATTTGAAAATGAAAAATTTACATCTTATTGTGATATGTTAGGCATAAAACATGAGTTCTCCGCACCACGCACACCACAACAAAATGGTGTTGTAGAAAGAAAGAATAAGACACTTCAAGAGCTAGCACACACTATGTTATGTGAATATAAATTACATAAGTCCTTTTGGGCCGAAGCCGTAAACATATCATGTTATGTTATAAATAGAATCATGCTTCGCCCATCTTTAAATCTCACACCATATGAACTTTATTTTCAAAAGAAGCCTAATGTTTCTTACTTCAAAGTTTTTGGTTGTAAATGCTTTATTTTAAATACAAAAGATAGCTTGGGAAAGTTTGATGAAAATTGTGATGAAGGAACATTTCTTGGATACTCTTCAACTAGTAAAGCTTATAGAGTTTTTAATAAAAGAACTAGAAAAGTTGAAGAGTCAATTAATGTGAAATTTGATGAGCTTGTTCCTTGTATAGAAAGACTTTCTGCAGGCAAAGAGGATGATCTATTACCTCCTTTGGAGCATGGTGAAGAAGAACCTTCCAAAGAAGAAGAAGAGGAGGCCAAGAAAGATGAATATGTACCTCCAAGCGTCTTAAAATTCATAAAGGATCATCCACGGGAACTTATAATTGGTGAACCATCCATCGGGGTAAGAACTCGCTCTTCTCTTCATGAATCTTTTTCAAATATTTGTTTTGTTTCCGAAATAGAACCAAAAAATGTTTCTACTACTTTAAATGATGAATTTTGGTTTTTGGCTATGAATGAAGAGTTAGAACAATTTGAGCGACATAATGTTTGGAAATTAGTTTAAAGGCCATCTAATCACCCGGTTGTAGGTGTAAAATGGATTTTTAAAAATAAATTAGATGGTGAGTCTAGAATATCTAGAAATAAAGCACGCTTAGTAGCACAAGGATATTCTCAAATCGAGGTGATAGATTTTGATGAATCTTTTGCACCCGTTGCTAGATTGGAGTCTATAAGAATTTTTCTAGCATTTGCAAGCTTTAAAAGAATAAAACTATTTCAAATGGATGTGAAAAGTGCTTTTCTAAACGGGTTTGTAAAAGAAGATTTTTATGTTGAACAACCCCCCGGTTTTATTAATGAAAAATTTCCAAATCATGTTTATAAACTAGAAAAAGCGCTTTATGGTTTAAAACAAGCGCCCCGTGCATGGTATGAAAGACTTACATCATTTTTATTAAAGCACGGTTATATTATGGGAAGTGCGGATAATATTCTCTTCATTAAGCACAACAATGATGATATAATTATTTTACAAATATATGTTGATGATGTTATTTTTGGATCTACTAATGAAGAGATGTGTAAAGAAGTTATTTTAGTGATGAAAAATGAATTTGAAATGAGTCTTGTAGGAGAACTTTCTTATTTCCTTGGTTTTCAAATATCACAAAGAATTGATGGTATCTTTGTATGTCAAACTAAATATGTCCATGATATGCTAAAACGTTTTGGATTTGAAAACCTTAAACATGCTTCTACACCAATGAGTGCATCACTAAAATTAGGAAAAGATGAATCAGGAATTTCTATAGATCAAACTTTATATAGAGGTATGATAGGATCTCTACTTTATCTAAGTGCAACTAGACCCGATATTATGTTTGTCGTATGCTTATGTGCTCGATTTCAAGCCAATCCAAAAGAATCTCATTTAAAAGCGGTAAAATGAATTTTTAGATATCTCATTGGGTCATCTAAACTAGGATTATGGTACCCGCACAATAATTCATTTACACTTCACGGCTACTCCGACTCGGACTATGCCGGTTGTTCACTTGATAGAAAAAGCACTAGTGATACTTGTCATTTTCTAGGACCTTCATTAGTTGCACGGTCTAGTAGGAAACAAAATTCGGTTGCACTCTCCACCACGGAGGTCGAATACATTGCATTAGGGAGTTGTTGTGCACAAGCACTATGGATGAGCCAAACTTTAGAGGACTTTGGTTTTCATCTAAAAAATATTGAACTAAAATGTGACAACAAAAGTGCCATTGATCTCACAAATAATCCGGTACACCACTCTAGATCCAAACATATAGATGTGCGTCATCATTTCATAAGGGATCACATTAAAAAGGAAAATGTAAGGATTAGTTTCATTGGCACGGACTCTCAACTTGCTGATATATTTACTAAACCTCTTCCCGATGCATGGTTTCAAATGTTAAGGTTGGAATTAGGAGTCTTAGACATCTTAGGATGAATAACATGTAAAACGCTAATGTTTTATGCAATTTGAGCAATCAAGACATCTCTGAATATTACACAATTTCTGCATAAGACTACTCTTAAGACCCCTAATCAATATCAAAAATCAAAAATTTAAAATTCTTAAAAAATCGTGTACTGTTTCCAGCGCTAGCGTTAGCGCCGGCGCTAGCGTGGGTATTGGAATTTTCTGATTTTTAAAATTTCTAAAAATCCTTAAAAATATGTTAGTTTATATGTACTAATTTGTTTTTGAATTTCTGACATTTATTATTTTCATTTTATTTATATTATGAAAAATCAACTACAAAAGTTCAAAATTCAAAAATACAAAAATATATTTTTTGTTATTTGTATTTTATTCATATTATGAAAAATCAACTACAAAAATTCAAAATTCAAAAATACAAAAATATGTTTGTGTGATTTTTCTATTTTTATTAAAAAAAATCAAAAACAAAAAAAACTGTATGATCTTTATTGCCAATATCAAGCATGTATGAATTCTATTATTTAGAATTATTTACAATGTTAAAACATATTCTTTCAAATTACTATGAACATTGTTTTGCTTATCATACTTTGATATATCTATTTAAAGTGCATCAATTGTATTGAAAAATGTGTAGAACCAAGCTTAGCATGCCTCTAAGTATGAGTAAATGTTTTATGATTGATAATGATACATTTCACTCACTTATTTTGGTAATCAACATGTGTGTCTAAATCTAAAAATGCTTGCTTGTGTATTGTATTTGTACAATGAATTATTACTTGCATAAGTTTATTGCCTACACTACATTTGAATTGCACTTCTGAAATTTAGAAAAGTGGTTAAGTTAAAAATTTTGGTTTGCAAAACAAGTGTATTCGGAGAATGTTGTCTCACAAATATGAACAAAAAATTATATATGTAGACAAATATAACTCCACCAAGCACTACTTGAACCTCCTGATAAGTCTTCAGAAGCATTGTGAGGTTGAGCACCTTGGAAAGAATAGTAAAGTTTCTTATGCAAACCTTGGTTATTACACCACTTTGTTAAAAATTATGTGCATTAAAAGTGTGTAAAAGTAATTTACTTGTGTTTTATTGTGTATTTTACTTTACATATGTCTTGTATTTTGGTGATTTAAATCAATTGTTAACATTGCCCAAAATACACTTATGTGCACATCATTATCTTTCATAACACTTCTTCTCATGAGTATTGGATTCTAATGCTTTATCTATACTACTCTTTAAATAAAAAATGCACTAGATAACCTAGCATGACCTCTACAATGTTTTGGTATCTCTTGAACATAAAATTAAGTAACATTGTAGTATAATCTCTCTTCGATATGTTCATTTCATGCTTGGTATCTTTTTGAAAAACTTTGAGATTTCAAAAGGTTAAAACATCTTTCAATTTTGAACTAAAACTCATATTTTTACGTATACTTTTCACTCTTACAAAAAGATGTTTATTATAATCTTCTGCTTGCTTACAACTCTTATCTTTTTATTTGAAATCTCTTCTATATTAAAAAGCTCGATCATGCTTTATCATTTATAAGAAATGCCTCCTTACTACCCTCACCCCACCTTCTTTTGATAATACCAAAAGGGGGAGATTAATTGAAGAAATCTATATAGGAAAAATATAGAAGATTAAGGGGAGAATAATTCATTTAATTCATGTACTATCATTTAGGGGGAGTAAAACATAAATTGCATTTATGTAGGGGAGCATTAAGATAGGGGGAGTATGCACATTCCCATGCTTATCATATACTATAGTTGCACTATCATCTTGCTTATCACATACTAAACACTATTGTTGATTTCTTGCTAAGATGATTTGTTATTATCAAAAGGGGGAGATTGTTGGACATGTGTGTCACATCCCTTTGTTTGAGAATAACAAATCCCAAATTGTATTTGATCTTGTATTTTGTGTGTTTATAGTGTGCAGGAACTATAGGTGCAATACTCCACGGGCAGAAGGCAACAGAATTAAAAAATCTTGAAGACTGCACTACCGCCGGCGCTAGCGCTACCGCCAGGCGCTAGTCGTCCGACGAAAGTGAAGCTGCGTTCGACGAAAACTTAGGTCGACGAAAATTCCGTTCGACAAAATTCCGTTCGACGAATTTGGCTCCGTTCGACGAACTTGAAGCTCCGATCGACGAAAGTTCGTTCTACCACGCCACCGACAGTTTTTGCTACCGCTAGCACTAGCGCTACCGCCAGGCGCTATCTCAAATTCATGCACAGCGCCACGCCACCGACGGTTTCACAACCGCTCCACACGAACGCTACCGCAGGCGCTAGGAGCTACCGTAGGCGCTATCTCCAAGGTGTATAAAATGATGGGCTCTCTCTCGTTTTCTGTTAGTGCTTCCAGAGAGATTACCTGTGCCATATTTTCAGAGCTGCTACTCTACCGAAAGTTCATCTCCCACTCAAATTCAAAGAAGATTTCTGGAGAAGGAAGCCACCACGCTACATCTGAAGGACGATCGCTTCAACCTCGCTTATGCTACAACGATCCTTCATCCTCAACTTCAGAGATCTCATATAGGGAGTTTCATTATTGTTAATTTTACTTTCATTCCATATTCTTTTGTAATCGTTTAGTTAATTCGCCTTGTGTTGGCGACTATGTCTGGGTAGGACTTAGGGGGAAATTCGCCTTGTGTTGGCGACTAGTGTTGGATCTTACGGCGCCCTTAGAGGGGGGGTGAATAAGGGAATAAAATTCTTTCTATAATTTTCAAGATAATTACTAAATTGTTTTATAATGAAGGAGATTGACATAAACAATTTAGATTTAGAATTGAAAACTTAGAACACAATATAATAGAGATTACGCCAAATGATAGAAATCAAGTAAACACAAAAGAGACATGATTATATTATATGAAAAAGTGTTTACATAAATTTGATTTCTATATCGCTAGAAATCGGAGGCGTACAAATGTAAATTTCTTTTTGTTTACCAATCCTTCTCCCAAGGATCGGAAGGCTATCACTTGTCTCTCCCTAGACCAAGCCCAAGCCTATCCTCTAGATCTTCCCAAGATCTAGACGTAGCACACAAGGCCACGATTTCCCACCAAGCCACGCAAGGACTTGGACGCTCCGCACAAGGAAGCGATTTTCCCCTAAGCCACGCAAGGACTTAGACGCTCCGCACAAGGAAGCGATTTTCCCTACCAATACAAAGTAAAATGTATATAAATGAAAATACAAGATAAAATAAGAACTCCCTAGAAATTCAGATCTCTGAAAGGAAGGTTGAAGCCTCGAGATGATCCTTGATGTAGAAGCGCGTCCGATCTCGTCTTCAATTTCAAACCTTCTCAGCATAAATGGGAGTTCATGAGGTTCTGGAGCTCTCTGGATGGAATGCACTCAGGAAGGGACTTGAAATTCTGAATTGGTTGTTATGCACGAACACAAGGTGTCAATTTATAGAAAATCGCTGTCGGAAATTCCGACAGTGACTGTCGGAATTTTCCGACAGCGTTAAACTGCCTCTGGAGTGGCGTCGTGCGGGCAGTTGCTGTAACCGTTGAGCTGTCGCCTGGGCGACATCGCTGTCGGAAATCCGACAGCTCAAAACTGCCTTTCGTCGTGCTGCCGTGGAGGGAAGTAGTTGTAACTTCTCTGCTGTCGCCTGGGCGACAGTGGCTGTCGGAATTTTCCGACAGTGAAATTTCCCACATTCAAATTTAGCTCCAGCATGTAGATTGAGTCGTTCTCATCTCCGAAATGGGGTGGCACGTTCTGTAACTCTTCCTGGATTGAAAGTTATGGTCATTTTAAGATCAGCACACAAAACTCATCCAACCTGAGACTTGTCGTTCTCGGATCATGCCCATGAACGAGGACTTGTCTCCTCATTGAACCTGTACAACCTGGCCACTATAAACACACAAAAGACTAGATCAAATACATCATGGTATTTGTTATTCTCAAACCAAGAGATGCGGAAAGCAAGCTCCAACAATCTCCCCCTTTTGATAATAACAAATACCCATATGAGAAATTAGTGAGTTTATAGATAAGTGCGATAAAAGATATGCATGAATAAAAGGTTTACTGCGTGATAGATTTTACTCCCCCTAAATATCTATGTCACTAGATTTCTCATTTTATTCTCCCCCTTTTGTTATTACCAAAAGTGGGTTGTCATGATCGAGCAATATCACTCCCTCTACATAGATGCTTTCCATGAAAACTTTTTAATATACTCCCCCTAAATTGTATTCTCCCCCTAAATGTATGCTCCCCCTAAATGTTATAATTAATTGTAATGGTGCATTCTGAAAAATTGAGATTAGTAAGAGATTTCTTGAATTTATATTTCTCCCCCTTTTTTTTTATATTATCAAAAGTTATTTTGAAATAAAGAATGAATAATTATGAAGAAATAATAAATATGGGAGTATATAAGAGTAATAGATTTTATGTCGAGAAGAAAAATAGGATGCAATCAAAAGCTTGTTAAATACTACTTGTTGAGAAAAATATAGGCATGATGTAACATAAAGTAGTAAGCAACATAGCTAACATGATAAAGTAAGCATTCTATTTTAAGATACCACTTGCTTAAAGGAAAACACAGTGTTAAAAATAATAAGCACTCTTAAACATAAACATCATTTTAGAAGATAAAACCATATAAAGGATAATGAGTTTTAAATTTGAAAAGTTGATGTTTGAGTTAAAGATTCAAGAGATGCTATTCCATTAAGATAAAAAAAATTGCAAGCATGATTTCATAATATCAAGAAAAGATACACAAACTACAATGTAATAAAATTTTCATTTCAAGTAAACATAAACATTGTAGCGGTCATGCTTTGTTATCTAGTGCATTTACTTAAGTTTGTAGAGATTTGAGTAGATGAGCATTAGGATCCAATTCTCATGAGTAGAAGTTTTATGAAAGATAATGATGTGTACAAAGTAGTGTTTTGATAAAGTATACAAGTGAATCAATCAAAAACACATGACATATATAATGAAATAACACAACATTAAAATACACAAATAATATTACTTCCACACTATTTCAATGCACATGAATAAATAGTACAACTACCAAGGTGCTCTGCACACACAATGCTTATTAAGACTTATCAGGGTGCAAAGTAGTGCTTGGGGGATCACTTTTATACTTATTAGCTTTATTTTCAAATTTTTTTGTGATCCGGTGTACAAAAGAGAAGTGGTGTATAAATTGTTTGCTACAAGACACTTTACAATTCTTAGCCAAGGTGCTCAACCTCACAATGCTCATTAAGACTTATCAGGAGGGTGAGTAGTGCTTGGTGGAGTTTTCCTTGTCATTTATTATTTAATTTTTAGTTTAGTGACTAAGGACTCCGAATTCACTTGTTTTGCAAACATAGCATTTTACACCTCATTTCTCTAAAGAATAAGTGCATGAAAGACATAGAATTGTAATAACCAATTTAATGTTGTGTAGGTAATCTATTTAGGCATTTTAATTATTTATGTTATTATACTACACAATCATGTAAGAATAAGATTGTAAACACATGTAGGTTATAAAAAATAAGTGAGTGAATGAATCATTATCAAACATAATACATTACTCATACTTAGAGGCATGCTAAACATTTCTACACATGTTTATCTACAATCAATTTCATTGCACATAATAAGATAATTTTCAAGGCATGACAAATACAAAACAATGTTTTTAAGAAACTTGAAAGTTAAATTAAACATTGTATTTAATCCTTAATTGATATAATTAATCATCCATCCTTGATAATGGCAATGAACAACAATCATTTTTGTTTTTATAAATTTTTGAAATTTTTTTTTATATATGGACAAAACAATAAACACACATAAAGAAAAACATATTTTTGTTCTTTGAAATTGTTTTGTAATTTTGTATTTGTTTTTTTTATATATATTCTCTGGAAATCATAGAAGTCTTTAATAGCCCTTTCAGTAAATGATATTCTATGCCAGAGAAATAAACAAAACTAACGTATGAGAAAATACATATATATATATATATATATATATATTTAAAAGAAATAAAATTTTGTTTTAAAAGGAATAAAAAGATAGAAAACTTTTTACAAACACACAAAATATTAAAATAATACCAGAAATAATTCAAAACAAAAAAATATTTTGGAGCAAAGGAGCTAACGCCAGGCATTAACTTCTTAACGCCAAAACAGAACTGTATTTCTTGATGTTTTGAAAAATATTTTTCTTAATTCGTTTGTATTATAAAGAGACCTTCCTTTAGTTGAAATTTCAGAGTATATTGATTAGATTCGAAGGCTCTTTTAACATGTATTTGGTGATTTTTCAAATACTTGTGTTTGGTAAAATCATTAAAGCTCGAAATATTAAAATATGCAAACACATGATGCAATGTTAGAATAAAAAAAATATGCATGATTTATGTATAAAGAGTGAGATAATGTTCATGCAATGAATATAGTATAAGTATATCTAAGATCAAGATACCTTAACTACATGACTACACTCTAGCCCCGTACTAAGTGACGGATGGGCATAAGGAGCTGCACACATGCCGTAGGTTGGGGTGTTAATCCCATATGCATACAAAAGATGACGCTCAACCTAGCACTCTTTCCCCCCAGCGCCTCTCAAGGCCCCACTGGAACCCTCCCCGGTTAAGGACAAGACATGACTTAGAGGTTAGGTCTCTAATGCACACAATCCTACGCCCTCGCTATTGTGAGACACATGTCATAGGTTAATGATTATGGATATACTAAGCGTTTTAGTCTAAGGATTGATTCATAAAACATGAGTTTATTTTAGTTTTAGAACATATTGTAGATTTTGAAATCACAATGTACTCATGAATTTTAAAGTTCAAATTTCTCTACCTTTAGCATGTCACTGTATTGATAATCCTAACATAAACACTAAATTGAGCATATACAAAGAGGTGCAGCTAGGATAATGAATTTAGATGTTATGCAAAATATGCTAAATTTATATAATTGGTTTGCATGTAATCAATTTTAGAGTTTTGAAAATTTATAGACCTAGAATGAAGTGATAATTCTATTTGATTTCATCTTGTTGATACCAAGTTAATTCATAGGTCTAAAGATAATGATATACATGCAAACAATAAAGATGCACATCACACACACAAAACAAGATATGAAACTATAATACCAATTGCAATCATATATTTCATAATTCCTAAGGTTGATAAAATTAGTTGATTTAAGATAGGTCTTGATGGATCATGAATTATGATATATGATTATAGTGAATTTTAGCATAGGATATTAATAGATCATGGTGGTGATTATGAAATCATATTCATCATTTTTGTACATTTTCTTTTTGATTTTATTTTTAGAAATTAGACAACAAATACAAGGTATTTGACAACAATGATGGTAAAAATAATTTTTGAGAGAAAATCAGAATTTTTAGGAAAATATGTTACCGCCAGCGTTAGTGATAACGCTTGGCGTTAGCAACAGAGTTACTATATTTGATTTAAAACACATTGTTTTTTATATTATTTGATTCTGATTTTTCTCGATTATGATTTTCAATATAGGGGCTATTATATGCATCAACGAAAAATAGACAAATATGCAATTAGTTGCGCATTTAATATTTTAGCCTAAGACCCCTAAAAATCCATTTAAATCCAATTTTGAAAGTAATTTCATTAGTCTTGATAATATCATTTAGAAAATTTAACATTCAATTTATAATGATAATATAAGACATTTATAGGCAAAGGATTTAAAAAGGATAAAACAAAAAGAAAAGATAGATCACTTAAAAATTATGACTTTATGTTTAATTTAATTCAATTTTGATTTGATAAACATTAGGCTTAAAATGTAAAAGTCATATTTCATAATATATCTAAGTGACCTTAGCGTGTTGGCTCAAAAATAAGAAAAAAAACAAAAGAAAAAAAAACAATTAAGCATATCATGAAGTAGAGAATTGATATTTCATTTTTAATTGTTTCTACTTCATGCAAATGATAGGATACTAATGAATAAGAGATTTAGGTATCCAAAGGGGACCATGAGGGATGGTTTCTTTGGGTACCCAAATACGACATGATGATTTTTTAGGAGACAAGGATAAATGAGACCTTTCTATTAAAGTTGATGTGTCATTTTTCTTTAAGGGTCTCCATTCATACCTTGGTTGTTTATCTTTAAAATTCATATTATGCTTATGTGACATCTTTATATGATTGTATTTGTTTGAAAAATAATTCATTTGAGATTTATGCTTATTCAAATTATTTTTCAAAATAGATTGATGTTGATAATCATAATGAATTTTATTATATGGATTATTTGAAAATTTACAAGAGTGATTGTCTTTCTTTAGAATTGAATGTTGAAAGAGTGAGTTACAAATGTTGTAAATGATTGGTCCTTATTTAGATGATTTTTCATTTCCACTCTTTCTTATAAACCTACTCTTATAATATGAAGTTAAGCTTTTAGACTTTTGAAAATTTGATAAACTAGAAAAAAGAGATTTTTCATTATATGAAAATTTTTGAATAAACATTTTTAATGATTCTAGTTTATCCTTTAAATTATCATTTTCTTTTATCAATTTTTCATTATGTTCTTTTGAAATTAAAAGTCCTTTTTCTAAAACCTTGAGTTCTTCTTTAAAAGAATTATAATCAAAACAAGGTTTAGCATTTTTAATTAAAGAGCATGAACAAGAATTTGAAACATCAATATAAGATTCTACTTTAGTGTTTGCTTTTAAAGTTTTATTTTCTAAACGTAATTTGGAATTAGCATGTTTCAACTTTGAAATTTTACGTTTAGCAAATTTAAGCACACGAAATGTAGAAATAGAATTAGTTACTAAAAGAGAAGATTTAGATTTTCTTACCTTGCTATAGTTTCTGTCTTCTCTTTTGCTTGATGTTTTGCCATCAACTAAGTCCAATATTGTGACGTTATCTTCTTCATCTTCCTCTTCCAAACAAGAGTGTCCATCATCCTTTCAGCTTGATGAACATTCTATGGATCCATCCTTTGTGTAGCTTTCTTGAATACTTGCATAGGCTTGCATATTCTCCGGTTCTTGTGAATGTTCCGTACCTGTAGAAGGAGAATCATAAGTTCTTTCAAGAAAACTCCAAATTTCATATGCGGTAGGTAAAGTATAAATAAGTTTGAAAATATTTTTGTCTAACGCACAAAATATACTATTCATAGATTTTGCATTTAAAATAATTTCGTTTCTAGTTAGTACGCTAGATGGCTTTTTAATAGTAATATTCCAAACTTTTTCATCTAAGGCCTTAAGAAAATTTTTCATTAATATTTTCCACTCTTTAAAATTTTTGCCCATAAATAAAGGTGGTGATAATATTTTTTCATTTATATTAAAATTTTCCCACTAGTAGAAGCGAGATCATGATCAAGAGACGCCATTATTCCCGGTTGTTAAGCCGATTTGGAATAACCTTCCTCTGATACCAATTGTTGGATCTTACGGCGCCCTTAGAGGGGGGGTGAATAAGGGAATAAAATTCTTTCTATAATTTTCAAGATAATTACTAAATTGTTTTATAATGAAGGAGATTGACATAAACAATTTAGATTTAGAATTGAAAACTTAGAACACAATATAATAGAGATTACGCCAAATGATAGAAATCAAGTAAACACAAAAGTGACATGATTATATTATATGAAAAAGTGTTTACATAAATTTGATTTCTATATCGCTAGAAATCGGAGGCGTACAAATGTAAATTTCTTTTTGTTTACCAATCCTTCTCCCAAGGATCGGAAGGCTATCACTTGTCTCTCCCTAGACCAAGCCCAAGCCTATCCTCTAGATCTTCCCAAGATCTAGACGTAGCACACAAGGCCACGATTTCCCACCAAGCCACGCAAGGACTTGGACGCTCCGCACAAGGAAGCGATTTTCCCCTAAGCCACGCAAGGACTTAGACGCTCCGCACAAGGAAGCGATTTTCCCTACCAATACAAAGTAAAATGTATATAAATGAAAATACAAGATAAAATAAGAACTCCCTAGAAATTCAGATCTCTGAAAGGAAGGTTGAAGCCTCGAGATGATCCTTGATGTAGAAGCGCGTCCGATCTCGTCTTCAATTTCAAACCTTCTCAGCATAAATGGGAGTTCATGAGGTTCTGGAGCTCTCTGGATGGAATGCACTCAGGAAGGGACTTGAAATTCTGAATTGGTTGTTATGCACGAACACAAGGTGTCAATTTATAGAAAATCGCTGTCGGAAATTCTGACAGTGACTGTCAGAATTTTCCGACAGCGTTAAACTGCCGCTGGAGTGGCGTCGTGCGGGCAGTTGTTGTAACCGTTGAGCTATCGCCTGGGCGACATCGCTGTCGGAAATCCGACAGCTCAAAACTGCCTTTCGTCGTGCTGCCGTGGAGGGAAGTAGTTGTAACTTCTCTGCTGTCGCCTGGGCGACATTGGCTGTCGGAATTTTCCGACAGTGAAATTTCCCACATTCAAATTTAGCTCCAGCATGTAGATTGAGTCGTTCTCATCTCCGAAATGGGGTGGCACGTTCTGTAACTCTTCCTGGATTGAAAGTTATGGTCATTTTAAGATCAGCACACAAAACTCATCCAACCTGAGACTTGTCGTTCTCGGATCATGCCCATGAACGAGGACTTGTCTCCTCATTGAACCTGTACAACCTGGCCACTATAAACACACAAAAGACTAGATCAAATACATCATGGTATTTGTTATTCTCAAACCAAGAGATGCGGAAAGCAAGCTCCAACAACTAGTTCTAGGTGATTAGATCTAGGGGGCTCGAGGCCATATCCGGGGATGGATTGGCTAGAGCGGCTTGAGGCCTTATCCGGGGAAGGATAGGCTAAAGCCAACCAGTTTGTGGGGATACAAGTCGGTATAGAAAAGGAAAAATTGTATTACTTTATACGCCTTCGATTTCAAGCGATATTGAAATCAATTTATGTAAACACATTTTCTATATAATATAATCATGTCTCTATTTGTGTTTAATTGATTTCTATCATTTTGGCATAAGTTATAGAATTGCAAATTACAATTATTTCCACCATTAAGCTAATTTATTATTTTATTTTAACTTATCTCTAAACAAATTTAGTAAAATTTATAAAGAATTTTATTCCCTTATTCACCCCCCCCCCCCCCCCCCCTCTAAGGGCGCCGTAAGATCCAACAGCGTCGACTTCTAAGATAACTTGGACATACTCCTTCATCTACGTCGACTCCTATTCGACGTAGCATTGACTAGATATACATTGACAGAGATATTGAGTTGCTTAGACTTCTAGTCTGAGTTGCTTCGACATCAAGTCGAAGTTGCGTCAACTTATATTCAACGCAAGTATTAATTCAACTCAGATTGTGCTTGTCCTGACATAGTCTTGACACTCTAAGGTGAGTATGACATCCTAAGACATCTAATGACCAAATTACCCATACTATACAATGGGTAATAAAACCTAGAGGATAAAATCACTTATAGTTAATTTGTTAAGTTAAATCAAAGGAGTTTTTCCCAACAATCTCCCCTATTTATCTTAACAAAATTTACAAATTGATTTAAAGTGATTTTACACATTCTTTTACATAAAATCAATACAGACAAAACATACATAGACAATAGAGAAGAATGAATGGAATCATATCATGAAACCACATTATTCTTCATAGTTGTATCCACCAGAGATAGAAATGTACTGAGCTCATAATTACAGTGTACCTGGATTTCACTATCCTCTATCAGGGGTTTACCTTTTCCTGGAGAAGACTTTTGGAACTACCTTCCTTGCAGCAAATGCAAGAGGTTATTCATCTTCTTGAAGATTGGTATCAGCTTCTTTATTAACTTCATCATCTTTGCGAAGCTCATCATCTTTAGGAAGCTCCCCCTGAGTTTGTGCTTTCAGTTCAGCATTCTGAACAGCTTCCTTGACAATTCTGGCAACTTCATCCTGTAATTCATCTGATTGGAGCTCCCCCAGAGTAGAGGGAATCACCTCCCCCTAGTTCACTGTTGTGTCTTCAGCAATCATTTCCCCTGGATTTACAATCACTTCAAGATTCTCTTAAGGATTTGTAGGAGGCTTCCCCTGGATTACTATAGGGGCAGGTTAATCGGTAATATCTGCAGCTGGCTCCCCTTGGATTGATTGTTTTTCTGGAGACATTACATGAGTCTCTACAAGGTCTTTTCCTTTCTGAATGATAGTTAATCTATTGGGATCTTCCTCTACCAGAGGCATTTCCTCTTCCTGAATTCTTTCTTGTTTTTCCTCCTCCTGAACCATCTCCCCTTCTGAACCTTGCTGGCTAGGGAGGTTAAGAACTCTTTGGTGACTAAGGAGGAGGGTATAAAGCATTTTAGAGCCACAAGAGACCCTTTTTATTGAACTAATTCACTCTTCATCTGAGAGTACTTTCTATCAAATTTCCTTGTTTGAGCAGCTAGAAGATCAGCAAAGGTGCTAGAGGCTAGCCCTACTGCTTTTGAGATGACTTGCCCAAGGTCAATGGGATGGGTAGGTGTGGTAGATATATAGGAGGTAATGGTGGGAAGTCTTCATTGATGGTAGAGAGTGTATGATAGACTTCTGGAGAAACAGAGTATGATGGTGGTGGTGGAGGAGCAGACTAAATGTCTGTGATGATAGTGGATAGTTGATGTTGTTGCTGGAGGGAAGGTTGAGATGTAGGTTCTGGAGCTGAGGTGGATGGGATGGATAAGGGATTTTGCTCTGGAATGACACCTTGTTGTGTTGGTGGATTATTTTGAGCTGGAAGATCTGGTACAGTTGTCTCCATGTCCTATGGTGCTGGAGAGAGAGAGGTGAAGATGTGGCTTGACTAGGCTTGAGGATCTACCTAGTCCATTTGGAGAAGATTCCTATGTTGATCCTTTTTCCTGGAGAAATAGACACTCCTTTTGATTTGCATACTGCAGGATAGTGCTGAAGAAGTACTTGACTCATAATCCTCATATAAGCATTTTCCTTATGAGTATACATGTGTCCAATCAATTTCAAGAGGCATCTCCCCCAATTTTTCTTCTTTCCCAGAACTAAAACTCCCAAAAATTGCAGCTGCTGCTTCGGTATAGCATCATATATTGATATCTTGCACAACCATACTGTTTGGAATATTACCATCAATGTTCACTTGATTTGAAGAGGCATCACTCACAATGTTAAGTACATATTGTATTTGATAAACCCTACTTTGCATCAGGGATGTGCAGGGTTAAGATATTCCAAACAATGGAGTAAGTTCAAAGGTTTGCTGTCAAAATCACTGAGAAGGTGTCATTGTCTCAGCTGAACCACTGAGACAGGACCAAGATCCGCTGAGAAGTGATCTGCCTCTACTGAGCTGCAGATAGACAGAATCCGCTGAGAAGAGAAATTGTCTCAGTGGATGCACTGAGATAGATGCAGTTCAACCGCTGAGACAGAAAGCTATCTCAACTCAACCAATGAGATAGATTCAAATAAGAATAAAGCAGTGGCGTGATCTGTTTTTGGCGCAATAGGTAGAAAAGCAAGATACACTTTTGTCATATGTCCATGCTGTGTCAGGGGATTCTAATAGCCGTTAAAAGTAAGGAGGAAGTATAAAAGAAGATGTTAGGTATAAAATAAGGGCACAGTTCCATTGAAAGTGTTGAAACCGATTTCTCAACCTCTTGTGAAGTTCGGGGCCCTCACCGAAATGAGGGGCAGCTAGCCCTTACTGATCCCTCAGAGAAGGTAGGCTGAAGACTAGGAAAATGACTAAGACCTTAGTCACAGCGAGGAGGTCCCTCCACTAACCCGGAAGATCGTTGAGCGCTTCCCCTCCCAAGCCAAAGCTGAGACTCGGGCACCTTGGAGAGCTCTAGAAATACTAGCCAAGGAGAGCTTGAGGAGAGAGAAGTTGAAATCAAGTCCTCTCCAAAGGTGCCCTTTAGGTCTTATTTATAGGTTTTCTGATCTGGCCTGCAAATAGCAGGATTCCGCCTTTTGATTTTACTATCCGCACCCCCAAATGGGTCTGCTAACAGCCAAACTCCGCGGTTTGGAGAGGCTAAAGGTTGACCACCAAGGGTAAAAGGGTAATTTGGAGAGGCTAAAGGTTTGGAGAACCTCGCTCCCCCCCCCCCCCCCGACCCCTTTGACGGTATCTGCCAAGGTCTGGTCTCGCTAGCCTTCCTGCGAGACTGCCTTTTAATTTCATTGAACATAAAACTCATTTTGCTGAACACCGACGAGCTCGACGAACGCTGAATGTTAAACTGTTCGTCGACCGCCGCGACTGGCTGTTCGTCAACTGCTGAGATGGGTTGTTCGTCGACCACTGAGACGGGCTGTTCGTCGACCATCGCGACTGGCCGTTCGTCGACCGCTGAGACGGGTTGTTCGTCGACCACCGCGACTGGCTGTTCGTCGACCGCTGAGACGGGTTGTTCGTCGAACATAGAATTGAGTTCGTTGAACGCAAAGTCCCGGTCTCGCGAGTCTTTCTGCGAGACCCCCCCTTTCTGCGAGACCGCCCCTCGACAGGTGAGCTCGACGAACACAGGGTAGTTCGCCGAACGCAAAAGGGTTTGCCGAACACCCTTCGCCGAACCTAATATTAGTCTCGCTCGCCTGACCGCGAGCCATTGGTCAGCACCTTTCTCGCCTGGCCCTCCTGTGAGGACTTTGGTCTGCCTTATTACTTTCTTCGTTGTATTGATTTCTTAAATCGCGCATCCTCGTCTGGCGAATATCGGGGTTGTACACAATCCCCGCTCTTCGCGAGGCTATTCAGGCTCGCGAAGAAACATCCAACCCCTGGTATTCGCCAGCCTCTTGATGATCTATCAGGAATCTTTGGTAGGGCCCACCCTGGGGGCTATAAATATCGTCCCGAGCCTCAGTGACACGCGTCGTCACTCTTTTTTCTTTTCCTTTTTGTCCCGTACTGTAGCTGCCTGGAGATGCCACTTTCCGAAGAAGCTGAGGCTCGCCTGAGAGCTGTGAGAGCTGGCGGGCTACCCTCCATGGCCAAGGTCCCCGCCTGGATGAATCGGCCGCCTCCCGCTCAGTCGCCGAAGACAAAAAAGGCGAAGGCGGCTCGCCGAACCGGGGATGACTCCGTGCTGCTGGACTCTTCCCCGGATAACCGTCCCCCTGAGAAGGTATGAGCTATTCCTCTAGCTAAGTCAATAAATTTGCCTGTGATTCATGCTTACTCGCAGGAGATTTTGCCGAACAAGGAAATTGGCGAGCTTGTAGGTGGGTCTAACCGAAGTCCGCCAGCAGACACACATCTCGCTGGCAAAACGCCAAAGGTACGTCCATAATCTCGCTCACTGACTCTCCTTTCGCTGACTATCGACCTCTTACTCTCTGTTTTTCATAGTCTCACTCCGGAAGACCCCGGCTCGCAAAGATTCACAGCTTCTATCTCTGTCCCTTCCCGACAAAACTGTGGATATGCTGGGGTTCGATCTCCTGGGGAGCGAGGGCGCTCGCGGCTCTCGACCGCCAAAGATTCCCCAAATTAAGAACGCGGCCTACCCTTCTGGCTTGGGCCTCTACCCCCACTACAGCAATGTCTTCCAGGACCGCCCTGAGAGTACTCGCCCCCTTCCGGGTAAGCATTCCGACGTCCCCCTTCTATGCGCGAACTTGAACGCGCCATCTAACCTTTTCGTAATATTTTTGCAGAGAATTCCGAAAATCTGCCTACTGATTCCGAGTTTGGCGACGACGAAGTTTCCCCCCTCCCAGACCAAGTGGAAGACTTCTTAGGGGACTCGCGAGATCCTGAGATGATGAAGCGGCAAACCGCGGAGTTGCTTCGGAAACATGGTAGGATGCTGATGGACCTTAATCTTCAAGCGAGACGGGATAGGGAGGTCGCTAAGGATAGGCAAGCTGTTATGATGGAGGAGTGCGCGAGACTCCGAGCCGCGGTGCCTCGCACCCAAGATGAGAGGGTCACGTCTTCGGAGGTGCACATCGTGAGGATGAGGGATTATGCCTTCCATATGGATCGTGAGGGCCATGCGGCCCAGGATTACTATAATTCCCGGACACCGCCGAGGTCCGGGTCGTGGGGTGGCGGCAAATGGAAGTGGCTTCCCCACGATTCTCGCTAACTTCTATATTTCTGCGAACTCCTATTAATTGTTAATGCTCGTCGCTGCGTTGGACAATCTCGTAATTACTTGCAACTTATATTTATGAGTTCTCGCATAGTAGTAATTATTGATAGCCGTCTATTAGTTCTCGCTCGCGATTTACATATCCGCGTCCTTCCCTTGCTATGATATTCTCGCAACGAGCCGATCTGCTCTCACTAAAAATTGTCTCGCGATGGCTTATTTTCGCTATTCTGTTCGTTCATGCTGCCCTTGCAAAGAATTTGCTTATGCTAACCTCGCAGGGAGTTCTCGCCTATAATCCTAATGTGATATTTTGGCTAACCGCACTCAGCGGCGCATGGGCTTCTTCCCGCTCTTTTACTTTTGCTATAAATAGGCTGTCATAACTGTGCCAACCACCGCATTTACCGTCGACCCGCTTCTCTCACTACCTCGGAGCTCTCGCATTTCCCCCTCTTTCGTGCGCTATTCTCTTCCTCGCAGGTCATCAAAATGGTTGGTGACCAGGGCGAGGCTGAGGGCAGGCTGAAGTGTGCATGGGCCTTTACCGACCACTCCTTCTTCCTGGCGAACCTGACGGAGGAGGAATATCTCACCGCCGTCGCCGACTTTATCCCCCCGGAGTTTACCGCTCGCCAACCTACCAAGGATGATGCGATAAATGTCCCCCTGTCTGACGAACTCGCGATCCCCACAGCCCACTTCGCGGTGGGTTTGAGGCTATCTCTGTGGCCCGAAGTTCGCCAGGTAACCATTGATCTCGCCTTCCTTTCCTCAGATGAGAATGGATTCTTCCTCGCTTAACTGACGGTCTCGCCATCTTGCTCGCCAGGTGTTAAGACACTACGGTTTGATACCAGGTCAACTGACCCCCAACGCGATGGCGGTCATCATCGCCTTCGCCTGCTATTTGCGCGAGGAGCGCATCGAGTTCAGCCTTCCAGTTTTCCGGAAGCTGTTCTCTTTCCGTGCGTATAAAGACGGGACTGCCTACTTTGTGGGCTCGGGTCCCAAGGTTGACGAGACCGTCAACAAAGCTCACTACTGGGCTCAGAAGTTCCTCTTCGTCAAGGGGAACTTTGGCAACATCCCTTTCTCGCCTATTCAGTACAGCGAGACTACTTACCATCCTCCTACTCTCGGCGACCACGACGCCGCCTTATACCAGTTCTTCTGCAAGAAGAACTTCGAGGTTGTGTATCTTCGCCGCAACCTCGACTCGCTACCCCCAGTGCTCGCCGGGGATGGTAATGATCTCGCCCGCTAACTTCCATGGTTTCATTGTTTTCCGCGCTAGATGTCTAACCCTCACTATTTCAGGTGAGCGAGATCTACCACTCAACCTCCCATACGCAAGCAAACGGAAGTCTACTTCCACCCACGCTCTCGCGACCATTGGAGCGGAGGCCTGCCGTGATACCACCAGCCAGGCTGAGCCCTCTTCTCGCAAGCGATCGGAGGCCTCCAGTATCCGGGGCCCAGCCTCAAAGTCTCTACCCAGGAAGAGAGGCAAGAAGAGCCAAGGCTCGTTCGCCCCCTCTAAGGGAAAGGGGCACTCAGAAGCCGCCCTTGGCGAGATCGACCTAACCATCCTTTCCGAGGAGGGGGGGGGGGGGGGGGGGGGGGGGGGGGGGGGGGGGGGGGGGGGGGGTCGATGAGGAGAGCGAGGAGGCCGCGAAGACCTCTGCCCCGCCCATTCTAGTTAACCACTGGAACTTTGGGCTCGGCCAGAGACGTAGGGATGAGACCGGCGAACTCCTGGTGTATTGGAAGACGGAGGTTAACAAAGCTGAAGTCTCCGCCATCCTTCCTTCCTGGGTGGAGAAGGCGATCGTTAGTGGCCATGCTTATGATTTCTCCTTCGCCCTCTACGGGCGCGAGGATGCCGGGTTCTACAAGGACGAGACCTCAAAGACCCTCGCCTATGAGAGCGCGAGGTCCCAGCTGCGCTCCGGTGAGCTCGCCCATATGACAGGAAGGCGGTGCCTGCAACTAGAGCAACAGAATGTAGAGCTCGCGAGGGCTTATTAGGTGCTCCTCGCCGAGAATGCGCAGCTGAAGGAGAAGCTGCTCGCCGCAGCGAGCGGTGTGGTGAGTTATCTAGACCTCGCCACTTCTCCATTTCTACCCTTCTGATTTCTGAACTTGTCTTTTACTTGTAGGATGTCGCAGCTGCCAAAAAGGATGACGCTCGCATTCAAGGCCTAGAGGGCGAGGTGGCCGGGTTAAAAGCTCTTAATCGCGAGTTGTCCCGTGCCGTCGTACACCCTTCCCCCCCGCCGCCTGAAGGAAGAGCGGCGAGCGCGAGATGAGGAAATCCGCGAGGAGTCCATCGAGTCGTCTCGCTATATCCTCCAGACAATAAAGGCGGGCGGCCTTTTAGCCGCCGACGCGGCCGGCATGACTCTGGAAGACATCATCACAGAACTCTTCATTCCGCTCCCGCCAGTGAAGAGTATCGACGACGAGGAGAGGTCTGCGAGCGATTCCTGAAAGTCATCACTATTTCTGTTCTTGTTTAACTTTTGACCGGCGAGATCGCCGCGAATTGTAATTGAACTGTGAAATGTAAATGTAGCTTTTGCTTTGTTCATTGTGTTCGTCTTTTCCTTCATGTTATTTTCATACGCTTATATCACGTTCTTGCGTATTTTTATCGTTCTCGCCAAGCTGATTCTCGTGTATTTCGACGGTTCTGGCGTAGACTCCGCTTTTACTTGGTCTCGCTTATTCTCATACCTTGGGACTAGGTGTTCTAGTACCACCTTCTCCCTAGAACCTCGCATGGTATGCTCCCTCCCGGCGAGGACTCCTCTCTCACCTTTTGGGGTCCTTGCAGGCCTCCTCGCGGATCCGGCTCGCAATACCTCTCCTCGGCGATCGCCCTGCGAGGACCTCGCTGGCCCTTTTATTGTGATGTGAAACCCCTTCCTCTCGCCAAGCGAGAAGGCCCTGATCAGCACAGAGGATTCGTCAACCTTCCCTTAAGAGAAACTCATCTCCTTACCATCCTCTCCAGAGATCAACCTGAAACCCCCCGTCTAGTGAGAGCCCGGGAGCGGAATCGATCTGGGGCATTCCAGCACCAATACTTATCCCCTTTGGCAGCCTCTCCAGAGATCAACCTGAAACCCCCCGTCTAGTGAGAGCCCGGGAGCGGAATCGATCTGGGGCATTCCAACACCAATACTTGTCACATTTGCCAGCCTCTCCAAAGATCAACCTGAAACCCCCCGTCTAGTGAGAGCCCGGGAGCGGAATCGATCTGGGGCATTCCAGCACCAATACTTGTCACCTTTGCCAGCCTCTCTAGAGATCAACCTGAAACCCCCCGTCTAGTGAGAGCCCGGGAGCGGAATCGATCTGGGCATTCTAGCACCAATACTTGTCACCTTTGCCAGCCTCTCCAGAGATCAACCTGAAACCCCCCGTCTAGTGAGAGCCCGGGAGTGGAATCGATCTGGGGAATTCCAGCACCAATACTTGTCACCTTTGACTGCCTCTCCAGAGATCAACCCAAAACCCCCCGTCAAGTGAGAGCCCGGGAGCGGAATCGATCTGGGGCATTCCAGCACCAATACTTGTCACCTTTGACAGCCTCTCCTGAGATCAACCTGAAACCCCCCGTCTAGTGAGAGCCCGGGAGCGGAATCGATCTGGGGCACTCCAGCACCAATACTTGTCACCTTTGCCAGCCTCTCTAGAGATCAACCTGAACCCCCCCCCCCCCCCCCCTGTCTAGTGAGAGCCTGGGAGCGGAATCGATCTGGGGCACTCCAGCACCAATACTTGTCACCTTTGCCATCCTCACCTAGCAGTTACAACTTATCATATGAAGAAGTAAGATATTCAACTAATAACATAGTAAAAACTTTTAAGGGTAGAATCGTTTCAAATCATCTCCACTTCTGGCTCGGCCGAGAGGTACCCCTTCTAAATCCCGGAGGTGATACCCCCCCCCCCCCCCCCCCCCCCGACTTGAGCACTTCGCTTACAATGTATGGACCCTCCCAATTGGGGTTAGGTTTACCCACCGCGGCTCCTCTTCCGGCCGCGTCGACCTTCTTCAGGACCAGATCTCCTTTTTGGAAGTGCTTTAGTCGGATGTGCTTGTCGAAATACCGGTCCATTCGTCGCTTGAATTCCTCCTGCTTGACGGTGTCCTGGTCCCGGAGTTCTTCCACCAGGTCCAAGGATAGCCTTTGTTCCGCATCATTAGTCACCAGCCACTCTTTATCCCCTCGCCTGCAGCGATCACCCTGGGGGTCCTTACCTCGAACTCTATGGGAAGGACAGCCTTGGACCCGTGAGAAAGCTTAAACGGAGTCTCCCCGGTGGCGGTGTTCGGAGTAGTCCTCAAGGCCCAGAGGACAGATGGTAGCTGCTCCACCCAGTTTCCCCGGAGGTTCTCCACCTTTTTCTTCAGTAGGTTGACGATTACCTTGTTCGCCGCCTCCACCTGGCCATTACTTCTCGGATGGTGAACCGATGCGAACCTGAGGTCGATGCCAAGCTGGGTGCAGAAGCTAACAAATTCTTCGCTGGAAAATTGTGGTCCATTGTCTGTCACTATAGCCAGGGGGAGGCCGTGCCTGCAAATTATTTCTCCCCACACAAAATTCTTTACAACTTGAGATGTTACCTTGGCCAGCGCCTTCACTTCTACCCAATTGGAGAAGTAATCGATCATGACTAGTAAGAATCTCCTCTGGCCACTAGCTTGAGGGAAAGGGCCAGCTAGGTCCAACCCCCATATGGCAAAAGGCCAGGGAGCAGTGATGGTCCGAAGCCTCTGAGCTGGGAGGAGTTGTAGTGGAGCATAGAACTGACACTTCGAACATCTTCTTGCGAACTCCGCCGCATCTTTGCTGAGGGTAGGCCAGAAGTAGCCTTGTCTCAACACACTCCCCTCCAGAGTTCGGCTCCCATAGTGACTGCCACACTCCCCGGAGTGAATCTCTTCTAGGACTTTCGGGACCTCCTCCTCGAAAACACAATGGGCCAGGAGTCCCGAGAGAGTCTTTCTATATAGCCCTCCTGCATGCAAGGAATAATAAGCTGACTTATACCTGAAGCGTCGT
Source organism: Dactylorhiza incarnata (assembly GCA_033032865.1). Taxonomy (NCBI): domain Eukaryota; kingdom Viridiplantae; phylum Streptophyta; class Magnoliopsida; order Asparagales; family Orchidaceae; genus Dactylorhiza; species Dactylorhiza incarnata. The sequence goes on along the minus strand of JAWHQI010000003.1, from coordinate 30,137,325 downwards.
TTGTCTATGTCTTCTTCAGGGAACTTTCTGGATGATAGGAAGGTGATGAAAGGATCCATCCACGAGACCTGCTGATCCACCTCCATCAGTTCTCCTTCCTCGATGGTGGGTCAGAAGAGTTCTGAAACTGTTCCCCCTGCTCGGGGACCGAACTTGGCTAAGAGGTCTGCGGGGGTGCTCTCCTCTCTTGGCACGTGCTCGACGGAGAAAGTGCGGAAATGCCCGATGACCCCCTTGACCTTCTCCAAGTACCGCAGGAGGGTTGGGTCCTTTGCCTCAAACTCTCCCCTGACTTGGCATGCTACCATAATGGAGTCCATCGAGACCTCCACATCTTGCACTCCCAGTTCTTGAGCTAACCGCAGGCCCGCTATCACCGCCTCGTACTTTGCTTGGTTGTTGGTAATCGGGAAGTGGATGTTCAAAGCTTGCTCGATCTTTGTCCCTTGGGGGCTCACCAGGATGATTCCCCCTCCATAGGAGTGCTTTCCTGATGCACCATCCACCAACATTTTCCATGCCACTGGGGGGGAGATTCATGCTCCCCTACTTCGGTTGTGTAGTCAGCCATGAAGTCTGCCACTGCTTGGGCCTTGATCCACGCCCTAGGCACGAATGTAATATTGAACTCACTCAGCTCCACGGACCACTTTGCTAACCTTCCCGAGTGCTCCACCCCTTCCATGACTTTGCAAAGCGGGTGATCAGTCACTACCTTAATCGAATGTGCCTGGAAGTAAGGTCGGAGCCTCTGGGCCGCTACTACCAATGCGAAGGCCAACTTTTACAGGATCAGGTACCGGAGCTCCGCCTTCCTCAGCACTCGGCTGACATAGTAGATGGGGAACTGTTTTCTCCCTTCTTCCCGGATCAGTACTGAGCTTACTGCCTCGGACCCTACCCCCAGGTATAGGGATAGGTCCTCTCCGGGCCTCGTCCCCTGGAGTAGAGGAGTTTGAGTGAGTTGTTCTTTCAAAGCCTGGAAGGCTCCCTCACACTCTGAGGTCCATTCTAATTTTTTGTTTCCCCTCAACACCTTGAAAAAGGGTGCACACTTGTCTCCCGCCTTGAAGAGGAACCTACTGAGTCTAGCTAGCTTTCCCGTGAGGCTCTGAACCTCCTTCAAATTTCTGGGCGATCCCAACTCCATTATTGCTTTGACTTTGTCTGGGTTTGGCTCCACCCCTGCCGGGGTGAGCAGGTGACCTAGGAATTTCCCTCGGCTAGCCCCGAAGACACACTTCAAGGGGTTGAGCTTCATCTTATACTTTCGCAAAGTCTTAAAGGTCTCTTTAAGGTCTCGAAGGTGGGCTTCGAGGACCCGACTCTTTACCATGAGATCATCGACATAGACCTCCAGGTTTCTCCCCTTTTGTTCTCGGAAGATCCTGTCCATCATTCTTTGGTATGTAGCACCAGCATTCTTGAGCCCGAAGGGCATCATCTTATAACAATAACACCCATCCCCCGTGATGAAGGAGACATCCTTGATGTCAGGGGGGTGCATGCGAATCTGATGATAACCTGAAAAAGCACCTAGAAAAGACATCATAGGGAAACCGACAGCTGAGTCAACCAGCGCGTCGATTCTAAGCAAGGGGTAGCAATCCTTGGGGCACGATTTATTAAGCAAGGAAAAGTCGATACACATTCTCCACTTACCTCCCCCCTTCTTCACCATGACCATGTTAGAGACCCAGCCTGGGTACTGGATCTCTGATACAAACCCTGCCTGAACGAGCTTACCCACCTTCTCTCGGATGGGTCCTTCCAGCTTGTCCGATATGGCCCTCCTCCTTTGACGGATGGGATGGGTGCCATGGTCGAGATTGAGGCGGTGGCAAGCCACATCCGCATCGATCCCGGGCATCTCCGTCGTGCTCCAAGAGAAGACATCCACGTTCTCCTGAACGCATGCTAGGATCTGCTTCTGCTCCTTCAGGTCGAGCTCCCCGCTGATCCTGACTTTCTCCACCACACCGGCTCGGGTGGTGACTTCGAGCTCCACGACCTCCTCCACGGCCTCCAACCAGGACTGTTCTCCCCAACCTCATTCCATCTCTTCGCCACTAGCGAGTGCTTCGACCTCCCCCTCCTTTCCTTCTTGCCCAACCACCGTCAATTCTTCTGCCCCCCCCCCCTTCCTGGGCCTGACCCTCTACCTCTTCCTTCTCCATCGGCTCCTCTGACCTCTGCTCCATCTCCTCCTTCCGTCCCTCTCCTCCAAGCCCTGCCGGCTCACCCATCTCCTGGTCCCATTTCTCTGCCTCTCCCATCCAAGAGATGGTGTTGACTGCCATCACGTAGCATTGCCTTGCTACCTTCGGATCTCCTCTGATTCGGACTTGGACTCCTCCATCATTGAACTTAAGGCATTGATGGAATGTGGAGGGGACACAGCGGAATGCGCTGATGAGCGGTCGTCCGAAGATGGCGCTATAGCTGCTGGGAGCATCCACTATGACAATGCGGCAGTTCCTGGACTGCCCCCCAAGACCACATGGAGTCCTACTCCCCCTTCTACTTCCTTTCTCTCCCCGAAGAATCCAAACAATGGACCGTCTGAGGCCAACACCCTTCGCGCCTCCACCTCCATCCCATCAAATGCCTTTTTGAAAATAACATTGACCGAACTCCCATTATCCACCAAGATTCGGGAAACGGTGAAGTTCTCGATCGCTGTCTGAATGACCAACGCACCGTAGAATGGGTCTTCATAACCCGGCATGTCCTTCTGGGTGAAGGAAATCTTCTCTGTCGGGGTGGGGCTAGGGATGTCGAGGCCACGCTACGACGATAGATGGTATGAAGGCTCGCCTTCCGGGTTGCCTCAATCCCCCCCCCCCCACCCATGGATCTCCCTGATCCCCCCTCGGGACCCCAAATCAGCCAAGTCTTCGCACCTTTCCTCCTCCTGAGGCTCAACCTCCTCAATCCTCACCGGTTGCTGTTGTCGCGGCGCGGGCACTTGGGCCCTTTTTGTCTCCAGGAACTCCGGGCAGGTGGTCGTCGTGTGACCTTCCTCATTATGGAAGTCACAGTACGGTAGCGTCACCCCCTAGCCTCGGCTTCCGCCATCCTATTCCTTCTTCTCCTCCCCGCTCCTACTTCTTCTCTCGCCTCTTCTCTCCTTCCTCTTCCTCCCCTTCCCCGCCTGATTGCCATGGCCTGCTGGGATGGAGGAGGCATCGCCCCCGGACCCTGCCTCCATCCGAACTGATGGGGCCTTCCTTGACCCCCATAGAAGTTACCCCTCCCCGGGGCGTAACCCCTTCCCTGGCCTTGCATTCCTCCGCCATGCTACCTCCAATCCCCCTCCGTGGCCCTGGGCTCTTCCCTTCTCCTCACCTCCTGCTGTCAGACCTCCGGCTCACTGTGCTTCGCTAGCCTCTTGGTGAGCTCCGGGTTGGCCTCCTCACTCTCAATTTCCTCTGCCACCATCTCCATCATCTCCTCGTAGGATACGGGGGCCTTCCTCTTCAGAGCCATTTTGAAAAAACTTTCCCTCATCCCGACCGTGAAGGCGAGCTGGACTGCAAACCCAGGCATCTCCTGAGTGAGCAGCACTTCTTCCTGGAACCGATCCGCATAGCGAGTCAATGACTCCTTGGGCTCCTGCTTCACCTTGAAGAGGGAATCAGCATCCTTCTTCCTCTTCTTAGAAGTTGAGAACCGCAACAAGAATCTCCTGCGCAAATCCTCAAACACGTAGATTGACCCAACAGGGAGTTGGTGGAACCAATCCCTGACCTTCTCTTTAAGGGTAATGGCGAAGAGCCGACACTTGAAGGCATCTGACATCGGCCTGATAGAGACCGAGTCCTCAAAAGACTGGAGGTGTTGGAAAGGGTCATCCCTGCCGTTGTAGTACACCCTGTCCCACTCCCCGAACCCTGCCGAGACAGGTGCGGAAAGCACCAGCTCGCAGAAGGGACTTCCCCCTCCTGCCATCCCTTCTCGCTCCACACGCCCCCCGAGCTCCCTCGCCTGACTTGGGCTCTCGGGGACCGCGCTTGCGAGAGCGTCGCTCGCCTGAACCACCCCCACTGTCGCTGCATCCTCCGGGCGCGCACTCGCCTGCGCCGCGCTTGCCGGCACAGAGCTCGCCGGCACAGAGCTCGCCGGGTTGGCGAACAGCACTCGCCCCTCCAAGTCTTGCACTTAACCTCCGGCTATTTCCTTTTCGGCCCTTCCCCCCCCCCCCCCCCCCCCCCCGGGGCATTCTCGCCAACCACCGCTGGGGGAGGGGTCGCCTGAGGTGCTGGGGTCGCATACTCACTCCGCAGTGCCGCGACCATGAGCCCGAAGGTGTCGAACACCTCCCTCCTAAAATATGCGATCATCCTCGGCGCACCACTTGCAGTGACTCGTTGAACTCCTCGCCTTGATCCTCGCCTCCTTCCATATCAGCTCCTTAGAACTTTCTTGGACCAGCCATGCTCCACGCTCACTGCACCAATATGTTGAAACCGATTTCTCGGCCTCTTGTGAAGCTCGGGGCCCTCACCGAAATGAGGGGTAGCTAGCCCTTACTGATTCCTCAGAGAAGGTAGGCTGAAGACTAGGAAAATGACTAAGACCTTAGTCACAGCGAGGAGGTCCCTCCACTAACCCGGAAGATCGTTGAGCGCTTCCCCTCCCAAGCCAAAGCTGAGACTCGGGCACCTTGGAGAGCTCTGGAAATGCTAACCAAGGAGAGCCTGAGGAGAGAGAAGCTGAAATCAAGGCCTCTCCAAAGGCGCCCTTTAGGTCTTATTTATAGGTTTTCTGATCTGGCCTGCAAATAGCAGGATTCCGCCTTTTGATTTTACTATTCGCACCCCAAATGGGTCTGCTAACAGCCAAACTCCGCGGTTTGGAGAGGCTAAAGGCAGACCACCAAGGGTAAAAGGGTAATTTTGCCCTATCAACCTGTGGGCAAGAAACTGCGAGAACACTACTGCCGGAGCTCTCGCGGGCCTTCTCGCGAGTCCTGCTCGCGATGCCTCTCCTAGGCGATCGACCTGCGAGGACCTCGCTGGCTCCCCCCCCCCCCCCTTTGATGGTATATGTCGAGGTATGGTCTCGCTAGCCTTCCTGCGAGACCGCCTCTTGACTTCGTTGAACATAAAACTCATTTTGATGAACACCAACGAGCTCGACGAACGCTGAATGTTAAACTGTTCATCGACTGCCGCGACTGGTTGTTTGTCGACCGCTGAGATTGGTTGTTCGTCGACCGATGAGATGGGTTGTTCGTCGCCCGCCGCGACTGGCCATTCGTCGACCGCTGAGATGGGCTGTTCGTCGACCGCCGCGACTGGCTGTTCGTCGAACATAGAATTGAGTTCGTCGAACGCGGCCCGGTCAAGCGAGTCTTTCTGCGAGACCCCCCCCCCCCCCCCCCCATTCTGCGAGACCGCCCCTTTCTGCGGGACTGCCCCTCGACAGGTGAGCTCGATGAACACAGGGGAGTTCGCCGAACGCAGAAGGGTTCGCCGAACACCCTTCGCCGAACCTAATATTATTCTCGCTCGCCTGACCGCGAGCCGTTGGTCAGCACCTTTCTTGCCTGACCCTCCCGTGAGGACTTTGGTCTGCCTTATTACTTTCTTCGTAGTATTGATTTCTTAAACCGCGCCTCCTCGTCTGGCGAATATCGGGGTTGTACATCAAGAGCTGTATTGTGTGCTGCAAGGACGATCTTCTTCAAGCTTCCTGAAAGGGCAATCTCTCAAGCTCAAGCTAAACTTTGCTAGGAGATAAATTGTTCTTCCTGAATCATTCAAGAAGAACAAGTAGATCTTCAACTTTGCTGAAGGATAAGATCAAGGAGAAACAAGACCTGTAGTTGTTTCTTCACAGTCCTATTACAAGACAACAGAAGACAAGATCTGATGGTTAACTTAATACAGTCTTCTGTTGTATCATTAATACTTTATTTATCTGTAAGGTCTTTGTGCCTGAGCTGTAGGGCTGCTTAGCCTGAGTGTAGATCTGTACTCCCATCTTGAGTGTAGGATCTTTGTGAAGATCTGAGGTAGCACTTCTTGATAGGTCTGAGGTAGGAAATCAGGAGATTTTTGAGTTGTAGGAGTTGGAAAACTCTGATCTTGTAGGGCTGTTGAGCCTGAGGTATGGTTTGGAGAAAAACCTGAGAGATCCTGAAGAATCTGAGTTGTAAGCTTTTAAAGCTGAGTTGGAGGTATTGGCCCTGTCTAACTCATTGTTAGAAGGGTGAAGGGGGAAAGAGGACTACTCAAGACACTCTATCTTGAGGAACCTCTATATATGCTTGTGTGCTTTCTGTGTGTTTGCTTATAATCTATATATTCACCAAAGACAGCTAGGTTAAAAAAGCAAGAAAAGAAAGTGACCTATTCACCCCCCCCCCCCCCCTAGGTGATCTAGACTACTACCTATAAACTATCAAATACCTTGCCCACTATGTCAGCAAGGAACCTATATTCTTCTCCAAGGTCAATTTTCTTTAGATTGATGGCTTTCTCCTTTTTGAATTGCATAATTTCTAGAGCTTTCTTTGTATCTTCCCCTGACAAGTCATCGGATTCATCACCAGTAGGAAGATCAAAGGTGAGAGATAGCATTTGCTCTGTAATGCTAATATCATTCTCAGATATCTTCCCAGTGAGGGATCCATCCTCTCTTAGGTGAATGTTGTCCTTGAGCTCTGTCAGCTCAACATACAGAATCTTGCATCTAGTGGATATTAATTTGGTTAACCCAGCAGATTGAAACAAGCCAAGAATGGCTTTGAAATTATCTGAGCCAGCTTTGAATGAGTCCACATCAACATCAAAGCCAGAGTTAATCTTTGGAGGGGCCATTAACTCTTTTGTGAAGTACCTGCAAACACAAAGCAAACGAGAGAGAAAGAGAGAGAGAGAGACGAGAGCACGAGAGAAGTGGGTAAGGAGAGAGCAAGAGAGCTAGGAGAGGAAAATTTGAAAGCGTAAATGATTCGACGCTGAAGTTGCTTAAAAGAAGATGATTCGTCGCAACTTAGGGTTTAAGTCGAAGCTGCGTCAATAAGAATTAATATTTGGCGCGCAAAAATATGTCGAGACTGCTTCTAGAAACAATTCTACGCGCGCTGTTATTTCAACATTGCGTTGATTAATATTCGACGCAACTTCGAGATTTCTTAACAATTCTTAAGTCGACGCAGTGATGTTGACATTGCGTCGATTTATAATCGACGCAAACACGAATTTGATCAGTTGTTATTAAGTCGACGCACGTGTCGATATGAACTTGACGTTGCATCGAATAGCATTTGTATTAACCACTCAGATTGGCTCTTGACGCTTGCGTCGAGTAGACCCGATGATCCGTCGAATTCTATTCGACGCAACTCTGAATAAATAGTTCTATTTTCTTAGAAAAGTCTTGTTGTTTTTCGCAGCAATGATGTTTATTGAAATTGTGTTTATGTTATTAATCTTTAAGAACTATTCAGATGATAAAGAGTTTACAGAAGAAATTACTCCCCTGCTGAATTTGGGTCTTTGTTAGACCATAGTTCTTTCTTCCTTTTTCATTCTCTCCTCAGAGGGTCCTGCCTAATCCTGCACAATCAGCTCAAACATTAGAGGGAACCCAGGTTACCTTGGGCCCTTTGCTTTTACCATTGTAAGGGATGAAAGAGTAGAAGGGTCTTTCATAATATCCTTAAGGATGTCAGAGAATAGGTCTATTTAACAAAACCTTAAAAATTTAATAGATAAGATAATAGTGATTTTCCTCGAAGTAGAAGTAATCAACACTCCCCGTAGAATACGAGCTTGGTATTTCTAACTATCCTATACTATAGACGATAATGTACACTTGCCTTTATCAGATATAGTTTTGGAAAACATATTTAACCATTCGCTTTGCAAACCCTAAAATTTCTATATCATGTTTTTGGCACCGTTGTCGGGGACTTGCGTAGATATTTTTAAAAGAGGATAGCTATTAATTTTATCATTTTGTTTCTTTTTATTTTCTTTTTCTAAATCCAAAAAAATATATTCTTAAAGGTGTAATCTAAATCTTCGAAATGGACGTTTGGGTTATCATCTTATCGCACCTCCTAGTACCGTTGAGAACCCCTCACAGGGTATACCTCGAGAAATCCAAGACTAACTTAATCCGCCTAAAAGAAAAAAAAAATTATAATAATCAAGTTTTCCTCTTTCTTTATTTATAGTTTTATTATTCTCTCTTTTCTCTTTTTCCCTTTCTTCTTTCCATTTTTCCACTTTAGTGTATGACCCGAGGTAGCACTTCGAATATTCCTTTTGATCCAGAGATCGAGCGAACTCTTTCTCGGCGCCGCCGTTCTCGTGATCAGGAAATACACTTATTATTCGAAGAGTCGATCGGGGACACTAACACAGCAAAAATGGATCCTAATCTCAATCCTCCTAATCCTAATGCGCCCAATCCTAATGAGGCCGCGCAACGGACCATGTCCTATTATGCGCGGCCGAATTTGAAAGGCACACAGTCGATTATTGTTCGCACTGCGGTGGGGAACAATAACTTTGAGATCAAGTCCAGCGTCATACAAATGGTGCAGCAATCAGTGACCTTCGATGGTGAGCCAAACGAAGATCCAAATTGTCATATTTCTAATTTTCTCGAAATTTGTGACACGTTTAAAATCAATGGTGTCACTGATGACGCCATTGATTACGTCTTTTTCCTTTCTCTTTGCGGTCTAGCGTCAAGCAGTGGTTGGGATCACTTCCTAGGGAGTCCATCACTACATGGGCCGATATGGCGGAAAAATTTCTCACTAAATATTTCACGCCTGCAAAGACCGCCAAAATGCGAACAGATATTGCGTCATTCATGCAAATCGACTTGGAGACTCTCTATGATACATGGAAGCGCTTCAAGGAGCTTTTGCGGAGATGCCCTCACTGTAACGCCCCTGATTTTCGTTAATTATTTTATGTACCCTCTGTGACGTAATTTTGGCGTAAGGGCGTTATGTCAGCTCGTCTGGTAGTGTTTCGAGTTTTAGCTTAGTTAAAGCTTGTGATTTAGGTCAAGCGTGCGAGATTTCGCGTCGTTTCGAGTTAAAGTGAAGATTTTGAGTGGATATCAAGATTTTAGCTTCGGAAGGCTTTATCCGGAGTTTGGCTCGTCGGAATGGAATTCTGACTTCGCCGTTGGATTCGTAGCGCCGTTTTTCAGCTAGGGTGCGAATTTCATAGAAATCTCAGGTGTTTTGGTTGACCTCGCAGTTTAAGTAAATTGGGGAATTAATTAATTATTTAATTAATAAATTTAGGTTTATATATAAGCCTAAAGCCTTCCCCTTTCCCTATTCATCCTCTTCCTCGGTCAAAAGCAGCCGCCGAGGGTTAGGGCGAGAGCGGAGCTTCGTGGAGCCTTCAACCGGCGATTTCTAGAGCTGTAGTGGTCGGATTCGAGTTTGGTTTGAAGATTCGGAAAGCTCTCGGCGAGATCTTCGTCTTAGTGGTAAGCTTGTTCTTCTTCGTGGAAGTTTTGGAGTTATGGAAATGACCTAACTCTTCCTTTTGGTCCGAATCGTTCCAGGATTTCGTGCTTGAGTGTTTCCTTAGCCTTCGGAGCGGAGGATCTCGAGTTTTGCGAGGTTAAGGCAAGTGGTTTCTTCCTCTTTCTCTCTTGATCCTTTTGACGGTTGGTTTGCCCGTTTTGAGCTCTTGTCATGCTAATTAGCAAGAGTTTTGTGTGTTTGGTGTAGTAACTTATGATCTAGAACCTCCCCTTGATTTCCTCCTCCTCAATCTTACCCTAGTATCTAGTTTTTCCCTGGAGAACACCGTGGTCGATACAATTCCCTTGTTCTTGCTGTAGCTCGAGAGCAGCTTTGGATGTCTCGAGACATGGCTGATGTCTCGAGACATGACTGTCTCTGCCCTTTGGATGTCTCGAGACATGACTGATGTCTCGAGACATGACTGTTTCTGCCCTTTGGATGTCTCGAGACATGACTGATGTCTCGAGACATGACTGTCTCTGCCCTTTGGATGTCTCGAGACATGACTGATGTCACGAGACATGACTGTCTCTACCCTTTGGATGTCTCGAGACATGAGTGATGTCTCGAGACATGACTGTCTCTGCCCCTAAGACCCCGCCAGGGGCGCGGCCCCATTGAACCCCGCCCGGAACGCTTGTGTTTTCGTTGAGTTTTTGTGTTTGAATCTCGTGTCCCCTCGGGTGTACTTAGATGATTGCCAGTGACCCTTCGGTGCTCCTGATCTCGAATCCCTCTCGTTTGAACCTCTTTTTACTCGTTGTGGTCTGTTAACATTTGAGTTACTCTTATGATTCATATTGATCGATGTGTACTTCGTCTTGACCCTATTTCTTAGGGCCTTCCAGTGTTTATCCTTTCGGGTAGCGTCCCGTGTTTAATTAAAATTTAAGTAATAAGAACTACTATCTTTAGCCCTTCACAGTAGTTGTGTTTGGGGGACAGTGGGGGAAATGTTATAGCCTTGCACGGTAGTCGTGTTTGGGTGGTTGGGTCTAGTGGTACCCCCACCTGCTTTTGGGCTTTGGGTAGCGGAGGTAGTTAACCGCTCCCGTATAATTTGAGCTAATCAGTCTCTTTAATTGATGAAACTAAATAAATGAACATGTTTGTTCCTCTTTTGGTATTTAGTGCACTTGATGCTTGTTGGTTCTTTGTTTGGAGCTCTCTTTCGGTCAATTTTGGCTTGGGTTGGTACCCCTTATGCCTTGCTTGTTTTTCTGCTAGTTTTCTGCCACTTGTAATTCCTTGCTGAGGCGTTCTTTGTTTTATTGAATGCCTCAGGTTCAGAGCCGTAACGGCTAGTGGTGTAGCCTGAAGTTCAGAGTTTTGGTAGCTGTTCACCCCGCTGCTGTGAGGTAGTTGTTGTAGTCAGCTTTCTTCTTGTTCAGACATACTAGTTTAAGCCAATGGGTTAGTGTCAATTTGTTGGCGCCCATTGTGCCTCTTTTGGTACTTTCTAGTTTATTTGTCAGTTTCATGCCACTACTTTATGATCTGATACATCTTAATCTCTGGGGATGATTTATGTCTAGGTGCATTATAGTTATAAAATGACTTTCTTCACCTCCATATCACATCATTTTAACTGCAAAACCCTTATATTTAAAGTGACCTAATGGTATTTTCTACACTTATACTACGCCTAGACATGAGCATATCATTTACCTTATGTCCTTTCATCACGTGCATATAGGACCTTAAAATGAGTCAAATCAAGTACTTTCCGCTGCAAATATAATATTTTTTTTTTCTTGGTGGACTAGTTGATCCACGAGCTGAGAGACACAGTTCTTCCGCTAAAACTCTAATAAATGGTTCCCAAATGATAAATTTCCATGTGATCATGTTTTGAATTAATAAGTAAGAGGTTTCCGCCTGAGCGTCTGCAGTTGTCTCCTGCATGACGTGGCATCATGACGCGTATTTTCTCTTACTCTGATATTCTTAAATTCTGAGAAAATGCGGGTTGTGACAGTTGGTATCAGAGCGAGGTTGTTCGACAAGTTGGTCGGGCAACAAATTCTGATATAGTTTAGTAGTTTTTTTTTTTGTTTCATTGCATACACACACCGATGTGTCATCAGTACGTCTTGGCCGAAGCATGAACACTACACTCATAGCATGATAAGAAGTATACGGGGCATATTATGTAGTATGGGATGCATAATATGTGTTTGTATATGGATCCACCATAGGTTGCAACATGTGACGGTTATGTAGTATGGGATGCATAACTATCATCACATGGATGCCCATTAGCACGTTTTCTCTTTCGTTACATGCAATATTATGTAGTATGGGATGCATAATATTACATGTGTACGCCGCTCATAACATGCATTAAGGCCTTTATTAGAATGCATAGCACAACATACTTTACATAGCATTGCATGAGCACACGTGCGAAGTTAAAGACTTATATGATGACACACGTACACACATGATCTCAAAACGAATAGAAATTTCATGCATTCATGCCCTTTGCACATGAGACTAGTGGGACGATGTAGTATCGTTCCCGAGATTTGCATATCATCATGAAAATATCCCAGGGAAAGGTAGTGGAAATGGCAAGTAACTGTACAGGTATGTTCTGAAACAAGCAGTGTAGTTCTAGTGTAAGGTTAAGTTTTAATTAGAGGTTTATGCGTATTAGCAGAGATGTCTCGGAGGCGTGTTGCGACTAGGTCGACTCCCCAGTCGGAGGGCGAGTCTTCGGGTGCGTAGAGTGAAGCCTTGATCGAGAGTTTGCGCCAGAGCAATGAGACTCTGACTAGGCAGATGGTTGCGATGCAGTCGCAGGTCGAGGCATTGTTGGCTGCCGGTGCTAGGCAGCAACCCGTAGTGCAGGCCCCAGTAGTAGGACAGACTGTGCCTACCCCTCCTGCTCCCTTGGTACCCCCAGTAGCGATACCACCGGAAATGAATTTTATTTCGCATTTTCAAAGGTTGGGACCTCCTACGTTTGACGGAAGAGCAGATTTCATGGCATTAGATGACTGGTTTGTCGCCATTGAGGAGATGTTTTAGTACTCAGGAATCTCTGCAGACCAAAAGGTGATGGTCGCCGCTTACCAGCTGTAAGGACTTGCTAAGAGCTGGTGGATTAGGGAGAGGGAAAATCTCGTAGGTGGATGTTCGTGGGAGTCGTTCAAGGCGTTGGTGTTAAAGAAATTCCTGCCGTCGGTCGAGCAAGACCGTTTAATGAACAATTTTCTACACCTGAAGCAAAGACAACTCACGGTTAGTGAGTATGAGATCGAGTTCAGTAAGTTGAGCAGATTTGCTCCAGATTTAGTGGCTTCTGAGGCAGGAAGAATGAAGCGATTTCTTGGGGGTCTTCGTAGCGATATTCAGCAGTTGGCGAGTGCTTATAAATCTGAAAGTTATGCTGAAGTGGTAGAAGCAGCACTGAAAGTCGAGGCTATCGACAATGCCAAGAATCTGGGTGCTCTAATGAAAAAGTACAAGAGGAAAGTCGAAGAGGGAGAGACCCCCAAGGTATCTAGCTCGGCTCCAAAGAAAAGGAGTGGAGAGGTGTGTAGCTTCTGTGGCCGCCCCGGCCATCCAGTTGAGAAATGTTTCAAGAGGAAGGGAGCTCAGAAGCAGCAGCGAGTGCTAGCAATCCAGGGTGCTCCGAAGGGTGAGGTGCTCTGCCAGTTGTGCAAGCAGAAAGGGCATGATGTGGCCCAGTGTTGGACCAAAGATAAAGTCTGCTTCCAGTGCAAGCAGAAGGGGCACATGAAGTTCCAATGCCCGCTGATTCAACCCCCGTTGCAGCCTGTTCTGCTTCGAACCTTGCCTCCGCCGCAACATCAGGATAAAGGAAGAGGAAAGCTGAACGTGTTAACCCAGGAGCAAGCGCAGTCTTCGACCCAAGTGATCGCAGGTTAGACCTTAAGACAACTTTTTAGTCTTGTTTCCTTTTTAGTTCGATGTATTAGACTAGTTTCTCTTTGCGCTTATAGGAAGATTTAAGGTAAAGAATCGTTGGGCGCGTGTTCTGTTCGATTCGGGTGCTACCCATTCGTTCATAGCAAGGGCCTTCGTTGAGCGTCACCGTTTGACCCCTGATCTGGGCAACGATTCGTTCCTCGTTAAGTTCCCTTCTGGTGATCTGGTGTCATCGAACCAGTGCGTCCGAAGTTGCCCCATTCTCTTAGGAGATTTCTTGGCTGTTGCTGATCTCAAAGTGTTGGACTTAGAAGACTTTGACGTAATATTGGGTATGGACTGGTTGTCCAGTTATGATGCGGTCATCCGATGCAAGGAAAAGCGTCTGGACTTCGTGATGGACAACGGTCAACCCATGAGCGTTTTTGGTTCTCCGTACCAGAGTTCTTCGATAATTTCTGCGGTATGTGCTCGGAAACTGTTAATTTCCGGTTGTTTGGCTTACCTTGTTTCTGTAGTAGAAGTTGTTGGTGGTTCGCCGTGTATTGAGGATATTCTGGTGGTGCGAGAGTTTCCTGATGTCTTCCCTGCTAATCTCCCTGGTCTCCCGCCCGTTAGAGATGTGGAGTTCGTTATTGATCTTGAGCCTGGTACTCGTCCTATTGCTAAGGCACCGTACCGTATGGCCCCGCGTGAGTTAGAAGAGTTGCGAACTCAGTTAGATGAGTTGTTGCATTGTGGTTTTATCAGACCTAGTTCTTCCCCCTAGGGTGCTCCGGTTTTGTTCGTGAAAAAGAAGGACGGTTCTATGAGGTTGTGCATAGATTATAGAGAATTAAACAAAGTGACCATCAAGAACAGGTATCCGTTGCCAAGGATTGATGATCTGTTCGATCAGTTGCGTGGTAGCACGGTGTTTTCAAAGATTGACCTTCGGTCGGGTTACCATCAGTTGAGGATCCGTGAGTCGGACGTTCCCCGGACTGCCTTTCGTTCCCGGTATGGTCATTTTGAGTTTCTAGTCATGTCATTTTGTTTGACAAATGCACCCTCTGCATTTATGGACATGATGAACCGCGTGTTCAAGGATTTTCTGGACCATTTTGTGGTGGTATTCATAGATGATGTGCTGGTTTATTCTAGAAGTGCTGAGGAGCATGCTATGCATTTGTGATTAGTGTTGTCTACTCTTAGAGAGCACAAGTTGTATGCGAAGCTGAGTAAGTGCGAATTCTGGCTTTCTCAGGTGTCCTTCCTGGGTCATGTGGTGAACAAAGATGGAATTACGGTAGACCCCGCTAAAATTTCTGCCGTATTGGATTGGAAGACGCCTTCGACGCCTAAGGAGATAAGGAGTTTCTTAGGGTTGGCCGGGTACTACAGGAGATTTGTCCAAGGATTTTCAGTGCTGTCCGCACCCTTGACTAAGCTTACCCAGAAGAATACTGCTTTTGTTTGGAGCGATAAGTGCGAAGAGGCCTTTCAGGAATTGAAGAGGCGTTTGTGTAGTGCTCCGGTGTTACCCTTGCCGATCGAAGGGGTCGAGTATGCAGTTTATGTAGACGCATCTCACATTGGACTGGGTTGTGTGTTGACGCAAGAAGGGAAGGTGATTGCTTATGGGTCTAGACAATTGAAAGTTCATGAAAAGAATTACCCTACGCATGACTTAGAATTCGCTGCAGTAATCTATGCTTTGAAGCTTTGGAGACACCTGTTATATGGAGTGTCATGCAAGATTTTTACGGATCATAAAAGTCTGAAGTATGTCTTCACCCAGAAGGAGCTGAATCTGCGCCAGCGGAGGTGGTTGGAGTATGTGGCGGATTATGAGGTGGATATTCTGTACCATCCGGGTAAGGCTAATGTGGTGGCCGATGCCCTGAGCCGGAAAACCGCACATATCTTCAATCTCTCAGTGCAGTCCTTAGTAGAGGAGTTTATGTTGATGGAAATCTCAGTCGGTAGTTGTACCGCACCTTCGAGCTTAGAGGTTGAAGAGCCTTCTTGGATTGCCCTTACTAGGCTGCATCAGAAGGAAGATCCTGACTTGCAGCATCTTCGAAGTAGAACTGAAAAAGGAGAATTGCCAGATTTTTCAATCGATGATAAGGATACTTTGAGGTACCGAGGTAGATATTGCGTCCCCGCGTTGGGAGAAATTCGGACAAAGATCTGTAGCGAGGCGCATGATTCTAGTGTCTCCTATCATCCTGGTTCCACGAAAATGTATAAAGATCTGAAGCAGATCGTTTGGTGGTCGGGTATGAAGAATGATATAGCGAAGTATGTGTCTGAATGTTTAACTTGTCAGCACGTGAAAGCAGATCATAAGAGGCCTGGAGGTAAGTTGAACCCGTTAGATATTCCAAGCTGGAAGTGGGAGAGTATTTCGATGGACTTCATTACCGGTTTGCCGAGATCTCCCAGTGGTCATGACTCGGTGTGGGTTATAGTAGATCGCTTGACAAAGTGTGCTCACTTTGTGCCCTTTAAGATTGGATACTCGATGGAGAAAATAGCAGAGCTGTATTTGGATGAAGTTATCAGATTGCATGGTGTGCCTGTGAGCATTGTGTCAGACCGAGACTCAAGGTACACGTCTCGTTTCTGGCAGAGTTTGCAGGGAGCCTTGGGTACTGACCTTAGGTACTCTACCGCTTATCATCCCCAAACCAATGGTCAGACAGAAAGAGTAAACCAGATTTTGGAAGATATGATAAGGTGCTATATCTTAGATCATGGTGGAGCTTGGGATAAGCGGCTTGGATTGATGGAGTTCGCGTATAATAACAGTTATCAAGAAAGCCTTCAAATGGCCCCGTTTGAGGCTCTGTATGGGAGGCGTTGTCGGACTCCATTGTTTTGGGCCGAGGTTGGTGAGAGTCCCTTGCTAGGCCCAGAGGCTTTGGAAGAGATGAATGTTGCTGTGACTCATATCCGCGAGAAGCTCCGTATTGCTCAGGAGCGGTATGAGAAGTATGCGAATCGAAGAAGAGTGGATTTAGAGTTTGTCGTTGGAGACAGGGTGTTCTTGAAAGTTTCTCCGATGCCTGGTGTTAAGAGGTTTGGAAGGAACCACAAGTTGGATCCCCGGTATGTGGGACCTTTCCAGATTGTTGAGCGCATCGGAGTGTCAGCGTATAGATTGGATTTGCCTGCTTCCTTCCCTAATGTTCACGATGTGTTTCATGTAAGCCAGTTGAGGAAGTGTTTGCGTAGTGATCGGCTTGTTCTTGATTCAGTGCCCATTTTGCAACCCAATCTTTCTTATGTCGAAGAGCCTGTCCGAATCTTGGAGACTCAGGAGCGTGTGTTGCGAAGGAAGACGATCCCAATGGTTAAGGTTCTTTGGAAGAATCAGGGTGTCAAAAACGCAACTTGGGAATTGGAGTCTGCTATGAGAGAGACTCATCCTAGCCTCTTCTCTTAGACTTCGGGTAAGTCATCTTTTCTGTATCCTTAGAATTGTTTCTGTATCTTTCTTGATCCTTGGATTTCATGTTTCGGGACGAAACTTCCTTTTAGGGGGAGTGACTGTAACGCCCCTGATTTTCGTTAATTATTTTACGTACCCTCTGTGATGTAATTTTGGCGTAAGGGCGTTATGTCAGCTCATCTAGTAGTGTTTCAAGTTTTAGCTTAGTTAAAGCTTGTGATTTAGGTCAAACGTGCGAGATTTCGCGTCGTTTCGAGTTAAAGTGAAGATTTTGAGTGGATATCAAGATTTTAGCTTCGGAAGGCTTTATCCGGAGTTTGGCTCGTCGGAATGGAATTCTGACTTCGCCGTTGGATTCGTAGCGCCGTTTTTCAGCTAGGGTGCGAATTTCATAGAAATCTGAGGTGTTTTGGTCGCCCTCGCAGTTTAAGTAAATTGGGGAATTAATTAATTATTTAAATAATAAATTTAGGTTTATATATAAGCCTAAAGCCTTCCCCTTTCCCTATTCATCCTCTTCCTCGGTCAAAAGCAGCCGCCGAGGGTTAGGGCGAGAGCGGAGCTTCGTGGAGCCTTCAACCGGCGATTTCTAGAGCTGTAGTGGTCGGATTCGAGTTTGGTTTGAAGATTCGGAAAGCTCTCGGCGAGATCTTCGTCTTAGTGGTAAGCTTGTTCTTCTTCGTGGAAGTTTTGGAGTTATGGAAATGACCTAACTCTTCCTTTTGGTCCGAATCGTTCCAGGATTTCGTGCTTGAGTGTTTCCTTAGCCTTCGGAGCGGAGGATCTCGAGTTTTGCGAGGTTAAGGCAAGTGGTTTCTTCCTCTTTCTCTCTTGATCCTTTTGACGGTTGGTTTGCCCATTTTGAGCTCTTGTCATGCTAATTAGCAAGAGTTTTGTGTGTTTGGTGTAGTAACTTATGATCTAGAACCTCCCCTTGATTTCCTCCTCCTCAATCTTACCCTAGTATCTAGTTTTTCCCTGGAGAACACTGTGGTCGATACAATTCCCTTGTTCTTGCTGTAGCTCGAGAGCAGCTTTGGATGTCTCGAGACATGGCTGATGTCTCGAGACATGACTGTCTCTGCCCTTTGGATGTCTCGAGACATGACTGATGTCTCGAGACATGACTGTCTCTGCCCATTGGATGTCTCGAGACATGACTGATGTCTCGAGACATGACTGTCTCTGCCCTTTGGATGTCTCGAGACATGACTGTCTCTGCCCTTTGGATGTCTCGAGACATGACTGATGTCTCGAGACATGACTATCTCTACCCTTTGGATGTCTCGAGACATGACTGATGTCTCGAGACATGACTGTCTCTGCCCCTAAGACCCCGCCAGGGGCGCGGCCCCTTGGAACCCCGCCCGGAACGCTTGTGTTTTCGTTGAGTTTTTGTGTTTGAATCTCGTGTCCCCTCGGGTGTACTTAGATGATTGCCAGTGACCCTTCGGTGCTCCTGATCTCGAATCCCTCTCGTTTGAACCTCTTTTTACTCGTTGTGGTCTGTTAACATTTGAGTTACTCTTATGATTCATATTGATCGATGTGTACTTCGTCTTGACCCTATTTCTTAGGGCCTTCCAGTGTTTATCCTTTCGGGTAGCGTCCCGTGTTTAATTAAAATTTAAGTAATAAGAACTACTGTCTTTAGCCCTTCACAGTAGTTGTGTTTGGGGGACAGTGGGGGGAAATGTTATAGCCTTGCACGGTAGTCGTGTTTGGGTGGTTGGGTCTAGTGGTACCCCCACCTGCTTTTGGGCTTTGGGTAGCGGAGGTAGTTAACCGCTCCCGTATAATTTGAGTTGATCAGTCTCTTTAATTGATGAAACTAAATAAATGAACATGTTTGTTCCTCTTTTGGTATTTAGTGCACTTGATGCTTGTTGGTTCTTTGTTTGGAGCTCTCTTTCGGTCAATTTTGGCTTGGGTTGGTACCCCTTATGTCTTGCTTGTTTTTCTGCTAGTTTTCTGCCACTTGTAATTCCTTGCTGAGGCGTTCTTTGTTTTATTGAATGCCTCAGGTTCAGAGCCGTAACGGCTAGTGGTGTAGCCTGAAGTTCAGAGTTTTGGTAGCTGTTCACCCCGCTGCTGCGAGGTAGTTGTTGTAGTCAGCTTTCTTCTTGTTCAGACATACTAGTTTAGGCCAATGGGTTAGTGTCAATTTGTTGGCGCCCATTGTGCCTCTTTTGGTACTTTCTAGTTTTTTTGCCAGTTTCATGCCACTACTTTATGATCTGATACATCTTAATCTCTGGGGATGATTTATGTCTAGGTGCATTATAGTTATAAAATGACTTTCTTCACCTCCATATCACATCATTTTAACTGCAAAACCCTTATATTTAAAGTGACCTAATGGTATTTTCTACACTTATACTACGCCTAGACATGAGCATATCATTTACCTTATGTCCTTTCATCACGTGCATATAGGACCTTAAAATGAGTCAAATCAAGTACTTTCCGCTGCAAATATAATATATTTTTTTTTTCTTGGTGGACTAGTTGATCCACGAGCTGAGAGACACAGTTCTTCCCCTAAAACTCTAATAAATGGTTCCCAAATGATAAATTTCCATGTGATCATGTTTTGAATTAATAAGTAAGAGGTTTCCGCCTGAGCGTCTGCAGTTGTCTCCTGCATGACGTGGCATCATGACGTGTATTTTCTCTTACTCTGATATTCTTAAATTCTGAGAAAATGCGGGTTGTGACACTCACCACGCACTTCCCACTTGGAAACAAGTGCAAATCTCTTATAATGACTTGAATTTCCAAACTAAGCAAATGATTGATGCGGCTGCCGGGGGTACATTAAATAGGAAAACCCTGGAGGCCACTCAAGAGCTTTTTGAGAAAATGGTCATGAATGCATACCAATGGAATATGCCCCGATCTATGCCTAGCAAGCCAGCCAGAATTTTTGAAATAGATGCAAATGCAAATTTAGCTTTACAAGTTGAGCGCTTAACAAAGCAAGTGGCGGAGATGTCTGCTTCCTTCGCCACTCCTCCTTGGGCTAATAATGTCTTAATTGAAGAGCAGGTTGACTACATGGGAAATCCGCCTCGGCCTTCCTATAACCCGAACTCCGCTCCATATAACAATACTTAAAATGCGGGTTATAGGAACCACTCGAAGTTCTCGTGGAGCAACCAAGGAAATGCTCAGCGTTCTTTAAATTTGAATCAACCTCCTAATCAACTACTTAACTTAACTCTCCCTCCAAATTTTATTCTGCCTCATTTTCAATCGCAACAGCAAAAGCTCTCTCCGCTTGAAGAGGTCTTTGCAAAATATGTTGCTACAAATGAAATGAACATCCAGAACCTTACCGGATCGATCAAAAATTTAGAGAATCAAGTGGGCCAACTCGCAAAGATGTTCTCCGAGCGTCAGCAAGGAGCACTACCGGGAAATACGGAGCCAAATCCAAGGGAGAGCGCAAATGTGATTACACTCCGAAGCGAGAAGGAGGTGGTTTCAAAATAGGACGAACCCAAGGTAACTTATTCTCCTCCTACTCCTATTTTATCTTCGAATTTGCCCGCTATGCTAGCTCTGCACGCTTCTAGTTCTAATATCTCGTATCTATCTAAGCTTAGGAGCGAGTGCGCTGAGAAAAATAACAAAAAAATAGAAATTTTAAAACAAATTCATATTAATGTACCCTTCTTCAAATGTCAAAGAATGCGAAATATCTTAAGGAGTTGCTCTCCAATAAGAAGAAATTAGAAGATATTTCGCATATTTCCTTAAAAGTAGAATGCTCCGCATTTGTACTCAACAAATTGCCTCAAAAAGCAAATGAACCGGGACGGTTCACCATCCCGTGTCTATTTGGCAATTCGTTAGTAAAACACGCCTTAACGGATCTTGGAGCAAGCATCAATCTCATGCCTTTTTCGTATTCAAAAAGTTAGGTCTAGGAAATCCTATCCCCACTTGAATGAGTATTCAATTAGCGGATCGTTCATTAAAATATCTGGTAGGGATAGTGGAGGATGTGCTCGTTAAGGTTGACAAGTTCATCTTCCCGATGGACTTTGTCATTCTTGACATCGAAGAGGATGCCGAAGTACCCCTCATACTCGCCGCCCCTTCCTTGCCACCTCCTGCGCAATTATCGACATAAGTAATGAAAATCTCCTCCTTCGGGTTGGAGACGATGAAGTTACTTTTAGTATAAATACTTCGATGCGAAACACCTTAGAGAATGACGATTCATGCTTCTATTTAGAAGAATGTTTTGAGAATAAATTTTATTCACTTCCTGAGTTAGTCTCCACATCGAGTCACGATTCTGAGCTCGCCGAGCTCTTTTGTTTAGAAGAAGAAGTCTCTCGCTCCAAACCACCCGAACCATTATTTTTAGAAAAATTAAAAATCAAAACTTCTTACGAAGAGCCACCCGTTTTAGAATTGAAACAACTCCCTCCTCACCTAAAATATCTATTTTTAGAAAAAGAGTATAAGCTACTCGTTATCGTTTCATCCGAACTTAGCGATTCAGAAATTTCTAAATTGACTATAGTCTTAAGAAAGCACTGCCACGCAATTGCGTGGCAAATTTCAGATATCAAGGGTATTAACCCTTCCTTCTGCACTCACAAAATCTTCCTCGAAGATAATTCCCGCAACACGGTCCAGCCTCAACGACGACTAAACCCGAATATGAAAGAAGTCGTTAAGGCCGAAGTTATCAAACTTTTAGACGTGGGAATCATCTACCCGATATCGGATAGTACCTGGGTTAGCCGAGTATAAGTCAAGCCGAAAAAGGCAGTGTAACGGTAGTAGCAAATGAAAACAATGAATTGATCCCAACCCGTACCGTTACGGGTTGGCGGATGTGCATCGATTATCAAAAACTAAATGATGCCACCCATAAGGATCACTTCCCGTTACCTTTTATCGATCAAATCTTAGAGCGTCTTTCACGTCACTCCTACTATTGTTTTCTCGATGGTTTGTCGGGATATTTTCAAATACCTATTTCGCCCGACGACCAAGAGAAAACAGCATTCACTTGTCCCTTTGGCACCTTCGCTTATCGAAGGATGTCATTTGGTCTTTGTAACGCGCTGGCTACATTCCAAAGATGTATGTTGGCGATATTCGGCGAGTTGGTAGAGGAAGTGATGGAAGTTTTCATAGACGACTTTTTCGTTTTCGGAAACTCTTTCAAAAATTATTTAAAAAATCTCGAGCGCGTGCTACAACGTTGTGAGGAAACAAATTTAGCTCATAATTGGGAGAAATGTCATTTTATGGTCAAAGAAAGATTAGTCCTTGGCCATAAAATATCGGGCAAAGGGATCGAGGTCGATAGGGCCAAGATCGAAGTAATTGAAAAACTCCCCTCTCCAATGAATGTAAAAGTCATTAGAAGTTTCCTAGGACACGCAGGGTTTTATCGGCGCTTTATACAAAATTTTCCAAAATCACGAAGTCGTTAACCCATCTCCTCGAGAAAGAGTCTTCCTTCATTTTTAACGATGAATGTCACTTGGCCTTTAAACTTATCAAAGAAAAGCTTATAAATTCTCCGATTTTAGTCGCCCCGGATTGGTCGCTACCCTTTGAAATTATATGCGACGCGGGTGATATTGCGGCAGGTGCCGTATTAGTCCTACGGGTGAGTAAGTATTTCCACCTGATTTATGTTGGAGTTACCATTATGATCTAGAAGTGGTCAAACATGTAGTCTCACTGCCAACGCGATATGAGCCTACAGGGTCGCACATAAGAGCATGTGGAGAAGATGGAAGATTGACTGTGTTGGTAAAGGTTACCAATCACCATATAGAATGGGGGAGGTCCAGCAAATGTTGTTGTCTGAATTCATCGGGTTTACACGGATAGAATTTGTCGGAATTCGTCGGATATGATTCGTCGGATTCGTCGGGATTCGTCGGATTGTTCTGTGGAATCCCGACGAATTGTTACAGAGATCCTTAACTCGGCAAATGTTGACGTCTGATATGATTCGTCGGAATTCGTCGGATTCGTCGGATTGTTCCGTGGAATCCCGACGAATTGTTACAGAGATCCTTAACTCGGCAAATGTTGCCGTCTGATATGATTCGTCGGAATTCGTCGGATTGTTCCGTGGAATCCCGACGAATTGTTACAGAAACCCCAAACTTCTGTATGGACTGCGGATAGCGATTTTTCTAGGTCTTTTTATACTTCGGGTATAAATAGAACCGGTTTTAAGGGTTCAACAGATTACTCTCATTCGATGAAGAAGAGGAGCCGACGGAAGAGTTCCGCCTGAACCCTAGACGGAAGAGTTCCGCCGCGCCTCCGCAGATCTCCCTTCCGGCGATCGTCGCCGTGATTGTTCTTCCTGGAGCGAACCTAGCAGTTCGTAGAAGTGCAAGAGTGCAGTCTTCTTCTCCCGGCTCGTGTGGATCTCTGTAGAGACGTAGACATAATTCTACGTGAGAACTCTCTTTGCCGCCGACAGGACTCTTCTTCTTGGAGCACCTAGGTTGGATTCGATCCAACTCCACTAAGGTAATTTATGCCTAGTAGTTTTCATTACTTCTTGATTCAATGTTCATGGCCCGATCCCTATTCTTTTTGGGTTATTCTGTTTATTTTCGCTGCGCCTACATATGATGTATGTTTCTAGAAAAACCCAACAGTGGTATCAGAGATAGGTTCCGGTCATGAATGTTGTTTTAGAAGTTTGGTTATTCCAGTACGTGCAAATCTAGGTATTTGGAAGCGTGACCCCGCTAGCTGATCGGTCAGCGAGACCACCGCCAGGGGCGCTGCCCCTTGGACCCCGTTAGGGGCTCTGCCCCTAAGACCCCGCCAGGGGCGCGGCCCCTTGAAACTCCACCAGGAACGTCTGGGATTTCGTGGTAATTTCTAATTGTTAGAAATTTTTGTCTCCTTAGAAGTAACCGTCCCTCAAGTGGTTAATGAACCTTGTATTGTTTTGGATTTTGAATCCAACAAGTGGTTAATGAACCTTGTATCTACTGCTTTAAGTCGAGTTGTCTTTGCATTTTTCCAATGCATGTAAATCTGAAGATTTGGAAGAGTTCTAAATGTCCAGATTTAGCCCTTTCGTCTGTCAAAGGTTGATAGTCTTATGTTGTGCACATAAGGGATGCATGTAGATTTTAGAAAATTGTTTTTCTGTTGATGTGCACATTGATCAAATGTTGATCATGGTTAAGTGTTAACTTGCTATTAAAATCCCTTCATCAAATATTAAGTGTTCGGATGCCTTCCGATGGATGACACTCTTCCTGCCTCGATCGATGAAGTGTGGGCTTGCCAAAGCAAGGTGCATTAATCTATCTTAGTAAGGGTGCGAGCGGATAATTGTGATATCCCACTGTCGACATCGGGTCTAACTTAACTTTGTGACCTCAAAGGTTGAGTGCCTAGAGGCATAGGGTTGGCATGCACCATATGATGGATGCGAATAAGGAGTTATTCACCAGCCATACAAGAGTTGCATGAGGATGCAATGGGCAAGCGTTGCCTACCTAAATAACTGCATTATGAGAGGAACGCCAAAGCGGACTCGTTGTGTTGGTGAAATACGGATCTTGTCCACTAAGAGAGTAGCTCGCATGGACTCTCTGAATTGATAGTGAGGGCTATCAATTTGAATAAAATAGTGGGAGTATTTAATTGAAGTCCAAATTAAAATAAATTGTATTTTGAAATTTTGGTACTGATTAAATTCTGCATGAATTCTTGTAGAATTCCATGGCAAGTGGTTCACATTCCACCTTGTCCCTAAGAGCTATCCTTGAGAAGGACAAGCTTAGTAGGACGAATTACATGGACTGGTATAGGAACCTGAGAATTGTTCTTAGGCAAGAGCGAAAGCTCTACGTCTTGGAAGAAGAAGCCCCTGAGGTGCCGACCGGGAACTCGTCCCGTGTTGATAAGGATGCTTATAAGAAGTATATCGATGACGCCTTAGACGTAGAGTGCCTTATGCTTGCCACCATGAACTTTGAGCTTCAGAAGCAACACGAGAACATGGGGTGCAAGGAGATTGACGAGCACCTAAAGAAAATGTTTCAAGGGCAAGCTCGTCAAGAGAGGTTCGATGTCACGAAGGCCTTATTTCAGTGCAAAATGGGAGCTCGAGACTCGGTTGGTACTCACGTACTCAAGATGATTGGGTATATAGAGAACCTGGAGAGACTGGGTTTTCCTCTGGGTCAAGAGTTGGCCACAGATCTTATCCTGCAATCGTTGCCGGATAGTTATGAGCAGTTCGTCTTGAACTACAACATGAATGAAATAGACAAGACACTGCCCGAGCTCCTAGGCATGTTGCGAACTACCGAGATAAACATGAAGAAGGCCAAGCCTGCTAGTCCCATATTGATGGTACATAAAGGCAAGGGTAAGGCCAAGGGCTTCAAGAAGACGAAGGTGGGACCTAAGTCACATCTTGAGCCCAAATCTTCTGCGCTGAAAAGGAAGAGCACCGTGAGGGAAGGGAAATTCCACCACTGTGGCAAGGCTGGTCACTGGAGGAGGAATTGTCCTTCGTACATTGACGGTCTGCAGAAAATGAAGGGAGGTATGACTTCCGCTTCGAATATTTACGTTATAGAGATAAACTTTTTTGCTCCTTCATCTTGGGTATTGGATACCGGATGTGGTTCTCACATTTGTACAAATGTGCAGGAACTGAAAAGGAGAAGATTGCTGAGTAAAGGAGAGGTGGACCTGCGCGTCGGCAATGGAGCAAGAGTTGCTGCTGTAGTCGTAGGGGTTTACCGTCTTTCTTTACCCAGTGGGCTTGTAATAGAACTTAATAATTGTTATTTTGTTCCGGCCATAACTAGAAACATTATATCCATTTCATGCTTAGACATGATTGGATTTTCTTTTATAATTAAGAACAATTGTTGTTCTATATTTAAGAATGATGTTTGTTATGCTGTAGCTGAATTGTTTAATGGTCTTTATGTTTTGAACCTAGACCATCCGATCTATAATGTAGATAATAATAAATGACTAAGAACAAATGACTCAAATCCTACATATCTCTGGCATTGTCGTTTGGTCCATATAAACGAGAAGCGCATATCCAAGCTCCATAAAGATGGACTATTGGACTCATTTGATTATGAATCATTTGAGCGATGCGAGTCTTGTTTGTTAGGCAAGATGACTAAAGCCCCTTTCACTGGTTATACTGAGAGGGCTGAGGATCTTTTGGGTATAGTACATAGTGATGTATGCGGACCCATGAGTTCTATGGCTAGAGGTGGGTATTTCTACTTCGTTACATTTACTGATGATTTCAGTAGATACGGATACGTGTATCTTATGAAGTGCAAATCCGAAACTTTTGAAAAGTTCAAAGAGTTTAAGAATGAAGTGGAGAACCAATTGGGTAAAAAGGTTAAAGCACTCCGATCTGATCGAGGTGGCGAATACCTGAGTCATGAGTTCCGTGATCATCTGAAAGAGTGTGGTATTGTATCACAGCTCACTCCACCTAGGACACCGCAGCATAATGGTGTGTCTGAGAGGAGAAATCGTACTCTGTTAGACATGGTACGGTCGATGATGAGTCATGCAGACTTGCCTGTTTCCTTTTGGGGTTTTGCTTTAGAGACTGCTGCAATGACACTGAATCACGCTCCGACGAAAACGGTTCTAAAGACACCATATGAGATATGGACTGGGAAGCGTCCTAGTATGTCATTCATTAAAAGTTGGGGCTGTGAGGCATACGTACGACGTCAAATGCCTAGCAAGCTGGAACCCAAATCAGATAAGTGTTATCTGGTGGGATATCCTAAGGAAATGAAAAGATATTACTTTTACCTACCGTCTGAGGGCAAAGTGTTCGTTGCAAGGACGGGTGTCTTCTTGGAGAAAGAGTTCTTGTCAAGAAAGACGCAAAAGGTAGAACTTGAAGAAGTTCAAGAACCACAAGTAGTGAATGAACCAGAATTGGATTCTGAGCCAGGACTACAAGATGTTGTAGCTAGAGAACCTGCTCAAGAGACACAAGTCCTACGTAGATCTGGTAGACCAAGATTTGAGCCTGAGAGATATGGATTTCTCGTGTCTCAAATAGGTAATGTGTTGTTTATGGATCATGATGATGAACCAGCGACCTACCAAGAGGCTATGAATGGACCGGACTCCGACAAATGGCTTGAGGCTATGAAATCCGAAATGGACTCCATGTATACAAACCAAGTTTGGAACTTGGTGGAACCACCTGAGGGGGTACGACCCATAGGGTGCAAGTGGGTCTTCAAGAAGAAGACCGACATGGATGGGAATGTACAGACATTCAAAGGGCGACTGGTGGCTAAGGGTTTCAAGCAAATTCATGGTGTTGACTATGATGAGACCTTTTCCCCTGTTGCCATGGTAAAGTCCATTAGGATATTGCTTGCTATTGCTGCGTATTATGACTACGAGATCTGGCAGATGGATGTCAAAACGGCTTTCCTAAATGGAAACCTCCTTGAGGAAGTGTACATGACACAACCCGAGGGTTTTGTATCCCCAAATGAAGCCACTAAAATATGCAAGCTGAACAGGTCCATCTATGGATTGAAACAGGCCTCTAGAAGTTGGAATCTTCGTTTTGATGAGAAGATCAAAGAGTTTGGTTTCGTCAAGAACGAGGATGAACCGTGTGTTTACAAGCGAATCAGTGGGAGCATTGTTGTCTTCCTGATATTGTATGTAGATGACATACTATTGATCGGGAATGACATACCTACCCTGAAAGTTGTTAAGAACAACCTAGGGAACTGCTTTTCTATGAAGGACTTGGGTGAAACGACTTACATACTCGGTATTAAGATCTATAGAGATAGATCGAAGAAGTTGCTGGGTTTGACCCAGAGTACGTACATTGAGAAGGTGTTGAAGCGGTTCAACATGCTTGAGTCCAAGAAAGGATTTTTGCCCATGTCTCATGGTGTAAATCTCTCTAAGGACCAGTGTCCAAAATCTTGTGAAGAAAAGGACCGCATGAAGTTGATTCCATATGCTTTGGCAATTGGGTCAATCATGTATGCAATGTTATGTACTCGACCCGATGTCTCTTTTGCTTTGCGCATGACTAGAAGGTATCAGTCTGATCCCGGTGAATGCACTGGATAGCCATAAAGAATATCCTGAAGTACTTGAGAAGGACTAAGGATGTATTCTTGGTATATGGTGGAAAGGAAGAGCTCGTTATAAGTGGTTACACGGATGCCAGCTTCCAAACTGATAGGGATGATTCGAAGTCTCAGTCAGGGTTTGTGTTTTGCCTGAATGGAGGAGCTGTGAGCTGGAAGAGTTCCAAGCAAGACACAGTTGCTGATTCTACAACTGAGGCCGAGTATATCGCTGCGGCAAATGCAGCGAAGGAGGCTGTATGGATTAGGAAATTCATCGGCGAGCTAGATGTAGTTCCTAGCATTGTTGGTCCCGTAGTTCTCTACTGTGATGACAATAGTGCAATTGCACAATCTAAGGAACCTAGATCCCATCAGCACTCCAAGCACATACTTCGGCGGTTCCATCTTATTCGTGAGATTGTCGAACGAGGAGATGTGAACATTTGCAGAGTGCCGACTGAGGAGAATATTGCAGATCCACTAACAAAGCCTATCGCGCAGAGAAAGCATGATGGTCATACTAGATCAATGGGTATACGATACCTGAATGATCAACTCTAGTGGGAGTCTTGTGGGTTGCATGTAAAATATATATTCTGTTGGATGTTTATTATTTATTCATATGATGAATTGTGTACCAATTATTTCTTTTTACAATTAATGGCAAGTTCTTTTATTATGATATACTGTTTCTATATGATAGAATAAAATTCGTGATAAATACCCTTAGAATGTTCGCTTCCATAGGACATCAAGTATGTGACTTGAATGCGAGAGCCTATGATTTCGAAGCTTCATTCTTAAAAGGTCCCTGATCGAGGTATCATCGTAGAAGCTAAGGGTGATGATGATACGTTAAGACTAGCATGTGTGTTGACTGATGACCGGTTCTCACAGGTTAAGATATTGTGATATCAAGTCATCACGTGGGTACTTGTTAGTGAACACGTTGTACTGGACAGACCCAACCTGAGACTACTTTGTGGATTGTTACTTAAAAGTGTCACAAGTAGGTCTCATTTGGCAATGGTGTTGTGGTCCTTTGACCTGAAGTCACAGCATTCATCGAGTGAGGAAGAGCGTGCTTTGATGTCATCTAAAGTCTTCCTTGAAGAAGGTTGATGATAAGGGTGGTCATTGGGTACGTTACGAATCATTTGAGTGTTTGGGTGTGAGCAGATATGGGATTTGTCCTCCTATATAACAGGAGTTGCATCCATGGGCCCCTTGATGGAATTGGACTGAGAAATGCATGGCCATGCTTGGTTGAGTCAATATGTGATATTGAGCTTACCATTCTCTGGAAGTCCGTTCTAGATCGAGAAATTTGGATTGAGCTATTAAGAGGGTGACACAGTCCATGCCTCTAGTTCTTTCCAGATGTAAGGGACAAAGGGACAAAGACAACGCTGGAACATTGGTCATAAAGGCTTATGAGTTATGAACTCTTATTGCTTGGGGAGCAATGATGCATTGCTAGATGCCGCTCATTGTTTGTGAGGTTTTTGTTTGATACTTTCAAGATCAAGTGGGAGACTGTTGGAGTTACCATTATGATCTAGAAGTGGTCAAACATGTAGTCTCACTGCCAACGCGATATGAGCCTGCAGGGTCGCACATAAGAGCATGTGGAGAAGATGGAAGATTGATTGTGTTGGTAAATGTTACCAATCACCATATAGAATGGGGGAGGTCCAGCAAATGTTGCTGTCTGAATTCGTCGGGTTTACACGGATAGAATTCGTCGGAATTCGTCCGATATGATTCGTCGGATTCGTCGGGATTCGTCGGATTATTCCTTGGAATCCCGACGAATTGTTACAGAGATCCTTAACTCGACAGATGTTGCCGTCTGATATGATTCGTCGGAATTCGTCGGATTCGTCGGATTGTTCCGTGGAATCCCGACGAATTGTTACAGAAACCCCAAACTTCTGTATGGACTGCGGATAGCGATTTTTCTAGGTCTTTTTATACTTCAGGTATAAATAGAACCGGTTTTAAGGGTTCAACAGATTACTCTCATTCGATGAAGAAGAGGAGCCGTCGGAAGAGTTCCGCCCGAACCCTAGACGGAAGAGTTCCGCCGCGCCTCCGCAGATCTCCCTTCCGGCGATCGTCGCCGTGATTGTTCTTCCTGGAGCGAACCTAGCAGTTCGTGGAAGTGCAAGAGTGCAGTCTTCTTCTCCCGGCTCGTGTGGATCTCTGTAGAGACGTAGACATAATTCTACGTGAAAACTCTCTTTGCCGCCGACAGGATTCTTCTTCTTGGAGCACCTAGGTTGGATTCGATCCAACTCCACTAAGGTAATTTATGCCTAGTAGTTTTCATTACTTCTTGATTCAATATTCATGGCCCGATCCAAATTCTTTTTGGGTTATTCTGTTTATTTCCGCTGCGCCTACATATGATGTATGGTTCTAGAAAAACCCAACAATTTATTATGCGAGCAAAACACTCACGTCGGCACAATCAAACTACACCACTACGGAGAAGGAGCTTCTAGCGATCGTTTTTGCTTTTGATAAGTTTAGGTCGTACATCACTCTCTCCAAAGTTATCGTCTTCACAGATCACTCTGCGCTTAGATATCTTTTAAGTAGATCGGACGCCAAGCCCCGTCTTTTGTGATGGATCCTCTTCTTACAGGAGTTTGATCTAGAGATCCAGGACAAAAGGGGAGCCGAAAACTTGGCGGCCGATCATCTTTCTCGTTTAGAAAATCCCGCCACGGAAGCGTTAATAGAAGCCGCCATTAGTGATGAATTCCCTGAAGAGCGCCTCCTCGCTCTCAAAAATTTAAATGCATCTTCCACCCCCTGGTTTGCAGATTTGGCTAATTATCTCGTAGCCCGGGTCCTACCAAAAGAATTCTCGAGTCAACAAAAGAAGAAATTATTTTCTGATTTAAGGAATTATTTTTGGGAGGGCCCCTTTTTATTCCATGTTTGTGCAGACCAGGTAGTGAGAAGATGTGTCTCTAGTGAGGAAGGTCTAAAAATTTTACGTCATTATCACGAGGGATCAACCGGTGGTTATTATCAAGCAAACCGAACCGCGAGGAAGGCGCTGGAGGCGGGCTTTTATTGGCCCACGCTCTTCAAAGATGCTCACACCCTTGTGAGTACTTGCGATAGCTGCCAGCGGTCGGGGAACATCTCCCGCTGGGATGAGATGCCCCAAAATATTTTCTTAGAATGCGAAATTTTTTATCTTTGGGGTATTTATTTCGTTGGTCCTCTCTCTCCCTCTTATTCAAACAAGTAAATTCTAGTTGTGGTCGATTACGTGTTGAGGTGGGCAGAAGCGCAAGCTCTCCCCACCAATGATGCGAGAGTCATCGTTAACTTCTTAAAAAAGTATTCTCTCGATTTGGTACGCCGCGCGCTATAGTTAGTGGTCGGGGAACCCATTTTTGCAATACCCAATTCACGAAAATCTTAGCAAAATATGGTGTAATGCACAAACTATCCACTGCTTATCACCCACAAACGAGCGGCCAAGTCGAAGTTGTAAATCGAGAATTAAAGCGGATTTTAGAAAAAACTGTTTCTAAAAATCGGAAGGATTGGGCACTTAAGCTCGATGATGCGCTATGGGCCTTTAGAACGGCGTACAAGACCGCTATCGGTTGTACACTGTATCAAATGGTTTATGACAATGCTTGCCACCTTCCGGTCGAATTAGAACATCGCGCATTTTGGGCGCTTAAATATTTAAACCTCGATTCTACGTTAGCCGCCGAATAAAGAAAATTCCAAATGAATGAATTAGATGAGTGGCGCACGAATGCGTACGAAAGTAACAAATTATATAAGGAGCGAACAAAGTTTTATCATGATAAACATATAAAATTTCCTAAAACTTTTTCGTCGGGCGATCTCGTCCTCCTTTATAATTCTCGTCTTCGCATTTTTTCGGGAAAGCTAAAATCTCGATGGTCCAGACCCTTTATTGTTAAAGAGGTTTGGTCCTATGGGACAATTCTAATTTCCCGCCTGGAAAAAGGTTCATTCAAAGTAAACGGGCACTGCCTTAAGTTATATCTTCCAGGAGATCTTTCGAACGAAAAGAGTGATTCAATAATTCTTCCACCAATATCGTGAGCGCCAATTGGGTCAAGCTATGCGACCTTAAACAAAGGTTTTGGGGAGGCACCCCAAAGTTATCTTTTTATTGTTTTCTCTTATTTTTGGTTCTTCTTTAACATGTTTTGTAGGTAACCGTCGCTTCCCCCCGCATCCTCAAAATCAGGGAAGCCTTTTTCCTTCTTCTTTCTTCTCTTTTATCTTGCATTTCTTTTTGTTTTGTCTTGCACATTATTTACTTTTTCTTTTTTTACTTCATACTTATATTTAAACATTGGGGACAATATTTAACTTTAAGTATGTGGGTGTAAATAGTTTTTTAAAAATGTAGTTCTTAATTAAGAAAATCTTCAAATACAAAAAAAATCATGTTTTTCTTTTATTTAAGCACTTGTAAAACCCAAAATTTCAAATAAAAAATTAGAAAATCAAAAATTTAAATCATGGAAACGGACGATTGGGCTATCATCTCATCTCACCTCTTAGTACCGTTGAGAACCCTTCATGGGGTATACCTCGAGAAATCCAAGAGTTAACAAAAAAATTGTTGTTAGGTTTAAAACTAGTTTCCTTTCTTTTATTATCAAAAATAAAAAAAAATATCAAAAATTACAAAAAAATATGAAAAACTTAGAACAAAAACCAAAATTTTTTTTAAAGCCCTACTTGTTGTTTTTGTGATTTCTTAGAAATTTAGTTGAGAATAATTATAAGCATTTTTATGTTTTAATTGGCTAAAATTTTGTTTATCATGGTTTGTTAAATCAAAATTTTAGGTAATCTTGTTTTAAGAATCATTTTATGGATTGAGCTTGATTAGAGAATTTTATTTTGCATGACTTCTCTTTTTATTTTAAGTAGCTTCATTTTGTAGTAAATTTGTTAAACCTCTTTAGATTTCAATTATATTTTCTTCTAGCTTTTTAGATCTTAAGAAATTTAAATTTACTAGAATTTGCTCTCAACATAATTTAATTTATAAGCTAGAAATCTTTCCTACCCACCCCTTTTTGATGGCATAAAAAAGTGTTTTATAAGATCCTATGTCATGGGAATAAGAGGATAAAATTCATTATTCCCTAAACATATGCACCCAAAATCATTTAAAAGATTATATGGCATGGAGTAAGAGGATAAAATTCATTACTCCTAAACATATACATTTTGGGTTTTTATTAGAAGAGAATTATAAAAGATTATATGGCATAGAGTAAGATGATAAAATTCATTACTCCTAAGCATATACAAATTAGAAAATAAATTTTGAGTTTCAAAGATCACTTCTTATGCCAAATTTTGTGAAATCCCCCTTGGTCAATTATCATTGATCTAGATTTAGTTTAATTATGGAGAGAGCACTATTTGGTAAGTTATTTTTCCTTAAGTTTCTTTTAAGATAGAGTTCTTATAATTTTAATCTAATTTAGTTTTATAATTTCTACAATTTTGTTTGCTTGTTAGTTATTTCGAGAAGTCCTTGCCTAAATACTTTCTCTCTTTTCAAATCATTATAATAACTTAGGACATAATTCCTCCTAGAATTTATTTTTAACCTAACTTTTGGTTAAATAAAATTTTAGTTTATAATTAAAAATTGTATGGATGTCTTATAAATTATGTCTCATACTTTTGCTCTGGAATAGCAAAACTTCAAGTATGGGGGTATTTAATAAGTAGTATTTATATAACTTTTTAATAGAAATTTTTGTAATTTTTTAATATGAATTTGTCTTTTTCATGTCAATTTTAGGTTATAAGTAGTTCTTTTGTAATTTTTATTCTAACTTGGCTTAATTTCAATTTTTGCAGAATTTTGGGACAAATTGGAGAAATTTACAAGTCACGCCCTCGGTCACGCCTGTGACCAAGGGCGTGTAACCTGAAGATCAGTCCAGATTCGATGTCGCGCTGATTGAGCTAGTCCACGACAAGTCACGCCCTCGGTCACGCCCGTGACCCAAAGTCACGCCCGTGACCGAGGGAGTGTAAACTTAGAATCTTCCCAGTGAGCTGTCGTCGAGACGTGGCAGTGTCGTCGAGAAGTCAACATAAGTCACGCTCGTGACTCAGATGTCACGGTCGTGACTTTCCCGCGTATTCCCTGCACACCGCCGCGTAGCAATCAAGCCCACGCCGCATTAAATGAAGCCATCCAAGGTCACGCCCGTGACCCACATGTCACGGCCGTGACATGCACTTTTTCGCCGCGCCGTCACGCAAGCACCACGCCGCTGTCGGATCCGATGTGAACAGTGCTTACACGCCTTTGGTCACGCCCGTGACCGAGGGAGTGTACTTTGAAAATTTTGCCGATAAATTCCAGAGCTCTCCTTGAGTCCAGGGTTTAGAAATTTGGAGTGGGGGAGGTGCTGCTAGAGCTGTTAGTGAGTTTTTTCTTATTTTTCCCATACATGTTCTCTTTTTTTCTTCCTTTCATGCAATGTTCTAGTTTTCTTTTAATGCAATAGTTTCCTAAGCTTGTAATCCTTACATTTTCTAGCATTGTAAGTTTGTCTAAGGCTTGTAATAGTTTTTTTTAATTTCAATAAAAATTAGTTTAGTTTTCTTCACTTCTCTTTCTCTTTTAATTAGCTTTTCTTCATGCAATTTTATCTTACTCTCTTTTCTCCCTCCACCATGATTAACTAATTCTCATTAGTGCTCGATCGAAATGATCCGAGGATGAGATAATCAAGTTATGATTTTCTAAGCTCTCTTTTTCTGTTTTTTTAACACTTGAATTACCCTTGATTTTTAACTAGTGAGGTCATATTTCCGATGTATGGTTTTCGCTTAGGTTTTCATACTTAGCTGGCAGAGAGGCTCAAAGTATGAATTGATCACTCAAGGGTAAAGAGAGTTGCACGCACCCCTCGAGAGAGGATGACGTAAATCTCCTGTATTGGAGTCAAATCCAATAGTGGGGTTCACAGCGTAAAGCAAGTTTTAGGTAATCGATTATATAACGAGAGTTTGGTTGATTTTTCCTAAACTTAGTTGGGCATCAACCTCGAGAGAGGAATGTGAAAGAATATAAAGTTTGTAGTCTAAGTCACCTAGAGGGGGGTGAATAGGTCTTTTAAATTTTACTTGATTAGCTTTAGCTGTTTTCAGAGTTGGTTCAAGCAAATCAGCAAACACAGAAAGCACACAATAATTTATAGTGGTTCCCCAAAGATAGTGTGTCTATGGGTAGTCCACTTTCCCCCTCCGCCCGTCTAACAGTGTGTTAGACAGGGCAACTTCTACAAACTCGACTCAAAGAGCTTACAGCGCAAGTTCCTCAGAACTTCTCAGATCAAGAATGATCCTACCTCAGGACACAAGTCCCTACAACTCAGAGCTATCACCATCTCCTACCTCAGGCACAGCTGCCCTACAAACTCAGAGGATAACACCTCCTACAGCTCAGACAATAATGTTTTACAACTCAGACCTCTCCCAGGTCCTACCACTCAGAGGACTCCTCCTCCTACAGCTCAGATCAACTCCTGGTCCTACCTCAGGTTGTTAAGCCCTACCTCAGATCTGCTCCAGATCCTACACTCAGGCCTTCAGCCCTACAACTCAGAACCCTCAGGTTCCTACAAACTCAGACCAAATGGTCTTACAGCTCAGGCAAGATGCCCTACAGATAAATGATTTAGAAATTTATTCTAAGTAGAGGTACTCTCCTGTAGATCTTGCACTGTATGTGCTTCCTGTTGCTGAAGATGTTGATTACAGCAACTAACTTGAACTTCCTCTTCGACAGAGTGATGGAAGATCACCTTGCTCCTTCTTGCAAAGGATCTAACTTTCTTTCTCTGTTTTCTTCTTCTTGTTCAGTGAGCAGGAGGAAGAAGACGAGAGCTTCAGCCGTCAATGTAACAGTTGATCTCTTTTGCACATTACCGAGAGTTTCAAATGTTCCCTAACTCTTCCTTTTATACATCTCTGAACTTTAACGGCTCTTAGCTGATCTGCTGAGAGGTATGGGAGAAGCTGGTGGGCCCTACACAGCTATCCTGCAACTAGTCCTAGCCGCAGATCCCGCCGCCCTACTTTTCCGTAGAGAAGGACTGCGCTCGACGAACGTGGAACACTCTACGTCCGACGAACCAGCTGTCCCCTGCGATCGACGATCTTGCCAGCTCAGTGCTCGACAAACTTGCCTTGTGTGTCTTCTCAGCGGATCCGCTGAGGTGGCTCCTCGTCTCAGCGTTTGTCAAACGGCGTTCAGCGTTCGACAATCTTGCCAGTTCAGCGTTCGACAATCTTGCCAGCTCAGCGCTCGACAAACTGGCCTTGTATGTCTTCTCAACGGTTCCGCTGAGACGGCTCCTCGTCTCATCGTTTGCCGAACGGCATTTAGCATTCGACAAATGTCGAGCCCCGTTCGACGACCACGCTGATTCTCAGCGTATAATGAACTTCTCAGCGGAGGCACCTTCTTCTCAGCGGATACGCTGAGACGGCTACTCGTCTCAGTGGTTTTGACCCCTCGTCTCAGCGGTTCTGCTGAGACTACATCATTTATGGGAGATGATTTCTGCACAACTGAGGGCATGTTTGGCCCTTCCTTTTGAGTCACCTGCACTTGTACATCTTACACAAGTATAGCTCATCAAATACAATATGTCCTTAGCATTGAGAGTGATGCCTCTTCAAATCAAGATACTATTGAGGGAAATATACCCAACAATCTCCCCCTATTTGAAGAAGGCAGAACATCCCCAATGCTAAGGTACATTAATAACAAAAATCATATCACAGAAAAATGATCTGTGTAGTATAGGCCCTATCTCCCTCTTGTTAATATCCTAAGTATAGGTTTTTACTTAGCAATGGCTCTTTTCTCCCCCTTTCTGGTTTCTTCAACCATTTATCCCATTAGGGATTGGGAGGCAACATCTATAGATCCCTTTGGATCAACTTACAGGTCAACCTGTACAATCTAGGCATTTGCCATCTCCCCCTCAACCTGAGCAGGGAATTTGCTCCCCCTTAATTGGTGAGCAATTTCTGTAATAACTAAACCTGTTCAAATTGAACATCCCATTCTAGCTCCTGAATACTAAAGATAAAGGTACATAGTACATATAACAATAGTAATAAACACAACATTATGATCAAAAGATGAAATATCATTCCAATTTAAATGTTCAGTACAGATATTTCAAACAATACAACTGATGATTGGAAAAAAATATTTCAAGGCATGGTCTTCTTAGATGAACCCTGGGAAGAGCATTCTCCATCTTTGGACTTCCTCTTCCTAGCTTCAGCAGCAGCCTTGATCTTCTCCTTTACTTTGAAGTATAGAAGAGGCTTGGGAAGATATCTTGTGGGAATCCTTACAGGAGTTTCCCTTCTAACCAAGTTTTCTTTGAGAATCCTTTCCCTTAAGGATTCCCTCTCAAGGTGCTTAATCCATTCAGCAGCTGAGTAGACATGGTCGATGTCTTTCATTTGATTGTCATAGCTCACCCAAGTATTGACAACAATTGTGTCCAACTCCAGATTGTCATCTTCATGGAGTGGATCCTCTAATCTTTTCATTCTTTTCTGGGTCATATATTCTTCAGCAGTTTGAATGCCCTCTGCCCTTCTCCTCTTTGCTTCTCTCTCATCAGCAATCAGATTTGATTGACTTTGGAAGTCAAAGTCTTCATTTCTGCTAGGGTTCAAGATTGGAAGATTCAAAGCAATTCTTGTTCCTTGCAGCACTTTTAAGCTTGAGTCTCACTGATTATCAGTAACCTTTTTGACCATGGTTAGGATATTTTCTTGAATAGCACTGGAAGCATTGTTGACCACTTCCACCATTTGCTTGCTGGCTTCTGCTTGATTGGAGAGTATCATCTTGTGGGCAGACTCCATGTTGTTATACAGCTTGATGTGAGCACCCTTCATCTTAGCATGTAGATTGGTAACCTTCTCCTCCCCCTCTGTCACAACCTGCATTTTTCCCAAAAATATAATACGTAATATCAGAGCAAGGGAAAAATATGCGTCGTGATGCCACGCCTGCAGGAGACGACTACAGACGCTCAGGCAAACACTCTTTACGATAATTTTATAAAAGACATATATGTGATTGGATTAAAAGAGAAATTTTCATTTGTAGCATAGGACCGCGTCCCTCGGTCTGCTGGATCATCTAGTCCACAAGTAGAAAACTATACATACGCAGCGGAAAATAGGTTTGTTTCTTTTAGCCTACATGAGCAAGAAAATAACATTTCCAGAATTGATATGCACATATCTAGGTTTAGTATAGTAAGAAAGGATTTTTCTACGAATTTCAAAGTATGCGATCTTTATTTAAAAGCATGATATGCAAGAACGACGTTTTTATATCAATAAAGTAACTACGACATCTTAGCGAAAAGGCTTCCGAGAAAGCAAGTAAGTAAAGTACTCAAAGTAACAGCAAAGCAAACAGTAAGTAATCTAAACAAAAAGCCATACGGGCGCCAACAGCTGACACGAACCCGCAGGGAAGAAGGAAAAACAGCTAAAGGAGAGACAACAACTAAGCAACTGCCCCTTACCTAAGAGGGGAAGGGCCTCGACAGGAACACTGAACAACGCCGCTCTAACTCCTGCGGCGGCTAAAAGCCTGAACCTGAGACATTCATAAGAAAAGAATGCATCAGCCCAAGAGGGTGCAAGAAAACCAAGATTAGCAGTAAGAGAAATAAGAGAGTGCAGAAAGGAAAACTAAGCAGGTAAACATCTATAATCATACAACAACCCGAGCTAGCTCAAACGAGTGCACTCGGTAAGAAGAAAAGCCTGCACCAGAAGGTAATAGTCAACACAATCAAAGCCCACCACGTGTCCGCCTTTGCGGCTCAGAGGTGATGGTCATACATATACTATCATAATACACATATATAAGCATATGTGCTTAAGAACTTGAGACTATCAGCTCGAGGGAAAAGCGTCCCCCAAAAGAAGGTACTGCGACGGTGGTATCTTCCACTAACGCCCACAGCCCAAAATCGGGTCGTGGTCCTTTATCCACTGCCACCCGAAAACCAAATCCGGGTGGTGGTACTCTATCCACTGCCACCCAAAACTACCCACTGTGCAAGGCTTAAAACAAAGGTTCTAAATAATCAAATTAAGTTTCAATTAAGACACGGGACGTAACCCGAGATATCAGCACCATAACACCCTAAGGATAGGGTCACAAAGAAATAAACACTACTCAATGATTCATTTGAAAACACATGGTGAGTCCAAACTTGACTCCCAACGAACTTCTCGAAACCGTGCAATGAATTGGGCACGACAAGACACCACAAAAGATCACTTTTCTGTAAGGATGAAATTGTCAACGATTGGAACGGGTGAAAAGCTCGAATCCAAAAATGCAACTACAAGACATTCCTCATTAGCAAATAATGGTTTCGTTGAATCATCGAGCACTAGCAATGGAAATTCCCAGGGAGTTTAGGATCTAATTCCTCGTACCCGCCGGGAATTAGGAAACAAAATCCCATGGAATTTAACCGGCTAGACCATCAGAACATAGCCAACAAAACCATCCAGATCTCACTCGAGGCGGCAGTGTGGTTCAATACAAGAGCAAAAAGATGACCACAACAGCTAGCCGACCCACAACTAATATGGCAGCCACTAAACCAAATAAATTTCATATTTGATACAGGGAAATAAACTTTAGCATTTGCACTAAAAGTGCGTAGTCGCTCAATAGCAATTGATAGACTTACCAAAAGAATGAAGCTGCCCTTAAGTGAAATGGATATAGGGCTCGAACCCGAAATGCATCTACACAACCTTTAAGCTTGACAAATGCTAGCCTCGCTAAGTCAGCGAGAATTAGCAAGGAGAATTCCTAGCGTATAGGCGCAGAGCTTCGTAAATCGAGAGTTTAAATCAGGGGGAAAACAAGGGAAAATAAAATGAATCAATAGCTACCATGCTAA
The DNA here is from genome assembly GCA_033032865.1 of Dactylorhiza incarnata. Taxonomy (NCBI): domain Eukaryota; kingdom Viridiplantae; phylum Streptophyta; class Magnoliopsida; order Asparagales; family Orchidaceae; genus Dactylorhiza; species Dactylorhiza incarnata. The sequence goes on along the minus strand of JAWHQI010000003.1, from coordinate 30,097,308 downwards.
AATAAATGAGGAGACAGCCACAAAGAAACTATAAGGAACCTTGCCAACAACCAAAAGGAACACCACACATAAACCTAATAGGTAGGATCATAATTACAGCAGCCCCAAGAACAATATATGAAGCAGCCACCAATAATTAGAGCATAAAAGGCAGCCCAACCGAGCCTCCAAAGGATGAACTATACAGAACTTACCCCAGATGGATGATCCAACCAAGTAAAACAAGCTTAGAAGGATCCAAATCCCATTTTTTTATAAGACCGGTGCTAACAAAATAAGCAAGCTTAGCCTTGGGTTGATCAAGAATTAACTAACTTAAGACCAGGTTTAGAGGAACACAAAATCAAGATTAACCAAGAGTCCAGATTAACCATGAATTTGTTCAAGAGCTAGCCGACCTATCCCAAGTTTGAGAATCAAGAATGAATTCAAATTTTAGCATAAATCAAGTATATAAATCCAGATTTTTTGTAAAAGCCAAGTACATGAATCCAGCTTTTTAGCAAAAAAATCAAATATACAAATCCTGATCTTAGCAAAAAATCAAGCCTACATAAATCCAGATTTTTTTTGCAAAGAATCAAATATTGGAATCAAGTATATGAATCCAGAATGAAATATGCAATATCAGCCATGAGATTAATCGGGAATTAGTCGGTTTAAACCAAATAGATGAGTCCAGATTTTGATGCAAAAACCAGAGAAAATCCCGAGCAGAACTCATTGATCGGGGCCAAGGATCAGTTAAGCGAGAAGAAAGAGATGGAGGGGAAGAAGGAGGAAGAGTTTTCTTGCTTAGAAACAAACGATGACCCGCCGGAATATCCGCTAGCATAAACTCCCATGACTTGATCCCAATAATTAAAAGAAATCTTCTAGCAAAATCTCCCAATGAAACTGATATCAGAAATTAGGGAAAAAGAATAAGAAATTTGCTAGCATATATCCCAAAGAAACTAGGGCCACCATCGGCAAAGCTACAGGGAAGTAAAAGTACAGGAATTTATCAATGACTTTCCATCTCACATTATCTTCTGGGGAAAATAAAAGAATGCGCAGATCCTATTGCTCCAGCTCTTCCTGTTCTATCTATTCTATGCAAATAATCTTCAGGACACATAGGTAAGTCATAATTAAAAACATGCTGAGAGTGTGGAATATCAAGTCCCCGAGCTGCAACATCTGTAGCTACCATAATTCTATGTCTTGAAGAGCAAAATAAAGCAATAACGTGCTCTCGCCCTACTTGGGATAAATCTCCATGAAATTTTTGTAACATTTAGGATTCAACCAACAGATGCAAGAGAGAATACCCAGATCAATCTCAATTAAGCCAAAAGAAAAGAGATGGAGGAGGAAAAGGATGAAGAGTTTCCTTGCCTTAATCCGACGCCGACGCCACCCGTCGAAGTGAAGCCTACGGCCGGAAGGCCTCGCAACCACCGTCGATCCCGACGAGAGCTCTCCGATCCTCAACTCCGACGATGAAGCCAAGCTCCGGCGACCTCCGAAACGCATCCTCCGACGCCGAACACTAGCTCGCCCCTAACCCTCGCTCGGCTGCTGGAGTTATCGGGGGGAGGAGAAAAGAAAAGGCTGATTGAAAATGGGGGGGGGGGGTAGCTAAATATACATTTATATATAAATAATAAAATACATATTATATATAATAAATAAGCTTATATATATATATATAAATGTATCTTTTATATGTATATATACATATATAAGAAATTTTATACGTAAAAATTCATATATACTCATACCCATATATATATAACTGCGTATATATATACGCCTACAAATACCTCCCTATATGAAAACACGATTGCACCAATTTACTTATACAAGACACTAAATACACGAATATATATATATATTTATTTATTTATTTATTTATTTATACATATACCCGCTTAAGCCTCTTACTAGAAACAAAACGCCGGATGATGACGACGATTCCGAAAGGCAACGCCCCTATCGCCTCCATGCCCAGAATTAATATTTCGCTTTAGAACAATTATTATTAATTCCATATGCCTTAAATAAAATAATTATAAGGAAAAACCCGGGGCGTTACAGTCACCCCACCAAGAAGGAAGTTTCGTCCCGAAACTTAGAACCGAAACTTAAAAGACATCGTATGAAAGGTACAAAGGGAGAGGCAAGCTCACACTTGCTAGATAGAAACGGTAATCGAAGAGGGCTAGGAAAGCGGATGCGGATAAGATTACCCAAAGAGAAAAGGACATTACCAAGAACTCGACATGTCCAAGCCGAGAACAGAAAGCAAATCGCGGAACATCAGACTTGCGGAACCCAAACTAAAGGAATCCTAAACGAAGATCAACCTTTGAAAACACCGAACCAACTTCCTTCTTCACGAACAAGGCAGGAGCACCCCAGGGCGAAGAATTAGGCCAGGAAAAAGCCACACTGCAACCACTCATCTAACTGAGTGCGCAACTCTCGCAACACACGCGGGGCCAAGGGTACGGTGCCTAGGCAATAGGGCAGGTACCTGACTCAAGGTCAGAAACAACTCCTCAACTCTCACAGGTAGGGGAACTAGGGGGATTAATTGGGAAGACATCAGGGAACTCCCGCGCCACAGGGAAAACCTCGATACACAACAAACTGAAAACGGTTTCTAGCATAGAAACAAGATAAGCAATACCATGGAAAGCTAAAAGCTCTTGGCACACACCGCGGAAATAATCGGGAAAACATAGTGCGGAAAAATCAAACACGCTCGAGGGTTGACCGATGTCCAGCTTAAAGACCAAACGCTTTACCATGCATTGGGATACAACATCAAACCTGGACAACCAGCCCAAGCCCCAAGTCACAACGAAAACTCCAAGTCTAGCGCCTCTAGATTAACAAAAGTTACGAAACCACCTAAGAAGACAGGACAACTCTGAAAGCCCTGATTCGACACCACAAAAACAACAGGGCGAAAACTTAACACTAAGGGAATCACCAACCCGAACAAGGGTCAAACCACGACGCTCTACCAAAGACCTAGCCACGCACGAGAGGGTAGAACCAGAATCGAGAAGGAACGTACGCCTAAAGGTTACATACCTTAAACTCTCCTATAAGGTTGGATACGCAATTAAACGAGCGAAAACAAACTAGCACCAAAGCTGAAAGTAAATAATTAGATTAGAATCTAACCTGGAATCACCTGGGAAAAAACTGCTCAACAATCGATAACCTAACGACGACCGCCTGCGAAGCTCTATAGCCAAAACATCGAGTAAGACTCAAATCCAAAAGAAGGCACGCTTAACATCCTCTACCTTAACTCGCACAGTATTGAGATAACAAAATCCAAATCCACACTCGCAAGCCAACGAATAAACTAGGTCAAAACCTTAATCCTGAAAACACCTGGGCAGAAAAACTGCGCTTGTTTCACAACCATTTGCCTCGACAACGCCTCGATACTCTGACGCAACTCCTTAGTCACCGCCTCACTAAGCGCACCTAAGGGATCCCCCTCTAACCGGAGAGCCGACTCCGACGCACGACGCTCTGGAGTCATCGACTGCAATTACGAACGAACACCACAAAAACAACAGCTTAAGACACAACAGCTAGGAACTAGAATTTCCTAACTCGATACAGACCAGGAAAGAGTAGATACTTGCTCTTGCTGTTACCTTCCTCTGGGAATTCATGAAATGATGTTATGCTAAACTTAGGATGATACACCATCATCCTATCAACTTATGTGCATATAAAATAATGCATGAATGCCAAATTTTATTCCAAATCATGTGTGTACGAGCGTCATCATGTATGTCTTTAGCTTGGCACGTGTGCTAATGCTATGTTATGATGCATATGCAGTGCTATGCAATCTAAAAAGGCCTTAATGCATGCTATGAGCGGCGTACACATGCGATCTTATGCATCCCATACTACATATTATCGCATGCAACGAAAAAGAAAATCTAATGGACACGCATGCGACCTACGTTATGCATCCCATACTACATAACAGTCGTATGTTGTCACCTATGAGGATCCATATACAAACACATATTATGCATCCCATACTACATAATATGCCCTGTATACTTCTAATCATGCTATGAGTGTAGTGTTCATGCTTCAGCCAAGACATACTGATGAACCTTCGGTGTGTGTATGCGATGAATGACGATTCTCACCAGGCGGTTAACCGGGCCAACCAGACTATCACAGCAACCCGGCTAACCTCCCTCTGATACCAACTGTCACAACCCGCATTTTTCCCAAAAATATAATACCTAATATCAGAGCAAGGGAAAAATACGCGTCGTGATGCCACGCCTGCAGGAGACGACTACAGACGCTCAGGCAAACACTCTTTACGATAATTTTATAAAAGACATATATGTGATTGGATTAAAAGAGAAATTTTTGTTTGTAGCATAGGACCGTGTCCCTCGGTCTGGTGGATCATCTAGTCCACAAGTAGAAAACTATACATACGCAGCGGAAAATAGGTTTGTTTCTTTTAGCCTACATGAGCAAGAAAATAACATTTCCAGAATTGATATGCACATATCTAGGTTTAGTATAGTAAGAAAGGATTTTTCTACGAATTTCAAAGTATGCGATCTTTATTTAAAAGCATGGTATGCAAGAACGACGTTTTTATATCAATAAAGTAACTACTACATCTTAGCGAAAAGGCTTCCCAGAGAGCAAGTAAGTAAAGTACTCAAAGTAACAGCAAAGCAAACAGTAAGTAATCTAAACAAAAAGCCATACGGGCGCCAACAGCTGACACGAACCCGCAGGGAAAAAGGAAAAACAGCTAAAGGAGAGACAACAACTAAGCAACTGCTCCTTACCTAAGAGGGGAAGGGCCTCGACAGGAACACTGAACGACGCCGCTCTAACTCCTGCGGCGGCTAAAAACCTAAACCTGAGACATTCATAAGAAAAGAATGCCTCAGCCCAAGAGGGTGCAAGAAAACCAAGATTAGCAGTAAGAGAAATAAGAGAGTGCAGAAAGGAAAACTAAGCAGGTAAACATCTATGATCTTACAACAACCCGAGCCACCTCAAACGAGTGCACTCGGTAAGAAGAAAAGTCTGCACCAGAAGGTAATAGTCAACACAATCAAAGCCCAACACGTGTCCGCCTTTGCGGCTCAGAGGTGATGGTCATATATATACTATTATAATACACATATATAAGCATATGTGCTTAAGAACTTGAGACTGGTCAGCTCGAGGGAAAAGCGTCCCCCAAAAGAAGGTACTGCGACGGTGGTATCTTCCACTAACGCCCGCAGCCCAAAACCGGGTCGTGGTCCTTTATCCACTGCCACCCAAAAACCAAATCCGGGTGGTGGTACTCTATCCACTGCCACCCAAAACTACCCACCGTGCAAGGCTTAAAACAAAGGTTCTAAATAATCAAATTAAGTTTCAATTAAGACATGGGACGTAACCCGAGATATCAGCACCATAACACCCTAAGGATAGGGTCACAAAGAAATAAACACTACTCAACGATTCATTTGAAAACACATGGTGAGTCCAAACTTGACTCCCAAAGAACTTCTCGAAAACGTGCAATGAATTGGGCACGACAAGACACCACAAAAGATCACTTTTCTGTAAGGATGAAATTGTCAACGATTGGAACGGGTGAAAAGCTCGAATCCAAAAATGCAACTACAAGACATTCCTCATTAGCAAATAATGGTTTCATTGAATCATCGAGCACTAGCAATGGAAATTCCCAGGGAGTTTAGGATCTAATTCCCCGTACCCGCCGGGAATTAGGAAACAAAATCCCATGGAATTTAACCGGCTAGACCATCAGAACATAGCCAACAAAACCATCCAGATCTCACTCGAGGCGGCAATGTGGTTCAATACAAGAGCAAAAAGATGACCACAACAGCTAGCTGACCCACAACTAATATGGCAGCCACTAAACCAAATAAATCTCATATTTGATACAGGGAAATAAACTCTAGCATTTGCACTAAAAGTGCGTAGTCGCTCAATAGCAATTGATAGACTTACCAAAAGAATGAAGTTGCCCTTAAGTGAAATGGATATAGGGCTCGAACCCGAAATGCATCTACACAACCTTTAAGCTTGACAAATGCTAGCCTCGCTAAGTCAGCAAGAATTAGCAAGGAAAATTCCTAGCGTATAGGCACAGAGCTTCGTAAATCGAGAGTTTAAATCAGGGGGAAAACAAGGGAAAATAAAATGAATCAATAGCTACCATGCTAAAATAAATGAGGAGACAGCCACAAAGAAACTATAAGGAACCTTGCCAACAACCAAGAGGAACACCACACATAAACCTAACAGGTAGGATCATAATTACAGCAGCCCCAAGAACAATATATGAAGCAGCCACCAATAATTAGAGCATAAAAGGCAGCCCAACCGAGCCTCCAAAGGATGAACTATACAGAACTTACCCCAGATGGATGATCCAACCAATTAAAACAAGCTTAGAAGGATCCAAATCCCATTTTTTTATAAGACCAGTGCTAACAAAATAAGCAAGCTTAGCCTTGGGTTGATCAAGAATTAACCAACTTAAGACCAGGTTTAGAGGAACACAAAATCAAGATTAACCAAGAGTCCAGATTAACCATGAATTTGTTCAAGAGCTACCCGACCTATCCCAAGTTTGAGAATCAAGAATGAATTCAGATTTTAGCATAAATCAAGTATATAAATCCAGATTTTTTGTAAAAAGCCAAGTACATGAATCCAGCTTTTTAGCAAAAAAATCAAATATACAAATCTCGATCTTAGCAAAAAATCAAGCCTACATAAATCCAGATTTTTTTTGCAAAGAATCAAATATTGGAATCAAGTATATGAATCCAGAATGAAATATGCAATATCAGCCACGAGATTAATCGGGAATTAGTCGGTTTAAACCAAATAGATGAGTCCAGATTTTGATGCAAAAACCAGAGAAAATCCCGAGCAGAACTCATTGATCGGGGCCAAGGATCAGTTAAGCGAGAAGAAAGAGATGGAGGGGAAGAAGGAGGAAGAGTTTTCTTGCTTAGAAACAAACGATGACCCGCCGGAATATCCGCTAGCATAAACTCCCATGACTTGATCCCAATAATTAAAGGAAATCTTCTAGCAAAATCTCCCAATGAAACTGATATCAGAAATTAGGGAAATAGAATAAGAAATCTGCTAGCATGTATCCCAAAGAAACTAGGGCCACCATCGGCAAAGCTACAGGGAAGTAAAAGTACAGGAATTTATCAATGACTTTCCATCTCACATTATCTTCTGGGGAAAATAAAAGAATGCGCAGATCCTATTGCTCCAGCTCTTCCTGTTCTATCTATTCTATGCAAATAATCTTCAGGACACATAGGTAAGTCATAATTAAAAACATGCTGAGAGTGAGGAATATCAAGTCCCCGAGCTGCAACATCTGTAGCTACCATAATTCTATGTCTTGAAGAGCAAAATAAAGCAATAACGCGCTCTCGCCTTACTTGGGATAAATCTCCATGAAATTTTTGTAACATTTAGGATTCAACCAACAGATGCAAGAGAGAATACCCAGGAATTTCAAGTATTAAGCAGGCCATTCGACCTCTATACCCAGATCAATCTCAATTAAGCCAAAAGAAAAGAGATGGAGGAGGAAAAGGATGAAGAGTTTCCTTGCCTTAATCGGACGCCGACGCCACCCGTCGAAGTGAAGCCTACGGCCGGAAGGCCTCGCAACCACCGTCGATCCCGACGAGAGCTCTCCGATCCTCAACTCCGACGATGAAGCCAAACTCCGGTGACCTCCAAAACGCCTCCTCCGACGCCGAACCCTAGCTCGCCCCTAACCCTCGCTCGGCTGCTGGAGTTATCGGGGGGAGGAGAAAAGAAAAGGCTGATTGAAAATGGGGGGGGGGGGTAGCTAAATATACATTTATATATAAATAATAAAATATATATATTATATATAATAAATAAGCTTTTATATATATAAATGTATCTTTTATATGTATATATACATATATAAGAAATTTTATACGTAAAATTCATATATACTCATACCCATACATATAACTGCGTATATATGTACGCCTACAAATACCTCCCTATATGAAAACATGATTGCACCAATTTACTTATACAAGACCCTAAATACACGAATATATATATATATATATATTTATATATATCTATATATATTTATACATATACCCGCTTAAGCCTCTTACTAGAAACAAAACGCCGGATGACGACGACGATTCCGAAAGGCAACGCCCCTATCGCCTCCATGCCCAGAATTAATATTTCGCTTTAGAACAATTATTATTAATTCCATATGTCTTAAATAAAATAATTATAAGGAAAAACCCGGGGCGTTACACCCTCTTTGCCACTTTCCATTATCTTCTTCTCTATTTCAGAGTGTTGATCTATTATGGATTGGGAGAGAGATTGAAAAGTGCTATCCACATCATCCAAAATACTTTCCTTGACCTTGTCAATGTGGGTCATGACATGGCTGTTAGATGTGTTAGCCACTTGTGTCATCCTTGCAACTGCATTCTCCCAGACATTTTGGTTTTTGTAAAGATGATTCTTTACGTATGTGATGTCTTTGGTGGAGACCCCTTGATGATCAGCAATTTGCTTCAGTATAGTGTGATGAGCACTAACTGTGTCTTTGGCCATTTCAAACCATCTTGTCATTTGTAGGAGGATATGATCCGATGCAGTTTTGGCATCATTAACCTGGGTATTCAGCTCAGTCCTCACTGCAGCCACTCTTGACTCCATTCTTTGCTCACTGGCCTGGATCTCCTGAGTCAATGTAGCTCTTGTTGCATACAACTCATCCCTTATCTGAGCAGAGACATAATGGACCTTTTCAGCAACTATCTCTTTCATAGACAACATATGACCCTCAATGAAAGATTTAATTGAGTGCAGCAGATCAGATGTGTCTGGCAAAGTAGCTAGCCTTTCCTGGGCCAATTCCTTTTCAACCACCTCTTCAGTTCCACTCTGAGCAATAGCCCTTCCATCATCAGGGATCTGCTCCCCCTCAGATGGGGCATTAGGTGTACCTAGAAGATTTGTGTGTGTGTGTGTGTGTGGGGGGGGGGGGGTTCCTGTTGATGTTATAGGGGAGAGGCCTAACTGAGAATCTAAATTACCATGGATAGGTGAGTTCATTGGTTCATCTTCAGCAGAGGGAATAGTTGGATCAGTATCAATCTTAGTTGGCTCAGTAGAATCAACTCTTCCTTGGAGAGCACCAACTTCACCAGTCCTGGGGACATCTTCTCCTTCTTCATCTTCCATGTGCTCTTGAGGATCACCTTTCTTCTTGGAGGATTCACTACCTCCTTCTCCACTCTTCAGAGCTTTCTTCTTCTTCTCCTTCAACTCTGCTAGCACAGAGGGTTGGCTCATGGGGAGAACCCTTGTGGATCAATCTAGAGTCTTAATATCCAACCTTTTCAGGTAATGGATATTGATACCTTTGATTGAGGAGAATTCTCCAGGATATGCCTTCAGTAGGTAGAGAGAAATGATCCTTCCTAGGTTTGGAGCCTGCAGGCATTGCTTAATCCTCTGGTACAGGACATTTCCCCAGCATGTCCTTTTCTTTAAAATGATCCTTACAATCAGCTCAAACATGGGTTGAGAGATTGTGTCATGTGAGCCTGGCTTGCACAGGAGTGCCTTTCCCACAATGTCACATAATAACTTCCCTTTTTGATTGAAGAATTTCTTCTTCAGTGATGAGGTCTGGGGAGCACTGTATTCACACCACCTTAAGGCATGCTCCTTATCTTCTGCAGATATTTCCTCTTCTTCCACTCTAGGAAGGTGCGGTACTTTTTCAAGTCTCTTAGGGGACAGTTTCACCCTAATTTCACCAACCTTAGATGTTAAGCCATCGTTAGAAGATGACTGCTTGGCATTTGCAAAGAACTCTAGCACTTCTTGCTTGAATATCTGAGAGGGTTCAGACAGCAAGAAGTCTAGTCCCGCATCAGAAATCAACGAAATAACACTCAAAATCTCTGGTGAGGCATGGAGAAACCCATCCCTTACCAACTCACAACCTTCTTGCAATTCCTTCGCAATCTTGGGCGTCATCTTAGTCGAATGAGAAAAACGAAGACGCTGGGATGGAAGAGTAGAGGTTTTGTCTCGACGGCTGGGGTGGAGCGTGAGAATGTGAAGGTTCATTTAATGTCGTCGAGGGTTTATATATAGTGGGCCAGAGTGTTGACCTATTTGACTCAGCGGTTCAGGTGAGACGGTTCAACTAATGCTACAACCTAGGGCTAAATTTGTCAAACTGAGCTCGACATTTGTCGAACCCAGACTTAACCTAGATTTTAGGCGAATTTGAACCTTAGCTAAGCGGATTGCACTGGTTAATTCTATCATCCTATTTTAACACTATTATAGATAGTATTTGATGATAAATTCACAATAGAGATACTTACCTTGAGGATTTAGTCCTCTACTGATGTTGACTTTATGAAGTCAACTTTCTTCCTTATATGTGCCATGGGCACTCACTGTCCAAGTACCACTTATGTATGAGGCTGGTACTTGAACTATCCTGCAAAATAGAGTTTAATATCCTTTAGGAGCCCAAGGTGACTTGGGTCCTAGGTTCTTGTTAGCATGATCAAATGTCCTGACTCTAGCAGCTCCCTTTACAGGAAGGATCTTCTTTGCATTAGGTACATTGGGGTTGTACCAACAATCTATGGCAAAGTGTCCCACTTTACCACAACACCAACATTCATGAATGTTGTATCTCTCTTCTGAGCATTTCTTGATGATTATGCAGCACAGTCCTCATGTTCAGGAATAGATACAGCAGCATTCTTCCTGTTCCTCTAATCAATTATTTGACTGAATGTCATTCTGTGTGCTGTCTTGATGCTCATTGTCCTGACTGCATCAGCTTGCAATGACTTGGTAGCCATACAAGATTTGATGGCATCTGATACTGAGCACTCAGACATGTTTACAGAATTGGCATCAGTCATGTTCTTGACAGATCCAACCTTAGAAGGGCTTGCCTTCTCATTCTTGAATGAAGTGGCTGAAGTACCAAAAACAAATGGTCCATGTTGGGCCATTTGAATTTCCTCATGGGGAGCCTTCATGGCACTCAATCTCATTCCCTTTCTACCACTATATGAAGGAGCATTTTCCTTCCTATAGCACCTCTCATTCTTCTAGTGACCATAAATGTTTTCATGGTCATACCTATTGGAGGGAAATATCACCTTCTGAAAGGTGGGTTGAGGCTTAGCCTTCTCCTTGCTCTTAACTCCACTCCCTTCTCTTACTTCCATTTTCTTGAATCCTAGTCCTCTCCTATTGGTTTGAGAGGAGAAGGTGTCAATGATAGGAAGCACAGATCTGGGCTTGGAGAATTGAGCCACCAGACTCTTCTCCTTCTCAAGCTTTTTCTCAAGGTCCTTGATGACCTTGTTCTTCAGGGAAATAGTGCTTAATTGCACAATAGTTAACCCCTGTAAATGACTAATTTGTCTGCTCATCTCAGCCACCATGGTGGTGGGTTCAGTGTTGACATCCTTAGTCACTTTGAGAGCAACAATTTCCTGGGCTTGCCTCTTGGCAAGCTTCTTGCTCTTCTTCAGAGACTCCAAAAGAACACCAAATTTATCAATCAATTGATTGAGTTCTTCCTCAGCATCCATACCCCTTCCATCAATTGATAAGGGTGCAACAGATTCTGGACTAGTTTCACAATCAGAAAATGAGATGGAATGAGATAGTATCTGAACCTTGTCAGAAGCATTCTGACTCCTTTCCTCATCAGTTAAGGCCATAAGGCCTAGTTGAATGGTGTCTTCTTCATCCTCCTCTTCATCACTATCTGATTGTGAAAGAGGGGCCATGATTCCAATCTTTGCAGTTGAATTGTCTTCATCCTCTTCTGCTGCATATAGCCCAATGTTGGCTTCTTCTTCATTGTCTGACCCTGATATTGAAGGATCAGACTCACTCTAGCTTCTTTCTTTCTTTGCTAGGAGTGACTTTTCTCCCTTCCTATCCTTGTGGTGATGATGCTTTGTTTCACCACTACCCTTTCTTTTGACTGGACAGTCAGCTATGACATGTCCAGACTTATTGTAGCTATAACAGATTATATTATTAGTAGAATGTTTACTGGGTTTTGAATCATACCTGTCACCCTTTGGGTGCAGTCTTTCAAATTTACTGCTGTTCTTTTTGTAGTGTGATGATGAGGAGGGCATGTTCCTCCATGGCTTCCTCTTCATCATCCTCTTGAACTGCCTAGAGAAGGCAGCAAATTCTTCATCAGAGGAAGAGCCTCCTGAGGTGCTGACTTCAGGTTCAGCTCTTCTCCTTGGAGGAGACACTATCCTCCCCTTGCTTCTCTTGGAGCAGTCAGCTTTGAGAGCCACAGAATTCTCCATTGCTTTTGCCTTTGAAGAGGTGTCCTCTTCCTTCCTTGCAGACAGCTGCATTTCATAGGAAAGCAGCTTCCCAAACAGAGTGTGAGTTGGTGTCTCACCAAGCTTGGCCACTTCCCTGATGGCACATATCTTTGTGTCCCAGTCTCTTATGAGAGATCTAAGGAACTTGTCATTCAACTCATAGTTGGTGAAAGCCCTCTCATAGGTTCTCAGCTCATTGACTATTCTGAAGAACCTTTCATAGCACATAGATATGCTTTCCTGGCTCTGCTGCCTGAAGGCTTCATACTCTTGATTTAGGAGTGACTTCCTGTCATCCCTAACTTCAGTTGTCCCTTCCATATATACTATTAGAGTATCCCACATTTCCTTGGCAGAAGTGCAGTGTACCAAGTTTTGAAAGTTAGAATCATCAATAGCATTGACAATGATGTTCTGGGCCCTCTTGTCCATGGTGAACAACTCAAGTTCATCCTTGGTCAGATCTTTGAATAGTTTAGTCACTCTTCTTGTTGGATCAATAGTGGATGCAGTGTGAAAGGTGAAAGGTCCTTCTTCAACTGTAATGAAGATCCTTGGATCAGATGCTTCCATAAACAACCTGATCCTTTGCTTCCATATGCCAAAATTTTCTTTGTTGCATATGGGCAACTTCATGGACCTCATTTCCTTTCGCAATCCACTGGAGGCCATTGGGATTTGACTAAACTAAACCTTTTAGGATCTGGTCAGACTGTTAAGTCCTTTTTGACCAACCTCCCTCTGATACCACTTGAAAGAATATAAGGTTTGTAGTCTAAGTCACCTAGAGGGGGGTGAATAGGTCTTTTAAATTTTACTTGATTAGCTTTAGCTGTTTTCAGAGTTGGTTCAAGCAAATCAGCAAACACAGAAAGCACACAATAATTTATAGTGGTTCCCCAAAGACAGTGTGTCTATGGGTAGTCCACTTTCCCACTCCACCCTTCTAACAGTGTGTTAGACAGGGCCAACTTCTCCAAACTCGGCTCAAAGAGCTTACAGCACAAGTTCCTCAGAACTTCTCAGATCAAGAATGATCCTACCTCAGGACACAAGTCCCTACAACTCAGAGTTATCACCAGCTCCTACCTCAGGCACAGCTGCCCTATAAACTCAGAGGATAACACCTCCTACAGCTCAGACAATAATGTCCTACAACTCAGACCTCTCCCAGGTCCTACCACTCAGAGGACTCCTCCTCCTACAGCTCAGACCAACTCCTGGTCCTACCTCAGATCTTCTCCAGATCCTACACTCAGGCCTTCAGCTCTACAGCTCAGAACCCTCAGGTTCCTACAAACTCAGACCAAATGGTCTTACAGCTCAGGCAAGATGCCCTACAGATAAATGATTTAGAAATTTATTCTACAGTAGAGGTACTCTCCTGTAGATCCTGCACTGTCTGTGCTTCCTTTTGCTGAAGATGTTGATTACAGCAACTAACTTGAACTTCCTCTTCGACAGAGTGATGGAAGATCACCTTGCTCCTTCTTGCAAAGGAGCTAACTTTCTTTCTCTGTTTTCTTCTTCTTGTTCAGTGAGCAGGAGGAAGAAGACGAGAGCTTCAGCCATCAATGTAACAGTTGATCTCTTTTGCACGTTACCGAGAGTTTCAAATGTGCCCTAACTCTTCCTTTTATACATCTCTGAACTTCAACGGCTCTTAGCTGATCTGCAGAGAGGTATGGGAGAAGCTGGTGGACCCTACACAGCTATCCTGCAACTAGTCCTAGCCGCAGATCCCGCCGCCCTACTTTTCCGTAGAGAAGGACTGCGCTCGACGAACGTGGAACACTCTACGTCCGACGAACCAGCTGTCCCCTACGATCGACGATCTTCCCAGCTCAGTGCTCGAACAACTTGCATTGTGTGTCTTCTCAGCGGATCCGCTGAGACGGCTCCTTGTCTCAGCGTTTGTCGAACGGCGTTCAGCGTTCGACAATCTTGCCAGCTCAGCGCTCGACAAACTGGCCTTGTGTGTCTTCTCAGCGGTTCCGCTGAGACGGCTCCTCGTCTCAGCGTTTGCCGAACGGCGTTCAGCGTTCGACAAATGTCGAGCCCCGTTCGACGACCACGCTAATTCTCAGCGTATAATGAACTTCTCAGCGGAGGCACCTTCTTCTCAGCGGATACGCTGAGACGGCTCCTCGACTCAGCGGTTTTGACCCCTCGTCTCAGCGGTTCTGCTGAGACTACATCATTTATGGGCATGTTTGGCCCTTCCTTTTGAGTCACCTGCACTTGTACATCTTACACAAGTATAGCTCATCAAATACAATATGTCCTTAGCATTGAGAGTGATGCCTCTTCAAATCAAGGTACTATTGAGGGCAATATACCCAACAGAATGTTCATGCTTCGGGAACCTCCACGATCAAGTAGTTTAATTAAAACGGAATTAGATTTATTTTTCTTTCACTTGATTATTCTCACTCCAAGGTGATTTTAGATTGAGCACTAATCTTTTTATCATCGTTTAAGCCATACTTTTAGCTTGCAAATTTTCTCTTTTAGCTGAGTAAAATAAAACCTCAAAAATTTAATAGATAAGATAATAGTGATTTTCCTCGAAGTAGAAGTAATCAACGCGTCCCGTGGAATACGACATTGGTATTTCTAAATATCATATACTATAAACGATAAGGTACACTTGCCTTTATCAGATATAGTTTTGAAAAACATCTTTAACCCTTCGCTTTGCAAACCCTAAAATTTCTATATCAATTGTTTTTCCCTAGAGTTTTCTTTTCATTAGTTGACTTCACTTTATTGAAAGTAGTGATTTTACCAGGATGATTGTTGTTTATGGATTTTTCTACAAGATGTTTGCTTAGTATTCCTTGTTGATTATTAATATTCGCCCTATTGAATATTGTAACTTTATCAGGATGATCATGTACTTCTTCACAAATTTCATTGTTTTCAATTACTTGATTCTCACTAGATCCAACAAAAATTACTGGATTTTTCCAGGCTGGTCTTCTAGGGAATTCTGTGCTAGTGGATGGGTCTGCTCCTAAACCAAGATGTTTAAATATCATGTGACGTCTTTGAGTTTTTGACTCCTCCCATTGAGCGAGTCTTCAAAGGCTTTTGTCTTAGTAAGCTCTTCCTTTAGTTTTAGATTTTCAGCATTTAGTTCATCTATTTGTTTTCTTAACTCTCCTACCTAAATCCTAAGTTGATTATCATAGGGATGATTTTCATTTATCATGTTACTTTTCAGTTCTTTTAATTCTTTCCTAAGTATTTTTATTTGACTTTCTGCCTCTAATTGATCTTGGCAGAACTCCTTAAAGCAAGCTTTAAATTCATTTAAAGAGAAATCAAAATTATCAAAATATGGTACCTGACCTTCTTCATTATTTGAGGAGTCCTCCAAAGCCATCAAACAGACTTCTTCAGCAATACTTTCTTGCTCACTTCCAAATGAGGATCATGTCTCAGATTCTGAGTCACACCAAGTTTCAGTTAGAAAACTTCTTTCATTCTTCTGTCCCTTCCTATCCTCAGAACTCTCTTCAGATATACTGATCATTGTGTCCCATATTTCTTTTGCAGACTGGCATTCAGCCACTTCCTCAAATATATCATCTGACAGAGCGGATAATAATATATTCAAAGCCTTAACATCACAGGTTTCTGCATTCTTTTCATCCTGTGTCCACTCATACCTTGGGATAGCTTTCAGTGTTGAGGATCCACTGGTAACTTGTCTGACTGGAGATGGAGGACCTAAAATTATAACATCAAAGATGTCTTCATCAATAGAGTTTATGTAAATCTTTATTCCGGCCTTCCAGAGTGTAAACCTTTTTAGGTTACACACTGGTGAGCTTGTTGATGCATAATCCTTAGGGCTCGTTTTATTTTAAAAATTGTTTTAACTAATTTAAAAATGAATAAATGAGAGTAAGAAATCTTTTGATCAAGGTGTTAACCTTTTAATGATGAACCTCCCTCTGATACCAATTGAAAGTGCACAGTGTGCCTCTGAGTATACTCTAGAAGGGGTGAATAGAGATATAAAAATATTTCTATACTATTTGTGTACACACAATAAAAACACTAAGTGTTATGCCTCAACAATACCTAATACAGAATAAAATTAATGAGGTTAAAGTAAAGAAGAAAAGCTGCAAGCTATATGGGACAGCACAGAAAATCAACACACACAGAAGAGTAGAAGACACAAGATTTTATAGAGGTTCTCCAAAATGTGGGTAGTCCCATCTTCTACCACCTGGTAGGAATGCACAACTTGTGACTGAGTCTTTTGATAAAGAGACTCTTAAAACCAAAGATCTTTTGATAAGGAAATCTTGAACCACTCAGATCTTTTAATAAGGAGATCTTGAACCACTCAGATCTTTTGATAAGGAGATCTTGAACCACTCAGATCTTTTGATAAGGAGATCTTGAACCACTGAATCTTTTGGAAGAGGGATTCTTAAAACTCTGTACAGTTGAGGAAGTTGAAAGAACAAAGAAGATGAAGTAGAAGAATTTTGTCCTCAGAATTCTGTAGAAGCTTTCAGCTTCTATTTTTCCCTTCAATGGATCTGCTAATGATGAACCTTTGCTTATGATTATGATGATTCGCAAGGGATATATTCTTCAGATCCTTTTGTATATCTTTTGCTTGCTATCTGGCTGCTATATGATGTTGATAATTAAAGAAGCAGCTACGTTTTCTGTTCTCAGATAGAGCACTTGTTTTCTCTGTCCTTTTAGGGTTCCAAGAGGAAGAAGAAGAAGTGGGAACCCTAATCGACATGTTGTAACTGATTGTGATGAATGCTCTGTGTTTTTCTATCTTCTCATCATATTTATTGTCCATAATTAATTTTGATCAGAAAAATTATTTGGTGGTTGATCATATGAGTTTTGGAGAGCATGAGACTTTACCAAATAAACCTTCCGAAAATTGCAAGAAAATGATAGGAAGAAGAAGAGTGGGAAGGGAAAGAATAAGAGAGAAATTCCGTTAATTTCATTCAAGAAATTGACCCAGAAATTTCATTTCATTCCAACAAACAACCCAGAAAGTGAAATATCAAAACCATTTAATTTCTCAAAACTCATAGTTTCTACATCCTAAAATATGAGCAACAGATGGCAGCACACACAAAATCAACAATAAGATTCACGAACTGGCGGGGGAGCTATTGCTACAATCGATGAACTATTGCAGAACAGGGCAAAATATATGGGTGAGGGTTGAGTAAAATCATGCTCTTAAAAGAAAAGAACGACAGAGAGCACTGTAGAGGAGATGAGTAAAAGCAAAAGAACGGCAGATGAGTAATGCTTACGGTGAGGAGTTTGGCTATAGAAGGAGCTCTGTTGAGGGTGTCGAGGAGGAGAAGCTATTGCGGTGACGAAAACACAAAGCCTGAGATCACAAAAACTGAAATCACAAAATCTGAAACCACAAAAAGATTAAAATCACTACAAAAACTAAAATCATGCTCTTATAATTACAAACTGAAATCACCGGCAGAGAGCACTATAGAGGAGATGAGTAAAAACAAAAGAATGGCAGACCAATGTCGCTTACGGTGAGGAGTTTGGCTATTGCGGGTGACGAGGAGGAGAAGCTATTGCGGTGAGGCACCGTAGAGGAGATGCTCTTTTGACGGAGGAGAAGCTCTTGTCGTGGAGGAGCGCCGTGAAGAACTTGTGGAGAAGGAGCACTAGGAGAACAAAATGGCAGGAGGTAGGGTTATACCTATGTGGAGAAGGAGGACGGGGGAGTAGCTCTTGCGGGTGGCAGTCGAGGCAAGATGTGCGACGAGACGACGATGGCGTGCGGAGAGGAGAAAGAAGGACGATGAAGAGGCAAGAAGACGCTGGTGGAGTTGCTTTCGGCGGAACAGCCGGACTGGCGGGAAGCGCAGAAAGCGCATAGGCGGAAAGCGCTGACTTAGGCTCTGTTTGGCGCGGCTGCAGCGACTGGAGAAGCAGTGGGGGGAAGCAGTGGTGGAATAATCAGCTGTTTTGCAGACTGGTGACAGAATCTGTGAATCTGTTTGGAAGAACAGCTGTTGCAGTGCTGTTTCAAACAGAGAATCTGCTAAGCTGTTTGGCAAAATAGTTGTGCGTTTTGAATATCATTTTTTATAAAATTAGAGATAAACAAAAGTCTCTAATGGATAAACAAAAGTCTTTGATATTCTATTATAAAATAAAATACAATAATTAAAAGGTTTTTCCCAAACAAAACTCGTAAGTGTTATCGGCCTTGGACATACACCAACGCTTTCGATCATCAAACGTCAACTGCACAGTAAGAGTAATGTATGAACAACAATTAATTTTATAATTTTATAGTATAAATGTATGTTTTTATATCAATGTATATATATCAATGTATATATATCAATGTATATTTTTATCACTGTATATTTTTATAGTTGATCAATTTTTATATTTCTATCAATGAAAGAAGGAAGAAGAATCACCTAGCAGAAATGTTTTAAATTAGAAATGTATATACAGATCTGGGAACAAACAAAGATCTGGGCAACACAACAAGAATCTGGACAGAAACAACACATATTTGGGCAGAAATAAACAATGTTCTGAAAATAAATAAAAAATCTGGACACAGAAATGGTGGTCGGCGGAGCTACCTCACAGTTATGTTGAAAGAAATTGGGAAAAAATGAGTGACGTCGGGCCTGCAGACAACAAGAAATCGGTTTAGGGTTTGCGGTCGGCGATAGATATGGATGAAGGAAGAAGAATCACCAGGCGGAAAACCTACAAGAGCTTCGTCGGCAACAAACATCTGTGTGCTTCGTCGTCGGCGACAAGGCCGTTGGAAGGATTGGTGAAGATCGCTCGCTGGATGGAGAGTCGTTGATAGGCTCTGGAAGAGAGAGGGGGCAAAAGTCGCGAAGGCCAGTCGGCAAGAAAATCGCAGGGCGGTCCGCGTGAATCGTGAGAATTTTCCGCGACTCCGAACCGCCCTATTTCTGCGATTTTACAGCGGCAGCGATTTAAAAAGCTGGCAGTAACTTTTTGTTTGGCGCGGTGGATTAATAAGCTGCGGCGTGCAGCTCGCAAAACGCCGCGCCAAACAAAGCCTTAATTATGAGCAGAGGCCATAGCAGTTATATTTATTATATCTTTATAACTTAATTACCAAATGACCAAAAACCCAAAGAAAAAACCCAAAGAAATGAGGAGTGTTGGAAAAATTGAGGGATATTTTTGGATTGAAATATTACACCATGACCCCCTTCCTCTTCCCTTATATAATAAAAATATATATGCAAGTATTAGCCATACTTACTCTAAATTATACAATCTCATGTTTTGCTTAGTAGGTGGGCTATGGCTTGCACCTAATCAGCAATATTTAAACGGCGAATCACCGGAATCTCTGGCCGGTCTCCCTCCACTTTGCCTCCACCATCGAATAGAAAAACAATAGTTGTAGTAGAAGAAGACCATCAGCAATTCCTGATTCGCCATGGCTATGAGGCCCAAGCTCCTGCTCCTCTCCCTCGCCGTCTTCCTCGTCCTCGTCATCCTCCTCTTCCACCCCAGCCCCTCTCGTCCTCTACCCACATCGCCGTTCATCTCGGCCGCTTCCTTGCCCCAAAATCCCGGAATCCCTCGCGGAGGCCATCATCCACTACGCCGCTTCAAATGCCACCCCGCAGCAGACCTACGCGGAGATCTCGGTGACAGCGCGTGTTCTCCGTCGGCGCTCCCCATGCCAATTCCTGGTCTTCGGGCTCAGCCTCGACAGCCCCATGTGGGCGGCACTCAACCACGGAGGCCGCACTGTCTTTCTCGAGGAGGACGAATCCTGGATCGCCACCGTACGCCGCCGGTTCCCATCGCTGGAGGTCTACCACGTGCGCTACGATACCAGGGTCCGCGACGCGGAGGCCCTTATGGAGATTGGCCAGGGCCCCGATTGCTCGGATGCTGGGCTCGTTAGTGGCTCCGCGTGCCGGCTGGCGCTGAAGGGGTTACCGGAGGTGTTCGACAGCGAAGAGTGGGATCTGATAATGGTGGATGCGCCGACGGGGTGGATACAGGAGGCGCCGGGGAGGATGGGTGCGATATACACGGCGGGAATGGTGGCGAGGGAGGAGGGTAATGGAGGCGGAGACGGATGTATTTGTGCATGATGTGGACAGGAAGGTGGAGGATGAGTTCTCGAGGGTGTTTCTCTGTGATGGATATCTCAAAGAGCAAGAAGGTCGCCTCCGCCATTATACTATTCCTAGCCATAGGGAGAAGAAGCCAGCAATGCCTTTCTGCCCTAATTCCATTTTATGAACTACGCCGACTTTTATTTCTCATCGTGTTTTTTTTTTAATTCCCTGATTTCATTCGCGGGGTTATTTATGGAGCTCTCTTTCGTCTTCCCCTAATTTCAATTAGTGCTGAGAGTTTAAACTACTAGTTCTAAGCATAAAAGTGGAAAAAGCTCTGATACCATTTAATTGTCACAGATCATCACAATTTATACAGTATCATAAACAATATTTCAGTCCACATACATCACAGCATATTATCATAATTCACAATGAGTTTACACAACGTACAGAACATAAACTTTTTATTTCTTTCGTTACATCAGATACAAGGAAGAGTACATATAGATATTGATACTATTAAATCATACGTGATCTCTTATTCTTCTCGATCCTTCAGCTTGAGAATTATTAGGGATAGTTGAATTGACGTTGAGCGGATCCTAAAAATTTAGCAACATAAAGGATTAGTCTTTAATAAAGACTACGTGAGAATTTATATCTTTAACTGCTATACATACAAGTAAAATGAAACAGTAACAATATGCTTATATGTTCACAAGGAAAACATATGTTCAAAATGAGTGTATCTGTATCTATGTTCATAAGTAATATGCAAATATGTTCATTTTCAATATATCAATAAAAATCATTTTTATTGATTTACATTCATAATGAGAATATGTCGAGGGCTTCAGTATCAGTATATCTGTATCAGTATTTGGGCCCGACCCCTCAAGGTCAAAGACTCCCAAGTCAGTACGTTCACCACGCGTTAATGCTTTTTCAGCCGACTGCTTGGTTGTCGTTATAATTCAGTAAAGTTTTTGTACCCTCGACCTTTCTCATGCATCGATGCATTTATATGTATAAGTTATAACTGTATTATAATTCAATAATGAAAAGGTAATATTTATTTATTATTCCCCTCAATTTATGATCGCAATTGATTTCTTTGCAATGTTTGCCATCTTTAGCGATTTCTTCATTGTCAGTGATATGGACTTTATTCAATCATCATGTGTGCACATACAGTAATAATTTCTATCTATCTTTTCAAAATAATATGTATATACTTAAAAGTAGGGAAATAGAGCATACATTAAAGAGATAATCCACACCTGCATAATTCCTTTATCACGTCGTAGATCATTGTCGCGTCTATCGTTCGATGTCATCCTTCGATTTTCTGTCATTAGGCATCATTTATTAGGCAACTCTTACTATTGAGGTTGCATCTTGAGTTAGAGGCGATTTGACTCTATTTGGTGATAGAAAACTTTTCAGGAGTGGTCTTTCTTAAGGAAGAAATGATTTAGGTGAGTTCCAAATATAACTAGAAATTATTTCAAAATCTTTATCCCAAACCCAAAATTGTATACCAGCCACAGTAAAGAGGATCTGAGATTAATTCACTGAACATGATAGTTTTCCCCCAAAGTCAATATGAAGAATTTTAAATTTAAACTTCATAATCCCTTCCCAACTTGATAACATAAGAGTCTATTATTAAGAGAAAACAGTCCCAAAATGCTCCCAAACTTATAACAGCCGATCATCAAGAGGACTTATCCTCAGATTACTCACAAATCAATTTCCAGAAATGTTAATATCCTCAATTTAAGCACAGCTCATAACCCCATTTAAGAAATAGGATGAAGGGGACAGAGGAAGAATTTATTCTGCTTATATCTCATGAAATCATCACTCACAGGTATTGGTACTGCATTTTGCTAAACCAAAATAGTAACAATAGAAAGTAGCACTTACAGAGCAAGAGGAGTATAGGGAGATGAAGGAGCTGAGCCATACATCCAATGCACAACCAAAACAGCCACTAGAAACTTCAATCCATACAATACAGTATCAGTACAGCAAGGGTAGAGAAGAGGGGAAACCGTATGAAGGAGGAGAGAACCCATCGGAGCTTTTTATAGCAGTTTTAGGTCGGCATCTACCCGTCAGAGTTTACGGAAATCCCGCCAGATCGACGCTTGAATCGACACGATCTCACTATAGGTGTCGTCGAGGAGAGGAGGAAGGAGAACTGCGTGTAAGAAGAGAGGAAGATTTCACCAACCCATCGAGGATGATGCCGATGCCGCTCGCCGTCTGCGCTGGAGGAGTCGAGAAGAGCGAAAGTCGTGCGACTTTCTTCAAGTTAAATCAAGGGCTGCAGCTAATATTAGCCCTTTTATTTACTTATACATATTATTAATATAAGTATAATAATTAATACATATTATTAAAATAAGTGTAATAGATTAAGAGGCTTAAAGAAATACTTATCTCTTGTATTGTATTACCTTAGCCTAGCCAACCATATTCCCCCTAATATGTGGCTATATATTTATTTTCCCAAATACTTGTAGAAATCACAATATTACAGCAACATATTTGAAAACATTGTCACTGATAGGTATATTCATCATCGGGGATTGTTTAGTATATAATTTAAACAAAAATATTTGCAAAACTAAATTAAATTATTTCATGAAATTTTTAGGTGTTACAACAAGAGATGGGAGCGGTTTGGCGAGTTTCGTTTTTTCATGCTGCGAGCGGACTGTTTTTTATGCCTGTTTCGGACCGCGGAGGCTCGGGACTGCGTTCTGCAAGGCGGACCGTGGTTTATTAATGGGTTTATTGTGGGCTTGGATGAATGGACGCCAGACTTTGACCCCTCCTCGTTCAAAGGCCTTTCCTCGCCTGTCTCGATGCGGCTTCCACACCTTCCTCTTATGTTCTGGGACCGGTACAATATTGCCCGTATTCCGGGTGGGCACGCCGCTTTGGATTGATTCCACAACTAATCACTGGTGATGTTTGGAGTATGCTCGTGTGTGCATCCGGGTTGATTTGTCCAAGTCGCTGCCCGGAGGGGTTGAAGTCAAGAGCGCTCTGAAGAATTTTGTCCAGCCCGTGGAATATGAGGGCCTCGCCACACTATGCTCTTCTTGCGGCTGTGTTGGATCAGATTGCCCCTTCTTTATATGGGACTCGCGGAGCTATTATAGAGGGCGACTGTCGTACCCTTATGGATAGCTGTGATGCTGGGATGAGACTGGGTGACTGGAGCGTGATAGTGGATGGCGACGAGGACTTCTCATTTCTGAGCGGCTTTCCCCAGCTTCGGTTCCAGCATATTGGCCGTGAGGGCAATAGAGTTGCTGATTTTTGTGCGCGTTTTGCCCTTCGGGGAAATTTTGTTTGGCTGGATGTTGATAGCACCCAGACTGAGTTTGCCGAGCTTGTTCGGGTGGACTTAGATGGCATGCTGTAGTTTTTTTTTCTTTTTGGTTTTTAATTACATGCTATTTGCATCTTTCAAAAAAAAAGAGTGTTCACAAATTATGGTTCATAATCATCGCGTTCACAATCGCGACCGCTGCAACAAATGAAGTCTAAATCGTATTTTAGTAGTTGGTGGTACTAGAATCTTTTATTCCAAAATTCAGACACCCAACAGAAAATTTTGCTTTTTTAAACATACAACAATAGGGTTTATTATAATCAAACCCAAAATAGATATGTTACGGGTCGTTCAGCGCACTCCTAGACCGGTCGAGCTGATCCGCCTTAGCTCAAGAGTGAGCCGAACACATAAACAGTCAAAAGAGAGAACCAACAGTAGACAGCGACATTTTTACGTGAAAACCCGAAAAGGAAAAAATTACCGGGCCAAGCTGAGTTTTGAATGATCCACTAGTGTTGTGAGTTACAGAGAGCTATTTTTTGAGGGTGACAGTCCACCAATCATTACAGAGAATTTGTTAAGTCCTTCAAGTCCTCGGGAGCTGAGCGTGGTGAAGCGTGCTCGAAAATAGCCTTGAATGTGGAACTCGACAGAGCAGTTCTGAGCAAAGCACTGCGGAGCAGCCAAGTGCGGAGCGCTGCGGAGCAGCCAGGTGTGGAGCGCTGCGGAGCAGCGTGGAGTAGAGCGTTGCGGGGCAGCCTGGAGCGGAGCGGCGTGGAGTGGAGTATCGTGGAACGGCCTAAAGCGGAGCAGCCTCGAGTGGAGCACTGCAGAGTATCCTAGAGGGGAGCATTGTGGGGCAGTCCTACTCAAAGATACCGAGAGGGTCCGCGCGGGAGAGTTTGGAGTCCAATCGAGATCCTCCCAAAGTCCTTGAAGTAAAGCTGAGCTGCCTCGAGTGGAGCACTGCGGAGTAACCTAGAGCGGAGCGTTGCAGGGCAGTCCTACTCAAAGATGTCGAGAGGGTCCGCGCGGGAAAGTTTCGAGTCCAATCGATATCCTCCCAAAGTCCTTGAAGTAAAGCTGGAACGCTGAGGGAGATCTTCAAGGGAAGCTTGAAGGATGATGAAGATCTTCCAAGAGTCCTCGCTGGTAAACTTAAGAGCCTATTCTTCTCCCAATGCCAAAAGTGTCTTCGATTGGAGGCCTGCCCCCTCCCTATAGTTTTTGAGGAGGGAGTTCTGGTAACTGCGTCAAGCTGATTCTTAGATGAGCGAAGGAGAATGCTTGATTCGGGGCACACGGTGGCTGGCAATCGTTATCGGCAATTGATGATGGTGGCACACCCCGCGGAGCATGGATGAGCGGGAGTGCCTTCTACGAAGCGGGGATGAGTGAAAGCGCATCTTGCGGACCATATGAGAGCTGGAGCACTCCCCGCGGGACAGGCGAAAATGGGAGCGAGCAGGAGCGAGTGAGAGTGCTTTCTGTTGGACATGTGTGTCACATCCCTTTGTTTGAGAATAACAAATCTCATATTGTATTTGATCTTGCTTGTCGTGTGTTTATAGTGTGCAGGAACTATATGTGCAATACTCCACAGGTAGACAACAACTTCAAAACAAATTATCTGAAGGAGAGCTACCGCCAGCGCTAGGGATACCGCCTGGCGTTAGCGCTACCGCCTGGCGCTCGCTCAAGTTTGTGCGCACAACGCAACGCCGCGACGGTTACGTAACCGCTGCACACGAAAGCTACCGCAGGCGCTAGGAGCTACCGCATTCGCTATCTCCATGTTCTATAAATTGATGGCTTCTCTCTCGTTTTTGGTTAGAGCTTCCAGAAAGATTACTTGTGCCAAAATTCCAGAGTGTTACTCTGCCAAAAGTTCATCTCCCACTCAAAGCCAAAGAAGATTTCCTGAGAAGGAAGCCGCCACGCTGCATCCGAAGAACGATTGCTTCAACCTCGCTTATGCTACAATGATCCTTCATCCTCATCTTCAGAAATCTCATAGAGGGAGTTCTTGTTATTTACTTTATTTCATTATTGTGAATTTTTGTAGTAAAATCGTCTTGTGTTGGCGACTAGGTCCTTGCGCAACTTAGGGGGTAATTCGCCGCTTGAGTTTGCGACTAGGTCTAGGAGATTAGATATAGGGGGTGCTCGTGGCCATATTCGGGGTTAGGATTGTTGAAATTGTTGAAGTGAAGTGGAAGGGAGTCCGGCCGGACTGAAGGCTGGAGACCGCAGAGACCGCGCGGCCTGCGCTGGTGCTCTGGCGGTTTGGTTCTGCGATCTCTCTCTGCTGTTCTGGCGATCTGCTGTGATCGGCCAGTTTGCTTCTTGGTTTGGTCGTTGGTTCTAGCGACCTGTTGCGAGTTCTTCTGGTCTTGTTCTGGGCGACCTGTTCTTGGTTGACCGCAGTGACCGGGCGGCTTGTTTGGGCTGTTCTAGCGACTTGGTTCAAGTCGGCCAGATTTTTGTCCCTGCGTAGGCGATCTCAGGAAGGGTGGTCGCTGTGTCCGCACGGCTTGTGCGCGGACTGCTGCTGTCTTGCTGACTTGGGCTGGATCTTGTCCAAGTGTTGTGTCCGCGCGGCTTGTGAGCGGACTGCTGCTGTCTTGCGGACTTGTGCTGGATCTCATCCAAGTGCTGTGTCCGCGCGGTCTGTCTTATGAGGCCGCTGGCGATCTGATGGGCGGTTATTGTATCCCGGTTTGTGCGGTGACGACATCCATCTATCCGCCTATAAATAAGGGTGCAGGGCCCGTCATTCCTAACAAGAACTATAAGAACAAGAGCCCAAATTGTTTCTTGCGGACTCAAGTTTGAAGTCGCGCGACTTGGATGTGAGCTAACCGGTTGTTGTGTTCGCAGGTTTGCGGTCAGCAGGTTGCGGCCTCCTTCCTTGGTGATTTCCGACGGCTTGAATAAACAGTTCGTCTGCGGTCTGTCAACGAACTGGTTTATTGTGTTCTTGTGCTGTTCGCAGCGGACTCAGTGATCAGGCGACATTCAGCGGTTAGGCGGTCTGAGTTGCGGTCTGGCGACAGCTTCAGTTCTTTGTTCCAATAAGCTTCAGTTCGTGTGGTCTGGGATTGCGGTCTGGCAGTGCAGCTTGTCTGCTTTTGTTCGCGCGATCTCAAGTTGTTTTTGCGGTCTGACTGTGCAAGCAGTCTGGGAGTACAGCAGAGCAAGCCGGGCGACCTGAGCCTTTTTGCAGTCCGTGCGGTCTCTGCTTTGGCAGACCACCAGTTTCAGTTTTTGGGGGGTTTGTTCTTCTCGTCTCCGTGATTCTTATGAATCATGTCTCGCCATGTATACCTCGCATTGTAAAGCAGTTCTGTTTCAATAAAGATTTCTTGTGTTGTTGTTTTGGCATTGTGGTTGTTTGGCTATAACTCTAGTTGATACAATTCCTGCTTACTCCTAAACGGTCTTTCAAAAATTTTAACATGGTATCAGAGGCAGGTTTCTGGAGTGGATAAGCAGTGATCAACTAGAGTTGCCATCGTCTTTATGAAGAAGAGACCACATAGATTGCCATGGAAGGTGGATACGCAAGAGGTCTTGGTATTGAACTCCTCACATCGACTAACTTTAAAAAGTGGAAGTCATGTATGGAGAGTTACTTGCTTGGCGAGGATCTATGGGAGGTAGTTGGAGGAGAAGACACACAAGAGGTGTTTCTAGCAGGAGATAATATGGCAGAGGTGAGACTTTGGAGGAGGACGAATGCTAAGGCAGAGTTCACTCTCAAAAGGGCTATCTCACCGGAGCTGTTTGATCACATCATCGGATGTAAATCTGCTGCTGAGATTTGGACATCTTTGGATGGATTGTTCAATAAGAAGAATGTCGCGAGGCTACAGTATCTTGAAAATGAGTTGGTGAAAGCCTCTCAAGGTGATCTTTCTGTTTCTACCTTCTTCCTCAAGATGAAGAACCTCACGGCAGAGATTTCTGCATTAGAACCTGATGAGCCAATCTCTGAGGCAAAACTGAAGAGGCATATCATCCGCGGGTTGCGGAAGGAGTATCTTGCCTTTGTGACTTCAGTTCAGGGTTGGGCAAATCAACCGTCGTTGTTGGAGCTGGAGAACCTTCTTGCTTCGCAAGAAAGTTTAGCAAGACAGATGGCGAGGGTTTCTATCTCCGGGGGAGAAAGTGATATGATGTTCTCTGGGAAGAAGAAGAAGAAATGGGAGAAGAAGAAGCCGGGTCATGATGGACTGTAACACCTCCCCTGTAATGACCATATAATATGGGTCCGGCCGGGACCCCACAGTATATAACCGCAACAGCTTTGGTATTAAAAGATGATATTAACTACCCAATCTCAAAACTCAGATAATACAGCGGAAACAAACCAAAACCACAGAGATTGTCCACAGTACAAAGGAGTCCAACTGGCCTTAAGGCCTTACAAAACCAACGTCCAAATCATCAAACATTCAATACTAATAAGACATCCCAACAAAAGGGGAAAGATAGTTTTTCCTAAACTACCTCGGCATGCAAGCCGGATATAACAAAGTACGAAGAAAGCAATGCAGAAAAACAACTAAGCACTTCATGAGGCTTTAGGCCTTTTTGGCCGGCGCGCTGGGTCCAGCCTGCGATTCTTGCCCTGCAACCAAATCACAAAGAGCGGTAAACGAGGGTCAGCTATGGCTGACCACAAACGGTGTAACAACATCCCTCCTCCCGGCCGTCCTAGCGGACCCCGGGAAACTACTTCACCCTGCAAGTCAGCACTTCGTATGCAAATGTACATAAAGAAAAGCAACATAAATACAGGCATGAGTGTCACAAACATCATCCACATTTCTATGTTGAGCAGGTAATAAAAGGGGCCTAACAATGCAAAATGAATGCAAACCCGGGTTTCACCCAAGGCACCCTAAAGCGTATGAATCTAACACATCATCATACATCACCAACACAAGGGTACTCATTATTTCCCCACAAGGGCATCGTAGCCCCAAAGCCAAGAGCTCTCGCTGAGACCCACCTCGCCTGGCTCACCACGCCATCGGGCTTGTCTAACAGCTCACATGCTCGGGCCGCCAACAACACACAAAGACCGATACTAAGAATTCTGGCTTAAACAAAACGTGCTAAGGCCCCGGACTTACACTCGGTACAACGTCCACCGATTGCCTCGCCTGGCGACCGTCACCGGACTCATCCGTGGCACAGACATTCTCGTCAGTCAACACCGAAGGGACTAATCTTGCCGGGACACTCTCCACACGTGAATCTCAGTCTTCACGGGATTGCCAGCCGACCACAAAGACCAATCGCGCCTTCGCACAACCCTAGGCATCACAAGCCCCATAATCCGCCCAAAACTCAACATTCGTTACCACACGAAGCTACAAGGGCATCACAACGACGAGTTCGCCGTAATCGGATTTCTAACAAAACCCCTAATATGCGCATCATTCAACATCACCGAATCGGACCAACGGTCGCAAATCCGGCTTCACCCACAATGCCTAATCCGCTAATGGAGCGGATCTCTAGTGCAAATCATGTCGGGGACGGACTCAATCAACCCGATGGTTCCTTTTGAACCAAGGCGACCTGGATCCCTCTCACTCGACGGATCCGGTGCCAAAAATGCAGGAAATAAGGGATGCCATGCACGCATCCTAAAGACCGGGAGGAGAAATGTCGTTACCTTTTGAGATCTCCTCCTAGCCATGAGAAGCTTGCAAACAAACGGTGGAGAAGAAGCGCCTTGACGCCCTCTACGCGTTGCCGGTCTCGGATCGGCGAAGGGAGCTCCGAAGCACCAACAATGGCGGATCTCCCCTCTTCTTCCTCCTTGCCCCTTCTCCTTTCTCCAACCTAAGAGAGAGAATAGACTTGAAAATATGAGGGAATAACCCCTCATCCAAGCCTTAAAGCCCCCAGCGAATCATCACAGTCGTTGGATCAAATCCCAATGTTTTTTATCGGTCGGATCGTCATCTCCGCACCTTTTCGCAGAGCAGAATAAACAGGGCGCACGAGCAGTGGCGCACGGTCAGTGGTCATGCGCAAAGACTTCCCCTGATCGTGCGCACTATTCGCAACAGAACTCCGTCAATCCTTCGAATTAACGCACGATCATTGGCGCACGACCACTGGTCATGCGAGAAGAGGCCAATGACCGTGCGCGAAGGATCTGCTATGGAATTTTCGGCCTATTCCGAGCGCAACGCTACCACTCCGCCTATCTTGCTGAGCTACGATTTTTGGGGTGTTACAACTCCACCCCCCTTAAAAGAATTTCGTCCTCGAAATTTCAGAATTTAAACAGGAAATTCATAATGCATACATGGAGCAAAAAAATTCCGGGAAATCCTCCCGCATCGCTTGCTCACGCTCCCAAGAGAATTCATCTCGCCCGCAGTTGTCCCATCGCACCTTTACAAGCTTGACTTCCTTGTTACACAACTGCCGGACTTCTGAATCCTCCACGCAAACCGGGCGAACCCTCGCCCCCAAATCCTCCATTACCGGCACCGTCGCCGCTTCAACCACGACGCTCGGCTCCACCAAAGCTTTCCTCAGCACAGAGACATGGAAAACATCATGTAATCCACTCAGCTCTGCAGACAACACCAAACGATAGGCCGCTTCGCCTATACGTTCCGTAACCTCGAACGGACCCAAATATCGCGGACTTAACTTCTTGATTCGCCGCACCCGCGAAACACCCTTGAACGGTTTGATCTTCAAGTAGACCATGTCGCCCACTGTAAACTCCACGTTTCTGTGGCGCGCATTAAAATACTTCGCTTGACGGTCCTGAGCAACCTTCATGCGCTCCTGAATCGTCCGCACAATCTCGCAAGCATCTTCCACCACTTGCTTTCCCAAAAGCTTAGTGTCTCCCACCTCTGCCCAAGACATCGGCGTTCGACACTTCCTTCCATACAAAGCTTCGTATGGCGCCATCTTGATACTCTCCTGGAAGCTATTATTATAGGCGAACTCCACCATGAAAAGGTGGTCTTCCCAACCTTTGCCAAAGTCGAGAGCACACATCCTCAACATGTCCTCCAACGTATGGTTCGTTCGCTCAGTCTGACCATCGGTCTGCGGATGGAACGCGGTACTAAACTTGAGCTTCGTGCCTAAACTTTTCTGCACTAATCTCCAGTCCTTCGAGGTGAACCTCCCATCGCGATCACTAACGATGCTCTTCGGAATCCCGTGCAACCGCACAATGTTTTGAACATAAAGCTCCACGAGCTTCTCCACGCCATCGCCCTTCTGATTCGGAATGAAGTGGGCCACCTTCGTCAGGAGATCCACTATCACCCAAATCGCATCGTTACCCTGCTGTGATCGAGGCAAACCATGCACAAAATCCATAGAGATGTCATCGAACTTCCATTCGGGGATGGGAAGAGGCTTCAAGAACCCACCGGGCCTTTGGCACTCAGCCTTCACCAAGGCACAAGTCTGACATCGGCTCACGTACTCGGCTACATCCCGTTTCATCCCAGGCCACAAAAAAGATTTCTTCAAATCCGCGTACATCTTTGTACTTCCTGGATGAACGAAGTACTTCGTAAAGTGAGCCTCGAACATCAACTCCTCGCGAAGCTTGCCAAAACGCGGAACACAGACCCTTCCGTCTCTTTTTAAAATCCCACCAACCATCTCCAAAGCAGTGCCTTCGCTTTGCTGAGCCTCCAACACCAACTGTTGGCACTCCTCGTCCGCACTGGTCGCCTCTCGGATTCGATCCGTTATATCACACTGCATTTCAATCCAGTTCAAACGAGCTACGCTAGACTCACCTATAGCCACACAAGAAATGTCAAGAGACTCCAAGTCTCGAATCAAACGCTCGTTATGCGCCTCCATCCAATTACCTTGCCCGGAGTACTTCCTACTCAAGGCATCCGCCACCACGTTGGCTTTACCCGGCGTATATTGATTCTCCACGTCGTAGTCCCCAAGGAACTCGACCCACCTACGCTGCCGCATATTTAGATCCTTTTGGTCTAGAAGATACCTCAGGCTTTTGTGATCCGTGAAGATCTCCACCTTCGCACCATAAACGTAGTGTCGCCACAATTTTAGTGCAAAGATTACCGCCGCCAACTCCAAATCATGGACGGGATAATTCTTCTCATGAGTCTTTAACTGCCTTGACCCATAAGCGATCACCTTGCCGTGCTGCACCAGCACGCAACCCAACCCGCAACCTGACGCGTCGCTAAAAATCTAAAATCCTTCCGTCCCACTAGGAAGACTAAGGATTGGAGCAGACATCAACCTTTCCTTCAAATTCTCAAATGCACGGGCACGCTCCGGTGTCCATACGAACCTTTGGTCCTTGCAAGTGAGAGTGGTGAGGGGCAGCGCCATCCGCGAAAAGTTCTCCATGAACCTTCTATAATAACCGGCTAGTCCAAGGAAACTCCGGACTTCCGCCATGGTTCTCAATACAGGCCAATCCCTAATGGCTTCAATCTTCGCTGGATCTACCGCCACCCCATCTCCACTAATTACGTGACCCAAGAAAGCCACCTTCTCGATCCAAAACTCACATTTTGAGAACTTAGCATAAAGCTGATTCTCCCTTAGAGTCTGCAATACTTGCCTCAAGTGAGACTCATGCTCTGCCTCCGATTTTGAATACACCAAAATATCATCAATAAACACCACCACAAACGAATCTAAGAACGGGCAAAAAACCCTGTTCATCAAATCCATGAACACAGATGGCGCGTTCGTCAGTCCGAACGACATCACCGAAAACTCGTAGTGTCCATACCGAGTCCCAAACGCTGTCTTGGCAACGTCCTCTTCTCGAATATTCAACTGGTAGTACCCTGATTTCAAATCCAACTTGGAGTACACCACCGACCCCACTAACTGGTCGAACAAATCATCGATTCGGGGAATCGGATATTTATTCTTGACGGTCAACTTATTTAGCTCACGGTAGTCAATGCACAACCGCATACTTCCATCCTTTTTCTTCACAAACAATACCGGCGCGCTCCACGGCAAAGAGCTGGGCCTAATGTACCCTTGCTCTAACAACTCTTGCAACTGAACCTTTAGCTCGGCCAGTTCCTTCGGTGCCATCCTAAACGGAGGACGCGACACCGGCCTCACACCCGGTACCAACTCTATCGAGAAATCAATTTCACGCTGAGGAGGTGCTCCCGGAAGCTCCTCAGGGAATACATCCTCAAATTCTTCCACCACCGAAACTTCTCTAATAGCCAACTTTGTGGAGTGAGTCTCCAACAAAACTAAAAAAACGCCTCGCCTCCTTGGTTTACCGCACGCCTCATTTGCATAGCGGAAATCAGGGAGCAAGCCACTCCGCTTAGGCCTTCAAACTTGACCTCTGCTCTACCTTCACCTCTCAGGGTTACCACCTTCAACTGGCAGTCGATACTAGCTCGCTGCTCCGCAAGCCTGTCCATCCCCAAGATAACATCGAATTTGGCTAGTGGCAAAATCTCTCCTACCAACACGAAATCACTATTGCCAAATTGCATCACGATGCATCCTTTCCTCATGGTAGTCATGAAAGACCTGTTCGGCATGCGCACACTCAGCTCCACCTCTGCCTCTACGGACTCAGCATCAATCTTCCGGATAAAACTTTCCGCAAGAAAAGAGTGTGACGCTCCCGTGTCGAACAACACCCGAGAGGGATAGCCCGAAACTAGCACGAAACCTAACCACGTGCAAAACAAACATGAAAGGTCGCAACCTACATTATAGTAACAAACAAAAACTTAAACTTTTCGTACCTGTCACCACATCGGGTTGACGTATCGCTTCCTTCTGCCCAAGATTATATGCTCTCGGCTGCACTGGAGGGAACCGCGAAGCACTTGACTCCGCAGCTTTCCCCTTCTCTGCAACACTAGGACCGGAACGCACCGATTGTTCCTGCCTTGGCTCCTGCTCAGCTCCGCCCTCGGTACAAAACCGACTTATGTGACCCACCTTGCCGCACCTGTAACAAGTAAACGGACCTTTGGAGCAGAAATCTCCCGAAGGTGCGCCACTTCTCTCCCCAGGTCTACTAGGACGGGGCTTCTTCTTCCATCGGCTGCCCTCGGACTTCCACTAAGACTGAGACTGAGAAGGCTTTCCTTCTCCCTGCTTTGCCGCAAAACCCTTTCGCCGCTGGGTTCACTCCATGTCGCTCTCCAATGTGCGAGCGGCTTCGACCAACTCATTAAATCCTGCATTCTTCAAGGCTATGAGTGGCTGCCTTAAATTTTCCCTCAACCCTTGATAGAAGAGGTTATCTCTCTCTTCATCATCTGCCATAGTCGTTCCCGCATAACGACCCAACTGAGTGAACTCTTGCAGATATTCATCGACTGTCTTCTCACGCTGCACCAAATGCAAAAACTGTCGCTGCAGTGCTAACCTTGTCGAGGCCGGAATATAACGCTTGAGGAAAGCGCTCCCGAACTCCTCCATGGACGGAACACGCCCAACAAAATGGCGACCGTTATGGTTCACCCACCACAACTTCGCATCGCCCTCTAACATGAAACTCGCATAGTGAGATTGCCTCTCCTCTGGGGTCTCAGCTGCCTTCAAGAGTTCCTGGATCCTCGAAAGCCAATCCTCGGCATCCGTTGGAGTGCCAACTCCCTTGAATGTCGGAGGGTGGAAACTCAAGAAGTACTTCATGAATCGATCACCCATCGGAATAGCTCTCTCCGCTAAAGGCTCTGCTTGCCTTACTTCGACATCTAGTGTATCCGGTGTAGCCGCCGAAGTGACAGGGGTCGCAACTTGCACCACCGGCGTAGGAACCCGTGGCATCGCTCCAGCTTGAGCCACTACCATTGCCTCCGCTAGCATGCGACAGAAATCAGCCGGGGACATGCCCACATTCATGAGGCCTGGAGCAGTAGCACTGCTCCCCGAAGGCTCCTCTTGCCTCCTCAACGTCCCCGCATCGTCGCCAACATCCTAGCATAAGCAAGGAAAATAAAAGCTCCTCAGGCTCTAATCGCAAGACTCGAACACAGGGATACTCATGATCCCGCCCAATACTCCTATGTGGACAATCTCTTACGCGATCCAAATACACTAGACCTCGCAAGAATACTCAAACCTAGCTCTGATACCAAATTGTAACACCTCCCCTGTAATGACCATATAATATGGGTCCGGCCGGGACCCCACAGTATATAACCGCCACAGCTTTGGTATTAAAAGATGATATTAACTACCCACTCTCAAAACTCAGATAATACAGCGGAAACAAACCAAAACCACAGAGATTGTCCACAGTACAAAGGAGTCCAACTGGCCTTAAGGCCTTATAAAACCAACGTCCAAATCATCAAACATTCAATACTAATAAGACATCCCAACAAAAGGGGAAAGATAGTTTTTCCTAAACTACCTCGGCATGCAAGCCGGATATAACAAAGGACGAAGAAAGTAATGCAGAAAAACAACTAAGCACTTCATGAGGCTTTAGGCCTTTTTGGCCGGCGCGCTGGGTCCAGCCTGCGATTCTTGCCCTGCAACCAAATCACAAAGAGCGGTAAACGAGGGTCAGCTATGGCTGACCACAAACGGTGTAACAACATCCCTCCTCCCGGTCGTCCTAGCGGACCCCGGGGAACTACTTAACCCTGCAAGTCAGCACTTCGTATGCAAATGTACATAAAGAAAAGCAATATAAATACAGGCATGAGTGTCACAAACATCATCCACGTTTCTATGTTGAGCAGGTAATAAAAGGGGCCTAACAATGCAAAATGAATGCAGACCCGAGTTTCACCCAAGGTACCCTAAAGCGTATGAATCTAACACATCATCATACATCACCAACACAAGGGTACTCATTATTTCCCCACAAGGGCATCGTAGCACCAAAGCCAAGAGCTTTCGCTGAGACCCACCACGCCTGGCTCACCACGCCATTGGGCTTGTCTAACAACTCACATGCTCGGGCCGCCAACAACACACAAAGACCGATACTAAGAATTCTGGCTTAAACAAAACGTCCCAAGGCCCCGGACTTACACTCGGGACAACGTCCATCGATTGCCTCGCCTGGCGACCGTCACCGGACTCATCCGTGGCACAGACATTCTCGTCAGTCAACACCGAAGGGACTAATCTTGTCGGGACACTCTCCACACGTGAATCTCAGTCTTCACGGGATAGCCAGCCGACCACAAAGACCAATCGCACCTTCGCACAACCCTAGGCATCACAAGCCCCATAATCCGCACGTTATTTCCCCGCCCAAAACTCAACATTCGTTACCACACGAAGCTACAAGGGCATCACAACGACGAGTTCGCCGTAATCGGATTTCTAACAAAACCCCTAATATGCGCGTCATTCAACATCACCGAATCGGACCAACGGTCGCAAATCCGGCTTCACCCACAATGCCTAATCCGCTAATGGAGCGGATCTCTAGTGCAAATCATGTCGGGGACGGACTCAATCAACCCGATGGTTCCTTTTGAACCAAGGCGACCCGGATCCCTCTCACTCGACGGATCCGGTGCCAAAAATGCAGGAAATAAGGGATGCCATGCACGCATCCTAAAGATCGGGAGGACAAATGTCGTTACCTTTTGAGATCTCCTCCTAGACATGAGAAGCTTGCAAACAAATGGTGGAGAAGAAGCGCCTTGACGCCCTCTACGCGTTGCCGGTCTCGGATCGGCGAACGGAGCTCCGAAGCTCCAACAATGGAGGATCTCCCCTCTTCTTCCTTCTTGCCCCCTTCTCCTTTCTCCAACCTAAGAGAGAGAATAGACTTGAAAATATGAGGGAATAACCCCTCATCCAAGCCCTAAAGCCCCCCAGCGAATCATCACAGCCGTTGGATCAAATCCCAATGTTTTTGATCGGTCGGATCGTCATCTCCGCACCTTTTCGCAGAGCAGAATAAACAGGGCGCACGAGCAGTGGCGCACGGTCAGTGGTCGTGCGCAAAGACTTTCCCTGATCATGCTTACTATCTGCAACAGAACTCCGTCAATCCTTCGAATTAACGCACGATCATTGGCGCACGACCACTGGTCGTGCGAGAAGAGGCCAGTGACCGTGCGCGAAGGATCTGCTATGAAATTTTTGGCCCATTCTGAGCGCAACGCTACCACTCCGCCTATCTCGCTGAGCTACGATTTTTGGGGTGTTACATGGACCCTCCACTTCAGGTCAGCAAGATAGGGGTTATGCTCCTAAGTCTGATGGGAAGAAGAAAGGAGAGGGACTGAGGTGCTTTAGATGCAATAAGACCGGGCACTTCAAGAAAGATTGCCAGGTGAATCTTCAGTCGGGACATGCAGTGGAGAAGGAGATGCCAAAGTCTGGTGAAGTTGGATGGGGAGGAGCCTTTGCGTCTAATATAACGGCGATGCCCGTTAAGGCCTTAGCTTCCAACAACTATGATGAGGACTGGATTGTTGATTCAAGGTGTGGGCATCACCTCACCGGGGATGGATCAAAGTTCTCTTCTTTGGCACCTTACTCAGGTAACAATGCTATCATTACGGTTGATAATTCTATTCATCCAGTAGAGCACTAAGGAGTCCTCTCTCTGAGCAGTGATAAGGGTCCACTCGCGTTGAGGAGTGTTTATCACGTGCCTGGTATGAAGAAAAATCTCTTCTCTGTGACCAATGCGGTCGACGCCGGTTATCACGTTCTGTTTGGCCCAACAGAAGTGAAGTTTCTCAAAACTCAACCGGAGATAAGGGGAGATGTTATTCATGTCGGCAAGCGGGTGAAGGACTTGTTCGTTTTATCGACAAGTACCTATGTTGATAAGATGAGGACCAATGATGGCGCGACCATCTGGCATGAAAGGTTGGGGCATGTAGGCATGGACAAATTGAAGGCTATGGCGGTAAGGGGCCTAGTCAATGGCTTGCCTAGCTTGTCCTCCTATGGAGACGGTCATGTCTGCGAAGGATGTCAGTTTGGTAAGTCTCATCGACTTCCATTTGACAAATCGCAAACAAGGTGCAAAGTGCCATTGGAGTGCATCCACGGTGATTTGGTGGGACCGACTGCCACCCCAAGCCTTGGAGGTAACAGATACATGTTGGTGTTGATTGACGATTACACTAGATATGTCTGGGTGTATTTTTTGAAGGAGAAGTCGGAAGCATTTGCAAAATTTGTGGATTTCAAGTAGCTGGTTGAAGGTCGGCTTGGCCTGCGGGTTAAAAAACTTAGAACTGACAATGGTGGGGAGTTCACCTCTGGTGAGTTCTCAAGTTTTTGCAGAAAGCATGGCATCAGGAGAGAGCTCACTTGTGCCCATACTCCACAACAGAATGGCATTGCCGAGAGGAAGATTCGTCATTTGACAGAAACTTGCAAATGCTGGCTTCATGCCAAGAATATCCCAAAGTCCTTCTGGGCGGAGGGAATGTCTTGTGCAACTTATGTCATCAACAAGTTGCCTTTAAGTCCTATCAACATGAAGACCCCTCACGAATTGATGTTCAAGGAGAAGCCGAGTGCTGCACACCTTCGGGTGTTTGGATCAACCTGCTATGTGCATATTCCTGATGCTCTTTGAGCAAAGCTAGATGCGAAAGCAAGGAAGCTAGTCTTTGTTGGATATGATGAGCGGAAGAAGGGATGGAGATGCATGGATCCTGAGACACGGAGGTAAATTGTTTCTCGGGATGTGGTGTTCCATGAAGTGACTTCCTACAAGGGGAGTTCAGGAGTTGAGCTACCGGAGGGCAGGGTTGATGAAGGAGGAAAAGCTACGGGAAGTCTTCAAGTGGAGTTGCCTGTTTCACCAGGAGCTCCAGCTGTGTCAAGCTCTGAGATGAAGGCTTCAGGTTCTGGAAGCAGGGGGGGCGATGCTCCAAGTTCGTCTGGAAGAGGAGCTTGCACAGAAGAAGCAACTGAGGAGGTGGTTAGTCAGGAGCAACCTCTTAGGAGGTCGAAGAGGACTATTCAACCACCAGATCGATACACAGGAGGAAACATGGTGAACTTTGTTTCATGTTTCTTTGCTGGTCCCTTGGATGAAAGGGAGCCGTCGAGCTTTGAAAAGGCCAGAGGCGTGAAGGAGTGGGACATTGCTATGCAAGAAGAGATGGCAGCTCTCGAGAAGAATGAGACCTTGTCTCTTGTGCCCAAGCCCAAGGGCACCACTCCTGTGACATGCAAATGGGTCTACAAGCTCAAGAAGAAAGCTGACGGCAGTATCGAGTGGTACAAGGCTCGCCTTGTAGCTCGCGGGTTCTCACAACAGTATGGATAAGATTATGATGAGACGTTCAGTCCAGTGGCAAAGATGACTTCGGTTCGATTTGTTATTACCTTGGCGGCTTCGAGTGGTTGGGAGATTTGGCAACTCGACGTGAAGAATGCTTTCTTGTACGGTGAAATTGACAAGGATATCTTCATGCTCCAACCGCAAGGCTTCATCTCGAAGGAGTATCCGGACTACATCTGTAAGTTAAAGAAGGCCCTGTATGGGTTGAAGCAAGCGCCTCGAGCGTGGTACGGGAAGATTGCAGAGTATCTCTTATTCTACGGATTCGTTGCTTCAGACTCTGATTCTAGCTTGTTCATCAAGAAGGAGGGCGTGCTTCGGGTGATTGTGCTGCTGTATGTGGATGACATGATTGTCACCGGGAACTCGAAGGAAGCTGTTGCAAGACTCAGGGCTGAGCTTGCTATCAGATTCGAGATGAAGGATCTGGGGGAGCTTCACCATTTCCTTGGACTCGAGGTACAGAGGCGGGAGAGCGGAGTGCTTATCTCTCAGGCTGGCTATGTGGAGCGGATTGTTCAGCGATTCGGCATGGAGGAAGGGAAGAGCAGCTCTATACCTCTGGAGCAACATCTTAAACTTCGGAAGGATGAGGGAAGAGTTCTATCTGAACCGTTGGTTTTCCGAGCTGTGGTTGGGAGCTTGATCTACTTGACGATCACAAGGCCAGATATTGCTTATGCAGTAGGCAAGGTGAGTCGGTACATGGCGGAACCACGGAAGCCTCATCTTCTGGCGGCAAAAGGCATCTTGAAGTATGTGAAGTCGACCTCTGATTTGGGTCTCCTATATAGGAGAGGGTCAAGCTTGGAGTTGCATGGTTTCATGGATGCTGATTATGGGGGAGACGTGGATGATTAGAGATCAACATCTGGTTATGTCTTTATGACGGGCCCCACAGCTATCTCTTGGTGCAGCAAGAAGCAAGACTCGGTGTCTGTATCTACCACGGAAGCGGAGTACAAATCTTCGGCTTTGGCAGCTCAGGAAGCCGTTTGGCTCAGGAGGTTGGTGGAGGACGTTCATCAGGAGGTTCGAGGTCCCACTCTGCTACGCGGGGACAATGAGAGTGCTCTCAAGCTGGTCAACAATCCAGTCTGTCACGCGAGGACCAAACATATAGAGATTGAGCACCATTTCATTCGTGAAAAGGTGTTGGGAGGATCTCTTATGGTCGAGCATGTTCGGAGTGCGGACAATGTCGCAGACATCTTCACAAAGCCGCTAGCGAAGGGACCATTTACACGGTTAAGGGAGTTGCTCGGGCTAGTTTCCACTTCCCACTTCAAGGGGGGGTGTTGAAATTGTTGAAGTGAAGTGGAAGGGAGTCCGGCCGGACTGAAGGCTGGAGACCGCAGAGACCGCGCGGCCTGCGCTGGTGCTTTGGCGGTTTGGTTCTGCGATCTCTCTCTGCTATTCTGGCGATCTGCTGTGATCGGCCAGTTTGCTTCTTGGTTTGGTCGTTGGTTCTGGCGACCTGTTGCGAGTTCTTCCGGTCTTGTTCTGGGCGACCTGTTCTTGGTTGACCGCAGTGACCGGGCGGCTTGTTTGGGCTGTTCTGGCGACTTGGTTCAAGTCGGCCAGATTTTTGTCCCTGCGTAGGGGATCTCAGGAAGGGTGGTCGCTGTGTCAGCGCGGCTTGTGCGCGGACTGCTGTTGTCTTGCTGACTTGGGCTGGATCTTGTCCAAGTGC
This sequence comes from Dactylorhiza incarnata, assembly GCA_033032865.1. Classification (NCBI taxonomy): domain Eukaryota; kingdom Viridiplantae; phylum Streptophyta; class Magnoliopsida; order Asparagales; family Orchidaceae; genus Dactylorhiza; species Dactylorhiza incarnata. The sequence goes on along the minus strand of JAWHQI010000003.1, from coordinate 30,056,378 downwards.
TGTGTCCGCGCAGCTTGTGCGCGGACTGTTGCTGTCTTGCGGACTTGTGTTGGATCTCATCCAAGTGCTATGTCCGCGCGGTCTGTCTTATGAGGCCGCTGGCGATCTGATGGGCGGTTATTGTATCCCGGTTTGTGCGGTGACGACATCCATCTATCCGCCTATAAATAGGGGTGCATGGCCCGTCATTCCTAACAAGAACTATAAGAACAAGAGCCCGTATTGTTTCTTGCGGACTTAAGTTTGAAGTCGCGCTACTTGGATGTGAGCTAACCGGTTGTTGTGTTCGCAGGTTTGCGGTCAGCAGGTTGCGGTCTCCTTCCTTAGTGATTTCCGGCAGCTTGAATAAACAGTTCGTCTGTGGTCTGTCAGCGAACTGGTTTATTGTGTTCTTATGCTGTTCGCAGCGGACTCAGTGATCAGGCGACCTTCAGCGGTTAGGCGGTCTGAGTTGCGGTCTGGCGACAGCTTCAGTTCTTTGTTCCAATAAGCTTCAGTTCGTGCGGTCTGGGATTGCGGTCTGGGATTGCGGTCTGGCAGTGCAGCTTGACTGCTTCTGTTCGCGCGATCTCAAGTTGTTTCTGCGGTCTGACTGTGCAAGCGGTCTGGGAGTACAGCAGAGCAAGCCGGGCGGCCTGATCCTTTTTGCAGTCCGTGCGGTCTCTGCTTTGGTAGACTGCCAGTTTCAGTTTTTGGTGTGTTTGTTCTTCTCATCTCCGTGATTCTTATGAATCATGTCTCGCCTTGTATACCTCGCATTGTAAAGCAGTTCTGTTTCAATAAAGATTTCTTGTGTTGTTGTTTTGGCATTGTGGTTGTTTGGCTATAACTCTAGTTGATATAACTCCTTCTTACTCCTAAACGGTCTTTCAAAAATTTTAACAAGGATTGGCTAGAGCGGCTTGAGGTCATATCCAAGGAAGGATAGGCTAAAGCCAACCGGTTTGTGAGGATACAAGTCGGTATAGAAAAGGAAAAGATATTTTCATTTGTACGCCTCCGATTTCTAGCGATATTGAAATCAAATTTATGTAAACACTTTTTTATATAATACAATCATGTCTCTATTTGTGTTTACTTGATTTCTTTCATTTTGCGTAAATTTTATTATTGCAAATTACTATTTGCTCAATTGTAATTTTGCTCTCATTTATTCATAAACAATTTAGTAATTTCCTTAAAATTATAAAAAGAATTTTATTCCCTTATTCACCCCCCTCTAAGGGCGCTTATCGATCCAACAAGTGGTATCAGAGCGTAGGTTATTACAAACGGTTTAAAAACCAGGAATAATGGCGTCTTATGATCTAGCTTTTTTTCGAGGGACATGGAATTATTAGACCTCCACTATTTACTGGGTCAGATTATAATTATTGGAAAAATAGGATGAGATGTTTTCTTATGACCCTAGATATTGAGGTTTAGAATATGGTAGAAGAGCAATACTCTCCTCCTACAATTGTATTTGGAGAAGTAACTTTAGAAAAACCTAAGGACAAGTGGGATGATAGGGATAAACTAAAATGCAAAAATAACGTCAAGACCATGAATGCTTTATTTTGTGCATTGGATAGAAATGAATTTAAGAGAATCTCCGCTTGTACCACTGCATATGATATTTGGAATCATTTGTAAATTACTCATGAAGGTACATCGCAGGTTAAAGATTCAAAGCTTTTCTAACTGGAGTCGGAATATGAAAAGTTCTGGATGGATGAAAGTGAAGATGTTGATGCTATGTACACGCGCTTCACCAAGATCGTCAATGCCTCTAAAGTTCTTGGAAAGACCTTCTCCAACGACGACTTGGTCTGAAAGATTCTTCGATCCCTTCCTCCAAAATTTAATCAAAAGGTGACAGTTATCCCGGAGTTGCACAATCTAAGAACGCTCCAAGTTGAGAGCCTCATTGGGAATCTAAAAACCCATGTGGTAGAACTCAAGATCCAACACGATGAATACAACAAGGAGCCAAAGAAGAAAGAGTTGGCACTAAAATCAAAGGAGTGCCAAGAGGATGAGGATGAAGATGAAGAAAGCCTTTTGGTAAAGAACTTCCGAAAATTCATGAGATATCCGGAAAGGAGAAACACCTTCCAGAAATATTTCCAAAAGGAAGGAAGATGGAAAGGGTCATCTTCAAAGAAGGAAAAGGAGAGCGATGACGAAGAATAAAGACCTCCGCCAGAATGTTATCATTGCAGAAAGTCCGGGCATATTCAGAGCCAGTGCCCAAAGTTTTTGAAGGAGAAAAAGGAAAAGCGGCACAAAGGAAAGAGGAAGGTGCTAAAAGCTAGAACATGGGATGACTCCTCCTCCTCCGAAGGATCAAGCGAGTCTTCATCAAGCGAAGATGAGGAAGCAAACATGTGCCTCAAGGGACAAGGAAACGACAACGATGACACCAGTGTTCATAGCGACACTGAGGTAACTCCTCCTTCTTATGATGAATTGTTTAATGAATTTCTTGAAATTTGCAAAGCTTTTGTTAAAAATATGAAAGATAATATTTTATTGAATTGTAAAAATGAATCTCTAATTAAAGAAAATCAAAAAGTTTCCAAAAAATTAATTGTTTTAGAAAAGAGAAAGGTTTCTTGCCAAGAGTGTGATCACTCCACTAAAATGACAAAAGATATTGAAGAGTCACTTTCTAAAGCCCTCTCCCATGCGAAAACTCTTACAAAAGAGAAGGGGGAATTAGAAAGGAAATTAGAAGCCTCTCTTTTGCAAATCAAAAATAATAAAAAAAAGGTTTTGAAAATAGGTGTGTCATGCTTGTGAAAGAAAATTCTTCACTTAAAGCACAAGTTCATGATCTCACCATGGCCATTAAAAATTTTGGAATGGGCCAAAAATCTCTGGATATGATTTTAGGGAATCAGTGCTATGGTTCTGGAAAATTTGGGCTCGGATATCGAGGTGAAGACTACTGCCCGGCGCTAGCCACTAACGCCGACTCTAGCACCTTATACAAAAATCCAGTGTTTTCTTTTGCAAAATCTTTTTCTTCTGTAAATCTAATTTCTTCCAGCAAGAAAAAATTCTAGAAAAGGGTCTCAACCCCCTTTATTTTGTGTGCAAACTGCTATAGGTTTGGTCAACTAGTTCTTGTAGGAAAGTAAAACAAAATACTTTAAAGCAAATCTGGGTACCTAAGACTTCCACTTATTCTATGGGTGGTACCACTTGGGTATCTGGATCTTTACTCTCATCTTCTTTCTAGATGTGCAGGAAGGGTAAGGACAATGAAGACGCGTGGTACTTAGATTATGGATGCTACAAGCACATGACGGGCAATAATGCAAAGTTCCTTAGCCAAGAAAAGAAGAAGGGAGGGATCGTGACGTTTGGCGATAACAGAAAAGGAAGGATCATGGGAATTGGTACAGTTGGTAACGAATCCTTTACAATATCTAATGTTCTTTATGTGAAAGGGCTAAAACATAATCATATTTCTATTAGTCAATTATGCGATAAAGATTAGATGTTTTATTTGAATCTTCCACTAATCTATGAAAAATATCTAATCCTACTACAAAAGATATTTGCTAACTGCACCTAGAATACATAATGTTTATATAGTTTCTTTTCATGATCTTTATAAATCATCTATAAAATGTTTTATCACTAAAAATGATGAATTAGAACTTTGGCATAGATGACTAGGACATGCTAGCACAAAGCTTATTGTAAAACTTGCCAAAAGTGATTTAATTAGAGGATTGCCTAGGTTAAACGGAACTTTACCTTCACTTTGTTCACCATGTCAAAAGGGTAAATTTACTAGATCCTCTTTCAAAAGTAAAAATTTTATTTCTACTACAAGACCCTTACAATTAATTCATATGGATCTTTTTGGTCCCGTTAGCACCGCAAGTCTTGGTGGTAGATTATATACATATGTTTTAATAGATGATTTTTCAAGATATTGTTGGACATTATTTCTCTCATCCAAATCCGATGCGTTTTGCGAATTTGCAAAATTATGTACTCGTATTCAAAATGAATGTGATTTAAAAATTAAAGGCATTCGCTCGAATCATGGAGGAGAATTTGAAAATGAAAAGTTTACATCTTTTTGTGATATGTTAGACATTAAACATGAGTTATCCACTCCACGCACACCACAACAAAATGGTGTTGTAGAAAGAAAGAATAGAACACTTCAAGAACTAGCACGCACAATGCTATGTGAATATAAATTGCCTAAGTCCTTTTGTGTCGAAGCCATAAATACATCATGTTATGTTATGAGTAGAATCATGCTTCGCCCATCTCTTAATCACACACCTTATGAACTTTATTTTCAAAAGAATCATAACGTATCCTACTTCAAAGTTTTTGGTTGTAAATATTTTATTTTAAATACTAAAGATAGCTTGGGAAAGTTTGATGAAAAATGCGATGAAAGAACTTTTCTTGGATACTCTTCAACTAGTAAAGCTTATAGAATTTTTAATAAAAGAACTAATAAAGTTGAAGAGTCGATTAATGTGAGATTTGATGAGCTTGTTCCTTGTGTAGAAAGACTTTCCGCAGGCAAAGAGGATGATCTCTTACCACCTTTGGAGCATGGTGACGAGGAACCTTTCAAAGAAGAGGAAGAGGAGGCCAAGGAAGATGATTATGTGCCTTCAAGCGCTCTGCAATTTACAAAGGATCATCCACAGGAGCTAATAATTGGTGAACCATCTATTGGGGTAAGAACTCGCTCTTCTCTTCAGGAATCTTATTCAAATATTTGTTTTGTTTCCGAAATAGAACCAAAAACCGTTTCTACCGCTTTAAATGATGAATTTTGATTTTTGGCTATGAATGAAGAGTTAGAACAATTTGATCGACATAATGTTTCGAAATTAGTAGAAAGGTCATCTAATCACCCGGTTATATGTGTAAAATGGATTTATAAAAATAAATTAGATGGTGAGTCTAGAATCATTAGAAATAAGGCACGCTTAGTAGCACAAGGATATTCTCAAATCGAGGGGATAGATTTTGATAAAACTTTTGCACCCGTTGCTAGATTGGAATCTATACGAATTTTTCTAGCATTTGCAAGCTTTAAAAGAATAAAATTATTGTTTATGGGGTGTCTACTAAATCACCTAGAGGGGGGGGGGGTGAATAGTTTTTCTTTTTATAATATCCCCTTTTGGTTTTTCTTAGTTTCTGGTTAATAGATTTACAAAATAAAGAGCAAACCACAGAAAGCGCGCAATGATGTATAGAGGTTCCTCAAGACCGGGAGTCTTGAGTAGTCTTCTCTCCCTCTGCGCCTACCCAGCAGTTTGCTAGGCTCGACAAACGCCAACAAAAACTTCAGGCCCTCAAGCCTTACAACACGGACCCGCAAGTCCCAACAGCCTAGGCCTGCAAGCACCTACTGCCCCCGAGCCCTCAAGCTCGACACTCAGGCCCTCAAGCCCTACAACTTGGACCCGGAAGTCCCAACAGCCTAGGCCCTCAAGCCCCTACTGCCCCCGAGCCCGCAAGCTCGACAAATCGCACCCGCAAGCGCACTGCCCTTGCCCTCAAGGCTCACAGCTCCATCCCTCAAGCTAGACAAATTGGCCCGCAAGCCTTACGAGAAAATACAGTAATAAAATAAACTGTTTCTTCAACCAGATGAAATCTGGCAACTTAGCCGTGATGAAGATCGGCTTCTTAAGGATGAAGAAGATGCTTCTTGATTTTGAGTTTCAGCTCTGGATCTTCTTCAGCCTCTTCTTCTTTTGCCTGATGTTGAACGGCGACTTCTCAGTCAATGGAGATGACTGATTCTTATGAGAACTCTTGAATCTTGTTCTCTTTCTTCTCCGCTGAAAAAAAATACTATTCTATTGAAGAGCGGCGGGATTCTTTTTCTCGTTCTTTTTCTTGCACAGCAAGACTCTTTTTTTAGGGCAACACTGTTCCCTTTTATAGGACGGACAAGCCGTATAATGGTCACATACAATTTCCTTTACTGTCAGAAGCCCATCCATCATAGCAGGACCTGATTAGACAATCAGGCGGCGGCATTAATTGCGGACATCACGTCCGCAAGATTTGAATTTTGTCTTGAAGATTTGCATCATTACGACGACAAGCTGTTTCTGACTTTGTCGTCGCGATCTTCCTTCTGCCACTGATGGAGGTATCTCGACGATACAAGATATCCTGGCGATTCTGTATATACGACGATCTTCTTTCTCTGACAGTGTCATCGTGAGCTTCCTTCTTGCATCATGTCATCGTAATCATGTTCTCTCGACGACATGAGTTCCACACGACGATGTCCTGTGGCTTCTTTGCGTTTGACGAACAGCTTTCTGCGATCGACGAACTTGCCATCCTTCGTTCGACGATCACCATTCTTCGTTCGACGATCTCGCCATGTCTCAGCGTTCGACGATTCGATGATCGCCATTCTTCGTTCGATGATCTCGCCACGTCTCAGCTTTCGATGAATACTTTGCTTCTCAGCGGCTGCTGCTCTGCCCGTCATTACGACGACAAGCACGCTTTGTCAACGATATCGCCTGTTCTTCTTGACGACATTTCCTTAACTTCCTGAGATTATAGGCTAGAGAAGTAATCAGATACAAGGTGATGTTTTCTTGACTTGGTGACTTCTTCAAATCAGGAATCATGTGGGCAAGATTCCCAACAAAAATTACTTCAAATGGATGTAAAAAGTGCTTTTCAAAACTAGTTTGTAAAAGAAGAAGTTTATGTTGAATAACCCCCCAGTTTTATTAGTGAAAAATTTCTCAATCATGTTTATAAACTAGAAAAAGCGATTTATGGTTTAAAACAAGCGCCCCGTGCATGGTATAAAAGACTTACATCATTTTTATTAAATCACGGTTATATTATGGGAAGTGTCGATAATACTCTCTTCATTAAGCACAATAATCATGATTTGATAATTTTGCAAATATATGTTGATGATATAATCTTTGGATCTACTAATGAAGAGTTGTGTAATGAAGTTATTTCAGTGATGAAAAATGAATTTGAAATAAGTCTAGTAGGAGAACTTTCTTATTTTCTTGGTTTTCAAATATCACAAAGAAATGATGGTATTTTTATATGTCAAACTAAATATGTCTTTGATATGCTTAAGCGCTTTGGATTTGAAAACCTTAAACAAGCTTCTACTCCAATGAGTGCATCACTAAAATTAGGAAAAGATGACTCGGGAATTTCAATTGATCAAACTTTATATAGAGGTATGATAGGATCTCTACTCTATCTTAGTGATGTTGGAACATGGTCTTCCGCATCTCCTATATTTGAAAATAACAAATCCTCTGGGTATTTGATCTTGTGTGTTTAAGTGTGTAGAAAAACAAGTTCACGTGACTCCAGGATAACATCAGAAAGTTGCACCAAAATTTGAAGCCAAAATCCCAACATGCCAGGCGATAGCTCTGATTTGAGAAAATCTCGGAAACAGTTATGGAAGGTGCTAGAGCTAGGCGATAACAGCTAACGCAGGCGGTAGCAGCTAACGCAGGCGGTAGCAGCTAGCGCAGGCGGTATCTACTAGTGCCGGCGGTAGCGTAAATCACAATAGGACGGCGACCGTCTTGCTTAAAATGAAGGATTCTCACGCGGAGAATATTGCCTAATCTGGGATAGCGCCAGCGGTAGTGATAGCGCAGGCGCTAGCTCCAAGGCTATAAAAAGACCTCTTGGATCCGTCTTATTCATCCCCTCCCACTCCCAAATTCCAGAGCTTCGTGCCACGTCATATAGAGGAAGGTTCAGATAGATACTCCCGCAAATCCATAAAGGCTTAAGAAGATCCGTGGAGAAGATTTCAACACGCATCATCATCGTGATGAAAGAACGCATCGACTACGATCATACTCTACGTGTCTTCGTCTACTTCTCCATGAGATCCATATAGGGAGTTTTTATATTATTATTATTTATTTCACATCTTTTCTTGTAATCGTTTAGTGAACTCGCCTCGTGTTGGCGACTAGATCTGGGTAGGACTTGGGCAAAAATTTGCCTCGAGTTGGCGACTAGGTCTAGAGTGTAGATCTAGGGGGTGCTCGAGGCCATATACAGGGAAGGATTGGCTAGAGCGGCTTGAGGCCATATCTGGGGAAGGATCGTCTAAAGCCAACCGGTTCGTGGGGATACAAGTCAGTATAGAAAACAAAAAGAGTGTTGTTTATGGGGGTGTCTACCCAGATCACCTAGAGGGGGGGGGGGGTGAATAGGTTTTTCTAATTTATACTATCCCCTTAGGTATTTCTCGATTGTGATTAACGGATTTGCAGAATGTAAAGAACTAATCACAGAAAGCACACAATCGATATATAGAGGTTCCTCAAGACCGGGCGTCTTGAGTAGTCCTTTGTCCCTCTGCGCCTACCCAGCGATCCGCTAGGCTCGCCAAACTCTGCCAAAATCTTCCGGCCCTCAAGCCTTACACCACGAACCCGCAAGTCCCAACATCCTAGGCCCTCAAGCCTCTACTACCCCCGAGCCCGCAAGCTCGACACTCAGTCCCTCAAGCCCTACCTTTCGGACCCACAAGTCCCAACAGCCTAGGCCCGCAAGCCCCTACTGCCCCTGAGCCCGCAAGCTCGACACTCAGGCCCTCAAGCCCTGCCTTTCGGACCCGCAAGTCCCAACAGCCTAGGCCCGCAAGCCCCTACTTCCCCCGAGCTCGCAAGCTCGACACTCAGGCCCTCAAGCCCTACCTTTCGGACCCGCAAGTCCCAACAGCCTAGGCCAGCAATCTCCTACTGCCCCCGAGCTCGCAAGCTCGATAAATCGCACCCGCGAGTGCACTGCCCTGGCCCTCAAGCCTCACAGCTCTCCAGCCCTCAAGCTAGACAATATGGCCCGCAAGCCTTACAAGAGATTACAGATATAAACTGTTTCTTCTGCCTGATGTTGATCGGCAACTTTAGCATGATGATGATCGGCTTCTTGAGAATGAAGAGAATGCCTCTGAATCAGATCTTGAATGCACGGTTCTTCTTCAATTCTTTCTTAGCCGGATGTGGATTGGCTTCTTAGCAGTCGGTGAGGATGACTGCTTCTTGAGAACTTCTTCTTCTTCTCCGCAAGAATGTACTATTTTATTGAACGGCGGGATACTTTTCTGGTTCTTTCTTGCATGCGAAGTTATCTTTTCTAGGGCAACCCCATATGTCCTTTTATAAGACTGAGAGGGGTCACCCAACGGTCTCCTGAAAAGTTCCTTTATGTGTCAGATCTCCAAATCTTTTTAGCACGCGCAAATACCTCGAAACTTTAAGTGCACACGCTGATTGAACATTCAAGCGGCGGCATTAATTGCTGACATCACGCGTCCACAAGATTTGAATTTGTCTCGACGATATATTTCATCGTTACGACGACATACGATATGCTGACTTTGACTGTGTCGTTGGAACCTTCTTTGTTCATTCTGTCGTTGTAATTGTAGTATTATCTTGTCGACATGTCATTACAGCGATAAGCATACTTTGTCGTCGTATATACAGGAATGCCAGTATGTCTCATATCGTTGGAATGCAAGCAGCGGAGGCAGAAGCAAGAAGATGTCGATGATACTCCATTCTTTTTGATGACATGTCTTTCTTTGACAGTTTCTCTGCGTCTGCTTTGCTTGTCATAACAGCGATAAGCATACTTTGTCGGCCATCCCTTCTGTCCTTCTCGATGATATATACTTGTATACTTGTATTCTCCTGAGATTATGAACTAGATATCTTGATCAAATACAAAGTGAAGTATTCTTGACATGATGACTTCTTCAAATCAGGAATCATGTGGGCACGATTCCCTCTATTTAAAGAAGTCAGAATCTCAAGACTACTTCACATGACAATAACTATCATAATCTTAACAGAAGGTGTGTCAAGATATAACTTATCTTTGAGCTAGCTCCCCCTTGATTTGCTCCCCTTGTCTTTAGGGTGTCTTTGAGTACATCAATTTTGTAGCTCCCCCTTGATTTGATGTTTCTTCTTTGAGCACTCTTTCTCCCCCTTTCTGACTTCTTGCCTTTATTCAAAGCTTTCAAGTATTCTTGACCTAGTTGCTCCAAGAGATACTTTAATTATTTTCCTGCATTATACAAAGTTTGCATCTGATATCTAGCACAAGCATTTATATGATTGTATGACATTTTGGCTAAGCACAGGCATATACAATGGTATTTTGTAAGAGAAATCATAGCAATAATTTATGAGTAACTTGCATGTAGAATAGAAGGCAGCATTTTAAACTTAAGCATGTTCCTTATAAGCATTCATCGATGAATATTCATGTAAAAGAAATCGATTGTTCTTGAATTGAATTTTATCTATAACCCTTCTGCTCCGTGCTTGGCGCAGCAGGCTCCTTCCATTTCTTTCTCCAAGGAGTAGTATAAGCTCTCTCTTGATGATGTATTTTCTTTACAGCTCCCTGCATAATCTGTATCTGAATGTCTAGTATAACTTGCTTATCTACCGAGCCTGCATCTTGCTGGCGTATACCTATGTGTTAGCTAAGGACACATTATTGGTTATCAGCAGATAGATAGCAGGGATTGTAATTTCATGAATATTATGCACATTAAGCATGTCAAGATATCTCAGGCATATGCCTTATAGGCAAGCACATATAAGTGTTCTTTTACTGAAATTGTTCATATATAGGACTAGCCATTCAAATGAACCAAATGTTCATAATTTTGACTTTCTAAGAAGTGAGTGTTTTTCAGTTGTTGATAGGCAGGATTTCTTTGCTAGAGCTGGCTTTCTTTGCTTCTTTCTTCATCTTTCTCCTGTAGAAGTTCAGTGGTTTTGGAATTCTCATTGGAGGAGGAGGGGGCCATGGGGAAAGGCCATCTTGTGTCTTGTTCTTTCTTCCAGATCTTTTATGTGACGATCTCATTCGATGGAGGAGTACACCCTCTCCTGGTCCTTCTGACCATGTCCAAAAGTTATCCACGTTTCTGTGATGATCTCCTTTGAGCGAGGAGTCCATTGGCTGGCGTCTGGGTCCTGTTGGACCTCATCGATTATTTTCTTCCTGTATTTTTCGTAGGAGATTTTCCTTTTCTTGTGGGTTGTTGCGGATTCACACGAATCAGTGTCGGAGTTGGAGCTAGTGGAGAGTTCAGCGGCTATATATTTGGAGGGGGGAACTTGAAGTGCTTGTTGTACTTGATTACTTACCCATTTCGCCTGATGCGAGCTATCAGCTATGCTTCCTTTGATCTCTTCCCGGATTTATTCTTCAAATCTTTTTTCCCCTTCTTGGAGAACTTCTTTCATTGACACCTTTAGTTCAAATATTTGTTCAAGAGTTTCTTGATCTCCGACGTCAATAAAGTTTCTCAGTTCCATGAAACGGGCGTCTAGGTTTTGCTCATGGTTGGTGAGTCTGACCATGATGAGGTTTGTGGACTCCGCATGTTGAGTTTGCAGTTGGGAGATGTCCTCCTTTATAGATTTCATTTCCTCCTTCACTTCATCCCTGATTTTGTTTACAGTTCGTTCTAATAGAGCTTCCATCCGCTTCCATAGAATCTAGTCTGTTCCTTTTTCAGTTGACATTGATTTTGGGAAGACGATAGATCGGAGATGAAGAGGCGGTTTCTCAGAACGTATTAGGGCAAGTGAGCCCTAACCCTGGCATTCACTCTACTTTATAAGGGGAATAGGTACAGGGACGCGCGCTCATTTTTGGGTTTATCGAGGTATGCTGCCTCGAGCGACACAGACTTATCTAATTTAATAATATTTATATTATTTTGACGCATTTTCCGACGGTACTAATACGTTGTTGAAATATGTCTAGGATTCACTAGCAGCCAAACCCCTCACTACTTCGCATCCTTCATTGAGGGATCCTTCCCTCTTCGGTGCCATTTCATGCTTGCCTAGGGGGATTTCAGCACAACCGATGCGTTCACCTCTCGATGTTGCTGAGAGTACGACGACTTTTTAGGGTAAATGTAGAGCGTGTTTTAATTTTAAGATATTCGTCCCTACTTATACTTTTAAGACTGAGGAGTGAGGCATAAAAAACTTTGTAATCCCAATTTGGGAAATATGATTAATTAACCTCAGGTTTAATTAAGAATCGGCTGTTGATTGGATATACTTAGCTTTTAAGTCTTCTTGAACCGATAGCTCCCCCTCAACTAGTGCATCTTGGTATGTGATTGAAGGTTTTGAGTTGAAACTGGAATACTTATTGTCGAATGGCCTTCGTTGCTTTATTTGGCTAAGTGGACTGTCCTACAAAACAGATTTTAGTATCCCTTAGGAGCCCAAGGTGACTTGGGTCCAAGGTTCTGGTTAGTAGAATAAGGGATCCTTGTACTTACCTCACTTCTTCCGGAAGGTCTCACCTTTGCACTGGGCACACTCGGGTTGTACCAGCAGTCAATCGCAAAGTGTCCCACTTTGCCACAATACCAGCATTCATGAATGTTGTACCTTCTTTTCTGAGCGATTTCTAAGGTATGCTCTTTAGAGAAGGTACCGGCAATCTTCCTATCTCTTTCATTTAAGGAATGACTAGTTGCCCGCGTATCATCTTTTCTTCTTGACTTCATCTGTTTGTCAGCAACAGAGGTCAGCTTGGTGGCTGACATAGTGTTGATAGCATCAGATATGATCAAGTGGGAATTGATTATGTTGGGGTTACTAGTTTGCTTCTTATTTGGAATAGATTGGAAGGAAGATGCTCCATCATCCTCAAGAGTGGGTGTTGGGACACCAAACACGAATGATCCATGATGGGCCATTTGGATTTCTTCATGGGGAGCCTTTAATGCACTCATCCCCATGCCCTTTCTTTTCACATAGTCAGGAGCATTTTCCTGATTAATAGAACTTCCACTCATCCAGTGACCATGAACGATGTCCTGATCATACCTGTTAGAGGGAAATACTACCTTATGAAAGGTGGTATGTGGCTCCACTTTGGTTTTGCCCTTATTTGCATTTCCAGCACTTGCTGCCTCTTTATTGAAACCCAACCTCTTCCTATCTCTTTGAGAAGTGAAGGTGTCAATGATGGGCAGTACAGCTTTGGGCTTAGAGAACTGAGCCACCAAGTATCTTTCCTTGAGGAGGTCTCTCTCAAGTTTCTTAATGAGTTCATCCCTTTGAATTTTTTCATCACAGAGCTTGTCTATGATTTTCTTGAGCTCAAAGGAGTTGGTGCCTTCATTGGAAGACATGCCCATTTCCTTATTCTTCTCAGTCTTGCTGAGTCTGAGTGAATCTAAATCTTTAGCTTGCTTCTTAACGAGTCTCTTGCTCTTACTCAGAGCTATTAAGAGATTCCCAAACTGCTCTACCAGGTCAGCATGGTTCTGATTGTTGCATGATGAGCAGTTTTCCACCTCATCTTCAGAGGACGTACTACCCCCTGATGCATCCCTGATCTTTTCAAAGGAGAGAGGTAATAAAGATGTGTGAGTGATGCATACCTGATCATGATGTGGTTCATCATGATTTGCTTCATTTGTTAGAGCCATCAACCCATAAGCTTCCTCATCCTCAGAAATACCAACGGTGAGGGTCACCGGTGCTCTTATTCCTCTTCTGACTGAGGAGATTCCTTCATCTTCTCATTCGTCTTCCGAGGTATATAGGGGTGCTCTGATGCATTCTTGCACATGTGGAACTTGTTTTTGTAGGTTTTCCTCAGACTCTCCCATAAGAGCTTCAAGGAGATCCCACATGTTCTTTGCTGTGGTGCAATGACTTAGCTTCTGAAGAGTGAGCGAATCTACTGCACTAGCTAGTATGTTTCTGGCTTCTTTGTCCAATTTGAGTAGAAGGATCTCATCTTTTGCCTTGATCATGGAGGGCTCTTCTTGAGTGATTGCAAACATCCTGGGATCTGTTGCCTCCATGTATATTCTTGCTCTTATTTTCCAGAGGGCAAAATTTTCTTTACTACACATAACTATTCTTGATTCCATAGTCATGATCCTTAGACACCCGCTGACAGATCTGTTCAAGCTGTTAAGCTTTACTTGAATAACCTCCCTCTGACACCACTTGTTGTTTATGGGGGTGTCTACCCAGATCACCTAGAGGGGGGTGAATAGGTTTTTCTAATTTATACTATCCCCTTTAGGTATTTCTCGATTGTGATTAACGGATTTGCAGAATGTAAAGAACTAATCACAAAAAGCACACAATCGATCTATAGAGGTTCCTCAAGACCGGGCGTCTTGAGTAGTCCTTTGTCCCTCTGCGCCTACCCAGCGATCCGCTAGGCTCGGCAAACTCTGCCAAAATCTTTCGGCCCTCAAGCCTTACACCACGGACCCGCAAGTCCCAACAGCCTAGGCCCTCAAGCCCCTACTGCCCCCGAGCCCGCAAGCTCGACACTTAGGCCCTCAAGCCCTACCTTTCGGACTCGCAAGTCCCAACAGCCTAGGCCCGCAAGCCCTTACTGCCCCGGAGCCCGCAAGCCCGACACTCAGGCCCTCAAGCCCTACCTTTCGGACCCGCAAGTCCCAACAGCCTAGGCCCGCAAGCCCCTACTGCCCCCGAGCTCGCAAGCTCGACACTCAGGCCCTCAAGCCCTACCTTTCGGACCCGCAAGTCCCAACAGCCTAGGCCCGCAAGCCCCTACTGCCCCCGAGCTCGCAAGCTCACAAATCGCACCCGCGAGTGCACTACCCTGGCCCTCAAGCCTCACAGCTCTCCATCCCTCAAGCTAGACAATATGGCCCGCAAGCCTTACAAGAGATTACAGATATAAACTGTTTCTTCTACCTGATGTTGATCGACAACTTTAGCCTGATGATGATCGGCTTCTTGAGAATGAAGAGAGTGTTTCTGAATCAGATCTTGAATGCACGATTCTTCTTCAATTCTTTCTTAGCCGGATGTGGATTGGCTTCTTAGCAGTCGGTGAGGATGACTGCTTCTTGAGAACTTCTTCTTCTTCTCCGCAAGAATGTACTGTTCTATTGAACGGCGGGATACTTTTTCTAGTTCTTTCTTGCACGCAAAGTTATCTTTTCTAGGGCAACCCCATATGTCCTTTTATAAGACTGAGAGGGGTCACCCAACGGTCTTCTGAAAAGTTCCTTTATGTGTCAGATCTCCAAATCTTTTTAGCACGCGCAAATACCTCAAATCTTTAAGTGCACGCGCTGATTGAACAATCAGGCGACGGCATTAATTGCTGACATCACGCGTCCACAAGATTTGAATTTGTCTCGATGATATATTCCATCGTTACGACGACATGGAATATCTCTCGACGACATCCCTTTGTCGGCTCCTTGTGCTTTGGAAATTCTTCTCAGATCTTCTTGCTTCTGCCTACGCTGCTTGCATTCCAACGATATGAGACATACTAGCATTCCTGTATATACGACGATATGCTGACTTTGACTGTGTCGTTTGAACCTTCTTTGTTCATTCTGTCATTGTAATTGTAGTATTGTCTTGTCGACATGTCCGCTATTTTGATGTCGACGATACTCCATTCTTTTCGACGACATGTCTTTCTTTGACAGTTTCTCTGCGTCTGCTTTGCTTGTCATTACAGCGATAAGCATACTTTATCGGCCATCCCTTCTGTCCTTCTCGACGATATATACTTGTATACTTGTATTCTCCTGAGATTATGAACTAGATATCTTGATCAAATACAAAGTGAAGTATTCTTGACATGATGACTTCTTCAAATCAGGAATCATGTGGGCACGATTCTCAACAAAGAGTCTTTCATATTTCGCCTTGATTTCTAGCGTCATTGAAATCAAATTTTGTAATCAATTTTATTAATAATAATCATGTCTCTCTTTGTGTAATAAAATTGATTTAATCTTCATTTCTCTAAATTGTTTATTATCCACTCTTTCATTATAAAACAATTTAGATTTTTATTTAAAATCACTATTTTGATCTCTTATTATTTCAAGTACTCCAAAATACACTACAAGAAAAACCCTTATTAGCTAGGGGAAGAATCCCTTGCTAAATCATAAAATTCATTGCTAATTTATATTAGCAAGGGATTTAGCAACAAAACATTTTCCTTTCTAAATTGAGCCTAGCTAAATTTAGCAAGGATGATTTTCCTTGCTATTTTGCAAGGGAAATTTAGCAAGAAATATATTGCTTCCTAATTTAGCAAGGCATAATACCTACAAAAAATTCGTTGCTAATCACCATCAAATATTTTTTGATCCTAAATTTAGCTAGCATTAAAATTGTTGCAAATTTTGATGCTAATAAATGTCAAACATTAAAAATAAAAGCTTAAATAATATATTATTTTATGGATAAATTGATGATGAATTATTTATTTTGAATCAATTTGCAATAAAAAATATATGGTGTGAATTTTGTTTTAATAGTAAAATTATATAAATAATTTTAAATTAATTTTATTTTTAATTATGCGAGATTGAAAAATTAATTATTAACAATACTATATACTACAACAAACTACACCTGTTGTAAGGACTGGAATGTAACTGAAACACAGTTTGTTACTAATAGTTATATTTAGTAACAAAGTTTTTTTGTTGTTACAAAAAAGAACTTTTTTGTAACGAATATTTTAAACTTTGTTACAATAATAATTAATTCGTTACTATAACTATAAGTATTTGTAACAACACTAATGTTACGTTACAAATAGAAAACTTTTCTCACAATAAGTATCAATTGTAACCACATCATGGAAGTTTTTAAAGTTTTGTTACAAAAAATATATCATATTTTATTTTCAATTTTTGTACAATTTTATTATCAAAGTTTTGAATTATTATTATTATTTTTTTTAAAAATTGTATGCGCGCGACAGTACCCCGCCTCGATAGTGCTGTAACGCGACGACATTACTCCTACAGCTCGCAAACATTCGTGCGCGGCTGTCGCAGATATGTGGTACTATTGCGACATGTATTTTTGCACGTACGGAGGTTTTTATAAATCTTTAACTTTTTATAAAAGTTTTTCTGCCTCTCTTCCATGCAGCTCTATCTCTCTCTCTCACATGAATGAATGAAATATATGGAGGAAAATTTCCCTCCATAAAATTTTGAACAAAACAAAACTAAAAATTAAAATATATTAAATGTAAAAATGAATGCAAATTAATATAACATTATTTTTTTAATATAATTTTGGAATTAAAATAAAATCACGCACGAACCCGCATGCACGCAAATGCACTCTCGCGCGCACGCAAATGCATTCTCGCGCGCAACGCAAATGAACTCTTGCGCGCATGCAAATGTACTCTCGCGCGCACGCAAATATATGTGCAGTTGCGTTGAGTGCATGTATCGTCGAGATCTACAACTTTTGTGTTGAACACTTTTGCTAAAAATGCACGCACAAGACGCGCGTATTGCCCCCCCCCCCCCCCCCCCCCCCCCCCCCCGAATTGAAACATGGGTGTAACTATATATAATATATATATATATAACGATTTTTTGGAAATACGCATTGTGCATGCATTTTTAGGAAAAATGTGCAACACAAAAGTTGTAGATCTCGACGATCTCTACAACTTTCGTGTTGAACACTTTTCCTAAAAATGCTTGTACAAGGCGTATATACAAAAAAATGCGTAATAATTCATATAAATCATGAGTTGCGGATAGCCAAAACTGGGGTGCGGTTAACAATTGCCTTTTTTATTGATGGATGACACGCCCTTTAATTTAATGAAAATAAATGTGTAATGAAATTCATAAATACATGTCAAATCAATTCATAAATACAACGCGTTGTTCAATAAAATTTACTCTTTACATAAGATTTATGTTTTTTTTTAAATAAGAATTACCCCCGCTCAATTTAATTTGTCCGCTCTCAGGAGCTCGATCAACTGACAGTGCACATGAGGCCCATGTTCCCCGCTCGACAATACCCCCGCCTCGACATTGCCCGACAGTGCACATGAGCTTTAAATAAGATTTATGTATTTTTAAATAAGGTTTATCCGTTTATATATTTTTTAAAAGTAAGAATTACGTACCCCGCTCAATTTCATCCGCTCTCAGAAGCTCGATCAACTGAATAAAAAATAATTGAATATTAATTTAATTTTCTCACCGGACACAAACACACACACACACACACACACATACACAGACACATACAAACACAGACACACAGACACAAACACAGCCACAGACATAGATACAGACTGACATAGACACAGACATATAGTCAAACACAAACACAAACACAAACACGCATAGACACGCAAGCAAAGACACAAACACGCACAAACACACAGACACAGACACAGACTGGGGTGTAACACACATAGATACGCAAACACAGACACACACAAGCACAGACAAACATGCATAGACAGACAAACACTCACACACAACCCAAATACACAGACACAGACAAGCATGTGTACATACAGACATAGATACATACACACAAACACATGGACACAGACACAGACTTGTATAGATACATGGACACATACACAGACACATGGACCGACACACATACGTACGTACACAGACACAGACACATACAGACACAAAACACATGGACCGACACACATACGTACGTACACAGACACAGACACATACAGACACAAACACATGCATGGACACAAACACAGACACATGGACTGATGACACATATACGTACACAGACATTCAAATACACAGACACTGACACTGACACTGACAGTCACAGACACACACAGACACACACAGACACACACACACACACACACACACACACACACACACACACACACAAACACCAAAGACAAACACACATAGACATTTGTGTACACACACACACAAACACACACAAACACACACAAACACACACAAACACACACAAACACACAAACAAAGACACACACACACAGACACAGACACATGCAGATACACGTAAACACACAGACACACATACATACAGATACAGACACACATGCACAAGCAAATATAGATTACGCACAGACACAGACACAGACACAGACCCCATGCAACATGCACACACACACACACATATGCACAATCTCGATTTTGAGTTGAGCTCGAGTTCAATGAGCTCAATCTCGAACTCGAGTTCAATGAGCTCAATCTCGATTTTGAGTCGAGCTTGAGTTCGTTGAGCAGGAGCTCGATTACTACTCGCGCTTCAGCTCAGATATTTTTGATCATGATGGCGCGCGAGCCATCTCTCGAGATCGAGCAAAAAATCCAAACACGAAACAATAGTGAATTTTTGAAAATACGCCTTGTACAAGCATTTTTAGGAAAAGTGTTTAACACGAAACTTGTAGATCTCGACGAGATCTACAATTTTCGTGTTGAACATTTTTCCTAAAAATGCATGTACAAAACGTATTTTCAAAAGACCCGTAATAACTCATTGAAATTGGTGTGCGAATAGCCAAAACTGGTGTTCTAATAACAATTGCCTATTGGAGGGAAATTTCCCTCCATAAACATATTTTCTCGAAACCCTCGTAAACCCCATCCCGTCCATCCTGAAGCATATTCTCGAAACCCTCGACCCCCATCCCGTCCTTGATCGCGGCTCGCTTCTTCCTCCGGCGAATCGGCACGACTCCTCACGATACCCTCTCCGGCGTCTCTTCTCATGCGTTTTTCTTGATCCAGCAGTGTTCTTGATCCAGCGTTCTTCATCATCACCTTGAGGTATACCTAAACCCTCGTAAACTTGAGGTATACCTAAACTCCAGCGTTCTTCAGTCACTGAACGCATGGATTAGGAGTGCCGATATATGGATTAGGGGTGCGAATATGCGTTTTTCTTTCTCCGTAGAACTCATCGGAAAACTCCGTCGCCATTTCTGTATAGAATACGAAAGTAGAACGCGGTAGGGGTTTTATATGGGGGGATTGAAAATCATTATGTGACTATTATGTTACCAAACTTCATTATACGTGTCCAAACTATCTAAAGTCTATTTTCTATAATCTGTTCTTTGATAAATTTCACTCCCACTATTTCAACATAATCATTCCTTAATTTATCTTTTTTATTGTAGTACAAAATATTTCTCAAGTAAAGTTTTTTTTGTTTACTCTACTTTTCGGAAATCATTAAATTCTAGAATTATCTTCGATTATTTATTGATTAGTTTTGATGTTTTGTGTTATGTCTCGATTATTTTTTAGTGATGGATGCTACACAGGCTCTCAGTTATATCTTATGTTTTACTTATTAATATAGTGCATATAAAACTATACTCTTTATTAATTATGTTCTGTAGAAATTAGAATATGTTAGAAGCAAATACATATATAAATTATGGCCATGTTTAGCCTGATAATGGCTGTTATGAACGCAATGTTGTGTAACCATGATCATGAATGCAATTGTGAGAAATTATAGTCATGAACGCAATGGTGAGAAACAATGGTGACGTATGCAGTTAACTGTTTGGATTTCTTTTCTAACAGGATGATCTGTGTTTTTAGTGCAATTACAAACTGCGAAGCAGTCTTATCTATTTGGTTGTAGAAGTGCGGTGGTGGGTTAAGCCAGAAGGACTTATCTTCCCCTGTGCATTCTATATTAAAAATTTAAAAATGCTGTGCATTAAGTAATAAATAGGCATGAGAGATCAAAGCATAACAAATCTACAAAACTTAGAGAGTGATTGTCGGTCTATAATTTATTCATACTCACTATTGTTGTGATTCCTGTCAAAATTGTGTTGAGATTGTGATTCATACATCAATATGTGCATCCCATCTTAGGGCTTAGAAAATATGTAACACAAGCTTATATAATTTGTTAAATTTATTGCTTGGTTGGATGTGATTAGATCTTACTAATGTATAAGAATTCAAAAAATCTTTTTAAAATATCTAAAAGAATAGTGAGTAATTAATAATATCATTAATTTTCAATTTGTCTAATTTATATGTGCAGTGTATTTAGCATAGCATACTTTGCTGATATTGTCTTATCCCATTCTTTTTTGTTAGCTATGGATAAAAGCTGGATTTATGAACCAGATAGATTCAGTTCTACCTATACTAGAGGCGTGGATTTATTTTTACAGTTTGCACGGGCAAATGCTATTTACTTTGAAGATAAAATTCTTTGCCCATGCAATGTATGTCGAAACACTAAAACAAATAGCCTCATTGAAGTTAAAGCAGACTTGCATTTGAAAGGGTTTTACAGATATTATAAGGAGTGGATACATCATGGAGAAGCTAAACTGACTAGTTCTTTTGTGTTCAGTTCGAATAGTAACAATAGTGGACCTTCTCAAAGTCATGAAAGTAACGATGATATTGAAGCCATCGATGATTTAGTTGATTTGATACATGAGATTGGAGATGCAGAACTTCCAGAACATTCTAACGAAGATAGTACGACAACTTTTTCAAGTCTATTATGTAATGTCAGACATGAACTATACCCAGGTTGCAAAAAATACTCTTTGTTAGCATTCATTGTTAAACTGCTGCATATCAAAGTAATGAACAAGATGTCAGATAAGTCAGTTAACATGCTTCTTGAATTGCTAAAGGACGTGATGCCAGAAGGTAATCTTATTCCAAAATCTGTTTACTGGGCTAGGAAACTTCTTTCTGGTATAGGTTTGGGTTATAAGAAGATAGACGCGTGTAGACATGATTGTGCACTATTTTGGAAAGAGAATGAGAAGAAAGATGTGTGTCCTGTGTGTGAAGAACCACGTTGGAAATATAACGAAGGAAAAGGAAAATTAATTGCTCAAAAGGTTTTGTGGCATTTCCCCTTGACACAAAGGCTACAAAGACTTTATATGTCTTCTAAAACAGCAGCTGACATGAGGTGGCATACTGAGAAGCATATAGAGATAGAAGGTACGTTGAGTCATCCGGTAGATTCACTTGCATGGAAGAGTTTTGATGCACATTATCCTAGTTTTGCTGCAGATCCACGCAATGTTAGGCTTGGATTGGCTACTGATGGGTTCAATCCGTTTGGAAATATGAGTACTTCTTATAGTATGTGGCCAGTTGTGCTAATTCCATATAATATGCCGTTATACAAAGGTATGAAAGATGAGTTTCTTATGATGTCATTATTAATTCCTGGCCCACGTGCGCCTGGAAAAGATATTGATGTTTATCTTAGGCCACTGATAGAAGAATTAAAAGAATTATGGAATGGTGTTGAGACTTTTGACACATACACCAAAGAGACTTTTAAAATGCATGCTGCTCTTTTGTGGACAATCAATGATTTTCCAGCTCTTAGTAATTTATTTGGGTGGACCACAAAGGGTTACGGGGCATGCCCAACTTGTTTATATGATACAGATTCTAAACGAATTCGAAGTAAGATATGCTACATGGGACATCGTCGTTATCTACATAATGATCACCCTTATCGAAGGAGTAAATTGTTCGATGGAAAGTCAGAAAGACGTTCAAAACCAAGGGAGTGAAGTGGCGCACAATTGCTTTCAGATTTAACCAAACTCTAACATAACTTTGATAAATTTGGAAAACACCCAAGCAAGCGGAAGAGGAAGCGCAATAATGAAGAAGGGAATTGGGTAAAGAGAAGCATCTTCTTTGAACTACCTTACTGGCATAAGCTTTTGATACGACACAACATTGATGTAATGCATGTTGAAAAAAATATTTGTGATAGTGTTTTGGGCACATTGATGAACATTGATGGAAAAAAACAAAGATACGGAAAAAGCGCGAGAAGATTTGCGAGACCTTAACATCCGGAAGGAGTTACACTTGATTAGAAATGGAAGTACTATAATAAAACCTCAAGCATGTTATAATCTATCTTCCGATGAGAAAAAAAGGTTTTGCAATTTTTTAAAAAATGTCAAGTTTCCAGATGGATATGCGTCAAATATTTCAAGATGCGTAAAGGATGGGAAGATTTATGGACTTAAATCTCATGATTGTCATGTTCTACTACAACGGTTAATTCCTATTGGCATTCGTGGGTTTCTACGCGCAGATGTCGTTGAGGCACTATACGAGCTAGGAGATTTTTTTAAAATTTTATGCTCAAAGACACTAAAGGTAGAACATATCGAGAAGTTGGAGAGTAATATCCCAATTATTTTGTGCAAATTGGAGAGAATATTTCCTCCAGCATTTTTTGATGTAATGATTCACTTGGCTATTCACCTTCCGAAAGAGGCAAAGATAGCTGGCCCAGTTCACTCACGTTGGATGTACCCGATTGAAAGGTACTTGTTCTTTATGCATTTATACTTTATTATCTTACATAGCATAAATGAACAATTTTGTTATTATGATCATTGAGTTTTCCTTTTAGGTTTCTTAAAACTCTTAAAGGATACGTACGTAATAAAGCTCGTCCAGAGGGTTCTATGGCTAAAGGATATATTGTAAAAGAGTCTTTGACATTTGTGTCAATGTACCTAAATGAAATAGAAACAAGGTTCAATAAAGAAAATAGAAATGAAGATTCAGTGGAGCATCAACAAGAGTGTGAATTGTCGGTTTATGCATCAAAAGTGAGACCCTTTGGACCTCTTCGCCGTTGCAAAGCACTTTCTAAAAAAGATCTAGATGCAGCTCATAACTTCATATTAAACAATTGTAGCGAAGTAGATGATTTTCGAAGGTTCGATTCATGAAAGAGCTCAATTTCCTTACGTAATTTGTAACAAATTTTGATGTACTTTTTTTTAAATAGTAAGCACATGGAGGAGCTTAAAAGGGATGAAAATGAAAGAAACATTGACAAAACTCATCAAGAGCAGTTTCATTATTGGTTTCAAGCTTATGTAAGCTCCAAATACGAAGATACCCTTGAAGGTTGTTAATTTATAGTATCATCTATCTAATTAGCTTCCTATTGTATTTTGTATAGATAAATAGAGTGCATAACACAAACTCGGGCGAAGTCTCCAAAGAATTATGGGCATTGGCAAATGGTCCACAATCATACTTAACAAAATTTTACTCTGGTTGTATTGTTAACGAAGTACGATTTCATACACATGATCGAGATGATCGCCGAACAACACAAAATAGTGGTTTACTTGTTGTGGGGGAACATCAAAATATTTTGGTAGAGTTTTATGGAGTATTAAGTAGGGTCGTTGAATTGACCTATCTTCATGGATATAAAGTAGTATTATTTTGGTGTGAGTGGTTTGACACTGGTGGGAAGAAGACTATGCATAAAGATAAATATTTTTTGAGCATCGACACAACTTCTCGTTGGTGTGAAGATGATCCATTCGTTCTTCCAAACCAAGTGCAACAAGTATTCTATGTCGATGACACAAAACTCGGCGATCCTTAGAAAATTGCACAACTTGTATGTCATAGACACCTTTGGGACATAGAGGAACACGCTGACCTAGAAGTGGAGGAGATGCATGATAACATAGTTCAACAACACGAGTCCTCAGAAACTGAATTAATATATGCTACCGAAGATCAAAACTTGCAATTCCTAGGGAGAGATGATATAGAACCTGATATTATAAATATAGAAGTTCTAACTAGAATCCAAGAAGAGGAAGAAATTAATAATATTGTTGATGGAGATGAGTCAATAGATGAGGATGATGAAACACTAGTGCAATATTGTGACGACAGTGATCATAACATGTAAAGCTAATCCAAACGGTACGTTAAGTTTTTTCTTATTCATTAGATCGAAACTGTAATTCAATTCTTCCTTTTTATGATATCTCTAAATAATTTAATGTGATGTTTAACGTTTGCATCTTATTTACTTCGCAGTAATATGCCTCCAAAAAATGTTATTCTACGGCGCCCTACGACAAGGAGCAGAAAATAACTGCTTGTTGCTGAAAATTCAACAAATACTGAGGTTGTTGAAATGTCACCTACACCAAATACACCTTCACCTCCACCAAATACACCTTCACCTAATCTGCAGCAATCACAAAGTGGATCATTTGCCACCATTAATGATGATGATACCACTATTAATGAAGGAAATGATGAAAGTCCAATACAGGGTTCTGATAATAGTAGTAAGTATACCTTATTTTATTTCACAAGTTTGTATCATTTACTTGAATCATATATTTATTAAGGATTTTTAATTATGCAGTGGGAAGCTCATCTATAAGAAGAGGTCGTGGGGTGACCACCGGAAAGTCGATTGAGAAAGCAATACTAGAAAATGTATGCTTTATTTAGGTATATTAAAACTTACATACACTTACTATATGTTAACATACTCTTATTTGTTTTGTTAGGACAAGAAACTACTTGAGATTGAGTTTCCTGAAGGTTTTAAGAAGCCGCATCGCTATGCAAAGCACCTTGCAAATGGTATAGGTGTTATTGTAAGACACAGTGCGGGTTTGGATTTTTTGAACCCATGGAGTGAATTGGGGGAAGAGCTGAAACTTACTTTATATGCTGCATTAGGTGTAAGTAATTAATATTTATATACCATATATGTGAATTTGTTTAGGATAACCAAATAATTTATTCTTTTGTAGCAATGGTTTGTGATAAAGAATTGGGAAACAGATAAAAGTGTGCAAGAGTTCATGGAGGAGATGTTTCAACGTAGCTACACACATTGGAGAGGAAGATTATCTGCAAGGCATAGAGATTATATTGTGGCAGGAAAGAATCCAAGAGCTAGTAGCCCATTTGAGTGGATCTCAATCGAGAATTGGTGTCAGTTGTGCGAGCTCTTTGAAAGTGAGACTTTTAAGGTGAATGTGACTACTTAAGTAAATTCTGTTTAATACATATGTTATTAATCACACATTCAATGACTAGAATCCAATACTTTTGTTTGCTTGCAGAAAAGGTCCAAGACAAATGCTGATAATAGATCACACATGCCGTTTACTCATACGTGTGGTTCTAAATCCTACCATTCCCGACTGCTGGAAATGGTAATGCAATAAATACATGTGAGTTATTGATTACTATGACATATTCTCAAATATTTTTTTGATATACAGGTTAATCAAAGCCCGGTTGAGAACTTTGCGAACACCCATAAGAAGAATGGGGTGTTTGTCAGCGAGAAAGCAGAAGCGGCATACGTAAGTCAAAATATATTTGAAACTTTCGCAAAATTGATTGATAACATACGTTTCTATTATAACACTATATTTTACAGTGTGAAATGGAAAGGCTGAGGACAACAACAGATTCTGACAGTGATCTCATAAGCTCTGAGAGAGAAATTATAAAGACTGCACTTGGAAACAAGTCTGGTTATGACAAAGGGCTAGGCTATGGTGTTGTGCCTTCAAAACGAATGAAGAAGACATTGAATGTGACTACTCAGTTGAAAGAGAAGTTGAATGTAGCGGAAGAAGAATTGCGCGATGCCATGACTCGTCTAACAGCACAAACAGAGCTTATAGATAAGCAGGAAGCTTTGATTCAAACACACAATGCAGAGATTGCAGGATTAAAGGAGGGGCAAAATGAGCTGAAAGAGCAGCTGGCATTCGTTCTGCAGCAATTTGGGGCAATTCCTTGACTTTGATGCACACACCATTTACTTTTTGGTGCACATTTTTGTTGTCAAATGGTTTATGACTGTTAGTTTTTTAGTTTACTGCTTTGTGACTATTTTATTACTTTTGCTTGGTTTATGACTGTTAGTATTTTGGTTCCAAGCTTGGGAATCTGCTTGGTTTGTTGGCTTGGATGATTCTGTTTTGCCGATTATATACTGATTAGTAGGTTTTGTTAGTGGGGTGTTAGACTATTTGGCATTTTGCTGCTGGGTATGTATTGCAGGTCTTCTTGTCGAGGTTGGTCAACAAGGTGTCTGATGGAGGGTTGACGCCGCTGCATATGGCGGCAGTCAAAGGGCACTTCGACTGTGTTCAGCTCTTGCTCGATTTCTCCGCAAATGTATCAGCAACAACCTTTAACTATTGCTCATATTTCAGGATAATAGGTATTTCATTTTCGCGGGATGTATATGAATTCAGGACTGAATTAGTTCATCAAATCTAAATTGGTCTGGAATTCATGTGCAGGAGCAGGCAGTACCCCTTTGCATTTCGCAGCATTTGGAGGAGATTTTAAATGTTGTCAGGCAAAGTAGACTAAACTTTTCACTTTTTATTATGTAAATGTCATCTAGCTCTTCAGTACTCCACGAGGTCTTACACATTTTCCATGAATCATGCAGGTTCTTCTTGCTAGAGGAGCTTGCCGGTTAACGCTGAATTTAAATGGGTATTTCTTTTTGATCGAGTAGATCTTCTATTGCTCTTTTGAGTTGAATATCTGCATGAATTTGGCTACTTGCTAGGATCTGATAAAGATCATCATATCAGTGAATTTCTTTTTTCTTGTTTACCCTCTTCCAGATGTCTTCCTGTTGATGTATCAAGGATTTGGGGAAGAAAACACCTTGTGCCACTCTTATCACCCAATTCTGAGTTGAAATTGCCCCTATTCACTCCATCAAGCTATGCAGTTAAGTATGAATAAGACAATTTTTCTTCCCATTTTCATAGAACTACATTCCATCATGATGTCGCAATTCCCCATTCTGTAAACTGCAAAATTAAAAGCAACACACATCTGTCATAAGATAGTTTACCTACAAGGCTGCTTGCATTAGGTGCTCACTGCCTTATTATGTTTATTCATGCAGCTTTTACAACTTAAGCTGCTTCTAAATTCGTGATGTTTTGTGGCAACATTTCCGTACGTAGACAATTTGTTGGTAGAGTCAGTTTAGTGTTTAATTTCTTGCCTAGAATCATGTGGAGGCATAGTGATGTCCTTCCCCATGGTTTTACCTATATGTTGATGGTCATGCTCTAATGAAGTAAAGTAATATATTCCAGGCTAAGCTGTCAGTATCAGGGAAAGATTTTATGTTGACACTCATTGCCAGAAGATCACGCCATTATGCAGGAACCAGGTTCTTATCATTCATCTATTTTCCTGTGCATTGTAGATTTCGGAGAACTTACATCACATATATTCAAGTAGACTAGTCATTGACTGGTATTCCTAACTCCTGAACAATGTAGAGTTACAATTTATTCTAGGCTTTTATGTTTCTATGGTGGTTGGCTGAAATTTTGTAGATTTCGGAGAACCTCATTGATTTTGAACATTCATTTGCATTTAGTTCTTTTAAGCACATAACTTCTGCAATTATGACATGTTTGCAAGCCTGCATCAAATTATCTCTTCCTCCATTGCAAATCTGACCTCCCAGATCCCCTAGGTTTTGTTGTTGTGGAGCTGCTATTTCCGATCCAGCAAGGCAGCAACTGTTTTTATAGGTTCTTCCAATATTGAATCCAGATTTTTGCTAATTGCTATTGCCCTTCTAGTTTTTGAATCCATATTAGTATAAAATTTGTATGGTTTGCTGCATGGTTTGATGCATCCTTGAGCATGGTTAAAATTTGTATATTGAATCCAGATATTAGTATAAAATTCCAATATTGAATCCAGATATTAGTATAAATTTGTATTGATTTCATATTGGTGGAAAATTGTATTGACTTCATTTCCTCCATCACTTTTCTATTATGAAATTTAGAGCATGGTTTGCTGCATCCTTGAGCATTTATGTACAATATGATCATGTACTGTGACTGCCCTTCATCCAGGTTAGTGACCATCTACCACATCAGCATTTTCTTATTATATTAAATCATATATATACATATATGTTTGCAAGCCTGCATTTTCTTTTTTCTGTAGCTGTTAGATGAGGTGCAGAGTGATCAGTGGCCTGTGGATCTTGGGAACAGAGCTCGGAGGTGCACTGGTGTTGCTTTGAGTGTTGCTGCTGGATTGTTGGGCGCATGCTTGCCTGGCACTGGAGCTAGAATTATAGCTTTGGTTGGAGGGCCATGCACAGAGGGCCCTGGAATGGTATGAATGTCAATTACTATTTCATGAATCTTTTGATTCTTCTAGAAGTTTTTCAGCCTGTGCTACTTTTAGGAGTTTGCATGCTAAATGATAACTTGATGCTTATGATTACTTCTAGCAGCAGTATGGTCAAAACTCAAAGTGTCCTTGTTCTTTTCATATGTGATTGTTTACTGATTTTTCATGGCAATAACTAGTCCTTAAATTATTTAACTATTCTATAGACTGACTAGTTTCAGGCCTTGATATTGTTTACTTCAGCCTTTCTCGAGTTAGTTGAATTCAATTACACTTGTAGGTCTGAGATTTGTATACTGAACAAGATAAGGTGTTTTGGTGTTTCAAATTATTTTTCAATTTAAAAAAGCATAACATGTATAATTGGGATTGAAAAATTGGCATACATGCTAATAATATCATCATCATCGTTAATAAGCATTTTCTTCATTCTTATGTTCATAGAATCAGTAAGTTCTTCATTTATCAAACATGGGGCATCTTTATTGTTAGATTTTCGATAAGTCTTGGTAAGAGTTGTTGATTTTATTCTCATTCAAATATTTTATTGAAGCTTATCACATGCTGTTTCAGGTGATTACTGGCTAAACTGTGCATGTTGATTCTGCATCTTTTTATGTATGTATGGATGTGAGTTTGTATGGATGTTTTTGCTCTCATTTAATTGTAGGGTGATCTTAATTGCTCTCTTTTATTTGTAGGGTGCTCGAGCATTGACCGGCAAGTGACGAAAGATTCATTAGTCAGAAAGTGATGGATGATTCATTTTTCGAAAAATGACGGAAGATTTATTAGAAACATGTTGATCTTGTAATGTAATATTGTATTATTTTAGAAGAGATGATAATAACTTGTACTCTATGTAAAAATTTTTGGTGTGAATAAAAATATATTTTGATCTTGTTATGAAATATTAAATATGTGTGTTTTTAAGATTATTATTTGTAATAAAATCTCAGGCACACAAAAAATAGAAATGGAATATTTTTGATATATAAATGAATTGGTTGTAGTAAGAAGAATGGAAAACAAATGTAACGATTTTATCGTTACTATTGTTTAATCTATTGTAACGAAATAATGTTTATTATACTTTATTGTAACGAAGTTAGTTTATTTTTAGTGAGGAAAAAATAAAACATTTGTAACGAAATAGTTTTAATCATAACTGTTTTTTTTGTGAGGAAAAAAAAAACATTCGTAATGAAAAAATATTTATTGTGACCAATTTATTGTGAGGAAGAATCTCTTTTTGGTGAGAAAGTATCATTTGTTACAATTACTTTATTTGTAACGACATGCATACATTCGTTACAATAACCTTTAGCGTCGAGCTTTAGAGGAGGACCGTTACTTAAAGTTTTTTTCGTTACCAAAGAGTTTTTGTAACGAATTTTGGCACTTATTGTAACGAATTAGGTCCTTACTATAAGTGCAGTTTGTTGTAGTATATATATTTTCATCGTAGCAAAGCACATAATTTTTTAATAACACACTATAATTAAAAGTAATACATGATCAAATATATATGATGCATACCCAATATCGAGATAACCAAACTTTCATATATACATTAACAAACTTTCATACACCATAAAAGTTGTTTTCATATATCAACAAACAAATTACATATATCATCAAACTTCCATATATATCATCAAACTTCCATATATATCATCAAACTTCCATATATGCATCATCAAACTTCTATATATACATCATGACCGAAGTTTAATATATAACCAAAACATCAATACATAACAAAAAATTGATATAATCAAAAGTAAAACAATCTAACATAGAATTGAAACCCAAAATAACACATAAATATAACAAAACCAGCCACTACGATTGAGTAATTTGTGGATCTGAAGATTGACGATTTTCAGAAGGTTGGCGTTGAGAGGGAGAATGAGCTTGGCTTTCAACTTGATATTGAGCGTGAGGATGATGACTTGGTACTCGAAAATAGCCTTGCGAAGTATAGTAGCCAGGAGCTGCAACTGAAAAATAGCCAGGACCTGGATTAGAGATATGACCTGAAGAACCATATGATCCTGGAGAAGAAAACTGCCCGGAAGAAAATGGATGACCTTGATAAATACCGTGTATCTCTAGAGTAGTAGAAACAGCATTCTTAACAATATTTTGAACAACCTCATCAACTCTTCGCTCAAAATTATTATTCATCTCCGTTTGTTGATACTCTAAATCTTTGATACGATCCTTGTACTTGTCATTTTCAACTTGTAAGCCACTAGTTGAGCTAGTACTAGAGAAAGTCATATTTTCACTATATGAATTACCAAAACTATAACAACGACCATTTTTTGGACCACCTGATGCCTCAACCCACAATTCAGGATAATATATGCATGAACCTTGAGTTTCTAAACTGCTTTGAGATTGTTTCTCATTTAGCTTTGAGGTATAAATCTCCTATAAAATAAATTGAAATATAAATAATAACATCAATAAATTGCAATGTCTTCAAAAAATAATAAATGAAAACTTACATATGCTTTCCTAGATTTATTATCTACAAAAGGCCCTTTTCCTTTGTTTGTTCTATGAGTGCGAGTAAATACTTTTTCATGAGGCACCGATATCCCTCCATTATCCATGGCCTATAATGCAAAAGAAAAATACTTAACAATTTTGCATGTCAATTATAAACAGTGAACAGTGCGCCCTGTTCGCTGAAAAACAGCGATATGTGCGCCCGGTTCGCTGAAAAACAGCGAACTTGGCGCCCGGTTCGCTGAAAAACAGCGATCTGGGCGACCGGTTTGCTGAAAAACAGCGAACTGGGCGCCCGGTTCGCTGAAAAACAGCGAACTGGGCACAATTTGAGGAGTTCCGTGCGTGGGTGACGCCTCCAAAAGCAGTTTTCAGCGAACAATAAATAAACAATGAAGTAAATAAGTAAAATCGAGCAAGTTTAAGGTTTCGTTTGGCGCGGCATTTTTGCTCCGGTGAGTAAATAAGTCTAGAACAATCTACAACACCCATTTACATTCATATTTACAATACATCAGTTGGATCATATGCACAAAAAATGTTAAAGGTAATGCCCACAAAATGCATTCATATGTTTTTCGATCGGAAAACTGAGTATGGGATGATCATCAAAGCCTACTAATTGAAAGGACAGAGTCTAACATTCCTTGTCTTATAGATGCATGATTAAAAATATTGAGCTAAAGAAACAATAAGAAATCATATGGCTATTTGTGATGCATAGAAATTTCTAAAATCAAACAAAAAATGAGAATTGATATGATAAAAATGCTTACCAACCTATGAGCATGATGATGAATGGAAATGGTTCCACTTGTGCGCCCGGTTCGCTGAAAAATAGCGATCTGTGCGCCTGGTTCGCTGAAAAACAGCGAACTGGGCACCCGGTTCGCTGAAAAACAGCGATCTGTGCGATCGGTTCGCTGAAAAACAGCGAACTGGGCGCCCGGTTCGCTGAAAAACAGTGAACTGGGCGCCCGGTTCGCTGAAAAAACAGCAAACCGGGCACAATTTGAGGAGTTACGTGCGTGGGTGATGCCTCCAAAAGCAGTTTTCAGCAAACAATAAATAAACAATGAAGTAAATAAGTAAAATCGAGCAAGTTTAAGGTTTCGTTTGGCGCGGCATTTTTGCTCCGGTGAGTAAATAAGTCTAGAGCAATCTACAACACCCATTTACATTCATATTTACAATACATCAGTTGGATCATATGCACAAAAAATGTTAAACGTAATGCCCACAAAATGCATTCATATGTTTTTCGATCGAAAAACTGAGTATGTGATGTTCATCAAAGCCTACTAATGGAATGGACAGAGTCTAACACTCCTTGTCTTATAGATGCATGATTAAAAATATTGAGCTAAAGAAACAATAAGAAATCATGTGGCTATTTGTGATGCATAGAAATTTCTAAAACCAAACAAAAAAATGAGAATTGATATGATAAAAATGCTTACCATCCTATGAGCATGATGATGAATGGAAATGGTTCCACTTGTGCTTTTAACTGCCCCAAGGCCACCTCTATCAGAGAGTCTATTTTTGTGATTATTTTCCTGTAGATCTTTATATTTACGTGCTTCCCATATGTCCCATAATCCTTCAAAAATTTCTTTTCTCATCCACATCGGTGGAGGTGCAGACCTTGACTTTGCTGCTTTTCGGATGCGGGTCATTTCTGAAGCCATTGCTCTACTAAAATAACTCTTCCAAATTTTATACACTTGTTGCTCCGTCGATGGAGCACGCCAAGTATATTTTGCCTACAATTATAAAAAAAAAGTTAGAAATAATCATTATATTATATGCACATCATTGTAACATAAAAACTAAGAAATAATCAAAGTTTTTTTTACCTTGAATATATTGAACAAATACTGTTTTACATCATTTGGAATTGCACTAAATGTGGGCCAAACTCCAGTGAACCAACCTCTCAAACAATTCAACATGGAACGAGGTGCAGAAGTACTAATGAAGCTGCAAACATGTTATAAACAATATAATTAAACAACATAAGAAAATAAATTGAAAAAAAAACTAAATTTTAAACGGACAATATTACCATTTTCCTGAGATGATGAGTATCTCTCGTCCTTCTTCATCACGCTCAATCTCATCTTTGTTATCTGAATTTTTTGGCTCATGTTTCTCTACATCTGAAGGCAGAATATCAAGAGGTGGGCAATCATGAGCATTCACGTCATCAGACATCTCATACTCCTCATCTGTATCACAACGCGAGTCAGAATTTGTGCTTGATTGATGATTCATATCTTCCATTAAGAGTCTCAAGAAAGTATCATCTCGATTTTTGTTAGATAATAATCTACCACCACGTCCTCTAGTCCGCATTGTAACTGCAAATCATGTTAATACATCACTAATTTAAACATATTAAAAACACACATTTACATCAAAGAAAAGAAAAAAAATGTATGTACAATAATAAGTATAACTAACACAAGAATTATATTCTAAAGCTTACAAACATAAAAGTTATAGAGCATGTCTATCATTGAAAGTGATGTCATCTTCTTCCCCTGATGAATCCACATCATCGAATCCATTATCATTTGATTCTGTTGATCCTTTTTCGAACTCATCAGACTCAATATTATGTTCGATTTCCCTTTCTAGTGGTTGTAATTCCTCTGGATTTACTTCTTCCGCTTGACAATGCATATCAACTAGAACAATGTCATCATCTGGTACAACACGAGATGGATTCATAGTTGATGTCTCTTGGTAAAATTCTTCTAGTGGAATATGACTTATCTTATATGTGCTTCTGGCTTTAACTTTAAAAACTGCACGCCAACGACGATCAAGAGCTTTTTTTCTCCAAGGATATGATGTGTAGTACACTTGATGACATTGAGAAGCCAACACAAAAGGATTATCTTCAGCCATACTACGATCATTATTAATATCAACAATTTTATATCTTGGATGAACTTTCGTTCCTCGTTTTCCATTATCGAACCATTTACATTTGAACATCACTACAGTATTTGTGATGGGACCTAAAAAACTCAACTCGAGAATTTCTAATAATTCACCATAATATAGTCTTCACTGGAATCATTATAATAACTCCCATTGACACAAACCCCACTATTCATTGTAGATTTTCCTTCTCCATACTCAAGTGTGTGGAATCTATAACCATTCACAAAATATCCATTACAACGTTTAACAATGCTACTAAATCCACATGCAAATTGTTTGATATCATTGTCTGTTATTTGGTTGGTTGGATTTTCAACCTATTAAAATAAAAATAAAAATTTTGTTAGTAATATATATTATATAATCATATACTTATTAATAAAATATCAACTTACATAATTTCTAAACCACGTGGAAAACTCTTTATCACTCATAACTCCTAATGCTATGGGAGTCAAATTTGATATTTCAGCTTGTTTCTCAGCATCATAAAAACTACAAAACATATCTTCTCAGTACTTACATAATTAATATTACTTACTATTATTAACAATAATCATAGTTAAGAAATATTAGCTATAATATTACTTACTCAATATATTTAGAGATCTCAGGGCAGTTCAACAAAATATATATCGTGCATGCATCCTTCTCAAGTGGAGTTAAAATGCGCATGGGATCTTTTGGGCTAAATGGTCGACCTGTACAATTGAACACAGATAAACCACTACAAGGTTCAACTTGAATTACATTCTCATTGCGCCCTGTACTTGTAGACCTTGTTTCCACATGAGGAGCAAAGAAATTAGAGCAAAAAGTTGATGTCTCTTCAATCAAGTAAGCTTCAACTATCGATCCTTCTACACGTGCCTTGTTCTTTACTTTACGCTTTAATGTGTTCAAAAACCTATAAATATCAAAGTTAATATATACATAACATGTAATAAGAAAGTAATTTTCAAGAGATAATTACCTCTCAAAGGGATACATCCAACGATATTGAACAGGCCCACCAACCCTTGCTTCGTATGCCAAATGTATTGGCAAATGCTCCATGGAATCAAAAAAGGCTGGAGGAAATATTTTCTCAAGTTTGCATAATATTACAACTATGTTCTCCTCCATTTTTTTCATATCTGACTCATAGAGAGTTGTTGAGCATAAGTCTCTAAAAAATTGACTTAATTCAGTTAAGCCATTCCACACAACTTCGGGTAATAAATCTCAAAATGCAAGAGGACACAATCTCTCCATAAAAATATGACAATCGTGACTGTTCATTCCATGCATACTATAGTCCTCCAAATTAACACATCTACCGAAATTGGATGCATACCCATCAGGAAGTCTCAAATTTTTTACCCACTTCAGTACAATCTCCCGTTCATCCTTAGATAATGTATAACTTGCCTTGGGTTTAAGAAGTTTCCCATTCACCTCTTTGAGGTCAAGATCACGACGCTTACATATGCTTTGAATATCCAAACGGGCTTTTACATTATCCTTAGTCTTACTTTTTACATCCATAATAGTGTTAAATGCATTATCAAACATATTTTTTCAATGTGCATCACATCTAGGTTGTGTCGAATCAAATTTGTTTTCCAATATGGCAACTCCCAAAAGATACTTCTTTGTAACCAATTATGACACTCACCAAACCCTTCTATTTTTTCCTTGTCCTTAGTCTTACCAAAGTCAACCTTTGGTAATAATGCGACTACAGCTTCGAGCTCATGACCAGTTAACTGAATAGGCGGCGCATCTGTCTCAATTCTTCCCTTCGTGAAGTTGTCTTTTTGATATCTATATGGATGATCTAACGGTAAAAATTTGCGATGACAATTAAAGAAACATGGTTTTCGACCATGTTTAAGTCTAAAAGTCTTGATATTAGACATGCAATATGGACATGCCAACTTACCATGTGTACTCCAACCCGACAACATTCCATATGCAGGGAAGTCACTGATAGTCCACATTAATGCTGCCCTCATCTGAAAATTTTGCTTTTTTGACATGTCATAAGTCTCAACTCCAACATTCCATAATATATTCAACTCATCTATTAAAGGTTGTAAATACACATCCAAGCTCCTACCTGGACTCTTTGGACCTGGCACGAGAACTGAGAGAAACATATAAGGTCGATCCATGCACATCCAAGGTGGTAAATTATACGGTGTAACAATAACCGGCCAACAAGAGTAAGGTCTAGATCCTTGATTATGTGGATTAAATCCATCGGTGGAAAGAGCAAGTCTAACATTTCTTGGCTCGGATGCAAAGGTAGGTTGAGCCCTATCAAAGTGCTTCCAAGCTTCACCGTCCCGTGGATGGCATAATTTTCCCTCATCACTGATATTTTCCTTATGCCATCTCATATGTTCTGCAATGGTTTTGGACATGTACAACCTTTGTAGTCTCGGTGTAAGTGGTAGGTAACTCAAATGTTTAAATGGTATGGCTTTATGCTTTTTATTCGCCCTTTGATTTCTAGGCTTAAATCTAGGGTGCCGACAAATCTTACATTCTTGCAACTCTTCATCATATTTCCAGTACAACATGCAGTCATTTTCACAAGCATCAATCTTCTGAAGCCCTAGGCCAAGTGGACCAACCACCTTCTTGCTTGAATAAAAGTTATCAGGTAATTTATGTCCGTTCGAAAGCATTCGACCAAATGCCTTTAAAAACTGATTAAAATGTTTCTCACTCAAGTTTGATTCAGACTTGATGTTTAAAAGTTCTGACAATGCTGATAACTCTGAATATTCATCACAACCAGGCCAAAGAGGTCTATCTGCAGCGTTCCTCAGTTCAAAGAATTTTTTAGCAGTTACATTAGGCTCTTCGGGCACGTGATCTCTAGTATTCCAATCAAAATCAGGACCAGCTACATCAATAATCATATCAATCAAAGAATTATGTTGATCTTCAATGGCTCTCTGCTCAGACACTATTTGCTCTTGCATAGGACTGACGTGTTCTTTAGTAGATGGTTCATCCCAATGCGGTTCACCTTGCCTTACCCAATTAATATAACCACGCTCAAAACCTCTAGAAATGAGGTGAAAATTGACCATATCAGGCATAAGAAATCTCAAGCTTCTACAATCGCAACATGGACATTGAATTTTTTCTTGGTCCATATATCTTGGATATTGTTGACACAATTCGATGAATCCTTTAACCCCCATTTGATACTCATCTGTAATGCCGAATCCACCTGGGCAAACACGATTATTGATCCAACTTCTATCTGGATGCATGATTGTTGTTCTGTAAATAAAACATACCAAATGATTACAATTGTAGTCATGGGATTTAAATCATATATTCAAAAAAATTTTATGAGATCATTTATGTTTAACTTGACAGTTCAATCAAATAAATAAGAACAAACACCTCAAGAACATTATTATGCACTAAAATAGTAAGGATGGAATATAAATCATGTCTATAAATTCAATGAATTTGATTACTTATGTGAAGATTCATAGTTGAAGTACCTCGAAAGGCCTACCCTCAACAACAAATACAACTAATGAATAGCAATCGTTTGTTGAAAAAGCATATTCTTCTAGAATGATAAGTCCAATTCCTCCGCTTAGACTCCAAAGACGATCGCTTCCTTCCTCTGATTGCACCCAGGTTCTCCTATTCTTCATGTGTTATTATTCGATCCTCATTCCCCGTCGATGGAAGTATCCATGTAAGATCTTCTGTTTCTTCTTCCACTAATTCTTCTTTTTAATTCTTCTTCTAGAGATCTTCCACATTTAGATGTCTTTCAAGTTCTGTTGATATGGCCGTATGGTGTTGAACTTCACGCACTACTCTGTTCTCCTTCCTTTCTCTCTTGCTCAAAGTGAAAGCTTATAACTCTCCCCCCCCCCCCCCCCCCCCTCTCTTTCCCTTCATCTCCCTCTCTCTCTCAAGAATCATGTCAGTAGAATTTAAGGATGGCATGGATCTTTAATAGCATGAGATTTATTTCTTGATGCCTCCCTCATGGAAGATAATGCTTTAGTGTAATATGTAGTTGGCTGTGATGATGAAAATTTTAATTAACTACATATTTTTTCTTGAAGGGTATTATTATCTGTTTTATGCGTGAGGGTCTTATTGATAATTTTGACTTTTTTATTCATTACTACAAAACAAATTAAGACTCAATATTAAAAGATTTAAGGAATAGGAGAATTGGATCTTCTAATTAGTTCTAAGTTTC
Organism: Dactylorhiza incarnata; assembly: GCA_033032865.1. Classification (NCBI taxonomy): domain Eukaryota; kingdom Viridiplantae; phylum Streptophyta; class Magnoliopsida; order Asparagales; family Orchidaceae; genus Dactylorhiza; species Dactylorhiza incarnata. Next base: position 30,017,814 of record JAWHQI010000003.1, on the reverse strand, counting down.
CCTTTCCAGTTCATAGCAAGTTGAATATATTAACTGTGAAATGTGAGTTTTAGTGTAAGAAGCAGCACATATGGTGTGGAATTGATTTAGAAACATCTTCTTTACTAAAAAAATGAATGTTAGGCCGAGAACTTCATTATCAACACTAAACCCATACGAGTTAATTTCTTCAATTTTTCATTTATCTTTTGCCAACACAACGTTCATAGATGATGTTAATTATTTGATGTATGTATTTATTTATCCTCGATCTAGAGCAGAAGAACAAAGAATAATGAAATTGCAGGATTTTCTATCATGACATCTGCTACAACACTCATATTTTCACTCAGTTCACTCTCCGAACACATGGTAATATGCAGCGTACCCTGTCTCTAAACCCCTTTACTCATTACACATTTTTAGACATTGAATAGGAACATACCATTACAACTTCCTTACAATTTCTTATTTTTTGGGACAAACAATTTCATGTGAAAGAGTTCGGACAGAACATGAGGTACCATACAGAATGACGATGGCATTGTTTTGTTCATTTCCAAAGGGATGTAAGTTGATCCTTACAGCATGTACATTTCTTGTTATTACTAATGAATTGCAGCCAAATTTTCAATTGAAATGCAAAAGTTAAATTAACCAATTGTATCTTCTTCGTTTTTATCACAATTCGATGGGTGTCTACCATGCGATATTTAATTCTTCTATCATGCTAAATTTAATTTAAAGCTTTAATTTAACAAATTTTACTAATTCTGTAGACTGAATTAATGAGCCATCTAGGTGCAGAATACCTGAATGCGTAGCCACACACTACATGACGTTGGTCCATAATAGATGCAGGTTTGATTCATTTTGCAGTGCAAATTACCTGATTTGTTGAAGATACCTTCATAATTCAATCTTTTGACCGGAAAACTAGATTTGTAGACAAGCAGATAATCAACAACTCATGTGGCAACAAAAATTTTGTGCGCATTCAACTTAATTTTTTCCGTAAAGGCTTACTGTGTTCGTGCAAGAGGACGCCAATAACTACAAGCCAAAATTCTGGGTGTCCTAAACTCAACTTTCTCGGTAATGAATCGCAAAAATTAAGCAGGGACAAATTCTTGATGGATAAATACACCCAAAAGCAAAGAATTTTTTTAGCATGAAATTTTTTCTAACATAGAAATTTTCACCCAAATAATTCTGGAGCATAACAATATGGAGGAAGAATTTAACAACAAAATCAACAATTTTTGCACAGAAATGAAGCAGCTGCAAGTTTTCAAAGGGTGGAAACAAAATTGTTGATATTACAAGGATTTCTGAGCTAAGGCTCTATCTGGGAAGCTGGGCACCAATGGAAATGGAGACTTGTGTCGAGAATGCGCCATCGACGGAATTTGGCCTTGTGCACTCTGCTCCACCATTCCCAGTTTGTATTTCCAAAGAGAGCCCAAGTCAAACAAGATACAAAAAACGAATTTTTTGGAAAAGTTAATTGAATTTTATCATATGCAACCAATAAGCTATTTACATTTTTGCATATACCCTAGCTATTAATTACCCAAACTTTTCTATGGAGTTTTCATAATTATAGGTTGCTCGCATACCCATCTGGAAGGCAAAATATTAAGAGGCTAAAATATCATTTAAGTCTCAATCTTCATCAAAGTTTTAAGAGGCTAAAATGTCATATGAGCACCTAATTAATAGTCAAAAAATTTCATTTGAGCATTTCATCAAATATATTATATGCATAAACCAAATTAAAAGTAGAAGAACTAGTTCGAAGGAGAGAAATCAATTCCCTGTCTACGTGGATGAGCAGTAGGTGTGAAGTTGGAATCAATGAAAATTAAGACTTAATATGACCTACTATTGAAGCATCTGGTTCTAAAATATCAGCCCTCAGTCGATCAAGTGGAGGGGAGGAACATTACCTTGTCGCTCTCTACTGCTCGGGATGGGAAGGACGGTACCTAGCTGCTCGGAATGGGAATGACGAACCCCGACGAGTTCGGAAATCGTTGAATGGGGAAGACGGAGACGCCGAGCTTGGCGGGGTCACGCGGAGGCCGGTGAGATCTTCGATTGAAAAGTGTGGGATGCCGATTCACCGGGACTGGGAGGAAGGAATCCGAAGAGGAGGCATGGTCACGCTGGAGCAGGGCGGGGAGATCGCGGGAGTGTGACGAGCTCGACGGGGAGATCAGCTTGCGGGAGAGTGAGGAGGTGGCTAGGAGATAAATCGGGCAAGGAATGGGTAGCCCTAAGAACTTTTATATATATATTTATTTATTTATTAAAAATGAAATAAAAATATTTGGAGGGAAATGAAATTTTCCCTCCATAAACTTTTTAATCTAAAATAATTAGAATGGAAATTTTGAAAGTAATTATTTCGTTTCTATTTAGCAACAAGTATTTAGGAACAAAAAAAATCGTTACTATTTTTGCAACAAAAATTTCGTTTCTATTTTTGTAGGTAAAAGCAAATCTCATATACCTAGCTAAATTCGATGGTAATTAGCAACAAATTTTTTAGCCTTTCTGATTTTCGTTGCTAAATGGAGTTTTTCTTGTAGTGATATAATATAAGTTTTTAAAACCCTTATTCACCCACCTCTATGGGCGCCTACCGATCCAACAAGTGGTATCAGAGCAGTTTTATTCCAATCGGCTTAATAACCAGGAATAATGACGTCTCATGATCTCGCTTTTATTAGTGGGGTAAATTTTTATGAAGAAGAAAAATCTCTTAAATCACCTTTATTCGAAGGGAGAAATTATAAAGGGTGGAAATTTTTAATGGAAAAGTTTATTAAAAATTTAGATATCAATGCATGGTATATAGCAATAGTTAGACTGGCGAATGAATCAAATAAATAGGAACGTCTTCTAAATGCAAAAGCTTTAAATAGTATTTTATGTGCTTTATCTCACGAAATTTCAAAATTAATATATTGTTTTTCTAGTGCATACAAAGTATGGAAATTTCTTGAAGAAATGTATCATTCTCCATCTACAGGTATTGGACCAAATGCAAAAAGTGGAGAACATACAAGATTGCACAAATGACCAAGGAAGCTCTTCTCATGATGGATCAATGGAGTGCACATCAAGTGAAAAAGAAGAAATCCCATCTTTGGAAGAGGAATGCCAAAAAGATGAAGATAACAAAGAAAATCCATGCTCAAATCTCACAGCATCCAAAAGCACGGTAAGGAAATCAAATCCTCGTATTGTTTGCAATTCTATTTCTACTTTACAATTGCTACAAATTACAAGGCGCAAAATTAAGAAATTAAAAAAGGCGAATTGCAAATTGCGCTTAGAAAATAAAGATTTAAAAGCAAAAGTTAAAGTAGAATCAAATGCTAATTCATTTAGTCTTACCCATGTCTCTTTGAATAAAACTATTACACCTTGTTTAGAATTTAATGTTTTAAAAGAAAAATACAAGGGACTTAAAAGGAACTTCTTATTGTAAAAGAACACAATGAAAAATTGTCTTTAGAAAATTCAACATTGAAAAATGATTGTGCTGTGTACAAGTTATAAAATTGAAATTAAAGAGATGGATGAAACATTTGAAGAATTTAGAAATAACTATCAAAATCATATTGACTCTATTGTTTCCACTCTTAAGAATAGCGCAATTGCTTATAATAAAGCTACACACAATCTCAAAGTTAAAAACTACGAATTAGAAAATAAAATTAACTTGCTTAAGGAAATTATAAGGAAAAATTCTAACACATAAATTCAAAATATCAAGCAAAATCCAAAGGCAAGTTAAATATGATTTTTCATAATTTATCCAAGCAAAACATAGGAAACGAAAAGCAACAAAAGCTTCTAAATGAAATTCCAAACTTAATCATCATTATCACTTACAACATAATTATTCTCCCAACCTAAAATTAAATGCAAACAAATTTCCTTCAAATTATAAATTCAAAAATCATTTTTATCCAAATATTCAAGTAAATGACTATGGAAATTTGAAAACTAAAAATAATGTTTGTCCAAGGTATGAATGGAGACCCATACTTAAGAATGACGCATAAATGTCAAAAGAAAGGGTCCATCCATCCTTATCTCCCCAAAAGTCAACACGTTATATTTGGGTACCCAAAGGAACCACCACACTTGGTCCTATTTGGATACCTAAATCTCGTATTCATTAGATAGCACCAAATGCATGAAGTAGAATATTTTCAAAAATGAAATATACAAATTTTCTACTTCATGATGTGCTTTAATGTCTTTCTATTTTTCTTTTTGTTTTCTTATTTTTTAAGCTATCATGTTATGATCATCTTATATATTATAGGAAATATGATTTTATCTCTTAAAACTTAATGAGTTTATAATTCAAATTGATCAAAATTCAAAATCATATTTTATTTTGATGACCTATGTATTATTCTTATATTCATTACTATAAATATCTTATATTATCCATATGAATCAAACTCTGAATTTGTTATGAGATATTTATCTAAATTATAAAGAAAATCACAAAATACATATTGGAAGATTAATTATCTTAAATACTGATGCCACACGCACCACCATGATCTATTGATGTCCTTTGATTAAAATTCTCTAAAAATCATATATCATAATTCACATCAAAAATCATCTAAAAACAACTATCTCTATCACATGTATATGAATTATATGATAACAATTGGTATTATAATTATTTACCATGGTTGGTGTATTATATGTGTATTGTGATTTATTTCAAGTTTAGACCTTAGAATCATCTTGATATCAATAAGATCAAATCAAATAGAATATTCCCTTCATTCTAGGTCTATAAGTTGAAACACTATCAAACTTTGGCATAACATTAATATCAAACTTATCATACTAACATTGTCACCTAAGAATATTTGTGTCTATGTTAGGCTTTATATGTTTACCAAGATATACAGGCTGGGTACTTTTATCTAGGGCTTATCCATGATATTCTTTGCATAAACATCATACTAATCATTTAAGTTATGCTTATTTGGCTTATTCAAACATGATATCTTGTGCTTACATCTCCTATCATTTTCAAAATACACCATAATTGACAAATATAAGCCTTAGAAAAATTTAAATGAAGATATAATAAAATATATCTCATGCAATGTTTATTTGGTAAAGTTAAATACAAAATCGCTAATATTTTTCATGCAATTTGCACTATCTAGACATCTCCAAAAATTCTAAAATTTCTGCATGAAACTACTCCTGGGACACTTAATCAAGACCCATAATCAGAATTTCCAAAATCTTGAAAATCAGTGTACTGTTTGCCGTGCTAGCGCTAGCGCTAGCTCGAGTATCAAATTTTTGGTGTTTTTAAAATTTTGAAAAGTTACTAAAAATATGTTATTTTATATGTACTACCTATTTTTATCTTTTTGTCATTGTGTGATTTTTGAAAAATCAAATACAAAATTCCAAAATACATAAATACAAAAAAAATATGTTTTTGCTTATTTCTTTAAGGTTTTATTAAAATAATAAAGATTTCTATGTTTCATTCCTTTGGCAAAAATGACAAGCATGTTCTTTTAGAGTTGGCTAAAAATATTTCATTTAAAATGTCAAGTTTTCTAAACATTGTTTTGGCTTGTCATGCTTAGAATTTAATCTTGTTATGAGCAATGAAAAAGTCTATAGTGAATTATGTAGGATTGCGTTTACATGCCTCAAAGTATGAGTAATGTGTTATGTTTGATAATGATCTCTTTACACTCACACTTTTTGGTAGACTACATGTGCCCATAATTCTTAATCCTACATGATTGTGTAGTTTAGTAGCTTACAATATTAAGATGTTTATCTCTATTACCTACACATTATTCAAAACTTTGTTGCACATATAGAAGTGAAATTACAAAATTATAAGTGTTTGCAAAAAACAAGTGAATTCGGAGAACTTTGTCTTGCTCAAAAATTCAATAACAAAATGACAAAGATAACTCCACCAAGCACTACTTGAATCTCCTGATAAGTCTTCATAAGCATTGTGAGGTTGAGCACCTTGGAAAGAATTATAAAGTGTCTTGTGCAAACTACTTTAATACACTTCTATTATGTACACCGGATCACAAAAAAAGGAACTCTTATTGAAAATAACATATGTGATCCCCCAAACACTACTTCGCTCCCTGATAAGTCTTACTGAGCATTGTGTGGGCGAAGCACCTCGGGAGTTGTACTTTTTGTGCTTTGTATCAAATCTAGAATTGATGTGTAGAAGTAGTTAAAAAGATTGCATGCTTAATAATGTTTCTGCTTCACTATATAAGTCATGTTCTTTGAATTATATCACTTGTATACTTTTATCAAAACACTTTTTATACACATCATTATCTATCATAAAGCTTCTACTCATGAGAATTGGACTCTAATGCTTCTTTACATAAATTCTCTATAAAGCTTTAGTAAAAGCACTAGATTGCAACGCATGATATCTACAATGTTTTTCCTAACTTGAAATGCAAATTAATAACATTATAGTCACTATCTTCTGGAATATGTGCAATCATGCTTGCCTTAGTAGTTTTTCTTAAAATAGAACTCCTTGACTCTTGTCATGAAAATCTTATTGTAAATCTTACTTGCTTACAAAAATATTCCTTCAAAATATTATCTTTAACTTGGATATTTTTATAAGATTAGTTTTATCCAAATAACATCATTTTTATGGCATAACATCTCTTATTACTATGATATTTGAACTTCCAAATAGATGTTGTCTTTGGATAAACAAATTTATAGCCCTCTCAATTCAAATCTCTCAAAAATTATGCTATAAACCTTTTAAGTTTTTTTTTTAAAGAAAAATGATTTACAAAAACATCTTCTCTTTTTGAATTTAACTCCTATTATCTTCTTCTGGAATATGTGCAATCATGCTTGCCTTAGTAGTTTTTTTTAAAATAGAACTCCTTGACTCTTGTCATGAAAATCTTATTGTAAATCTTACTTGCTTACAAAAATATTCCTTCAAAATATTATCTTTAACTTGGATATTTTTATAAGATTAGTTTTATCCAAATAACATCATTTTTATGGCATAACATCTCTTATTACTATGATATTTGAACTTCCAAATAGATGTTGTCTTTGGATAAACAAATTTATAGCCCTCTCAATTCAAATCTCTCAAAAATTATGCTATAAACCTTTTAAGTTTTTTTTTTAAAGAAAAATGATTTACAAAAACATCTTCTCTTTTTGAATTTAACTCCTATTATCTTCTTATGAATCATCATGATTATAAAAAGATGTTTCTTGTATTTCTATAAGTCTTCTGCATCATCACCATATATTTTTTACCTTGCGCTTTCATGCCTATATCAAAGTCTTAAATCTCAAAATTCCCTTTTTTTCAACAAGTAGCTACTTGCTTGGTAGAATTTATATTGATTATTCTAAATACACATAACATTTTTATGCTAAAAACTCGGATTTAATAATGGGTTTCAAAATTGCTATATGAGTTCTTTCACAAAAAAATCAAACAAAGATATAAACCCATTGGCTATGAAATTATAATTAGATTTAAAACGCTTAAATGTTTCCAATAATTATTATCTATAATTACATATCTCTGCATAGCGGGGGCGTAGGGTTGTAGACATTAGATAATCTAACCTCTAAGCCATGTCTTGTTCTTAACCGGGGAGGGTTCCAGTGGGGCCTTGCGAGGCACTGGGGGGAAAGAGTGCGCTCTGGAACTCACGTGCGCTCTGGAACTCGGCGCATTCTGGAACTTATGCGCGCTCTGGAAGTTGGCGCGCTCTAGAACTTGGGTGTTCTTCTGGATGCTTGAAGAGGGACGAAGTTCTTCTTCTGTCTTCGAGGTGCTCGAAGATTCCTTCAAGTATGGCTTTGAAGAGGAGGGAGATCTTCAAGGGAGCTCTCTCTCTCCATTGAACTTAGGAGGAAGGAGGAGGAGAATAGAATGGAAAAAAGAGAAGCCTTGAGGTTCTATTATAGACCCCAGAGGTGGTTACGGTAGTTATGCGGTTATTCGCAGGTCGTAACCACCGTAATTATTATTTGCAATCCGGATTCACATAAATTAATACACATATTTTATAATAATTTACTACGCGCAGGCCGATATGATTTCAGATTTTCGCACCCACCCACTGCGGGTGGTCACGCCGGCGGTTGCGCGGGTGGTTATGCTCCGATCAGAGGGTTGAGATACCGTGGAGAGATTGTAAGGTTATGACGGAGAATCTGGTCAGCGGGGAACGTCGGTCGGCGAGGAGATCTGCTGGCGAGGAAGGGCTGTCGGCCGGGAGAGAGGCCAGCCGAGAGGGCGGCCGGCCGGGTGGGCGGTCGGCAATGAGCGGTCGGCCGCAAGGTCGCAAGGCCCCTTGCGGCCCTTCGGCCAGGCGGCCAAACCCGGCCGACCGGGTGGTCGGCCGGGGGCGAGGCGCATTTCCACGGGCGGTCGGCCGGCAGGTGCACAGCCACGGGCGGCCGACCGAGAGGCCAATCGCGAAGCCGCACTCCGGCCGGCCGGCGAGTTGGCCGCACACGTTGGAGGCATACGCCCAAGTGAGGCCGGCCGGAAGGCCTAGCCGCATGGCCAGGCCACACGTCGTGGGCGTGCAGCCTTGGGCGGGCGGCGTGGCGGCCGACCGCCAGGCCATACGCCGGTCGGCCGCGCACGCGGAGGGAGCGCGGCCAAGGGGGCTGACCAGGCTGCACGTCGTGGGCGTGCGGCCATGGGAGGCCGGCCGGCCGCGCACGCGGAGGGCGCGCGGCCAAGGGGGCTGACCAGGCTGCACGTCGTGGGCGTGCGGCCATGGGAGGCCGGCCGCCAGGCCCTGTGTCGGCCGGGCACGCGCGCTGAGGGCGCGTGGCCAAGTGGGCCGGTCGGCCGGCTAGGACGCGCGTCGCAGCGCATGGCCAAGGCCGGCCTTACGCCGGCAGCGTGCGGTTGGTCGGCGGCCGGCCGAGTGGTCGGCCACGACAGCGTGCGGGCGCGGATGTGGCTGCGGCGGTTGGTGTGTTCCGGATGACGGTTTGGCGTTGATCGCGCACGGGGATCGCATGTGGTGATCGGGGGTGCTTTGGTTTTCTCCTAACTCCCCACTAAGGGATTCTGGCTATCCGCAGCCTAGAATTCTTATAAAAAGGGTGAGACCCCATCAACACTACTATAACATAGATATATTTTACAATATTTATTGATTGAAGTTTTCAAATGAATCACGTCACAATATTTGTTGATTAACATTTTCAATATTTGTAAAAAAAATTGACATGTTATTTACCACTATATCACAACGTGGAAGACCAGTAAAGATATGCTTACACCATTGATTTGAGCTCCTCTAATTTATATGAATTTCGGGCTGCGGGTAGCCGGAATTCCCATATTCCTCACTAACTTAGTGGGGCAAATGAAGGCTAAGTGGGGTTGACCAAAGTTAGCCCCACTAACGCAATGGTCACACAATCCGCCCGCCCGCGTGCATGATCCGCCCGTCCACGTGCACGATGTAACCGTGCGCGATTGCACCATTGCCCGCTATCGCATAAGCGACAGGTGGTTGGTCCTCCGCCGACTGGACGCACGCCGCCACATGGCCGGGAGGGCGCCCTTGGTAGGGCGTGGTGCCCGTAAACGTGTGGCCCTTGGATGCATGAGCCCCCACCGCCGCGCGGCCGGCCGGTCGCCACCGCGTGGGTCATTGGTCGCGTGGCGGTCGCCTGGACGGCCCCCACGGCCGCGCCGGCGGCCGACCCCCACGACCACGCCGCCGACGGCCCCCACGGACGCACTGTTGTCCTGCTCCCTCTAACCAGACGGCCCTTCCATCGACTAGGCCCCGTCGCCAACCACTATCGACCAGGCCCCATCGCCAAGCACCGCCGGTCGGGCCCTCTGTCGTTGCCTAACTTCCGTCGTTCAACCACCTCGGACGCGTAACCACTATGACCCACTAACGACGTAACCACACATTATGGGGGCGCATATAACCGAATTACCATAATAGGCGTGTGCATAATCGATCACATAAATATACACATAATAAAACATAAGATATCATGGTGCGTATAGGGAAAATATGCATAACGGTGTGCGCATAATAAAAGAATATAATTACGAAGTGTGCATAACCATATTTGTAATAGGTGTGCGTATAATACATAAATTGGTTACGAGTCTACCTATAATGGGAACATGAGTTGGTTATGGCGTGCTGATAGCCGCAAAACTATCATAACCACTTATTTACGAAAATGCCACCCTCAAAACCTATAAAAGGATCCTAGTGTTGGATCTTATGACACCCTTAGAGGGGGGGGGGGGGGGGGGGGGGTGAATAAGGGCTAATTTTTACTTTGTACTTTTACTAAAATATTAAGACAAATTTTGCTATGATAAACAATTAGATTTTTACACAACCAAAATAATCACTTAGACAAATACGAATAAATTGACAATCAAAATGTATTTTAACAAGTGATGAATACAAAGAACAATTGATCTTAATAGAGCTTAAGATCAAGACTATGATATAATAAATATTCTTTTAATTTACCGGTCCTTCTACCAAAGACCAGCCGGCCTTTGCGTATCTCTTCCTATTGCTACTAGCCTCCCCTTACATCTCTCCACGATCTAGACGCTGCACGCAAGGCGGCGATTTACTCTTAAGTCTCACAAGGACCTAAACGCCACACGCAAGGCGGTGATTTCCTCCTAAGCCACACACAGACATAGACGCCACGCATAAGACGGCGATTTCCTCTACCGATTACAAAATGATAAGATAAGTTACAAAACAGAAATTCAAAATGGAAACTCCCTTAAAATGAAGCTCTGTAGACGAAGTCGAATCCTTGCAAAGCTTGTCTGAGATACTGCGCACGAACCATCTTTTCTTCACTCTTGACCGTTCGTGGCAAAATGGGAGTTCTCGGATTTCTGGAGCTTTCTGGACAAAATGCACTCGGGAATGGGTACTCCAGATGGTGTGTTCTCATAATGTAACATCCCTGGTCTGCAAATAGAATATAATATGGGTCCGGCCAGGACCCCACGACATATAATATCCACAAAGCCTAAAATATTAGTCATTGATACAAGAAAACATGCTAATAAAACTCAGAGTAAACAGAAACGAAAGTTAACCACAAGCCCAAAACAAAGGGGCCAGAATGTCCACATCAACAAGGAAAACAGTACTGAAGTGACACGGCCTTAAGGCCTTACATGGCTTTCAAAAGAGGTACAGACAAACCAGAAGGGCTACATGAAAAACCCCAAAACAGAGAGAGGACCCTAGCCAGCTCCTCAGCAACCCATGGGCTCTGGCCCACTACACATCACTGCAAGCTCCGCCACCTGAAACCAAGAACAAACAGGCGGTGCAATGAAGGTCAGCATGGGGCTGACCAACACAACGTAATGACTCCTCCCCCCGGCCATCCTAGCGGACTTCGGGGCGAGTATATCACTCTCCTGCAAGCACACTCGCACACCAAAATATGCAAACAAGGAACAAAGGACCAAGAGTCAGGGGACACACTAAGCGCCACCCTTCAAACTACCACGCACGTGCTATGAACACACTGAAAGCGTACGATCTAAACTTCAACGCTCAGTAAAACAGTACGACCACGAATCGGTCAATCGTAGTGACAGAAGGGACCAAACCTACAACTGTCCTAGAAAATGGACAGAGGACCGGTGATAGAGAAATTTATGTTCTCCAATCTATACTCGATTAAGGCAAGTGTACCTATCGAAATATAGCATAGGATATGAAATATATCAAGGTCGTATTTAAACTCGGGGCAGGCAAGTACTATTACTCACAACGATTCTATTATTCTACCGAATAAAGATATGAGTTTTTGAAAATAAAAATAAACTAAGCTTAATTAAATGGGAAATAAACTATTGCAAAAGAGTGCTCGATCGACGATTCACTTTGAAATAAAATAACGAAATAAATTAGTGTAACATTGGTAATTCTATTAAGACCGTGGCGGATCCGAAAATAAGAAATAATCTCGCTAGAGCATTAAATCTCCTAACTTCTAGACGTTTTGACCGAAATCTCTTTGCAAATCAAAAGGCCTAAAGTCGCATTATCGAAGTGAACCGTGCTATTGGATTTGACTCCAATCCGGAGGATTTACGTCATCCTATCTCTAGGGTTGCGTGCAACTCCTTCCTTCCTTGAGTGATCTTTCACATTCACGAGTCTCTCGGCTACTCAAATATGAGATCGGAATCTACTACCGTATACATGAAATACGGAGTCGATACGATAAAAATTAAGGTTGGATCAAAAATAAAAATACAAAAGTGAAACATAAAATAAAAGATGCGTTATTTTATCGCAAAGATTATCGCGATCGGGCACCAACAAAATTAGCTAAGCATAGTTGAAGATGAGACAGAGATAGAGAAAAAGAGAAATTTGCATTTTCATTCAACTTGAAAAAGAGTTACAATAAAGAAAATTACTAAGCTATTGCAAGATGAAATAAAAGGACAAAAAGAAAGAAATTACAAGAACTTGGAACTTGCTCTCTAACTCTCTACACTACCACTACATTCCTCTCAAAAGTTTGATCTCATGGTCCTTTTATAGGAGAGGGGGAAGTTTCTAGATGAAAGTGAAGATGAAGGGGAGATGCATGCATGATATTGATGAGGGAGAGAGAGAGGATAGGAGAGAGAGAGGCAAATGCATGAATGGTTTAAATGAGGGGGAGAGATAAAGGGCTACATGCATGCATTTTATTTAAAAGAAAAGATAAAAACAAAATAGAAAATAAAAATAGAATAAAAAGGGGATGAATGAGAAATAAAGAGGGGAAAAAAATAAAAAGGAGAGAGAGAAGAGAGGGGGGGAATGGCCGGTCAATTGATAAGGAAGTGCATGCAAGGTGGCAGCATTGATGAATGAAGCTCACGGTTAGGAGAAATGGAGTGGGCTGCTACATAAAGGAAGTGGGCTTCTTGATGAAATGAAGTGGAGAAAGTGGGCCAACTTTGATGATTGAAAAGAAGAAGTGGGCTGCATTCATGTGAGGCTTGGGCTGGATAATTGGTGAATGAAATAGAGGCTCACTGGTAGATTGTAGTGGAGCTGCTATGCAAGGTGGCTGGACTTTTATGAGCTGCATTCACATGGACTACACTTTGTTGGCTGCATGGTATAATGGATTAAAGGAGCTGCTTTGGACTTGAATTAAATGGGAGACCGGCTGCATGGTTGCATTAATGAAGAGCTGCACCAACAACAAGTTGACGGGCTGCTACACTTGGTCAAGGTGGTCGGCTATAATTCTTCAAACTGATGCGGCGATGCCGTGGACTTCATGCAAAGGTGGCGGCAATGGCGCGGGCGTGGCGTTGCGGCGAGCATGGCGTTGCGGCATGAATATTGACGGTGCGACGATGGCGTTGCGGCGACGATGGCGGCATGGACGGGCACACGACGGCGAACGCGATGACTTCATGCAAAGGTGGCGGCGACAATATTCCTATAAAATAAAATAAAACATTAGCATTAGTTAAGAAAATATAAAAATATAAAACTAAAACATAACATAAAATAAAACATTAGGTTTTGAAAATAGGAAAATAACAAAATAACAAAAACATGCATAAAATATAAGAAAAGATAAAAATATAAATGCAAATAACATAATAAACTAACCTAAAAACGATGACTAAAAACTAATTATCAAACTCTCCTATGCTTAGGCTTTGCTTGTCCTCAAGCAAATGGAAATCAAAATAGAGGGGAAACAAAAAGGAAAATATTTTTTAAGTTGCATAATTATGAAAACCAAAATGTGGAAAATTAAACTATCTTAATTTCTATGCTAACAACTAGTGAGGTGAGATATCCAAAATAGAAAACTTGAAAAGAGGACACCTAAAAATATTATTAAAACATAAAGAAGGATTACACATTTCTAAATCCCTAAAACAAGACATCCAAAAGTTTAGGAAAATAAGAAAAACAAAAATATAGAGTTTCTAAATAAACGGTGCATTAGACGAATTACTAGGTTGCTAAAATAGCGACTACCCCTAAATCACCTCAAAATAACCTCCAAAGAAATCCATCAATGATGGTGTCCATAGGCTTGTCCATTCACACTCTCTCCACTACGCAGATTTGTAACACGTTCTAAAGATTACTAGGACTTAATAGGCGTAATAATTTGGTTTAGGTAAATGATTAGGAGTGATAATTCAAAGATAAAAAGGAAAACTAAACACACTAAACCAAAGTTGAGCACAAAAACAAGAATTGAGAGGTACAACATTTTTTCATTTCAAAAATAAAAACAAGGCCATGTAATTTTTTTCTTTTCATAATTGGCCACGAATAAACTTCATTTTTTTTTCTTTTGATTTCACACAATTTTTTTTTGATGATGATCTTCTTCTTTTTGGTACTACTTTTTCTAAATGGGAGCTCCAAATGTAAGCTTTCAAGTTTCTTTTCATTTTTCAAACATAAACCCCATAACAAAAATGAGTAAACAAAAAGCTCAAGGTTTAGTGCGGAAAAAGGGTTAGGCATTTTGGCTTTGGTGAAAATATGAAAAGTGGAGCTTAGACAAAGAAAAAGGGAAAGGCCCAAAATAGTTTGCAATGGTGTAATGTTTAGGTGGGCATAAGGCTCAAACGGGTCAAAGGGTGGCCTAGATCATTTCTAAAGTTCGTGAAAATCAAAAACTACGCACATGCTTCGAGAGTAGCTTGGGACAAGTTCTAGACACCAAGAAAGAATTATTCCTAAATGAAAAAGTGATAACGCTATTTAGCAACCGTTCCTAGGCAATAACACCGAATAAAAAGAAAAACTACAATTTGCTAACTTATAGTCCTTAAAGGACTGATGTCTATATTTAGAGATTAGAAAATCGTAAAACTAAAATATGTTAAACTAATAAGTTTAGAAAACCTATTCAAGAAAATTCTACCTAGGACAAAAGAACCGCTCGGGCATACACATCACTAGAAGACGCATAAAAATAAAGATAGAAAATAATTTTTTGACTTTGATTTTCAAATAGATTTTATATATATATATATATATATTTAAATTTTTTCATAAGGCTAAAGAAACAAAATAGTACTATAATGAATTTTTTTTTATTTTGTTTTGTTTTCAAAAATTTTTTGTGTTTTTTGAAAGACTTAAAAAGAAAGGGAAAATACTCCCCCATGCTTAAAGTTCAACATTGTCCCCAATGTTGAATAGTAAGTATGAGGAAAAAAAGAGGGGGGTGCAATAAAGTAAATAATTAAAAAAAATGACTTTCCCGGATTCGTGAGGCCGAATGCTGATGTCGCTCCCCCATGCTTAAGCTGGACACCGGCTCGGGCATAAGGGAGAGAAAGAATGATGGAGCCAAACAAACCGTCGGGGGTTTTATTCCTACAAAATAAAAAAAATAAAAACAAAAAGAAAGAAATGGATAAGCAAGGGGTGCCTCCCAAGACCGCTCTTTGTTTAACGTTGTCTGAGCCCGACGTTATTGGTTAGCTAAATGGAAAATAAAAACTGAGGTGAATAGGTAACTCCCTAAGTATGCGCTTAGGAGAGTAAATAAGAAAAAAGAAGAAATGAAGAATCGCACCGACATGCGGTGGAATCTTCAAAGGAATGACGCCCGAGAATGTACGGACGGAGTTATTGAAGAACTCCGCCGTATGCGGAACGGGGAAGAAGGGGTCGTCAAAAGAAAAATAGATAAAAGAAGAAGAAATAGAAAGAGGAATAAAAGAAGGTGAAAAAGAAATTTCATCAACAGAAATTTCACAAGGAGAAAGAGAATCTTGTGAAATTTCGGGAGAAGGAGTAGAGAGAACTAAAGATGGATTATCTAAAATAAAAGAAGGAGAGTTATCTAAAATAGAAGAAGAGAAAAAGAAGATTCGCTAAAAATAGAAAAATTTGGAATAGATGAATTTAAGACTGAAATGGAATCACCAACATCATCGGAAAAAGAAAGAGAATTATGAGACGTCTCGTCATCCTGAAGAGGTAAGAAGCACGCTGAAATATCCATATGTGTGTCATCCAAAGGAGGAAGGAAACAATCTGGAACATACGAATAGTTATCTTCCTCGAGAGGAATAAGACAAGCCGGGATATCCGGTGACTCATTACATAAAGAAATTGGAGGAGACGGAGAAGAAGACGAAGAAAAAGATGCGGCCTCACGAGAAAAATAATCGATAATGGTCTTAAAATGCGAATTGATATTATTTAAAGAAGTTTGCAATTCAAGATACCCATTATCGATATAATTAAAAATTTGAGGCGCGGCGCTTTGCGGGGCAAAATCATGCAAAAAATGAGACGGGTTCCCCATCTCCCAAGTAGGATAAAAATTAGAGTAAGGGTCAAATTAGCCACTTTGACTTACTCCAGAAAAATTGAAATCATATGAAGGAGGGGTTCCCGAAAAACATGCAAAATTAAAGTGGTCGGGCGACCCGCAAAGAGCGCAAAAAGAAGATGATTCCATGATAAAAAAAACTGTTACCAAAAAAGAAAGAGAAAATTAAATTTGTTTTTTTTATTGATTTTTTTTTGGCGGAGTATGTTAGTCCTGGACTTCCCGAGATCTGCCCTGTGAGGGGTTTGCAGCGGTACTAAAGGCTGTGATGAGAATTCAAACCCAAAGCGTCCTTTCTAGGAATTTAGGTGGAATAGAAAAACGATGATGTGGGCTAATTATAATTTATAATAATAATAATAATATTTTTTTTTTGAATTTTAGTAGAAGTAATAAACTCGATGCTTTCGTAATATTGCCAAAAATATCCCCGGCAACGGCGCCAAAAAAACTTGATAGAGAAATTTGTGTTCTCCAATCTATACTCGATTAAGGCAAGTGTACCTATCGAAATATAGCATAGGATATGAAATATATCAAGGTCGTATTTAAACTCGGGGCAGGCAAGTACTTTTACTCACAATGATTCTTTTATTCTACCGAATAAAGATATGGGTTTTTGAAAATAAAAATAAACTAAGCTTAATTAAACGGGAAATAAACTATTGCAAAAGAGTGCTCGATCGACGATTCACTTTGAAATAAAATAACGGAATAAATTAGTTTAACATTCGTAATTCTATTAAGACCGTGGCGGATCCGAAAATAAGAAATAATCTCACTAGAGCATTAAATCTCCTAACTTCTAGACGTTTTGACAGAAATCTCTTTGCAAATCAAAAGGCCTAAAGTCGCATTATCGAAGTGAACTGCGCTATTGGATTTGACTCCAATCCGGAGGATTTACGTCATCCTATCTCTAGGGTTGCGTGCAACTCCTTCCTTCCTTGAGTGATCTTTCACATTCACGAGCCTCTCGGCTACTCAAATATGAGATCAGAATCTACTACCGTATACATGAAATACGGAGTCGATACGATAAAAATTAAGGTTGGATCAAAAATAAAAATACAAAAGTGAAACATAAAATAAAAGATGCGTTATTTTATCGCAAAGATTATCGCGATCGGGCACCAACAAAATTAGCTAAGCATAGTTGAAGATGAGACAGAGATAGAGAAAAAGAGAAATTTGCATTTTCATTCAACTTGAAAAAGAGTTACAATAATGAAAATTACTAAGCTATTGCAAGATGAAATAAAAGGACAAAAAGAAAGAAATTACAAGAACTTGGAACTTGCTCTCTAACTCTCTACACTACCACTACATTCCTCTCAAAAGCTTGATCTCATGGTCCTTTTATAGGAGAGGGGGAAGTTTCTAGATGGAAGTGAAGATGAAGGGGAGATGCATGCATGATATTGATGAGGGAGAGAGAGGATAGGAGAGAGAGAGAGAGAGGCAAATGCATGAATGGTTTAAATGAGGGGGAGAGATAAAGGGCTACATGCATGCATTTTATTTAAAAGAAAAGATAAAAACAAAATAGAAAATAAAAATAGAATAAAAAGGGGATGAATGAGAAATAAAGAGGGGAAAAAAATAAAAAGGAGAGAGAGAAGAGAGGGGGGAATGGCCGGTCAATTGATAAGGAAGTGCATGCAAGGTGGCAGCATTGATGAATGAAGCTCACGGTTGGGAGAAATGGAGTGGGCTGCTACATAAAGGAAGTGGGCTTCTTGATGAAATGAAGTGGAGAAAGTGGGCCAACTTTGATGATTGAAAAGAAGAAGTGGGATGCATTCATGTGAGGCTTGGGCTGGATAATTGGTGAATGAAATGGAGGCTCGCGGGTAGATTGTAGTGGAGCTGCTATGCAAGGTGGCTGGACTTTTATGAGCTGCATTCACGTGGACTACACTTTGTTGGCTGCATGGTATAATGGATTAGAGGAGCTGCTTTTGAATTGAATTAAATGGGAGACCGGCTGCATGGTTGCATTAATGAAGAGCTCCACCAACAACAAGTTGACGGGCTGCTACACTTGGTCAAGGTGGTCGGCTACAATTCTTCAAACTGATGCGGCGATGGCGTGGACTTCATGCAAAGGTGGCGGCAATGGCGCGGACGTGGCGTTGCGGCGAGCATGGCATTGCGGCATGAATATTGACGGCGCGACGATGGCGTTGCGGCGACGATGGCGGCATGGACGGGCACACGACGACGAACACGACGACTTCATGCAAAGGTGGCGGCGACAATATTCCTATAAAATAAAATAAAACATTAGCATTAGTTAAGAAAATATAAAAATATAAAACTAAGACATAACATAAAATAAAACATTAGGTTTTGAAAATAGGAAAATAACAAAATAACAAAAACATGCATAAAATATAAGAAAAGATAAAAATAAAAACGCAAATAACATAATAAACTAACCTAAAAACGATGACTAAAAACTAATTATCAACCGGTTTGGGATAAACGACCTACAACTACCCCTTTGTGAGGTGGCAGAGGACTGGTCAGAAAATATACGACCTACAACTGCCTTTGACGTGGCAGAGGGCTGGTCAGAAGACATACGACCTACAACTGCCTTTTTGACGCGGCAGAGGGCTGGTCAGAAAATATACGACCTACAACTGCCTTTGACGTGGCAGAGGGCTGGTCAGAAGACATATGACCTATAACTGCCTTTTTGACGTGACAGAGGACTGATCAAAGGAAGCGCAATCTACGCACTGATGGGGATCCACCCGTCCAACAAATCCCCACAAAAATGTCGTTCTACCGGGCCCAACACAGGCCCGCCTAGGAACGGGGCATTCACGAATAAAGCCCACAAATTCCTACAATACTACGACGAATAACACAGAACATTCCCGTTCACGTACCAAGGGCTAATCGTAATGTACATCACAGAAACATCACCGATCCGGGCTTGCCGCCACGGGTAGGCTTCAAACAGCATGCCTAAATCCAAACTCGCGCGTCAGATCACTAATGCACATTTATGCCAGGGACGGACACAATCGACCCGGGGGTTCGCAATGAACCGAGGGAAACACACACCGCGTCCAATTGGAGGCGGGTGGCCCTCCTAAGCAAAGCAAAAGCAGAAAAACTACACCGGGGTCGCAATCCCACGCCCTGGCGAAGTCCCCGCTCTCCATCACGTAGTGGGAGAGGGACTCTACATGCAGTTCACACCAACATACGCCGGGGTTGCAATCCCACGCCCTGGCGGAGTCCCCATCCTCAACCGAGACGTTGTGAGGGGACTCTCATTGCATGAAACATAACCATAAGCACACAAACATACAGAACATACGGTCCTAAGACCGGGGGAAGAAATCGTTACCCTTGAAGCATGTCGGAGCTATAGGAAATAACATTAATTTGACGGTGAACGACCGTAGTGGCTGCCCCTATACAGATCCGGACGTCGTTTGGCGGTTCAAGCTCTAATTCTTCCTCTCACTGTGGATCTCGGCAACGCTAGCTCTCTTCAAGAGAGGATCGGGTTCGAGCCTTAGCAGCGACTCCGCAAACGGGGAAGGAATCGACGGCAAAAAGGGGGCTGCTCGGCCCTGTTGCACGCGAGAGGGAGAGAGATAGGAGAGCGAGCTGCTCACGGCCTCCTCTTGACCGTCGAGAGAGAGGGATACGGGGAAGCTGCTCCTCCTAGCTCCAGTCCGACGGCGAGAGAGGGAGGAGGGAGCGTCGGCCTCCTCCTGACTGGCGAGAGAGAGGGAGGAGACGAGGGGGGGGGGGGGGGTCGGCCGACCTAAACGAGGGCGAGAGGGAGATCGCGAGAGGGGAAGGGAGGGATAGCTCGAAAGTGAGAGCACAAGGGGCGGAGCTCCACCTTACTAGACACGAGAAGAGAGGGAGGTCGGCTTCCCTGTGCGACAGCCTGCACGAAAATGAGAGAGGGAGCTCGGGAGAGGAGAGATCGGGGAAAGGGGGTTGCGGCTGGTTCACGCCAAGTGAGAGGGAGAGAGGAATCTGGAGGGGGTTTAGGTTTTAAGGGTTAGGTTAGATTTGCTAACCGAAGACCAAGGCTGCTAACCGCACCCTTAAAGCTGCTAAACGCACCCCACTCAGCTGTTCGCACACCCAGCTCTCTATTTGCACCCCAAAACTCCTAATCGCAGACCACGCCTAAGTTTGCTAAATATCAAATATTGGGGGCGTTACAATTCTCTCCTCTTTAGAGAAATTTCGTCCCGAAATTTATTCTTGGCCTCATCCGTAAGAAATACACAAGTCAAAAAATTTTAAAAATGCCTGTGGGTTAAGGATCCACCATGCTTTCGCTGCACTACTCTGAACTACACCTTTACGAAAAAAACCCCATGATATCCAACACACTGAAATACCAAACTAGGCCACGGATAACATTCGTACAACTTTTCAACCCCGGGGAATCATCCTAGGTTCGGACGTACAAACGTCAACGAACCTTTACATACAAAAAACACAAGGAATCACCCGTCACATTGGTTATAATCGCAAATCCTTACGAACTCTCATTTCCGTCACTCCACGGTCATTCCATTACATCGAGAAGAGTCACACTCTTCCCAAAATGAGGAACTTCGACCTCTCGGAAGAGAATCAAATCACTACATTGATTCCAATTCATTGCGAGTTCACTCACAACTCCAAACACATCAAGACCGCAATTGTCCCGGAAGCCTTTAACTAACGGTAATCAACCTTGAACAACATCTCTATTCAACACGTAAGAACACAACACCACCACTACCATTCACATTTCGTGTAAGCCACACACAAAAAACAGAAAATTATGCCTGAGATATCACAATCTCAACAGGGCACCTTCACTTGGATTTCCTTTACACTTTCAATCAACGCAAACAACAAGCTCGAACAATTGAACCTTTCCAGAGGTTTCACTACATAGGTCATTACGACCATATAGGCTCACATATACGATGATTTCAAAGATCATGTCCTCAAACCATCAATCTCCAACTCACGACACATATTTTCGTATTATCGTGCCAATAATTTGATTTCGAACGAATTACCTTCAACCCATCGTAGGATAGACTAGCAACGCTTCACGTGTATTATTTGCCAAGTGTCATAAATAACAATTTCCATTCACCAACATGTTAGGAAATCAAACTCACAAAGGGTCATCACTACATAGCCACGCAATAAGAAAACACGACTAAATCGATATAATCATCTTTCACGCTAAGTCCACGATTCTTGCACGAATCCAAACATTGCACATGATAAACAAGCATTTTGCTACCAACAATTTCAATTCTTGCTTATCAACTCAAAACCTTCAACGAAAGATGTCAATATTTCGGCATGGCTCTTCCATAGGTAGAGCAATAGACTTAACATGCTCGCATTCATCACGATTTATTACGGCCAATCCAGCTCATACATAAGCAAATCATCAAACTGATACCGGCCTTAACCCATGCTAGCAAATTATGAGTAGCACTTACATGTTGCACTCTTTCTAGTGCCACCACATACACATTTCACGAGTGACAATGCTCACACAATCCAAAGTCATTAACTACCACCCAAATTTTGTGTAACTCACACACAAAAGTGAGAACCTTATCCGAGATATTTCAATCTCGATGAGGCGTTTACTTGGGTTTAAACATGTACGAACCTCCGTACGAATCCTACCAAGAAAAACTACGAACTCCATTATTTGTGAAGCTACTCATGATTCCAACTAAGTTGGACACACGTCCAAATATCAGGTTCCCAAACTAACAATCTCTAACCTCACGGCACATAAATTTTTATAGTATTGTGCCAACAACTCAACTTTGAAGGAGTCACTTTCAATCTATCTTGTGGTAGACTAAAAACTCTTCACGAGCGTGCTAATTATCAAGTAACATAGATAGCAATTTTCATCATCAATACGTTGCGAGGTCCAACTCGTATGCGGTCACAACTACATCGTTATGCAACAGTTAAATTTCAACTCGTCCACTATAATCACCATTCATGTTAATGCTTCACGAGCACTATGTACAAAACTACCATAACATCAAAAGTGGACTCAACTCTCAGAGTCAAACCAGTGAAAGATAAATCTCCAACGAGAATCCAAAATGAAGAGGGTATATGCTTGACACATATAACAAAACATTGCTCAAAAGTGCGACTACACGCGCACACAAAACTCCAACGCATGTTTACCTTTCGCGAAAGGAGGGGACAAAAGATGTCATCACCACTGCTTCTTCAGGACTAAGCTCGGCACCCACGCGCAACGTGACCTTGACGGCCACAAAGAAAGCAGACAATAGTTGACTTTTGCCTCTTCCTTGATTCTCTTGAACTCTCAGCTTTGGATTCCTCACATGCATGTTCTTTTTTCGATTCAGCAGCCAGCAGTCTAATTCTTTCAAATTCCTCTTCCGACTCACTCTGCCCTAAGCGAATAACAAGCTCCAAGTTGCGGGCAGCTTGAATCAAAATGGTGAAACTGATAGACGTTGCTGCACGCAATTTGATCTTCCAATCCTCACGCAAGCCTTTAAATAAATATCGCGCTTTGTCCTCATCAGTCACCAGGACATGCTCAGCATAACGGCTCAATCGTAAAAACTCTTGGAGATAAGTCTCCACAGACATCTCCTTTTGCCTCAACATCAGAAAATCTTCTCGTAGTATAAGGCGGGTAGTCGTCGGAATGAAATGTTCCCAGAATGATGCCGCAAACTCTTCCACGGGGATTTGGGACCAAGGACGTCGAGCAAAACGTCCACGACACTCCTCTTGCCACCATCTCTTAGCCTCCCCGAAAAGTGCAAAGGAAATGACAGTGACCCTCAGCTCCGGCGGGACTCCTAAGGCCAAAATGAGGTCTTTAATCCATTCCAACCAATATTGAGCATAAGAGGGCGACTCGACACCGTTGAACAAAGGTGGATGACAACTCAAGAAGTAAGTCACCCAATCACGAGTCTCGTATGTTGCTTCTCCAATAGCAGACATAGGCGCAGATGCCACAGTGATGGGTGTCCCACCAGCAGTCGCACCGGTACACTGATCTTCCATCACTCCTATTTCAGCTTCACTAGCTAAATGTGGTTGTCTCCTGCAAGGGAGTGAGACCAACCTCTTCACCAATCACCTAGTAGAAAGATGGAAGAACTCAGCAACACACGCGACATTATAATATACAAACATCTGATCAGCACGCAAAGAACACTCAGGTCCTTAGTCACAACATCCAATGAATGACTGCTACAACGGTTTTAGGATAAGACTTTACAAGTGACACCTTAGCGACAACAGGGTTCAACACACCACTGTTAAAACGATACCAAAGGTAGTCACCACGCACGTAATCCATCATACGGAAAATACAATGGCGTAAGATCATCAAGTCGAATATTAGACTTGAGTCAAACCTAGTGCTCTCATAACACTCACAATATAGGGTATACAAAACCCTGCAAACACACATGGGCATTTACTTGTCCGGACAACCATACCAGACTCTCGGGGACCCAAGTCATAGAGTTTACAAACTCAAGGCCAAACTATGGCTCCCAAATACAAGCATAGTGCATACAAAGCACCCAAACTAAAATTAGCAATGCACAACTCCTAATTTCACTGAACTTCTTATCGGTCCAAACTCTCAAGTCAGACTCAAGAACTATCTCATTTTTCAGCACAAAAGAATAGGTTTCATATTTAACTAAAAGAGCACGACAGAGGGGAGCATCCCGTAACTGTCCAAAGAGAGCGTGACGGGAATCCACCCATCCTTTCAATACACTTCCCTGCTCATAAATCAAAATTCATCACCGCCATTAACAAAGTGTGTCATTACTTAATCATCAGTCTTAAGTGTGAATTTGTGCGCTCGCTTGCGCACATCGAGGTCACACCATCAAGCGTAGGGTAACACAAATGATTGGATGCCTCTTTCAATACATCACACTTAACTTCACACGACATAAATGTAATCCAACGGTTCCAAATAATAGGTCGCCAAAGGTTTGACGCCATCTATAGTTATCTAATACAGTATCGGGTGAATCACTACAACAAATCTCAACTTAAAGACCATGACTTTTCATTCCACTAGTCATGTTCACATAAGGGTAGCCACAAAGACTCACAACACTTATCAGAATACTACGATGGTCAACACCTAAGTTATGGAAACACCCAAATCGTAGCGGCGATTCTCCTGATATTCGTATTCCTTTACAGGTAACTGCTCATTCCATTTTCCAATAACGCAATCCTTGGAGAAATGAAGGCCAAAAACACTTCAGCCAGTCATTATTAATGCTTACACATGTGAGACACATGATCTAGCAGTTATAAATAGGGGAAATCACTAAGCAGAGGACGCTTAAATTCCCAAAAGTGCACGAAAACCACGATTTTGGTCATTCCTAAGTGGACATTCTGCTTAAATTTAGTCATTTAGGCTCTTGCACTGTAAGTGCTCACCACCCGTTAAAAAGGGTTCGTCCCGAAACCTAAAGACTAGCGGATCACGAAACCTAAAGTCCGATACCAATTGTAACATCCTTGGTCTGCAAATAGAATATAACATGGGTCCGGTCGGGACCCCACGACATATAATATCCACAAAGCCTAAAATGTTAGTCATTGATACAAGAAAACATGCTAATAAAACTCAGAGTAAACAGAAACGGAAGCTAACCACAAGCCCAAAACAAAGGGGCCATAGTGTCCACATCAACAAGGAAAATAGTACTGAAGTGACACGGCCTTAAGGCCTTACATGGCTTTCAAAAGAGGTACATACAAACCAGAAGGGCTACATGAAAAACCCCAAAACAGAGAGAGGACCCTAGCCAGCTCCTCAGCAACCCATGGGCTCCGGCCCACTACACACCACTGCAAGCTCCGCCACCTGAAACCAAGAACAAACAGGCGGTGCAACGAAGGTCAGCATGGGGCTGACCAACACAACGTAACGACTCCTCCCCCCGGCCATCCTAGCGGACTCCGGGACGAGTGTATCGCTCTCCTGCAAGTACACACGCACACCAAAATATGCAAACAAGGAACAAAGGACCAAGAGTCAGGGGACACACTAAGAGCAACCCTTCAAACTACCACGCACGTGCTATGAACACACTGAAAGCGTACGATCTAAACTTCATCGCTCAGTAAAATAGTACGACCGCGACTCGGTCAATCGTAGTGACAGAAGGGACCAAACCTACAACTGTCCTAGAAAATGGATAGAGGACCAGTTTGGGATAAACGACCTACACCTACCTCTTTGTGAGGTGGCAGAGGACTGGTCAGAAAATATACGACCTACAACTGCCTTTGACGTGGCAGAGGGCTGGTCAGAAGACATACGACCTACAACTGCCTTTTTGACGCGGCAGAGGGCTGGTCAGAAAATATACGACCTATAATTGCCTTTGACGTGTCAGAGGGCTGGTCAGAAGACATATGACCTACAACTGCCTTTTTGACGTGGCAGAGGACTGATCAAAGGAAGCGCAATCTACGCACTGACGGGAATCCACCCGTCCAACAAAACCCCATAAAAACGTCGTTCT
The DNA here is from genome assembly GCA_033032865.1 of Dactylorhiza incarnata. Lineage (NCBI taxonomy): Eukaryota > Viridiplantae > Streptophyta > Magnoliopsida > Asparagales > Orchidaceae > Dactylorhiza > Dactylorhiza incarnata. The sequence continues at coordinate 29,991,805 of JAWHQI010000003.1, read as the reverse complement.
ACCGGGCCCAACACAGGCCCACCTAGGAACGGGGCATTCACGAATAAAGCCCACAAATTCCTACAATACTACGATGAATAACACGGGACATTCCCGTTCACGTACCAAGGTCTAATCGCAATGCACATCACAGAAACATCACCGATCCGGGCTTGCCGCCACGGGTAGGCTTCACACAGCATGCCTAAATCCAGACTCGCGCGTCGGATCACTAATGCACATTTATGCCGGGGACGGACACAATCGACCCGGGGGTTCGCAATGAACCGAGGGAAACACACAAAGCGTCCAATTGGAGGCGGGTGGCCCTCCTAAGCAAAGCAAAAGCAAAAAAACTACACCGAGGTCGCAATCCCACGCCCTGGCGAAGTCCCCGCTCTCCACCACGTAGTGGGAGAGGGACTCTACATGCAGTTCACACCAACATACGCCAGGGTCGCAATCCCACGCCCTGGCGGAGTCCCCGTCCTCAACCGAGACGGTGTGAGGGGACTCTCATTGCACGAAACATAACCATAAGCACACAAACATACAGAACATACGGTCCTAAGACCGGGGGAAGAAATTGTTACCCTTGAAGCGTGTCGGAGCTATAGGAACTAGCATTAATTTGATGGTGAACGACCATAGTGGCTGCCCCTATACAGATTCGGACGTCGTTTGGCAGTTCAAGCTCTAATTCTTCGTCTCACTGTGGATCTCGGCAACGCTAGCTCTCTTCAAGAGAGGATCGGGTTTGAGCCTTAGCAGCGACTCCGCAAATGGGGAAGGAATCGACGGCAAAAAGGGGGCTGCTCGGCCCTGCTGCACGCGAGAGGGAGAGAGAGAGGAGAGCGAGCTGCTCACGACCTCCTCTTGACCGGCGAGAGAGAGGGAGACGGGGAAGCTGCTCCTCCTAGCTCCAGGCCGACGGCGAGAGAGGGAGGAGGGAGCGTCGGCCTCCTCCTGACCGGCGAGAGAGAGGGAGGAGACGAGGGGGGGGGGTCGACCAACCTAGACGAGGGCGAGAGGGAGATCGCGAGAAGGGAAGGGAGGGATAGCTCGAAAGTGAGAGCACAAGGGGCGGAGCTCCACCTTACTGGACTCGAGAAGAGAGGGAGATCGGCTTCCCTGTGCGACAGCCTGCACGAAAACGAGAGAGGGGGATCGGGAGAGGAGAGATCGGGGAAAGGGGGTTGCGGCTGGTTCACGCGAAGTGAGAGGGAGAGAGGAATCTGGAGGGGGCTTAGGTTTTAAGGGTTAGGTTAGATTTGCTAACCGCAGACCAAGGCTGCTAACCGCACCCCTAAAGCTGCTAACCGCACCCCTAAAGCTGCTAACCGCACCCCACTCAGCTGTTCGCACACCCAACTCTCTATTTGCACCCCAAAACTCCTAATCGCAGACCACGCCTAAGTTTGCTAAATATCAAAATATTGGGGGCGTTACACATAATCTCCACATAAATCAAGCCAATTTATATTTTTTAGATGTCGTCGACGACATCTAGCTATTGTTCGCCGACGTTATCTCCTCCAGTTGCCACGTGCCCCATGAAATTGATGTTTTTTCGTGACGTGATCATTGTGGTCGAAAGGTGGGCTGTCAAATTCTGATATCGATGTCAGAATTCCGACAGTGGACGGAACTTGCAGATCGTGCTGAAACCGCTGCGCTGTCATCGACGACATTCCGCTGTCCCTGACGACAGTTATTTGTTCTTGACTTTACATCCTGAGCTCCAAACAAAAATTAGCATAGTCTCATACCCATTATACATGCACACCATAGATAAAATTGGATCAAACACACTTGTGATTTGTTATTAGCAATCCAAGGAGTTCGGAACGCAAGCTCCAACACCTAGGTCCTCCTTTCATTCCACCTGGCCTTCTACGCCTAAGAGAGCTCCCAAAGAATCCTTTGAAGATCTCCATATGCGCTCGAAGGAAACCTCGAAGACCTTCGAAGATCACTTGAAGATCTCCCAGAAGCCTTTGAAGACCCCTTGAGGATTTCACCGTATATTACACCTTGTGCACATTGCACCCTAGCAAAGGCACCCCGCGCACAACGCACCATCATCAAAGTGCACCCCGCGCACACTACACGCTGCGCACATTGCACTTCGTGCACATTTTACTCGGCGCGCATTGCGTCGCGCACATTATACTCTGCACATTGTAATGAGCACATCACTCCAAACACCTTCGTTCGCAACTGGAGACAAAGCCGTAGACTCCAGATTGCGTGGTGCACACCGCTTAAGCTTCTGGGTAACAATAGAAGACTCCAAAGTGCAACGATCAAGCTCATCACTCCAGACTCCTTCGCTCACAACCGGAGACAAGCTGCAGACTCCAGATCGTGTGAGCGCACAACTCAAGTTTCCGGGCATCAGTAGAAGACTTCAAAGTGCAACAAGCGCATTGCCCCCACTGTAACAACTTAGAAAATACTTCGCTTCACAAACGGTGGCATGTAACCCTCGAATCTTCTTCCCTTTTTTTTCTCTCTAGAACTGTAACAAGAGGCGGTCTGTCGCTTTCAAATTCTCTATAAAGCTTTGTGACAACATCAAAATATAGTGGAAGTTTGGCCAACACAGATCCGACCCCGTGTTTTTTTTTCTCTTTTCGGAGTTTTTCCACATAAAAAACTCACTTGCCAGCCATCAAATTTCTCTGTGACTGTTTATGCGCTCGACCTCTTCCGAGCAAGGACAGTTCGTTTTCAACCAGTTCAAGAGTGCCTCGTGTAACACCTCCCCTGTAATGACCATATAATATGGGTCCGGCCGGGACCCCACAGCATATAACCGCCACAGCTTTAGTATTAAAAGATGATATTAACTACCCAATCTCATAACTCAGACAACACAGCGGAAACAAACTAAGCCGCAGAGATTGTCCATACTACAAAGGAGTCCAAATGACCTTAAGGCCTTACAAAACAATGTCCAAAACATCAAACATTCCATAATAAAAGACATCCCAACAAAAGGGGAAGGATAGTTTTTCCCTATACTGCCTCGGCATGCAAGCCGGATATAACAAAGTACGAAGAAAGTAATGCAGGAAATCAACTAAGCACTTCGTGAGGCTTTAGGCCTTTTTGGCCGGCGCGCTGGGTCCAGCCTGCGATTCTTGCCCTGCAACCAAATCACAAAGAGCGGTAAACGAGGGTCAGCTATGGCTGACCACAAGCGGTGTAACAACATCCCTCCTCCCGGCCGTCCTAGCGGACCCCGGGGAACTACTTCACCCTGCAAGTCAGCACTTCGTATGCAAAAGTACATAAAGGAAAGCAACATAAATACTGGCATGAGTGTCACAAGCATCATCCACGTTTCTATGTTGAGCAGGTAATAAAAGGGGCCTAACAATGCAAAATGAGTGCAAGCCCGGGTTTCACCCAAGGCGCCCTAAAGCGTATGAATCTAACACATCATCATACATCACCAACACAAGGGTACTCATTACTTCCCCACAAGGGCATCAAAACCCAAGGCCAAGCGCTCTCGCTGAGACCCACCTCGCCTGGCCCACCATGCCATCGGGCTTGTCTGACAGCTCAAACGCTCGGGCCGCCAATAACGCACCAAGACCGATTCTAAGAATTCTGGCCAACCAAAACGTCCCAAGGCCCTGGGCTTACTTTCGGGACAACGTCCACCGATTGCCTCGCCTGGCGACCGTCAACGGACTCAACCGTAGCACAGACATTCTCGTCAGTCAACAATCGAAGGGACTAATCTTGCCGGGACACTCTCCACACGTGAATCTCAGTCTTCACGGGATAGCCAGCCGACCACAAAGACCAATCGCGCCTTCGCACAACACTAGGCATCACAAGCCCCAAAATCCGCACATTATTTCTCCGCCCTAAACCCAACATTCGTTACCACACGAAGCTATAAAGGCATCACCACGACGAGTTCGCCGTAATCGGATTTCTAACAAAATCCCTAAAATGTGCGTAAATCAACATCACCGGATCGGACCAACGACCACAAATCCGGCTTCACCCACAATGCCTAATCCGCTAACGGAGCAGATCTCTAGTGCAAAACATGTCGGGGACGCACATAATCAACCCGGTGGTTTATCTTGAACCAAGGCGACCCGGATCCCTCTCACTCGACGGATCCGGTGCCAAAATGCAGAAAAAGAAGGGATGCCAAACACGCATCCTAAAGACCGGGAGGAGAAATGTCGTTACCTTTTGAGATCTCCTCCTAGCCATGAGAAGCTTGCAACCACACGGTGGAGAAGAAGCGCCTTGATGCCCTCTACGCACTGCCGGTCTCGGATCGGCGAACGGAGCTCCGAAGCTCCGGCAATGGTGGATTCCCCTTCTTCTTCCTCCTTGCCTCCTCCTCCTTTCTCCAACCTAAGAGAGAGAAAGCCTTGGAAATAATGAGGGTTTAACTCCTCTACCAAGCCCTAAAACCCCCCAGCCAACCATCGCAGCCGTTGGATCAAATTCCAATAGATTTGGACGGACCGATCTCCTTCTCCGCTCAAAATCGCAGAGCAGAATAAACAGGGCGCACGATCACATGCGCACGGTCACTGGTCGTGCGCGAAGAGGACACTGGTCGTGCGCACTATTCGAGACAGAACTCCGAATCCTTGCGAATTACCGCACGATCACATGCGCACGGTCACTGGTCGTGCGCGAAGAGGACACTGGTCGTGCGCGAAGAGGACACTGGTCGTGCGCACTGTTCGAGATAGAACTCCGAATCCTTCGAATTACCGCACGATCACATGCGCACGGTCACTGGTCGTGCGCGAAGAGGACACTGGTCGTGCGCACTGTTCGAGACAGAACTCCGAATCCTTCGAATTAACGCACGATCACATGCGCACGGTCACTGGTCGTGCGCGAAGAGGACACTGGTCGTGCGCACTGAACAGCTATGGAATTTTAGCCTATCCCGAACGCAGCACTACCACTCCGCCTACCTCGCTGAACTACGATTTTTGGGGTGTTACAACTCCACCCCCCTTAAATGAATTTCGTCCCGAAATTTCAGAATTTAAACAGGGAATTCATAACGCATACCTGGAGCGAAAAGTTCCGGGAAATCCTCCCGCATCGCTTGCTCACGCTCCCAAGAGAATTCGTCTCGCCCGCAGTTGTCCCATCGCACCTTTACAAGTTTGACTTGCTTGTTACGCAACTGCCGGACTTCTGAATCCTCCACGCACACCGGGCGAACCCTCGCCCCCAAGTTCTCCATCACCGGCACCGCCGCCGCTTCGACCACGACGCTCGGCTCCACCAAAGCTTTCCTCAGTACGGAGACATGAAAAACGTCATGTAATCCACTCAGCTCTGCGGACAATGCCAAACGATAGGCTGCTTCGCCTATACGCTCCGTAACCTCGAACGGACCCAAATATCTCGGACTCAACTTCTTGAGTCGCCGCACCCGCGAAACACCCTTGAACGGCTTGATCTTCAAGTAGACCATGTCGCCCACTGCAAACTCCACATTTCTGTGGCGCGCATTAAAATACTTCGCTTGTCGATCCTGAGCAACCTTCATGCGCTCCTGAATCGTCCGCACAATCTCGCAAGCATCTTCCACCACTTGCTTTCCCAAAAGCTTAGTGTCTCCCACCTCTGCCCAAGACATCGGCGTTCGACACTTCCTTCCATACAAAGCTTCGTATGGCGCCATCTTGATACTCGCCTGGAAGCTATTATTATAGGCGAACTCCACCATGAAAAGGTGGTCCTCCCAACCTTTGCCAAAGTCTAGAGCACACATCCTCAACATGTCTTCCAACGTACGGTTCGTTCGCTCCGTCTGACCATCGGTCTGCGGATGGAACGCGGTGCTAAACTTGAGCTTCGTGCCTAGACTTTTCTGCACTAATCTCCAGTCCTTCGATGTGAATCGCCCATCGCGATCACTAACGATGCTCTTCGGAATCCCATGCAACCGCACAATGTTTCGAACATAAAGCTCCACGAGCTTCTCCACGCCATCGCTCTTCTGATTTGGAATGAAGTGGGCCACCTTCGTCAGGCGATCCACTATCACCCAAATCACATCGTTACCCTGCTGCGATCGAGGCAAACCATGCACAATATCCATAGAGATGTCATCAAATTTCCATTCGGGGATGGGAAGAGGCTTCAAGAACCCGCCGGGCCTTTGGCACTCAGCCTTCACCAAGGCACAAGTCTGACATCGACTCACGTACTTGGCTACATCCCGCTTCATCCCAGGCCACCAAAAAGATTTCTTCAAATCCGCGTACATCTTTGTACTTCCTGGATGAACGGAGTACTTCGTAAAGTGAGCTTCAAACATCAACTCCTCGCGAAGCTTGCCGAAGTGCGGAACACAGATCCTCCCGTCTCTCCTCAGAATTCCACCAACCATCTCCAAGGCAGTGCCTTCGCTTTGCTGAGCCTCCAACACCAACTGTTGGCACTCCTCGTCCGCACTGGTCGCCTCTCGGATCCGATCCGTTATATCACACTGCATTTCAATCCAGTTCAAACGAGCTATGCTAGACTCACCTCTAGCCACACAAGAAATGTCAAGAGACTCCAAGTCTCGAATCAAACGCTCGCTATGCGCCTCCATCCAATTACCTTGCCCGGAGTACTTCCTACTCAAAGCATCCGCCACCACGTTGGCTTTACCCGGCGTATACTGAATCTCCACGTCGTAGTCCCCAAGGAACTCGACCCACCTACACTGCCGCATATTCAGATCCTTTTGGTCTAGGAGATACCTCAGGCTTTTGTGATCCGTGAAGATCTCCACCTTCGCACCATAAACATAGTGTCTCCACAGTTTTAGCGCAAAGATTACCGCCGCCAACTCCAGATCATGGACGAGATAATTCCTCTCATGAGTCTTTAACTGCCTTGACCCATACGCTATCACCTTGCCGTGCTGCACCAGCACGCAACCCAACCCGCAACCTGACGCGTCGCTAAAGATCTGAAATCCTTCCGTCCCACTAGGAAGACTAAGGATTGGGGCAGACATCAATCTTTCCTTCAAATTCTCGAATGCCCGGGCACACTCCAGTGTCCAAACAAACCTCTGGTCCTTGCGAGTGAGTGTGGTGAGGGGCAACGCCATCCGCGAAAAGTTCTCCACGAATCTTCTGTAATAACCGGCTAGTCCAAGGAAGCTCCGGACTTCCGCCACGGTTCTCAAAATAGGCCAACCCTTAATGGCTTCAATCTTCGCTGGATCTACCGCCACCCCATCTCCACTAATTATGTGCCCCAAGAAAGCCACCTTCTCGATCCAAAACTCACATTTTGAGAACTTAGCATAAAGCTGATTCTCCCTTAGAGTCTGCAATACTTGCCTCAAGTGAGACTCATGCTCTGCCTCCGATTTTGAATACACCAATATATCATCAATAAACACCACCATGAACGAATCTAAGAACGGGCGAAAAACCCTGTTCATCAAATCCATGAACACAGATGGCGCGTTCGTCAGTCCGAACGGCATCACCGAAAACTCGTAGTGTCCATAACGAGTCCCAAACGCTGTCTTGGCAACGTCCTCTTCTCGAATCTTCAACTGGTAGTACCCCGATTTCAAATCCAACTTGGAGTACACCATCGACCCCACTAACTGGTCGAACAAATCATCGATTCGGGGAATCGGATATTTATTCTTGACGGTCAACTTATTTAGCTCACGGTAATCAATGCACAACCGCATACTTCCGTCCTTTTTCTTCACAAACAAAACCGGTGCGCTCCACGACGAAGAGCTGGGCCTAATGTACCCCTGCTCTAACAACTCTTGCAACTGAACCTTTAGCTCGGCCAGTTCCTTCGGTGCCATCCTAAACGGAGGACGCGACACCGGCCTCGCACCCGGTACCAACTCTATCGAGAAATCGATTTCACGCTGAGGAGGTGCTCCCGGAAGCTCCTCGGGGAATACATCCTCAAATTCTTCCACCACCGGAACTTCTCTAATAGCCAACTTTGTGGAGTGAGCCTCCAACAAAGCTAAAAACGCCTCGCCTCCTTGATTCACCGCACGCCTCATTTGCATAGCGGAAATCAGGGAGCAAGCCACTCCGCTTAGGCCTTCAAACTTGACCTCTGCTCTACCTTCAGCTCTCAGGGTTACCACCTTCAACTGGCAGTCGATACTAGCTCGCTGCTCCGCAAGCCAGTCCATTCCCAAGATAACATCGAATTCAGCTAGTGGCAGAATCGCTGCTACCAACACGAAATCACAATCGCCAATTTGCATCACAATGCGTCCCTTCCTCATGGTAGTCATGAAAGACCCATTCGGCATACGCACACTCAGCTCCACTCCTGCCACTACGGGCTCAGCACCAATCTTCCAGATAAAACTTTCCGCAAGAAAAGAGTGTGACGCCCCCGTGTCGAACAACACTCGAGAGGGGTAGCCCGAAACTAGCACGAAACCTAACCACGTGCAAAACAAACATGAAAGGCCGCAAACTACATTATAGTAACAAACGGAACTTAAACATTTCGTACCTGTCACCACATCGGGTTGACGTATCGCTTCCTGTTGCCCAAGATTATAGGCCCTAGGCTGCACTGGAGGGAACCGCGAAGCACTCGACTCCGCCGCTTTCCCCTTCTCTGCAACACCGGGACCCGAACGCACCGATTGTTCTTGTCTCGGCTCTGGCCCAGCTCCGCCCTCGGTACAAAAACGACTAATGTGACCCACCTTGCCACACTGGTAACAAGTAACCGGACCTTTGGAACGGAAATCTCCCGAAGGTGCGCCACTTCTCTCCCCAAGCCGATTAGGACGGGGCTTCTTCTTCCATCGGCTGCCCTCGGACTTCCACTGGGACTGAGACTTAGAAGGCTTTCCTTCTCCCTGCCTTGCCGCAACACCCTTTCGCCGTTGAGTTTGCTCCAAGTCGCTCTCCAGCGTGCGAGCGACATCGACCAACTCATTGAATCTCGCATTCTTCAAGGCTATGAGTGGTTGCCTTAAATTTTCCCTCAACCCTTGATTAAAGAGGTTATCTCTCTCTTCATCATCTGCCATTGTCGTGCCCGCATACCGACCCAACCGAGTGAACTCTTGCAGATATTCATCCACCGTCTTCTCCCGCTGCACCAAATGCAGAAACTGCCGCTGCAGTGCTAACCTTGTTGAAGCCGGAATGTAACGCTTTAGGAAAGCGTTTCCGAACTCCTCCATGGACGGAACACGCCCAACAAAAAGTCGACTGTTATGGTTCACCCACCACAACTTCGCATCGCCCTCTAACATGAAGCTCGCAAAGTGAGACTGCCTCTCAGCTGGGGTCTCAGCTGCCTTCAAGAGCTCCTGGATCCTCGAAAGCCAATCCTCGGCATCCGTTGGAGTGCCCACTCCCTTGAATGTCGGAGGGTGGAAACTCAAGAAATACTTCATGAATCGATCACCCATCGGAATAGCTCTCTCCGCTAGAGGCTCTACTTGTCTTACTTCGACATCCGGTGTATCCGGCGTAGCCGCCGGAGTGACAGGGGTCGCAACTTGCACCACCGGCGTAGGAACCCGTGGCATCGCTCCAGCTTGAGCCGCTACCATTGCCTCCGCTAGCATGCGACAGAAATCAGCCGGGGACATGCCCACATTCATGAGGCCTGGAGCAGTAGCACTACTCCCCGAAGGCTCCTCTTGCCTCCTCGATGTCCCCGCATCGTCGCCAACATCCTAGAATAAGCAAGGAAACAAATAAACGCTCATCAGGATCTAAACGCAAGACCCGAACGCAGGGATACTCATGATCCCGCACAATACTCCTATGTGAACAATCTCTTACGCGATCCAAAAACACTAGACCTCGCAAGAATACTAGAACAAACCTCCCTCTGATACCAAATTGTAACACCTCCCCTGTAATGACCATATAATATGGGTCCGGCCGGGACCCCACAGCATATAACCGCCACAGCTTTAGTATTAAAAGATGATATTAACTACCCAATCTCATAACTCAGACAACACAGCGGAAACAAACTAAGCCGCAGAGATTGTCCATACTACAAAGGAGTCCAACTGACCTTAAGGCCTTACAAAACAATGTCCAAAACATCAAACATTCCATAATAAAAGACATCCCAACAAAAGGGAAAGGATAGTTTTTCCCTATACTGCCTCGGCATGCAAGCCGGATATAACAAAGTACGAAGAAAGTAATGCAGGAAATCAACTAAGCACTTCGTGAGGCTTTAGGCCTTTTTGGCCGGCGCGCTGGGTCCAGCCTGCGATTCTTGCCCTGCAACCAAATCACAAAGAGCGGTAAACGAGGGTCAGCTATGGCTGACCACAAGCGGTGTAACAACATCCCTCCTCCCGGCCGTCCTAGCGGACCCCGGGGAACTACTTCACCCTGCAAGTCAGCACTTAGTATGCAAAAGTACATAAAGGAAAGCAACATAAATACTGGCATGAGTGTCACAAGCATCATCCACGTTTCTATGTTGAGCAGGTAATAAAAGGGGCCTAACAATGCAAAATGAGTGCAAGCCCGGGTTTCACCCAAGGCGCCCTAAAGCGTATGAATCTAACACATCATCATACATCACCAACACAAGGGTACTCATTACTTCCCCACAAGGGCATCAAAACCCAAGGCCAAGCGCTCTCGCTGAGACCCACCTCGCCTGGCCCACCATGCCATCGGGCTTGTCTGACAGCTCACACGCTCGGGCCGCCAATAACGCACCAAGACCGATTCTAAGAATTCTGGCCAACCAAAACGTCCCAAGGCCCTGAGCTTACTTTCGGGACAACGTCCACCGATTGCCTCGCCTGGCGACCGTCAACAGACTCAACCGTAGCACAGACATTCTCGTCAGTCAACAATCGAAGGGACTAATCTTGCCAGGACACTCTCCACACGTGAATCTCAGTCTTCACGGGATAGCCAGCCGACCACAAAGACCAATCGCGCCTTCGCACAACACTAGGCATCACAAGCCCCAAAATCCGCACATTATTTCTCCGCCCTAAACCCAACATTCGTTACCACACGAAGCTATAAAGGCATCACCACGACGAGTTCGCCGTAATCGGATTTCTAACAAAATCCCTAAAATGTGTGTAAATCAACATCACCGGATCGGACCAACGGCCACAAATCCGGCTTCACCCACAATGCCTAATCCGCTAACGGAGCGGATCTCTAGTGCAAAACATGATGGGGACGGACACAATCAACCCGGTGGTTTATCTTGAACCAAGGCGACCCGGATCCCTCTCACTCGACGGATCCGGTGCCAAAATGCAGAAAAAGAAGGGATGCCAAACACGCATCCTAAAGACCGGGAGGAGAAATGTCGTTACCTTTTGAGATCTCCTCCTAGCCATGAGAAGCTTGCAACCACACGGTGGAGAAGAAGCGCCTTGATGCCCTCTACGCACTGCCGGTCTCGGATCGGCGAACGGAGCTCCGAAGCTCCGGCAATGGCGGATTCCCCTTCTTCTTCCTTCTTGCCTCCTCCTCCTTTCTCCAACCTAAGAGAGAGAAAGCCTTGGAAATAATGAGGGTTTAACTCCTCTACCAAGCCCTAAAACCCCCCAGCCAACCATCGCAGCCGTTGGATCAAATTCCAATAGATTTGGACGGACCGATCTCCTTCTCCGCTCAAAATCGCGGAGCAGAATAAACAGGGCGCACGATCACATGCGCACGGTCACTGGTCGTGCGCGAAGAGGACACTGGTCGTGCGCACTGTTCGAGACAGAACTCCGAATCCTTGCGAATTACAGCACGATCACATGCGCACGGTCACTGGTCGTGCGCGAAGAGGACACTGGTCGTGCGCACTGTTCGAGACAGAACTCCGAATCCTTTGAATTACCGCACGATCACATGCGCACGGTCACTGGTCGTGCGCGAAGAGGACACTGGTCGTGCGCACTGTTCGAGACAGAACTCCGAATCCTTCGAATTAACGCACGATCACATGCGCACGGTCACTGGTCGTGCGCGAAGAGGACACTGGTCGTGCGCACTGAACAGCTATGGAATTTTAGCCTATCCCGAACGCAGCACTACCACTCCGCCTACCTCGCTGAACTACGATTTTTGGGGTGTTACACCTCGAGTGACCCGCAACAACCATAGTATTTTGTCTATACTAATCCGGTAATCATAAGCATCATGTGAGATTGAATAGATTTCTTGCGTTTCTCTAACTCACTCCTCTTCTTATGTTGCATTTGAGGCTTTCCATAACGAGCCTTCTAAATTTTTGCTTGGTTACTTTTTTCTTAAAGTTGGTGTATAGATGACGCACACAAAAACGATGATCAACCGATGACTATAACTTCTTGAATGTTTGCACAAAGCCCTACAATGTAAATTTTTTATAATACGATCTATGCAATTGTATTTAATTTTTTTTTTTGAAATTTGAGAGAACTACAAAAAGATGACTACCTATTGTTGATCTGAAATATAGGTAATACCAATATGCCCAATGTCTCATATGTTGCATTAATGCTTGTCAAAAATAGTTCTCACTTTCCTTGTTTCCTTATTTTTCATGGGCCCGCATAAATTTTCCGCTCACATCCAAGTTTGCAGTTGAATCTTACTCTATTGTTGTCATTCTTCATCATTTTTATCCATGCACTCATATGAACTGCATAAGTCTGAAAGAGGCACAAGCAGTAGAAATTCAGAATAGTTGATAGTATCCAAGGATGCTGTTTGTACAGACATATCTCACTACTCCTAGGTCGTTCATCTCAATTCTAGAATCTTATAGCTCAAAGCAAAATTTTAAAATAAAAATGGCTATTGCTAAAGCTTCATGTTCTTTGCTTTGCAAGCCTCTAGTATTTTTAATTAATAATGCCATTTACAGTTACATAATGAATATTTTTGCATGTGCATCTCCTACGTTGTAACTTCATGTATCAGACTCATGCTATATTTACACTAATGAAAAGGGAAGGTTCACAATCTCATACCCATGAGTGATGTTTAATGTTGATGTTGCAAGAAACAATACCAATGATCAATATCAGGTAACAGAAGACTTCTTGATTATAAAATTCATCAGCATGTGGGCATTTTGTTTCATGTGCTCCCCTTAACTTAATTCATCAATATGTGGACAACAACAACTCGAGAAAATAACAATTTATAGAACATGTAAGATAATGACCCAAGGTGAACTGAACCATTGTTCATGGATAGAGCCAAGCTGAACTGATTATGCATCGAAAACCTACTCTTTAATCTGTATGTATCTTCTAGCCCTAATCCAATCTTGCTCTAAAGTCTAAACATAGGAGAAAGGAAGAGCAGAATACCTAAAAACCCTGAGAATGCGATTCATATATTTAGCTGAACTGAAATATGTATTTAGCGATTCATGTTTTTAGAATATTCGTATACGAATGACGCCGCCGGTGGTATTTAGCGATTCATGTTGAGAATGACGCTGCCGGCGATTCAGAGCAACTGAAAAAACTGCTTACTTAAATAAAAAGTAAGAGAAAAATAGGAATTCAAATCTTCAAAATTAAAAGTTTAGGATTGAAATCTAAAAGGAGAATAAAAATTTGAGACCCAAATATGTATTTAGTGATTCATGTTGTATAGCTGCCTTACATTTTATATAGGAACATGCCATAGTTACATTCCAGGCGCACTTATCCATATGCATTTGGGATTATAATGCATTTTAATGTTTAAAACCCTAATGAGATGGCCGGAGTAAACGACAGACCGGCCGGATTTTGTCAATAGGGCGTCAGCGACGCCGGGTCACTCCCTCGCGGCGACACCTGGCGTTTACCTGTAGATCAATTTCCCAATTTAGTCATGCCCATATCATATCTCTCTCATCTCCAATCTCTGCGGCGTCTTCACCTCAGCCACATCGATGTCCCCGCACTCCATGTTTCACGCCCAAGCAAATGGACTGATTTGGAAAGCGGAAGAAGAGCCGCGGCCGGCGCCGGCGTTGGTGGAACCTGAAATGGGCGAGAGCGAGCACACGGTGCTGGAACGGGAGGTCGCAGAAATCATCATCTCCCTTCTTCACCAGAGACGTTCTGATTCCGGTCGCCGGTTCCGCCGGCATGGTCCCCGCGCCGTCCCCTCGGATCTCTCGTTACCCAAGTGGGGCGTTAAGAGAAAACGCTCAATTCATACCACTTTCCATGCCCGCACCACACTTGGCGGCGGCTATACCGCAGAGCCTCTTTCTCTTTCATTCTCTAGCACTCTGCTACCTTCCTCACCCAGCAGCGCCTCCAAGGAGAACTCCGCCGACCTGGCTTCGCTTAAAAAATCCTCCAAAAGTAGTTTCTTGGATAAAGAGGTATCAATTGTAACTTCTCATTCTACTCGAATCCTAGTTGAATTTCGGATTTCCCCGCGCCGTCCCTTCGGATTTCTCTCTCCCTCGCTCTGTTTTACTATTAAATTCAGTTAGGATGTAGGAGATGAATGGATAACCTAATTTCTTCTATGCTCTAAACTTGGCATTGGTTTTAGCCAAAATTCCTGTAAGCAGTTTTTTCATCTCTTCTTTTCATAAATGACAGCCAGCGGCGCCGGTGTCCGACCACTGCTGCCCAAATGTGACGGAGGCTTATTTCAAAACTGAGGTTTTTAAGGTATATTTTGTTCCTTACTTTTATTTTTCTTGTGTTTTTAGATTGTCATTGAGTAATATATATTTTCCTGCCATGAACGGTATGGGCAGAGAGGGCTTCTCTTTTGGCCTGGTTGGAGAGGAAACAGCGGCAGGGAGTATGTGTTACCGGACTTGAACATGAGCGCGGAAGAAGTGGCCGAAGCTGAATTGTGGCGGCGGCAGCAGCATGTGCTTTACGAGATTGCGTGCAGGAGATTAGCAGCCGCCGATGCGAGGAGGAAGAGAAGGGAGCTGCAGAAGCTGAAGAACTCCATTAATGCCGACGCACCTCTCTGTTCACGGGTTAGATGATAGATCCAGGATAACCTTCACCCGTTTACCGTCCTCTCCATGGATCTCTTTTCCCCCTAAATTCGTTATTAAAACATCTCTTCTTTTTACCGGAGAAATGTTTCTGTTTTTCACGATTTTTATGAGGGAATATAAGACAAAATGTCAAGACCAGAATCGTTTTATTGAGATATTTATTTTATATTCTGATCCTTACTTGTAATCTACGGAAGTAGATTGGTGACATGTTTGTTACTGAAATAGGATTCTTATTAAAATTTACTTTTTTTTTCAGTGAATAAAATTTATTGAAGGAAATTTACTTATTCCCTTTTTTTAGTTGTGAAAATTTACTTTTTTGCACTTCAATAAGAATCAGAAATATTATTCTTTTCATTAATCACAGTCATTAGTATATACTTCATCATATATATATATATATATATATATATATATATATAAAGAAATACATGCTTTAATGCATTACCATTTACACATCAAATTCAGGTTGAATTACTCTCTTTTTTATGGCAATAACTATATGCACCGATTTCAGCTATGCATATGCCGTGCAATTTAAAAATGGCTATATGCAAGTCAATTTTTGAACGAGTTCACAACTTTCTATGAGTTTTTAATTTGATCTGCATTTATCTTTGAACTACATACAGCTGAAACTGGCTTGCATATAACATGACACTTTTATTTTGCAATTCGGGCAATGCAGCTGAAAACATTGGGCATAGCATCCAATGAGAGGATGGAATGCCATGTGGACGAGCCTATTTGGATGGCCGGGTTAAAGGCCAAGGATATGGCTATGCCGTCCTTTAGTTTTGCGAACGCCCTACCTGTGCTCACATGGAACAAATGTGAACATGGAGCGACCAGCGAGCAAATTGAGATGAGTTGGGCTATTAAAAGTGAATTTTTTCCTAACTATAAACTACCAATAATAAATTGGTAATAATAAAAACAAATAACATTTATTTTATCACCCATGTGTTTACATATAACTGTTAATATTTTATATTCTAATGTAGTATTTTTTGGATTATTATATTACTTAAATAAATTTACTTATTTATTCATAAATAATTAAAATAAGAACTTGTTTTCTAAGGCCCTATTTGAATGATTGAATCAGCCGACGTTGATGAAAAAACTGTTGATCGAATAAAGCTGATTAAACAGAGCTGTCAGAAAAGCATTGATGAATAAGTTGCAGACTGTTTAGAGAGTTTGTGCATAAGTGTTGATTGAATAAAGAATTTTCAATTAAGCTGTTTGAAAAAACAGTTGATCGAAAGCTATTTTTTTAAAACAAAAATATTGAAATGTAGGATGTTCGCGGACAAAAGTTAACATATAACAAAACTTAAATGTTTTACAGAGTTCACTAAATAGAATAAACGTTAGTAATTGCAGTGCATCGCCTTCTCCAATCATTTATTTTCACCCGTGCGATAAAAAGAATCGATATTAATCAAAATTTTCACTACCATGACATCTATAGTATGCAGAAAAGAAGCCTAAAATTTTTATCTGTGTTTAATCTCTGGTTGTATAACTTCAACTGATAGTAGCAATAGTGATTTAAGACATTTTGAAAAATACTTACTTATAGTTTCAATCGAGTGTTAGAAGCGTTCTTTTGTTAATCTCACCGAGCCTCCATGGGCTAAGATGTACAATGTAATAGCCAACACTTCTCGTGCAGTTGTGCGTTGGCATGCTTCAGTTCACAAAAATTATATTTATTTAAGTGGTCTCACTTATTTTTCATCTGCAATCGATCATATTTTTTCCTGATCCGTTGCTTAAAAGAGAGCCAAATTTTTCCCGGTCCGTTGCGATCATGGAGAACTCTAATGAAAAAAAAAAATCATATACTAACATCATACTAATGCATTCTGAGTTCTGAGAGTACATGGAGAACTCTAATGCCCAATAAAAACCATAAACACAATCATAATACATTTTGATCATGTATATTTTAATTTCATAGTGTTTCATTTGAAATCTAATTAACATGGCCAAAGATTAATATCTTTCATTATAATAACATCACTGGTTGAAAGTGATCCCCAAGAGCTGATATCATCAATAATAACTAGACGTCAACATAAAATCAATAATAACTGGACAAAAATCAATAATAATGAACATAAATTTTTACTACAATACTTAGCATAAACTTCAAACATCCAAACTGTTAATCAAAAAGAAAATATGTTATGATCCAATTTTTTTATAGATCCAAATTGCAGAACAAAAACAAAATACAGAGCTGGATATGTATGTCAATATACTTTGAGATCAAGATAAAAAAAAGCACAAAAAATGATCTTCAAGACCACACAAATAAGGCTATGTTTGGCGCGGCTATAGCAATTGGAGAAGCAGTGGTGGGAAGCAGCGGTTGAATAATCAGTTGTTTTGCAGAGTGGTGGCAGAATCTATGAATCTGTTTAGAAGAATAGCGTTTGCAGTGCTGTTTCAAACGAAGAAACTGTTTAAGCTGTTTGGCAAAACAGCTGTGCAGTGTGAATTCCAATTTTTTTTTTAAATTAGATCTGAAAAAAAAATATCTTATTCGCTTGGTAAATATTCAATTCATGAACTCATGAGTTAAAAAACAACATATAGATGAACTCAATATATGGAAGAATATTTTCCCACAAAATCAACTAGTGAGTTAAAAAAACTCAACATATAGAAGAACAACTTCCCGAGATGGAAAGCAAGATAATCGAGAATGTTCCAAAAAGCAAGAAAAAATAATCAGATACACCAAGATTAAAGAAAAAAATAACCTAAAAACATGAAAAATATTCATCTATTATATCTTGGATTTGATTTCGTCGATCTGAAATCATCAAGAAGAAGAGTCTCCGCAGAATCGCCGGCCATGATCTTTGGAGAAGATCGAAATCAGCACAGTGGATGGTTTTCTCGAGAAGATCTGAAATCAGCACGGTGAATGATCTTCTGGAGAAGACCGAAGAAGGCGCTCGTCAATGAAGGCCGATGCGCATGTCGCCGGAGAAGGATGGTTGGCGGTGGCCTATCGCGGGAGAAGAAGGGCTGCGGAGGAGTAGCGGAAAGGCTCGCTAGGGCCGCGAAGGAGTCGCAGAAATGCTCGCTAGGGCCGCGGAGGAGTCACGATTTTTGGAGTCACGCTAATTTTTCGCGACTCCAGAAACGCCAAAAATATCGATTACAGAACGGTGGCGACTCCCACTGTAGTACCCAAAATAACTATTTGGCGGGGCGGTCCGAAAATTTAAATTAATCTTTCGATGAATGCAAGTATACCTTATCGCGTATAGTATATGATATTTTTTAGAAAATATCAAGGTCGTATTTTTCCGGATCCTGTTGATTATTTTTACTTTTTAAGAACGCGCTATTATTTTATCGATTAAACGGGTGATTAATTTTGCGAATTTGAAAGTGCGATGACGATAATAATTTAAGCGTTTGCGTGCGTTAGCAAAAACAAAGCAAACAATTATAAGGAGAAAAACGGAAAAAGCAGACTAAATTAAAAACTCACGCACTCTACGGAAATCTAAATGACTGAAATAAATAAAGCAGAAAAGCTATCCCTTACACGCATGCACTCTACGGAAATTAAATGACTGAAATAAATAAAACAGAAAAGCTATCTCTTACACGCACGCACTCTACGAAAATTAAATGACTGAAATAAATAAAGCAGAAAAGATATCTCATACACGCACGCACTCTACATAAATTAAATGACTGCAATAAATAAAGCAGAAAAACTATCTCATACACTCACCCACTCTACGATAATTAAATGACTGAAATAAAAGAAAAGAAAATCTAAACTCTTACACTCACACACACAACATAAAAGGAAACTAAATTAAAAGAAAGCAAAAATTATACTCGTACACCCCAACACACAACTTTGAATTAAAAAACTAAGTTATCAAAAAACTAAAATAAAAATTATTCACCCACACACACACTTATGTAAAGGTAAAACTAAATGAAAACAACAAAAAAAAGACAAAAACAAAAGTTAAAATTAAACTCTTACACACACACAAACTAAAAAACAAACTATATTAAAAGGAGAACAAAACTATAAAAGCAATTACTCTCATACACACACACACTTGCATAAAAAGGGAATTAAAAAAAGAGGAAAACGAAAAAAAAAGGAAAAAAAAACTAAATTAAAAGTAAAATAAGAAAATTACACTCTTACACTCACACACCCAAACATTAAGAAAGAGAGAAAACAATTCAAGGAAACAAGCTATTTCATTATCAAAAGAAAATATTACAACCTAGGAGAGAGAAAATGCAAGAAAATGAAAAATTATATAAAAGCAAAAAACAGAAAAAAGTGGTCCACAACTCCAAAAAAAGACAAAAAGTTGTGAACCCCCACCATCAGCTGAGTCCTGGTATTTATAGAGAAAATTTTGGAATTACACGCCCTCGGTCACGGCCGTGACCGAGGGCATGACCTATGGGGTGCGGATAGAGGGCACCAGCTTGCATATTTGGAAGGTCTTCGGAAGCTTTGACTGAAGAGGTGGCCGAACACGGGCGTGACCTGAGTGTCACGGGCGTGACTTGATGTCAGCAGGCGGCATGCGTGACGGCTAGCGTGTCCTTGCGGTTCTGGAAGGTTTTGGCATGTCACGGGTTACACGGCCTCGATCACGGGCGTGACCTGGATTCGTCGAGACGTCGAGTCAAATCAGTCGAGAAGGCGCGGTCTGCCATTGAGACGAGTAGTACACGGGCGTGACTAAGTACATGGCCTCGGTCATGGGCGTGACTTGAAAATTCGTCGAGACATCGTGTGAAAACCACTGAGAGTTGGAATTTGGATATTTAAGTTGACACGCCCTTGGTCACGTGCGTGACCGAGAGCGTGATCTATAGAAGAAAAATAGAAAACATAGATTTTTTTTTAGAAAATTATAGTTAGAAAGGAAAATGTATAAAAACAAGCTATTTATTCATTAATTTACATATAAAATTCACAATTTTAGATAAAACTATACAAAAGCTATATAGAAAATACGTATAAATTGCTATTCATCAGATATCCCAGTATCCGAACCAACCCATTAAGCCTCCGAGTCATTATATGTACGAATATACATTTACAATCTCCTCATATATTTGTGGCATATAACATTTACGTTTCGGAGTACAGAAAATAGAGAGCAACAAAAGTTTCCGACTTCACACAATTTCCAAAAGAGTTAGCACAGTTAAACATAATAGTAGTTTTTCAAAAAATAAGCATATAGCGCTACTCGGGAAATATAAGTCTGAAAACAAATGAGCAAATAATCAAAACATATAACAATTCTACTCAAAGAGTATATCATCACCATCCATGTCAAAGTCTACTTTCTCTCATCCATCTCTGTTGGGACCATTGTCCACAATGTCTTAGATTTGGAGAAGTCCATTCCTAAGTCAAAGATATACCTCAGAATGTATTTGATATACTCTCTAGAATCATTGTGCAGAAGATCAGGTAAAGCAAAGTGCTCAAAGAATTCATCCAAGTTCACAAGCGTTGAGACACCACACATCGCTCGACGCCTGTGACCCAGAAGCGTCGACCCATGTCTGCTGTTCAAATATACAAGGTCGCCGCTGAAGATCTGAGACCAAGTTTGGAAGCGTCGAGCCAAGGTATATCGCTCGACGCCGTGGAATGAGAAGTGTCGACCAACCTTCATTTAGCTCAACGCCAACAAAAGGAGTATAGATATGAAGGCACAGTTAAGAAGCATCGAGCCCCTATACATTGCTTGACTCCTACAGATAAAAAGCGTAGAATGACTAAGGATTGCTTAACGCCTAAGAAGGAGGAGTTGAGAGTTTCAGTCTAAGAAGTATGTGTCGAGTATCTACATATCGCTCGACACTTGATAGAAAAAGCGTCGACAGAGATACACAGTGCTCAACGCCTTTTTCTTTGAAAGCTCTGAGCTGAGAAATTTCATCTACAACTAGCTGAGCCTTTGTTTATTCAGAAGCCATTAAAGACCGTTGAAGACTTAACATCATGCTGACGTGGAGGAGCGTAACAGATGTTGCAGATGGCGGGCTATAAATAGAAGGCATGACCTATGGGTTCAGTAGTTGAATATATTCCTATTTTCGAAAGCCATTATCTTCTCCGTCGTTTTGAGGGAAAGTCTGAGAAAGAATCTGAAGAAGTCATCTCCTCTTTCAGAACTGTTCTAAGTTGAAGAATTCTTTCAGCAATCTGGTGCTGATACATCTTTCTGAAAAGAGAAGATTAAGAAGGAAGAATCTGTCTTTCTAAGAAGAAGAACAGTCATCACAGCCTGATAAATCAAGAAGACCAAATTGCTGATGCTGATCTGTTGAAGATTTCTGTCTGATCATTCAGACAGATCAAGAAGACTCAACACTTTGAAGAATCTGAGTCTAAGTATTGTTACTATCTTTATCAATCCATGTAGGGTCTGAGTTGTCAGATCTGAGTGTAGGATCTTTCAAGGATCTGAGCTGTAGGATCAGGTGTGATCTGAGTTGTAAGATTTAGGAGTGAATCTGAGCTGTAAGCCTATAATTATAAAGGCTGAGGTAGGATCTGTGGAGATCTGAGTTGGTAGGATCTGTTGATATCTGAGTTGGTAAGATCTGCTGAGATATGAGAGAGTAAGATCTGTTAAGATTTGAGTCTGTAAGATCTATTGTGATATGAGCTGTAAGACTTGCTTGTGGTCTGAGATCTGGAGGAGATATAAACCCTATCTAGCACACTGCTAGAGGGGAGAAGGGGGAAAGTGGATTACCCAAGATAAGGGGAACCACTATAAAATTCTGTGTGTTTTTCTGTTTGTGTTCATTTTCTTGAAAGCTCTGATCATTCTTTTAGGTTATAATCAAAAACTGCAAATAGTTTTTAAAATAACCTATTCACCCCCCTCTAGGTGATTAGCTACCCTTAATTAAAGTTTTTCAAGTGGTATCAGAGGGTTGTTGTTCAAGAAAAGGTTTAACAGCCTGAACAAGATCTTCTAAGGGTAGATCTGTTAAGTCGTGATGGCTAATAGTGAAGGAAACAAGGAATTCACATCTATGAAGCTACCAATCTGCAGAAAAGAAAACATTGGGATTTGGAAGGAAAAGGTCAGATTATTCATGGAAGCCTCTGACCCTAGGATATACATAACTGTACTAGAGAGACCTTTTGTTCCTATTAAGGTTTTCATTTACAGATGGAAGTATCAAGACTCCTAAAACATATTCTGAGATGACCAAAGATGAAGTGATTCTGGCCTCCATGGATAAGAGAGCTCAGAATATCATTGTGAGTGCTATTGAGGATTCAACCTTCCAAAACTTAGTTCATTGCAAAACTGCCAAAGAAATGTGGGAATCTCTCGTTGTCTATATGGAAGGGACTGAAGAAGTCAGAGATGACAGGAAGTCTCTTCTAAATCAGCAATATGAAGCTTTCAGACAAGACAAGAAAGATTCAATAGCAGTCTGCTATGATAAATTCTTCAAAATTGTAAATGGTCTGAAAACCTATGGAAGAACTTTTACAGATTATGAGCTGAATGATAAATTCTTAAGATCACTGAACAAAGAATGGGATATCAAGATCTGTGCAATCACGGAAATGGGAAATCTGGGAAATATTCAGCCACAGAATTTATATGGGAAACTTTTGTCCCATGAACTTCACCTGAATACCAGAAAAGCTGAGGAAGGACACAACAGGGAAAATCCTATTGCTCTGAAGGCAGAAAGTTCCAAGAAAAGCAAAGAAAGAATGTCATTATCCCCCAGGATACCATCTGAATCAGAAGAATCAGAGACCAGTAATTCTGACTCTGAAATATCAGATGGTGAACTGGCACTCTTCACCAAATAGCTGAAAAGGATGCTCAGAAGAAAATAACACTGGAAAACTAGACCCTCTCAGTCATCCAGATCTATGAAGCAATCCAATTCTTCTGAGGGATTCATACAAGATTCCAAGAAGGACATGTATAACTCTAAACACAATAAATCTAATTCAGAAGAAATTGTGTGCTTTGGATGCAGGAAATCAGGACACATGATTGCTGATTGTCCTTCAAAGAGAAAGAACAACGAGAAGTCTGATGAAAAGAGGCACAAATCTGACAAGAGACATGAGAGGAGTCTAATAGCCAAGAAAGGCAAAGTCACTCTCAGTGACAGTGAATCTCAATCATCTGACTCAGATAGTGAAGAGGCACTCATAGCTCTGGTGGCTGTCAATAAAAGTGAAGACACTCTGAATCATAGACCTATGATAAGAGCCCCACTATCAAGGTCTGATAGTGAAGAGGATGAAGAAGAAAATACAGGACTCATGACACTCAGTGATGAAGAGGATCATGAGACAATTTCTAATGTGAAGGTACTTGATAAAACTCCTTTATCAGATTCTGATTCTGAACCTAAAATTACTTCTAAACCTGAGATAAATTCATTTTTTTCTGATGAGAATGACTCAAAATCTATCTTTCATGAAGATGAAATTATTGAGAAATATGAGTCACTTCTTAAAGCCCTTAAAAAGAGCAAAAGGCATAACAAAAAGCTACAAAAAGAAATATCTGAATTAAAGCAAACTAACTCCCAAAACTCTAAGGCAGCTGAGAGGCTGAATCAGGTAAGCAAGGAGCTTAGCAAATTAAAAGTCACGTCTATTATTCACATTCAGACTTTATGCACTAAGGAGAAATTAATAAAAGAACTTGAGGCAAAACTCCTAGCAGAAAGGAAGCTTGTGGCAAAGTTCTCAAAACCACAAACTATCCTTCCCATAATAGATACATTTTCTGCACAATACAGATCTGGCATAGGATATAATGGAAAGGCAGAAAGTAAATCTAAAAATAATGACAAGGCACTTATGCAACCTATAAAATTCAACAAAGCTATGCTTATCACAAATGAGCATGATCAAAAAGTTGTGCAGAAGTTCTGTAAGGGTGAGTGTTCTAATAGTAAAGATGACTCAATTCAACCAAGTAACAATGATGCCAAATCTCTATGCAAAGAAAAAGTATTAACTCATCATGACTCCTTTGTATTTAAATCAAACACCAAATTCAAAAGAGAGGAACTAAAACCAGTAGTGAAAACCACTGCTGTCAAGAAAACTAAACCAGTAAGTTTCACTAAAACAATTTACAAAGCTCCTTTGAATAAGACAATTAAACAAAATGTGAGTCAACCTAAAGAAGTGAGAAGACCTCCAAGGAGATATAACAGATATGAATGTTGGTGCTGTGGAAGGATTGGACATTTTGCTCTTGACTGTTGGTTCAATCCAACTGTTCTAAGATTCAACTCTGGGAGACCAGTACTCAGATCTATGGTAACTATTACAGCACCAAGGATCATACAACAACTAAATATTCTAGCTCATACTAACATGGTTCTAGGACCCAACTTGGTGTGGGTTCCTAAGAAAAGGTAATTTCTTCTTGCAGGGATGTCCAAAGACCAATCAACCTCCCATCTGGTACTTGGACAGTGGGTGCTCTATGCACATGACAGGAACAAAAAGTCTGCTGAATGATTACACTCCTGTGAAGAATGGACCAAAGGTTATCTTTGGAGGGTCTGACAAAGGTAAAACTAAAGGTTATGGTAAAATCACAAATGGAATTGTCACCATCTCCAAAGTTGCTCATGTTGATGGATTGCAACACAATCTCATCAGCATAAGTCAATTGTGTGATATTGGGTATGACATTTCATTCCACAAGGATGAGTGCCTGATTAAGAAAGAGAATGAGATAATTCTCTCAGGCACTAGGAGTGGCAACATTTACTGCTTAAACTTTATATGTTCTGATCAAGTTAATTCCATATGCTTAGTAGCAGAAAATAAAGTCTCTAGTACTGTACAATGGCATAAAAGGTTAGCCCACATAAACTATAAGACTATAAATAAGCTAATTTCAAAAGACCTAGTGAGAGCTGGGCCTAAGTGGAAGTGTGTGCAGGAGGGTCCCTGCCATGCTTGTCAAATGGGTAAGCAGACCAAGTCATCCTTCAAACCAATTGGTGAGAAGGATTCCATTAGATGTCTATACCTACTTCACATGGATCTATTTGGACCAATGTCAATCCATAGCCTAGGCGGAAAGATTTACACCCTTGTAATTGTTGATGATTATTCCAGATTCACATGGGTATTCTTCCTTAAACACAAGTCAGATACTCTAGAAATATTTACCAGCTTTGTTAGGCAAATAAAAAATGAAATAGGAAATCCTGTAGTCAAAATTAGAAGTGATCATGGGACTGAATTTCAGTCAGGTGCAATGACCAAATTTTGTGAATATCTAGGCATCTCACAAGAGTTCTCATCTCCTAGGACTCCCCAACAAAATGGGGTTGCTGAGAGAAGAAATAGAACTCTCATTGAAGCTAGTAGGAGCATGCTAAGTGACTCCTCTCTTCCTGAGTATTTCTGGGCTGAAGCTGTAAACACAACATGCCATGTGCAGAATAGGGCTCTTATCAACAAAAGACTGAATAAGACCCCTTATGAGTTGTTGAAAGGTAGAAAACACACTTTAGCCTATTTCAAAATATTTGGTAGTAAATGCTTTGTATTAAATAATGGAAAGCACCATCCCACTAAATTTGCTGAAAAAGCACATGTGGGAATTTTTGTTGGCTATAGCTCTCAAAGTAGAGCCTATAGAATTTTTAACAAAAGGTCAAATAGGATAGAAGAATCTATACATGTTGTATTTGATGAAACCAGCCTTATTTATAAGGATCTGGGGAGTTTATCTAGTAGTGCAGGTTCTATACAGAAATTGAAGGAGATGAATATCAATGAACAGCACAATGAGGATAATGAAGAAACTAATGAGACTGTAATTGTGACTAGAGAGGATGAGTCTCAAGTAGAAGACAATTGTGAAGAACCTATTGCTGTTGAAGAACCACAACATCCAGAACCTCTAGAACAGCCAACTCAAACAGATGCACCAGAATCACAAAGGGAAAATGAGAGGTGGAAGAATGCAACCAAACATCTGAAGGATCATCCCAAAGAACAGATTATAGGAAACCTAAATGAAGGTGTGCAAACTAGAAGAGGAAACTCAATACATGAGGTCTTGCATCACAACTTTCTATCCAAAATAGAGCCTAAGAAGTTTGATGAAGCCAATAAGGACACTTCATGGATATTAGCTATGCAAGAAGAGCTAAATCAATTTGAAAGATGCAAGGTCTGGATATTGGTTCCAAGACCAAAAAAACACAAAGTCATAGGGACCAAATGGGTATTTAGGAATAAGCTGGATGAAAATGGTGTGATCATCAAAAATAAAGCAAGGTTGGTTGCCCAAGGATATAGACAGGAGGAAGGCATAGATTTTGATCAAGTGTTTGCTCCTGTGGCAAGATTGGAGGCAATTAGACTATTCCTGGCATTTGCAACACATACTGGATTCATAGTTTATCAAATGGATGTAAAGTCAGCATTTCTTAATGGAACTATATTGGAGGAAGTATATGTAGAACAACCCCCAGGTTTTATTGACTCTACTCATCCAAACCATGTCTATCTTTTATTAAAAGCTTTGTATGACCTGAAACAGGCACCTAGAGCCTGGTATGAGACATTATCTAGATTTCTCATCGAGAACAAATTCTCAAGGGGAAAGATAGACAAGACATTGTTTCTTAGGATAGTTAAAGGTCATATTATTCTAGTACAAATATATGTAGATGATATAATTTTTGGTTCAACTAATAATAATCTTTGCAAAAGGTTTGCAAACCTTATGCAAGAGAAATTTGAAATGAGCAGCATGGGTGAGCTCAAGTACTTCTTAGGACTCTAAGTGAAACAGTCTGAGGAAGGAATCTTCATTTCTCAGACCAAGTACACCAAAGAGATTATCAAGAAGTTTGGAATGGAAAATTCCATTGTCATGAAAACACCAATGGCAGCCAATGTGTCACTGGACAAGGATGACAAAGGGAAACCTATTGATGAAACCTTGTACAGAGGCATCATTGGCTCACTGCTCTACCTAACTGCTAGCAGGCCAGACATTATGTTCTCAACATGTGTGTGTGCTAGGTATCAAGTGAACCCTAAAGAATCTCACTACACTGCTGTCAAAAGAATCCTGAGATATCTGAAGGGTACTCTTAATCTTGGCCTTTGGTATCCTAGAAGCAATGGCTTTGAACTAACTGGTTTTTCAGATCCTGACTTTGCAGGATGCAAGGAGGACAGAAAAAGTACATCAGGCACATGTCAATTCCTTGGCAAAAGACTAATATATTGGAGTAGTAGGAAGCAGACCAGTGTAGCTATCTCTACAGCAGAATCTGAGTACATCTCAGCTGGAAACTGCTGTGCTCAGCTACTATGGATTCAACACCAACTCAAAGACTATAAAGTCCAGCTAAGTAAATCTCCTTTATATTGTGATTCAACTAGTGCTATTGCTATAGCTAATAATCCTGTATCACATAGCAGAACTAAGCACATAGAAATTAGATATCACTTCATTAGAGAACATGTAGAAAATGGAGATATCATAATTGAATATGTCCCCACTGACAAACAAGTTGCTGATATATTCACTAAACCCCTGGATGAAACAAAATTCAATAACTTCAAAATTGAATTAGGAATGTTAAAAATGGAATAAAGTTGTCTTGAAAATTAAATAAAATAAAGCTAGAATAAATGACAATTCTCAAATAAGTATAGAAAATGAAATAAATAAATGAAAATAATAATTAAGTCCTAAAAGGTGAGTGGAGATATATCTGGCGTCGGGCAAGGATATCAGGCGTCGAGAGAAGATACCTGGCGTCGAGAGAAGATACCTGGCATCGAGAGAAGATACCTGGCTTCGAGCGAGGATAAATGGCGTCGAGCTATCTCAACGCTTGTGCGAACATAGCTAGGTCGTCTCGACAGGGTAAATTTGAACCATTTGATCAATCTTGTTAAACAAGTCTGGCGCGCGGCTATTCATCTTCTTGAATTAGAAATTCTATAAATAGGAAAGACACTTTGTTAGTACATATGCCCTAGAATTCTCCATTCGAAATTATCTGCCCTAGAAAATTTCTCCATCAATTCTTTCTCTCTTCGAACAACAACCACAATGCCTCCCAAGAGCAGTGATTACCTTTATGAAGGAGGCGAGCTTGTTCGCAATGGATTCCAATCAGCACCAGTGGAAATCAAATCAACCATCAAGCTAATCTACAAAGCAGGACTAGAATTCGTGCTATCTGAATCGACTCTTATCTGGAAATGAGAGGTCTTAGAACTTTACTCCAATACAGTAATAGACACCGCCAATTCTAATCTTAAAATGACTGTAAATGGTAAGAAGATTAAGATTTCTCTTTCTAGACTCGCTAAGGCACTAGAACTGCCAAGATTAAAAAGTAATGAAGAAGAAGAAGAAGTGAGCTCTGAGTAGATTAGATTAGCATAAGTCTGGTGTGGAATTGAAACATCACATGAAATCTCTGGGAGTATACTTAGGAAAGGAATGAATTCAAGAGGAAAACTGCTGACAGATGTGATCGAAAAGGGTCTGTTATGCAAGACTGGATCTCATGATAAAATTTCTAGGAAAATGTTTATTCTTCTGACTAGGATTATTCATACATTGAGAACAGATTGGGGGAGGGTGGTGTTTGACAGAGTAATCAAATGTATCCAAGCTCCCAACATGGGTAGTATATTATCTCTATATTTAGTAAAGATCATTCCAGATTCTTTAAATAACAAACTTGGATCCAAGATAAATCATATGAAGAAAATGGACATCAGAATGATAGAGAGATGGGAAAGAGTTTTATCAAATCATCCACCAGCAGAATTTTCTCCCAAGCAGAAGAAAGCTAAGAAGCAAAAGAAGAAGAAAGTCTCTTCAAGCTCAACTTCATCCAAAAGGAAATCAAAATCCTCTTCAATTCATGATCCTAATCTCACAACATCTGAAGAAGAAGAAGAGAGAGGAAGTTACCCTGGATCCCCTGCTAGAGTTGAAGGGAAATTTCAAAATGAGAGGGAGGCTCCAGATGAGATCCCTGCTCAGGATAATTCTGAAATTAGCAAGGTAGCAGTTGAGGGGGAGGCTCTGGATGAGATCCCTGCTCCAGACAACAATGACCTTAACAATGCAGACATTGAGGGGGAGCCTCAAGATGAAATCCCAGCTCAAGAAAATCTTGATCAAGATAATGCACCATTTGAGGGGGAGTATCAGCCTGAGGTCCCTGCTCAAGAGAATCCTGCAGTTGATGCTATGAATGTGGAAGGAGAGCCTGAAGCCATAAGGAAAAAGGATGAGAAGGTGATCAAGATAGAATCTTCTAGCTCACATATGAGCCAGAGAGATGACTTTTTCATCAGAGAAGAAAGCAGTAGAAGTGATGGAATGGCAAGAGAAATCAATGTGGATCTAAGTCCAATACTACCTCAGCTGGAGGTGTTGCTTAATAATCAAAGAAGATTATTGGAACAATATATTGAAGAAAATAACACAAAAATGAAAAATGAAGTAGATTTCCAGATGAAATTGGTTAGATTTGAAGTGAATCATCAGATGAATGCACTGCGAAAGGAAATGGTAAAATTTTTCAAAAGAGCTGGTGCTTTAGTGGATTACACAACTGAACAACTAGATTCAATCAAAGAGACATCAAAGGCTATTAAAGAGACACAAGCAGGTATCACAAAGACAGTAGATGATGTTCAAACAAATCAAGGAATTCTAAGTAACAATATGCAAGTGTTGTACAAAGAACAAGTTGCACAAACTCTTACAGGTACAACAAAGATAGAAGCTAGACCGCAACAACATGATGCTGCTATTCTAGCCAAAATTGATGAGAGCTCTTCAATTCTAAAAGATCTGGTAAAGTTAAATACAGATACCATAGATGACCATCTTCTTAAGGTCAAGAAAACCATTGAAAGTGGAGTACATCATCTGGAGGGCCAAGTCAGGTTTCAGAAAAATATTATAAGAGATCATATAGTTGAAGAAGTCCTAAAAGGGGAGAGGTCAATGATTAAAGCCAGCTCTGAGCATGCTGTGTGGACCTCTAATTCTATAAGAGAAACTTTTGGCTATCCTCCCATAGATTATGAAAATGATCAAGTTTCTGAGACCAAGCCAGCATCTCTTACAAAAGTCCAAAAGCAAATTGCTAAAATGTATAGTCCTGAGGATAAAAGCAAGAGAGAGAACTTTACCAGTGAACAAGTAGAATCTAGTAAAAGGAAGTTCAGAGAAGAAGTTCAATCAAGGGTCGATTTTAAACATTGGTCTCCCTCTTCAAGAGAAATGATTCTAGGAGCATGGGAAGCTGTGAAAGGTAATCCAGAAGAAAGAGGGAAATGGTATTCTGAAGCTGAATGGTTGAAGCACAGGGATCAAGAGGAGCTGAAGATAAAATTCAAAGCTGACAAATTGGCTGGGAAAGTTCAGGCAGGTGATAAGGAGCCAATCAGATACTTTCCAAAGCCGTTTGGCTATTTCAAGAGAAGAAAAGAGGTTGCTGAAGTCCTTTCCAAGAGAGCTAAAAGAGGAATAGAGATCAAGGAACCTGAACAACATTAGGATTCAAATCATTATTAAGAATTCTCAGAGAAATGTATTTGATATAACTTTGAACAATCTTGATGAGCTCCCAGAGCAAAATTTTTTTTTATCATATATATATATGCCTGTGATGTGGTCCTTTTCTTATCATGACATGTTTTATTCTGAATTGTTTGTGATTTTGTGCTTATATGAGAAATCATGTCTGAGATAATTTCTGTTGATAGAATGTTTTGGTAATCTAATTTTATAAGGTATTATACTCATTATATTTTGATTACCTGTATAGAAAATATTGATTATCTTTATAAAGAGGGACATATCATTGACTGAGGTTATGACTTCTTCAAATAGGGGGAGATTGTTGGGACCATTGTCCACAATGTCTTAGATTTGGAGAGGTTCATTCCTAAGTCAAAGATATACCTCAGAATGTATTTGATATACTCTCTAGAATCATTGTGCAGAAGATCAGGTAAAGCAAAGTGCTCAAAGAATTCATCCAAGTTCACAAGCGTCGAGACACCACACATCGCTCGACGCCTGTGACCCAGAAGCGTCGACCCATGTCTGCTGTTCAAATAGACAAGGTCGCCGCTGAAGATCTTAGACCAAGTTTGGAGGCGTCGAGCCAAGGTATATCGCTCGATGTCGTGGAATGAGAAGTGTCGACCAACCATCATTTAGCTCAATGCCAACAAAAGGAGTATAGATATGAAGGCACAGTTAAGAAGCGTCGAGCCCCTATACATTGCTTGACTCCTACAGATAAAAAGCGTCGAATGACTAAGGATTGCTCAACGCCTAAGAAGGAGGAGTTGAGAGTTTCAGTCTAAGAAGTATGTGTCGAGTATCTACATATCGCTCGACACTTGATAGAAAAAGCGTCGACAGAGATACACAGTGCTCAATGCCTTTTTCTTTGAAATCTCTGAGCTGAGAAATTTCATCTACAGCTAGCTGAGCCTTTGTTTATTCAGAAGCCATTAAAGACCGTTGAAGACTTAACGTCATGCTGACGTGGAGGAGCGTAACAGATATTGCAGATGGCGGGCTATAAATAGAAGGCATGACCTATGGGTTCAGTAGTTGAATATATTCCTATTTTTGAAAGCCATTATCTTCTCTGTCGTTTTGAGGGAAAGTCTGAGAAAGAATCTGAAGAAGTCGTCTCCTCTTTCAGAACTGTTCTAAGTTGAAGAATTCTTTCAGCAATCTGGTGCTGATACATCTTTCTGAAAAGAGAAGATTAAGAAGGAAGAACCTGTCTTTCTAAGAAGAAGAACAGTCATCACAGCCTGATAAATCAGGAAGACCAAATTGCTGCTGCTGATCTGTTGAAGATTTCTATCTGATCATTCCGAAAGATCAAGAAGACTCAACACTTTGAAGAATCTGATTCTAAGTATTGTTACTATCTTTATCAATCCCTGTAGGGTCTGAGTTGTCAGATCTGAGTGTAGGATCTTTTAAGGATCTGAGCTGTAGGATCAGGTGTGATCTGAGTTGTAAGATTCAGGAGTGAATTTGAGCTGTAAGCCTATAATTATAAAGGCTGAGGTAGGATCTGTGGAGATCTGAGTTGGTAGGATCTGTTGAGATCTGAGTTGGTAGGATCTGTGAGATCTGAGTTGGTAAGATCTGCTGAGATCTGAGAGAGTAAGATCTGTTAAGATCTGAGTCTGTAAGATTTATTATGATCTGAGCTGTAAGACTTGCTTGTGGTATGAGATCTGGAGGAGATATAAACCCTATCTAGCACACTGCTAGAGGGGAGAAGGGGGAAAGTGGATTACCCAAGATAAGGGGAACCACTATAAAATTTTGTGTGTTTTTCTGTTTGTGTTCATTTTCTTGAAAGCTCTGATCATTCTTTTAGGTTATAATCAAGAACTGCAAATAGTTTTTAAAATAACCTATTCACCCCCCCTCTAGGTGATTAGCTACCCTTAATTAAAGTCTTTCAATCTCCACCAGTGCTTACAAGGAATTTCATGAGTTTAGACTCTATGAATTCATAAGACATATGCAGTGACATTTGAAGTAAGATAGCTATACCTAAATGAGTTTAGTACTTATAGCAGTATTGAAGTAACACTGTCAGCATCTCTATCCAGTCTAACTAGGACCGATCAAGTTATGATTTAAACAAATCACATGTTATTATCTTACTCATTAAGGATCATTATGTACTTTATCAAATGACTTGACACAATGTCATTTGTAACATTATCAAGTGTGGAATAATGTTCTATGATCATTAATGTTAGATTAACCTTTTTACAATGACTTTCTATTCCCAGTTGAATAATTTTCGAATCAAATTACAATGAGAAAGATGTTTAATTATCAAATGTGGAATAACTGACATCTAACCATCTTGGGTTTTCATCAAGAAATTATTTGAGGTTTTCAGTCTGTTATTAAATGCTTGAATGTTGCGGCTATATGTTCTTTCTATCAAAACATAAATATAGGAGAAAAGTTTCATATTTCTATGAACTTTAATCCCATCTCCCCCGATATTTTTATTGTGAGAACTCTATTCATGCCTTTTGTCAAAGCGTCTGCAACATTATCTTTTGATCCCACATCAATCAGGGCCATAATGCCTTGACTTGTGAGTGTGGTCAACCAGGCTTGTTTTCATCCTTAGTTGTCTTCTTTTGCCATTGAACAAAGTGTACATAACAATCGTTTTAGTAGTCTGATTGTCACAGTAAACTGCAACATAACTCAGTTTCAGGCTCATCAGTGGAATGTCCATCACCAAATCTCTTATCCACTCTGCTTCTTCTCCTGCTGAAGCTAGAGCGTAGAGTTCGGATTCCATAGAAGAGAGAGCAATATATGATTGCCTCTTGGACTTCCAAGCTATAACTGCTCCTCCCAGTGTGAAAACAAAGCCACTAGTGGACTTACTGTCATTTATTTCCGAGCACCATGATGCATCAGAATATTCTTCAAGAACTGAAGGATGACCAGAGTAACATAAGACATACTTTTGGGTGTGCTTTAAGTATCTCATCATCCCATCGAGGGCATTACAATGGTCTTGGCCAGGATTGCTAATGAATCCGCATAATATGCCTCCATAAAGGCTATGTCAGGTCTAGTGCAAACCATAACTTACATGAGACTACAAATAAGTTTAGAAAAATCTAACTGTCAAACCGTAGCTCCTTCATTGGGCTTTAACCGGTTGTTGTAGTCGTATGGTGTCTCTAATGCTTTACTTTCACTATATCGCGATGTATCCATCATGGATTTTATGTAGTAGCTATGACTTAGGGAGATGCCATTTATCCCAAAGCTCACCTGCATGCCTAGTATAGTTTCAGCTACACCTAGGTCTTTAATGCTAAATTCTTTTATTAGGCCCAACTTGACGTCAGCCATTTAGGATTGATCAATCCCTAGAATGAGCATATCATCGACCTACAAGTAAATTATAACGACTATATTTGATCTATGACATATGTAAAGACATTTATCTGAGAGACTCGACATGAATCCCATGTTCTTTACACTATAGTCAAATTTCTCATGCCATAGTTTAGGTGCTTGTTTTGGTCTGAATATAGATTTAAGTAACTTACAGACCTTGGTTCCATGACCTTCTACAATGAAACCTTCAGGTTGATTCATGTAGATCTCTTCGGTCAGATCTCCGTTCAAGAACGCAGTCTTAACATTCATTTGATGAACAACAAAGTTCTCAATAGACGCAATAGCAAGGAGGATCCAAATGGCTGCTAGGTGACACACATGTGAATAGACATCAAAATTATCTACTCCGCTTACTTGTGTGAAACCTTTAGCCACCAGGCGCGCTTTAACTTAGCTACGCTACAATCGTGATTCAAATTGCTTTTTAGAACCCACTTACACCTACAGTTGTAGCCCATTTTGGCTTATCAACCAGCATCCAGGTGTTGTTCTAAAGTAGAGAGTTCATCTCTTCATCAATAACTTCTTTCCAGACAAGTGAGTCCCTTGATCTCATCGCTTCCTTATAGGTGGATGGATCTACCTAAACGTGGTAGGTGACAAAATCTCTATCAAAGGTTCTGGGAGTTCTCTCTCTTACAGAAGTTCTCCAAGACTCTAGGACAAAGTTGTCTACAGGAACTGAGTAGGAGTTACTCAATACTGATTCAGGATCTTCGTTAGTAATAGCTACTTGCATGCTTGAGAGTGACATGTTCTTTTCTTTAAGAAATTTATCTTCAAAGAATACAACATCCCTAGATTCTATAACGACATTGTTTAAAATGTCTAAGAATCTGTTTGTAGCACTATATTCAACACAACCTAAGTAGACATAAGTGTTGGTCCTAGGTCCAATCTTTGATTGTCTTGGGTCAGGAACCCTAACATAGGCTACATAACTCCATGTCTTAAGTCTAGTGATGTTTGGGGGTCTCTTAAACCAGAGCTCGTAAGGTGTAACCTCTAACTTAGCATGAGAATTTTTATTTAGAATGTGGTTTGCGGTTAAGACTACTTCTCCCCAATAGGCAGAAGGCATGCATGCAGTTAAGAGCATAGAGTTTAATATTTCTGTTAACGTTCTATTTTTTCGCTCAGCTATGCCATTAGATTGGGGTGAGTAAGGAGCAATGGTTTCTGCTATGATTCCTTGATGGACAAGGAAACACTTGAACTCACTGGAAAAATATTCTCCTTCTGATCTATCACTTCTAAATCTCTTGATTTTCATGTCAAGTTGGTTTTCTACCTTGGTTTTGAAAATACAAAAAATTTCAAATGCTTCATCTTTAGTTTTAAGAATATAAATGCGATAGAACTTTGAACAGTCATCTATAAAGGTGATCAAATACTTCTTGCATCCTCTAGTGAGAAAACTTTTAAAGTCACAGATGTTTGAATGTATGAGTTCTAGGGGTGTTGTGCTCCTAGTAATCGCACTAGAAGGTTTCCCAGTGATCTTTGTCTGAGCATACAGTTCACATTATTCATGTATGTTTGTAGTGTCTAAGGTAATCTGGTGAGTTCTAGTAATTTGGAACATCTTCCTGTAGTTCACGTGTCCTAGTCTCTCATGTAGAGTCTTAGTGCTAACTAATTTTGATTGAACTTGTTGAACTAGTTCATTTGCTAGACTCAGTCTGTATATCCTATTTTGGATGTAGGCACATTCAAAGTAGTGAGAGTTAACTAACAGTGTTACTCTACCACTACTGAAATTGAAAGACATACCAGCATCACATAAGAAACTAATAGACACTAAGTTAACATCTAGAGAAGGAATAAACTTAACATTTTTTAAAGTTAAGGTTTTACCTGAGGATATCAACAATGTTGCATTCTCCACCTTCAGTACATCAGATGTCCCACCATTTGCAACAGTCACAGTTTCTTTTGCATCGGTGAGCCCTGCCATTAGATTAGCATTGTTGCAAACATTACAGGTTGCCCCCGAGTCAAGGTACCACTCAGTGTTGGCCTTCCCATTTCCAACCATAGCCACAAAGTTGGATGACTCAGCAAGACTAACCATATTGGCATGGTCGCCTTCTTGTGGTACTTTGCGCTTTTTCTTTCTAGGAAGCCTGCAATCAGATACACTGTGTCCCCACTCATTGTAGTTGAAACATTTGCCCATGAACTTGTTGGAACATGGTCTTCCGCATCTCCTAGGTTTGAGAATAAACAATCCTATGTGTATTTGATCTTGTGTGCTTAAGTGTGCAGGAAATCAAAGTCCACATGACTCAAGGATGGTTGTCCCCAAAATTGAGGCCAGAATTCCAACATGGCCATTAGCGTCGGCGGTAGCGATAGCACCCGGCGCTAGCGATGATTAGCGCGATTCCGGCAGTGTTTTTAGAAAGAGCTAGTGCCTGACGGTAGTTACTAGCGCTGGCGGTAGCATGGCGCACAAGAGGCATAAAGCAAAATGTTGCCGCGGATTAAAGATCCTGCCGCGCAAAATGTTACTTAATCAGGGATAGCGCCGACGGTAGCGGTAGCGCCGGCGGTAGCGCTAAGGTTATAAAATGGACACTTTGGCTCCGTCTTCATCATCCTCTAGAGATCCCAAATTCCAGAGCCTCGTGCCACAGCATAGAGAGGAGAGTTCAGAGAGATACTCCCACAAATCCATTAAGCCATAAGGAGATCCGTGGAGAAGATTTCAACACGCGTCATCATCATGACGAAAGA
The DNA here is from genome assembly GCA_033032865.1 of Dactylorhiza incarnata. Classification (NCBI taxonomy): domain Eukaryota; kingdom Viridiplantae; phylum Streptophyta; class Magnoliopsida; order Asparagales; family Orchidaceae; genus Dactylorhiza; species Dactylorhiza incarnata. Next base: position 29,955,044 of record JAWHQI010000003.1, on the reverse strand, counting down.
CCGCATCGACTACGATCATACTCTGCGGGCCTTCATCCACTTCTCCAAGAGATCCATATAGGGAGTTTTTATTATTGCTGTCTTCTATTTTATTTCTCTTTTTCTTTGTAAACGGTAGTGAATTCGCCTCGTGTTGGCGACTAGGTCTAGGGTAGGACTTAGGGCTGAAATTCGACTCGTGTTGGCGACTAGATCTTGGCTAGGTCTAGGGGGTGCTCGAGGCCACATCCGGGGAAGGATTGGCTAGAGCGGCTTGAGGCCAAATCCGGGGAGGAGAAGGCTAGGGCCACCGGTTCGTGGGGAAGCGAGTCGGGATAGAAAACGAAAAGAGCTTTTATTATTCGCCTCCTATCTCTAGCGTCATAGAGATCAAGTTTTGTAAAACTCATTTAATATTAATAAAGCTTGTCTCTCTTTTTTGTTTTACTTGACTTCTTCTTGTTTTAATATTGCATTATTCCAAAGTTTTTCTAAATAAATCTAAAGTTTTTGAAAACCCTTATTCACCCCCCCCTCTAAGGGCGCCGACCGATCCAACAAGTGGTATCAGAGGGGTTTTATTCCAATCGGCTTAACAACCAGGAATAATGGCGTCTCATGATCTCGCTTCTACTAGTGGGGTAAATTTTTATGAAGAAGAAAAATCTCCTAAACCACCTTTATTCGAAGGGAGAAATTATAAAGGATGGAAAATTTTAATTGAAAAATTTATTAAGACTTTAGATATCGAAATATGGAATTTAGCCATTGTAAGACCTGCAGATGAATTAAATAAAAAAGAACGTCAACTAAATGCAAAAGCCAAACATTATTTATTTTGTGCTCTATCAAATGAAATTTTCAAATTAATATATTGCTTTTCTAGTGCATACAAAGTTTGGCAATTTCTTGAAGAAATGTATGATTTTCCTCTCGCAGGTATAGATCAAACACAGGAGGAGAAGAACATCCAAGCATCCACTATCATTCAAGAAGATCTCTCTCGGAGCGAAGCCATGGAGAATATTGAAATAGAAAAGGAGAACAATACACCAAGAGAAAGAGAAGATATAGATCCATCTATAATGGAGGAAGAACTAAAAGATGACGAAGGAATTTCATGTTCACAATCTGCCTCCTCCAATAGCGCTGTAAGGAAGACTAAATCTTCTACTTGTGTGATAATTTCCATTTCTAGTTTCAATATACTAAAAACTGCTAAACGTAAGATCAAGAAATTGAAAATCACTAATAAAAATTTTTCATTTAGAAAATAAGAGATTAAAAGCTAATGTTAATTTAGAATCAAATTGTAATGTGGTTTCACCATCTTGTCCTTTACTTGAAAACACAAAACCTTGTTTTGACTGTGATAATTTTAAGGAAAAACTTAAGGAACTTGAAAAAGAAATTATTTTTATAAAAGAACAAAATGAAAAATTATGTTTAGAAAATTCATCTTTGATAAATGATTGTGCTAAGTGTAAAGAATATAAAATTGAAATTAAAGAGATGGATGAAACATTTGATGAATATAGAAACAACCATCAAGATCATATTGATTCAATTGTTTCCAGTCTTAAAAATTGCACAATCGCTTATAATAAAGCTAGACATAATTTAAAGATCAAGAATGATGAATTAAAATCAAAAATCAACTTGCTTATGAAAGTTGTAAATACAAATTCACAATATCAAACTATATCTAAAAACAAGTTGAATATGAATATGAACATCTTAACTAAGTTTAATAATGGGAGTAAGGAACATAAAGGATTTGTTAATCTAAATCAAAATCACCATTATTTACAAAATTATGTATCTCCTAAAGTAAAATCAAATATGCAAATATTTCCTATGAAAAATGATTTCAAATGTCATCATTATTTTAATTCTAAGTTTAATGAATATGGAAATTTAATGCAAAATTATAATATTAAACCTAAGTATGAGTGGAGACCCAAAATTAAAGATGAAACATTAACTCCACTTGAAAGGGTCCATTCGTACTTGTCTCCCCAAAAGCCATCTCGCTATATTTGGGTATCCAAAGGAACCATCCCACATGGTCCTCTTTGGATACCTAAATCTCTCATTCATTAGTATCCCATCATTTGCATGAAGTAGAAATCAACTAAAAATGAAATATCACTTCTCTACTTCATGATATGCTTAAACTTTCGTTTTGTTTATTTTCTTTTGTTTTGTTTAAACTAACATGATATGATCACTCTATATATCTTTTGATATGACTTTCATAAACCATAATTCATAAATGAATCAATAAAAGTGAATTAAAGCCATATCATTCTGTTTAGTGATCTACTTATCCTTTTTACTTTTACCTTCTAAATCCATTACCTTTTAAATGTCTTGAATTATGAATTGTAAATTGAAATTATTGCCAAGACTAATGATAATATTTTAATGGATTTAAATGGTTTATTAAAGGGCTTAGGCTAAAGATTAAAATGCGAAATGTGTTGATCTTGTTTTGTTGATTATGTTAGCCCTTATAATGAAGAAAAATATTTTTCACAAAATGCATGATTAATCCGCATCCAAACTCATCATCCTAGCATCACTTTTTGGTTTATGCTTGTGTATCTATGCTAGGTACAACATTTATGATGTTATGTGATTTGAAATCATAATAGAATACTAAAATTCCATCAAACACATAGTTTATGGATTAATCATTAGAACATATATCATTTGGCTTATTCAAACATGATATCTTGTCCTTACATTTCCTATCAGTTTCAATTTACATTATATTGATAAATATGAGTCTTAGAAAAATGAAAATGAAAATATAAGAAAATATACATCATGCGTTGTCAAGTCATACACTAAATCGCTAATGTTTCATGCAATTTGCACTATCTAAACATCTCCTAAAAATCTGATATTTCAGCATGGAACTGCTATTGGGACACTTAATCAAGATCCAAAATTAAAATTTCCAAAATCCTAAAAAATCGTTCACTGTCTCCCGCGCTAGCGTCCATGTTCATTTGTCTGTGATTTTAAAATTTTGAAAAATTTCTAAAAATATAATAATCTATATTTTCTACTTAGTTTTGCACTTCTGTGTTTCTTTATTTTTTGAAAAATCAAATACAAAACTACAAAAACCAAATTACAAAAAATATGTTTTTCCTTTTGTTTTTGTTTGTCATTTTTTATGCAAAAATCAAATACAAAAATACAAAAGCCAAAATTACAAAAATATGCTTTTATTTGTTTACAAAATCAAATACAAAAATATGAAACACTAAAACTATCAAAAACTGTATGGATTTTCCTATGAAAATCAAGCATGATTTAATCTATTATTTAGAACTTCTATAAGGTTGCAATTTATCTTTTCAAACTACTTTGAACATTGTCTTTCTTCATGCTTTGATATATCTATTCAAATGTGCATCAATTATAGTTTAAAAGTTGTGTTGGATCAAGCTTAGCATGCCTCTAAGTATGAGAAATGTTTTATGTTTGATAATGATATTTATTCACTCACCTTTTCTTTGGCATTGTCTACATATGTATTTAATCTAAGAATGCTTGTGTATGTTTTGTATTAGTACAATGGATTAAAATTGCACAAGTATCTTACCTACACTCCTTATTTTGCACTCTTAAAAATTAAGAAAAGTGGTTATGTTTTTTATAAATTCTATTGATTTGAAAAACAAGTGTATTCGGAGAACTTTGTACAAAACAAAATTATAAAATAAATGACAAAGATAACTCCACCAAGCACTACTTGAACCTCCTGATAAGTCTTAATAAGCATTGTGAGGTTGAGCACCTTGGAAAGAATAGTAAAGTGTCTTGTGCAAATCAAATCTTTCTTTCAAAAATAAGAAAAACCACTTACTCTTAAGTACACCAGATCACTAGTCTCAAAATTCAAAATAAAATATGTGATCCCCCAAGCACTACTTTGCACCCTGATAAGTCTTAATGAGCATTGTGTGTGCAGAGCACCTTGGTAGTTGTACTTTTTATTGTGCATTAAAGTGTGTGGAAGTAATCTTATTTGTGTTTTATTGTGCTATTACATTACATATTTCTTGTATTTTTGATTAAAACATTTGTTTACACTACTCAAAAATACACTTATGTACACATCATTATCTTCCATAACACTTCTTCTCATGAGTATTGGATCCTAATGCTAATTCTATATTACTCTTTACTTATGAAATGCACTAGATAACCTAGCATGTTTTCTATAATGTTTGGTATGACTTGAAATTGTGAATTGAAATAACATTGTAGTAATCTCTTTGTGATAGTATTATTTCATGCTTGGTTATTTTTGTCAACCATAAAAGATTTTCATTGAAACATGATTTACATAAACATCTTCTTTTTGAAATTAAACTCATATATCTTTTTATGGATTATTCTTGATTACAATAAGGTGTTTCATGTATTTCTACAAGTCTTCCGCATCGTCACCATATAACTTTTACCTTGCACTTTCATGCTTATATCAAGTCTTAAATCTCAATTTTTTTTTTCTTAAAAACAAGTGGTAGACTTGCTGGTAGAATTTATATTGGTTGTTCTAACACGCATATCATTTTTATAGTAACAAGCTCTGATTTATTTCAATATAAACGTGTATGTTAAACGCTCTTCCAATAAGTGAAACATTGCTAAAAGGATGTTGTTTCTTTCTTCCAAAATGCTTCAACTCTTATCTCTATAAAGTTAGTTTTGAAACTCAAAAACATCTCCTTTTTAACTTAAACTCTTATTTTGTATTATGGTGTTTCTTTTTCGAAATCTTCCGCAATGCTCAAACTCTGATACATTCATGAATTTCAATATAGCTAAGTAAGTTTTATTTCAAAAAATTCAATTATGATTCTTCCCATTAGATTTAAAAGCTTCATGTTTCAAAAAACTATTATCTGTGACTTCATATCTCACCATAGCGGGGGCGTAGCATTGTAGACATTAGATAAACTTATCTTTAGTCATGTCTTGTCCTTAACCGGGGAGGGTTCCAGTGGGGCCTTACGAGGCACTGGGGGGAAAGAGTGCTAGGTTGAGTTTTGTCTAGTGTTTGCATATGGGACTAACACCCCAACCTACGACATGTTTGCAGCTCCTCATGCCATCCGTCACTTAGTACGGGGCTAGGGTGTAGACATATTGTCTGGGTAGATTGGTTATTTGGAAATCCTTATTTTTATGCTTCAAACTTTTATATAAAGGGATAATCATTACTTTTTGTGTGCTAAAAACTCTGATTTCCTTTTATGAAAAATTCTGTAATGCTTATAACTCTGATCTATTTAAATGAAAAACAATTCTAAAACTCCTTATCATTTACTTCAAAAGCTCGATCATGCCTTATATTCTATTTACAAATTCTTTGGTGCTTTGTTTCCCTACCCACTTTTGCTAATAACAAAGGGGGAGAACTAACATGATAAATATAACCTGCTATCATAAACCCAACATGACAAATTCAGATGATAGCTTACATATTAGGGGAGCATTCACTTAGGGGGAGCATGTATTTAGGGGGAGCAATTCTAAATGCTAAAATCAATAATTATCCTAAGTCATCACTCTCACACACACACAAGTATAGTTTCATCATGCTTATTTATTAATGCTTTGATTAATCATTAATGGATTTGTTATTATCAAAAGGGGGAGTTTGTTGGAACATGGTCTTCCGCATCTCCTAGGTTTGAGAATAACAAATCCTATGTGTATTTGATCTTGTGTGTTTAAGTGTGCAGAAAATCAAAGTCCACATGACTCAAGGATGGTTGTCCCCAAAATTGAGGCCAGAATTCCAACATGGCCACTAGCACCGGCGGTAGCGATAGTGCCCGGCGCTAGCGATGATTAGCGCGATTCCGGCAGTGTTTTTAGAAAGAGCTAGCGCCCTGCGGTAGTTACTAGCGCTGGTGGTAGCATGGCGCACAAGAGGCATAAAGCAAAATGTTGCCGCGGATTGAAGATCCTGCCGCGCAAAATGTTACTTAATCAGGGATAGCGCCGACGGTAGCGGTAGCGCCGGCGGTAGCGCTGAGGCTATAAAATGGACACATTGGCTCCCTCTTCATCATCCTCTAGAGATCCCAAATTCCAGAGCCTCGTGCCACAACATAGAGAGGAGAGTTCGGAGAGATACTCCCACAAATCCATCAAGCCATAAGGAGATCCGTGGAGAAGATTTCAACACGCGTCATCATCATGACGAAAGACCGCATCGACTATGATCATACTCTGCGGGCCTTCGTCCACTTCTCCAAGAGATCCATATAGGGAGTTTTTATTATTGCTGTCTTCTATTTTATTTCTCTTTTTCTTTGTAAACAGTAGTGAATTCGCCTCATGTTGGCGACTAGGTCTGGGGTAGGACTTAGGGCTGAAATTCGCCCCGTGTTGGTGACTAGATCTAGGCTAGGTCTAGGGGGTGCTCGAGGCCACATCTGGGGAAGGATTGGCTAGAGCGGCTTGAGGCCGAATCCGAGGAGGAGAAGGCTAGGGCCACCGGTTCGTGGGGAAGCGAGTCGGGATAGAAAATGAAAAGAGCTTTTATTATTCGCCTCCTATCTCTAGCGTCATAGAGATCAAGTTTTGTAAAACTCATTTAATATTAATAAAGCTTGTCTCTCTTTTTGTTTTACTTGACTTCTTCTTGTTTTAATATTGCATTATTCCAAAGTTTTTCTAAATAAATCTAAAGTTTTTGAAAACCCTTATTCACCCCCCCCCCTCTAAGGGCGCCGACCGATCCAACAGAACTTTTAGATTTTGTTGTTTGGGCCTGCAACCTGGGAGCTACTCTGGGTAGGTTTGGTCTTTTTAGGGTTAGACATGCGTTTAGAGCTGGTAATCATGCTAGCAACAACTTTTTGCTTGCTAACAACTTATAATGCATGTCTAGTCCTATTTTCATCCTCAATGCGTATAAAATGCTTGAAGTCGTTCAGACCAACCTGCATCTTCTTGCGGTACATTTCAATTTTGAAATTGTACCACGTGGATGTCAACTTAAAGACAATAGTGCCAGCAATAGAACTGTCTGGCAGAGAAATATTTTCACTGTACAGAGAATCAACCAAAATTTTAAATTCTGATACCTGAGGTAGAATTGCTTTCTCCTCGTCAAACATGAAAGAGTGAAACTTGTCCACCAAGTGAGCTTTAGACAGCTCCTCCTACTTAAAATGCTCCTCCAAAGCATTCCAGATCTCCTTAGCAGACTTCATCTTCATATAAGTCTTTGCTAGACTCGGGGAAAGACAGTTCAGCAAATAGTCTATGCAGAAATCCTCGTCACTGACCCGTTACTCCTCGTCAACTGTCCTTAAGAAATCAACACGATCTGACCGAACTGTGTAGAACACGTTCAAACACTTCATTCCAAATTGAGTGTTTAACTTCCAGGAATTGAACTCAGATGCCGTGAATTTCTCTAGCTTGAACATCAGAACAGGGGAGGAGAAGTTGTTCCCCTTCAACATATTGAGGTCAGCAAAAAAAAATGTAGCGATGCGAGAAATGAACAGGAGGAATGAAAATCACGTATTTAGAGCTAACTCCGCACATATGTAGAAGACGCAAAGAACGAGCTCGCCGATTGTTCAAAAAAAGCTTATCAACTATTTTAAAATAAGTACTTTTTTATCAGTTGCACAACGAAACATGAAATTATAGAATTTTTGTTTGGAATAAAGCTTATTCATCAACATAAGATATCCCAAACAGACCTTAAGACTTATAGTGCGACGCTGTTTTTGTCGTTTTCAAAATTTAAATATCTCACCGCGTGTAACATCCCATTTCCTACTCGACCCCTTAACTTCAATTAGGGTAGGACATGTGGTGAGTGAGGTGAGTTTGAGCTTGGTGGTGACCTTGGGATGCACTGAGTTGAGTGAACTCACATGTGATCCGCTATAGGAGGCAGGTCAACCTAGGTCAAATTAGCTCAAATTGAACTCACTTGTGAATTAACCCCACCACCATGTCCCTAAACCCAAAGGAGACATAATTGACCAAAAGTCTCATCAATTGGTCAACCAATTTAGCCAAGTGGACCAAAGTAAAATCTAGGTCAATATAGCCCAATTCAACTGAAATGGGTTCAATTTATACTCATATGACGAAATTGACCCTACCACAAGATGGTAAACCTTTTAAGGAATGCTATGGACCCAAAAGCCCCATCATGGGGTCACCAATTGGTCCAAATCGACCAAAGTCAACACTTCCCCAATTTTGGTCAAAATTGAGAGACAGTATCTCAGATTATTTTTGCTCTTTGAAGATTAGAACCAGTAGCTGAAAGCTCAGTGAAGATTTTGTTGATGTTCTCAGAGAATGAGAATGGAAAGGAATAATAAAAGGAAAGGTCAAATCTTGACATATCTGATAAGTGAATAAGTCCAAATAATAGAATAGATCTGTTGCGGAATAGTCGATCTGAGTTCAGAGAAAATAGATAACTAATCTATCAGAAAATGTTAAGCTGGAGAAGAAATTCGTCGAACCAAAGAAGGAGTTCCTCAACGCAAACTGGAGTTCGTCGAACTGAGAGTTAATCTGATAAACTATCTGGAGAATCGAATTCGTCGAGCTGAGAAGGGAGTTCTTCGAACTGAAGCACTCCATTCGTCGAACCCAGGAAGGAGTTCGTTGAACGCAAACTAGAGTTCGTCGAACTGAGAGTTAATCTGATAACTATCTGGAGAACTGAATTCGTCGAGCTGAGAAGGGAGTTCGTCGAACTGAAATACGTCGTTCGTCGAACTGAAACACGCCGTTCGTCGAACCCAGGAAGGAGTTCGTCGAACGCAGACTGGAGTTCGACGAACTGAGAGTTAATCTGATAAACTGTCTGGAGAATTGAATTCGTCGAGCTGAGAAGGGAGTTCGTCGAACTGAAGCACTCAGTTCATCGAACCCAGGAAGGAGTTCGTAGAACGCAAACTGGAGTTCGTCGAACTGAGAGTTAATCTGATAATTGTCTGGAGAACTGAATTCGTCGAGATGAGAAGGGAGTTCATCGAACTGAAACACGCCGTTTGTCGAATCCAGGAAGGAGTTCATCGAACGCAGACTGGAGTTCGTCGAACACAGAAACTTGAAATTTGTCCTAAGTTCTAGCTACTCAAACACAAGTCAACCATGGTCAACATAAAGCCTTAAGGGAGGAATTGAAAGACCAAATGAAATCCAAGTGAACCAAGGCCCCACCTCATGCCTAATCAGCATGGCACAAGCCTATTGGCACCCCACATTTAAAATTGGAGAGAAATGATGACCATGTGGGCAAAAATGCCACTTTTCCCAAAATATCTAACGGGGAAAATGATGTTGAAGTAAAGGAGCTTCCATGGCCCCCAGCACCTCAGCCCAAGCCCCCAGCCGAATTCCCCAGCCCATGAACAGTCTTTTCAGGCATGGGAGCCGCTCAAATAGTAGCATAGGGGAGGCACAAGCCATGACCGAACATCCCCCTTTCCATCCTCCCTATACAGCCACTTTCCCCCCTCATCTGGCCTTTCCATCATCTTCAGAAGGTCCTAAGGAGTTGAGCTAGCCTCATGGAGCAGAGTTTTTGGTGTAGAATCGGCAGATCGGGCAAGCTCGACGGAGACGGAGAATTCCATGGCCGCACACCGGAGCACACGCCGCCGAGCCACAATCGAGGTCCGTTTTCCCCCCTCTCCCTCTGTGCTAGCATCTAGAACCTCCTAGGAGAGAAATTGGGTTCAATTGAACCCGATCCCATGTGAGGAAGAGGAAGAATTTCTGAGCTTTTCTCCTAGCTCGGGATCGCCGGAGGAGCTACCTCCGACAGCCGTGTCACCGCCTGGCGGTAGCCACCACCTTAACGAAGGTGGTGGAGGTGGTGGCCGGCAGTGGTGGCCCTCAGGTGGCTGGGAAATGAAGGTAGAAGTCGGCCCAGCTGGGAGTAATGCTGGTCGTCGGCTGGAGGAAGGAGGCGAAATCAAGACCCTTGATTTCAGGTGATGGTTATATGCAGACCAACATTTATACATTTTAATTAAATCTGTCACACTTTATACATAAGATTAAACTCAATATTTGGGCTATTTAGAGGCTGTTTTAGGCAAAAGTGCCAGAGACAACTTTTGTGGGCGTTGCTCTCTACTTTCCAAAGGGCTTTGAATCACCCCATTTGGTGACATAATGTCCCTTGTAGGTCTATTCTACTGAGACATGTACAAAATGGTGTTCGGACCTTATTTTGTAGATCTAGACTTCATACCTACATGGATGAGTCTAATACTTTAGCCATACTTCTAAATAGTATAGACTCATCCCCTTCCCAAACATCAAAATTTTAGGGCAACATTTTTCTATGTTTTTATGTTAAATGTGATATTTCATATTAATGAAATATTTATGGTTAAATATATGCAAAGTGACCCAAATCTTGGTAGGTATTAGGGTTAGACCCTATTGAGTAACATGTCAAATTTGGGACCATTTGGCCCAATTTTGATCATATTTTCTCATATTCATAGGAATGTGATGTATGGATGGGTGGTGTGCACATATCACATTTGTGTATTTTTATAACCTCATCACTTATGGCTGGTAGTAGGCTCATGAAATTTTGGTAACACACCTATAAAAGAGGAGGGTATCATCCTTAGAAATATTAGGATTTTTGGAAAGAAAAATCCTAAATATTTGGACAATAATGAATTTGTCACAAAAATATATTAATCAAATAAAAGTGATCAAACAACGTAGAAAAATCTGATTTTTTGTCACATGATATTTTAGGATGTTATACATCTCTGTAAATTTTGTTGGAATTTTTGGAATTAATTTTCTTGGACATTTGTGAATAATGAATTTTGTCACAAAGTGTATTAATGGAATTAACATCTCCTAAAACCCAGGGAAAAATCCAATACTCTGGCATATGATAGTTTATCTTGAAATACAACTCTGTAAATGTTGATAGAATTTGTAGAAGACATTTACACTGATAATTACCAAAAATACCCTTTGGCACACTTATGTATTAATGGAATTTACATGACTAATATTATCTGGAAAATTCTAAAAATATGGCTGGGCTTTATTTTGATCATCAACAGTATATGGTAATTTTTATAGATTTTTTGGAGCAATTATTTCAGTACTTACTGTGTAATGTGCCCGATTGATTTAAAAGTTTGAATATTTAAATAGTGGTCTTAAACATTATGAAAAATTAGGAAATTAAGCCAGCCATGATACTTATACAATATATGTCACTGATAATTTATTGAGAGCATTTTGACTTCAGAACATTATACTTCATGTGTAAAGTGAGGTGTGCATAATCATTAAAGTATTTTTATAAATGGCCAAATTAGTTGAGAAAATTATGAATTTTTGACCATATTGTGATTAGGTCATTTTTGATCTATGATAAACATCTTAAGTCATTTGGTCATGTTTTGATGATGTTCACATTAAGGAGATTCAAATTTGTAACACCTTGCCAGTACAAATAATATAACAGTAGGTCCGGCCGGGACCCCACGCTATACTAACCACACTTGCTAGGCGTTAAAAGGAGATATACAGAAAAGAACTACACCAGAGTATACTAAACATAAGCGGAAGCATAAAGATTTACATTTCTTTCAGAATAGTCCACTATCACAGGAATGAAACAATAAAGTGTAGAGTTACGGCCTTAAGGCCTTACATTCAAAAATGTACAAAACTCCCTAAACATACTTCGGCACGCAGGCCGGCAATACAAGAAAAATAGAAAAAAGGCTGGCCTTCGAGGTCCAACGCAGCAAAAAGGGCCACCGCCCGCTATTTCCCGCTAGGCTCACCTGCACCTGCATAAGAAGATTCCACCAAGAGGTGGCAAACAAAGCAACGGTCAGCACAGCTCACCAAATTATAACGACCCAACCCCTTTCACGGGGTGGCAGAGCTTCTTCCTTACAAACAGGTCGTACTAGCAGCAAGTAGTACTAAAAGGAAAGTGTAAACTACACAAGGTGAGGTTTCAATCACAATCAATCTTCTAGGTGTAGCAACAAATAGAGATGATCCTGGGAATGCACATGATGTTGGTTGGGTTCACCCGAAGGTTCCCCACAACCGCCTAAGCAACGCATGAGGCTAATCATAACATCAATCCAAAACCATGACCGTGGGTTCTCACGACCACACGTAACCAGCTAAGCTAAAGAGCTTAGTGAACGCTTGAGCACTTACCTGTTGGAGGAACCCTCCCAAACAGGTCTATCCCATAATCACACGGCGTCCCGAGGTTTCTCTCTCTCGCCGATAAGCATGGTGTTGGTTCGGTACAAGCTTGTGCCTGTTGCTCAAATCATCGCGTTAACAACAACGATGCGGGTGTAGCTTTACTTCGGCCCGTTCGCAAGGAAACACCGACGGGTGTTCCCAATCGATAATTTACGCACCTAAACCAACCAAGTGGACTTAGGATTCACTAGAACAACCAACGAAGGAGGTATACAATGACTCACTTCAATTTCGTGGTGAAGGTTTGCATTCCACCACTCTCCAAGCAAAGGGGCTTTCGTTAGGATCTTCACACGACGCCTAATCTCAAGTCCCGTAATACTATAGATAATCTCACGGAGTCATTCTCCGGCACGCATTCTAGGCCTAACCTAAATGCAACGTCGCAAATCAAGCATCACCGATTCGGGCTCACGGCCACGAATAGGCTCCACACACAATGCCTAAATCCGCACGACTACCGGATTTCTAAATGCAATATGCCGGGGACGGACACAATCGACCCGGAGTTCCAAAGAACTAGAGGAAATCCTACACTTCACCCACTTGGTGAAAGGGAGTCCTCATGCAAGCATAGAAAGAGAAAGAAAGGACAAAGAACACGTCCTAAGACCGGGAGAAAGAATCGTTACCCTTGGAGCTTTCCTCCCCGCCATAGATCCGAGATTTCAATCGGAGGGAAAGAACCGCACCGGGCTGCACTCTCCAGATCTGGAAATGGCTTGCGAAACGGAGCTCCGGAGCTCCGTCAATGGCGGGATCTCACCTTCTTCTTCCTTGCCTCCTTCTTCTTTCTCTAGCCTTGGAGAGAGAAAGGCCTTGAATTAATGAGGGATTAACCCCTCTCCAAAGACCTAAGACCCCCCAAGTATCTAATCACAGCCGTCGGATCAAATTCCAACTTTTTCGATCGGTCGGATCATCTTCTCCGCTCATAATCACGGAGCAGAATAAACAGGGCGCACGAGCATCGACGCACGGTCAGTGGTCGTGCACGAAGCACTTCCCCTGATCGTGAGTGCTTACCGCAATAGAACTTCGATTTCTTGCGAATTAACGCACGATCATTGGCGCACGATCGTAGGTCGTGCGCGAAGAGGAACACTGGTCGTGCGCGAAGAGCTGCTATGGAATTTTTAGCATATCCCGAGCGCAGCACTAACACTCCGCCTAACTCGCTGAATTACGATTTTTGGTGTGTTACAACTCCACCTCCCTTAAAAGAATTTCGTCCCGAAATTTCAATAATAGTAATAGCAGAAAATACAGTTATAATTACCTGAGAGAAATAGCTCGGGGTACTCCGCAAGCATCGACTGCTCTCTTTCCCAAGAGAGTTCCTCCCGCCCGCAATTATTCCAACGGACTTTCACCATCCGAATGGACTTGTTCCGCAACTGCTTCACTTCAGTGTCTTCAATGCAAATGGGTTTGACTTTCGTCGCTAGCCCACCATCTACTGACACTTCGCTGACCGCAGCAACAAGATTTGGCTCCGTTACAGCCTTCCGCAACACAGAGATGTGGAATACATCATGCAACCCGCTCAGCTCCGAAGATAGAGCAAGCCGGTAGGCAGCTTCACCGATGCGCTCCAAGATCTCGAACGGTCCTAAGTACCTCGGACTTAGCTTTTTCAAGCGTCGGATCCTCGATACTCCTTTGAACGGTTTGATCTTGAGATAAACCCAGTCGCCAACGACGAACTCGACATTCAGATGATTTGCATTGTAGTATTTTGCCTACCGATCTTGGGCAATGAGCAACCGCTCCCGAATAGCCCGAATTGATGTATTTGCCTCCTCCACATCCTTGCGTTTCAACAACTTAGTGTCGCCCATTTCAGCCCAAGATAACGGTGTGCGACATTTCCTACCATAAAGAGCCTCGAAAGGTGTCATCTTTATACTTGCTTGGTAGCTGTTGTTGTAAGCAAACTCAATCATATAGAGATGGTCCTCCCATCGCTTTCCAAAGTCCAGGGCGCACATCCTCAGCATGTGCTCCATCGTCCTATTGGTCCTTTCGGTCTGTCCATCCGTTTGCAGGTGGAAGGTCGTGCTAAACTTTAACTTGGTACCCAATAATTGATGAATCAACTTCCAATCATTTGATGTGAACCGCCCATCGCGATCACTTACGATGCTACGGGGAATCCCGTGCAATCGTACGATGTTATCGACGTACAACTTTGCCAGCTTCTCCACAGAATCATCCTTCCGGTTCGGAATAAAGTGTGATACCTTCGTCAATCGGTCCACGATCACCCAGATGGCGTCGTTTCCATATTGCGATCTCGGCAATCCGTGCACGAAATCCATCGAAATATCATCGAACTTCCATTCCGGAATCGGCAATGACTTCAGAAACCCACCGGGACGTTGACATTCCACCTTCACCAACGCGCAAGTATGACACTTGGCCATGTAGAGGGCAATGTCCTTCTTCATAGCCGGCCACCAGAAGAGTTTCTTCAAATCCATGTACATTTTTGTGCTCCCAGGGTGGATCGAGTACTTGGTATGATGAGCCTCATACATCAACTCCGCCCGTAATGTACCAACATTTGGGATGCACAATTTGCGATTCTTCCACATAAGGCCATCTTCGAAAGAGAAATCAACGTTTGACCCATCAACGGTCTCCTCTTTAAAGCATTTCAAGCTCTCATCCAGCTCCAATGCTTGTCGAACTCGGTCGACAAGGTCGTATTGAACCTCCATCCAGTTCAAGCATGCTGAAGGAGATGCTCTTCTATCGACACAAATGATCTCCATAACTTCTAGCTCGCGTATAAGATTCTCATCGTGCATCAAAATCCAATTTGCTTGAGCAGGAGCCCGACGACTCAACGCGTCCGCAACTACATTTCCCTTACCAGAAGTATATTTGATGTCGAAGGTGTAGTCCCCAAGGAACTCCATCCACCTTCTCTGACGCATATTCAACTCCCTTTGATCCAGCAGGTACTTGAGGCTCTTGTGGTCAGTAAAGATATCGATCTTCACGCCATACAAGTAATGCCTCCAAAGCTTAAGGGAGAAAACCACGACCGCTAGCTCCAAATCATGGACCGGGTAGTTCCTTTCATGAACCTTCAGTTGTCGGGAGCCATAGGCAATTACCTTTCCGAACTGCACTAGGACGCAACCCAAACCACTCCCCGAGGCATCACTATAAATTTCGTAGCTTTCCGTACCACATGGCGAGCATAGAATGGGCGTCGTGGTCAGACAGCTTTTCAGTTCTTCAAAAGCTCGAACGCACTCGGGCGACCAGTCGAACTTGTGATCTTTCCTAGTCAGTTTAGTGAGAGGGAGTGCGACCCTCGAGAAGTTCTCCACAAAGCGCCTATAATAGCCGGCAAGTCCTAAGAATCTTCGGACTTCCGCTACGTTTTTCAACACAGGCCACGCTCGGATCGCTTCTATTTTCGATGGATCAACCGCAATTCCATCCGCACTAACAACATGACCCAGGAATGCTACTGACGATAGCCAAAACTCGCACTTGGAGAACTTGGCATATAGTTGACTCCTCCTCAGGGTGCTCAAAACTGCGTGCAGATGCTCTGCATGCTCCTCCTCCGACTGAGAGTATACCAAAATGTCGTCGATGAAGTCGATCACAAATTGATCCAAATACTCTCGGAACGTTCTATTCATTAAGTCCATAAATACCGATGGTGCATTAGATAGACCGAACGGCATAACGGTGAACTCATAGTGCCCAAAGCGGGTACTGAACGCTGTCTTTGGAATGTCACATTCCCTTATACGCAACTGATAGTAGCCGGACCTTAAGTCTAGCATAGAGTATACCGTCGACCCAACCAGTTGGTCGAACAAATCGCCGATTCTTGGAATTGGGTATCGGTTCTTCTCGGTCAACTTATTCAGCTCTCGATAGTCGATACATAGACGCAAGCTCCCGTCCTTCTTTTTCATAAAGAGGACCGGTGCACTCCAAGGCGATGAACTTGGACGTACGTAGCCTTGCTTTAGCAGCTCTTGCAATTGAACCTTCAGCTCTGCCAATTCCTTTAGCGCTATCCGGTACGGTGAGCGGGCCACAAGTTTGGCACCTGGCACCAACTCGATATAGAAATTAATCTCCCTCTGAGGCGGAGCCCCAGGGAGTTCGTTAGGAAACAAATCGGCGTACTCCGCTACAACTAGGACATCGCATAACCTGGGCTTTGGCTTTTTTAAGCCTCCAACAAGGTGAAGAACAGCTCAACGCCTTTTCTCACTGCCTTTACCACCTGGAGAGCAGACATCAGCGTCTTGCTCGCTCCTCGCATACCGGCGAACGTGGTTTCGTCTTCGGTGTTCTTTCTCAGAGTGATCTCCTTTGAATTGCAATCTATGCATGCTCGCTGCTCCGAGAGCCAGTCCATGCCGAAGATCACATCAAATTCAGTTAACGGTAATAACGACGCTTCCAAGTCGAAATCATGATTTCTGATCCGCACCTTGACAAGGCTCTTCCTATCCGCACTCATGCGAGACCCGTTAGGTAGCACTACCTCCAATCTATCTTTTGCTAAGGTTGACGACACCCCGATTCACACCACGAAGCCCATAGACAGAAAAGAGTGCGATGCTCCCGTATCAAATAGAGCTCTCGCCGGATAGTTGAAAATTAGGACGAAACCTAATTACACACCAATCAACATAAAGTCGCACAATAGTATCAATCACACATAGCTATGCAAAAGCTAACATTTAATTCATACCTGTGACGACATCAGTTTGTCGTATGGCTTCTTGCTGGCCAAGCGAGTAAACTCTCCGCTGGGTCGGAATGTGCTGGGAAGCAACAGACTCCGTAGCTTTGCCCTTTTCCGCATGACCCGCAGCACGAGCATAGTCCATCGCTCGATTCTCTGGCCTCGGGGGACCACTGCGACACACGTTTGCTTTGTGTCCCACCTTTCCGCAAGTGAAACATGTAATTGGACCACGTGCAGTCGTAGCTCCCGACACACTTGAGCGAGTTGGTTCCGCAGACTTGAACTTCCTTTTATTCCTCCTGAACTCCGACTTGGACTGAGAGGTCGGCGCATGAAACTCGGGTTTCTTTGCCACGCCCTGTGCTTGCACTCTCTTCATGTCCAACTCCAGAGATCTGGCACTTTGCACCACCACAGGGAAGCCAAACGTCATTGGGCCTGCAAGGAGCAGCCTCAACTCATCCAGAAGACCTTCATAAAACGTGTTCGTCTTCATTTCCTCATCTTCCACCAAAAACCCTGCATAGCGGCCCAATCTAGTGAACTCGTGCAAGTACTCGTCCACCGAGATATTGCCTTGAGTTAACTTCAAGAACTGGTTCTACAACGCAATGCGTTGGGCAGAGGGAATAAATCTCTGAAGAAACGACTTTGAGAACTCCGCCAAAGTGATCTCGGTAATATCCTTACCTTCAAACTTATGCGCTTCCTATTCGGCCCACCAAAGCTCTGCTTCTCCGTTAAGGAGAAAGGTGGCTAGGGTGACCATCATAGCTTCTTCCGTTGCTGTCGCCTTTAGAGTTTTTCTAACCGTTGACAGCCAGTCCTCCGCCTCCGTTGGGGATCCGGTCCCCGAAAAGGTTGGAGGATGGAAACTTAGAAAGTGCTGAAGTTGTTGATCACGTGCTCGCGCAACAACTACTCACCCAACTCGACATTCCACCCTTGGCTCCACCGCAGGTTCCACTGCAGCCACTAGTACAGGGATCTCCACCCTCGATTCCACTGCAGGTTCCACTGCGGGTTCCACTACGGCAGCTGCCACCGGAGCCACATCCGGAGTAGGCATAGCAGGCTGTGCAAGCCTTTGCGGTTGAGCATTGATCATCGCGAAGACAGCTTCTGCGATTAACCTGATCATCTCAGCAGGAGGAGTGGTCGCTGGCACCTCAGCCGACGCACTACTTTCAGTGGTGTTATGGGGTCGAGACTGCACCACAGCACTCCTAGTCACCTATAATCGTGCAAAACACAATTTTGTGACCGAAAACATAGCAAACAACAATCATGGAACGCTCAGGTTCCGCAAACAGGTATGTTTTTCCATTCCTAAGTGGACATTCTTATTAGTTTTTGGCGTTTTAGGTGAATGCACATCCCGTGCACACCACCCCTTAAAAGGAATTCATCCCGAATTCGCTAAACTACGGATCGACGCCCTAAGTCTGATACCAAATTGTAACACCCTGCCAGTACAAATAATATAACAGTATGTCCGGCCGGGACCCCACGCTATACTAACCACACTAGCTAGGCGTTAAAAGGAGATATACAGAAAAGAACTACACCAGAGTATACTAAACATAAGCGGAAGCATAAAGATTTACATTTCTTTCAGAATAGTCCACTATCACAGGAATGAAACAATAAAGTGTAGAGTTACGGCCTTAAGGCCTTACATTCCAAAATGTACAAAACTCCCTAAACATACTTCGGCACGCAGGCCGGCAATACAAGAAAAATAGAAAAGAGGCTGGCCTTCGAGGGCCAACGCAGCAAAAAGGGCCACCGTCCGCTATTTCCCGCTAGGCTCACCTGCACCTGCATAAGAAGATTCCACCAAGAGGTGGCAAACAAAGCAACGGTCAGCACAACTGACCAAATTATAACGACCCCACCCCTTTCACGGGGTGGCGGAGCTTCTTCCCTGCAAACAGGTCGTACTAGCAGCAAGTAGTACAAAAAGGAAAGTGCAAACTACACAAGGTGAGGTTTCAAGCACAATCAATCTTCTAGGTGTAGCAATAAATAGAGATGATCCTGGGAATGCACATGATGTTGGTTGGGTTCACCCGAAGGTTCCCCACAACCGCCTAAGCAACGCATGAGGCTAATCATAACATCAATCCAAAACCATGACCGTGGGTTCTCACGACCACACGTAACCATCTAAGCTAAAGAGCTTAGTGAACGCTTGGGCACTTACATGTTGGAGGAACCCTCCCAAACAGGTCTATCCCATGATCACACGGCGTCCCGAGGTTTCCCCCTCTCGCCGATAAGCATGGTGCGGGTTCGGTACAAGCTTGTGCCCGTTGCTCAAATCATCGTGTTAACAACAGCGATGCGGGTGTAGCTTTACTTCGGCCCGTTCACAAGGAAACACCGACGGGTGTTCCCAATCGATAATTTATGCACCTAAACCAACCAAGTGGACTTAGGCTTCACTAAAACAACCAACAAAGGAGGTATACAATGACTCACTTCAATTTCATGGTGAAGGTTTGCATTCCACCACTCTCCAAGCAATGGGGCTTTCGTTAGGATCTTCACACGACGCCTAATCTCAAGTCCCGCAATACTATAGATAATCTCACAGAGTCATTCTCCGGCACGCATTCTAGGCCTAACCTAAATGCAATGTCGCAAATCAAGCATCACCGATTCTGGCTCACGGCCACGAATAGGCTTCACACACAATGCCTAAATCCGCATGACTACCGGATTTCTAAATGGAATATGCCGGGGACGGACACAATCGACCCGGAGTTCCGAAGAACTAGAGAAAATCCTACACTTCACCCACTTGGTGAAAGGGAGTCCTCATGCAAGCATAGAAAGAGAATGAGAGGACAAAGAACACGTCCTAAGACCGGGAGAAAGAATCGTTACCCTTGGAGAGAGAAAGGCCTTGAATTAATGAGGGATTAACCCCTCTCCAAAGACCTAAGACCCCCCAACATCTAATCACAGCCGTCGGATCGAATTCCAACTTTTTCTATCGATCAGATCGTCTTCTCCGCTCATAATTGCGGAGCAGAATAAACAGGGTGCACGAGCATCGACGCATGGTCAGTGGTCGTGCGCGAAGCACTTCCCCTGATCGTGCGCGCTTACCGCAACAGAACTCCGATTTCTTGCGAATTAACACACGTTCATTGGCGCATGATCGCAGGTCGTGCGCAAAGAGGAACACTGGTCGTGCGCGAAGAGCTGCTATGGAATTTTTAGCCTATCCCGAGCTCAGCACTAACACTCCGCCTAACTCGCTGAACTACGATTTTTGGGGTGTTACAAAATTAGCCCAATGTAGAGTTGGTCTGCGTTTGGCAAAAACTTGGGGTAGTATCTATGCTACTCAAAACATGTGGGAATGGAATGAAATTTGGAGTATAACATTAGGGCATATGTAACTACAGTCCACATGAGTGGTAGGCTAATTGGAGAAAGTTTTTCCCTATAGAGAATAGTGAATGGAAGTACGTTACGGTGAACAATTGAAGTAAATTTGAGGGCTTTCTACCCTTAGAACTTATAGTGACATTTAGACAGTTAAGGTGACAATGAAGTACTCAAGGTTAGATATGAGTGCTTAGGTGAACACCTAAGGATTTGCACCACGCATTAGTAAAAGGTCGTCAGTTACCTGAAAGAAATCTAAATCATCCTTAAGTATTATAGAGCAACCATAAGGGTAACCTTAACAAGGGTAGTTACCAATAAGAATAAATATTCTGAGAAGGGAAGGTCTGGGATATCACCCCAGAATACCATCTAGTACCGCTGTGAACCCTTCATCGGGTAAACCTCGGAAGTCCAGGACTCACCCTAAACTTCTAAGTATACGATAATTAGACAAGATTAGTCTATCTAAATGAATAAGAGATATGGTAAACTTCATCCCGAGTTAAGGGATGGGAGGTTGTATATCAGGACGAGTTAGTCCTGCGAGCTGAAGGCTCAGGAAATAGTATATCAAGACGAGTTAGTCCTGCGAGCTGAAGGCTCGGGTGGTGATAAATTGCATGTGCATAAGAACAAATTAGTGGCGGGTCTTTGGTACTTGACCGGTCGTCACATCGACGGTAGTACGTTGACTTAGGCGGGTGTGAGGGTTTGAGGGGCCAGTAGGTTGTTTATACTGCGGTCTGGAGGATGATCCTCGAAGACGCACACTTGACCTCAAAGACTTGTGGGTACTAACAAAAAGTACGCAAGACTCTAGAGTGCACCTAGGACGTGTACAGAGGCGTACAAAGGGTCTAGGCCTGGTAGTGTGTATACCCGCCTAGGAAGTGGAGTTGCCCGCTCCACTGCTGTCGTGGCCACAACGGTGGTACCAGAGAGTGAAGCTAGCTCAAAAAATCGGGAACTAAAGGTCTGTGATCACAAATTTGTGTGAGTGAGTTGCACTGTATGAACATAACATATCATAGCATTCATAATATCATAATGACATACACATTTGGAGACCCTTATCATATAAATTAGTATGGGCTCTTTTATATGATAAGTTATAATTACGAAAATCTTAACTTATAAGTTTGTATGGGCATTCATATAAGTTAAGATACTCTAGTTGATGGTGCGGTAGATTTACCTATTACTTCAATTTCGCTGCATTTATTTATTTACTGCTCATTACCTACCTGTCAGTGTTGTCTTACTTACTGCATTTATTACATGTTGTTCTTGTTCTCACTACTCACTTGTCCTTTATACTGTTAGTACTATCCATGTCACCTGTATTTCTGTTTACCCCTTGATGTCCTCCACTTCGTCCTCCCGCTCGGTGCCTAGGAGTCGTGGGGGGAGGCGGGGACAAAATGGCTTAGTCTTTTTGACTAATGGTCGGATGTGGCCGTAACACTAGGAGATCGAGGAGCAGGAGCCGCAGTACGTCAGGCAGGACGTGACGGCAGACCCTGAGGAGCAGATGCCGCACATCACTACTACCACACGATGATAGGTTGGAGAGTATTTTGAGTTGCTTCCGTATAGTGTAGTGTGAGAGAGTGTTATGTTATCAGTATTTCCTTTTGGATATGTACCGGGCATAAGCCCTTGCATTCTTTTAGATTTGTACTCATTGTGTACTATTTTCACTTCGCTTTGGATATATATATACAAATGCGTGTGATTGTGGACTTGTTTACTTATTTTCTTCTTATTCCTGTTGGCCTAGTTGATCGTTCTTGCCGACAGGATCGACGTCTTGCGGAGGTGGCTAACTCGTGTGTTAGCATCACCATAAGGCGGCGGTTCTGGGCATAAGATCCGAGAACTCTCATAGTGCGGGAGAGGGATTTTACAAATGGTATCACTTGAGCAAACGATCCAACAAGAAAAAAGTCCACAAACCTTGGGACACCCCCGCTCGAGTTAGTTTGAGGACAAAATAGCAGCGGAAGCAGTGGTGTGCCCATGTATAAAAATCACACAAAATAGTCCATTAATCAATGAGTTAGGCCAACCCAACTAGGACTTCATTCTAGTTTGACGCACCAAGACGGCTTCATAGCATATACTAATCCAAACCGACCTCGGGCATAGACTGATTAAGGCATGATGACACCCAAAGTGACTAGGAGAAGAACCTTATGGGGAAGTAGTTAATTAAGGCTTAAAATTCGGTGTCCCTGATTCTCCTACCAAGTGAGATTATCATTTCATACCCAATAGATAGGATCACCTTAAGAAATTGGTGCATGAAACCCGTTAGAAAAATAACAAGAGGCTCGTAAACTTAAATCTCCAAACCAATAACTATGATGCATCAATCCAATCATCATGACAAATAGCAAAAATCAGATAAGGATTTGTGTTCGGTCGGATAAGAATTGGGGTTTGGAAAATGCCCATTTTGGGGCTGCGTATATACTAACCTTGAGAAGGGTGTGAAAAATTGGTAACCCCGAGGATCTTAAAGTACGTGGAATATCAATAGGTCTCAGGATGGGACTCTAAGTTTAGGGTCGGATACCCTAAGGATTGAGTGTATATCTAAGACAAATATATCCTAACGATACCAAAGAAACTTAACCCAAAATGCATGGGGGCTAATCCTTTTGTTTATTGGGTTAGTTTGGTACCAACTTGGATTTCCTAGACCTTACTTATGGGAAATGGTGCGCATTTAGCACCCAAATTGAACTTAGTGAATCCTGGAGTTCTACAACTCCAAGTAGGTTGAAATTTTTGTCATGCTTATAGTAGACCATGGTTAAAAATTTTAGGCCAACGGGACCTCTAAAAGTTAATTTACTTCATAAACAAGTGCAAGGGAATTGGTGTGCTTATAGCATGACCATGTAACACTAGGCCTACATGAGAGTTTAATGGTTTTCCTCGTTCAAATCTTATGAAACTTAAAACATACACTTAGGGTTATGAGACAATATCCCTTGGAGAAAATCATAAACTGTTGGGTTGATTTCCTTAGGAAATTTGGAATTTAAGTGAATTGTCACATAGACCTTAAAAGAGTATTTTTTAGGGTCAAAACTTTCTAAAATGACATAAAGTTATGGGATTCACTTAATAGAGTGAGATTACACTCTGTAAATTTTTGGTAGAATTTTTGATGATAATATAGTTCATTAATCATTAATTATTTAATTGTCCCAATTTACTTCATCCCATAATTAGGTAAGCTAATGAACTTAAAGCTGAATGAAACTGGATATTTGGAGTTATGAGAGCACCTAAGACCTTTGGATTTTTTTGGAATTTATGTCTATATATATATATATGGTACTTCCTTCACAATGTAGTGTTTGGAATTATTACTTAGAAAATTAATTCCTCGAATTATTGATATTGAAATACTAGGAAATTTTGTACAAGGTCCTTTTAAATCAGTATGAAGCTATGAAACTTTTATTTGATTCAATCCCTGAGTAGACTTCATACTTCATCCACAATGTACAATTTGGAGTTATAATATAGATATTCATACTTAAAGTTGTTGACCCGGGAATATTCTAATAATCTGAACATAACCTTGTGATATCATTATACAGCTTTGGTAATTTTCCCGGAATTTATAATTACATATATTGGGAACTCCCTTCACAATGTAGAGTTTGGAGTTATAAATTAGGAAACCCATATCTTGAAGTATTGACGCAGAATTGCTATAGAAACTTGTGCATATGCCTTTGATAACAATATGAACTTCTGGGGATTTTTGATGGGATTTATGATTACTCATTTTTGAAACTTCTTTCTCAAGTAGAATTTGAGCGTATAATTTGAGGAATTCATACAATGAACTATTGTTGTTGGATTATTATAGAATTTGTATATAGATTTTTTTATATACCAGTAGAAAGATATGGAAATCTTGTTAGAATTAATTACTGAGAAGAAATCGTACTCCTTTCACAAGTGGAATCTTGGAATATAATTTGAAAGATGGATATGTTGAAATATTGATGATAGGATAAAATATCAATTACCATATAGTCTTATGATATCATATATGCCTTCTTGAGACTTTTCATCTTCAATAAGTTTGGAACCCCGTAGACCCGAACTTAAATTTTGAGGACGAAATTATTATTTTTTGTTTACTGGGATTTGTAACATCCCATTTCCTACTAGACACCTTAACTTCAATTATGGTAGGACATGTTGTGAGTGAGGTGAGTTTGAGCTTGGTGGTGACCTTGGGATGCACTGAGTTGAGTGAACTCACATGTGATCCGTTATAGGAGGCAGGTCAACCTAGGTAAAATTAGCTCAAATTGAACTTACACTTGTGAATTAACCCCACCACAATATCCCTAAACCCAAAGAAGTCATTCTCATCAATTGGTCAACCAATTTAGCCAAGTGGACCAAAGTAAAATCTTGGTTAATATAGCCCAATTCAACTCAATAGGGTTCAATTCAAACTCATATGACCAAATTGACCCTACCACAAGATGGTAAACCTTTTAAGGAATGCTATGGACCCAAAAGCCCCATCATGGGTGTTGGATCGGTAGGCGCCCTTAGAGGGGGGTGAATAAGGGTTTTATAAACTTATATTATATTTTGAAATACTTGCTTATGATAAGAGATTAAAATAGTGATTTTGAATAAAGATCTAAATTGTTTTATAATAAAGGAGAGGATAATAAACAATTTAGAGAAATGAAGAACAAATCAATTTTATTACACAAAGAGAGACATGATTATTATTAATAAAATTGATTACAAAATTTTGATTTCAATGACGCTAGAAATCAAAGCGAAATATGAAAAACTCTTTTTGTTTTATATACCGACTCGTATCCCCACGAATTGGTTGGCTTTAGCCTATCCTTCCTCGGATACGACCTCAGCCGCTCTAGCCAACCCTTCCCCGGATATGGCCTCGAGCACCCCCTAGACCTACACCCTAGACCTAGTCGCCAACACGAGGTGAATTTCTGCCCTAAGTCCTACCCAGACCTAGTCGCCAACACAAGGCGAGTTTACTAAACGATTACAAGAAAAGATGTGAAATAAAAAGACAATAATATAAAAACTCCCTCTATGTGGATCTCTTGGAGAAGTAGACGAAGACTCGCAGAGTATGATCGTAGTCGATGCAATCTTTCGTCATGATGATGACACATGTTGAAATCTTCTCCACGGATCTCCTTAAGCCTTCATGGATTTGTGGGAGTATCTCTCTGAACCTTCCTCTCTATGATGTGGCACGAAGCTCTGGAATTTGGGAGTAGGAGAGGATCAGGAAGACGGAGCCAAGGGGTACTTTTTATAGCCTCAGCGCTAGCGCTTGCGCTAGAGGTACCGCCAGCGCTATCCCATTTTATGACATATTCTGCGCGGCAGAATCTTCAATCCGAGGAAACATTTCTCTCTTGCATTATGTGCTCCGTGCTACTGCCTGCGCTATCGGCTACCGCCAGATGCTATCTCCTTCTATATGTACTCCCGGAATTGCACAGATCATCGCTAGCGTCGGGCGCTAGGTATTACCGCCGGAGCTAGTGGGAGTGTTGGATTTGATGGCTCAAATTTGGGGCAACCTTCTTATGTAATCCTTGAGTCATATGGACTTTGTTTTCCTGCACACTTAAACACACAAGATCAAATACACATAGGATTTGTTATTCTCAAACCTAGGAGATGCGGAAGACCAATGTTCCAACAAACTCCCCCTTTTGATAATAACAAATCCATTAATGATAAATCAGAGCATTAATATATAAGCATGATGAAACTTACTTGTGTGTGTGTGAGAGTGATGACTTTGGATAATTATTGATTTTAGCATTTAGAGTTGCTCCCCCTAAATACATGCTCCCCCTACGTGAATGCTCCCCTAATATGTAAGCTATCATACTGAGAGTGATGTCATATGGACTTATTTTTTATTTTGATAGCGGATTATATTTATCATGTTAGTTCTCTCCCTTTTGTTATTAGCAAAAGTGGGTAAGGAAACAAAACACAGAAAAGTTTTGATTAGAAGATAAAGGCATGATCAAGCTTTTAGAGAGAATGAAATGATAAGGAGTTTTTAGAATAATTTTTATAGAGATAGATCAGAGTGTTTAGCTTAAGGATGAACAATATAACATTTGCCAAGTAATCAACATTATATAAGAGTTTTAAACATAAAAAGGTAATGATTTCCAAATAACCAATCTACCCAGACAATATTTATACACCCTAGCCCCATACTAAGTGACGGATGGGCATGAGGAGCTGCATACATGCCGTAGGTTTGGGTGTTAGTCCCATATGCAAACATTAGAAAAAAAACTAAACCTAACACTCTTTCCCCCCAGTGCCTCGCAAGGCCCCACTGGAACCCTCCCCGGTTAAGGACAAGACATGTCATAGAGGTCAGGTTATCTAATGTCTACAACCCTACGCCCCAGCTATGGTGAGATATGTAATCATGGATAATTGTTATTGGAAACATTAATCATTTAATTCTAATGATACGTTCATAGCCTATGAGTTTATATTTTTATTTGAATTTTTTAAAGAAGAAAGTTACAGAGCTAATTTGAAATCCATTAATAATTCATAGTTTTAGTACTACATTTTTTTCATAGAAATAAATCAGAGTTTTTAGCATAAAAAAATAATCTTGTTTAAAGCAACCAATATAAAGTTTACCAAGCAAGTCTACCACTTGTTGAAAGAAAGGAATGTTAAGATTCAAGTGAGGATGCACACAAAATAGACTTTATATAAGCATGAAAGTGCAAGGTAAAATAATTATATGGTTATGATGCAGAAGACTTATCGAAATACAAGAAACATCTTATTGTAATCAATGATGATCCATAAACGGATATATGAGTTAAATTTCAAAAAGAAGATGTTTTTGTAAATCATTTTTTCAATTAAAATCTTTAAGTTTGACAATAAAGTAACCAACCATGAAATAATGTTATCAAAAAGAGATTACTACAATGTTACTTTAATTCACAATTTCAAAACATACCAACCATTGTAGAAAGCATGCTAGGTTATCTAGTGCATTTCATAAATAAAGAGTAGTATAGAATTAGCATTAGGATCCAATAATCATGAGAAGAAGTGTTATGGAAGATAATGATGTGCACATAAGTGTATTTTTGAGTAGAGTAAACAAATGTTTTAATCAAAAATACAAGAAATATGTAAAGTAAGAGCACAATAAAACACAAATAATTTTACTTCCACACATTTTAATGCACAAACAAAAAATACAACTACCAAGGTGTTTTGCACACACAATGCTCATCAAGACTTATCAGGGTGCAAAGTAGTGCTAGGGGGATCACATATTTTATTTTATTTTAATATTGAAACTAGTGATCCGGTGTACTTAAGAGTAAGTGGTTTTTATTTTGAAAGAAAGATATGGTTTGCACAAGATACTTTACTATTCTTTCCAAGGTGCTCAACCTCACAACGCTTATTAAGACTTATCAGGAGGTTCAAGTAGTGCTTGGTGGAGTTATCTTTGTCACTTTATTTTATGATTTTTGTTTTGTACAAAGTTCTCCAATGAACTCCTTAAGCCTTCATAGATTTGTGGGAGTATCTCTCTGAACCTTCCTCTCTATGATGTGGCACGAAGCTCTGGAATTTGGGAGTAGGAGAGGATTAGGAAGACGGAGCCAAGGGGTCCTTTTTATAGCCTCAGTGCTAGTGCCTGCGCTAGAGGTGCCGCCGACGCTATCCCATTTTAGGACATATTCTGCGCGGCAGAATCTTCAATCCGAGGAAACATTTCTCTCTTGCCTTCTGTGCTCCGTGCTACCACCCGTGCTATCGGCTACCGCCAGGAACTATCTCCTTCTATATGTGCTCCCGAAATTGCGTAGATCATCGCTAGCACCGGGCGCTAGGTATTACCGTCGGCGCTAGTGGGAGTGTTGGATTTGATTGCTCAAATTTGGGGGCAACCTTCTTATGTAATCCTTGAGTCATATGGACTTTGTTTTCCTGCGCACTTAAACACACAAGATCAAATACACATAGGATTTGTTATTCTGAAACCTAGGAGATGCGGAAGACCATGTTCCAACAATGGGGTCACCAATTGGTCCAAATCGACCAAAGTCAACACTTCCCAAATTTTGGTTAAAATTGAGAGACAAAGTTTCTCAGATTATTTTTGCTCTTTGAAGATTAGAACCAGCAGCTGAAAACTGAGTGAAGATTTTGTTGATGTTCTCATATAATGAGAATGGAAAGGAATAATAAAAGGAAAGGTCAAATCTTGACATATATGATAAGTGAATAAGTCCAAATAATAGAATAGATCTGTTCCGGAATAGTCGATCTGAGTTCAGAGAAAATAGATAACTAATCTATCAAAAAATGTTAAGCTGGAGAAGAAATTCGTCGAACCCAGGAAGGAGTTCGTCGAACGCAAACTGGAGTTCGTCGAACTGAGAGTTAATCTGATAAATTGTCTGGAGAATTGAATTCGTCGAGCTGAGAAGGGATTTCGTCAAACTGAAGCACTCCATTTGTCGAACCCAGGAAGGAGTTTGTCGAACGCAAACTAGAGTTCGTCGAACTGAGAGTTAATCTGATAACTGTCTGGATAACTGAATTCATCGAGCTGAGAAGGGAGTTCGTCGAACTGAAATACGCCGTTCGTCGAACCCAGGAAGGAGTTCGTCGAACGCAGACTGGAGTTCGTCGAACTGAGAGTTAATCTGATAAACTGTCTGGAGAATTGAATTCGTCGAGCTGAGAAGGGAGTTTGTCGAACTGAAGCACTCCGTTCGTCGAACCCAGGAAGGAGTTCGTCGAACGCAAACTGGAGTTTGTCGAACTGAGAGTTAATCTGATAACTGTCTGGAGAACTGAATTCATCAAGCTGAGAAGGGAGTTCGTCGAACATAAACACACCATTTGGCGAACCCAAGAAGGAGTTCGTCGAACACATACTGGAGTTCGTCGAACACAGAAACTTGAAATTTGTCCTAAGTTCTAGCTACTCAAACACAAGTCAACCACTGTAAACATAAAGCCTTAAGGGAGGAATTGAAAGACCAAATGAAATCCAAGTGAACCAAGGCCCCACCTCATGCCTAATCAGCATGGCACAAGCCTATTGGCCACCAACATTTAAAATTGGAGAGAAATGATAACCATGGGGGCAAAAATGCCACTTTTCCCAAAAAAGCTAAAAGGGGAAAATCATGTTGAAGTTAAGGAGCTTCCATGGCCCCCCCACCTTATCTCAAGCCCTCAGCCGAATTCCCCAGCCCATGAACAATCTTTTCAGGCATGGGAGCCACTCAAACAGTAGCATAGGGGAGGTACAAGCCATGTCTGAACATCCCCCTTTCCATCCTCCCTATACAACCACTTTCCCCCTCATCTGGCCTTTCCATCATCTTCAGAAGGTCCTAAGGAGTCGAGCTAGCATCCTGGAGCAGAGCTTTTGGTGTAGAATCGGCAGATCGGGCAAACTCGCTGGAGACGGATAATTCCATGGCCGCGCGCCGGAGCACACGCCGCCGAGCCACAATCGAGGTCCGTTTCTCCCCCTCTCCCTCCGTGCTAGCATCTAGAACCACATAGGAGAGAAATCGGGTTCAATTGAACCCGATCCCATGTGAGGAAGAGGAATAATTTTTGAGATTTTCTCCTATCTCGGGATCGCCAGAGGAGCTACCTCCGCCAGCCGTGTCACCGCCTGGCGGAACCAACCACTTTAACGAAGGTGGTGGAGGTGGTGGCCGGTACTGGTGGCCCTCAGGTGGCCGAGAAATGAAGGTAGAAGTCGGCCCAGCTGGGAGTAATGCTGGTCGTCGACTGGAGGAAGGAGAAGAAATCAAGACCCTTGATTTCAGTTGATGGTTATATGCAGACCAACATTTATACATTTTAATTAAATCTGTCACACTTTATACATAAGATTAAACTCAATATTTGGGCCACTTAGAAGCTGTTATAGGAAAATGTACCAGAGACAACTTTTGTGGGCCTTGCTCTCTACTTTTCATAGGGCTTTGAATCACCCCATTTGGTGACCTACAGTCCCTTGTAGGTCTATTCTACTGAGACATGTACAAAAGGGTGTTCAGACCTTATTTTGTAGATCTAGACTTCATACCTACATGGATGAGTCTAATATATTAGACATATTTGTAAATAGTATAGACTCATCCCCTGCCCAAACATCAAAATCTTAGGGCAACATTTTTCTATGATTTTATGTTAAATGTGATATTTCATATTAATGAAATATTTATGGTTAAATATATACAAAGTGACCAAAATCTTGGGTGGTATAAGGGTTAGACCCTATTGAGTAACATGTCAAATTTGGGACCATTTGGCCCACTTTAAATCATATTTTCTCATATTCATAGGAATGTGATGTACCGATGGGTGGTGTGCACATAACACATTTGTGTATTTTTATAACCTCATCACTTATGGCTGGTAGTAGGCTAATGAAATTTTGGTAACACACCTATCAAAGAGGAGGGTATCATCCTTAGAAATATTACAAGTTTTTGGAAAGAAAAATCCTAAATATTTGGACAATAATGAATTTGTCACAAAAATATATTAATCAAATAAAAGTGATCAAACAACCTAGGAAAAATCTGATTTTCTGTCACATGATATTTTAGGATGTTATACATCTCTGTAACTTTTGTTGGAATTTTTGGAATTAATTTTCTTGGACATTTGTGAATAAAGAATTTTGTCACAAAGTGTATTAATGGAATTAACATCACCTAAAACCTAGAGAAAATCCAATACTCTAGCATATGATAGTTTATCTTGAAATACAACTCTGGAAATTTTGATAAAATTTGTACAAGACATTTACACTGATAATTACCAAAAATACCCTTTGGCACACTTATGTATTAATGGAATTTACATGACTAATATTATCTGGAAAATTCTAAAAATCTGGCTGGGCACTATTTTGATCATCAACAGTATATGGTAATTTTTATAGAATTTTTGGAGCAATTATTTTAGTGCTAACTTTGTAATGTGCCCGATTGATTTAAAAGTTTGAATATTTAAATAGTGGTCTTAAACATTATGAGAAATTAAGAAATTCAGCCAGCCATGATATTTATACAATATATGTCACCGATAATTTATTGAGAGCATTTTGACTTCAGAACATTATACTTCATGTGTAAAGTGAGGTGTACATAATCATTAAAGTATTTTTATAAATGGCCAAATTAGTTGAGAAAATTATGAATTTTTGACCATATTGTGACTAGGTCAGTTTTGATCTATGATAAAAATCTTAAGTCATTTGGTCATGTTTTGATGCTGTTCACATTAAGGAGATTCAAATTAGCCCAATGTAGAGTTGGTCTGCGTTTGGCAAAAACTTGGGGTAGTATCTATGATAGTCAAAACATGTAGGAATGGAATGAAATTTGGAGTATAACATTAGGGCATATGTAACTACAGTCTACATGAGTGGTAGGCTAATAGGAGAAAGATTTTCCCTATAGAGAATAGTGAACGGAAGTACGTCAGGGTGAACAATTGAAGTAAATTTGAGGGCTTTCTACCCTTAGAACTTATAGTGACATTTAGACAGTTAAGGTGACAATGAAGTACTCAAGGTTAGATATGAGTGTTTAGGTGAACACCTAAGGATTTGCACCACGCATTAGTAAAAGGTCATCAGTTACCTGAAAGAAATCTAAATCATCCTTAAGTATTATAGAGCAACCATAAGGGTAACCTTAACAAGGGTAGTTACCAATAAGAATAAATATTCTGAGAAGGGAAGGTCTGGGATATCACCCCAGAATACCATCTAGTACCGCTGTGAGCCCTTCACCGGGTAAACCTCGGGAAGTCCAGGACTCACGCTAAACTTCTAAGTATATGATAATTAGACAAGATTAGTTTAACTAAATGAATAAGAGATATGGTAAACTTCATCCAGAGTTAAGGGATGGGAGGTTGTATATCAGGATGAGTTAGTCCTGCGAGCTGAAGGCTCGGGAAATAATATATCAGGATGAGATAGTCCTGCGAGCTGAAGGCTCGGGTGGTGATAAATTGCATGTGCAAAAGAACAAATTAGTGGCGGGTCTTCGGTACTGGACCAGTCATCACACTGACGGTAGTACGTTGACTTAGGCGAGTGTGAGGGTTTGAGGGGCTAGTAGGTTGTTTATACTGCGGTCTGGAGGACGATCCCCGAAGACACACACTTGACCTCAAAGAATAGTGGGTACCAACAAAGAGTACGCAAGACTCTAGAGTGCACCTAGGACGTGTACAGAGGCGTACGTAGGGTCTAAGCCTGGTAGTGTGTATACCAGCCTAGGAAGTGGAGTTTCCCGCTCCACTTCTACCGTGGCCACAACCGTGGTACTAGAGAGTGAAGCTAGCTCCAAAAATCGGGAACTAAAGGTCTGTGATCACAGAGTCGTGTGAGTGAGTTGCACTGTATGAACATAACATAACATATCATATAATTCATAATATCATAATGACAAACACATTTGCAGACTCTTATCATATAAATTAGTATGGGCTCTTTTATATGATAAGTTATAATTCCGGAAATCTTAACTTATAAGTTTGTATGGGCATTCATATAAGTTAAGACACTCTAGTTGATGGTGTGGTAGATTTACCAATTACTTCAATTTCGCCGCATTTATTTATTTACTGCTCATTACCTACCTGTCACTGTTGTCTTACTTACTGCATTTATTATGTGTTGTTCTTGTTCTCACTACTCACTTGTCCTTTATACTGTTAGTACTATCCATGTCACCTGTATTTCTTTTTACCCCTTGATGTCCTCCGCTTCATCCTCCCGCTCGATGCCTAGGATTCGTGGGGGGAGGCGGGGACAAAATGGCTTAATCTTCTTGACTAACGGTCGGATGTGGCCATAACACCAGGATATCGAGGAGCAGGAGCCGCAGTATGTCAGGCAGGATGTGATGGCAGACCCTGAGGAGCAGATGCCGCGCATCACTACTACCACACGACGACAGGTTGGAGAGTGTTTTGAGTTGCTTCCTCATAGTGTAGTGTGAGAGAGGGCTATGTTATCAGTATTTCCTTTTGGATATGTACCGGGCATAAGCCCTTGCACTCTTTTAGATTTGTACTCATTGTGGACTATTTGCACTTTGCTTTGGATATATATATATACAGATGCGTGTGATTGTGGACTTGTTTACTTATTTTCTTCTCATTCTTGTTGGCCTAGTTGATCATTCTTGCTGGCAGGATCGACGTCTTGCGGAGGTGGCTTACTCGTGTGTTAGCATCACCATAAGGCGGTGGTTTTTGGCATAAGATCCGAAAACTCTCCTGGTGCAGGAGAGGGATCTTACACCGCGCTCAATTTATAAAAATCTAAAATACACCGAACTGAGTTTACAAAAATTCTAAACTGCATTGCACCGAAACAATACTAATTCATTTAAAAATGGGCAATGTTACAGGTCGCGTATCGCTCTCCCAGTTCAGATGAATCAAACCGCCTTAGCTCGAGAGTGAGACAAGCGCACAAACAGTGAAAAGAAAATCAACATCAGAAAGAGCAAGATGTTTTACGTGGAAAAACTCGGAAAGGTAAAAAATCACGGGGTCAGTTCGGTGCCCACCAAATACACTAACTCGTAGGCGGTTATAAGTGTTAGAATTCTCGGAAGGGAGACATGTCACCACTCCATTTACAAGTACTTGAAAGAGAAAAGTAAGCGAAGTCTTCCTTGGTGCTCGCTATAATGACTACTAGAGCAGTCATCTTGGAGAGCGGAGTGTACCCTTGAGCGAGAGAGCGAGCAGAGTGAACACTTGAGCGGGAGAGCGAATATGGTGTCATTTTTTTACCAGAAAACTTCAGAGGTCCCTCATCTCTCCTTGGTTGCATGTCTTCAAATGAAAACCTAAGAGTCTTTTTATAGTTTTATGGGGGGAGTGCCGGTAATTGCACCTTCTGGACTTTGAACTGGCGAATGAGGATGAACGATTCTAGTCTCCTGGATCAGAAATTTTCTGAAAATAACGACAATACCACCCGGACGGTCCGGACAGTCCGAGGAGCTTGACCAAGTTCACCGACGAGGGAGGAGGTGGAGGCGGCGACAAGAGGCGGTAGCGGTGAGTCACCAACATGTGTTGGGCGCATACTGTGTGCTGGTGATGATTAAAATTCCGCTTGCACGAAATGAAATCCGAACTAGCAATCCGAGAAGGCAAGTATACCTATCGAACTGTAGTATAGGAACACAAGTGTCGTATTAAAATCCGAGAACCGTTGATTACTTATACTCAAACGAATTACTATTATTTTATCTTAATAATTTTTTGGAAGGTTTTGTCTGCTAAGTTGAAATAAAAGCTGGATAAAAGTACGGCTAAACGATGATTAAGAAATAGCACTCGATCTTGACTTACTTCGGCTTAAGTTGATCAAAATTCAAAAGCAAACTTAAAACTTAATAAAGTAAGGGTAGCTTGACCGTGGGGGTTCCTATAGTTTGAACATGCTTCTCTCGAAGATATGCCCAACTGAGTTTAGGAAAATCCGACCGAACTCTCGTCCCGTATTCGAATACCTAAAATTCGCTTTAAGTGGTGAACCCCGCTATTGGGTTTGACTCCAATCCAGGAGATTTACGTCATTCTCTCTCGAGAAATGTGTGTAACTCTCTTTACTCTTAAGTGCTCACTTCAGACTATCGGCCTCTCGGCTAGCCAAGAATGAAAGCAAAGGTGGGGATTATATATCGATAATATAGCTCCACTAAATTTTAATTAAGAGTAAATCTAAGGCCCAACACTTTAGAAAGTGAAAGAAGACTAAAGGATCATAACTTGATCAACTCATCCTCAGATCATCAAGATCGAGTACTATGAGGATTTAGTTACTCATGGTGGAGGGGTAGGAGAGAGAAATGATGAAGATTTTAAGAGAACAAAAACATACAATTTTTATTAAACAAAAGTTCAACTGAGATTACATTTGCATGGAAAGCCTACTAAACATTAGTAATACACTATGAAAGGAAATTACAAAGGCATTACAACATTCATATGAAAACTAGAAAAGGAAATGCATTGAAATAAGAGAGAGAGAGAGAGAGAGAGAGAAAGAGAATAAAATGACATGAAAATTACTGAAAATAGAGTAGTAGCACTAGTTCTCTCTCCAAAAAACTGAATGGGGAAAGCTTGGAGGTCATTTCAATTTATAGAAATTTTTCTGCCTCGGTCACGCCCTCAGTCACGCCCGTGACTAGGGGCATGACATTGTTTAATCAATTCTGCGGCTTGGATCAGGTTCAGCGCACGATTCTAACGCGATTTGATGGGTCACGCCCTAGGTCACACCCGTGACTGAGGGCGTGACCATTTCGGTGGTTAGTCTGGTCATGGGCGCTGGCGGCGATCATGGGCGCTGGCGGCTGGCTGACGTGGCAGTCACGGGCGTGACTGGAAGCACGCCCGTGTAATAGTGGCGTGACCAATTCGGTGGTCAGCTGGTCGAATCTGAGCTGTTCACGGGCTGGTCACGGGCGTGGCTTGCGTGTCACGGGCGTGACTTGTGTGCACGGCCGTGTACTTTGGGCGTGTCTGATCAGATCTTCTGAATTATGGTGGCAGCAGCTTAACTGGAAACAACAACTTACACGCCCTAGGTCACGGGCGTGACCTAGGGCGTGACTTAGGAAATTTTGCATTTTTGACCTGAAAATTCAGAAAACTTAAGTTAGCACTAAAAATAGGAAAATGAACCAAAATTGCATTTAGGTAAACAATAATAAGTAAAAAGTAAGAGTAAATAACCTAAAAATAACCTAATTAAACTAACTAGATTTATCATTATCAGCTGGTTATGCACGCATGGGTTGTGCGTGCTCATGTGCGGGGTGCGCACATGCACAATCTTTACGAGCTCGCGCGGGGGGGGGGGGGGGGGGGGGGGGGGGGGGGGGGGGGGGGGGGGGGGGGGGGGGGGGGGGGGGGGGGGGGGGGGGGGGGTGCTTTCCGTCCGCGTGAACCCCGATCATTATTGGTGAGGTTTGTTGCTTGCCTGGTTCGTTGACGCTCTTGCCTAATTTACACGACTTATCTTGGCGATCCAGTCAAAGCCTTGATTTTAACAAAAATGGCTTAACTCGGAACAAATTTATGGCAACCTCATCAAATGCCCCCCCCCCCCCCCCCCCCCCCCCCCCCAATTTTTGCGGGTGGCAAATTGCACAACGATGAGCCCGGAAATGTTTAAATAACTTTGTAAGCGTGCAACACGTATTACTTCATTTACTGAGCAACGTGGCAATATTCTCTGCCAGAATCTAGAGGTTTGCTACATGCATTGCTGAATATTCTCTGCCTTTTCTGCATGATATTTGTTTTAATTAAGATCAGATAACATGTCATTTTTGGGATGGAATATATAGTGATATTTTTTTTCACTTTTTGGTGAAACTTCCTCTGCAGGCCCTGAGGAGGGCTTTATAAATTTTGGAGGCGACCCTTTTTATTTCATTGCCTCCTACATGACTTTTTTGAGAGAGAGTATGTACACTGTATGAGGAGGAACTCTGCCACCATGTCTCTAGCGAGTAAGATAAAAAGATTTTTTGAATGATATAATATCGCGCGTGCGAGAGGGTTGTGACAAGAGGTGGAGGACTCATAATCTTTTTAAATTTGTTCTCTACAGTCGATAAGGACTCATAATTTAGGTAAAAACTTGGATTAATCTTCGTTGTAGTCATGCTTACAAGCAGGAGAAGTTAGAAGAGAAGAAAAAATGAGAGAGAAGATGAAGAGTTTACAGGAGTAAAACAACTGAAAGAAGTTTGTCTTTGTACATCTGTCGAGCCATAGAGACTTGTGCATAGTAAGAGCTGACCTAAGATTCAACGTATAGTAGTCGACGTATAAGTTTAGACTAGTTAACAGACAAGAGGTCGACGCATGCCATCATATCAAAACTTTTATATAGCCTCGACGCACACAACCTTTAAGAAGTAGGCTTACATTGAGGTGAACTCGACCTATGATAAGTAGGATTTGTGCATATTTTTATTATAGTATTTAGATTAATTTTTATATAATTTTGTAAATATTATTTATATTTTGGTTAAAAATCATTTATTTTACAATTTCTGTTCTAAATATAGTTGTATTTCTGTTTTGCAGATTTTCTGGAGTTTTGCTCAAAATTGGCAGTGAACGCCCTAGGTCACGCCCGTGACCAAGGGCGTGTAATCATAAGATCAGTCCAGAGTTGTTGCCACGCATTTGAGCTAGTCTACAACAAGTCATGCCCTTAGTCAAACCCGTGACCCAATGGTCACGCCCGTAACCAAGGGCATGTAAACATAGAATCTTGCCAGCAGTCTTGGACATGTGTGTCACATCCCTTTGTTTGAGAATAACAAATCCCATATTGTATTTGATATTGCTTGTAGTGTGTTTATAGTGTGCAGGAACTATAGGTGCAATACTCCACAGGTATAAAGCAGCTTGGAACAATCTTTTGAAAGGAGCAGCGCTACCGCCAGCGCTATCGCTAACGCCAGCGCTACCGCCAGCGCTAGCACTAACGCCAGGCGCTAGCTAAAGATCGTCTCAGTGGTTCCGTCTCAGCGGTTAACGCTACCGCCAGCGCTAGCGATACCGCAGGCGCTATCTCAAGT
The DNA here is from genome assembly GCA_033032865.1 of Dactylorhiza incarnata. Taxonomy (NCBI): domain Eukaryota; kingdom Viridiplantae; phylum Streptophyta; class Magnoliopsida; order Asparagales; family Orchidaceae; genus Dactylorhiza; species Dactylorhiza incarnata. The sequence goes on along the minus strand of JAWHQI010000003.1, from coordinate 29,916,881 downwards.
TCGTGCACAGCGCCACACCGCCGACGGTTCTGCAATTGCTCCACACGAACGCTACCGCAGGCACTATCAGCTACCGCAGGCGCTAGCTCTAAGATCTATAAAAGGATGTGCTCTCTATCGTTTTGGTTAGAGATCCTAGAGAGGTTGCGTGTGCCACAATTCCAGTGCTGTTATGCTGCCGAAGATGGATCTCCCACAAAAAGCTTAAGGAGAATTCTGGAGGAGGGCTACGTCACGCTACATCCGAAGGACGACCTCTTCGACCTCGCTTATACTACAACGATCCTTCATCCTCAACTCCAGAGATCTCATATAGGGAGTTTTATTATTATTTTCATTATTTTCATTTCATACTTTCTTTGTAACCGTTTAGTTAATTCGCCTTGTGTTGGCGACTAGGTCTGGGTAGGACTTAGGGGGAAATTCGCCTTGTGTTGGCGACTAGGTCTAGGTGATTAGATCTAGGGGGGCTCGAGGCCATATCCGGGGAAGGATTGGCTAGAGCGGCTTGAGGCCATATCCGGGGAAGGATTGGCTAAAGCCAACCGGTTCGTGGGGATACGAGTCGGTATAGAAAAGGAAAAATTATTTTCATTTGTACGCCTCCGATTTCTAGCGATATAGAAATCAAATTTATGTAAACACCATTTTTATATAAATACAATCATGTCTCTATTTGTGTTTACTTGATTTCTCACTTTTGGCGTTATCTCTATAATATTGGTTACAAAGCTTTCAATTCAAATCACATAGTCTAAATTGTTTATCTTAATCTATTTCATCATATAACAATTTAGCACTTGTTTCTAAATTCTAAACTTGCAAATTTTGATTTTTTCTTCCTTTAGCTAAATTGTTATTTTGTGTTCTAATATTACTTTAAACAATTTAGTAATTTCCATAAAATTATAAAAAGATTTTTATTCCCTTATTCACCCCCCTCTAAGGGCGCCGTAAGATCCAACACAGTGATGCCATCGAGACAAGGAGCTGTCGTCGAGAAGTTGATCCAAGTCACGCCCGTGACTTTTGCGTGTGATCCCTGCTCCCTGCTGCGCTGAATTCAAGCCTATGCCGCATTAATTGAAGCCGTCCTGAGTCACGACTGTGACCCAAATATCACCCCTGTGACCAAAATGTCACGCCCGTGTAATGCCTGACTTTCTCCCGTCGTCACGCAAGCTCCATGTCGCTGTCCCAGCTGAGCAGAACAACTATTACACGCCCTTGGTCACGCCCGTGACCGAGGGCGTGTAACCCCAAATTTTCTCCTAAAAATTCAGGAGCCCATTTCCAGCAATTCCTCCTCCTCCCCCTGCCCATTTGTGCAGTTCTTGTATAGTTTTTCTTTATTTTCATTTTTAGGTTTAGTTTTTAATTAATGAATATTTTTTTTAGTTTTCTTTTATGTCATGTTCTTCTTTAATTCGTTTCAGTTATAGGATGAGAGTCCGGCCGATCAACTTAATCTCAGGTGGGCGTATTCCTCAAGAGAGGTGCGTTCATAAGCTAGGAGTCTCCACGATCAAGGCATAGACTAGAATGATAATATTTATCTTTTTATTTCATCTCAAAGCGAGTTTGAATCAAGTTTTGTTTTTCATTATTTATTTTTGTTCTCTTTTATTTTGTTTTAATTATTACTCTTCTTCAATATTTTTTCCGATAAAATAATAGTTAGCAATCTCGAAGTAGAAGTACTCGACAGACCCGTGTTTAATACGACCTTGATATTTTCTTTAGTATCCTATACTATAAACGATAAGGTACGCTTGCCTTCATTGGATATAGAATTGGAGAACATCAACAACAAATCGATCTCCTAATTTTTCATATAATCCAAAAGTTTTTAATTCTTATATCAAGTTTTTGGCGCCGTTGCCGGGGATATTTTGTCGATATTTTTGAAAAGAGAAAGCACTATTACTTTTATCAAAATTAAAAAAAAAATGTAATAAGTAACCTTTATGTTTTAGTTTTTTTTTATTTTGTGTGTTTTGTTGTATTGTTTTAAAAATAATTGTGTACGTGATCATGGTGGTCGCTGTCTCCAAATCAGGGACGTGCTTCTTTCCCCCCTCCTTGTTCTTTTTCTTTAATAATTATGTGCTTGTATTTTATTTTTCTTCATACTTAGCTTTCAACATTGGGGACAATGTTGAGTTTTAAGTATGAGGGTGTATTTCCCTTCCTTTTAAATTATAAAATAGTAGAAAATTTCTGATTTTTTTCAAAAAAAATCCCAAAATTCCAAAAATATTTTGTTTCTACATAGTTATTTTCTTTTTGTACATAATGTATTTCCTATTTTGTTGTCTTTTACAAAAAGAAAAATTAGTGAAAGTGGAGATTTAGTTCTTATTTATCTTATTAAAAGATGATCTTGCTTAATTTTTTAATTTCAAAGTAAGTGATGTATATATATTTATATAAGTGCTTGTTGTGGGAGTAATAAGCACAAACAATTAGAGTGCATAAATAAAATTCAGCAAAAGAAATAAAGCAAAAACAAATAAGAAGCAAGCAATCCAGATGACACAAGATGTATAGTAGTTCCCCTCAACTGGGTACATCTACTCTTCTACCCACTGGTAGGAATCCACAAGGAGGTTGTTGATAAGGTGCCCTCACACCAAGGTGATTTTGATAAGGGGTTCACACACCAGGTGAGCTGTTGATAAGGTGCTCTAACCAAGATGCAGGTTTTTGCTAAGGTGCCCTGTCACCGGGAGTTAACTTTTGAAGGGAGTTATAACCCTGTACAAGAGGTGGAAAGAAATAAAAATAAAAACAGAAGAATTTGTTGTTCTTCTCTGTATGAGAAGACTCTTGAAGATCCTGATCTGAGGTTGAATGGATCTTGGTGGAGATGTTGAAGAGCTCCCCCTGTCTGATGTAAGTTGATGACAGTTCTGGAGTCCTCTCCTCTTAATTGTGCAAACACTCCTTTCTTCTTATGCAGTGATGATCCTGAGCAAATGGTTGTGATTGGTGTCTCAGGATATATGTGATCTGCAAGAAGATGTTAGCAAAAAGAAGATATACAAAATAGATCTGCTTCTTTTTGTGTCTGTGTGTTCTCTATATCTATTCCTATACTTCTCTATATTTCTTTATTTTCTGCTCTTCTCTTCATATATATTCCAGAGAAGGCTTTTTGAATTCTTGCTCGGAAATAGGAAAGAGATAAAGTCTCTATAATATTATTCCTTGGGAAGAGGAGTTTCCATCTTTGACTCTTCTGCAAACGGCTATAAACTTTATTGCCTGCAACGACTATATCAGAAAAGCATGTATAATAATGTTAGTACAACTGTATAATAGAAATATTTGTCGAGCACTGATCTGAAATGGATTTGTCGACCACTGGTTTGAGTTTGTCGAGCGCCGTTCAGAGAATGCCTTGCCGCTGAGATTATCCTGACTGAATTCGTCGAGCGCTGTTCTGATAGAGCTTTGTCGAGCGTTGTTCTGATGGAAATTTGTCGAGCGCTGGCTGGCTAGAATTTATCGAGCGCTGACTTGCTTGAGTTTGTTGAGCGTCGTTCGACATTCGTCGAACGCAGAGAGCTTTATTATTTTCTTGTATTTTCTCTAATTCGATCGCATCATATTTTATGTTTTCTTAGATTTCTTACTTAATGAAATTGATCTAAGTTATTAGATGAATTATTAACAAAAGGGGTGGATCCTAACTCAAATCAAAAGCTAAGGTTCCAACAATCTCCCCCTATTTGAGTTGGGATCCTAAACCAAATTAAAGCTAGTGGCCTGGTGGTCTCCCCCTATTTGGTTTAGGATGCCGACAGTTTTAATTTTTATGTTCTCCTTTTCTCTCTCACTTGGTTTTTCTGATTTTCTTATTTTCTCTCTCACTTGGTTTTAATAATTTTTTCATCCTTTTAAAATTATTTGAGCAACTCTACTTTCCTAGATTTTGATTTCTTAATTTCTCAATTAAAATTTTCAATTGCAGTAACCTTTAATGGATTTTAAGGAATGAGAAGAAACCTTGTCTGATACCTTCTTTCTTAAGAATCCTCCCTATCAGAAGAGACTCACACTCAGTGCTTCTGATTATTTCTAATCAATGCAACTACAGTAGAATGCTCAACATAATTTGGAGAAGGTCTGTAAGAACATTGAAGTTATCTGACATTCAAATGAATTTTATGTTTAATTAGGAATGGAGTTTAATGGTGAAAAACTTTTTGATATCATTAGAAAGTTCTTTTGAAAATATATGTTTTAAGAACATTAAGATTTGATTTTTGATACCAATTGAAAGTTTTCTTTTGTAGTCATTAAAATATATGTTTGATATTATTATTATTTTAAATTCTTCTTGATAATTATTAAGCAATTTAGCCTTAATTGAATTTTTTGTGCTTCTGAATTTTCTTCAGGTTTATTATCTTCAGAAGTTAAGTAGTTTGTATTTGTTAACTTCTCTTTAATTTCTTTGTTTGATTTCATTGAATCTGTTCTACCAATTGTTATTTTAAAAATAGGTTTGTAAATTTTAAAGGTAGCATTGTGATTTAAATTTACCTTATTTGATTCTGCTTCTGCATTTGGATTTTGATATGACCCATTTATGGCCATCATGCAGAAAGCTCTAGCTCTGTGCTCTTCTTCATTTTCTTCTTCACTTAGATTGGTTGATGGTTCTGCATCATAAATACAGTTAGTGAAAGAATTAGAAGAGGGCTCATTTACCATCCTAGAGAGGGAGTTCCAAATGCTTCTTGCTGAGGAGCAATCATCAATTTTCTGAAAAAATGTCTTTTGACATTGATTGGGCCAAAATCTGCATAGCTTTTGCATTGGCACTTTTCAGTTGTTCTTGATCAGATGAAGAGATTTGGGAAGAAAGTCCTATCACAACAGATTTGTAAATATCTTCATCAATGACATTCATATATAACTTAATTCTAATTTGCCACAAAAAAAACTACCCAAATTACATATAGGTGGATCTGAGAATAGAAGATCTGCTTGTGCCATTTTGAAAAACCTTTTAAAAAAAAAACAAATTTAAGAACTAGGTGATCTTTGTGATTTCAGGTGTTAGCCTGTGTGAAAAATCAACATCCTCTGATACCAATTGAAAGTGGAGATTTAGTTCTTATTTATCTTATTAAAAGATGATCTTGCTTAATTTTTTAATTTCAAAGTAAGTGATATCTATATATATTTATATAAGTGCTTGCTGTGGGAGTAATAAGCACAAACACTTAGAGTGCATAAATAAAATTCAGCAAAAGAAATAAAGCAAAAACAAACAAGAAGCAAGCAATCTAGATGACACAAGATGTATAGTAGTTCCCCTCAACTGGGTACATCTACTCTTCTACCCACTGGTAGGAATCCACTAGGAGGTTGTTGATAAGGTGCCCTCACACCAAGGTGATTTTGATAAGGTGTCCACACACCAGGTGAGCTGTTGATAAGGTGCTCAAACCAAGATGCAGGTTTTTACTAAGGTGCCCTGTCACCGGGAGTTAACTTTTGAAGGGAGTTATAACCCTGTATAAGAGGTGGAAAGAAATAAAAAGAAAAACAGAAGAATTTGTTGTTCTTCTCTGTATGAGAAGACTCTTGAAGATCCTGATCTGAAGTTGAATGGATCTTGGTGGAGATGTTGAAGAGCTCCCCCTGTCTGATGTAAGTTGATGACAGTTCTGGAGTCCTCTCCTCTTAATTGTGCAGACACTCCTTTATTCTTATGTAGTGATGATCCTGAGCAAATGGTTATGATTGGTGTCTCAGGATATATGTGATCTGCAAGAAGATGTTAGCAAAAAGAAGATATACAAAATAGATCTGCTTCTTTTTGTGTCTGTGTGTTCTCTATATCTATTCCTATACTTCTCTATATTTCTTTATTTTCTGCTCTTCTCTTCATATATATTTCAGAGAAGGCTTTTTGAATTCTTGCTCTGAAATAAGAAAGAGATAAAGTCTCTATAATATTATTCCTTGGGAAGAGGAGTTTCCGTCTTTGACTCTTCTGCAAACGGCTATAAACTTTATTACCTGCAACAGCTATATCAGAAAAGCATGTATAATAATGTTAGTACAACTGTATAATAGAAATATTAGTCGAGCGCTGATCTGAAATGGATTTGTCGACCGCTGGTTTGAGTTTGTCGAGCGACGTTCATAGAATGCCTGGCCGCTGAGATTATCCTGACTGAATTCGTCGAGCGCTGTTCTGATAGAGCTTTGTCGAGCGCTGTTCTGATGGAAATTTGTCGAGCGCTGGCTGGCTAGAATTTGTCGAGCGCTGGCTTGCTTGATTTTGTCGAGCGCCGATCGACATTCCTCGAACGCAGAGAGCTTTATTATTTTCTTGTATTTTCTATGATTCGATCGCATCATATTTTATGTTTTCTTAGATTTCTTACTTAATGAAATTGATCTAAGTTATTAGATGAATTATTAACAAAAGGGGTGGATCATAACTCAAATCTAAAGCTAAGGTTCCAACAATTAGCTTTTAAAAAAATTTAGAAAACCCAAAATCTTCAAACAAAAGTAGAAAATAGAAAATTAAATTCTTGGAAAGGGACGTTTGGGCTATCATCCCAGCACATCTCCTAGTACCATTGGGAACCCTTCACGGGATACCTCGGGAAGTCCAAGAATTAGCAAAAAAATTATTTTTTAGGCTTTATTTGTTTATGTTTAGCATTTCTAGTATTTATTTCTAATCCAAAAAATCCAAAAAAAGATAATATCAAAAATCCAAAAAAGATAATATCAAAAATTCAAAAAAAAAAAGATAATATGAAAATTATCAAAAAAATTGAAGAAAACTTAGAAAAATTCCAAAAATATAATAAACCCTTGCTTTGGTTTTTGTTATTTCCAAAATCAATTTTGTTTTATGAGTTATTTATAAGCATTTGTATTTGTCTTTTTAATTTGCTAATTTTTATTTTATAATGGTTTGTTAAACTTAATTTTTTAGAAGATTTAGTTTTAAAAAATAATTTATGATTTTAATTGGGTTAGAGTATTTTCTTTAGCACTTTTTCTCTTTTATTTTAAATAGTTTCAATCTTGGAGTAATTTTGCTTAACACATTTAGATTTTAATTATTTCTACCTCATACATTTATAATCTTAGGAAAGTTTAATTTACTAGAATTTGCTCTTAAAATAATTTAATTTATAAGCTAGAAATTTTTCGTTACCCTACCCTTTTGTGGCATATAAAAAAAGTGTTTTAAGAGATCATATGTCATAGGAATAAGAGGATAAAATTCATTATTCCCTAAACATATGCACCCAAAATCATTTAAAAAATTATATGGCATGAAGTAAGAGGATAAAATTCATTACTCCCAAACATATACATTTTGGGATTTTATTAGAAGAGAATTTTACAAGATTATATGGCATGGAAAATGAGAGGATAAAATTCATCATTTTCCTAAACATATGCAAAATTTTTTTAAGGTTAGAGGATAAAATTCATCACCTCATTTCTAAGATCTCTTCTTCTGCCAAATTTTGTGAGCCCCCATAACCAATATATTTGATTTAGATTTAAGTTAAATTATAATGAGATCAATTTTTAGTAGGTTACCTTTTCCCTAAAGTTTCCTTCAAGTCTTGGTTTTTTTATAATTTTAAATCTAAACTTGTTTGCTAGTTACTCCAATTTTGTTTGCTAGTTAAGTAACTTGAGAAGACTTGGCTAAAATTTTCTCTCTTTTCAAATTATTGTTATAATTTAGGACTTATTATTTGAATCCCTAAAGTTTTATTTTTAGCTTACTTTTGATTTAAATAGAATTTTAGCCTTCATTAAAAAAACCTTATTAATGACTTATAAATATTTCTCATACTTTTACTCTGGAATAACAAAAGCTTAAGTATTGGGTATTTGATAAGTAGGATTTGTGCATAGTTTTATTATAGTATTTAGATTAATTTTTATATAATTTTGTAAATATTATTTATATTTTGGTTAAAAATCATTTCTTTTATAATTTATGTTCTAAATATAACCGATTTTCTGGAGTTTTGCTCAAAATTGGCAGTACACGCCCTAGGTCAAGCCCGTGACCAAGGGCGTGTAATCATAAGATTAGTCCAGATTTGTTGTCATGCGTTTGGGATAGTCTACAGGAAGTCACGCCCACGGTCACGCCCGTGACCCAATGGTCACTCCTGTGACCAAGGGCGTGTAAACATAGAATCTTGCCAGCAGTGATGTCGTCGAGACGAGGAGCTGCCGTCAAGAAGTTGACCCAATTCACTCCCGTGACCCATTGGTCATGCACATGACTTTTGCGCGTGACCCCTGCTCCCTGCAACGCTGAATTCAAGCCCCACACAACATTAATTGAAGTCATCCTGAGTCACGCCCGTGACCCAAATGTCATGCCTGTGTAATGCCCGACTTTCTCCCACCGTCACGCAAGCTCCATGCCGTTGTCCCAGCTGAGCACACCAATTATTACACGCCCTGGCGTGTAACCCCAAATTTTCTCCTAAAAATTCAGGAGCCCATTTCCAGCAATTCCTCCTCCTACCCATGCCCATTTGGGTTGTTCTTGTATAGTTTTCTTTTATGTTTTAGGTTTAGATTTAATTTTATGTAATTTTCTTATTTCTTTTTATGTCATGTTCTTCTTTAATTCATGCAAGGTAGTTTAAGTTTATTTTCATGCAATGTAATGTAGATTTTATTTGATGTAATCTTTTCTTTTCATGGTAATGAATTTTAGCTCTTTCCATTTATGCAAAATCTCTTCTTCCCTCCTTATCTCTCTTTCTTTATTTTTTTTTCTTATTTAGAAAATATTTAGTTCTTGATTTTTAGCAAGCTTTGATTTGAATTCATCTCTTTACCTTATTATCGTTTCCTCTCTTCTTCGATTTATTCTCGAAAAATAACGATATCGAGTTCATATGCCGGTTATGAAATTTTTTTTTTCGTATTCTAGTTAGCCGAGAGGCTCGTGCGTACGAATCGATCACTTGAGAATAAAAAGAGTTGCATGCACCCCTCGAGAGAGGGTGACATAAATCTTCTGGATAAGAGTAAAATCCTATAGTGGGATTCACCTCGTTAAAGCGCGTATTAGGCATTTCGGTTATAGGACGAGAGTCCGACCGATCAACTTAATCTCAGGTGGGCATATTTCTCGAGAGAGGTGCGTTCATAAGCTAGGAATCTCCACGGTCAAGGCATAGAATAGAATGATAATATTTATCTTTTTATTTCATCTCAAAGCGAGTTTGAATCAAGTTTTGTTTTTCTTTATTTATTTTTGTTCTCTTTTATTTAGTTTTAATTATTACTCTTCCTCAATATTTTTTCTGATAAAATAATAGTTAGCAATCTCAAAGTAGAAGTACTCGACAGACCCGTGTTTAATATGACCTTGATATTTTCTTTTGTATCCTATACTATAAACGATAAGGCATGCTTGCCTTCATCGGATATAGAACTGGAGAACATCAACAACAAATAGATCTCTTAAATTTTCATATAATCCAAAAGTTTTTAATTTTTATATCAACCTACATCATGATCTTTAGTTGACTTACTTCGAGTTCAATCTTATAGCAAAAATTCTCAAGTTTTTCTAAAGTTTTCTTATGTTTTATTTATCCAGCTCCATTGAGCATTCCTAGAGCGTTTACAAAATACTTATGTTTCACCTCATCTAGAAGTTTTGTGAAGATATCTACTATTTGATTATCTGTATTCACAAATTAAAAAAAAAACTCTCTATATTATCTCTGATGAAGTGATGTCTTATCTCAATATGTTAAGTCCTACTATGAAGTACAAGATTAGAGGCAATAAAGATGTTTACTAGAGCTAGCACAAAAATATGAAATTTGTGAAAGGGTATCCATAATCTAGGAGTTGATTTTGCATCCAAAGTAGCTGAGAACATCCACTACCAGCTGATATATACATAACCTCAGTTGTGGATGTTGATACTGTGGCTTTCTTTTTGTTTAACTATGAGATATGCCTAGCACCAATAAATTGACATGTTAATGAGGTGCTCTTCCTATCTATTCTACATCTAGCATAATCTGCATTTGAGTATCATGTCAACTCAAATCTAGATTCTGCTGGGTATAACTCAGGAGTACCCATTAAATATCTCAATATCATATTTACAAAAGTCATGTGAGACTCTTTGAGGTCTACCTAGAATCTTGCATAACACAAGTTGCAAATATTATATCATGCCTACTAGCTGTAATATATATAAGAGATCCTATGATGACCCTGTAGATTTTTTGATCAGCAGTTTTACCCACCTCATCCTTATCAAATTATAGTATTAGTAGCCATGAGGGTTTTCATTGTTGTAGCACTATCCATTCAATATTTCTTGATTAATTGTCTTGTGTATTTAGACTGAGAAATGTATATGCCTTCACCTGATTGTCTTACTTGAAGACCATGGAAATATATGAGCTTCCCCATGCTACTCATCTCAAAATTTGATTGCATTAGTGCATCAAAATCTTTTACAAAGTTTGATGTATGCATACCTAAATATAGTATCATCAACATAGATTTGTATTAATAACAATTTTTTATGCCTTCTAATGAATAGAGTTTATCTACCTTACCCCTTACAAATGAGTTTTCAAGGAGGATGGTAGAGAGAGTCTCATACCAAGCTCTTGGATCTTGCTTAAGACCATACAATGCCTTATTTAATTTAAAAACAAACGATGGATGAGTAGGATCAACAAAACCTAGAGGTTGTTCTACATACACCTCTTCCTGTAGAATGTCATTGAGAAAAATACTATTTACATCAACCTGGAATACTTTTATCTTATTATGTGCTGCATATGCCAAGAACATTCTTATTGCTTTAAGTCCGTCCACAGGAGCAAAGGTTTGGTCATAGTCAATTCCTTATAACCTTAAGCAAACATTCTAGTATTGTTCCTAATAATAACTCCATCATCTAGTTTGTTTATATATACCCATTTAGTTACAATAATTGAGTAATTTCTTGGATTTTCAATCAAAGTCCATACATTGCTCCTCTCAAATTGAGTGAGTTCTTCCTGCATGACAACAATCTAATGTGGATCATTATTTGCATCTTCAAACTTCTTGAGCTCAATTAAAGATAGGAAGCATTGAAGCATCATCTCATTGGAGATTTTACTCCTAGTTTGCATACCCACAGAGATATCCCCAATGATTTGTGAGGTGGGGTGATCCCTGAGAGTGACAAGCTCTAGTGGAAGAGTTTCTATCTTAGCTTGTGGAGGAGTAAGAACTTCCACATGGACATCTTCAACAACTTTATCCTAAATTTCTTCAACATGCTCACCTGGTTAAGCATTGATATGAATAACATCTTTAGAGATTAATTCATCTTCATCATCTTTGTCTTCATAGTTGTGCATAGTTGTCTTTGGAATCAGCTCAGATTGAGTAGAGGAATTGGAGGAGCTTGGAGTGTAAGATCCCCCCCCCCCACAAAAAGTCAACCGGGTCATGAGATCTTATGCCCAAAGCAGCCGCCCTACGCTTTCCAGTCAGGTAAACGTGTCCGAAATTCAAGCACAGGACGATCTTCTTGTAAGACAACAACCATCATTACATCCAGACTTGTTCATTTACGTAAGCAACTCAGAAAAACAAATCACAGCATATGTATATATATACAACCTCATCCAATATCTGTTCATCTTCTAAGAGCGCCCCCTGAGTTGAGAGCTCCCCCTGGGTTACTGCAGGAAATTCCACAACTGATTCATGAGCTATTGTAAGAAGCCCCCCTGATTTTGTATTAAAATATCTTAAGGGATTGGAAGAGGCTCCCCTTGGATATTTGCATCTAAAATCTCTAGCCTTACTGTTTGGAATACAGTAAGTCTATCACGATCAGGAACTTCAGCAACTTTGTCCTTCTCCTGACCATCCTTTTCTAGATTAGGCATTTCCTCCTCCTGAATCTTCTCTCCCTTCTTGACCTTACTAACAAGGGAGGTTAAGAATTCTTTAGTTACCAAGGAGGAGGACACAAATTCTTTGAGAGCCAGGAGAGACCCTTTTGAATCAAGCACTTCACTCTCCATCTGTGAGTACCTTTTATTGAACCTTCTGGCTTGAGTGGTCAGTAGGTCAGCAAATGTGCTTGAGGCCATCTCTACAGCTTTAGAGATTGCTTGCTCAATATCAAATGGAGGTGTAGAATGGGAGGTTGAGGCGAGTGGAGGTGTGGATAGGATTGCTGGAGGGATTGCAGTGAAGTTCTCATTGAGTCCTGGAAGATCTTGGTGGATAGGGGAGTGGGATTGATACACTTCTAGAGAGATGATATGATGGTAGAGGTAGACTAATTTGTTGGATCTTACGATGCCCTTAGAGGGGGGGGGGGTGAATAAGGGAATAAAATCCTTTTTATAATTTTTAAGATAATTACTAAGTTGTTTTTGATTAATAGGAAATAAGATGACAACTTAGTAATAACAATTTTGCAATAATGAAATTTTACGCCAATTGAGAGAAATCAAATAAACACAAATATAATCATGATTGCATTATATAAAAAGGGTGTTTACAAAATTTGATTTCAATATCGCTAGAAATCGAAGGCGTACAAAAGTGAATTTCTTTTCCTTTTCTATACCGACTTGTATCCCCACAAACCGGTTGGCTTTAGCCAATCCTTCCCCGGATATGGCCTCAAGCCGCTCTAGCCAATCCTTCCCCGGATATGGCCTCGAGCCCCCCTAGATCTAATCCCCAAGACCTAGTCGCCAACTCACGCGGCGAATTCCCCCTAAGCCGCGCAAGGACCTAGTCGCCAAAACAAGGCAATTTCACTACAAGATACAAATAAAGAAGTGAAGTAAATAACAAGCAAACTCCCTCTTGAGACTTCTGGAGATGAGGATGAAGGATCGCTGAAGCACAAGCGACGTCAAAGCGATCGTTCTTCCGATGCAGCGTGATGGCTTCCTTCTCCAGAATTTCTTATTTGGCTTTGAGTGGGAGATGATGTTTCGGCAGAGTAGCAGCACGAGAGTTTGGGCACAAGTAATGTCTCTGGAAGTTCTAACCCAAAACGAGAAAGAACACATCGTTTTATAGATCTTGGTGCTAGCGCCTGCGGTAGATGATAGCGCATGCGGTAGCGTTCGTGTGGAGCGGTTGCAGAATCGTCGGCGACGTGGCGCTGTGCATGAACTTGAGATAGCGCCTGCGGTATCGCTAGCGCTGGCGGTAGCGTTAACCGCTGAGACAGAACCGCTGAGACGATCTTGAGCTTGCGCCTGGCTTTAGTGCTAGCGCTGGCGGTAGGGCTAGCGCCTGCGTTAACCTCTAGCGCTGACGGTAGTGCTCCATTCAGAAAGTTTGATTCCATGCTGCCTTCTACCTGTGGAGTATTGCACCTATAGTTCCTACACACTATAAACACACTACAAGCAATATCAAATACAATATTGGATTTGTTATTCTCAAACAAAGGGATGTGACACACATGTCCAACAATCTCCCCCTTTTGATAATAACAAATCCTCTAAGCAAGAAATCAACAATAGTGTTTATAGATAAGATAAGCAAGATAAAAGTGCAACTATAGTATAAATGATATGCATGCTAATGTGCATACTCCCCCTATCTTAATGCTCCCCCAACATAAATGCAATTTATGTGTTACTCCCCCTAAATGATAGATTTCATGAATTAGTCTCCCCTTATTTATCTATATTTCTCCTATATAGATTTCTTCAATTAATCTCCCCCTTTTGGTATTATCAAAAGAAGGTGGGGTGAGGGTAGTAAGGAGGCATTCTTTAGGCTAGTTATAAATCATGATCGAGCTTTTGAAATATATGAAATGATAAAGACTTTAAGCATAGCATATATAAGAGATTTCAAATAAAAAGATAAGAGTTGCAAGCAAGCGGAAGATTATAATAAACATCTTTTTGTAGGCATGAAAAGCATAAGTAAAAATATGAGTTTTAGTTCAAAATTGAAAGATGTTTTAACCTTTTTGAAATCTCAAAGTTTTTCATAAAAATACCAAGCATGAAATGAACATATCAAAGAGAGATTATACTACAATGTTACTTAATTCTAAGTTCAAGAAATACCAAAACATTGTAGAGATCATGCTAGGTTATCTAGTGCATTTTTATATAAAGAGTAGTATAGATAAAGCATTAGAATCCAATACTCATGAGAAGAAGTGTTATGAAAGATAATGATGTGCACATAAGTGTATTTTGGGCAATGTTAACAATTGATTTAAATCAACAAAATACAAGACATATGTAAAGTAAAGTGCACAATAAAACACAAGTAAATTACTTTCACACACTTTTAATGCACATAGTTTTTTAACAAAGTGGTGTAATAACTAAGGTTTGCACAAGACACTTTACTATTCTTTCCAAGGTGCTCAACCTCACAATGCTTATGAAGACTTATCAGGAGGTTCAAGTAGTGCTTGGTGGAGTTATATTTGTCTATATAATTTTTTCATATTTGTGAGACAACATTCTCCGAATACACTTGTTTTGTAAACCAAAATTTCTAACTTAACCACTTTTCTAAATTTCATAAGTGCAATTCAAATGTAGTGTAGGCAATAAACTTATGCAAGTTTTAATTCATTGTACAAACACAATACACAAGCAAGCATTTTTAGATTTAGACACATTGATTACCAAAATAAGTGAGTGAAATGTATCATTATCAATCATAAAACATTTACTCATACTTAGAGGAATGCTAAGCTTGGTTCTACATATTTTGCAATACAATTGATGCACTTTAAATAGATATATCAAAGCATGATAAGCAAAACAATGTTCATAGTAATTTGAAAGAATATATTTTAACATTGTAAATAATTCTAAATAATAGAAATCATACATGCTTGATATTGGCAATAAAGATCATACAGTTTTTTTGTTTTGAATATGATAAGCATGATGAATTCCTTGAAACATAAATTTGAAATCCGTCTGTCCGTCATTCGTCGAGACTTCACGTGAACATTCGACGAATTGACTTAGCCATCGTCGAGACTTCACGTGAACATTCGACGAATTGACTTAGCCATTGAAAAATACTGACCAAAGCTTGAAAACCGTCTTCTGTTTTCATTCATCGGAATTCGTCGGGAGTTCTCGAGAACATTCGACGAATTGACTTGACCATTGAAAAATACTGAACAAAGCTTGAAAACTGTCTTCTGTTTTCATTCGTCGGAATTCATCGGGAGTTCTCGAGAACATTCGACGAATTGACTTAGCCGCAAAATTTCCTTCACAAGTCTGCCTTTTTGACTTCTGTTTGCGTTCGTCGATATTCGTCGGGAGTTCACGTGAACATTCGACGAATAGACTTAGCCGCAGAAATTTCTTCTTTAAACTAGAAATTTGGCTTCTATCTGGATTCGTCGAGATTCATCGGAACTTCACGAGACATCTCGACGAATTGACTTAGCAAAAATTTCTTTTCTTCTTGATATCTATTAGGGGTCTTAAGTGTAGTCTTATGCAGAAATTGTATAATATTCAGAGATGTTTTGATTGCTCAAATTGCATAAAACATTAGTGTTTTACATGTTATTCATCCTAAGATGTCTAAGACTCCTAATTCCAATCTTAACATTTGAAACCTTGCATCGGGAAGAGGTTTAGTAAATATATCAGCAAGTTGAGAGTCCGTGCCAATGAAACTAATCCTTACATTTTCCTTTTTAATGTGATCCCTTATGAAATGATGACGCACATCTATATGTTAGGATCTAGAGTGGTGTACCAGATTGTTTGTGAGATCAATGGCACTTTTGTTGTCACATTTTAGTTCAATATTTTTTAGATGAAAACCAAAATCCTCTAAAGTTTGGCTCATCCATAATGCTTGTGCACAACAACTCCCTAATGCAATGTATTCGGCCTCCGTGGTGGAGAGTGCAACCGAATTTTGTTTCCTACTAGACCATGCAACTAATGAAGGTCCTAGAAAATGACAAGTACCACTAGTGCTTTTTCTATCAAGTGAACAACCGGCATAATCTGAATCGGAATAGCCATGTAATGTAAATGAATCATTATGTGGGTACCATAATCCTAATCTAGATGACCCAATGAGATATCTAAAAATCTGTTTTACCACTTTTAAATGAGATTCTTTTGGATTGGCATGAAATCGAGCACATAAGCATACGACAAACATAATATCGGGTCTAGTTGCACTAAGATAAAGTAGGGATCCTATCATACCTCTATATAAGGTTTGATCAATTGAAATTCCCGATTCATCTTTTTCTAATTTAAGTGACGCACTCATTGGTGTAGAAGCATGTTTAAGGTTTTCAAATCCAAAACGTTTAAACATATCATGGACATATTTTGTATGACATACAAAGATGCCATCAATTCTTTGAGATATTTGAAAACCAAGGAAATAAGAAAGTTCTCCTACAAGACTCATTTCGAATTCATTTTTCATCACTAAAATAACTTCTTTACACATCTCTTCATTAGTAGATCCAAAAATAATATCATCAACATATATTTGTAGAATAATTATATCATCATTATTGTGCTTAATGAAGAGAGTATTATCCGCACTTCCCATAATATAACCGTTCTTAAGCAAAAATGATGTGTCTTTCATAACATGCACGGGGCGCTTGTTTTAAATCATAAAGCGCTTTTTCTAGTTTATAAACATGATTTGGAAAATTTTCATTAATAAAACTGGGGGGTTGTTCAACATAAACTTCTTCTTTTACAAACCCGTTTAGAAACGCACTTTTCACATCCATTTGAAATAGTTTTATTCTTTTAAAGCTTGCAAATGCTAGAAAAATTCTTATAGACTCCAATCTAGCAACGGGTGCAAAAGATTCATCAAAATCTATCCCCTCGATTTGTGAATATCCTTGTGCTACTAAGCGCGCTTTATTTCTAGATATTCTAGACTCACCATCTAATTTATTTTTGAAAATCCATTTTACGCCTACAACCGGGTGATTAGATTGTCTTTCTACTAATTTCCAAACATTATGTCGCTCAAATTGTTCTAACTCTTCATTCATAGCCAAAAACCAAAATTCACCGTTTAAAGCAGTAGAAACGTTTTTTGGTTCTATTTCGGAAACAAAACAAACATTTGAATAAGATTCATGAAGAGAAGAGCGAGTTCTTACCCCGATGGATGGTTCACCAATTATAAGTTCCCGTGGATGATCCTTTGTGAATTGTAAGACGCTTGGAGGTACATATTCATCTTTCTTGGCCTCCTTTTCTTCTTCTTTGGAAGGTTCTTCATCACCATGCTCCAAAGGAGGTAATAGATCGTCCTCTTTGCTTGCGGAAAGTCTTTCTATACAAGGAACAAGCTCATCAAATTTCACATTAATTGACTCTTCAACTTTTCTAGTTCTTCTATTAAAAACTCTATAAGCTTTACTAGTTGAAGAGTATCCAAGAAATGTTCCTTCATCACATTTTTCATCAAACTTTCCCAAGCTATCTTTTGTATTTAAAATAAAGCATTTACAATCGAAAACTTTGAAGTAAGATACATTAGGCTTCTTTTGAAAATAAAGTTCATATGGTGTGAGATTCAAAGATGGGCGAAGCATGATTCTATTTATAACATAACATGATGTGTTTACGGCTTCGGCTCAAAAGGACTTAGGTAATTTATATTCACATAACATAGTGCGTGCTAGCTCTTGAAGTGTCCTATTCTTTCTTTCTACAACACCATTTTGTTGTGGCGTGCGTGGTGCGGAGAACTCATGTTTTATGCCTAACATATCACAATAAGATGTAAATTTTTCATTTTCAAATTCTCCTCCATGATCCGAGCGAATGCATTTAATTTTTAAATCACTTTCATTTTGAATACGAGTACATAATTTTGAAAATTCACAGAACGCTTCGGATTTGGATGATAGCAATATTGTCCAACAATATCTAAAAAAATCATCTATTAAAACATATGTATATAATTTACCACCAAGACTTGCGGTGCTAATGGGACCAACAAGATCCATATGAATTAATTGCAAAGGTCTTGTAGTAGAAATAACATTTTTACTTTTGAAAGAGGATCTAGTAATTTTACCTTTTTGACATGGTGAACAAAGTGAAGGTAAATTTCCATTTAATCTAGGCAATCCTCTAATTAAATCTCTTTTGGCAAGTTTTACAATAAGCTTTGTGCTAGCATATCCTAGCCTTCTATGCCAAAGTTCAAGTTCATCATTTTTGGTAATAAAATATTTTAAAGATGATTTTGAAAGATCATGAAATGAAACTATATAAACATTGTGTATTCTTGGTGCAGTTAGTAAAATATTGTTTGTAATAGGATTAGATATTTTGCATAAATTGGTAGAAGATTCAAATAAAACATCTAATCCTTTATCACATAATTGGCTAATTGAGATAAGATTATGTTTTAGCCCTTTTACATAAAGAAAATTTGATATAGTGAAGGATTCATTACCAACTATACCAATTCCCATGATCCTTCCTTTTCTGTTGTCACCAAACGTTACGATCCCTCCCTTCTTCCTTTCTAGGCTAAGGAACTTAGCTTTATTTCCTGTCATGTGCTTGGAGCATCCTGAATCCAAGTACCACACGTCTTCATTGTCCTTAGCCTGCCTGCACATCTAGAAAGAAGATGAGAGTAAAGATCCGGATACCCAAGTGGAGCCACCCATAGAATAAGTGGAAGCCTTAGGTACCCAGATTTGCTTTAAAGTATTTCGTTTTATTTTCCTGCAAGAACTAGATGTGTAACCTAACCTATAACAGTTTGCACACGAAATAAAGGGGGTTGCGACCCTTTTCTGTAATATTTTCTTGCTGGAATAAGTTGGATTTACAGAAGGAAAACATTTTGAAAAAGAAAATTCAGGTTTCTGGTATGAGGTGCTAGCGCCGGCGTTAGTGGCTAGTGCCGGGCGGTAGCCCTCTCCTCGATATCCGAGCCCAAACTTTCCAGAACCATGACACTGGTTCCCTAAAATCATGTCCAGTGATTTTTGGCCTATTCCAAAATTTTTAATGGCCATGGTGAGATCATGAACTTGTGCTTTAAGTAAAGAATTTTCTCTCACAAGCATGACACACCTATTTTCAAAACCCTTTTTATTATTTTTGATTTGCAAAAGAGAGGCTTCTAATTTCCTTTCTAATTCCTCCTTTTCTTTTGTAAGAGTTTTGGCATGAGAGAGGGCTTTAGAAAGTGACTCTTCTATATCTTTTGCCAATTTAGTGGAGTGATCACATTCTTGGCAAGAAACCTTTCTCTTTTCTAAACCAATTACCTTTTTGGAAAGCTTTTGATTTTCTTTAATAAGAGATTCATTTTCACGATTTAATAAAATACTATCTTTCATATTTTTATCAAAAGCTTTGCAAGTTTCAAGAAATTCATTAAACAATTCATCATAAGTGGGAGGAGTTACCTCAGTGTCACTAGGTACACTGGTGTCGTCGCCGTCGTTTCCATGTCCCATGAGGCACATGTTTGCATCCTCATCTTCGCTTGATGAAGACCCGCTTGATTCTTCGGAGGAGGAGGAAGAGGAGTCATCCCATGTCTTTGCCTTTAGCACCTTCCTCTTTTCTTTCCCTTTGTGATGTTTCTCCTTTTCTCCTTCAAGAATTTTGGGCATTGGCTCCTTATGTGCCCCGTCTTCCTACAATGATAGCATTCCGATGGAGGTCTCTCTTCTTCATTGTCGCTCTCTTTTTCTTCTTTGAAGATGACCCTTTCCATCTTTCACCTTTTTGGACAAATTTCCGAAAAGTGTTTCGCCTTTCCGGATTTCGCATGAACTTTCGGAAGTTCTTCACCAAAAGACTTTCTTCATCTTCATCCTCATCCTCTTGGCACTCTTTCTTTGATTTTAGTGCCAATGCCTTCTTCTTTGGCTTCTTGTTGTATTCATCATGTTGGATTTTGTGTTCTACCTCATGGGTTTTGAGATTCCCAATGAGGCTCTCAACTTGGAGCGTCCTTAAGTTGTGCGACTCCGAAATAGCCGTCACCTTCGGGTTGAATTTTGGAGGAAGAGAACGAAGGATCTTACGGACCAAGTCGCCATTTGAGAAAGTCTTTCCAAGAGCTTTTGAGGCATTGACGATCTTGGTGAAGCGCGTGTACATACCATCAACATCTTCGCTTTCATCCATTCGGAATTTTTCATATTCCGACGCTAGTTGAAAAAGCTTGGAATCTTTAACCTGCGATGTACCTTCATGAGTAACTTCCAAATGATTCCAAATTTCATAAGCAGTAGTACATGCAGAAATTCTATTAAATTCATTTCTATCTAACGCACAAAATAGAGCATTCATGGCTTTTGCGTTATTTTTACATTTGAGTTATCCCGATCATCCCATTTATCTTTGGGTTTTTCTAACATAACCTCTCCAACTACAAATGTAGGAGGAGTGTATTCTTCTTCTACCATGTTCCAAACCTCAATATCTAGGGTCATTAGAAAACAACACATCCTATTTTTCCAATAATTATAATCTGACCCAGTAAATAGTGGAGGTCTACTAATTCCCTGACCCTCGGAAAAAGCAAGATCATAAGACGCCATTATTCCTGGTTTTTAAACCGTTTGGAATAACCTGCCCTCTGATACCACTTGTTGGATCTTACGACGCCCTTAGAGTGGGGTGAATAAGGGAATAAAATCATTTTTATAATTTTTAAGATAATTACTAAGTTGTTTTTGATTAATAGGAAATAAGATGACAACTTAGTAATAACAATTTTGCAATAATGAAATTTTACGCCAATTGAGAGAAATCAAATAAACACAAATATAATCATGATTGCATTATATAAAAAGGGTGTTTACAAAATTTGATTTCAATATCGCTAGAAATCGGAGGCGTACAAAAGTGAATTTCTTTTCCTTTTCTATACCGACTTGTATCCCCACAAACCGGTTGGCTTTAGCCAATCCTTCCCCGGATATGGCCTCAAGCCGCTCTAGCCAATCCTTCCCCGGACATGGCCTCGAGCCCCCTAGATCTAATCCCCAAGACCTAGTCGCCAACTCATGTGGCAAATTCCCCGTAAGCCGCGCAAGGACCTAGTCGCCAAAAACAAGGCGATTTCACTACAAGATACAAATAAAGAAGTGAAGTAAATAACAAGCAAACTCCCTCTTGAGATTTCTGGAGATGAGGATGAAGGATCGCTGAAGCACAAGCGAGGTCGAAGCGATCGTTCTTCGGATGCAGCGTGATGGCTTCCTTCTCCAGAATTTCTTCTTTGGCTTTGAGTGGGACATGATGTTTCGGCAGAGTAGCAGCACGAGAGTTTGGGCACAAGTAATGTCTCTGGAAGTTCTAACCCAAAACGAGAGAGAACACATCATTTTATAGATCTTGGAGCTAGCGCCTGCGGTAGATGATAACGCCTGCAGTAGCGTTCGTGTGGAGCGGTTGCAGAATCGTCGGCGGCGTGGTGCTGTGCACGAACTTGATATAGCGCCTGCGGCATCGCTAGCGCTGGCGGTAGCGTTAACCGCTGAGACGAAACCGCTGAGACGATCTTGAGCTAGCGCCTGACGTTAGTGCTAGCGCTGGCGGTAGCGCTAGCGCCTGCGTTAACCTCTAGCGCTGGCGGCAGTGCTCCATTCAAAAAGTTGATTCCATGCTGCCTTCTACCTGTGGAGTATTGCACCTATAGTTCCTGCACACTATAAACACACTACAAGCAATATCAAATACAATATGTGATTTGTTATTCTCAAACAAAGGGATGTGACACACATGTCCAACATAATTGTCTGTGAATATGGTGGATGGTTATTGCCGAGGCAGGAGAGGAACCTGAAGTGTTGGTTCTGTGTCAGGGATGGATGGACTGGTGTGGTTGAACTGGGTTGGATCTGCATCTGGACCAACCTATGGATTAATATCTTGTTTAGTTGCTGGGGTGTTCTGTAGAAGAAAATTATCTCTTGGAGGATCTGGTAGATTTGGCCCTATGTCTTGTGGAGGTGGAGAAGGAGGAGGTGAAGGTGCAGATTGACCAGGCTTCAGAATCTGCCTGTCCCATTTAGAAAATATCCCTATAGTCATTCTTTTCCCTGGAAGAATGACCACTCCTTTTGACTTGCACACCATTGGATAATGATGGAAGAGCACCTGACTCATGATTATCATTTATGCATTTTCTTTGTGAGCATATTTGTGGCCAATCATTCTCAAGAGGCATCTCCCCCAGTTTATCTTCTTCTTAAGGACTAGAATGCCCATAATCTGCAGCTGTTGTTTGGGGATAGTATCATGAGCTGAGATTTTGCATAGGAGCACCTTCCCCACTATATCAGCATGGAATCTATATTCTTATGCAAGATCAATCTTCTTCAGATTGATGGCCTTATCTTTCTTGAAGTGCACGATCTCTTGAACCTTTTTGATCTCTACCCCTATCAGTTCATCCGAATCACTGCCAGTTGTAAGATCAAATGTCTGATTTAGTAATTCCACTGTTATATGTACATCTATCTCATAAACTTTCCCATTAAGGGAGACATTATTTACTATTTGCAGATTGTCCTTGAACTCTGTCAGTTCAGTATCAAGAATCTTGCATCTTGTGGAGATCAACTTTATTAACCCAACAATATGGAATAAGCTGAGAATGGCTTTGAAGCTTTTGGCAGCAACATTAAATGAGTCAACATCCACATCAAAACCAGAGTTTATCTTATGAGGTGCCATTGATTCTGAAGTACCTGCAAAAAGAGATACGAGAGAGAGAAAGAGACGAGAGAAAGATGCAGGAAAGCTGGAGGGAAGGAGAGCACAAGAGAGGAAAGAGGGAATTCGAAAGCGTAATGAATTCGACGCCTAAGTTGCTTAAAAGAAGACGATTCATCGGAACTTAGGGTTGTTATCGACGCACTGTCAACAAAATTAATATTCAGCGTGCCAAATCCTGTCGAGGCAGCTTCTAGAAGCGACTCTGTGCGCGCTTGACATGTAGACGTTGCGTCGATTAGAACTCGATGCACCTTCGAATTTGACGAGCAACTATTAAATTGACATTTACGTCGAAATGAAGTCGACGTTGCGTCGAATGCTATACGAATTGTCTGATTTAGACGATTTTCTAAGCTAGTGTCGAATAAAATTAGATGGTACGTCGAATTCTATTCGACGCAACACAAATTATCTGTTGCATATTGCTTTCAAAGCAAGCGTCGAGTAGAATTAGACGGTACGTCGAATTCTATTCGACGCAACTCTGAATAAGTAGTTCTATTTTCTTAGAAAGTTCTTGTTGTTTTTCCTAGCAAATTTTTTATTGAAAATAGTATTTATACTATTATTTTCAAGAACCAAAGATGATAATAAGAGTATTCAGAGAAGAGATCACTCCCTTGTTGGATTTATTTTTTTATTAAGCCATAGTTCTTCCTTCCCTTCCATTATCTCCTATAAGGGATCCTACCTAATCCTGCACAAGTAGCTCAAACATTAGAAGGAACCTAGGTTACCTTGGGCCCTATGCTTTTACAATTATAGGGTTCTATGAAAGAATAGAGGGGTCTTTCATGATATCCTTTTGGATGGCAGAGAATGAGTTTATCAAACATAGGTTTATTATATTGATACTTGAAGTGTGCATAGAATGTATCAAAGTGTAATAAATCTGCAGAGTGCCTAACAAATTTCTCTCTTATAACACCCTTTTTACTTATATTCATTGGTTTGTTTGGATTGATTTTCCCTAGAGATTTCTTTTCACTATTAGATTTTTCTTTATTAAATACATTGATTTTATCAAGATTATTATTATCTTGATCCTTAGTTAGTGCACTCTTCTCACTTATTTGAAAATCACTAGGTCTAATAAATCTAACTTGATTTTTCCAGGCTAGTCTACTAGTTATTTTAGTTCTAGTGCAAGGGTCTGCTCCTAGACCTAGGTGTTTAAATCTCATGGAGAGATTTTGTGTAATATCTTTGAGATTTTGACTCCTCCCATTGAGAGAGTCCTCAAAGGCCTTTGCCTTTGTTAGCTCTTCTTTCAATTTTTGATTTTCATTTCTTATCTCAATCAATTCTATTTATTTATCCTGAATCTCATTTCTCAAATCATTATTTAATGAATATAATTCATCTTTCTTGAAGTTTTCTAATTCTTCTCTATCTGTTTCTAATTCTTTTTGTATTTTGAGGAAATCATTGCAAAATTCTTTAAAGCAATTTTTAAAATCATCGGAACTAAAATCAAAATTATCAAACATAGATACATGTTCTTCATCATTTAAGGATATCCCTAAAGCCATCAGTCAGGCTGCTTCAACATCTTTTTCATCATCACTCCCTGATGAAGAGGAGCTTGACTCTGCTTCAGAGTCATTCCAGGTTTCATCAATGAAACCTTTGACCTACTTCTTATCTTTCCTCCTGAAAGACTTCTTCTTTTGCTCATATTTGTTGTTGCTCCTGTCCCTTTGTTCCTGTGGGCACTCAGGGGCTATGTGCTCTGGCTTGTTGCAGGAGAAGCAAATCACCTCTTTCTTTTGAGTCTTATCAAATCTGGGCGTTGAGCTCCTCTCTCTTCTCCTTGAGTCTTCTTTCTTGACCCACTTTCTGAATCTCCTTACTAGGAGACTGAATATTTCATCTTAAGGAGTGGAGGGATCTCTGTCAGCAACTTTCAGAGCAAGGCTCCTTTGGATAGGAGTTGAAGTTGTCTCCTTTGCCTCTATTTCAGCTATGCTTTTTAGTAACATCTCATATGATTTAATCTTTCCTAGCAAAACATCAGTATAGAGTTCTCTATGGCATCTGGACACTCTGATGGCCCAGATCCTTGAGTCCCATGAGCTTGGGAAGCACATGAGGATCTTATCATTGATCTCTGTCAAGGATATTTCCTTGTCCAAACTCTTTAGCTCATTGATAATGATGCTGAATCTGTCATACATTTCAGCAACACTTTCCTCAGCTTTCTTTTGAAAGTTCTTATATTGGGATATGAGAAGGGACCTCCCATCCTTTCTTTCATCAGAACTCCCTTCTACTATTCTCGAAAGGGATTCCCATATGTGCTTTGCTGATTGGCAGTCAGCTACTTTCTGGAAAATGTCATCTGACATTGTGGAAACCAGAATGTTCATATCCTCGGCATCACATGCCTTCTACTTCTTCTCAGCCTCTGCACATTCATTCCTTGGGACGACTTCCAGTGTTGAAGATCCACTAGCATCTTGTCTGACTAGAGCTGGGGGACCTGAAATTATAACATCAAAGATGTCTTCATCAATTGAGTTCATGTAAAGCTTTATTCTTTCCTTCCAGAGTGTAAACTTACTTAGGTTACACAGTGGTGGTCTTATTGATGCATAATCCTTAGAACTCATTTTCTTTAGAAAAAAGTTTTGATTAATTTTAAAATAATTAACTGAGAGTGAGGAGATCTTTTGATCAAGGTGTTAACCTTTTAATGATCAACCTGGCTCTTATACCAATTGAAAGTGCACAGTGTGCCTCTGAGTATTCTCTAGAGGGGGGGGGGGGGGGGGTGAATAGAGTGTTAAATATTTTCTACCCTAATTTTGCACACACAATAAAAACACTAAGTATTATGCAATTAATAATCCAAAGACAGAATAATGTAAAGACAGATTGCTGGAAAAATAAACACAGAAAACTGAAATAGGGACAACATAGAAAATCAATACACAAAGGGCATATGAATTTTTATTGAGGTTCCCCAAAATGTGGGTACTCCTCTCTTCTACCTCCCTGGTAGGATTGCACAACCTGTGCCTGAGTCTTTTGATAAGGAGACTCTTAGAACCACTAAGTCTTTTGATAAGGAGACTCTTAGAACCACTGAGTCTTTTGATAAGGAGACTCTTAGAACCACTGAATCCTTTGAAAGATGGATTAATAAAACTCTTTTATAGTTTGAAGAATAAGGGAGAAGAAAGAGTGACGAGGGAGAATAGAATTCTGCTTTCAGAATTCTTCAGAAGCAATGAACTACAGCTTCTGTTTTTCACTGGATCTAAATAAGATGAACCGTCGCTTATGATTGTGATGATTGCAAGGGTTATTTGCTTGATCCTTATTCTCTGATCACTTCTTGTAATCTAGCTGCTGTGTGATGAAGAAGAAGAAGCAACTATGTATTTTTCTTTTTTTTTGTGCAGAGGGAGCACTTTGCACTTGCTTTTCTGTCTAGGGTTTCAGAAGAAGGAAGAAGATGTCTTTTCGACAGCTGAATAATAATGTGACCAATCCTCTGATTTTCTTCTCCTCTTCAGCATACTTATTCTATATGATTGGGTTTTTAATTTCTTTCTCCTTTTAGGTTGTCCTGAAAATGAATTCTTATTGGACATTTGATTTGCCTTTCTTCTTTACGTCCCGACCCGTCAATCAGATTTGAATACCTTCCATGAATGTTTTTGCGGGTTCTGGAATGCTGCATTCCATTCTTGGCAATAAACGAGCCGTTGGAGAACTGCCTTTAGCTTTGTGAACCTTCTGAAAATGTGTTAAAAGAACAGCAGATGAGCTTCATTTTCAGACTATATTCGACGCAGTGTTGAATTTAATTTCTTTCTTATCGACGCACCTATGAGTTCTTATAAGAGTAACTTTGAAATCCTTCTTAGCTCAGACTTAACTCAGATGTGGACGTAGCGTCGAATTGACTTCCTTCTTATCGACGCACCTCTGAGTTCTTATTGAAATGGCTTCGAAATAGTTCTCAGCTCTGAATGAACTCAAATGTCAATGTTACGTCGAATACTTCTTGACGTATCCGTCGAGTTGGAAGCTTGAACTTGGACTTCAACTTCTGCGTCGAGTTGAAGTAGAAGTGTGCCGACTTCACTGATGGCTTCGACAAGCTCTTCCTTCTACGTTGAGTACTTTTCGACGTTGCGTCGACTTGACTTACACTTTGACAGACTGATTAAGTTGCTTGGACTTCTAGTCAGAGTTGCATCGACATCAAGTCGAAGTTGCGTCGACTTTCATTCGACGCAAGTCTTAACTTAGCTGACTTTGTGATTATCTTGACCTGGCCTTGAGACTCCAAGGTGAGTGTGACATCCTAAGATATCTAATGACCAATTTACCCTTCCTATACAATGTGGGTAATAATCCTAAGGAGTAAAATCACATATAGATAATTGGTTAAGTTAAATCAAAAGTAGTTTTTCCCAACATATATATATATATTATCTTATAAAGATATATATATCTTATCTTATAAAGAAATACTTTCAGGACCATTTTGAGGCCCAAATAGAACCACAAAACAAATCACAGCACTCCATTTATATCAAAAAGGTCTGCAAATAGTTGTCGGTGGTCTGCACATAGCCCTGCAATGCCGCCCCCTCCTTCTCCCAGACGCTAAAAGTCGGATAACCTTTTTTTTTGTTTGTTGCACTGTTCACCGCCCCGCCTAGTGATTCCCTCCGCCGTCGCAGCAGAGACGTCGCCGGCCAGACCGAAGCCCACCAGCGAGGTCGCGGACCCCGACGAACCTGCCGAGGTTAGTCCGGCGGTGCTATGGCAGGGCCACCGCCGGACTAACCCCAGTAGGTTCGCCGTGGTCCAGCGACCTCGCCGGTGGGCTTTGGCCAGGGCGGCGGCAGCGGGGAAGGGAGACGGCACGCTGCGGTTTAAAAAAAAATATAAATTTTAAAATATATATATATATATATATATAATATTATATATAATATATAATCTTTATATATAATATATATAACCGAATTTTTTTAAATTCAGAATAGTTATTATAATACAGAATTTAGAATTATAATTCAGTTATTATATAATTATATATAAAATAAAGTATTTTTTATTTTTTAAAATTTATAAAAAAAATTAAAAGGAAGAAAAAAGGAAAAATAAATAAATATAACTTGGTACGTGCCGGGGGCCAACGAATCCCGTCGGGGACGGGCAGGGTACTGTCGCGCAAGGCAGCCCCCCCCCCCCCCCCCCCCCCCCCCCCCCCCCGATGCACTATCACACACACACACACACATATATGTATATATGTATATGTATATATTGTTGGATCTGTAGGCGCCCTTAGAGGGGGGGGGGGGGGGGGTGGTGAATAAGGGTTTTAAACTTTTTCAAGAATATAGATAAATTAATGCTCTATTGCTACCGCCAGCGGCAGAGTTACCGCTCGGCGTTAGCTGTAGAGAAAGACCTTTTACGTTTGAGCAGTGAAAATCACAGAGTACGACTCAGAGATGAAACAATAAACATATTTTCATTAATCATTAACTGGAAGTAAATATGATTACAAAACTTTTCCTAACAATGCTTGGAAAGAGGCGACCAATGAAAACTCTTTTGGTTTTCTATACCGACCCTTCTCCCAAGGACCGGTTGGCATTAGCCTATCTCTCCCTAGACAAGGCCTCAAGCCGCTCTAGCCCTTCCCTCACCGGAAAGGCCTCAAGCACTCCCTAGACCTACAACCTAGACCTAGTCGCCGTGTGGCGAATTCCCCCTAGTCCCCGCAAGGCCCTAGACGCCGTGTGGCGAGTTTCTCTACCGAACAAAAATATAAAGGTTACAATTTGAAAGTAAAACAAAAGTCAAATTAAAAACTCCCTCAAAAGTAGAACTTGGTGTCGATGTAGATGTGATCGGATCGGTCTCCAAGTTCTTTGCTTTCTCAAATGTTGACAGAGTTCTTTGGGCTGCTTCTGAAGGTTCACACGAGTGCTCTGACAGTAAGGCTCCAATAACTTCTGTAATAGCAAGCAACAATGGAGGAGGCGCGAATCCTTCAATAGATTTGACAGCTACCGCCTGCGCTAGTACTACCGACTCGCAATAGTGACATGAAACGCACACGAATTGTGACAGTTAAGGCAACTTCTGAGCGCAAACGGTTAAGACAGCCTAGCGCGCCGCGGAAACACTAACGCCCCGCGTTAGCGAAATTTCCTTCCTTTAGGTAATAATCTTCTTCCAGATCTGCTCCTAAATTAACTGCTGACGGGATGTTTCCAAAAGTTACCGCCGGGCGTTAGACCTAACACGTCGTGATAGTACTTGCCAAACATAATGACCCGTCGACATTCCTTTTTCTCCACTTTCCTTTCTGTCAATAATTTCCACATATACTAATGCCAGCGTTAGTGCTAATGCTCCGCGGTAGATCATTTCGTCTGGCCAGCTTGCATCTCAGCGGTTTCCCTTCCCTGCGGTTTCTTCTCAGCGTCTCAGCGGTTTCGTCTCAGCGGTTCCGTCTCAGCCGTTTCGTCTCAGCGGTTCCGTCTCAGCGGTTTGGTTTTGTCTCAACGGTTTGGTTTCGTCTCAGTGGTTCCTTAGGGCTAGCGCCAGCGATAAAGTTAACGCGGCGCTGTAGCAACAATACACAAAACCATTTGAAAGCACAGAATCCTGCATACTATAAACACAAAACAAGTATGATCAAATACAATAGGATTTGTTATTGTCAAACCAAGAGATGCGGAAAGCATGTTCCAACAAACTCCCCCTTTTGATAATAACAAATCCCTTTAGAAAGAAATAAATCAATTGATAGGAATTTGTGTTTATAATATAGATAAGCATGAAATTTGAGACATGTGCATATGCTCCCCCTAAATGAATGCTCCCCCTACAACAAAACTTCCTATGAACTTAACTCCCCAAACATGTTAATTTCTTTCAAATTTATTCTCCCCCTTTTGGTATTATCAAAAGAGGGTGGAGAGGAAGGCTAATAAAAATGTGCAATAACTATGTAGAGAGGGAATGAGCATGATAAAGAATTAAACACTTAGGAAAAAATTCAAAGGATAGGAGTGAAAAGAGAATGTGAAGAGATTGTCATAAAAAGACCACTTGTTGAAAAAAAACATATTCACGATCGAGCGAACAAGTAGTAAAGAGGTGGAAAGCATGACGAAATATTTTTATGAAGAGAACATCTATATAGGAATTGAGAAGCAAAGTAGATGATTAAGAATTTTAGATATATCAAAATAAATGTTGTAGTATTTTAAGTACACAAAATAATTTCAAATCTAACATAGCCATACACTAGTTTTGAAAGGTATGCAATACAGAGTTCTCATGGCGTAGCGGAAAAAAAATGTAAGCATGACATAAGTTATCAAGACAAGATAGAAGAATATAATGTTCAAAATTTAGGAATCAAGTACACTTATATATCGTAATGATCATGCAAGGCAATCTAGTGCATTTACTTAGGAATTTAGAGAATACATGTAGATAAGCAATATACACCAATTCTCATGAGTAGAAGGCTTATTAGTGTTAATGATGTGTACAAAATAGTGTTTTTGAAAAAAGTATACATATGAGTTAATCAAAAACATGACATGTATAATGAAATAAAAACAATATTATTGAAGAAGCGTTTTTAGAGTTACCTCTTCCCACAAAGCTATATAAATTATTCAATGCACATAGTAAAATAGTACAACTACCAAGGTGCTCTGCACACACAATGCTTATTAAGAATTATCAGGGTGCAAAGTAGTGCTTGGGGAATCACAAGTATTATTTTAAATATTATTTATATGTGATTCGGTGTACAAGAAGAAGTATAAAACAATGTTTGCGACAAGGCACTTTACAATTCTCTCCAAGGTGCTCAACCTCACAATGCTCATTAAGACTTATCAGGAGGGTGAGTAGTGCTTGGTGGAGTTATCTTTGTCAATTATTCATTAGAATTTTTGCTTAACGACAAAGGTCTCCAAATTCACTTGTATGTGCAAACAAAAGGTTTTTGAAAAGACACACTTCTTCAAAAATAGTTGCATGAAAAAAAAATTTAACATGTGGTGAAGGTAAAACTAAGCATGCCCAACAATAATATGAAGTTGTTACACTACACAATCATGTAAGAGAAGATTAAATTCATATGTAGTTATCAAAAAATGTGAGTGAAACAAAATCATTAGCAAATATAAGCCATTTACTCATACATAGAGGCACGCTATGCAATACTACACATGATTCCTATAATCACTTTCAAAGCACACATAAGATAATGATCAAGGCATGATACAAAAGACAATGTTATTAAGATACTTGAACTAGAGAATGAAACATTGTATACTAAGCTTGGCAAGATAAACTATATCATCCTCGAAATATTGAAAAATTACATCAGTTTTTATAGGTTTTAAGTTTTCAAAAATAAAACAAATAAAAAGCATGTTTTTGATGTTTTAGTTGGTTTTTTCAATTTTGTAGTTTGGTTTGATATATAGAAAAACAAAGCATGTTTTTGGTTGGATTTTGATTTGTTTTACTTTTTTTTGTGTTTTTGGAATATTAAAAGAAAATAGTAGAAACTTAAAAATAAAAATGAAAAAGAGACTGGAAATACATAAGTATTTACTAACGCGAGCGGTACTATGCTATCGTCGGGCCGTTAGTGACAGAACTCGATTTTTTTGGAAAACGTGAAATTGTTCAGAATTTTTCTTTTGAATATAGTTGTGCAGATTAATGACTATGTAGTTCAGCAAAGAAATCAGACGTATGTATACACAAAAATGCGGATTTTGCTAGTTCGAGCTAGAATGTCCAAAACCCCTAGTTCTAGTCTAAGTAGATGAAATCGTGAATCAGGTAGAGGCTTGGTAAAGATGTCCGCAAGTTGCGATTCAGTTCCTATGAAGTTTACATGAACATGTTCCTTTTTGATGTGATCCCTAATGAAGTGGTGTCTTACGTCAATGTGTTTAGATCGTGAGTGATGAACGGGGTTGTTTGTTGAGTCAATAACACTCTTGTTGTCACACTTAAGTTCAATATTAGTTAAATGAACACCAAAGTCTTCTAAGGTTTGTGTCATCCATAGAGCTTGGGCGCAACAACTTCCTAGTGCAATATATTCTGCCTCGGTGGTGGAGAGGGCAACAGAATTTTGTTTTCTACTTGATCATGCAACTAGAGAAGGACCTAAGAAATGACATGTTCCACTAGTGCTTTTCCTATCTAATGAAGAACCCGCATAATCAGAATCAGAATACCCATGCAAGACAAAAGAATCATTATTTGGATACCAAAGTCCTAATTTTGATGTGCCTATTAGATATCGAAAAATTCATTTCACCGCTTTTAAATGAGATTCTTTTGGATTTGCTTGAAATCTAGCGCATAAGCATACGACAAACATGATATCGGGTCTAGATGCACTAAGGTGTATTTGGGATCCAATCATTCCTCTATATAAAGTTTGATCAATTGAAATTCTGGCTTCATCTTTTCCTAATTTTAGTGATGTACTCATTGGAGTACTAGCTTGTTTTAAGTTTTTAAAGCCAAAACGTTGTAGCATATCATGGACATATTTGGATTGACATATAAAAATTCTATCATTTTTTTGGGTTATTTGAAATCCTAAAAAGTATGTTAGTTCACCCACTAGACTCATTTCAAATTCATTTTGCATTACTTAAATAACTTCTTTACACAACTCTTCATTAGTGGCTCCAAAAATAATATCGTCAACGTATATTTGTAAGATAATCAAATCATTATCATAGTGCTTAATGAAGAGCGTGTTATCGACACTACCCATTTTATAACCGTGCTTTAATAAAAAAGATGTTAAGCGTTCATACCAAGCACGGGGCGCTTGTTTTAGACCATAAAGCGCTTTTTCTAATCGATATACATGATTTGGAAATTTTTCATCAATAAATCCGGGGGGTTGTTCGGCATATACTTCTTCTTTAATTATCCGGTTTAAGAAGGCACTTTTAACATCCATTTGAAATAATTTAAACCTCTTATAACTCGCAAAAGCTAGAAAAATTCTAATTGATTCAAGGCGAGCAACGGGTGCAAATGTTTCATCAAAATCTACCCCCTCGATATGAGAATACCCTTGTGCAACTAATCGAGCTTTGTTCCTAGTTATTCTAGATTCTCCGTCTAATTTATTTTTAAATATCCATTGACACCAATAACCGGATGATTTGATGGTCTTTCAACTAGTTTCCAAACCCTATTGCGTTCAAATTGATTCAATTCATCATTCATAGCAATAAACCAAAATTCATCATTCAAAGCGGTGGAAACATTTTTCGGTTCTATTTCGGAAACAAAATATAAGTTTGAAAAAGATTCATTAAAAGAAGAACGTGTAGTTACCCCTCTTGATGGTTCTCCAATAATAAGCTCCCTTGGATGATCTCTTGTAAACCGAAGCACACTTGGAGGCACGTGCTCCTCTTGCACCGTCTCTACTTCTTTTTCTTCTCCAAGTGGCTCATCCTCATCATGCTCCAATGGTGAAAGAGGTACATCTTCATTTCCTGCACAAGTAGAATTTACACAAGGCACATGTTCATCAAACTTCACATGAATAAACTCTTCAACTTTTTTAGATTTTTAATTATATACTCTATATGCTTTGCTAGTGGAAGAGTAGCCAAGAAAAATACCTTCATCACATTTTTCATCAAATTTAGCTAATGCATCCTTGGCATTTAGGATAAAACATTTACAACCGAAGACATGAAAATATGATACATTAGGTTTCTTTTGAAAGTATAATTCATATGGAGTTAATTTTAAACTAGGGCGAAGCATAACACGATTTATGACATAACAAGATGTATTTACGGCTTCGGCCCAAAAATATCTGGCAACCCATATTCGGATAGCATGGTGCGTGCGAGTTCTTGAAGAGTTCTATTTTTCCTCTCCACCACACCGTTTTGTTGGGGGGTGTGTGGAGCGGAAAATTCTAGTTTAATACCTAGATCATTACAGAAAGTGGTGAAGCTATCATTTTCAAATTCCCCTCCACGATCCGATCGAATACACTTGATTTTTAGATCTAATTCATTTTGAATACGATTGCAAAGTTTTGTAAATTCAGAAAATGCATCGGATTTGGAGGTGAAGAATAAGGTCCAAGTAAATATAGAATAATCATCAATTAAAACAAAAGAGTACTTTTTACCACCAAGTCTACATGTGCTAATGGGTCCAAAAAGATCCATGTGAATTAGTTGTAAGGGTCTTGAAGTGGATATTTCCTTTTTACTTTTACACGATGTTTTTGAAAATTTTCCTTTTTTGGCATGACGAGCATAAGGAAGATAGATTTCCGTTTAGCATAGGCAAACCTTTAATGAGTTTATTCTTTGACAATTTTAAAATTAACTTGAAGCTAGAGTGACCGAGACGCATATGCCATAATTCAAGTTCTTTATTTTTTGATATAAGACATTTGAGAGACGCACGTGATAGATCATGAAAAGCAATAAGATACACATTGTGAATTCGTGGTGCAGTGAGAACAATACTATTGGTTTTTGGATCTATAATTTTGTATAAATCTGTAGAAGACTCACATAAAACATTTAGACCTTTATCGCAGAGTTGACTAATAGAAATCAAGTTATGTTTCAAACCTTCTACATATAAAACATTAGTAAGAGAGAAAGAATTGTTACCAACAGTACCAGTGCCTAATATCCTTCCTTTTCCATTGTCCCCAAAAGTCACCATTCCTCCTTTCTTCTTAGTGAGGCTAAGTAATTTTGCTTTATCGCCCGTCATGTGTTTGGAGCACCCTGAGTCCAAGTACCACATGTCTTCCTTTACCTTAGCCTGCCAACATACCTAACAAGAAGATGAGAGTAAAGATCCAGATACCCAGGTGGTTCCTCCCATAGAATAGGTGGAAACCTTAGGCACCCAGATTTGCTTGACCGTACATCGACCCTTCATCCTGCAAGAGTCCAAGGTGTGTCTGAAGTGATGGCACTTGGCAAATAACACAAATGGGGTTGAAATCTTTTTCAGTTTTTGTTGTGGACTCTTGCTGGAGGACGGAGAATCAGCAGAATAAATTCCAGGTTTGTGATTATTCGAAGAAATATGAGTTTTTGTTTCTACCGCCAACGATATGAGTTACCGTCGGGCGGTAGTTCTCAGAGACATAACCGAGACCAGATTTTGCACTACCATGCCTTTGGTTGGCCAAAATCATATCAGGACTTTTCTGGCCAACTCCGAATTTTTCTATGGCTAAGTTAAGGTCATGGATTTTAGCTTTTAATGCAAAATTTTCACTAACTAAATTTCCGCATCTATTTGCAAACTTTTACTTTTCATTTTCAACATTAGAAAGAGAGAGTTTTAAACTTCTTTCTAAGTCTCTCTTTTGTTTCGAAAGTGATTCGATATTGGAGAAGAGCATTAGAAAGATTAGTCTCAAGTTTGCAAGTCCTTGCCAAGAGATCATCATTCTTTTGGCAAGACTCCATCTCCTTTCCCAAAGCAAAAACTTCCTTACTTAATTTTTGATTTTGTTTCAAGAGAATTTTATTTTCAGTTTTAAGTAAATTAAGATCTTTTATATTTTTGCCAAAAGATTTGCAAGTTCTTAAATATTCGGAATAAAGATCATCATAGTTAGTGGGGATTACCTCAGTGTCGCTTTGGACACTGCACTCGTCATCGGTTGATTCGTTGTTGTTCCCCATAAGGCACAAGTTTGCCTCATCATCATCATCGCTTGAGCTTGAATTACTTGAGCAATCGGAGGAAGAGTCATCCCATGTTGCGGCTTTTAAGACCTTCTTCTTGTTGAAACCAGAATCTGGTTTCTGGTGGAGTCCGGGGCCCCCAACGGGTTGGGGGGCGACTAGCGCTTACTTGTCCTGTGGAGAAGGTAGGACGGGGTTTCAGAACTCAACACGGATCCTTAAACTCAGCAGGGAGGTCCCACCACACACCCGGAAGATCTTTTAGATTGCTTCCCCTCCAGAGCCAAAGCTGAGGCCCGGGCACCTTGGAGAGCTCTAGGGAGTCTCGACAAGGATGATCAGAGGAGAGAGAAGCCTCAAAACCGGAAAAATATCTCCTCTCCAAAGGTGCCCTTTGGGTCTTATTTATAGTTCTTCTAAACTGGTCTGCGAATAGTGGAAACCCGCCTTCTAATTTTACTAAACGCACCCCAACCTGGCCTACTAACAGCCAAACTCCGCTGTTCGGAGCGGCTATCTGCAGACCCCCAGGGGCAAAAGAGTAATTCTAACTCCCAGTCCCCCTGGAAGAAGGGTCTGCGAGATCGGCTTGTTTCCCGACCTCGCTAAAAGACATGCAAGAATCCCTGCCGCCTGTGCGACTTCATGGGTCTCGCGGGACCTGCTGAACGCGGCTTTCCCGCGGGTAGAGCGAGACACTTCCCGCCGAATACTTTGGCGAGACCAGTGTTTACCCACTGATCTCGCCTTATTCTAGTTGCCAAGACCTTCTAGAAGGTGATCTCGCCTATGCCATTTGGAAAACTGTTCTGCGAGCTCTATGGGAGGAGCCAGACGAACCCCGGGTTGTACACAATCCCCGCTCTTTGCGAGCTCAACCTGAGCTCGCAAAGAATCGTCCAACCTCGGGGTGTTCGCTTGGCGACAGCTGTCTTGTCAAGAATCTTTTGTCAAGAATGTTGGAACCAGAATCTGGTTTCTGGTGGAGTCCGGGGCCCCCAACGGGTTGGGGGGCGACTAGCGCTTACTTGTCCTGTGGAGAAGGTAGGACGGGGTTTCAGAACTCAACACGGATCCTTAAACTCAGCAGGGAGGTCCCACCACACACCCGGAAGATCTTTTAGATTGCTTCCCCTCCAGAGCCAAAGGTGAGGCCCGGGCACCTTGGAGAGCTCTAGGGAGTCTCGACAAGGATGATCAGAGGAGAGAGAAGCCTCAAAACCGGAAAAATATCTCCTCTCCAAAGGTGCCCTTTGGGTCTTATTTATAGTTCTTCTAAACTGGTCTGTGAATAGTGGAAATCCGCCTTCTAATTTTACTAAACGCACCCCAACCTGGCCTGCTAACAGCCAAACTCCGCTGTTCGGAGCGGCTATCTGCAGACTCCCAGGGGCAAAAGAGTAATTCTAACTCCCAGTCCCCCTGGAAGAAGGGTCTGCGAGATCGGCTTATTTCCCGACCTCGCTAAAAGACATGCGAGAATCCCTGCCGCCTGTGCGACTTCATGGGTCTCGCGGGACCTGCTGAATGCGGCTTTCCCGCGGGTAGAGCGAGACACTTCCCGCCGAATACTTTGGCGAGACCAGTGTTTACCCACTGATCTCGCCTTATTCTAGTTGCCAAGACCTTCTAGAAGGTGATCTCGCCTATGCCATTTGGAAAACTGTTCTGCGAGCTCTATGGGAGGAGCCAGACGAACCCCGGGTTGTACACAATCCCCGCTCTTTGCGAGCTCAACCTGAGCTCGCAAAGAATCGTCCAACCCCGGGGTGTTCGCTTGGCGACAGCTGTCTTGTCAAGAATCTTTTGTGGGTCCCACAGTTTGGCTATATATACCGCCCGAGCTAAAGAGTTTTCATTTTTCTTTCTCCTCCTCATCTTTCTTTTTACTGTAGTTATCCTCCGATGCCTCTCTCCAAGGAAATGGAAGCTCGCCTGAAGGCCTCCAAGGCACGCGAGGTGGCGATGATGATGAAGCCACCTGCGTGGATGAATCGCGCGTCTCCCTCTCCTGTACCGAAGCTGAAAAAAGCAAAGGCTGCTCTCCAACTGGGAGCTGATACTGTCGACCTTGAGTCTTCCCCTGGTGACAAATCGGCCAAAAAGGTTGGGATTACCCTTCACGCGAGAGCACTTGACTGTTACTTCTAAACTTTGCTTCTGCAGGTAATCAAGACCGATAAGGATACTGGCGGGCCCTCAAACGAACCGTTCGCTACCCCTCGGGAGGATGCGAATACAACTGGCGAGAACCTTCGTGGTACATTGCATGATCTCGCCCATATTGTTGGAATTGTACATTCTGATAACTTCTTTTCCCCTGCTTTTCCATTTGTAGCCTCGCCTCCTGCGAGCCTAGGGGAACAGGGTCAGCGGACTCCTCCCCAACAACAAGACGTGATCATCCCGGCACCGACCTTTAGACTTCTCGCTCATGAAGGCTTAGGGGGCTCGCCCCCGCCGGACGTTCCTCTTGCAGATGCAGTGAGATATCCCCTTGGAAAGGGAAAAACTCATCGGCCCTACTACGACACTTCTTTCGATTCCCCACCCGGTTCTTCTCACCGTCCCAGAGGTAGGCCTTCTCGCCTTTCCGCTTTTTACTCTAACTTATCCTTCATAACCTCGCGTACGACCTTTCTTTGCTAGACGGCGAGATTCAGCTTACCGACTCCGAATTCGGTGACGACGAGGTGTCCCCTTTTCCCGAGCGGTTGGAAGATTTCCTGGGCGATGCGCGAGAACCCGAGGTGAT
Organism: Dactylorhiza incarnata; assembly: GCA_033032865.1. Taxonomy (NCBI): domain Eukaryota; kingdom Viridiplantae; phylum Streptophyta; class Magnoliopsida; order Asparagales; family Orchidaceae; genus Dactylorhiza; species Dactylorhiza incarnata. Next base: position 29,878,581 of record JAWHQI010000003.1, on the reverse strand, counting down.
GAGACGGCGGACTGCGGAACTATTCCAAAAGCAAAACCAGATGTTGCAGGACCTCAACATCCAGGCGAGAGTGGATAGGCTGGCTGCGGAGGAAAGACACGCGTCCCTGATGGACGAATGCGACAAACTCCGCGCGGCGATACCCCATGACCCTGATGAATGCGAGGCCTCTCAGGAGATGCTCGTAGCGAGGATCAGGGATTATGCCCAATTGATCGACCGCGACGCCCGCGCTGCTGCTGAATTCCACAATTCCCGAAGGCCACCGAGAAGAGGATCGCGAGGTGGCGGTAGGTGGCAGTGGATGCCTTATTGATCTCGCGATCCTGCTTCTCTCTTTATGGGATATTTGGTTCTATTTTCGTTCTGAACAATCTCGCTAGACCCCGGCCTATATTAGTTCTCGCTTGCTAAGAACAACGGACAATACCTTAACTATGTTATTGTTCGCAGCTTTATACTGCTGCCTTCCCTTTATCTTGTTTTCGCATGCCTGTGATGTTCTCGCTCGCGAGTTATTTTGTTTTAACTAACGCTGCGACTCGATTTCGCTCGCCAGTTATGGGCGAAATGATTTTCATCTTCCTGGGTCGCAGTGATGTGACGTTTTGACTAATTGCGTCTCCGACGCTTGGGCAGCTTCCCGCCCCTTTTTATTTTCCTATAAATAGTTTCACATTAATGTCATTCAACTACCGCTTTCCTCTACCCCTTCATCTTCCCTAGTTGCAGAGCTCTCGCCAGCTTCGTTCTCGCATTCTCCTACGCTTATTCTCGCAGGTACTTGAGATGGTCAAAGCCACGAAAGAGCTCCCTGAGGGAGAAGTCCGGTCGAAATGCGCATGGGCCTTCTGTGAGCACGATTTCTTCCACTGCAATATGAGCGAGGACGAATACTTTACCTCCCTCGCCGATTATGTCCCTCCTGAGTTCGCCGCCTGCCGACCCGGGGAGGACGAGGTGATCAACACTCTCAGGGCTGACGAGATCGCCATCCCCATCGCGCACTTTGCGGTGGGCTTGCGGCTTCCCCTCTGGCCCGAGATTCGCCAGGTTTACTCCCTCTCTTGCTTCACCTTCTTCGCGAGATTGATCTCGCTCGCCTCAATCCTCTCTATTTGTGGTTTTTTAGGTGCTCCGTCACTATGGCATTGTTCTCTCCCAGCTCACCCCTAACGCCATGGCGGTGATCGTGGCCTTTGCCTGCTTCCTACGCGAGGAGCGAATTGAATTCAGTCTTCCAGTTTTCCGGAAACTGTTCTCGTTTCGTGCCTACTCCGAGGGTACTGTCTATTTCGTGGGGTCGGGATGTAAGGTCGTCGAGACCGTCAACAAGGCCCACTTCTAGGCCTAGAAGTTCCTCCTGGTAAAGGGGAATTTCGGCAACATCCCGATCTCGCCCATCCAGTATAACGACACTGTCTACCGTCCTCCACCTCTTGGCGTCCACGATGCCGACCTCTTCCAATTCTTCCAGAAGAAGAACTTCGAGGTGGTCCATCTCCGCCGCAACGTCGACAAACTTCCACTGGTTCTTCCCGGGGAAGGTAATGACCTCGCCCCCTTTTTTGCTTTAATTCTGATTTCCGCCATTCTTTCTAACACAACTCTTAACAGGTGAGCGAGACATCCCCCTCCACCCACCATATGCGAGCAACATTAAACCCTCCGCCGATCTTGCTCTCACAACAATGGGAGCGGAGGCCTGCCGAGAAGGTACCCCCCCAACTGCTATCACCTCTAAGAAGAGGTCGGGGGCTTCAGGCAGCCAGCCTTCCCGCCAGCCTACTTCAAAGAGGTCCAAGACAAACGAGAGCCTGCGCGCCTCCGTGAAGGGAAAGCGTCCAGCCGAGCCCTCGGGTCCTGGGATCGGCGGTTCCTCACTCCCCGAGGATCTGGAGGTCGAGCAAGCCGAGGCCATCGCTAGGACCTCGGCACCGCCAATTCCATCGAATCATCTGCATTTCGGCCTTGGCATGCGAGCCCGAGATGAAACCGGCGAGCGCCTGGTGCGCTGGAGAGAAGAGGCCAACCGGATTGACGTCACCTCCCTCCTTCCCACTTGGGTAGAGGAGGGCGTAGCGACCTCCCACGCCTTCAACTTTTCTTTCGTCATGTACGGCCGCGAGGACGCCGCGGCCTATAAGGAAGCAACCGCAAGGGGCCTCGCCTATGAAAGCGCGAGGTCCCAACTGCGGGCGATGGAGCTCGCCCATATGGCGGGCAGGAAATGTTGGCCACCGCCGAGACCAGAGTGGTGAGTCGTTCATTCTATAATGTTATCCCTAATTTCCTAACTTCTTCTCATACTAATTTGGCCTACAGGATGCCGAGATGGCTAGGCTCTCGGACGCTCGTGTCTTGAGCTTGGAGGGCGAGGTCGCCGCATTGAAGGCACTCAACTGCGAGCTTGCTCGCGCTGCCGTTCCCCCTTCTCCCCGTTGATGCGTGTCGGCAAGTGCACCGGTCGCTGTCAAGTAATAAATGCGCCAAAAACTTGATGCGTGTCGGCAAGTGCACCGGTCGCTGTCAAGTAATAAATGTGGAGAGTGGCCTCCCCGAATGTCGGTCTCTTGAGGAATGCAGGTTGGGTGAACGAGACGCGTAGCGTGACTCTTGTTACACGAACGAAACACACATGAAAAAGGGGTTTTTTGGTTGGTTTGTCCTAATCTTAACAACTGTAAAAGAGATGCGGGTCGAAAGCACCGCTTCGCAAGGTGAGATGGATGCAACGGCCGCGATGCCGTGCTTCGTGAGGCGGATGGAGTGTGTTCTAGCGCGAAAGGGTGAGGGTCGTAAACACCTCTTCACAACCTTCGTTAGCTCTTGCTAACACGGAACAAACACCTTGCGTGCGCGTGCGAGTGAGTGAGTGGAAATGGAGTGAATCACAACCGAACCATGAAGAACAACTAGGAAACATTCATTTCACAAACATCATCATAATATTCGAGTTTACACGGTTCAACGAGTACAATGGAGGAAAGAGAAAAGAGATAACCGATGGTGAAGACTAGCGGTCGTTCACGGCCGGAATGGTAGGTTGTCGGGCTACCTCCGGACTCGGGCGGACTATGCTTCCGGCGTAGAGAGCTGTCACGATCTCCCTACGTAGCTCCGTCGTCTTCGACTTCAGGTTCCTTCTTCTTCTCACCGGGCGGAATGAGAGAATGGTTGCTTGGAGGCTTGCGGACGATGGAGAACACTCACGGACAATGGAGGAAGTCTTGGAATGGGTGGAGGAGGCTTCCCCTTGCGTAGGAGATGAAGTGGATGCGTCCCACGGTGGAGGTCGACGGCGTACGGAACAGGAATCCCGCTCCCGGCGGCTGATAATCCCCTAAAAATCGCAACAGGCATTTAAATAGGCGCTGGAATAAATACTGCGCACGGTCATTGGCGCACGACCAGTGGTCGTGCGCACTGGAATTCTGCGATCGTGCGCACTGCCTGGGTGGAACCTGCAAGACACGAAATTATAAAATAAAATGTTCGCACGACCAGTGGCGCACGACCGGTGGTCGTGCGCACTAGCGTTGATGGTCGTGCGCACTACAGCAAACAGAACTCGGAAATTAAATGGTAAGTGCGCACGGACAGTGGCGCACGATCGGTGGTCGTGCGCACTGGAATTGATGGTCGTGCGCACTGCACCAAACAGAACTCATGAAAAAAGGTGTTAAGTGCACACGATCAATGGCGCACGACCAGTGGTCGTGCGCAATAGAACCGGTGATCGTGCGCGGCGTTCCTGTGCAGAATTGCACCGGGAACACTTGCACGACTCCTATTCCAGCACAACCACAGATCAAGCCACTGAAAGTGGCACTTGACAGCACATGAATACTACTAATGACAATAAGCACGAAAATTACACCAAAGTGGGCCTAGATGTGCACCTAGCATGGATTATCAAATATAAACTATAACAAGGCTAAAGTGCGGAGAAATGACTAAAGAACGGCCCGGATGAGTCCATAAATGTGTATATGATCAGGACTCATCACACCCCCAGACTTAACTGTTTGCGCGTCCCGAGCAAACGAATCCGGCGGAGCGTGAAAACGATAATTAACATAGAGAATTACACAAAGGAGTACGGTGCGAAGTAACATATGCATGCAAGTAGAGAATTTAGTAGAAGGAGATTCTAACTATGCTAACTAATTTACAAGAGTATTAAAGCGTAATTAAAGATTTAGATGTACTCAGTTGGTGAGTTATGAAGAATTTGACGATCATGCCCGGTATGAAAGTGACGAGACACTGAGGCGGGTGTTGCAAAAGATCGGGGCTTAGGAATAACTCCGCTGAAATCCATCAACGTCGCGAACCATACGCTTGCCTGGTCACACTCTCTCCACGGCGCTAGCACTCTCGCAAGTCAAATCAGTAGGGCTTTTAGGATTAAGACGGGGCTTAGGTTACGGTATGATATTCAAAGTTAAACACGATGGCTACGCAACCCAAGTGAGCTAACGGAACGCTGCACCACTCAAGACCAACAAACAATGCTTGTGTGACACACCCCCAGACTCATCATGAAAACCAGGTGTGCACACGGCCTACTTCACAAATACCAACAGATTTTTTTATTTAGCTCGGAAGGATTTTTTTTTCAAAATACTCTTTTTTTTTCTCTTTTAACATCTTTTACTTCTTTTAAATATCCTCCGGTTGGTTCAAAATCAGCAGATAGACTTTATTTTCTCTTCATAACACAAAGATTCCACACACCACACAAGTTGAGAATTATGAGCGTAGTTTAAAACAATTTGGTCGCGGGGGTAGGATAGGCTTCAGGCTTTGGTTGATGAAGAGGAGCTGAACAAAGGATTGGTAGGCACAAATTTGGCTTGCAACGGTGAACGAAATGGAAATGGAATAACAAAGCTCAAACTAGCCAAAGGGTGGCCTACATCATGTTTAACTCGACGAGTCGCTCTCACCCATGCTTCGAGAGTCGCTGGGGGCAAGTTCTTAGCCCACGAGAAAGGTAAACCTTCCTCCCGACTCGAGCAACACACGACTAGTAATCGCACACACACAATCACCGGGTTATCGTCAATTTCATTCAAATTCACCAATTGAGTATAACAAATCTAAATCTACGCAGAAATACTAAACATAAATTAGATGCATAGAGAAAATCTAGTTCTACTCAAATTCTACCATAACATGCGAAGTGACTAGAACACTACATGAGTCAACATCGCACTCCAAATAATAATTCCTACGTTAACAACCTATTTCATACTCCAACCAAGATAGTTTACAACGGAACAACAACAAAAAGATAAGCGCGCACTCAAGTGGGTGAAATGGTGTGTGAAACATGGAAAACAACGATAATGATAAGATAAACAAGAAAAAACCTTCTAGTATGCGGTGCAACTCGTGCACAGTGGATAACAACAACCGCTCCCCCAGACTTAAGCTAAGCAATATATCTAGAAATTTGAAGCTAAAAGAGGGGAGGAAGCGTTACCCCATGCTCAGAAATGAGCATACCAGACGATTGGCATTTATGAACAGGAATAGTCCGCAGCATCCGCACCATCGAACACAAAACCTGCAAGCACAAACTCAAAACAACACAAGCAAATGCGAAAGATGAACTAAAAGAAGTTAGATAAGGAGAAATACGAAATCAGGAAATCTGGGTTGTCTCCCAGTAGCGCTTTCATTTAACGTCCTTAAGCTGGACCAAATACCTGTATTAGCAGTGTTTAAAGAGTGCAGGAATTGAAAGAGAAATATTCAGAAGCAGTTCACCACATCAGAAGAAACACAAATCAACTAAAAGCGCTCTTATGATGCGCGTCTCCCGTAGCACGTAGGCGAGAGGTGAAGGCTTTAGGGCCAGCACTGGTGTTACCCAATGCTCCCCTAACCTCCGCCACCTTGCCACGAAGAGCGGCAGCACGAGCGTCGCGCAGAAGTTTTTCCTTTTTAAGTTTGGTGACAGTCGGAGACTGCCACCGTTGAAAGTTTTCAGAATTTTCCGCCTTAGTGGCGGGTGGCGTCACTTCCGGTATCGCGGTGACCACCGGATCGGCCCAGGAGATGGAGCGCTTAGATAGTTTATTACAAGATTCACCACAAGAAGATAAATAATCAGCATCCCTAACTAGATCCAAGTCAACGTTTCCCGAACTGCAGTCTTCCTCCTTCTCGGAGTCGAACACTTTCCGGAAGTCAACCTCTTCTTCCTCATCTGATTGGAGCTCCTCCTTTCCTCCTTCACTTGTTTCTTGATCATGTATCTTTCCTGCACAGCTTAGAAATTCATCAGAAATCACGAGAGGGGGAGGAGTGGATGTGTCAGCTGTAGCTTCGAGGCGAGTGGGCTGCAGCGCCTTGTTAGGTAGGAGAACACACCCCGTAGCGAAGTCAAGGGTGGCGCCGCTCTCTTTCAAGAACAGCACGCCCAAGATAGGAATGGATTGATTTTCCTGGGGGCCCAACACCTGAAAGTCCGCGACCACAGTCGTCCCCTCAACTATTACTTCCACATTTCTCACTTCCCCCTCAGATTGGATAATAGTGCCGTTAGCGAGAATAAGCGATTTCCTTTCCTCCGTGTTCATCTCAAGTTGTAATCTCGCAACATCTTGCAGTGCAATGACGTTGCGGGAGGAACCGGAATCGCATAAAGCTTTTGTTTCAACCTTATTGATGGAACAAGAAATTACCAGCTCACTCGGTTCAACCTCTACCACATCCCCAAGACTCTTCCCTTGATCAATTGGGTTCTTCTCTGTGTTGCTGGGAAGGGTCCCCTGCGATCGCTCGGTGAGCACTTGGGCCAATTGGCCCAACTGCGTTTCCAGGTTTCGCATGGATGCAGTTTGATTCACCATATTAGAGTTGGCCGCTTGCATGAACTTCTCCATCATTTCCTCCAAATTACTCTTTTTTTGGATTGGGGGACCTTGGTTATAATCCGGGTGTGGTGGCCTCGGTTGGCTCCCGGAGGCGTAAGCATCGTTTTGATGCTGCCCCGGTGCCCATCGTTGGCCAGGTGTGTTTGGATTCCACGAGAAGTTCGGGTGACTTCTCGCTCCCGGATTATAAGCATTATTGAAAGGCGCCCCCCTAGGCTGATTTCCTACATAATTAACAGATTCGTTCAAGTTCAAGTGTGCGAAGTCACCTGCCACGTTGTTCCCCGAACACTCATACGCGTGGTGGCCTCCGCCTCCACATCCCTCGCAGGTAATGATAGCAGCAGGTGGGGATGGAGAAGGGAGAGAGTCAACCAAGAAAAGACCTCGGCCGCTTCTTGGAGCATTTCTCCCTGCAGTCCAGAATGTACTGTGGGAGGCAGTGTCGCACAGAATTCGAAGGGCTTCCTCAGGGATGTGGTTCATCAAGGTGCCACCCGCCGCAGCATCGATCATTGCCCTGTAGTTGGGCTCGATCGCGAAGTAGAACAATTCAACCACATTCCATGGTTGGAGCTCGTGGCCAGGGCAACGACGAAGGAGATCGTTGAGGCGCTCCCATGCTTCAGCAAGGGTCTCTTGGTCAAGTTGGCGAAATGTGGCGATCTCCCTCCGCAAGCTTACAATCTTATCCACAGGATGGAATTTAGCAAGGAACTTGGATGCGAGGGCATCCCAAGTTGCAGCAGTCCCGGGCGGAATGGAGTGGAGCCACACCTTTGCTTTGTCGCGGAGTGAAAAGGGAAACAGTCTAAGCTTGACCGTGTCGTCAGCAATCCCCGCGTAGCGGAAGGTTCCGCAAATATCAGAAAATTCCGCCAGATGCAGATGCGGATCTTCGCTGGCCAACCCCGAGAACTGAGCGTTGTTACGGATGATGTTTAAGATCGCTGGCTTGATCTCAAACTGATTATTCATAATATTGGGCCCAAACCCCGGATACACACTCCCAGCAGTTGGAGTGGTGTAGTCTCTCATCGTGCGGGGCCGAGGCCTGACCGCCTCCTGCTCGTCTCCAGGCTGATGTTGCCCCACGCCGGGCGCTCTTGCGTCACCATCATTTGGGTCTACCTGATCACCCATTGCCGCTTGTACGGCAGCCGCGCGCCTTCGTGCGCGAGCGGTCCGTTCAATCTCAGGATCGAAGGGCACTAGCTCCCCTGCGGCTTGTCTCTGCATGCACTGTCACAAACAAAAAGAAAAACAAAGAAAATCAAAAACAACTGCTCGTATAACGAAAGTCACAACACAAGACGAAACACGCCTGCATTCCCCGGCAACGGCGCCAAAAACTTGATGCGTGTCGGCAAGTGCACCGGTCGCTGTCAAGTAATAAATGTGGAGAGTGGCGTCCCCGAATGTCGGTCTCTTGAGGAATGCAGGTTGGGTGAACGAGACGCGTAGCGTGACTCTTGTTACACGAACGAAACACACATGAAAAAGGGGTTTTTTGGTTGGTTTGTCCTAATCTTAACAACAGTAAAAGAGATGCGGGTCGAAAGCACCGCTTCGCAAGGTGAGATGGATGCAACGGCCGTGATGCCGTGCTTCGTGAGGCGGCTGGAGTGTGTTCTAGCGCGAAAGGGTGAGGGTCGTAAACACCTCTTCACAACCGTCGTTAGCTCTTGCTAACACGGAACAAACACCTTGCGTGCGCGTGCGAGTGAGTGAGTGGAAATGGAGTGAATCACAACCGAACCATGAAGAACAACAAGGAAACATTCATTTCAACAAACATCATCATAATATTCGAGTTTACACGGTTCAACGAGTACAATGGAGGAAAGAGAAAAGAGAAAAGAGATAACCGATGGTGAAGACTAGCGGCCGTTCACGGCCGGAATGGTAGGTTGTCGGGCTACCTCCGGACTCGGGCGGACTATGCTTCCGGCGTAGAGAGCTGTCACGATCTCCCTACGTAGCTCCGTCGTCTTCGACTTCAGGTTCCTTCTTCTTCTCACCGGGCGGAATGAGAGAATGGTTGCTTGGAGGCTTGCGGACGATGGAGAACACTCACGGACAATGGAGGAAGTCTTGGAATGGGTGGAGGAGGCTTCCCCTTGCGTAGGAGATGAAGTGGAGGCATCCCACGGTGGAGGTCGACGGCGTACGGAACAGGAATCCCGCTCCCGGCGGCTGATAATCCCCTAAAAATCGCAACAAGCGTTTAAATAGGCGCTGGAATAAATACTGCGCACGGTCATTGGCGCACGACCAGTGGTCGTGCGCACTGGAATTCTGCGATCGTGCGCACTGCCTGGGTGGAACCTGCAAGACACGAAATTATAAAATAAAATGTTCGCACGACCAGTGGCGCACGACCGGTGGTCGTGCGCACTAGCGTTGATTGTCGTGCACACTACAGCAAACAGAACTCGAAAATTAAATGGTAAGTGCGCACGGACAGTGGCGCACGACCGGTGGTCGTGCGCACTGGAATTGATGGTCGTGCGCACTGCACCAAACAGAACTCATGAAAAAGGTGTTAAGTGCACACGATCAATGGCGCACGACCAGTGGTCGTGCGCAATAGAACCGGTGATCGTGCGCGGTGTTCCTGTGCAGAATTGCACCGGGAACACTTGCACGACTCCTATTCCAGCACAACCACAGATCAAGCCACTGAAAGTGGCACTTGACAGCACATGAATACTACTAATGACAATAAGCATGAAAATTACACCAAAGTGGGCCTAGATGTGCACCTAGCATGGATTATCAAATATAAACTATAACAAGGCTAAAGTGCGGAGAAATGACTAAATAACGGCCCGAATGAGTCCATAAATGTGTATATGATCAGGACTCATCACCCGTCGCCTAAGAGAAGAGAGGCGGGACCGCGACGAGGCGCTTCGCGTAGATTCGACGAACGCGCCCCGCTTCGTCTTCCAGGCCATGTAAGGAGCGGGACTACTGATTGCCGAGGCCGAGAGCGTGACAGTTGAGGACATCGTCCCGGAGCTCTTCAGGCCGCTCCCGCCGGTGAAGGATGGCGACTACGACGAGGAGCCCTTCGGCGAGGCCTAGAGGGCGATCTTTACTTTGTTGTTTTTTGTCGTGAATTTTTGGGGCTGGCGAGATCGCCGCCCGATGTAATTAAACTCTTCTTTTGAATGGAAATTTTGTGCATGGCTTCCCTTTTGGCGGTCTGCGTCTTTTCTTCTGCTTTCATTTTCACTCCTAGTTAACTTATGTATCGAGAACCCTGCTCATTTTACGCGTGCCGAGGACTTTTCTTCTCGACTGGCGAGAATTTCCCCAAGCTTCTGGCTATACTTCTTGGTGACAAAAAATCCGTCCTTATTTTCTTCGCGTACCGAGGACCCCCCCTTCTGTGTTAGAACGAGGAGTTGCCCTCACTTTTGAAGTGCCTTAGACCGAACATGTTTTTCCTGTTATTCGTGTCGAGGGCCCCATTCTCGCCCCGCGAGAAGTCGACCTTGTTTTTGAATGTCCTTAGGGACCCATAAGAGCTCGTTACCTCGCCAGCCTCTCCGCGAGATCAACCGGCCCCACCAGCTAGCGAAAGCCTGGCAGCGGGATCGTCCGGGGCAATCCAGCACTAAGAGTCCGTTACTTCGCCAGCCTCTCCGCGAGATCAACCGGCCCCACCAGCTAGCGAGAGCCTGGCAGCGGGATCGTCCGGGGCAATCCATCACTAAGAGTCCGTTACTTCGCCAGCCTCTCCGCGAGATCAACCGGCCCCACCAGCTAGCGAGAGCCTGGCAGCGGGATCGTCCGGGGCAATCCAGCACTAAGAGTCCGTTACTTCGCCAGTCTCTCCGCGAGATCAACCGGCCCCACCAGCTAGCGAGAGCCTGGCTGCGGGATCGTCCGGGGCAATCCAGCACTAAGAGTCCGTTACTTCGCCAGCCTCTCCGCGAGATCAACCGGCCCCACCAGCTAGCGAGAGCCTGGCAGTGGGATCATCCAGGGCAATCCAGCACTAAGAGTCCGTTACTTCGCCAGCCTCTCCGCGAGATCAACCGGCCCCACCAGCTAGCGAGAGCCTGGCAGCGAGATCGTCCGGGGCAATCCAGCACTAAGAGTCCGTTACTTCGCCAGCCTCTCCGCGAGATCAACTGGCCCTACCAGCTAGCGAGAGCCTGGCAGCGGGATCGTCCGGGGCAATCCAGCAGTAAGAGTCCGTTACTTCGCCAGCCTCTCCGCGAGATCAACCGGCCCCACCAGCTAGCGAGAGCCTGGCAGCGGGATCGTCCGGGGCAATCCAGCACTAAGAGTCCGTTACTTCGCCAGCCTCTCCGCGAGATCAACCGGCCCCACCAGCTAGCGAGAGCCTGGCAGCGGGATCGTCCGGGGCAATCCAGCACTAAGAGTCCGTTACTTCGCCAGCCTCTCCGCGAGATCAACTGGCCCCACCAGCTAGCGAGAGCCTGGCAGTGGGATCATCCGGGGCAATCCAGTACTAAGAGTTCGTTACTTCGCCAGCCTCTCCGCGAGATCAACCGGCCACACCAGCTAGCGAGAGCCTGGCAGCGGGATCATCCGGGGCAATCCAGCACTAAGAGTCCGTTACTTCGCCAGCCTCTCCGCGAGATCAACCGGCCCCACCAGCTAGCGAGAGCCTGGCAGCGGGATCGTCCGGGGTAATCCAGCATTGTTACTCATTTCTTGGAACTCATAATTTGTATAAAAACGACTCATGAAAGGTGATATGCAAAGATCAATATATTATAATAATCTTATGGATAGAAACGCTTCAAGTCATCCCCACTTCTGGCTCGGCCGAGGGGTACCCTCTCCACATCCTGGAGGTGGTACCCTCCCGACCTTAGCACTTCACTTACAATATACGGACCTTCCCAGTTGGGGTTGAGTTTGCCAACCGCAGCTCCCCTTCCGGCTGCGTCAACCTTTTTTAGTACCAAGTCCCCCTTCTGGAAGTGTTTTACTCGTATATATTTGTCGAAGTACTTGGCTATCCGCCTTTTCACTTCCTCCTGCCTAAGGGTATCCAGGTCTCGGAGTTCCTCCACTAAGTCCAAAGACAACCTTTGGCCCTCTTCGTTGTCCGCTCTCCATTCGTCACCTCCTTCTCCTGCGGCGACCACCCGAGGTGACTTGACTTCAAACTCAACCGGGAGGACGGCCTCAGATCCGTGGGATAGTTTGAATGGGGTCTCTCCGGTGGCCATGTTCGGGGTGGTCCTCAGAGCCCAGAGGACCGAGGGTAGTTGCTCCACCCAACTCCCTCTGAGGTTTTCGATCTTCTTCTTGAGGAGGTTCACTATAATTTTGTTTGCCGCCTCTACTTGTCCGTTACTCCTTGGTTGGTGGACCGACGCGAACCTGAGATCTATGCCGAGCTGAGTACAGAAGCTGACGAACTCGTCACTCGCGAACTGCGGCCCGTTATCCGTGACAATGGCTAGAGTAAGCCCGTGCCTGCAGATGATCTCACCCCAAACGAAGTTTTTTATCACTTGGGAGGTTACCTTGGCCAGTGCCTTCGCCTCGATCCACTTGGAAAAGTAGTCGACCATCACTAGCAAGAACCTCCTTTGACCGCTTGCCTGGGGGAAAGGTCCTACCAGATCTAGCCCAGATTGCGAATGGCCAAGGGGCCGTGATTGTTCTTAGCCTCTGGGTAGGGAGGAGTTGGAGAGGGGCGTAGAGTTGGCACTTGGAACACTTCCTGGAGAACTCGGCCGCATCCTTGCTGAGGGTGGGCCAGAAGTAGCCTTGCCTTAACACTCTTCCTTCCAGGGTTCTGCTTCCCGAGTGGCTGCCGCACTCTCCTGAGTGAATCTCCTCCAGGACCCTCGGGGCTTCGTCCTCCGAGACGCAACGAGCCAGGAGCCCCGAGAGAGTCTTTCTATACAGCATCCCTGCATGCAAGGAGTAGTAAGCCGATTTATACCTGAGTCGTCGCTTGTCAATTTCACCTTCAGGGAACCTCCCTGAGGTTAGGAAAGTGACGAAGGGATCCATCCATGACACTCGCTGATCCACTTCCATCAGCTCCCCTTCTTCAATGGAAGGTCGGAAGAGTTCTGACACGGTTCCCCCAATCTGAGGGCCAAACTTGGCCAGGAGATCTGCCTGGGTACTTTCTTCTCTGGGGATATGTTTGATCGAGAAAGTTCGGAACTCTCCCACCACCCCCTTGACCTTTTCCAAGTACCGCTGGAGGGTTGGTTCCTTGACCTCGAACTCTCCCTTGACTTGGCAAGCAATGACCATGGAGTCCGTCGAGACCTCTACGTTTTGCATTCCTAGCTCCCGAGCCAAACGGAGGCCTGCTATCACTGCTTCGTATTCTGCCTGGTTGTTGGTGAGGGGAAAATGGAAGTGGATGGCTTGCTCTATCCTGGTCCCTTGGGGACTGACCAGGACCACTCCTCCTCCAAAAGAGTGTCTTCCGGACGCTCCATCTACTAACATTTTCCAAGGCATCGGATGGGGTAGCTCTAATTCTTCCACCTCAGTAACGTAGTCAGCCAGAAAATCCGCCACCGCCTGAGCCTTTATGGATACCCTTGGTACATAAGAGACATTGAATTCGCTCAGCTCCACCGACCACTTAGCCAACCTCCCCGAGTGTTCTACTCCCTCCATGATATTGCGGAGGGGGTGGTCGGTCACCACTTTTATGGAGTGCGCCTGGAAGTAGGGTCGGAGTTTCCGGGCCGACACCACCAGAGCGAAGGCCAGCTTCTCTAAAATGGGATATCTAAGTTCGGCCTTCCTCAGCACCCTACTCACGTAGTAGATCGGTAGCTATTTCTTCCCTTCTTCTCGGACTAGCACGGAACTCACAGCTTCCAACCCTACCCCCAGATGCAGAGATAGGTCCTCCCCAGGTCTTGGCCCCTGCAGTAGCGGAGCCCTGGTCAGTTGTTCTTTCAATGCTTGAAAAGCCTTCTCGCACTCGGAGGTCCATTCGAATTTTTGATTACCCCGTAGCACCTTGAAGAAAGAAGAGCACCTCTCCCCTGCCTTGGAGAGAAATCTACTTAGCCCAGCCAGCTTTCCCGTCAAGCGTTGGATCTCTTTAGCGTTTCTTGGGGGTGCCAATTCTAGAATTGCTTTAACCTTGTCTGGGTTGGGCTCCACCCCCGCTGGGGTGAGCATGTGACCCAAGAATTTTCCCCGACTTGCTCCGAAGACACACTTCGAGGGATTGAGCCTCATCTTGAGCTTCCGTAGGGTTCCGAAAGTCTCCTCGAGGTCTCGGAGGTGGGACTCAAGACCTCGGCTCTTGACCATGAGGTCATCGACATAGACCTCCAGGTTTCTCCCCTTTTGCTCACGGAAGACCCGGTCCATCATCCTTTGGTATGTGGCCCCTGCATTCTTGAGCCCGAAGGGCATCATCTTGTAACAGTAGCATCCATCCCTCGTGATGAAGCCGACATCCTTGATGTCAGGGGATGCATGCGGATCTGGTGATAACCTAAAAAAGCATCTAAGAAAGACATCATGTGAAAACCGACGGCTGAGTCAACCAGCGCGTCGATTCTAGGCAGGGGGTAACAATCCTTCGGGCATGATTTATTAAGCAAAGAGAAATCGATACACATTCGCCATTTACCTCCACCTTTCTTTACCATGACGACGTTGGAGACCCAGCCTGGGTACTGGATCTCCTTTACAAAACCTGCTTTCAGAAGCTTTTCCACTTCCTCGCGGATGGGCCCCTCCAGCTTGTCTGCTGTGGGCCTCTTCTTCTGGCGGATGGGGCGGGCGCCGGGCTCGAGGTTGAGGCGGTGAAAAGCCACATCCGCGTCTATCCCGGGCATCTCTTTGGCACTCCAGGCAAAGACGTCCACGTTCTTCTGGACGCAAGCGAGGATCTCCGTCCTCTCCTTTGGGTTGAGCTCTCCGCTGACCCGGATCTTCTCTATCACTCCTAGTCGAGTGGTGACCTCCAGCTCAATGACCTCGTCCATGACCTCTAATCGCGACTGTTCCCCCCAAGGTCTCTCCTCCTCTCCTCCGTCGGCGAGCTCTAGGGCTCTTCCTTCTTCCTCCTCCATCTCCATCACCTCCTCCGTCACCTTTTCTTTGGCCTTCCCTTCCTCCTTTCCTCCCTCTTCCCTTCTCTCCACCTGGGGTCCCTCAGCACCCCCTTCCTGGGTACGAATTTCTTCCCTCTCCTCTCCCTCTTCTTCCTCATCTACTTCCATGCGTTCCCCTACCCCCCCTTTTGGGGTGTTCTCTTCTTTTCCTTCTTTTTCTCCCTCTTCTTCACCTTCCTTCTCCACTCCTGCCTCGGTCGCCTCTTCCATCCTCTTCTCCCACTCCTCTGCTTCTCCCATCCAGGAGATGGTGTTGACAGCCGTCATATAGCACTATCTTGCCATCTTGGGGTCTCCACGAACCCGGACTTGGATTCCACCTGTGTTGAACTTTAGGCACTGGTGCAGGGTGGAAGGTACGCATCGAAATGCACTAATAAGGGGCCGGCCGAAAATGGCGCTATAGCTGCTCGGGGCGTCTACAATCACAAACTGGCAGTTTCGTGACTGCCCCCCGAGGGTCACATGGAGTCCAACTCCTCCCTCAACCTCCTTTCTTTCCCCCGAAAAACCGAACAGGGGGCCATCCGAGGCTAGCACCCTTCGGGCCTCTACCTTCATCTCGTCGAACGCCTTCTTGAAGATGATGTTGATTGAACTCCCATTGTCTACCAAGATTCGCGAGACGGTGAAGTTCTCAATGGCAGTTTGGATAACCAGTGCATCGCAGAATGGGTCTTCATGACCGGGCATATCTTTCTGGGAGAAGGTGATCCTCTCCACCGGGGGCGGGGCTTGGGATGTCGAGGCTACGCTCCGACGGTACATGACATGGAGGCTCGCCTTCCGGGTTGCCTCGATCCCCACTCCCCCATGGATCACCCCGATCCCTCCTCGAGCTCCTACGTCCACCCGGTCCTCGCACCTCTCTTCATCGTCTCCCTGGGCTAGGACTTCTTCGATCCTCACCGGGCGCTGCTGTGGCCGTAGTGCTGGGCCCCTTGCTTCCCTCACCTCCAGAAATTCCGGACAGGTGGCTGTCGCATGACCTTCCTCCTGGTGGAAATCGCAGTATGGCAACGTCGCCACCCTCCCCTCGCCTCCTGCTCCTCTGTTCCTCCTCCTGGGACCAGCTCCCCCGGCTCCCGCTCCCCTTCCTCTTCCCGCTCTTCCTCTCCCGATCTCCATTGCTCGTTGAGGTGGGGGAGGAGGCGGATTCGGGCCTTGCCTCCACCCCAGCTGATGGGGTCTTCCCTGTCCTCCCTGGAAGTTACCTCCCCCGTGGTGGAACCCCCTCCCCGTGCCCTGTGCCCCACCACCTTGCTGCCTCCACCCCAACTCCGGGGCCCTGACTTCCTCCCTTCTCCTTCCTTCCGGTTGCCTATTCTCCGGCTCGCTTAGCCGTGCCAACCTCTTCGTGAACTCGGGGTTTGCTGCCTCCCCGTCCACCTCCTCCGCCGCTCTTTCCATCAATTCCTCGTAGGATAGAGGGGCCCTCCTCTTGAGGTCCATCTTGAAGAATCCCTCTCGCAGCCCCACCGTGAAGGCCAGCTGGAGAGTATGCTCGGGCACCTCTTGAATGAGGAGGACCTCCTCCCTGAACCGTTCCAGATACTGAGCTAGGGACTCCCCCTGCTTTTGCTTGATACTGAAAAGGGACTCGGGGTCCTTCTTCCTCTTCTTCAAGGTAGAGAAACGTAGTAGGAACCCCCTGCGCAAGTCTTCGAAGGCATAGATTGATCCCGAGGGTAACTGGTAAAACCAATCCCTTGCCTTCTCCTTCAGGGTGGTGGCGAAGAGTCGGCACTTGAAGGCGTCTGACATAGGTCTAATCGAGACCATATCTTCAAACCACTGTAAGTGGGGAAGGGGATCGCTGTTGCCAATGTACAACGTCATGTTCGGCTCCCTGAATCCCTCGGGGAGTGGTGCCGAGAGCACCAACTCACAGAAAGGGCTCCCCCTACTCACCCTCTGAACTGGTTCCACTCTTCCTGCGAGACCTCCTGCCGACGTCTCCCCTGTCGTCCTCGGATTTCCGAGTACACCGTTGGCGGGATCCCTTCTGCCGAGATCACCCTGACCGGGACCTCGCCCGCCCCCGCTGGGCTGGGGAAGAGTTCTCGACCAGCGAGATCTCGGCCTACTTCCTGGGCCGTCGTCTCTTTTCCCGCTCGATGGCCTGGGGCGTTCTCGCCAGCCCCAGATGGAGGAGCCGTCTGAGGGGTCGGGGTCGCGAAACCACACATCGCCGAGGCGATGGGGCTTTGAAAAGCCCCAATCATGTCCCTTTTGAGCTCGGTCAGCATATCCATCGTCACCGGCGTTCCCGCGGGTGGCGGACCTCCGAACCCCGCATCTCGCTCGTCCTCGCCCACCATGCTTTTTCCTAGGGACTTTCTTGAACTAGTCACACTCCATGCTCACCGCACCAAGAATGTTGAAACCAGAATCTGGTTTCTGGTGGAGTCCGGGGCACCCAACGGGTTGGGGGGCGACTAGCGCTTACTTGTCCTGTGGAGAAGGTAGGACGGGGTTTCAGAACTCAACATGGATCCTTAAACTCGGCAGGGAGGTCCCACCACACACCCGGAAGATCTTTTAGATTGCTTCCCCTCCAGAGCCAAAGCTGAGGCCCGGGCACCTTGGAGAGCTCTAGGGAGTCTCGACAAGGATGATCAGAGGAGAGAGAAGGCTCAAAACCGAAAAAATATCTCCTCTCCAAAGGTGCCCTTTGGGTCTTATTTATAGTTCTTCTAAACTGGTCTGCGAATAGTGGAAACCCGCCTTCTAATTTTACTAAACGCACCCCAACCTGGCCTGCTAACAGCCAAACTCCGCTGCTCGGAGCGGTTATCTGCAGACCCCCAGGGGTAAAAGAGTAATTCTAACTCCCAGTCCCCCTGGAAGAAGGGTCTGCGAGATCGGCTTGTTTCCCGACCTCGCTAAAAGACATGCGAGAATCCCTGCTGCCTGTGCGACTTCATGGGTCTCGCGGGACCTGCTGAATGCGGCTTTCCCGCGGGTAGAGCGAGACACTTCCCGCCGAATACTTTGGCGAGACCAGTGTTTACCCACTGATCTCGCCTTATTCTAGTTGCCAAGACCTTCTAGAAGGTAATCTCGCCTATGCCATTTGGAAAACTGTTCTGCGAGCTCTATGGGAGGAGCCAGACGAACCCCGGGTTGTACACTTCTTCTCCTTTCCTTTAACCCGTTTTTCTTTTTGCTCCTTCAGGAATTTTGGGCATTGACTTCTAATATGCCCGGTCTTCCTACAGTGCAACCACTCGGGAGGTGGCCGTTCTTCGTCTTCGTCGCTAGACTTCTCCTTCTTCTCTCTTTTGGATGAGGATCCCTTTCGGAAAAATTTCCGGAAGGTGTTCCTTCTTTCCGGATTCTTCATGAACTTTGTGAAGTTCTTCACGAAGAGACTTTCCTCGTCATCTTCCTCGTCGTCGTCGTCATCCTCTTTTCTTGACTTCAGTGCCAAGGCTTTCTTCTTTGGTTCCTTGTTGTACTCCTCTTCTTGAATCTTGAGTTCTACCTCATGGGTTTTAAGGTTCCCAATGAGGCTCTCAATTTGGAGCCGCCTAAGATCATGCGATTCGGAAATCGCCGTCACCTTTGGATTGAACTTTGGAAGGAGAGATCGAAGGAGCTTTCTCACCAAGTCGCCGTTTGAAAATGTTTTTCCAAGAATCTTTGAAGCATTGACGATCTTGGTGAATCGAGTGTACATGGCGTCGACGTCCTCATTTGGATCCATCCTGAACCTTTCAAACTCAGATTCCAGTTGGAATAGTTTTGAATCTTTGACCTGCGAATTACCTTCATGCGTTATTTCTAATAAGTTCCAAATATCATAAGCAGATTCACATGCACTGACTCTATTAAATTCAGTCCTATTAAGAGCACATAACAGAGCATTCATAGCTTTCGCATTATTCTTACAACTAACCTTATCCCTAGGTTTTTCCATGGTAACTTGTCCAACAATGTATGTAGGAGAAGTGTATGGAGTTTCAATACATGCCCATACATCTAGATCTAAATTTATCAGAAAACAACGCATACGCGTTCTCCATTAATTATAATCTGTTCCGGTAAACAACGGAGGTCTGCTTATTCCCTGCCCCTCAAGGAAAGCGAGATCACGGAGCACCATTATTCCCGGTTGTTAGACCGAATTGGAATAACCTGGCTCTGATACCACTTGTTGGATCTGTAGGCGCCCTTAGAGGGGGGGGGGGGGGAGGGGGTGAATAAGGGTTTTAAACTTTTTCAAGAATATAGATAAATTAATGCTCTGCTGTTACCGCCAGCGGCAGAGTTACGGCTCGGCGTTAGCTATAGAGAAAGACCTTTTACGTTTGAGCAGTGAAAATCACAGAGTACGACTCAGAGATGAAACAATAAACATATTTTCATTAATCATTAACTGGAAGTAAATATGATTACAAAACTTTTCCCAATAACGCTTGGAAAGAGGCGACCAATGAAAACTCATTTGGTTTTCTATACCGACCCTTCTCCCAAAGACCGGTTGGCTTTAGCCTATCTCTCCCTAGACAAGGCCTCAAGCCGCTTTAGCACTTCCCTCACCGGAAAGGCCTCAAGCACTCCTTAGATCTATAGCCTAGACCTAGTCTCCGTGTGGAGAATTCCCCTAGTCTCCGCAAGGCCCTAGTCGTCGTGTGGCGAGTTTCTCTACCGAACAAAAATATAAAGGTTACAATTTGAAAGTAAAACAAAAGTCAAATTAAAAACTCCCTCAAAAATAGAACTTGGTGTCGATGTAGATGTGATCGGATCGGTCTCCAAGTTCTTTGCTTTCTCGAACGTTGACGGAGTTCTTTGGGCTGCTTCTGAAGGTTCACTCGAGTGCTCTGACAGTAAGGCTCCAATAACTTCTATAACAGCAAGCAGTAACGGAGGAGGCGCATGTCCTTTAATAGATTCGACACCTACTGCCTGCGCTAGTACTACCGCCCCGCGATAGTGACATGACGCGCACACGGATCGTGGCAGTTAAGGCAACTTCTGAGCGCAAACGGTTAAGACAGCCAAGCGCGCCGCGGAAACACTAACGCCCTGCGTTAGCGAAATTTCCTTCCTTCAGCTAATAATCTTCTTCCAGATCTGCTCCTAAATTAACTGCTGACGGGATGTTTCCAAAAGTTACCGTCGGGCGTTAGACCTAACGCACCGCGATAGTACTTGCCAAACATAATGAACCGTCGACATTCCTTTTTCTCCACTTTCCTTTCTGTCAATAATTTCCATATATACTAACGCCAGCGTTAGTGCTAACGCTCTGCGGTAGATCATTTCGTCTGGCCAGCTTGCATCTCAGCAGTTTCCCTTCCCAGTGGTTTCTTCTCAGCGTCTCAGCGGTTTCGTCTCAGCGGTTCTGTCTCAGCAGTTTCGTCTCAGCGGTTCCGTCTCAGCGGTTTGGTTTCGTCTCAGCGGTTTGGTTTTGTCTCAGCGGTTCCTTAGTGCTAGCGCCAGTGGTAAAGTTAACACGGCGCTATAGCAACAATACACAGCACCAATTGAAAGCACAGAATCATGCATACTATAAACACAAAACAAGTATGATCAAATACAATTGGATTTGTTATTGTCAAACCAAGAGATGCGGAAAGCATGTTCAAACATATATGTATATGTATATGTGTATATGTATATGTGTATATGTGTATGTGTATATTTGTATGTGTATATGTGTATGTGTATAAGTGTATGTGTATATGTATATGCGTATATGTATATGTGTATATGTATATAGGTAAATGTATATGTGTATATGTATATGTATATATATATGTATATATAAGAGCCCTTCGGTTAAAACAAAAGTGGTACAACAACACTCTCTGACACTATATGTTAACTCTCATTGTACAACCCAGCGTTCACCGACTCGCGAAGAAATCAATCACAGGCAATTCCGGGAGTGCTCGCCGATTCGCAGCGAGTACCCTGCCAAGGTAAGGCGAGGCGGACCATAGATCTCGCTCGCGAGCAGCGAGCGGGGACGGTTCAGCGAGTTGTAGAGAACCGCTCGGTGGTGCATTTATCCAGAGCGAGTCAAGGGAGGGTTTGCAATATTAGTCAGGCGAGGCGAGTGGGGGTTCGCCCTTACTCGCGAGAGAAGGTCTCACGAGTTCAGCTCGCAAGGAGGCTAGCGAGTGGCCTCTTCATGAGCCACTCGCCCAGCAGGGGTCTGCAGGTGAATCTACCCTGATACCCTTGGTGGGCAGCCAATAGCCCTCCATAACAGCGGAGTTTGGTTGTTAGCAGACCAGTTTGTGGTGCGTATAGCAAGACCAAAATGCGGAATCCCGCAATTAGCAGACTAGTTCAGAAAGGCTATAAATAGACCCTTTGGGGCACCTTGAGGGAGCATTATAGATCTTTGCTTCTGCTCAGGAACTCTTTGGTTAGCTCTTTCAGCTCTCCAAGGTGCCCAGCTACAGTATTGACTTGGGAGGGGAAGCGCTCAAAAGATCTTCCGGGTGTGTGGTGGGACCTCCACGCTATTGCCAAGGGTCATGTCTTTCGTTCTAAGTCTTCGGCCAGGTTCCTCCGTGGGATCAGTAAGCGCTAGCTACCCCCCTTCACAGGGTTCTGAACTCCTCGTTGGGCCAAATACTGGTTCTAACACTCATATCTCTAAAATCTGACAGCAAAGTGTTTGCATCTACTCGTGCTGTCTCCAGCGCAGGTACTGGCGCTCTCTCAATCCATAACATGGTCTTGGGCCGGGGCATCTCCTAAAAATGGTGGAAACAACAATATTAATTTAAAATACTAGTGGAGCATGAAAAATAGCCGAAGTAACAAAAGTAATGCAACATCAGTATATATATAGCTAGAGTGGAAACATGGAACATATGTCGGTCCATTTGCAAGTAAGCTAGAAACAAAGTGCTGAAATAAATGTTGCAAGAAAAATAGTTGAAATGCAAGAAAATAAGCACTTATATAATAATAACACTTCTAGCTTGTGCGCAACCAACATGTGTTCATAAACCTGAACAACACCATATGTCGATATAGTTTAGACCTTATTGCTTCTAGCGGGATAGCTAACCCTACAGACCTCGTTGTTGTAACAAAATGGTGATTATGGCCGGTCACTCCACTTCTGTGTGTGCTCGTACCTTGATGAGTCCCATTTATATACACATTTATGGACTCATCTGGGCCGTATTTCTAGTAGATGCACCACACTTTAGGCATGTTTACGATCATATTTGTTATTCCCTGCTAGGTGCACTCTTAGGCCCGTTTCGGTGTGCATTTGCGCTCCTTGTTATTGGGGGTATGCACATGGTGCTCCCCAATCCTTTTTCTGTGTTTATTTGGTGCTTGCTGAGTCCTGATCATATACACATTTTTTGGACTCATCCGGGCCGTTATTTAGTCAATTCTACGCACTATAGCCTTGTTATAGTTTATATTTGATAATCCATGCTAGGTGCACATCTTGGCCCACTTTGGTGTGATTTTCGTGCTTTTTGTCTTTAGTAGTATTCTTGTGCTGTTAAGTGCCACTTTCAGTGGCTAGATCTATGGTTGTGCGGGAATAGGAGTCGTGCAAGTGTTCCCGGTGCAATTCTGCACAGGAACACTGCGCACGATCACCGGTTCTATTGCGCACGACCACTTGTCGTGCGCCACTGATCGTGTGCACTTAACCCTTTTTCACGAGTTCTGTTTGGTGCAGTGCGCACGACCACCAACACCAGTGCGCACGACCACCGGTCGTGCGCCACTGCTCGTGCGCACTTACCATTTAATTTCCGAGTTCTGTTTGCTCCAGTGCGCACGACCATCAACTCCAGTGCGCACGACCACCGGTCGTGCGCCACTGGTCGTGCGAACATTTTATTTTATAATTTCGTATCTTGCAGGTTCCACCCAGGCAGTGCGCACGATCGCAGAATTCCAGTGCGCACGACCACTGGTCGTGCGCCAATGATCGTGCGCAGTATTTAATCCAGCGCCTATTTAAACGCCTGTTGCGATTTTAGGGCGGATGGTTCATGCCGGGAGCGGGATTCCTGTTCCGTACGCCGCCGATTTCCACCGTGGGATGCCTCCACTTCATCTTCTACGCAAGGGGAAGCCTCCTCCATCCATTCCAAGCCTTCCTCCATTGTCCGTGAGTGTTCTCCATCGTCCGCAAGCCTCCAAGCAACCATTCTCTCATTCCGCCCGGTGAGAAGAAGGAACCTGAAGTCGAAGACGACGGAGCTACGTAGGGAGATCGTGACAGCTCTCTACGCCGGAAGCATAGTCCGCCCGAGCCCGGAGGTAGCCCGACAACCTACCATTCCGGCCGTGAACGGCCGCTAGTCTTCACCATCAGTTATTTCTTTCCTCTTTCCTCCATTGTACTCTTTGAACCGTGTAAAACTCGAATATTGAGATGTTATTTGTTTAAATGAATGTCTCTTTGTTATTCTTCATGGTTTGGTTGTGATTCACTCCGTTCTCATTCACTCACTCGCGCCCACACGCAAGGTGTTTGACCCGCGTTAGCAAGAGCTAACGGCGGTTGTGAAGAGGTGTTTGCGACCCTCACCCTCTCGCACTTGAGTTCACTTCATCCGCCTCACGAAGCACGGCATCGCGGCCGTTGCATCCACCTCACTTTGCGAAGCGGTGTTTTCGACCCGCATTTCTTTTGTTATTGCTGAGATTAGGAAAACCAACCAAAAACCCCTCTTTGTGTCTGTTGAACGCTTGTGTAACAATCATCACTGCGCGATTCGTTCACCCATCCTGCATTCCTCAAGAGACCGACATCCGGGGAATTTATTCTCCACAATTATTACTTGACAGCGACCGGTGCACTTGCCGACACGCATCAAGTTTTTGGCGCCGTTGCCGGGGAATGCAGGCGTGTTTCGTCTTGTGTTGTGACTTTCGTTATACGAGCAGTTGTTTTTTATTTTCTTTGTTTTTCTTTTTGTTTTTGACAGTTCATGCAGAGGCAGGTCGCAGGTGAACTCGCACCTTTTGATCCAGAAATCGAACGAACTGCTCGCGCGCGAAGGCGCGCTGCGGCTGTACAAGCGGCCATGGGTGATCAGGTAGACCCAAATGATGTTGATCCGAGAATGCCCGGCGTGGGGGAACATTAGCCTGGGATTGAGCAGGAGGCAGTCAGGCCTCGACCCCGCACGATGAGGGACTACACCACTCCAACTGCTGGGAGTGTGTATCCGGGGTTCGGGCCAAACATTATGAATAATCAGTTTGAGATCAAGCCTGCGATCTTAAACATCATCCGGAACAACGCTCAGTTCTCGGGGTTGGCCAGCGAAGATCCGCATCTGCATCTGGCGGAGTTTTCTGATATTTGCGGAACCTTCCGCTACGCAGGGATTGCTGACGACACAGTCAAGCTCAGACTGTTTCCCTTTTCACTCCGCGACAAAGCAAAGGTGTGGCTCCACTCCATTCCGCCCGGGACTGCTGCAACTTGGGATGCCCTCGCATCCAAGTTCCTTGCTAAATTCCATCCCGTGGATAAGATTGTAAGCTTGCGGCGGGAGATCGCCACATTTCGCCAACTTGACCAAGAGACCCTTGCTGAAGCTTGGGAGCGCCTCAACGATCTCCTTCGCCGTTGCCCTGGCCACGAGCTCCAACCATGGAATGTGGTTGAATTGTTCTACTTCGCGATCGAGCCCAACTATCGGGCAATGATCGATGCTGCGGCGGGTGGTACCTTGATGAACCACACTCCTGAAGAAGCCCTCCGAATTTTGTGCGACACTACCTCCCACAGTACATTCTGGACTGCAGGGAGAAATGCTCCAAGAAGCGGCCGAGGTCTTTTCATGGTCGACTCTCTCCCTTCTCCATCCCCACCTGCTGCTATCATTACCTGCGAGGGATGTGGAGGCGGAGGCCACCACGCGTATGAGTGTTCGGGGAACAACGTGGCAGGTGATTTCGCACACTTGAACTTGAACGAATCTGTTAATTATGTAGGAAATCAGCCTAGGGGGGCGCCTTTCAATAATGCTTATAATCCGGGAGCAAGAAGTCACCCGAACTTCTCATGGAATCCAAACACACCTGGCCAACGATGGGCACCGGGGCAGCATCGAAACGATGCTTACGCATCCGGGAGCCAACCGAGGCCACCACACCCGGATTATAACCAAGGTCCCCCATTCCAAAAAAAGAGTAATTTGGAGGAAATTATGGAGAAGTTCATGCAAGCGGCCAACTCTAATATGGTGAATCAAACTGCATCCATGCGAAACCTGGAAACGCAGTTGGGCCAATTGGCCCAAGTGCTAACTGAGCGATCGCAGGGGACCCTTCCCAGCAACACGGAGAAGAACCCAATTGATCAAGGGAAGAGTCTTGGGGATGTGGTAGAGGTTGAACCGAGTGAGCTGGTAATTTCTTGTGCCATCAATAAGGTTGAAACAAAAGCTTTATGCGATTCCGGTTCCTCCTGCAACGTCATTGCACTGCAAGATGTTGCGAAATTACAACTTGAGATGAACACGGAGGAAAGGAAATCGCTTATTCTCGCTAACGGCACTATTATCCAATCTGAGGGGGAAGTGAGAAATGTGGAAGTAATAGTTGAGGGGACGACTGTGGTCGCGGACTTTCAGGTGTTGGGCCCCCAGGAAAATCAATCCATTCCTATCTTGGGCGTGCCGTTCTTGAAAGAGAGCGGCGCCACCCTTGACTTCGCTACGGGGTGTGTTCTCCTACCTAACAAGGCGCTGCAGCCCACTCGCCTCGAAGCTACAGCTGACACATCCACTCCTCCCCCTCTCGTGATTTCTGATGAATTTCTAAGATGTGCAGGAAAGATACATGATCAAGAAACAGGTGAAGGAGGAAAGGAGGAGCTCCAATCAGATGAGGAGGAAGAGGTTGACTTCTGGAAAGAGTTCGACTCCGAGAAGGAGGAAGACTGCAGTTCGGGAAACGTTGACGTGAATGTAGTTAGGGTTGCTGATTATTTATCTTCTTATGGTGAATCATGTAATAAACTATCTAAGCGCTCCATCTCCTGGGCCGATCCGGTAGTCACCACGATGCCGGAAGTGACGCCACCTGATTCTATGGAGGAAAAATCTGAGAACTCTCAACGGTGGCAGTCTCCGACTGTCACCAAACTTAAAAAGGAAAAACTTCTGCGCGACGCTCGTGCTGCCGCTCTCCGTGGCAAGGTGGCGGAGGTTAGGGGAGCATTGGGTAATACCAGTGCTGGCCCTAAAGCCTTCACCTCCCGCCTACGTGCTACGGGAGAAGCACACCATAAGAGCGCTTTTAGTTGATGTGTGTTTTATTTGCTGTGGTGAACTATTTTTGAGATTTCTTTTTAATTCCTGCACTTTATAAACACTGCTAATACAGGTATTTGGTCCAGCTTAAGGACGTTAAATGAAAGCGCTCCTGGGAGACAACCCAGATTTCCTGTTTTCGTATTTCCTTTTTTCTAACTTCTTTTAGTTCAGCTTTTGTTTTTGCTTTTGTTGCTTTGAGTTTGTGCTTGCAGGTTTTGTGTTCGATGGTGCGGATGTTGCGGACTAGTCTTGATCGTAAACGCCAATCGTCTGGTATGCTCATTTCTGAGCATTGGGTAACACTTCCTCCCTTCTTCTAGCTTCAAATTTCTAGATATATCGTTTAGCTTAAGTCTGGGGGAGCGGTTGTTGTTATCCACTGTGCACGAGTTGCACCGCATACTAGAAGGTTGTATCTTTATTTATCCTACTCATTATTTTTGTTTTTCATGCTTCACACACCACTTCACCCACTTGAGTGCGTGCTTGTCTTTTTGTTGTTGTTCCGTTTAAACTAGTTTGGTTGGAATGTGAAATAGGTTGTTAACGCAGGAATTATTATTTGGAGTGCGATGTTGACTCATGTAGTGTTCTAGTCACTTCGCATGCTATGGTAGGATTTGTGTAGAACTAGATTTTCTTTATGCATCTAATTTATGTTTAGTATTTCTGCGTAAATTTAGATTTAATATACTCAAGTGGTGAATTTGTATGGAATTGACGATAACCCGGTGTTGTGTGTGTGCGGTTGCTCGAGTCGGGAGGAAGGTTTATCTTTCTCGTGGGCTAAGAACTTGCCCCAAGCGACTCTCGAAGCATGGGTGAGAGCTACTCGTTGAGTCAAACATGATGTAGGCCACCCTTTGGCTAGTTTGAGCTTTGTTATTCCATGTCCATTTCATTCACCGTTGCAAGCCCATTTTGTGCCTACCATTCCTTTGTACAGCCCCTCTTCATCCACCAAAGCCTGAAGCCTATCCCACGCCCGCAACCAAATTGTTTTTAACTGCGCTCATAATTCTAAACTTGTGTGGAGTGTAGAATTGTTGTGTTATGATGGGAAAATAAAGTCCATCTGCTGATTTTGAACCAACCGGGGGTTCAATAAAAGAAGTAAAATTTGTAAAAAAAAAAAAAAAGTATTTTGAAAAAAATCCTCCCGAGCTAAAAACAGAAAATCTGTTGGTATTTGTGAAGTAGGCCGTGTGCACACCTGGTTTTCATGATAAGTCTGGGGGTGTGTCACACGAGCATTGTTTGTTGGTCTTGTATGGTGCAGCGTTCCGTTAGCTCACTTGGGTTGCGTAGCCACCGTATTTAACTTTGAATATCATACCGTAACCTAAGCCTCGTTTTAATCCTATAAGTCCTACTGATTTGATTTGCGAGTTTGCTAGCGCCGTGGAGAGAGTGTTACCGGGCGAGCGTATGGTTCACGACGTTGATGGATTTCAGCGGAGTTATTCCTAAGCCCCGATCTTTTGCAACACCCGCCTCAGTGTCTCGTCACTTTCATACCCGGCATGATCGTCAAATTCTTCATAATTCACCAATTGAGTACATCTAAATCTTTAATTACGCTTTAATACTCTTGCAAATTATTTAGCATATCTAGAATCTCCTTCTACTAAATTCTCTACTTGCATGCGTATGTTACTTCGCACCGTACTCCTTTGTGTAATTCTCTATGTCAATTATCGTTTTCACGCTCTGCCGGATTCGTTTGATCGGGACGCGCAAACAGTTAAGTCTGGGGGTGTGATGAGTCCTGATCATATACACATTTTTTGGACTCATCCGGGCCATTATTTAGTCAATTCTACGCACTATAGCCTTGTTATAGTTTATATTTGATAATCCATGCTAGGTGCACATCTTGGCCCACTTTGGTGTGATTTTCGTGCTTTTTGTCTTTAGTAGTATTCTTGTGCTGTTAAGTGCCACTTTCAGTGGCTAGATCTATGGTTGTGCGCGAATAGGAGTCGTGCAAGTGTTCCCGGTGCAATTCTGCACAGGAACACTGCGCACGATCACCGGTTCTATTGCGCACGACCACTGGTCGTGCGCCACTGATCGTGTGCACTTAACCCTTTTTCACGAGTTCTGTTTGGTGCAGTGCGCACGACCACCAACACCAGTGCGCACGACCACCGGTCGTGCGCCAGTGCTCGTGCGCACTTACCATTTAATTTCCGAGTTCTGTTTGCTCCAGTGCGCACGACCATCAACTCCAGTGCGCACGACCACCGGTCGTGCGCCACTGGTCGTGCGAACATTTTATTTTATAATTTCGTATCTTGCAGGTTCCACCCAGGCAGTGCGCACGATCGCAGAATTCCAGTGCGCACGACCACTGGTCGTGCGCCAATGATCGTGCGCAGTATTTAAACGCCTGTTGCGATTTTAGGGCGGATGGTTCATGCCGGGAGCGGGATTCCTGTTCCGTACGCCGCCGATTTCCACCGTGGGACGCCTCCAGTTCATCTTCTACGCAAGGGGAAGCCTCCTCCATCCATTCCAAGCCTTCCTCCATTGTCCGTGAGTGTTCTCCATCGTCCGCAAGCCTCCAAGCAACCATTCTCTCATTCCGCCCGGTGAGAAGAAGAAGGAACCTGAAGTCGAAGACGACGGAGCTACGTAGGGAGATCGTGATAGCTCTCTACGCCGGAAGCATAGTCCGCCCGAGCCCGGAGGTAGCCCGACAACCTACCATTCCGGCCGTGAACGGCCGCTAGTCTTCACCATCGGTTATTTCTTTCCTCTTTCCTCCATTGTACTCTTTGAACCGTGTAAAACTCGAATATTGAGATGTTATTTGTTTAAATGAATGTCTCTTTGTTATTCTTCATGGTTTGGTTGTGATTCACTCCGTTCTCATTCACTCACTCGCGCCCACACGCAAGGTGTTTGACCCGCGTTAGCAAGAGCTAACAGCGGTTGTGAAGAGGTGTTTGCGACCCTCACCCTCTCGCACTTGAGTTCACTTCATCCGCCTCACGAAGCACGGCATCGCGGCCGTTGCATCCACCTCACTTTGCGAAGCGGTGTTTTCGACCCGCATTTCTTTTGTTATTGCTGAGATTAGGAAAACCAACCAAAAACCCCTCTTTGTGTCTGTTGAACGCTTGTGTAACAATCATCACTGCGCGATTCGTTCACCCATCCTGCATTCCTCAAGAGACTGACATCCGGGGAATTTATTCTCCACAATTATTACTTGACAGCGACCGGTGCACTTGCCGACACGCATCAAGTTTTTGGCGCCGTTGCCGGGGAATGCAGGCGTGTTTCGTCTTGTGTTGTGACTTTCGTTATACGAGCAGTTGTTTTTTTTTTTCTTTGTTTTTCTTTTTGTTTTTGACAGTTCATGCAGAGGCAGGTCGCAGGTGAACTCGCACCTTTTGATCTAGAAATCGAACGAACTGCTCGCGCGCGAAGGCGCGCTGCGGCTGTACAAGTGGCCATGGGTGATCAGGTAGACCCAAATGATGTTGATCCGAGAATGCCCGGCGTGGGGGAACATCAGCCTGGGATTGAGCAGGAGGCAGTCAGGCCTAGACCCCGCACGATGAGGGACTACACCACTCCAACTGCTGGGAGTGTGTATCCGGGGTTCGGGCCAAACATTATGAATAATCAGTTTGAGATCAAGCCTGCGATCTTAAACATCATCCGGAACAACGCTCAGTTCTCGGGGTTGGCCAGCGAAGATCCGCATCTGCATCTGGCGGAGTTTTCTGATATTTGCGGAACCTTCCGCTACGCAGGGATTGCTGACGACACAGTCAAGCTCAGACTGTTTCCCTTTTCACTCCGCGACAAAGCAAAGGTGTGGCTCCACTCCATTCCGCCCGGGACTGCTGCAACTTGGGATGCCCTCGCATCCAAGTTCCTTGCTAAATTCCATCCCGTGGATAAGATTGTAAGCTTGCGGCGGGAGATCGCCACATTTCGCCAACTTGACCAAAAGACCCTTGCTGAAGCTTGGGAGCGCCTCAACGATCTCCTTCGCCGTTGCCCTGGCCACGAGCTCCAACCATGGAATGTGGTTGAATTGTTCTACTTCGCGATCGAGCCCAACTATCGGGCAATGATCGATGCTGCGGCGGGTGGTACCTTGATGAACCACACTCCTGAAGAAGCCCTCCGAATTTTGCGCGACACTGCCTCCCACAGTACATTCTGGACTGCAGGGAGAAATGCTCCAAGAAGCGGCCGAGGTCTTTTCATGGTCGACTCTCTCCCTTCTCCATCCCCACCTGCTGCTATCATTACCTGCGAGGGATGTGGAGGCGGAGGCCACCACGCGTATGAGTGTTCGGGGAACAACGTGGCAGGTGATTTCGCACACTTGAACTTGAACGAATCTGTTAATTATGTAGGAAATCAGCCTAGGGGGGCGCCTTTCAATAATGCTTATAATCCGGGAGCGAGAAGTCACCCGAACTTCTCGTGGAATCCAAACACACCTGGCCAACGATGGGCACCGGGGCAGCATCAAAACGATGCTTACGCCTCCGGGAGCCAACCGAGGCCACCACACCCGGATTATAACCAAGGTCCCCCATTCCAAAAAAAGAGTAATTTGGAGGAAATGATGGAGAAGTTCATGCAAGCGGCCAACTCTAATATGGTGAATCAAACTGCATCCATGCGAAACCTGGAAACGCAGTTGGGCCAATTGGCCCAAGTGCTAACTGAGCGATCGCAGGGGACCCTTCCCAGCAACACGGAGAAGAACCCAATTGATCAAGGGAAGAGTCTTGGGGATGTGGTAGAGGTTGAACCGAGTGAGCTGGTAATTTCTTGTGCCATCAATAAGGTTGAAACAAAAGCTTTATGCGATTCCGGTTCCTCCCGCAACGTCATTGCACTGCAAGATGTTGCGAAATTACAACTTGAGATGAACACGGAGGAAAGGAAATCACTTATTCTCGCTAACGGCACTATTATCCAATCTGAGGGGGAGAAATGTGGAAGTAATAGTTGAGGGGACGACTGTGGTCGCGGACTTTCAGGTGTTGGGCCCCCAGGAAAATCAATGCATTCCTATCTTGGGCGTGCCGTTCTTGAAAGAGAGCGGCGCCACCCTTGACTTCGCTACGGGGTGTGTTCTCCTACCTAACAAGGCGCTGCAGCCCACTCGCCTCGAAGCTACAGCTGACACATCCACTCCTCCCCCTCTCGTGATTTCTGATGAATTTCTAAGATGTGCAGGAAAGATACATGATCAAGAAACAGGTGAAGGAGGAAAGGAGGAGCTCCAATCAGATGAGGAGGAAGAGGTTGACTTCTGGAAAGAGTTCGACTCCGAGAAGGAGGAAGACTGCAGTTCGGGAAACGTTGACGTGAATGTAGTTAGGGTTGCTGATTATTTATCTTCTTATGGTGAATCATGTAATAAACTATCTAAGCGCTCCATCTCCTGGGCCGATCCGGTAGTCACCACGATGCCGGAAGTGACGCCACCTGATTCTATGGAGGAAAAATCTGAGAACTCTCAACGGTGGCAGTCTCCGACTGTCACCAAACTTAAAAAGGAAAAACTTCTGCGCGACGCTCGTGCTGCCGCTCTCCGTGGCAAGGTGGCGGAGGTTAGGGGAGCATTGGGTAATACCAGTGCTGGCCCTAAAGCCTTCACCTCCCGCCTACGTGCTACGGGAGAATCACACCATAAGAGCGCTTTTAGTTGATGTGTGTTTTATTTGCTGTGGTGAACTATTTTTGAGATTTCTTTTTAATTCCTGCACTTTATAAACACTGCTAATACAGGTATTTGGTCCAGCTTAAGGACGTTAAATGAAAGCGCTCCTGGGAGACAACCCAGATTTCCTGTTTTCGTATTTCCTTTTTTCTAACTTCTTTTAGTTCTGCTTTTGTTTTTGCTTTTATTGCTTTGAGTTTGTGCTTGAAGGTTTTGTGTTCGATGGTGCGGATGCTGCGGACTAGTCTTGATCGTAAACGCCAATCGTCTGGTATGCTCATTTCTGAGCATTGGGTAACACTTCCTCCCTTCTTCTAGCTTCAAATTTCTAGATATATCATTTAGCTTAAGTCTGGGGGAGCGGTTGTTGTTATCCACTGTGCACGAGTTGCACCGCATACTAGAAGGTTGTATCTTTATTTATCCTACTCATTATTTTTGTTTTTCATGCTTCACACACCACTTCACCCACTTGAGTGCATGCTTGTCTTTTTGTTGTTGTTCCGTTTAAACTAGTTTGGTTGGAATGTGAAATAGGTTGTTAACGCAGGAATTATTAGTTGGAGTGCGATGTTGACTCATGTAGTGTTCTAGTCACTTCGCATGCTATGGTAGAATTTGTGTAGAACTAGATTTTCTTTATGCATCTAATTTATGTTTAGTATTTCTGCGTAAATTTAGATTTAATATACTCAAGTGGTGAATTTGTACGGAATTGACGATAACCCGGTGTTGTGTGTGTGCGGTTGCTAGTCGTGTGTTGCTCGAGTCGGGAGGAAGGTTTATCTTTCTCGTGGGCTAAGAACTTGCCCCAAGCGACTCTCGAAGCATGGGTGAGAGCTACTCGTTGAGTCAAACATGATGTACTCCATGTCCATTTCATTCACCGTTGCAAGCCCATTTTGTGCCTACCATTCCTTTGTACAGCCCCTCTTCATCCACCAAAGCCTGAAGCCTATCCCACGCCCGCAACCAAATTGTTTTTAACTGCGCTCATAATTCTAAACTTGTGTGGAGTGTGGAATTGTTGTGTTATGATGGGAAAATAAAGTCCATCTGCTGATTTTGAACCAACCGGGGGTTCAATAAAAGAAGTAAAATTTGTAAAAAAAAAAAAAGTATTTTGAAAAAAATCCTCCCGAGCTAAAAACAGAAAATCTGTTGGTATTTGTGAAGTAGGCCGTGTGCACACCTGGTTTTCATGATAAGTCTGGGGGTGTGTCACACGAGCATTGTTTGTTGGTCTTGTATGGTGCAGCGTTCCGTTAGCTCACTTGGGTTGCGTAGCCACCGTATTTAACTTTGAATATCATACCGTAACCTAAGCCTCGTTTTAATCCTATAAGTCCTACTGATTTGATTTGCGAGTTTGCTAGCGCCGTGGAGAGAGTGTGACCGGGCGAGCGTATGGTTCACGACGTTGATGGATTTCAGCGGAGTTATTCCTAAGCCCCGATCTTTTGCAACACCCGCCTCAGTGTCTCGTCACTTTCATACCGGGCATGATCGTCAAATTCTTCATAATTCACCAATTGAGTACATCTAAATCTTTAATTACGCTTTAATACTCTTGTAAATTATTTAGCATATCTAGAATCTCCTTCTACTAAATTCTCTACTTGCATGCGTATGTTACTTCGCACCGTACTCCTTTGTGTAATTCTCTATGTCAATTATCGTTTTCACGCTCCGCCGGATTCGTTTGCTCGGGACGCGCAAACAGTTAAGTCTGGGGGTGTGATGAGTCCTGATCATATACACATTTTTTGGACTCATCCGGGCCGTTATTTAGTCAATTCTACGCACTATAGCCTTGTTATAGTTTATATTTGATAATCCATGCTAGGTGCACATCTTGGCCCACTTTGGTGTGATTTTCGTGCTTTTTGTCTTTAGTAGTATTCTTGTGATGTTAAGTGCCACTTTCAGTGGCTAGATCTATGGTTGTGCGGGAATAGGAGTCGTGCAAGTGTTCCTGGTGCAATTCTGCACAGGAACACTGCGCACGATCACCGGTTCTATTGCGCACGACCACTGGTCGTGCGCCACTGATCGTGTGCACTTAACCCTTTTTCACGAGTTCTGTTTGGTGCAGTGCGCACGACCACCAACACCAGTGCGCACGACCACCGGTCGTGCGCCACTGCTCGTGCGCACTTACCATTTAATTTCCGAGTTCTGTTTGCTCCAGTGCGCACGACCATCAACTCCAGTGCGCACGACCACCGGTCGTGCGCCACTGGTCGTGCGAACATTTTATTTTATAATTTCGTATCTTGCAGGTTCCACCCAGGCAGTGCGCACGATCGCAGAATTCCAGTGCGCACGACCACTGGTCGTGCGCCAATGATCGTGCGCAGTATTTAATCCAGCGCCTATTTAAACGCCTGTTGCGATTTTAGGGCGGATGGTTCATGCCGGGAGCGGGATTCCTGTTCCGTACGCCGCCGATTTCCACCGTGGGACGCCTCCACTTCATCTTCTACGCAAGGGGAAGCCTCCTCCATCCATTCCAAGCCTTCCTCCATTGTCCGTGAGTGTTCTCCATCGTCCGCAAGCCTCCAAGCAACCATTCTCTCATTCCGCCCGGTGAGAAGAAGAAGGAACCTGAAGTCGAAGACGACGGAGCTACGTAGGGAGATCGTGTCAGCTCTCTACGCCGGAAGCATAGTCCGCCCGAGCCCGGAGGTAGCCCGACAACCTACCATTCCGGCCGTGAACGGCCGCTAGTCTTCACCATCGGTTATTTCTTTCCTCTTTCCTCCATTGTACTCTTTGAACCGTGTAAAACTCGAATATTGAGATGTTATTTGTTTAAATGAATGTCTCTTTGTTATTCTTCATGGTTTGGTTGTGATTCACTCCGTTCTCATTCACTCACTCGCGCCCACACGCAAGGTGTTTGACCCACGTTAGCAAGAGCTAACGGCGGTTGTGAAGAGGTGTTTGTGACCCTCACCCTCTCGCACTTGAGTTCACTTCATCCGCCTCACGAAGCACGGCATCGCGGCCGTTGCATCCACCTCACTTTGCGAAGCGGTGTTTTCGACCCGCATTTCTTTTGTTATTGCTGAGATTAGGAAAACCAACCAAAAACCCCTCTTTGTGTCTGTTGAACGCTTGTGTAACAATCATCACTGCGCGATTCGTTCACCCATCCTGCATTCCTCAAGAGACCGACATCCGGGGAATTTATTCTCCACAATTATTACTTGACAGCGACCGGTGCACTTGCCGACACGCATCAGTGCTTGAGGTGTATTCCCAGCTGGTATGTCTTATGTGCAGCTGGTCGGATCGTCCCGTTTTCCCCTAAAATCTATGTCTGTGCATATCGCACGGTCGTGCGTTTCCTTGACGCACGGACGGTTGCGATCGTGCATCTGTATCTGGGCCGAAAACAGACAATCTGAGTTTAGTCGTGCATTTTTACGCACGGGCGGATTTTCCCGTGCGTGAGTAAAACGCACGGTCGACCTGTTTCCTCCTGTTTTTAGTCATTCTGAATTTACCCGTGTGTTTTTACGCACGGGCGTATTTGCCCGTGCGTGAGTAAAACGCACGGGCGGCGCAGCGTCTCCCTCAAGTCAGAATTTATCATTTAATAACGCACGGTCGTGCGTTCGACCGTGCGTGACCATTTTTCTGTCTGTTTAGTATATAAAGCAGGATAAGCCACAGTCAACAGAGAGAGCCCTAGAGGGAGCGGGAAATCAGGTCCTTCCCGCCGTTTCTGAGGTCTGAAGGCTTCTCCTTGACCTCCACCACCAAGGAGACCATTTTCCGGCAATTTCCACCACCATTCTTCCATTCGGGAGCGTTAGCAAGCATTCTCCACCAAGTGTTCAAGCATCCCTCATCGTGGGAAGCGATAGAAGTGTTGTAGGTCGTTGGAGTGGTGACAGCCTCCATCGAGTCCGCACACCATCTGAGGGCCGAGCCCGGAGAGCCTGACAACCTCTCATTCTGGCCTAGAACCCAAGATGCGGTGACTTCTTCCTATTGGTCCTCTCTAAAAACTTGATGCTTGTGTTTTATTTGTGTTGTTGTAATGAACTATTGTTTAGCTTAATGTCATAGATCTTTTATGATGTTCATGTGCAATGATGCGGTGATGTGAGAATAGCATTTTCCTTGTTGTGATTTTCTGAGTTCGTTGTGTGAAGAAGCCACCTAGCAATCGCGAGTGGTGATGCTTGGAGAAGAGATGTGTGCGACCCTCACTCATCACAGTTACTTTCCGTCCACGCGCCTCCCGAAGCACGGCATCGCGGCCGTTGCATCCATCCCGCCTTGCGAAGCGGAGTTTTGACTCGCATCTCTCTTTTCCGCACTAGCTTAGGAACCAAATCACAATGCCCTTGTTCTTACTTTATTCGCTCGTGTAATGATCGATTCACCACGTGTTTCGTTCACCAGAACCTGCATTACTTGAGAGACGATATTTGGGGAAGCGATTCCCAAATTTATTACTTGACAGCGACCGGTGCACTTGCCGAATACGCATCAAGTTTTTGGCGTCGTTGCCGGGGAATGCAGGCGTGTAACACTTTGTGTTGTGAATCCTTGTTATAGGAGCAGTTGTTTTTTTTTTGTTTTTCTTTGTGTCTTCTTTTTGTGTATGCAGAGGCAAGCCGGAAGGGAATTAGTACCCTTTGATCCGGAGATTGAACATACTGAGCGCGCACTAAGGCGTGCTGCAGCTGTGCAAGTGGCTATGGGAGATAATATGGAACTTGGAGGTATGCCGAGAGTACCAAATGATCGGGAAGTAGTGAATCCTAGAGTACCCCATATGGGGCAAAATCATCTAAGGGATGAGCAGGAGGCGGTTAGACCGAGGCCCCGGACCATGAGAGATTATACCACTCCAACAATTGGGAGTGTGTATCCAGGATTTGGGCCTAACATCATGAATAACCAGTTTGAGATCAAGCCGTCCATCCTGAACATCATCCGCAACAACGCTCAGTTCTCTGGGATGCCTAGTGAAGACCCACATCTTCACTTGGCGGAGTTCGCCGACATTTGCGGTACCTTCCGGTATGCAGGAATTACTGACGAAACAGTCAAGATGAGACTGTTCCCTTTCTCGTTGCGTGACAAAGCCAAGGTTTGGCTCCATTCTATCCCTCCAGGAACTGCTGCCACTTGGTGTTGGATCGGTCGGCGCCCTTAGAGGGGGGGGGGGTGAATAAGGGTTTTCAAAAACTTTAGATTTATTTAGAAAAACTTTGGAATAATGCAATATTAAAACAAGAAGAAGTCAAGTAAACCAAAAAGAGAGACAAGCTTTATTGATATTAAATAAGTTTTACAAAACTTGATCTCAATGGCGCTAGAGATCGGAGGCGAATAATAAAAGCTCTTTTCGTTTTCTATCCCGACTCGCTTCCCCCCGAACCGGTGGCCCTAGCCTTCTCCTTCCCGGATTCGGCCTCAAGCCGCTCTAGTAAATCCTTCCCCGGATGTGGCCTCGAGCACCCCCTAGACCTAGCCTAGATCTAGTCGCCAACACGAGGCGAATTTCAGACCTAAGTCTTACCCCATACCTAGTCGCCAACACGAGACGATTTCACTACCGTTTACAAAGAAAGATAAATAAAATAATAAAACTCCCCTTAAGATGAACTTCTGAAGATGGAGGCGAAGATCCGCTGTAGAATCAGTGATTGTCGAAGCGGACTTCGTTTTGATTCGGCATGATGGAATCCTCCTTCAGAAGTTGGAAGAGCTTCGCTGGGACGTCAAATTTCGGCCAAGACAAGCCTCTGGAATTCTAGCACTCTCTCTCTGAGGTGTATGCAATAGGTGTCTGAAAATAAGAGGAGAGGGGGTCCTTTTATAGCCAAAGCGCTACCGCCGGCGCTACCGCTACCGCCGGCGCTACCGCTACCGCCGGCGCTATCCCTGATTAAGTAACATTTTGCGCGACAGGATCTTCAATCCGCGGCAACATTTTGCTCTATGCCTCTTGTGCGTCATGCTACCGCCAGCGCTAGTATCTACCGCCGGGCGCTAGCTCCTTCTAAAAACACTGCCGGAATCATGCTAATCATTGCTAGCGCCGGGCGCTATCGCTACCGCCGGCGCTAGTAGCCATGTTGGAATTCTGGCCTCAATTTTGGGGACAACCATCCTTGAGTCATGTGGACTTTGATTTCCTGCACACTTAAACACACAAGATCAAATACACATAGGATTTGTTATTCTCAAACCTAGGAGATGCAGAAGACCATATTCCAACAAACTCCCCCTTTTGATAATAACAAATCCATTAATGATAAATCAAAGCATTAATAAATAAGCATGATAAAACTATACTTGTGTGTGTGTGAGAGTGATGACATAGGTTAATTATTGATTTTAGCATTTAGAATTGCTCCCCCTAAATACATGCTTCCCCTAAGTGAATGCTCCCCTAATATGTAAGCCATCATCTGAATTTTGTCATGTTGGGTTTATGATAGCGGGTTATATTTATCTTGTTAGTTCTCCCCCTTTGTTATTAACAAAAGTGGGTAGGGAAACAAAGCACCAAAAAAAGTTTGTAAGTAGAAAATAAGGCATGATCGAGCTTTTGAAGTAAATGATAAGGAGTTTTAGAATTGTTTTTCATTTAAATAGATCAGAGTTATAAGCATTACAAATTTTCATAGAAGGAAATCAGAGTTTTTAGCATAAAAAAAGTAATGATTTTCCCTTAATATAAAAGTTTTAAGCATAAAAATAAGAATTTCCAAATAACCAATCTACCCAGACAATATGTCTACACCCTAGCCCCGTACTAAGTGACGGATGGGCATGAGGAGCTGCAAACATGTCGTAGGTTAGGGTGTTAGTCCCATATGCAAACACTAGACAAAACCCAACCTAGCACTCTTTCCCCCCAGTGCCTCGCAAGGCCCCACTGGAACCCTCCCCGGTTAAGGACAAGACATGACTAAAGATAAGTTTATCTAATGTCTACAACCCTACGCCCCGGCTATGGTGAGATATGAAGTCACGGATAATAGTTTTTTGAAACAAGAAGCTTTTAAATCTAATGGGAAGAATCATAATTGAATTTTTTGAAATAAAACTTACTTAGCTATATTGAAATTCATGAATGTATCAGAATTTGAGCATTGCGGAAGATTTCGAAAAAAAAACACCATAATACTAAATAAGAGTTTAAGTTAAAAAAGGAGATGTTTTTGAGTTTCAAAACTAACTTTATAGAGATAAGAGTTGAAGCATTTTGGAAGAAAGAAACAACATCCTTTTAGCAATGTTTCACTTGTTGGAAGAGCCCTTAGCATACACGTTTATATTGAAATAAATCAGAGTTTATTACTATAAAAATGATATGCGTGTTAGAACAACCAATATAAATTCTACCAAGAAAGTCTACCACTTGTTTTTAAGAAAAAAATTGAGATTTAAGACTTGATATAAGCATGAAAGTGCAAGGTAAAAGTTATATGGTGATGATGCGGAAGACTTGTAGAAATACATGAAATATCTTATTGTAATCAAGAATAATCCATAAAAAGATATGAGTTTAATTTCAAAAAAAAGGATGTTTATGTAAATCATGTTTTAATGAAAATCTTTTATGGTTGACAAAAATAACCAAGCATGAAATAATACTATCACAAAGAGATTACTACAATGTTATTTCAATTCACAATTTCAAGTCATACCAAACATTGTAGAAAGCATGCTAGGTTATCTAGTGCATTTCATAAGTAAAGAGTAGTATAGAATTTGCAGTAGGATCCAATACTCATGAGAAGAAGTGTTATGGAAGATAATGATGTGCACATAAGTGTATTTTGAATAGAGTAAACAAATGTTTTAATCAAAAATACAAGGGATATGTAAAGTAAAGAGCACAATAAAACACAAATAATTTTACTTCCACGCACTTCAATGCACAAACAAAAATGTACAACTACCAAGGTGCTTTCACACACAATGCTCATTAAGACTTGTTAGGGTGCAAAGTAGTGCTTGGGGGATCACATAATTTTATTCTTCAATATTGATTTTTTTTTATTGTGATCCGGTGTACTTAAGAATAAGTGGTTTTTATTTTGAAAGAAAGTTATGGTTTGCACAAGATAC
Source organism: Dactylorhiza incarnata (assembly GCA_033032865.1). Lineage (NCBI taxonomy): Eukaryota > Viridiplantae > Streptophyta > Magnoliopsida > Asparagales > Orchidaceae > Dactylorhiza > Dactylorhiza incarnata. The sequence goes on along the minus strand of JAWHQI010000003.1, from coordinate 29,838,494 downwards.
TTTACTATTCTTTCCAAGGTGCTCAACCTCACAATGCTTATTAAGACTTATCAGGAGGTTCAAGTAGTGCTTGGTGGAGTTATCTTTGTCACTTTATTTTATAATTTTGTTTTGTACAAAGTTCTCCGAATACACTTGTTTTGCAAATCAATAGAATTTATGAAAAACATAACCACTTTTCTTAACTTTTAAGAGGTGCAAATAAAGGAATGTAGGTAAGACACTTATGCAATTTTAATTCATTGTACAAATACAAAACATACACAAGTAATCTTAGATTAAACCATATGTAGACAATGCCAAAAAGTGAGTGATTTAATATCATTATCAAACATAAAACATTTACTCATACTTAGAGGCATGCTAAGCTTGATTATACACAACTTTTTAAAATATAATTGGTGCACATAGTAATAGATATATCAAAGCATGATAAAGACAATGTTCAAAGTAATTTGAAAAAATAAATTGTAACATTATAGAAGTTCTAAGTAATAGATTAAATCATGCTTGATTTTGCCAGAAAAAGTTCATACAGTTTTTTTGATGGTTTTAAAGTTTTATAATTTTGTATTTGATTTTTAAAAAATAGACTCTAACCACAAAACACAAATAAAAAGGCAAAAACATATTTTTTGTAATTTGGATTGTATATTTTTGTATTTTGATTTTTCAAAAATAAGATAGAATCATAGGTGCAAAACTAAATAGTACATATAGATCGAAATATTTTTAGAAATTTTTCAAAATTTTAAAATCACAGAAATTTGGACATGGACGCTAGCGCCTGCGGTAGCGCTAGCGCGGGAGACAGTAAGTGATTTTTGAGGATTTTGAAATTGTTGATTCTTGATCTTGATTAGGTGTCCCAATAGTAGTTTCATGCTGAAATTGCAGAATTTAAGGAGATGTTTTTGATGGTTAAACACCAAAAATTGCATTTTTGAATTTGTGTTAATTTGAAAGATCTAGGACACCTAATACAAGTCAAAATAAACTAAATCTTGCATCACCAATTAGTACATATAGTAGGGAATAAATTCAGGTATTTAATGGAATTTTGTTTTATTTAAAACTCAAAATGGTCCGATACCGCCGGCGCTAGAGCTAGCGCTGGCGCTATCGAGGCTTTTGTTAAAACCGAGTTCTTCTTTCAGATCCGCACTTATCTTTCATTTCCTCCCGAAAAAAACTAGAAGACGACTCTTTCTACGAGCAGATCTGAGGTAATTCTTCATCCTTTCTTACGATTTTTATTTTAAAGCTTGATTGTGATGTTAGAGATGAAGATATTTGAAGTTTTTAGGTAGATTTAGGAACTAGATCTACACCGTTAGGTTTTCTCTAAGGTTTGTGGTTTTGATGAGGTTTTTGGTTTTGAATATGTGGATTTCTTGGTTTTAAGTTAGGATATGAACGTATTTTAATTTTAAGGAGATATAAAAATTTTTGTTTTTAGATGAGGATTTTGTTTTCTTGTTTTAATAATCTTTTGTAATGTTGCAGATGGCACCGGGTTATAAGGGAAAGAAGAATACTGAGTTGGCCGTAGAGGCAGCTGTAGTGGGAGTGCCATACATCGTGGAGTTCAACTTGCCGCGACACCACCACATTATGGAGCAATTTGCTGCCGTAGAGGTGTTGAGCTTGTTCATTCCTGACGGATTTTCTTCTGAGTTGGTGCGCAATTTTTACATGCACTTGGAAGATCCATCAACGACAGAGCTGGATGGAGGAGTCCAGTCACAAGTGCAGGGGCAGATGGTTACTATTACCCATGAACAGTTGAGGATCGTGTTCGGATTGACTCAGCATCCACATAGATTGGAAATTATTGAGAGGTTCAGGGCAGACAGAGATTGGACTCAAGTGAACATGGCGCTGCATAACAAGGAGTGCAGGAGTCTGATCTCTACCATTTCGACTCTCACCGTGGATGCCTTGGTCATGCAAAATGTGTTGCGCCATACAATCCTACTGAAGTTGGGTGATACTGCCAAGGTCACAGCGCAACTGAGTTATATTACCTATTTTATTTTAGAGAAGGAGAGGTTTGATGTGGCGGATTTGTTACTCTCCCTGATCCGTTATTCCTACAAGTTGCGGCAACCATCCCGTCAGAGATTCAACAACCTGCCCCTGGGTGGCATCATTCAGCGAGTTATTCAGGTTTTGTATCCTACTATTGACTTAGGTTTCTTTTTAGTAGATTGCTATTCTCCTATTTATAGTACCTCGCATTTGCGAGCATCCTTCGTCTCGGATGAGCCATCCTCATCAACTCAACCACCACTCCGGCTAGGAGCGTCTTCTCGAGGGGCTCGAGATGCTCCATATGGGTCCTTTCGAGAGGAGATGGGTGAGCGGATGACACGGGTGGAGGAGGATGCTTCTGTGATAAGGAAGGATGTCTCAGGGATCAAAAAAATGATGAAGTTTATGATGAAAGCTTTAAAGTTAAACCCATCTACACCAGAGCAGAGGGAGTGGGAGAGTCCAGTTTCAGATCCGCCCCGCCACTCGATCCGGACGATTCGCAGGAGACGCTCCCCGAGTCCTAGTGTGGAGGACATAGATGAGGAGGAGTAGTTGTGAGAGGAACAATTTTTATGTAATAATTCAGGAATTTGAACCTATGTCTTGGATGTTGTTGTTCTTTGAATTATGTTTATCTTGTTATCTTTTGGATGTTTGACTAGAATGTTTCATTTATAATTTGATGTTATGAGGTGGTGATATTTAGGAAAAAATTTTATGTGGTATACCTTTTTGAAATCCTAAATATTTTACCACCACATAGAAGATTTTGAATTTAATTGTTAATAAATATATGTATAATGAATATATGAATAATAAGTAGGTCATCTTAATAAGATTTTGAGTTTTGATTAATGTTATAGGCTCATTAAAATTTTTGATCATGTTTCCTATACAAGATGACCATAACATGATAATTTCAAAGAAATAAGAAAACAAAGAAAATTGAAAGACATTAAAGCACATCATGAAGTAGAAAAATTGTATATTTCCCTTTTGAAAATATTCTACTTCATGCATTTGGTGGTACCTAATGAAAGAGAGATTTAAGTATCCAAAGAGGACCGGGTGTGATGGTTCCTTTGGGTACCCAAATACAACGTATTTGCTTTTGGGGAGATGGAAATGAATGAACCCCTTTTTGTGGTGTTTGTGTTTCATCTTTGGTTTTGGGCCTCCATTCAAACTGTGGTTTAATATTATTATTATTAGTCAAATTTCTATTGTGATAATCTTTATCTTTAGGATTATAATTGTAGTGATTATAGAAAGCATTTTTCATAGGAAATTTGTGAAGTTTTATGTTGGGAGAAGTTTGATGATAATAATTGTACTTTGGAATTTCATTTTTAATTTGTTGATGCCTTTTATTTCCATTGTTTGATTTATTAATATTTTGAGAATTTATATTTAACTTGCTTTTAGATATATCTTGGTATTGTGAATGAGTGTTTTTCTTTATGATTTCCTTAAGCAAGTTGATTTTAGCATTTAATTCATCATTCTTAGTTTGTAAATTGTGTCTGGCTTTATTGTAAGCGATTGTGCTATTTTTAAGAGTGGTAGCAATTGATTCAATATGTTTTTCATATTCATCCCTATATTCATCAAATGTTTCGTCCATCTCTTTAATTTCAATCTCGTAGTTTTACATTTAGCACAATCATTCTTTGACGATGAATTTTCTAAATATAATTTTCATTATGTTCTTTCACACAAATAATTTCTTTTTCAAGTTCTTTGACTTTTTCTTTAATATTATTACAATCAAAACAAGATTTTGTATTTTCAAGTAAAAAACAAGATGATGAAGACACATCACAATTTGATTCATTAGCCTTTAGCCTCTTATTTTCTAAAAGTAAATTTTTATTAGCAATTTTCCAATTTTTGATCTTTCGTTTAGCTATTTTTAATATGTTGAAACTAGAGATAGAGGTTATTACACAAGACGAAGATTTAGTCTTTCTTACAGCGCTTTTGGAGGAGGCAAAATATGAGCATGAAGTTCCTTAAACATCTTTTAGTCCTTCCTCGATCAGAGATGAGTTTTTATCTTCTTTTGATGTATTGTTCTCTTTCTCTATTTCAATATTCTCCATGGCTTTGCTCCGAGAGAGATCTTCTTGAATGATAATAGATTCTTGTACGTTCTTTTCCTCCCGTGTTTGTTCCACACCTGCGAGAGGAAGATCATACATTTCTTCAAGAAAGTGCCATATTTTGTATGCACTAGAAAAGCAATATATGAATTTGAAAATTTCATTAGATAGTGCACAAAATAGATAGTATTTGGCTTTGGCATTTAGCTGACGTTCTTTTTTATTTGATTCATCCGCAGGTCTTATAATTGCTAAGTTCCATACTTCGATGTCTAAAGTTTTAATAAATTTTTCAATTAAGATTTTCCATCCTTTATAATTTGTTCCTTCAAACAAGGGTGGTTTATGTGATATTTCATCTTCACAGAAATTTGCCCCACTAGTTGAAGCGAGATCATGAGACTCCATTATTCCAGGTTGTTAAGCCGATTGGAATAAAACCCCTCTAATACCACTTGTTGGATCGGTCGGCACCCTTAGAGGGGGGGGGGTGAATAAGGGTTTTCAAAAACTTTAGATTTATTTAGAAAAACTTTGGAATAATGCAATATTAAAACAAGAAGAAGTCAAGTAAAACAAAAAGAGAGACAAGCTTTATTGATATTAAATAAGTTTTACAAAACTTGATCTCAATGGCGCTAGAGATCGGAGGCGAATAATAAAAACTCTTTTCGTTTTCTATCCCGACTCGCTTCCCCACGAACCGGTGGCCCTAGCCTTCTCCTTCCCGGATTCGGCCTCAAGCCGCTCTAGCCAATCCTTCCCCGGATGTGGCCTCGAGCACCCCCTAGACCTAGCCTAGATCTAGTCGCCAACACGAGGCGAATTTCAGCCCTAAGTCCTACCCCAGACCTAGTCGCCAACACGAGGCGACTTCACTACCGTTTACAAAGAAAGATAAATAAAATAATAAAACTTCCCTTAAGATGAACTTCTGAAGATGGAGGCGAAGATCCGTTGTAGAATCAGCGTTTGTCGAAGCGGACTTAGTTTTGATTCGACATGATGGAATCCACCTTCAGAAGTTGGCAGAGCTTCGCTGGGACGTCAAATTTCGTCCAAGACAAGCCTCTGGAATTCTAGCACTCTCTCTCTGAGGTGTATGCAATAGGTGTCCGAAAACAAGAGGAGAGGGGGTCATTTAATAGCCAAAGCGCTACCGCCGGCGCTACCTCTACCGCCGGCGCTATCCCTGATTAAGTAACATTTTGCGCGGCAGGATCTTCAATTCGCGGCAACATTTTGCTATATGCCTCTTGTGCGCCATGCTACCGCCAGCGCTAGTAGCTACCGCCGGGCGCTAGCTCCTTCTAAAATCACTGCCGGAATTGCGCTAATCATTGCTAGCGCCGGGCACTATTGCTACTGCCGGCGCTAGTAGCCATGTTGGAATTATGGCCTCAATTTTGGGGACAACCATCCTTGAGTCATGTGGACTTTGATTTCCTGCACACTTAAACACACAAGATCAAATACACATAGGATTTGTTATTCTCAAACCTAGGAGATGCGGAAGACCATGTTCCAACACTTGGGACGCGCTTGCGTCCAAATTTCTCACCAAATTCCACCCGATGGACAAAATTGTGAGCCTTCGGCGGGAGATCGCCACTTTTCGGCAAGCTGAGCAAGAAACTCTCGCAGAAGCTTGGGAGCGTCTTGGTGACCTCCTTCGCAAATGCCCAAATCACGAGCTCCAGCCGTGGAACATTGTGGAAACCTTCTACTTCGCTATCGAGCCCAACCATCGGGCAATGATTGACGCTGCTGTAGGAGGGACCTTGATGAACCATACGCCGGAGGATGCTCTCAGAATTCTGCAGGACACTGCCTCACACAGCACCTTCTGGACCGCTGGGAGAAATGCGCAGAGAAGCGCTCGGGGACTGTTCGTGGTGGACTCATTACCTCTCGCTGCTGCGCCCGCGACTAACATTTCTTGTGAAGAATGTGGAGGCGGTGGTCACCATGCATACGAGTGCCCAGGTAGCGGGCTATCAGGTGAATTCTCTCAGCTTAATTTAAATGAATCGGTAAATTTTGTAGGAAACCAAGCTAGGGGGCACCCTATGGCAATGCCTATAATCCGGGTGTGAGGAATCACCCAAACTTTTCCTGGAATCAAAATACTGCAGGCCAACAATGGCAACCGGGCCAGCATCAATACGATGCTCAAGCGTCCAGAAGCCAACCGAGGCCGCCTCATCCGGGTTATAATCAAGGCGCCCCGGCCCCAAAGAAAAGTAATCTGGAAGAAATGATGGAGAAGTTCATGGAAGCCGCCAACTCTAGTTTGGCGAACCAAACCGCGTCCATGCGTAACTTGGAGACGCAATTGGGCCAATTGGCTCAAGTGCTAACCGAGCATTCGCAAGGGACCCTTCCCAGTAATACTGAAAAAAATCCAATTAACCAAGGGAAGAGTCTCTCTGATGCGGGAGTGAGTGACCCAAATGAGTTGTTGATCTCATGCTCCATTAATAATTTAGAAATGACGGCCCTATGTGATTCCGGTTCATCTCGCAACGTCCTTGCATTGCAGTATGTTGCTAAATTAAAACTTGAAATGAACATAGATGATCGGAAATCCCTAGTGCTTGCTAATGGGACTGTCATTCAGACAGAGGGAGAAGTAAGGAATGTTGAAGTTACAATCGAAGGGACGATCGTGGTTGCCGACTTCCAAGTTTTGGGACCAAGTCAGAATCAATCTATTCCCATCTTGGGAGTACCATTCTTAAAAGAGAGCGGTGCCACCTTAGATTTTTCTAAGGGGTGTGTTGTCTTACCTTGTAAGGTAACACCCCCCACTTACCCTAAGATTGTTTCCGAAGCAGTAATCCGCTCTCCCCTTGTTATCACTGATGAATCATCTAGTGACGTAGAAGCAAGGAAAGAAAAAAGATCGCTAGAAGGAGAGAAGAAAGAAGAGGAGTTACGGGTCGTGAATGAAGAGGTGATAAAGGCAGGAGAAAGCGGTGAGACCCAAGCACTGAATGATGAGAGAGAAGGCGGAGCAAAGCGCCCTATGAACAGTTTTTTGAGTCATAATGACCACTGTAAACATTTTAAACAGGTCCATTGGGCTGATCCAGTTGTCACGGCGGCAACGGAAGTGATGCCACCGACCACCAAGGTGGGAAGTTCTGACAACTATCAACGTTGGCGCTCTCCAACTGTGGAGAAGCTGAAGCAAGAAAGATTGTTGTGTGGAGCATGCTTTGCTGCCCTCCGGTGCAAGAAGGAGGAGATTAGGGGCAAGGGGGAGACATCCTCCTTGGGCCCTAAAGCCTTCACCTCCTTCCCATCTCGCGTGGCTGGGGAGAACCACCATAAATCAGCATACAGCTGATGCGTGATGGGGTCTCCAGGTTTTGTTTGTGCTGTTTCTTCTGTCTGATTTTGTGATCTGTTATATTACATTGCTGTGTTGTGTTTTAATTAAGCATGGAACAATTTTATAACTGTTGCTATCAAACTGTAATACAGGTATTTGGTCCACCTTTAAGGACGTTAAACAAAAGGGCTTCTTGGGAGACAACCCATGGGAACCACCCGATTCCGTTTTCTTAGTCTATTTCTTTTAGTCCTGTTATTTTTCTTTTTGCTAACATCGCAGGTTAAAGCTCTCGCGTGGTGGATGCGGAAGGAGAAAAATTTAAAGAAGGAATTACCGCACTTCTGGCATGCTCATTTATGAGCATAGGTCCACTCTACCCCTATTCTCCTTATTCCAGAATTCCCTATTTTATTTAGTTTTGATCAAGATTGGGGGAGGGATCGAGCTATGCACGTGCACACACTTTGCATAGCATGTTAGAATGTGCTGAGTTAGGAATTTTCAATTGTATTGTGCACACTGCGTACACTTGCACCTAGTACACGTGCACTTGATCACGCGTGCTTATTGGGTATTGCTGCGAGGTTCCCCGCTCGTAAGAATTGGATTGTTAGCGTAGGAGTGAGGAGTAGAGAAAAATGTCGACTCGAGTAGTGCTCTAGTCGAGTGCTCCCGTCACGCCTAGAAATTCAATTAGAGTAGAATAAAATTCAATGTTGTAATTTAAGTATTTCTATTATAGTAGCTGCAATTTATTTTACTTTAGTGGTGAATCCGGTGAATCCAACGGTAGCATAGGGTCGAGTGTAGCTGTACTAGTAGTAGCTTATTACTAGGGTCGGAAGGAAGGACAACCTTTCTCAGTGGCTAGAACTTGCACTAGGCGACTCTTGAAATGATTGCGTTGAAGTACTCGTTATAAAGTGTGATATATGCCATTTCATGATCCGTTTGTGCTTTTGAAATCCTTACCAATGTAATCACTTTGGCAAGCCCACTTGAGCCTACCTTCCCTCATTGTTTAGATCCACCACAATGTCAGCAAAGCCATATGGCCAAGCCCATTTTCGCACCAACAAATGAGCTGAAAGAAATTTATATATCTATCATGTTTGGTGTCATCTCCGTGTTGTATGATAGCTTTGAAAAAGCTAAAGGAGAAGTTCTTAGTATGCCTACAAAAGAAATTCTGTCGAGAAAAGAAAAAAAAAGAGAAAAAGAAGAAAAATTGTTCAAAACGAACTTTCAATTACATTCTCTCGACAGAGACAAAGTATGATTGGCTTAGCACACACCTAGTGTTCAGTTGAAGTCTGGGGGTGTTGTGTACTTCTTGAAAATGTTGTATTGGTGATTGTAATTCTCTTGAGTGCTCAGTTATGTTTAATGCGATTCCCATCGTCCTTCTACTTATCTAGCCTAAACTCAACCTAAGCCCAATCCTAACCCATAAGTCCTATTGATTTTAGATACGAGTCGTCTAATGCAGTATAGAGAGTGCGAACGTGCAAGCCTATGGACACCGACTTTGATGGATTTCTTAGGAGTTTGTCCCGAGCTTTGATTCAAGTAAAACTCTACTCATTAGTCACGCTATTTTCCCTTTTGCACGACCGAAAGATTCACCAGGATTCACCATCCAAGTAAATTAGATTTCAAATTACTGTTTTAGAAATAGTTAAAAATAATTTTGAGTTAAATTCTATTCTAATATATTTCTACGCCCGTGAGCATGCGACTTCGCATGAGTCTCCACCACTCAATCATACTCTAACATCCAATTGTTCCGATAGGAGAGCAGAGTAGTTTGTCCGAGACGTGCAAATGGTGAAGTCTGGGAGTGTGATGAGTCCCAATTATATACGCATTTATGGACTCATCTGGGCCATATTTCTAGTCGATGCACCACACTTTAGGCATGTTTACGATCATATTTGTTATTCCCTGCTAGGTGCACTCTTAAGCCCGTTTCGGTGTGCATTTGCGCTCCTTGTTATTGGGGGTAAGCACATGGTGCTCCCCAATCCATTTTCTGTGTTTATTTGGTGCTGGAGGTGTATTCCCAGCTGGTATGTCTTATGTGCAGGTGGCCGGATCGTCCCATTTTCACCCAAAATCTATGTCTGTGCATATCGCACGGTCGTGCGTTTCCTTGACGCACGGACGGTTGCGATCGTGCGTCTGTATCTGGGCAGAAAACGGACAATCTGAGTTTAGTCATGCGTTTTTACGCACGGGCGGATTTGCGCTGCATGAGTAAAACGCACGGTCGACCTGTTTCCTCCTGTTTTTAGTCATTCTGAATTTACCCGTGCATTTTTACGCACAGGCGGATTTGCCCGTGCGTGAGTAAAACGCACGGGCGGCGCATCGTCTCCCTCAAGTCAGAATTTATCATTTAATAACGCACGGTTCACGCACGGTCGTGCGTTCGACCGTGCGTGACCATTTTTCTGCCTGTTTAGTATATAAAGCAGGATAAGTCGCAGTCAACAAAGAGAGCCCTAGAGGGAGCGGGAAATTATGTCCTTCCCGCCGTTTTTGAGGTCTGAAGGCTTTCCTTCACCTCCACCACCAAGGAGACCATTTTCCGGCGATTTCCACAACCATTCTTCCATTCGGGAGTGTTAGCAAGCATTCTACACCAAGTGTTCAAGCATCCCTCGTCGTGGGAAGCCATAGAAGTGCTGTAGTTCGTTGGAGCGGTGACAACCTCCATCGAGTCCGCACACCATCTGAGGGCCGAGCCCGGAGAGAGCCCGACAACCTCTCATTCCGGCCGAGAACCCAAGATGCGGTGACATCTTCCTATTGGTCCTCTCTAAAAACTTGATGCTTGTGTTTTCTTTGTGTTGTTGTAATGAACTATTGTTTAGCTTAATGTCATAGATCTATTATGATTTTCATGTGCAATGATGCGGTGGTGTGAGAATAGCATTTTCCTTGTTGTGATTTTCTGAGTTCGTTGTGTGAAGAAGCCACCTAGCAATCGCTAGTGGTGATGCTTGGAGAAGAGGTGTGTGCGACCCTCACCCGTCACAGTTACTTTCCGTCCACGCGCCTCCCGAAGCACGACATCGCGGCCGTTACATCCATCCCGCCTTGCGAAGCGGAGTTTTGACCCGCATCTCTCTTTTCCGCATTAGCTTAGGAACCAAATCACAATGCCCTTGCTTTTACTTTATTCGCTCGTGTAACGATCAATTCACCACGCGTTTCGTTCACCAGAACCTGCATTCCTTGAGAGACGATATTCGGGGAAGCGATTCCCAAATTTATTACTTGACAGCGACCGGTGCACTTGCCGAATATGCATCATACCTCACCACCCAGGTCCTTGTGTACATCATGGTGGACTTATAAATGTGAGATACATCCAGCGATAACATAAATCCAGCTAACTAGTGGAGGGACATATCAGACATTTATAAAATAAATGATAAGCTTCCGGGGTTTGCGCACTCCCTAGTGCCAAGAACTGTCAACACTCTCATGCTGGTACGAACGACTAATGGGCATTACCGACACGCCACAACAAGCATAATTCAATTTACAAGCATTTTATAAGATAAACAAGCTTGCACCTTTGTGGTCTAACGGTCGCTTGCCCTACTTAACATAAAACAATTCATGTACGCAACTATTTCATGAGGCTTGATCGTATCACTCAGGCTTTATTATAAAGCGCGACGATCAAGTGCATATATTATTTAAGGTTACCTTTGGAGGAGCGCTTTGTCTCCAAGTTAACCCAAAAGAGTGCTCATATTGAGCAAAATCACACAATATGGCTAGAACTTTAAAAAGATGGCGGGGAAATAAATGCATTGATGAAAGTGCACAATGTACCTGTGAGTATTCTCTAGGGGTGAATAGAGATTTAAAATATTTTCTATCCAAACAGAGCATACATTAAAAATACAAAGGGATAATGCTTTAGCAACACCAAGGGGTAGAATAAATTAAATGCAGTAAATATAAAAATAGAATAACAGTAAACTATAAGAGGGACAACACAGAAAATGAACAACCATAAGACACAAGATTTTTATAGAGGTTCCCCAAAATGTGGGTAGTCCCTCTCTTCTACCTCCCTGGTAGGATTGCACAACCTGTGCCTGAGACTTTTGATAAGGAGACTCTCAGAACCCAAAATCTTTTGATAAGGAGATCTTGAACCACTCAGATCTTTTGATAAGGAGATCTTGAACCACTTAGATCTTTTGATAAGGAGATCTTGAACCACTGAATCCTTTGGAAGAGGGATTCTTAAAACTCTATTACAGTAGTAGAAAAGAGTAAGAAGAAAGAAAGAAGTAGAAGATAAATAATTATGTTCTCAGAATTCTTTAGAAGCTTTTCTCAAGTTCAGCTTCTATTTTCTTTCACTGTATCTGCTGATGATGAGCCCTTGCTTATGATTGTGATGATTTGCAAGGGTTATGTTTCTCAGATCCTTTTCTCTGAAAGCTTCTAGTAATCTGGCTGCTGTGAGATGTAGAAGAAGAAGCAGCCCTGTATATTTCCTGTGTAGAGAGAGCACTTGATTTCTGTCTGAAGGAGCAACCCTAATCGACAACCCAAATTTTTGTAATGAATGCTCTGCAGTTTTCTTCTCTTCTCTTCTTACTTATTGTCCATCATTGAGTTTTGAATTTCTTTCTAATTTTGGACAGTCCCGAGAAGGAATTCTGATTTGGTACATTAATTCTTCTTTCTTCTTTTGTTCCTGACCCATCCATCATATTTAAAAAACATTCCAAGAATGCTTTTGCCCTTCTGGAATGCTTCATTCCTTTCTTGGTAACAAATGAGTCATTGGAGGGCTGTCTTCAATCTAGTGTCTCTTCTGAAAAGGTGTTAGAGAGACAACTGGAAAGACTTTCTTTTTTAGTTTGTATTCGATGCTGCGTCGACTTCATCAATCTTCATGTCGACGCACCTCTGAGTTCTTATCGACGTAGCTTCGAATTTATTCTTAGCTTTGGCTGAACTCAGATGTTGACATTACGTCGATTACTTATCGACATACCCGTCGAGTTGAAGCCTTGGTCTTGATCCCTTAACTTCTGAGTCGAATTGTAGTCGACGTTGCGTCGACTTCTCAGATAGATTCGACTTGATCTTCAACCTGCGTCGAGATCCTTTCGACGTTGCGTCGACTTGACTTTATACTTCTACAGATTGAATAAGGTTCTCTGACTTCTAGTCAGAGATACGTCGATATCCAATCGAAGTTGCGTTGACTTGTATTCGACACAAGACTTATCTTAACTCATTTTAGGCTTGTCTTTGTACAACCCCGATATTCGCCAGGAGACGGACGTGGTTGGAGAGGTCAACAGGGCAAAGGAAGTAACAAGGGGCATGAGCCAGAGTGTTAAGGGTCGCCCGCAAGAAAGGCAGGCGAGCCGGGCACTCGCCAAATGCTCGCAGGGAGGCGGGCGAGACGGGCATTCATCGTCCAGTCGCGAGGAAGGAGGGCGAGCCAGCGCCTGGCGGGACACTTACAGTAGTTCTGTGTTCGACGAAATCCCTTCTGCGTTCGACGAAATCTTCTGAGTTCGGCGAGGTCCGTTCGACGAAGTCCTCTGCGCCCGAAGGAGCTTAACCATACATGGATTTTCACAGGGCCGGTGTGGGCTCGCAGGAAAGTGCGCGAGACCGAATCTCGGCATATATCGCCAAAAGCGGGGGGGGGGGGGGGGGGGGGGGGGGGGGGGGGGGGCGAGGTCTTCCCAGCGCGCTCGCCTAAGAAGGATCTCGCGAGCCAGATTCCCGAGGAGATTTGCGAGAGCTTGCGAGCAGTCTTCTCGCAGGCCAATTGCTCGTAGGCTAATAGGGCGAAATTACTCCTCAGTCCCTGGTGGTCTGCTAATAACCCCTCAGAACAGCGGAGTTTGGCTGTTAGCAGGCCAAATTAGGGTGCGTATAGTAAAATCAAGAGACAGAATCCTGCTATCAGCAGACCAATTCAGAAAAACTATAAATAAGACCCAAAGGGCACCTTTGGAGAGGACACTCTTTCTTAGCATCTCTCTCCTCAGGTCATTCTTGGTTAGCATTTTCAGAGCTCTCCAAGGTGCCCGGGCTTCAGCTTTGGCTTGGGAGGGGAAGCTCTCTATAGATCTTCCGGGTGTATGGTGGGTCCTCCTTCCTGAATCTGGGGGTCTGTGTCTGGATTCGAGGCTTCTGTCTATCAACTCCAAGGGGTTAGTAAGTGCTAGCTGCCCCCCAACCTTTGGCGGCCCCGAACTCCACAAGAGACCATTTACAGGTTTCAACATTCTTGGTGCGGTGAGCGTGGAGTGCAGCTGGTTCAAGAAAATCCCAAGGAGGAAACATGGCAAGAGAGGATGAGCGGGATGCGGATTTCGGAGGCTCGCCACCCCCAGGAGCGCCAGCAACAGTGGAGATGCTGGCCGACCTTAGGTGAGATCTTCTCGGCTCTTTTCAGAGCGCTCTCGTCACGGCGCTCGGGGGTCTCGCGACTCCAGTGCCCCAGGTGGCTCCTCCCCTTGGAGTAGGCGAGAACGCCCTAACTCAGTGAGTTGGGAAGGAGGCAGCGACCCAGGGGACAGGGCGAGATTTTGCTGGGCGGGAACTCTTCCCCAGTCCGGTAAGGGCGAGCGAGAACCCGGCGAGGTTTGTCCTAGCAGAAGGGGCCCCGACCAGTGGGGCCCCGACGAGTGGTCCTTCGGAGAGTCTGAGGTCGGCAGGAGCAGGGTCGCCAGGGGAGCTTGTAGGAAGAGTAGAGCAGGTCCAAAGGGTGAGCGGGGGAAGTCCTTTTTGCGAGTTGGTGCTCTTGGCACCACTCCCCGAGGGGTTCAGGGAGTCGGCCATGATGCTATATACCGGCAAGGATGACCCCGTTCCGCACTTGAAGTGGCTCGAAGACATGGTCTCGATCAGACCTATGTCGGACGCCTTCAAGTTCCGACTCTTCGCTACTACCCTGAAGGAGAAGGCGAGGGACTAGTTCCACCAGCTTTCCTCAGGGCCAATCTATGCCTTCGAGGATTTGCGTCGGGGTTTTCTCTTGCGCTTCTCCACCTCGAAGAAAAGGAAGAAGGACCCTGAGTCGCTTTTTGATATCAAGCAGAGGCCGGGGGAGTCATTAGCTCATTATTTGGAGCGGTTCAGGGAGGAGGTTCTCCTCGTCCAAGAAGTGCCAGGGTCTCCAGCTTGCCTTCACGTTGGGGCTGTGGGAGGGTTTCTTCAAGATGGATCTCAAGAGGAGGGTTCCTCTGTCCTATGAGGAGTTGATGGAGAGAGCAGCGGAGGAAGTGGACGGGAGGCAGCAAACCCCAAGTTCACAAAGAGGCTAGAGCGGCTGAGCGAGCCGGAAGGCAAGCAACCAGAGCCAAGAAGGAGAGAAGAAGCAAGAGCCCCATAGTTGGGGTGGAGACAGCAATGTGGGGGGATGTAGGGCCCAGGAAGGGGTTTCCCCAACGGAGGAGGCAACTTCCAAGAAGGGCAGGGAAGGCCTCATCAGCTGGGGTGGAGGCAAGGCCCGAGGCCACCTCCTCCCCCGCCTCAGCAGGCAATGGAGATAGCAGGTGGGAGAAGAGGAAGAGGAAGAGGGGTGGGAACCGGAGGAGCCGGTCCCAGAAGAAGGAACAGGGGAGTAGGAGGCGAGGAGAGGAGGGTGGCATTGTCATACTATGACTTCCACCAGGAGGAAGGTCACGCAACAGCCACCTGCCCAGAGTTCTTATAAGTAAGAAGGGCAAGGGTCCAAGCACCGCAGGCGTAGCAGCGACCGGTGAGGATAGAGGAGGTTCCACCCCAGGAGGATGAAGATGAGAGGTGCGAGGACCGGGTGGATGTAGGAACCCGAGGAGGGATCAGAGTGATCAATGGTGGGGGGGGGGGGGGGGGTAGGGATTGAGGCAACACGAAAGGCGAGCCTCCATGCCATGTACCATCGAAGTGTGGCTTCGACATCCCAAGCCCCACCCCCAGTGGAGAAGGTTACCTTCTCCGAGAAGGACATGCCAGGTCACGAAGACCCATTCTGCGATGCGCTGGTCATCCAGACAGCAATCGAGAACTTCACCGTCTCTCGGATCCCAGTGGACAACGGGAGCTCGGTCAACGTAATCTTCAAGAGGGCATTTGATGAGATGAAGGTGGAGGCCAGAAGGGTGTTGGCCTCGGATGGCCCTCTATTTGGGTTCTCGGGGGAGAGGAAGGAAGTGGAAGGCGGAGTGGGGCTCCATATGACCCTGGGAGGGCAGTCCCGTAACTGCCACTTCGTGATAGTGGATGCCCTTAGCAGCTATAGCGCCATCTTCAGGCGGCCTCTTATCAGCACGTTCCGATGCGTCCCCTCCACCTCCCACCAATGCCTCAAGTTCAGCATAGGTGAAATCCAGATCTGGGTCTGGGGAGATCCCAAGGTGGCAAGGCAGTGCTATGTGACTCAACACCATCTCCTGGATGCGGGAAGCAGAGGAGTTGGACAAGGTGATGGAAGAGGAGGCCGAGGCGGAAGAGGAAGGGGAATTAGAAGGAAAGGCGGATGAAGTAGGAGTTCATGCCCAGGAAGGGGTCATTGAAGGACCTAGGGCGGAGTGAAGGTTTGAGATTTTCTCCAAAACTATATCTGATAAAGGCAAGTGTACCTTATCGTCTATAGTATAGGATATTTAGGAATATCAAGGTCGTATTCCATGGGGCGTGTTGATTACTTCTACTTCGAGGAAAATCACCATTATCTTATCGACGAAAATTTGAGGTTTGATTTGCTTAACTAAAATAAAGACAAAATGCAAGCTAAATGAAAAGATTAAATGAAAATAAAAAGATTTGATGTCCAACCATAGTGGAGGTGGAAAAGGAAAGAAAAATCATTGCATGAAAGGAAGAGTGCTTAAGGAAAAAGAGAACATGAAAGAAAGAAAACTTAATTTTATTGAAAACCAAAATGATTACAAGCTTTAATTAAAGAGATTACAAGCTAGGAAGGAAAAGATTACAAGCTTTAACTAACTATTGCATAAAACTAAGAACTAGCACATTACATGAATTGAAAAGGAAGAACATGAAATTGAAAGACATGAGAAAGCATTGAAAAACTTCACTAACAGCTCTAGCAGCACCTCCCCCACTCCAAAATTCTGAACCCTGGACTCAAGGAGAGCCTCTGAATTTATAGGCGAAAATTTCAAGTTACACGCCCTCGGTCACGGGCGTGACCTAGGGCGTGACTGCACTATTCACATCAGATCCGACAGCGGCGTGGGCTTTCTGGACGGCGCGGCGAAAAGTGGACATTACACGCCCGTGTAATTTTGGTCACGGGCGTGACTTTGGACGGCTTCATTAAATGCGGCGTGGGCTGGAATTTGGCGCGGCGGAGAAGCAGAGATCACGCGGGCAAGTCACGGCGTGACATGTGGGTCACGGGCGTAACTTAAGTTGACTTCTCGACAGCATCTCCACGTCTCGTCAGCAGCCAGCTGGGAAGACTCTAATATTACACGCCCCTAGTCACGGGCGTGACACTTGGTCACGGGCGTGATCGAGGGCGTGACTCGCTGTGGACTAGCTCAATTGGCACGACATCGACTCTGGACTAATCATTAGGTTACACGCCCTTGGTCACGGGCGTGACTGAGGGCGTGTACTTGTTAATTTCTCCAATTTGTCCCAAAATTCTGCAAAAAATGAAATTAAGCTAAATTAGAAACAGAATTTCAAAATAAACACTTATGACCTAGAAATGACATAAAAAAGGAAAATACAAATTAAATATTTACAAAATTTTCTATTAAAAAGTTATAAAAATACTACTTATCAAATACCCCCATACCTGAGGTTTTGCTATTCCAGACCAAAAGTGTGAGAAATAATTTATAAGACATCCATACAAAAATTTTAATTTAAAACTAAAATTCCATTTAACCAAAAGTTAAGTTAAGAGTAAATTCAAGGGGGAGTTAAGTCCTAAATTATGATGATGATTTGAAAAGAGGGAAAAATGTTTAGGCAAGAACTTCTCAAGAAAATTAATTAGTTTGACAAAATTGTAGAAATTATAAAACTAAATTAAATTAAAATTATAAGAACTCTACCTTAAAAGAAACTTAAGGAAAAGTAAATTACTAAATATTGCTCTCTCCATAATTTTCAACTAAAACTAGAACAATGATAATTGGCTAAGGGGGATTTCATAAAATTTGGCATGAGAAGAGATCTTTGAATTAAGGTGATGAATTTTTTTTCCTCTCACCTTTATATATATATTTTTTTCTCTTCTAATAACAACCCAAAATGTATATGGTTTAGGAGTAATGAATTTTATCCTCTTACTCCATGCCATATAATCTTTTCAAATATTTTGGGTGCATATGTTTTAGGGAATAATGAATTTTATCCTCTTATTCCCATGACATATGATCTTTTAAACTTCATTTTTTTTTCCACAAAGGGGGTAAGGAAGGGAAATAAATCTAGCTAGCTTTAAATTATATTGAGAGCAAATTCTAGTAACATTAAATTTCCTAAGATCTAAAAAGTTAGAAGAAAATATAATTGAAACCTTAAGAGGTTTAGGAAATTTACTACAAAATGAAGCCATTTAAAAAAAAGAAGTCATGCTAAATAAATTCTCTAATCAATTTAAAATTATAAGATGATTCTTAAATCAAGATTACCTCAAATTTAAAATTAACAAACTATGATAAGCAAAATATTAGCCAATTAAAAACTTAAACATGCTTATAAACATTCTCAACTAGATTTCTAAGAAATCACAAAAACAACAAATAGGAGAGGTATAAGATTTAAATTTTTTGTATTTTAAGTTTTTTCATATATTTTCTTTTTTTGAATTTTGATATTATCTTTTTTTGGATTTTTGATAAGAAATAAACAAAAACATATAATAAAAAGCTAACAATTTTTTTGTTAATTCTTGGACTTCCCGAGGTATACCCCGTGAAGGGTTCTCACGGTACTACGAGGTGAGATGGGGTTAGGTCCCAAACGTCCCTTTCCAAGATTTAAAATTTTTCTATTTTCTAAAATTTTATTTGAGTTTTTGGGTTTTACAAGTGCTAGAATAGAAGAAAACATAAAAAATATAAATTTTTTTTTGTTTTGAAAATTTTCTAATTTAACAACTATTTACAAAGAACTATTTACACCCCATACTTAAAGTTAAACATTGTCCCCAATGTTTAAAACTAAGTATGAAGTAAAAGAAAATAAAGTGCAAGACAAAACAAAAAGGAAATGCATGATAAAAGAGAAGGAAGAAAGAGAAAGGGCTTCCCTGGTTTTTTTGATGTTTGCGCGGGGAAGCGACGATTACCTACAAAATATGTTAAAGAACAAGAGAAAACAATAAAAAGATAACTTTGGGGTGCCTCCCAAAAGCGCTTTGTTTAAGGTCGCGTAGCTTGACCCACTTGCCCATTATATTATAGGTTGAAATACAATCGAATCACTCTTTTCATTAGTTAACTCTCCCGGAAGATATAATTTAAGGTGGTGCCCGTTAAATTTGAAGGTACCTTTTTCTGGGTGGGAAATTAAAATTGTCCCATAGGACCAAACCTCTTTAACAATAAAGGGTCCGGACCATCGGGATTTTAGTTTTCCCGGAAAAAGGCGAAGGTGGGAATTATAAAGGAGGGCGAGATCGCCCGGCGAAAAAGTTTTTGGAAATTTCATATGCTTATCATGATAAAACTTTGTTCGCTCTGTATATAATTTATTGCCCTCATACGCATTCGCTCGCCACTCATCTAATTCGTTCATTTGGAATTTTCTTTGTTCTCCCGCTAGAGTGGAATCGAGGTTTAAAAATTTAAGCGCCCAAAATGCGCGGTGTTCTAATTCAACCGGAAGGTGGCAAGCCTTGCCATAAACCATTCGATACGGTGTACATCCGATAGCGGTCTTGTACGCCGTTCGATAGGTCCATAGCGCGTCATCGAGCTTTATTGCCCAATCCTTCCGATTAATAGAAACTGTTTTTTCTAAAATCCGTTTTAATTCTCGATTAACAACTTCGACTTGGCCGCTCGTTTGTGGGTGATATGCGGTGGATAATTTGTGCGTGACACCATATTTTGCTAAATTTTTTGTAAATTGATTATTGCAAAAATGGGTGCCCCGATCACTCACAATAGCGCGCGGCGTGCCAAATCGAGAAAATAATTTTTTTAAGAAATTAACGACGACTCGCGCATCGTTGGTGGGGAGAGCTTGCGCTTCCGCCCACCTCGATACGTAGTCGACCGCCACTAGAATATATTTATTTGAAAAGGAGGGAGGGAGAGGACCAACAAAATCGATACCCCAAAGGTCGAAAATTTCGCATTCTAAGAAAATGTTTTGGGGCATCTCATCCCGGTGAGAGATGTTCCCCGACCGCTGGCAGCTGTCGCAAGTACTCACAAGGGTGTGAGCATCTTTGAAGAGCGTGGGCCAATAAAAGCCCGCCTCCAGCGCCTTTCTCGCGGTTCGGTTCGAATGATAATGACCACCGGTGGGTCCCTTATGACAATGACGTAAAATTTTAAGGCCTTCCTCACTTGAAACACATCTTCTCACAACCTGGTCTGCGCATACACGGAATAAAAAGGGGTCCTCCCAGAAGTAATTCTTTAAATCAGAAAAGAATTTCTTCTTTTGCTGACTCGAGAATTCTTTTGGCAGGACCCGGGCTACTAAATAGTTAGCCAAATCCGCAAACCAGGGGGTAGAAGATGAATTAATATTTTCGAGAGCTAGGAGGCGCTCTTCGGGAAATTTATCGTTAATGTCGGCCTCTATTAATGCTTCCAAGGAGGGATTTTCTAAACGAGAAAGGTGATCGGCCGCCAAGTTTTTGGCTCCTCTTTTATCCCGGATCCCTAAGTCAAACTCCTGCAAGAGGAGGATCCATCGCAAAAGACGAGGCTTGGCGTCCGATTTACTCAAGAGATACCTACGCGCGGAGTGATCTGTGAAGACGATAACTTTTGAGAGAGTGATATACGACCTAAACTTATCGAAGGCGAAAATGATTGCTAGAAGTTTCTTCTCGGTCATGGTGGAGTTTGCTTGTGCTGACGTGAGTGTTTTGCTCGCATAATAGAGCGGGTGAAAATACTTACTCACCCGTTGGCCTAAAACGGCACCAACCGCAATATCACTCGCGTCGCACATGATTTCAAAAGGGAGCGACCAATCTGGGGCGACTAGAATCGGGGAGTTTATAAGTTTTTCTTTGATAAGTTGAAAGGCTAAATGGCATTCATCGTTAAAAAGAAAAGATGATTCTTTCTCGAGAAGATGGGTTAACGGCTTTGTGATTTTGGAAAAATTTTGTATAAAGCGCCGATAGAACCCCGCGTGGCCTAGGAAACTCCTAATAGCTTTTACGTTTGTTGGAGGGGGGAGATTTTCAATTACTTCGATCTTGGCCCTATCGACCTCGATCCCCTTGCCTGAAATTTTATGGCCAAGGACCAGTCCTTCCTTGACCATAAAATGGCATTTTTCCCAATTAAGCACTAAATTCGTTTCCTCGCATCGCTGCAACACGCGCTCGAGATTTTTTAAACAGTTTTCAAATGAACTTCCGTATACGGAGAAGTCGTCCTAAATACTTCCATCACCTCCTCTACTAACTCATCAAATATTGCCATCATACATCTTTGGAATGTAGCTGGCGCGTTACAAAGACCGAATGGCATCCTTCGATAAGCGAAGGTGCCAAAGAGACAAGTGAAAGTGGTTTTCTCTTGGTCGTCGGGCGAAATCGGGATTTGGAAGTATCCCGACAAACCATCGAGAAAACAGTAGTAGGAGTGACCCGAGAGGCGCTCTAAAATTTGGTCGATAAATGGTAGAGGGAAGTGATCCTTACGGGTGACATCATTTAGTTTCCGATAGTCGATGCACATTCGCCAACCCGTAACAGTACGGGTTGGGATCAATTCGTTATTTTCTTTCGCAACCACTGTGACACCACCTTTCTTTGGCACGACTTGTACTGGGCTAACCCAAGTACTATCTGATATCGGCTAGATAATTCCTGCGTCCAGAAGTTTTATAACTTCGGCCTTAACGACTTCTTTCATGTTCGGGTTTAGTCGTCGTTGAGGCTGGACTGAGTTGCCGGAATTTTCTTCAAGAAAGATTTTATGAGTGCAGAAAGATAGGTTTATACCCTTAATATCCGATAATTGCCACGCAATTGCGTTGCGGTGCTTTCTTAAGACTATAGTTAACTCAGAAATTTCTAAGTTGCTAAGATCGGATGAAATGATGACGGGTAGCTTAGACTCTTTTTCCAAAAACAAATATTTAAGGTGAGGGGGGAGTTGTTTCAACTCTAATACGGGTGGTTCTTCATAAGAAGTCTTGATTTTTAATTTTTCTAAAAGTAATGGTTCGGGTGGTGTGGGGTGAGAAACTTCTTCTTCATCATAAAAGAGCTCTACAGGTTCGGAATCACTACTTGCCGATGGAACTAACTCGAGGGATGAATCGAACTCACAACACTCATCCAAGTAAAAACACGAATCGTCATTTTCTAGTGTGTTCCGCATCGAGGAATTTATGCTGAAAGTAACTTCATCGTCTCCAACGAATGACAAAATAGCGCAGGAGGTGGCAAGGAAGGGGCGGCCGAGTATGAGCGGTACTTCGGCATCCTCTTCGATGTCAAGAATGACAAAATCCACCGGGAAAATGAATTTGTCAACCTTGACGAGCACGTCCTCCACTATTCCTATCGGATATTTTAAAGAACGATCCGCTAATTGGATACTCATTCGAGTGGGCCTTGGATTTCTTAGACCTAGCTTTTTGAACAAAGAAAATGGCATAAGGTTGATGCTTGCTCCAAGATCCACTAAGGCGTGTTTTACTAACGAATTGCCAAATAGACATGGGATGGAAAACCGTCCCGGGTCATTTGCTTTTTTAGGCAATTTGTTGAGTACAACCGCGGAGCATTCTGCGTTTAAAGAAATATGCGAAATATCTTCTAACTTTTTCTTATTGGAGAGCAACTCCTTAAGATATTTCGCATATTTAGGCATTTGTGAGATAGCCTCGCAGAAAGGTACATTAATATGGATTTGTTTTAAAACATCTAAAAATTTTTTATAATTTTTTTCGGCGCTTTCATTTTTAAATTTAGATGGATACGGAATATTAGAAGTGGGAGCGCGCGGAATTAAAATAGAAGTGTGCGGAGCTATCGTAGCGGGCAAATTCGAAGATGAATAAGTAGGAGGAGGAGAGAAAATTACCTTGGGTTCGTCCTGTTTTTGAGCCACCTCCTTCCCGCTTCGGAGTGTAATCGCGTGCGCGCTCTCCTTTGGATTTTGCTCAGTATTCCCCGGTAGTGCTCCTTGTTCACGCTCAGAAATCATCTTTGCGAGTTGGCCCACTTGATTCTCTAAATTTTTGATCGATCCGGTAAGGTTCCGGATGTTCGTTTCATTTGTAGCAACATATTTTGCAAAAACCTCTTCAAACGGAGAGAGTTTTTGCTGTTGCGGTGGAAAACCGGGTGGATTAAAATTTTGAGAAATCAAATTTGGAGGCGGAGTTAAGTTAAGAAGTTGATTAGGGGGAGGTTGATTTAAATTCATAGGACGCTGAGCATTTCCTTGGTTGCTCCATGAGAAATTCGGATGATTCCTATAACCCGCATTGTATGCGTTGTTATACGGAGCGGTGTTGGGGTTATAGGAAGGCCGAGGCGGATTTCCCATGTAGTCAACATGTTCTTCAATTAAAACGTTATTAGCCCAAGGAGGAGTGGCGGAGAAAGCAGACATCTCCGCCACTTGCTTTGTTAAGTGCTCAACTTGTAAAGCCAAATTCGCGTTTGCGTCTATTTCAAAAATTCCGACCGGCTTATTAGGTCGCGCTCGGGGCATGTTCCATTGATACGCATTTGTAGCCATCTCTTCGAAAAGCTCTTGAGCGGCGACTGGGGTTTTGTTATTTAATGTCCCCCCGGCGGCCGCATAAATCATTTACCTCGTTTGGAGATTTAAGCCGTTATAAAATATTTGCACTTGTTGACAAGTGGCAAGTGCGTGGTGAGTGCATCAGCGCAAAAGCTCCTTGAAGCGCTCCCATGTGTCATAGAGAGTCTCCGAGTCGATTTGCATGAACGACGCAATATCTGTGCGCAATTTAGCGGTCTTTGAAGGCGGGAAATATTTATTGAGAAATTTTTCCGCCATTTCGGCCTATGTAGTGATGGATCCCCTAGGTAGGGAGCCCAGCCACTGCTTGGCCTTAGACCGCAAAGAAAAAGGAAAAAGACGCAATCGAATGGCGTCATCGATGACGCCATTGATCTTAAAAGTGTCGCAAATTTCAAGAAAGTAAGAAATATGTGAATTTGGATACTCGTCCGGTTGACCATCAAAGGTCACCGATTGTTGCACCATTTGTATGATGATGGACTTGATCTCAAAATTATTATTCGCCACCTTGGGGCGAACAATACTCGATTGTGTGCCTTCCAAATTCGGCCGCGCATAATAGGACATGGTCCGTTGCGCGTCCTCATCAGGATTTGGCTCGTTAAGATTAGGAGGATTAAGATTATGATCCATATTCGCTTTGTTAGTGTCCCCGATCGACTCTTCGGATTCTACTTGATTTCCCTGATCACGAGAACGGCGGTGCCTCAAAAGGGTTCGCTCGATCTCCGGATCAAAAGGAAGAATCGAAGTGCTACCTCGGGTCATACACTAAAAAGAGAAGAAAGGAAGAAAAAAAACTAAATTTTTTTTTCTTTTTGGGATTTAGAAAAGGCAAAATAAAATAAAAAGAAACATGATAAAATTAATAGCTATCCTCTTTTCAAAATATCCACGCAAAGTCCCCGGCAACGGCGCCAAAAACTTGATATAGATTTTTTCGGTTTTGAAATTTAGTGAAGGTTTGAGATTTTCTCCAAAACAATATCTGATAAAGGCAAGTGTACCTTATCGTCTATAGTATAGGATATTTAGGAATATCAAGGTCGTATTCCACGGGGCGCGTTGATTACTTCTACTTCGAGGAAAATCACCATTATCTTATCGACGAAAATTTGAGGTTTGATTTGCTTAACTAAAATAAAGACAAAATGCAAGCTAAATGAAAAGATTAAACGAAAATAAAAAGATTTGATGTTCAACCATAGTGGACGGGGAAAAGGAAAGAAAAATCATTGCATGAAAGGAAGAGTGCTTAAGGAAAAAGAGAACATGAAAGAAAGAAAACTTAATTTTATTGAAAACCAAAACGATTACAAGCTTTAATTAAAGAGATTACAAGCTAGGAAGGAAAAGATTACAAGCTTTAACTAACTATTGCATAAAACTAAGAACTAGCACATTACATGAATTGAAAAGGAAGAACATGAAATTGAAAGGGCATGAGAAAGCATTGAAAAACTTCACTAACAGCTCTAGCAGCACCTCCCCCACTCCAAAATTTTGAACCCTGGACTCAAGGAGAGCCTCTAAATTTATAGGCGAAAATTTCAAGTTACATGCCCTCGGTCACGGGCATGACCTAGGGTGTGACTACACTATTCACATCGGATCCGACAGCGGAGTGGGCTTTCTGGAAGGCGCGGCGAAAAGTGGACATTAAACGCCCGTGTAATTTTGGTCACGGGCGTGACTTTGGACGGCTTCATTAAATGCGGCGTGGGCTGGAATTCGGCGCGGCGGCGAAGCAGAGATCACGCGGGCAAGTCACGGCCATGACATGTGGGTCATGGGCGTGACTTAAGTTGACTTCTCGACAGCATCTCCACGTCTCGTCAGCAGCCAGCTGGGAAGACTCTAATATTACATGCCCCTAGTCACGGGCGTGACACTTGGTCACGGGCGTGACCGAGGGCGTGACTCGCTGTGGACTAGCTCAATTGGCGCGGCATCGACTCTGGACTAATCTTTAGGTTACACGCCCTTGGTCACGGGCTTGACTGAGGGCGTGTACTTGTCAATTTCTCCAATTTGTCCCAAAATTCTGCAAAAATTGAAATTAAGCTAAATTAGAAATAGAATTTCAAAATAAACACTTATGACCTAGAAATGACATAAAAAAGGAAAATACAAATTAAATATTTACAAAATTTTCTATTAAAAAGTTATAAAAATACTACTTATCAAGTGCCGCGGAAATGCCATGGATCGATGCGGATGTGGCGTGGCATCACCTCAACCTCGACCCTGACACTCGCCCCGTCCGCCAAAAGAAGAGGTCCATCGCGGAACAGCTGGAGGTACCTATCCGGGAGGTGGTGAGCAAGCTCATCAGGGCCGGCTTTGTATCGGAGATCCAGTACTCAGGCTGGGTCTCCAATGTAGTGATGGAAAAGAAAGGGGATGGTAAGTGGAGAATGTGCGTTGATTTTTCTTTGCTTAATAAATCATGCCCCAAGGATTGTTACTTCTTGCCTAGAATCGACGCGCTGGTTGACTCAGTCGTCGCTTTCTCTGTGATGTCTTTTTTAGATGCTTTTTCAGGTTATCACCAAATCCGCATGGACCTCTCCACCCCCCCCCCCCCCCCCCGACATCAAGGATGTATCCTTCATCACCGGGGATGGTTGCTACTGCTACAAAATGATGCCATTTGGCTTAAAGAATGCCGGGGAGACATACCAGCGAATGATGGATAGAGTATTTCGCGAGCAGAAGGGCAGGAACTTGGAGGTCTGCGTAGATGACCTGATGATCAAAAGTCGGGACCTCGAGTCCCACCTCAGGAACCTCGAGGAGACCTTTGGGACTCTGAGGAAATTTAAAATGAAGCTTAACCCCCTAAAGTGTGTCTTTGGGGCCAGTCGAGAGAAGTTCTTGGGTCATTTACTTACCCCCCTCGGGGTAGAGCCTAACCCGGACAAGGTATGGGCAATTCTCGAGTTAGTATCTCCAAGCAATACGAAGGAGGTTCAACGTCTAACAGGGAAGATAGCCGGGCTGAGTAGGTTCCTTTCCAAGGCAGGGGAAAATGTTCTTCTTTATTCAGGGTGCTGCGGGGGAACCAGAAGTTTGAGTGCACCCCCGAGTGCGAGAAAGCTTTTCAAGCATTGAAGGAGCAGCTGACCCAGGCCCCGCTGCTGCAAGGGACAAGGCAAGGGGAGGACCTATACTTATACTTGGGGGTAGGGTCGGAAGCAGTTAGTTCGGTGTTGGTTCGAGAAGAAGGGAAGAAACAACTCCCCATCTATTACATAAGCAGGGTGTTGAGGAAGGCCGAGCTTAGGTACCCTATCTTGGAGAAGTTAGCTTTTGCCTTGGTGGTGTCAGTTAGGAAGCTCAGGCCCTACTTCCAAGCACTCTCCATCAAAGTAGTGACCGACCACCCCCTTCGCAGCATCATGGAAGGGGTGGAGCCCTCCGGAAGATTGGCCAAGTGGTCAGTGGAGCAAAGTGAGTTTAATATCTCCTACGTGCCCATGATGTCGATAAAGGCGCAAGTGGTGGCGGATTTCATGGCTGATTACGTGACCAAGTTGGAAGAGTCCGAACTACCCCACCCAGTGGCCTGGAAGATGCTGGTGGATGGCGCATCAGGCAAGCACTCCTTAGGGGGAGGAGTGGAGTTGGTGAGCCACCAAGGAACCAGAATTGAGCAAGCAATCAACGTTCATTTCCCCCTCACCAATAATCAGGCTGAGTATGAGGCCGTGATAGCAGGCCTCCGCCTAGCTCGGGAGTTGGGAGTACAAGATGTGGAGGTCTCAATGGACTCCATGGTAGTGGCTTGCCAGATCAAGGGGGAGTTCGAAGTCAAGGAGCCAACCCTCCAGCGGTACCTGGAAAAGGTCAAGGGGGTCGTCGGGCAATTTCGCACTTTCTCCATCAAGCACGTCCCGAGAGAGGAGAGCACCCAGGCGGATCTCCTGGCCAAGTTCGGTCCCCGGGCAGGGGGGACAGTGTCGGAACTCTTCCGGCCTTCTGTCGAGGAGGGAGAGCTGATGGAGGTGGATCAGCGGGTGTCTTAGATGGATCCCTTCATCACTTTATTGACATCAGGGAAGTTCCCTGAGGTGGGGGTGGACAAGCGGCGGCTCAGGTATAAGTCAGCATACTAATCCTTGCATGCAGGGGTGATGTATCGCAAAACTCTCTCGGGCCTTCTAGCTCGTTGTGTTTTGGAGGAGGAAGCCCCAAGGGTCCTAGAGGAGATTCACTCGGGTGAGTGTGGCAGTCACTCGGGAGGCAGGACCTTGGAGGGAAGAGTGTTGAGGCAGGGTTACTTCTGGCCCACCCTCAGCAAAGACGCAACCGAGTTCTCTAAGAGGTGCTCCAAGTGTCAGCTCTATGCCCCTCTCCAGCTCCTTCCGACTCAGAGGCTCCGGACAATCACAGCCCCCTGGCCATTTGCGATATGGGGTTTGGATCTGGTGGGACCTTTCCCCCAGGCAAGCGGCTAAAGGAAGTTCCTATTGGTGATGATAGACTACTTCTCCAAATGGATCGAGGTAAAGGCGTTGGCTAAGGTAACATCCCAGGTAGTGAGGAATTTTGTTTGGGGTGAAATAATTTGCAGGCATGGGCTCCCTCTAGCCATTGTCATGGACAACGAGCCACAGTTCGCCAGCGATGAGTTCATCGGCTTCTGCACCCAACTCGACATAGATCTTCGGTTCGCGTCAGTCAACCACCCTTGGAGTAATGGACAGGTGGAAGCAGCAAACAAGATCATTGTGAACTGTTGAAGAAGAAAGTCGAGAATCTTCGAGGGAACTGCAGTTACCTTCGATCCTCTGGGCCCTGAGGACCACCCCAAATACGGCCACATGGGAGACTCCCTTCAGGCTCTCTCACGGGTCCGAGGCTGTCCTCCCAGTTGAATTAGAGGTAAATTCACCTAGGGTGATCACCGCGGGAGAAGGAGATGAAGAATGGCGAGCGGACAATGAAGAAGGGCAAAGGTTATCCTTGAACCTAGTGGAGGTGCTCCGGGACTTGGCCACCGTTCGGCGGGAAGAAATCAAACGGCGGATGGCTCGGTACTTTGACAAGCATATCCGAGTGAAGCATACCCAGAAAGGGGATCTGGTCTTGAAGAAAGTTGATGTGACCGGGAGAGGGGACGCGGTAGGTAAGATTAACCCTAATTGGGAGGGGCCATACATTGTAAGTGAAGTACTCAAGTCGGGAGGATACCACCTCCGGTATGTGGAAGGGGTACCCCTCGGCCGAGCCAGGAGTGGGGATGACTTGAAGCTATTCTATCCTTAAGAAGTTTTTATCATTTCACCCATTAAATTTCTTGTTTCCAGTATGATAATCATATCTATTTAGGCAAGGTTGACAAGTTTCTTATGCTGGATTTCTCCGGATGATTCCGCTGTCGGGCTCTCATTAGCCGGTGGGTCAGGTTGATCTCGCGGAGAGGCTGGCAAGGTGACAAGTTTCTCATGATGGATTGCCCCGGATGATTCCGCTGTCGGGCTCTCACTAGCCGGTGGGTCAGGTTGATCTCGCGGAGAGGCTGGCAAGGTTGACAAGTTTCTCATGCTGGATTGCCCCGGATTATTCCGGTGCCAGACTCTCACTAGCCGGTGGGTCAGGTTGATCTCACGGAGAGGCTGGCAAGGTGACAAGTTTCTCATGCTGGATTGCCCCGGATGATTCCGCTGCCGGGATCTCACTATCCTTTGGGTCATGTTGATCTCGCGGAGAGGCTGGCAAGGTTGACAATTTGTTGGGAAAATGATTTCTCTTAACCCCTGAAAATGAGTTGAATATGAATTCTAAGAAAGAAAAATCAAGGTTAAGTAAATATGCGTCGAATAGTATTCGACGCAGCGTCGAAGTGGTATCGACGTTCCGTTCAGAATAAGTCGAAGTAACTTTAAGAAGAATTCGACGTATCCTATGTCGACGTAGCTCTGACTTCTAGTCGACGCATCTTGAGAAGTCGACGCACCTTAGTCGACGCGCCTTCCTTATTCCTCTCTCGACGTCCAGCCAGGACGAATTCGACACTTACGTCGAATAGTAATCGACGCACGTCGATTTCTATGTCTAATTCAAAAATCACCAGATCTCTTTCCTTCTTTTATAGATCTGATTTATATGGAATCAATTTATTCTTTATAGCCGTTCTGAATCATTCTTTTCCTCTAATAGATTCTTGGTTAATTTGATTAAAACTATTATGGACATTATTTGAAATCAGAATAAATTCTTTCCTTCTATTGATATAACTATTATGGAAATATTTCTATCTTTCTATTTCTCTGTCTGCTAATCAATTATCCTCCTATAGTGTTATTTGAATGGACAGAGCTATAAAATAACAAGGAGATCGGCAGAGAATAGAGAGAAGTGATCCACCATTTTACATTTGAAAAAGAGGAAGAGCTCCCAAGTGAAAAGAGAGAATTGAGAAATAGTCCTGCAGCAACCATCAAGCTTCCATCTTCTCCTGCTTCTGAAGCCATTCTGCTGCAAGCTCTGATAGCTCTCACTAAAAGAGAGAAAAGCTACAAATCTCCTTCTCACTATAGAAGAGAGATTTCATTCACTACTTCTTGTGCTTCCAATCTTCTTGCTAGGAAGAAGATTCCTTCTTGTCTTCTTCATATTCTTATTTCTTCTTTATAACATTGTAAAAGAGTTTTTAGAATCTCTCTTCAAAAAATTCAGTTGTACTGGTTCTAAGAGTCTCCTTTTCAAAAGACTCAGTTGGTTCTAAAAGTCTCCTTATCAAAAGACTCAAGGTGGTTCTGAGAGTCTCCTTATCAAAAGACTCAGTGCAAGATAGTGAATTCTTACCAAAGGAGGTAGAAGAGTGGACTACCCAAAGTTTGGGGAACCACTAAATTTCTTTGTGTTGTGCTGTGATTTTTCTTCTTGCATTTATTTTCTTTACTTGTTTAATTCTTGTTGGTGTGTGGGAAGCACTAATCTGTGATCACTACACACATATATATATATAATTATTAACTTTGCACAAAAATATTTTAAATCTCTATTCACCCCCCCCCCCCCCCTCTAGAGAATTCTAGTGAGGTAAACTGTGCACTTTCAATTGGTATCAGAGGGAGGTTGATCTAAAAAGGATAACTCCTTGATCAAAAAGATCCTACCTCTTATTTATATATATATATATATATATATATATTTCTGAAAAATATTTCTTTCCACATGGCACAAATCAAAGATTATGCTTCCACCAGACCACCAATGTGCAATCTTGAAAAGTTTGCAGTTTGGAAAACAAGAATTAGGATTTATATGAACTCTATTGATGAAGATTTATTTAATGTTATCTTGACAGGTCCTCCCAAGCCTTATAGAAAAGACTCAAGTGGTGAAGTGACTCAAACACTTGTCCCAAAGGTTGAGTGGATAGTTGAAGAGAAGAAGGCGGGAACATGTGATGCAAAAGCTGTAAATATTCTGGTCTCAACCCTCTCTGATGAAATCTTTCAAAGGGTTGTTGAGTGTGAATCAGCCAAAGAAATTTGGGAGGCTCTCATAAAGATGGTAGAAGGAAGTGTTGATGAAAGAAAAGATAGGAAGGCTCTATTGATCTCTCAATATGAGAACTTCCAAAAGAAGAATGAAGAAAGCATCTCTGAGATGTATGACAGATTTAGTCCGATCATCAATCAACTAAGGGACTTGGATAGAGAAATCTCTCTCACAGAGATCAATAACAAATTGCTGATGAGTCTCCCAAGTTCATGGGACTCAAGGATATGGTCAATAAGAGACACAAGAGGACAAAGGGAAATTTCAGCAGATGCTCTCTTAGGAAAACTCAGATCCTATGAGCAACTACTGAAAACCAGAGAAGAGAAGAGAAAACACCCCAACTTCTTCAAAAGACAGGAACATTGCATTAAAAGCAACAGAAGAAGGAAGCTCTGTCACTGAAGAAGAACTATTCAGTTTCCTGGCCAGAAAATTCAAGAAATGGGTCAGGACAGATGGATCAAGAAGGA
Organism: Dactylorhiza incarnata; assembly: GCA_033032865.1. Classification (NCBI taxonomy): domain Eukaryota; kingdom Viridiplantae; phylum Streptophyta; class Magnoliopsida; order Asparagales; family Orchidaceae; genus Dactylorhiza; species Dactylorhiza incarnata. Next base: position 29,807,074 of record JAWHQI010000003.1, on the reverse strand, counting down.
GAGAGTGAAAACCAAGGTATGACAAAACTCCTACTAAAGAAAATATTTGTTACTCTTGCGGGAAACCTGGACATATTGCCCCAGAATGTCCAGAAATTGCTGAGACAAAGAAAGATCTGAAAAAGAAAGATCTCAAGAAAAAGGGGAAGAAGAAAGAAAGAGGCTTTATAGCAGAAGCCTGGAGTGAGACAAACTCTGAGGACAGCTCCTCTTCTAAGAGTGACAATGAAGAGCCTAAGCAAGAAGACCTATGCTTAATGGCACTTGAAGGCTCAAGGAAAGATGATGATGCTAAATCATGGAGTGAGACAGGATCAGAAGAAAGCATATCTTCTGAAGATGAAAGAGAAAATAGCCTTATTCTCATAGAGGAATCTGAGGATAAGGATGAGGTAAACATTTTTGATGAAATAGATTTTCAAAGTGATAATTTCAGAAATGATTTAATGGGAATGTGTCTAGATCAACTAAAAGCTACACAAGAAATTAATGATCTAAAAAAACAAATTAATATGGCTAAAAACCAGAGAAATAGAGAGGTTAAATGCTCTAAAAATTATGAATTAAGGGCTAACATCATAGAAAAGGAAGTAGAAAGGGCTAGAATAGAAAACCAGCTCCTTAAGGATAAGGTATCCCAGGCAAAAGCTTTTGAAGAATCAATAAAGATGAGAAGCCAAACTCTCAAGGAAATCACTGAACAACAAATAAGGAGACATAAAAATCTTGGTCTAGGGGCTGATCCCTCAACCAGCCAAATTCCATCCAACAAACCTGCTTGGATGATCCCTGTAAAATTCACAAAACCCATCAAATCAAACCAAGAAAAAGACTCACTAAATAAGGAAGAAGACTCCCTCAAGGAAATAAAACAATTTGATGAAACATCATATTATTCAGCGGATGACTCTCAAACCACATCTGAGGAAGCAACTAAGCCAAAAGATACAATACATAAAAGAGTAAAATCAGAAAAAGGGAAGAAGAAAATTTATGAAGATACAGTTGTGTCGACTTTATATCGACGCATGAGTAATAGTGCGTCGAATTCTACTCGACGCAATTTCTCAGATGCCTCGAACTCAACTCGATGCTTGAATAAAAGTACGTCGACATCAAATCGACGCAACTTTGTTCATGCATCGATACCAGATCAACGCAATCTGGAGAAAGCGCCGAATATAAATCAACGCAACTATCAACATACGTCGAATAGATATCGACGCAAAAAAACTCAGAGCAACTTAAATGTCTATCCTCCAAAAACCTTCCATCTTAACCCCTATTCAGGACCCATTCATCCTAATCATGATTTCTATCCTAATCAACACCTCTATCCTAACCAAACTTTCTATCCTAACCTAAATTCCCATCTAAATCAAACTTTCTTTCCTAATCAACACTTCTATCCCTCTCTAAACTCAAATTCTCACAATACTAAGATAATCAAGTGCTACATATGTAATAAAACTGGCCACCTTGCCAAACAATGTTGGCACAATCAATCAAACTATCTGTGAAAATTAGTCCAAGACTAACCTAGAAACCTTTAGGATTAGGAAGAGATAAAAAGAAATAAACACCTAGAATTTTTCAGGAAAATTAAAAGTCACGTCGACTTCTAATCAACGCACCGTCGATGACTCAACTCAATAAGTGAAATCGATGCATGTGTCGACTACAATCGACACATACGTCGATACGAAACCCTAGCATCTTAACGCGGGCTGTATCGACGCTTACGTCGAATTCCACTCGACGTAACGTCGATTGCATGAAAACGAGCGGCAATACTAAAATATTTTCCGTCACATCCACTGAAGTACCGAATAAGCCTCGAATAGTGTCGCATTTCGACGTTTCACCTGACTTAAAAAGACTCTTCAGTTAGAAACCTTCACTACTCTGCATCCTTCATCCTTCCTGCTCCTCAGTCCAGCCGATTTCTTCCTCTCTCTCTCACTGACCTAAAATGGCTCCCAAGACCAACTCTGGTTTCGACATTGACCTTGCATCTTTCCAAGCCGCCGCAAAAAACTACAAAGCATCATTGCTCTGTTCACTGAAGCTGGACTAGATAAGCTCATCTCCACAAGATGCAAGCTCCTGGAAACAGAGCTCACAGAGCTGATGACTCATGTTCAGATATCTGAACAAGGAGAAATCCAAGGAACAATCCATGAGATACCTGTCTCAATATCTGCAGAACACATTAGGACAACCTTTGATCTTCCATCAGGTACACCCTAATATTATCTTTGTTCAAAGCAAATAGGGAAAGAAAATCAGCTTCTAAAGAATAACTAAATAAGTCTATCACTCCCTTATTAGGTGATGAATCTATAGACCTCACACCTGATGAAATCAAGCATCTGCTAACCACCATGAAGTTTTCAAAGGATAAACCAATCCATCTAAAGAAAATAGACTTTTCTGAGGAGTACAGACTGCTAGCAGATATAGTAGGAAAAATCCTACTATACAAGACCTCAGCCCATGATGCAGTGCCCAAGCAGGAACTGAATATCATGGGGGCCCTGGTGCTGAAGAAGAAGGTGGACTGGGCCACATGCTTGCTCAAGATGATAAGCTCTAAATACTCACACAAAGAAAATGCATATATGAGGATTATGAGTCAAGTACTCTTCCACTCCTTCCCTGACCTATGTAGGTCAAAAGGAAACCCTATTCCTCCAGGGAAATGGATGTCAATAGCTCTATTCTCCAAATGGACCACGCAAATCCCTAAGCCTGGTTCCATTCCTGAAAAGACTTCATCTCCTCCTAACTCTCCTGTTCATCCATCTCCTCCTCCTTCTCCTCAAAGAGACAATCCTTCTCTACCACCATCATCTACTCCACTAGTCTCTACCACTCTCACAACTCCTACTCTACCTACCTCTTCTCAAACACCTGCTCAAACAGCAGTTTCTCCATCTCTTCCTCCTCATACTTTCTCATCCTCTCCACCTCCTTTATCACCCATACCTCATGTATCAACTAACTTCTCTCCAGCTTCATCACCACCTCCACCACTCTCTCCTCATCACCAACCACAACATGAACCATCTGTATCCACTGAATCTCTCCTTACTCAGTACATTGCATCAGCAACTCAAACATTCCAAGCAATGCTGGATGAGCACTGCTCCCAGATTCATTCCTCCATCCTACACATGCACACCCAAATAGATAGGGTCAGTGCCTCTGTGCAAAGTCTAAAGACCTCTCTCTCTTCCTCTAAAGTAACCAGGTCTTTCTTAACCTCCTTGGCCAAGAAGGTCAAGAAGGGGGAGAAGCTAGATGAAGAGAAGCCCTCCACTCCTAAATCTCTCTCCCACAAGTCTCCTCCTACCTCAAAAACTGATAGTCTTGCCCTACTCAAGATAGTTGGAAATGAGACAGTACCTGAGCTACATTCTGAAGAACAAATAATAGAGGTACTCAATATAGCAAGAGAAGCTGCAAATCAAGTGGTACTGTTACAAGGGGAGGTAAGCAGAGCAGAAAATGAAGTTGAAAAGGAAGATGTGGAAGATGGTAAGAAAGATAAAGAAGCTGAAACTCAGGGGGAGCTAGGTACTGTGATAGTTGAAATAGGAGCTCAGGAGCCAGGTACTGCTATGACTGAAGCCAAAACTGAAAAAGAAACTGAAGAGGCAGAAGTAGAAGTAACCAATGATACAGTACCTGAGCTACATTCTGAAGAACAAAGAATAGAGGTACTCAATATAGGAAGAGAAGTTACAAATCAAGTGGTACTGTTACAAGGGGAGGTAAGCCGAGCAGAAAATGAAGTTGAAAAGGAAGATGTGGCAGATGGTAAGAAAGATAAAGAAGCTGAAACTCAGGGGGAGCTAGGTACTGTGATAGTTGAAATAGGAACTCAGGAGCAAGGTACTGCTATGACTGAAGCTGTAACTGAAAAAGAAACTGAAGAGGCAGAAGTAGAAGCAACCAAGGAAGTTCCATCCCAGGGGGAGCAAACTGATGTAACTCAGGGGGAGCTGAGTGAACTACCTGGTGCTGAGAAGGAGCAACCCCCTCTCTTAAAACAGTTGTATTCACTAGAAAAAGGAAGACTCCTCCTACCCCTCCTGAAATGTCTTAAAAACAATGATTGATATATTTATGGTTGAATACTGATTGATCTGAACAAGAAGTTTGTTTATAAGATTTCCTTTTCTAATTTTTCTTCTACTTGCTTAAATGCTTTGCTGTGATTGATCAATATGCAGATACAATTTCTCTCTAAATAGGGTTAAGACAAATAGGGGGAGATTGTTGAGAAAATGATTTCTCTTAACCCCTGAAAATGAGTTGAATATGAATTCTAAGAAAGAAAAATCAAGGTTAAGTAAATATGCGTCGAATAGTATTCGACGCAGCGTCGAAGTGGTATCGACGTTCCTTTCAGAATATGTCGAAGTAACTTTAAGAAGAATTCGACGTATCATATTTCGACGTAGCTCTGACTTCTAGTCGACGCATCTTGAGAAGTTGGCGCACCTAAGTCGACGCACCTTCCTTATTCCTCTCTCGACGTCCAGCCAGGACGAATTCGACGCTTACGTCGAATAGTAATCGACGCACGTCGATTTCTATGTCTAATTCAAAAATCGCGAGATCTCTTTCCTTCTTTTATATATCTGATTTATATGGAATCAATTTATTCTTTATAGCCGTTCTGAATCATTCTTTTCCTCTAATAGATTCTTGGCTAATTTGATTAAAACCATTATGGACATTATTTGAAATCAGAATGAATTCTTTCCTTCTATTGATATAACTATTATGGAAATATTTCTATCTTTCTATTTCTCTGTCTGCTAATCAATTATCCTCCTATAGTATTATTTGAATGGACAGAGCTATAAAATAACAAGGAGATCGGCAGAGAATAGAGAGAAGTGATCCACCATTTTACATTTGAAAAAGAGGAAGAGCTCCCAAGTGAAAAGAGAGAATTGAGAAATAGTCCTGCAGCAACCATCAAGCTTCCATCTTCTCCTGCTTTTGAAGCCATTCTGCTGCAAGCTCTGATAGCTCTCACTAAAAGAGAGAAAAGCTACAAATCTCCTTCTCACTATAGAAGAGAGATTTCATTCACTACTTCTTGTGCTTCCAATCTTCTTGCTAGGAAGAAGATTCCTTCTTGTCTTCTTCATATTCTTATTTCTTCTTTATAACATTGTAAAAGAGTTTTTAGAATCTCTCTTCAAAAAATTCAGTTGTACTGGTTCTAAGAGTCTCCTTTTCAAAAGACTCAGTTGGTTCTAAGAGTCTCCTTATCAAAAGACTCAGGGTGATTCTAAGAGTCTCCTTATCAAAAGACTCAGTGCAAGATAGTGAATTCCTACCAAAGGGGGTAGAAGAGTGGACTACCCAAAGTTTGGGGAACCACTATATTTCTTTGTGTTGTGCTGTGATTTTTCTTCTTGCATTTATTTTCTTTACTTGTTTAATTCTTGTTGGTGTGTGGGAAGCACTAATCTGTGATCACTACACACACACCCATATATATATATATATAATTATTAACTTTGCACAAAAATATTTTAAATCTCTATTCACCCCCCTCTAGAGAATTCTAGTGAGGTTAACTGTGCACTTTCACAATTTTCTCATGATGGATTGCCCCGGATTATTCCGTTGTCGGGCTCTCACTAGCCAATGGGTCAGTTGATCTCGCGGAGAGGCTGGCAAGGTTGACAAGTTTCTCATGCTGGATTTCCCCGGATGATTCCGCTGCTGGGCTCTCACTAGCCGGTGGGTCAGGTTGATCTCGCGGAGAGGCTGGCAAGGTGATAAAGTTCTCATGCTGGATTGCCCCGGATGATTCTGTTGTCGGGCTCTCACTAGCCGGTGGGTCAGGTTGATCTCGCGGAGAGGCTGGCAAGGTTGACAAGTTTCTCATGTTGGATTGCCACGGATAATTCCGATGTCGGGCTCTCACTAGCCGGTGGGTCAGGTTGATCTCGCGGAGAGGCTCGCAAGGTGATAAGTTTCTCATGTTGGATTGCCCCGGATGATTCCGTTGTCGGGGTCTCACTAGTCGGTGGGTCTGGTTGATCTTGCGGAGAGGCTGGCAAGGTTGACAAGTTTCTCATGTTGGATTGCCCCGGATGATTCTGCTGTCGGGCTCTCAGTAGCCGGTGGGTCAGCTTGATCTCGCGGAGAGGCTGGCAGGGTTGACAAGTTTCTCATGCTGGATTGCCCTGGATGATTCCGCTGCCGGGCTCTCACTAGCCGGTGGGTCAGGTTGATCTCGCGGAGAGGCTGGCAAGGTGACAAGTTTCTCATGTTGGATTGCCCCGGATGATTCCGCTGCTGGGCTCTCACTAGCTGATGGGTTAAGTTGATCTCGCGGAGAGGCTGGCAAGGTGACAAGTTTCTCATGTTGGATTGCCCCGGATGATTCCGCTGTCGGTCTCTCACTAGCCGGTGGGTTAGGTTGATCTCGCGGAGAGGCTGGCAAGGTTGACAAGTTTCTCATGCTAGAATGCCCCGGATGATTCCGCTGCCGGGCTCTCACTAGTCGGTGGGTCAGGTTGATCTCGCGGAGAGGCTGGCAAGGTTGACAAGTTTCTCATGCTGGATTGCCGCGGATGATTCCGCTGCCGGGATCTCACTAGCCGGTGGGTCAGGTTGATCTCGCGGAGAGGCTGGCAAGGTGACAAGTTTCTCATGTTGGATTGCTCCGGATGATTCCGTTGTCGAGCTCTCACTAGCCGGTGGGTCAGGATGATCTCGCGGAGAGGCTGGAAAGGTTGGCAAGTTTCTCGTGCTGGATTTCCCTGGATGATTCCGCTCTCTCACTAGCCGGTGGGTCAGGTTGATCTCGCGGAGAGGCTGGCAAGGTTGGCAAGTTTCTCATGCTGGATTGCCCCGGATGATTCCGCTGCAGGGATCTCATTAGCCGGTGGGTCAGGTTGATCTCGCGGAGAGGCTGGCAAGGTGACATGCTTCTCATGCTGGATTGCCCTGTATGATTCTGCTGCTGGGCTCTCACTAGCCGGTGGGTCAGGTTGCTCTCGCAGAGAGGCTGGTAAGGTTGACAAGTTTCTCATGCTGGATTGCCCCGGATGATTTTGTCGTCGGGCTCTCACTAGCCGATGGGCTAGGTTGATCTCGCGGAGAGGCTGGCAAGGTGGGCAAGTCACTGGTTGGCAAGTCCTTAGTGCTGACCAGGGGATTCTCTCTTGGCGAGAAGGAGTGGTCTCGCATGACAAGAGGGGGTAAGGCGAGAACTCGCCCCACGCGCCCTCGGCATGAAGTACCAGTTAGAGCGCGATCACTGGCCCAAAGAGGAGAGGCAGGCAAGCACCCAATGGTATGGAACAGGGCGAGGCGTCCTGCAAGAGGTAGCACACACAAAAGGCCATGATGGTTAGGAAGAGGGGTCGCCCCTCGCGAGATCGATATGAAAGGGTGGTCCCAAAACCTACGGCCCTAAGGTAAACAAGAAAAAGCGAAGGCAGTCAAAGACATGTCCTATACCAAAGCTACTCGATTGCATAGTATGCGAGAATGAATACCGCTAGTACACTAAGAGTATGCGAGAACGAGATATAAACATATAAAAATAATAAGGCAGAAAGGATGAACACAGTAAGCGAGGCCAAAAATTTGTATTTACACTTCGCTGTCTGATTACAAAGCGCAGCGATCTCGCCAGCCAAAAGATATTGAAAAACAAAATAAAATTGCAATCTTTTAGGGGTCGTCCGCAAACTTCTCGTCCTCGCTATCCGCAGCCAGTGTAACCAGGATGAAAAGCTCGGGGATGATGTCCTCGATGGTCAAGTCGGCCGCATCGGCAGATAGCAGGCCGGCCCCTGCATTGATTTGAAAATGTAGCGCACCGAGTTGGTAGACTCCACTCAGCACTCCTCTTCTCAGGCTCGCCGCTATTCCTTTAGACGGCGATGAGAGGGTGTTGGATCTTGGGGCGCCCTTAGAGGGGGGGGGGGTGAATAAGGGCCTTTTAGAAATTTTGATTTTTACTTAAGAATTTTAAAACAAATTTTACTTTTCTAAAAATTACTTATAAAAATTTCAAACTAATGTAATTTTTAGAATAAATTCAAACACAAATTTCTAAGTTAAAGATTAAACAACCATATTTTCAATTACAGAAAAAGTCATAATTTTATAATCATGAAAATCACATACAAATAATATGATCTTAACAATGCTTAAGATCAAGACACAAATATGATAATAACCCTTTTACAATTTGTGTTTACAAATCCTTCTCCCAAGGATCGGAAGGCTATCACTTGTCTCTCTCTAGACCAAGCCCAAGCCTATCCTCTAGATCTTCCCAAGATCTAGTCGTAGCACACAAGGCCACGATTTCCCACCAAGCCATGCAAGGACTTGGACGCTCCACACAAGGAAGCAATTTTCCCCTAAGCCACGCAAGGACTTAGACGTCACGCACAAGGAGACGATTTCCCTACCAATAGAAAATGAAATGTATATAAATGAAAATACAATATGAAAAGAACAACTCCCTAGAAATTCATATCTCTGAAAGGAAGGTTGAAGCCTCGAGATGATCGTTGATGTAGAAGCGCGCCCAATCTCGTCTTCAATCTCAAACCTTCTAAGCACAAATGGGAGTTGATGAGGTTCTGGAGCTCTCTGGTTCGTATGCCCTCAGGAAGGGACTTAGAATTCTCAATTCTTGGAATGCACGAACTAAAGGAGCCAATATATAGAAATTCGTTGTCGCCTGGGCGACATCAGCTGTCGGAATTTCCGACAGCGCTAAACTGCCGCTCGTAATGCTGTCGTGCGGGCAGTTGCTGTAACCTCCGAGCTGTCGCCTGGGTGACATCGATGTCGGATTCCCGACAGCGCAAAACTTCCGCTCGTAGTGCTGTGCGGGCAGTTGTTGTAACCTCCGAGCTGTCGCCTGAGCAACATCGTTGTCGGATTTCCGACAGCGCAAAACTATCGTTCGTCGTGTTGCCGTGGGGGAAGTTGTTGTAACTTCTCTGCTGTCGCCTGGGCGACATCAGCTGTCGGAAAATTCTGAAAGTGAAATTTTCATACACTCAAATTGAGCTCCAGTAGAATTGTGAACATCTCATACTTGTTACTTGCACACCATTAATAAAAATAGAATCAAATACAAACGGGACTTTGTTATTATCAAACCGGAAGAGTGCGAAACGCATGCTCCAACAATCTCCCCCTTTTGATAATAACAAATCCGTATAAAAAGAAATCATGTCTATTTAGGTTGTTGATTTTAACATATGGTGTGTGCACAAAAATAACATGATATATTCCTCTTAAAAAATAATCTCCCCCTAGATGAATGCTCTTCCTAAATGAATGCTCCCCCTAAATGTTAAAGTAAGTTGAAATGATGTAATAGTTTTCTTATTTCTTGAATATACTTATAATTCTCCCCCTTTTGGTATTAGCAAAAGATAATATGAGATGAATGAGTAGTTCTGAAGGGAAGAGATAGGATGTAGAAAATAAGAGTAAGCGGAAGCACTTGCTGGGAAAATGATTGAAGGTCTTGAAGTAATAGTAATATGCCATAGTATTGAATAAACTCATAAAGAGACGGTATAGCCATATGAAGTAATAAAATAAAATAACTTAAACATGATTAAGGTCATTTTAAAGTATCATAGAAAGACACAATTGTGTATAGAAATTTGGAATATTTTCGGTCCAATTCTCATGAGATGAATGTTTATATAACATAATGATGTGTACATGTGATACTTAGATCAAATATATGAAGTTATTTAATGTACATGATCATTGTAATAGAGAACATAATATAAGCATATAAAGACAACTTTGACCTTGAAGATATAGCATAATAAGAATAGAATACCATTTTTCTTTTGCACAAGACACTTTACAATTCTTTCCAAGGTGCTTAACCTCACAATGCTTATTAAGACTTATCAGGAGGGTAAGTAGTGCTTGGTGGAGTATCCTTGTCTTTAATTTAAACTCCTTTTTTTTGTGATCACATATTTTGTGATATCTTAATTTCGAGATATTTATAATTTTTTAATTGACCAAGGATCTCCGAATTCACTTGAATCGCAATAGATGGTGTATATTTTGTTGTGCTAACAAATCAAGGTTGAAAGTAGTATTTATGAAGTGCTATTGTATTATGTTAAAGCAAATATGATTCATGTATATATTAAATAGAAAGTCATATGTATGGATCAAAAGAAGTGAACGTGATAGTTCATTATTATATATAAACAATTTCTCATACTTAGAGGCATGCGAAAACAATTTCCAATAGTCTAAACAATTAAGTAGGAGTGTCAATACGATGATAGATTGGAAATGAAATCATATAATCATGTAATAACCATTTTTAAGAAAATAAAAAGCATATGGTTTGGCATCAATTCATGAGTTGTAGCATTAATAAAGACATATAACTATTGGAAAACATCAAAGGGACCAAAAACTGAAGATTAAGCAAATCGGGAGCTGTCGAAAATTTCCGACAGTCACTGTCGCCTGGGCAACAGCTAAAAATATAAATACGGCTCAAAACCGAGTCAAACTCTATTGTGCATCATTTTCTGGACTGAAGGGCGAGAGGAAGCTGTCGGAGTTTGGCGACAACCCTAGATTTAAGGTATGTCGTTTTTTGATTTTGAAGTTTTTGACTCAAAAGTTTTAGAGATTTGTGATTTTGGAAAGGAGAGAAGATGAAAAATGTGTTTTTCATATTACCTTTGATGAATGGTGTAGATCTTTGAAGTTTTGTGTATAAAAGGTGTAGATCTAGTGTAAATCAAGTGGATCTTGGTGGATCTGGGTGAAATATGTTTGGATTTTGTGATTTTTGGGGGTTTAAGTGTTGTATTTTGTACATGGTTTAATTTCAAAAAAAAATGGAAGATTTTTCTTTTGTAGAAGGTTGAAGAAGATGAATAGTAAGGATATGTGAGAAGATATAGTTTTGTTCTAGAAAGAAAAAAAAATTTTAACAGAAATATTACTTGATTTTGAGTAGATCTGGAAGTGTAGTTGAAAAATTTAAAGAAAAGTTCACTGGGGTACTGTCGGAATTTTCCGACAGTCAATGTCGCCTGGGCGACATCGTTCCAGTGCACAGAACTTGTTTAGTTCATTTTTGTTATGTTATGTTTGCAGAATGGCTTCCAGTTCTATGGCACGAAGGAGTACGTCTGAAGATGCGCATAGTTCGTATCAAGTTTACCCTGGGATTGAGAAAGAAATAATTGGAGTATCAAAATATGTAGACTTTGACTCTCCGAAGCACGATCATATCTATGATCATCTTGCGAATGCAGGTATAATTTCAGTAATCACAGCAGATACGTTCTCATCCTTTTTGATTCAAGAATTTTATAATCATTTGGAAGACCCGAGTTACACTGAATTGGTTGGGGGAGTGAGATCTAGAATCCAAGGTCAACAAGTGGAAATAACACATGTTGATCTTAGAGAGGAATTCGGTCTTCTTATGAGTGAACATATGTCGGATATAGTGGAGAGCTATAGAAAGGATAGAAATTGGACTCTTGTAAACATGAGTTTACATGGAAGTCAAAAGAAGACCTTAATCACTGAAGTTTCTTCACTTACCCCCGATGCATATTTAGTCCAAGATATATTGAGAAACTCAGTTATGTTAAAAAGTGGAGATACAAGGAGTATCACGGCACAGTTGACGCTGACACATACTTTATTATGGAGGAGGAACCTTTTGATGTAGCGGACTTCATCCTTTCCCAGATTCGGTATGCTTTTAGATTAAAACATCCAAAATGGGTGAAGATTCATACTCTGCCAATGAGGGCTATAATTCAACGTATATTATATAAGAAGTATGGATGGATAGTTCAAGATTCGTACTTTGATGATTGTTTTCTTGAGATATACTATATGGGTACTATGAAAGTGAAGAAGACGCATAAAAAGCCTCATCCTGGAATAGAGATTAGAGAGCCTACAATTCCTAGGGGAGGATCACTACGAGAGTCTACAGATGATCTGCGTGATTCCTTTGAGGAGCACAAAAAAGAAGTGAAGAAGGATCGCAGTAGAATGCAGAAGTTTATGAAATTTCTGGTGAAAGGTCTGAAGTTAAAGCCTACTCCGGAAGAAGCGGTCGAATGGAAAATTCCAGATGAAGAACCGCCACGCCAATCGGTGAGGCGGACTCGACGTGGTAAGGCCGTAAGACGAGGACCTCCAGAAGACTGTCTAGAGACCAGCGGGGCTGGTTATGAGGATTCTGAGTAGTTTTCATCAGGGTGCTGCTTCTGACTGATGTCGGAATTTTCCGACATCCACTGTCGCCTGGGCGACAGTGAATTTGCCCAGATTTCATTTTCTGTTATCTGAACTTGATCCTATGTTGATTTCTACTATTTTTTGTGGAACAATTTTATGTAATATTAATTATGTGAGAATTTTTCTTAAGTAATTCAAATTCTATGGTTTGATTTAAAATTTAGCATTTCTTTTTAAAATGTATAGGTTTTGTGATATTTTTATTTTATAGCTCATTAGTAGTGATATAATCATTGTGAAATGTCTAGGATTCCCAATTCTAGCCTAAACATAGAAAAACAGGAATCCGGTAACGGTTTAGTGAATATATCCGCTAGTTGATTATCCGTGCCTATAAATGAAATTTTTAAGTGGTTATTTTTAATATGATCTCTAATAAAATGATGTCTCACATCAATATGCTTAGACCTTGAATGATGGACCGGATTGTATGTTAAATCAATCGCACTTTTATTATCACACCATAATTCAATAGTTTGTTGTTTAATATTAAAGTCTTCTAAAGTTTGTTTCATCCAAAGAGCTTGTGCACAACAACTACCAAGTGCGATGTATTCGGCCTCGGTGGTTGAGAGGGCAACAGAATTATGTTTCCTACTCGACCATGAAATGAGTGAAGGGCCTAAAAAGTGACAAGTGTCATTAGTGCTTTTCCTATCTAGTGAACAACCGGCATAATCAGAATCAGAATAGCCAAAAAGAGTAAAATCATCGCTATGAGGATACCACAAACCAAGTTTATATGTGCCAATTAAATATCTAAAAATTCTTTTTACCGCTTTTAAATGTGATTCTTTGGGATCGGCTTGAAATCTAGCACATAAACAAACTGAAAACATAATATCCGGTCTAGAAGCAGTTAAATATAAAAGTGAACCTATCATGCCTCTATATAAAGTTTGATCTATTGATATTCCATTTTCATCTTTTCCTAATTTTAAAGATACACTCATAGGAGTATTTGCTTGTTTGAGATTTTCAAATCCAAATCGTTTTAAAACATCATGAATATATTTTAATTGGTTAATAAAAACTCCATCATGTTTTTCAACAATTTGAAATCCTAAGAAATATTTTAACTCTCCTACCATACTCATCTCAAATTCACTTTCCATCATTTTTACAACATAATTACACAACTCTTCATTAGTGGCTCCAAAAATAATATCATCAACATAAATTTGTAAAACAATTAAATCATCATCTACTTGCTTAATGAAGAGTGTACAATCAACACCACCCATTTTAAAACCATTTTGTAATAAATATATAGTCAATCTATCATACCATGCTCGTGGTGCTTGTTTTAAACCATACAGAGCTTTTAGCAATCTATATACGCGATTAGGAAATTTTTCATTTATAAATCCTAGGGGTTGTTCAACATAAACTTCTTCTTTAATCAACCCGTTTAAAAATGCAATTTTAATATCCATTTGCAATAATTTAAATCTTTTATGGCTAGCAAATGCAACAAAAATTCTAACTGCTTCCAATCGTGCTACGGGTGCAAATGTTTCATCAAAATCTACCCCTTCAATTTGATTATATCCTTTCGCTACAAGCCTAGCTTTGTTTCTAGTGACCCTAGAGTCACTATCTAATTTGTTTTTGAAAATCCATTTGACTCCTACCACAGGATGATCACTAGGTCTATCTACAAGAATCCAAACTTTATTTCTTTCAAATTGGTTAAGTTCTTCATTCATAGCTAGAAACCAAGATTCATCATTTAAAGCGGTGGCAACATCTTTTGGTTCTATATTTGAGACAAAACATAAATTTGAAAAACTTTCATGTAAACTAGAACGTGTACGTACCCCACTTAATGGTTCTCCAATAACAAGTTCTTGCGGATGATCTTTTGAGAAACTTAGCTCGGTTGGAGGTACATATCCTTGTTCTTCTTCTTCTTCACCATCTTTTTCGTCTTCTTTCTCCACTTTTTCTTCATCATCATTATCATCATCATTTTTCCTCAGATTTTGTTCCACATCTTCTTCATTTTTCTCATTACCTGCAACTTTAGTATTTTCTACACAAGAAATGTTTTCATCAAATTTTACATGAATAGATTCTTCAACCACTTTAGTACGTTTATTATAAACTCTATAGGCCTTGCTAGTTGAAGAATAACCAATGAAAATTCCTTCATCACATTTTTCATCAAATTTGCCTAAGTTATCTTTTGTATTCAAAATAAAGCATTTACAACCAAAAACTTTAAAGTAAGATACATTTGGTTTTCTTTGAAAATAAATTTCATGAGTTAATTGTAATGTGGGACGAATCATGACACGATTAATAATATAGCATGCAGTACTAACGGCTTCGGCCCAAAAATATTTTGGCAATTTAAATTCACAAAGCATAGTACGTCCTAATTCTTGAAGTGTTCTATTTTTCCTCTCCACTACACCATTTTGCTGTGGTGTGCGTGGAGCGGAAAATTCGTGTTTTATCCCAAATTCATTACAATATGAAATAAATTTTTCATTATCAAATTCTCCTCCATGATCTGATCTAATGCATTTTACTTTTAAATCAAGTTCATTTTGAATACGTGAAATTAGTTTTACAAAATCATCAAAAGCATCAGATTTTGAATTTAAAAATAATGTCCAACAAAATCTAGAATAATCATCAATAATAACAAACGTATATTTTCTACCTCCTAGACTTTGTGTAGAAATTGGACCAAACAAGTCCATATGTAATAAATATAAAGGTCTAGTAGTAGAAATAATATTTTTGCTTTTAAAAGATGATTTTGTAAACTTTCCTTTTTGGCATGGTGAACATAATGAAGAAAGCTTTCCATTCAAATTTGGCAAACCTTTTATAATTTTCTTTTTAGAAAGCTTTACTATACGTTTGGCACTAGAATGTCCTAGTATCCTATGCCATAATTCAAGTTCATCATTCTTTGAAATAAAACATTTAAGTGTAGAATGAGATAAATCATCAAAAGTAATTGTATAGACATTGTTTATTCACTACTAGAAAATTGAATTTTAGCCACGCTCGTATTGCCCACGGCCATTTTGCGTGGCAAACAGTCAAATTATCATGTCTAAAAGTCTAAAATCGTGGCTAAAAGTCATAGAAAAAGGACATTTGCCACAGAAAGAGCATGGCAAATACTTTTTTGCCACGCTCGTATTGGCCACGCCCATTTGCCACGGCAGTCCGTGGCTAAAAGTCTTTTGCCACGGTTTTGGACTTTTAGCCACGACAATTTACCCTGGCTAAAAGTCAATTTTCTTGTAGTGATTCTTGGTGCAGTAAGTACGATTTCGTTTGTTATAGAATCAATAATTTTGCAAAGGTTTGAGCTAGAGTCAAATAAAACATTTAGATTTTTATCACATAGTTGACTAATAGAAATTAAATTATGTTTCAAACCTTTAACATATAAAACATTTGAAATTTTAAATTCTTCGTTACCTACTACTCCAATGCCTTTGACTTTACCCTTGCCATTATCTCCAAATGTCACTGTTCCACCTTTCTTCATCTCCAGGCTAAGGAACTTTGATTTATCGCCCGTCATGTGTTTTGAACATCCAGAGTCCAAATACCACACGTCTTCCTTGTTCCTAGCCTGCACGCACACCTAAAAAGATGATGAGAGTAAAGATCTGGTTACCCAAGTGGTCGATCTCATGGTATAGGTGGACGCCTTAGGTACCCAGATTTGTTTAACATTAATTTTTCGTTTCTTCCAACATGAGCCCGAGATGTGACCAAATCGATGACATTTGGCACACACAATGAATGGTGAGGAACCATTTTTCAATGATTTCTCTGAACTCTTGCTGGTGGAAACATCTTTATGTGTGGACTTAGAAAAATTTTCATTTTGAAAAATAGGTTTTCTGAACCTGGAGCTGTCACTGGTTCCGACAGCAGCTGTCGGAAATTTCCGACAGCTTCCAGAAACGTATCCTAGCCGAAATTTTGCTGTCCCATGGCATTGGTTGGCTAAAAGCATATCCAGAGATTTTTTTTCCAACACCAAATTTTCCAGTTGCCATGTTCAACTCATTTACTTTGGACTTTAAAATTGAATTTTCTTTTACTATCATGCCACATCTATTTGCAACACTTTTCTTATAATTCTCTAATTGAGAATGAGAGGTTTTAACAACTTTTTCTAAGTCCTTTTTCTCTTTTAAAAGTTGATCAATTTTTTTATCAGACTTAAAAATAGTGTTTTCAAGTTCTTTTATCCTTGTCGAAGAGTGATCACACTCTTGACAAATTTCCTTCTCGTTCCCAATAGATTTCAAATCATTTGATAACTTTTTATTTACTTTCAAAAGAACGTTGTTTTCACATTTTAAGAAATCGATTTCCTTTAGACTTTTATCCAAAAATTTGCAAGTTTTCATAAATTCAGAATATAAATCATCATAAGATGGAGGAGTTACCTCAGTGTCGCTTTGGACACTGCAATCGTCGTCAGATGACGCATTTTCTTTCCCCATCAAGTAGACATTTGTCTCCTCTTCCTCCTGTGTTGAGGAATCACTTTCTTCACCAGACGAAGAATCATCCCAAGTCTCTGCCTTTAACACTTTCTTCTTGTAACTTTTATCGTGCCTCTTTGCTTTTTGCTCTTTCAGATACTTTGGGCACTTGCTTCTGATATGACCAATCTTCTTGCAATGGTAGCACTCCGGTAGCGGACGCTCCTCTTCATTCTCCATTTTTCCTTTGCCTTTTTGGTAGGCAAAATCATTCTTTTTGAAAAATCTCTTAAATGAATTTCTCCTCTCCGGATTTTTCATGAACTTCTTAAAGTTCCTCACAAACAGTCCTTCCTCATCTTCCTCACTTTCTTCAGATTCAGTTTCAACTTCCTTTTTAGATTTCAACGCCAAGCTTTTCTTTTTGGGCTCCAAATTGTAATCTTGGCTTTGAATCTTCAACTCCACTTCATGGGTTTTTAGATTCCCAATGAGACTCTCCAATTGTAAGGTCTTAAGATCATGTGACTCAGAAATTGCAGTCACTTTAGGATTGAACTTCGGGGGAAGTGATCTTAAGATTTTCCTCACTAAATCTCCATTGGAAAAAACCTTACCCAACACCTTTGAATCGTTCACGATTTTAGTAAATCGTGTGTACATTGTATCAATTTCTTCATCCACCTCCATTTTGAATCTTTCGAATTCTGACTCCAGTTGAAATAGCTTTGAATCCTTTACCTGCGAAGTACCTTCATGAGTGATTTCTAAAATATTCCAAATTTCATATGCAGTATCACAAGCACAAACTCTATTAAATTCAACGCGATCTAGTGAGCAAAATAAAGCATTCATGGCTTTTGCATTGTTTTTACAGCTTAATTTATCATTGTCATCCCACTTGTCTTTGGGTTTGACCATAGTTACATCTCCTACAACAAATGTTGGGGAAGAATAACTCGTCTCGACCGTATTCCAAACTTCCATGTCGAGAGCTATTAGAAAACACCGCATTCGGGTTTTCCAATAGTTATAGTCCGTGCCCGTAAAAACTGGTGGCATACTAATTCCTTGCCCCTCAATGAACGCGTGATCGTTGTGAGCCATTACTCCTGGTGGTAAAACCGTTTTGGAGTAACCTCGCTTTGATACCACGTGTTGGATCTTGTGGCGCCCTTAGAGGGGGGGTGAATAAGGGCCTTTTAGAAATTTTGATTTTTACTTAAAAATTTTAAAACAAATTTACTTTTCTAAAAATTACTTATAAAAATTTCAAACTAATGTAATTTTTAGAATAAATTCAAACACAAATTTCTAAGTTAAAGATTAAACAACCATATTTGCAATTAAAGAAAAAGTCATAATTTTATAATCATGAAAATCACATACAAATAATATGATCTTAACAATGCTTAAGATCAAGGCACAAATATGATAATAACCCTTTTACAATTTGTGTTTACCAATCCTTCTCCCAAGGATCGGAAGGCTATCACTTGTCTCTCTCTAGACCAAGCCCAAGCCTATCCTCTAGATCTTCCCAAGATCTAGACGTAGCACACAAGGCCACAATTTCCCACCAAGCCACGCAAGGATTTGGACGCTCCACACAAGGAAGAAATTTTCCCCTAAGCCACGCAAGGACTTAGACGTCACGCACAAGGAGACGATTTCCCTACCAATACAAAATGAAATATATATAAATGAAAATACAATATGAAAAGAACAACTCCCTAGAAATTCAGATCTCTGAAAGGAAGGTTGCGCCTCGAGATGATCGTTGATGTAGAAGCGCGCCCGATCTCGTATTCAATCTCAAACCTTCTAAGCACAAATGGGAGTTGATGAGGTTCTGGAGCTCTCTGGTTCGTATGCGCTCAGGAAGGGACTTAGAATTCTCAATTCTTGGAATGCACGAACAAAAGGAGCCAATATATAGAAATTCGTTGTCGCCTGGGCGACATCAGCTGTCAGAATTTCCACCAACGCTAAACTGCCGCTCGTAATGCTGTCGTGCAGGCAGTTGCTGTAACCTCCGAGCTGTCGCCTGGGCGACATCGATGTCGGATTTCCGACAGTGCAAAACTGCCGCTCATAGTGTTGTCGTGCGGGCAGTTGTTGTAACCTCCGAGCTGTCGCCTAGGCGACATCGTTATCGGATTTCCGACAGCGCAAAACTGTCGTTCGTCGTGTTGCCGTGGGGAAGTTGTTGTAACTTCTCTGCTGTCGCCTGGGCGACATCAGCTGTCGGAAAATTTCGACAGTGAAATTTTCATACACTCAAATTGAGCTCTAGCAGAATTGTGAACATCTCATACCTGTTACCTGCACACCATTAATAAAAATAGAATCAAATACAAACGGGACTTTGTTATTGTCAAACCGGAAGAGTGCGAAACGCATGCTCCAACAGAGGGGGGGACGACCGCGCGGGCCAGCTCGCGGTTGGGGGCCTTCAAGCCGACGACCTCGCCCTCCAAGCTAAGGATGCGGGCTTCAAACCTCCTGGCCATCTCGGCATCCTATAAAGGAAAAGGGGGATAAGAAAAGAAAAGCGGGAAGGAAGGCAAGTAGCGAGGGCTAGAAAACTTACCACACCACCGTCAGATGCGAGCAGCTTCTCTTTTAATTGGGCGATCTCGCCTAGGGAGCTTTGATAAGCTTTTGCGAGCTCTTCATTTTGGCGCTCCAGTTGCAAGCACTGCCACCCCGTCATATGGAAAAGCTCTAGGGAGCGCAGTTGAGTCCTCGCGCTCTCGTAGGCCAGAGTCCTCGCGGTTTCCTCTTTATAGACCGAGGCGCCCTCGTGGCCATAAAGGTCGAAGGAGAACGAGAAGGCGTGCCCGCTAATGGTCGAATTCTCCACCCAAGAGGGTAGGAGGGTGGAAATCTCGGCCTTATTGATCTCGGGCTTCCAGGTTAGCAGGATCTCGCCAAACTCATCCCTGTGCCTCTGACCAAGGCCAAAGTTCCAGTGATTGACAGGAACTGGCAGGGGGGGAGGTCCTGACGACCTCCTCGGTCGGCTCCTCGGCCTCCCTCTCCTCAGGGTGGCTGGTAAGGTCGATCTCACCAAGAACGATCTCGGCATGACCCTTTGCCTTCGTGGAGGGGTGCGAGCTCTTGCTCTTCTTCTGCTTCCTCTTTGGCGAGGACGGCGGGGGTGGATTCTTGCTGCTGGAGGCTTCCGGTCTTTTCCGGGAAGACGGCGGAGCCGGAGTGTTGGTCTCGCGGAAGGCCTCCGCTCCCATTGTCGCAAGGGCAAGGGTGTTGGCATGCTTCCTATTGCTCGCGTAGGGGGGTGAGGGGAAGATCTCGCTCGCCTAGAAAGGTGATAATGGTGGTCAGATAGTTATTGAAAAAGGGTTAAAGAACGCAAGTCAGCGAGCAAGATTATTTCCCTCCCCAGGAAGTACGGGAAGCAGCGAGTCGAGGTTCCGGCGAAGGTGAACCACCTCGAAGTTCTTCTTGCAGAAGAACTGGTAGAAGACAGCGTCGTGGCCGCCGAGAGCAGGGGGCGGTAGGTGGTATCGCCATGTTGAACCGGCGATAATGGAATGTTGTCGAAGTTTCCCTTCACAAGGAGGAACTTCTGGGCCCAGTAGTGGGTCTTGTTAACGGTTTCGACAACTTTGAACCCGGACCCTACGAAGTAGGCGGTGCCATCCTTATTTGCCCGAAAAGAGAACAACTTCTGGAAGACTGGTAGGTTGAACTCGATGCACTCTTCTCGCAAATAGCAAGCGAACACGACGATCATGGTGACGACGTTGGGGGTGAGCTGACCCGGAACGACGCCAGAGTGCTAGAACACCTGGCGAGTAATATAAAGAAAGATCAATATATCGCGAGCGAGGTTCAACTCGGCAAAAGGAATGGTAAGCGAGACTGGCCGATACCTGGCAGATTTCGGGCCACAGGGGTAGGCGCAGACCGACCCCGAAATGGGCCGTGGGGATGGCAAGCTCGTCGGCCAGGGGAGTGTTGATAAAGTCGTCCTCGCTAGGGAGGCGCCCCCAGAACCGGGGGGGGATGAAATCGCCGACCGCACGAAGGTACTCCTCCTCGGTCAGATTGCAACAAAAGAGATTGTGATCAGTGAAAGCCCAGGAGCACTTCCGCCGACCCTCGGCCTCGGCAACAACGCCAACCATCCTTAAAGAACCTGCGGAAAAGAGAAAGGAGCGTGAGAAAGAGTCGGCGAGATCTCGGAAGCGGAGGAAGAAGAAGGGCTGGCGATTAATGTGGTAG
The DNA here is from genome assembly GCA_033032865.1 of Dactylorhiza incarnata. Lineage (NCBI taxonomy): Eukaryota > Viridiplantae > Streptophyta > Magnoliopsida > Asparagales > Orchidaceae > Dactylorhiza > Dactylorhiza incarnata. Next base: position 29,786,021 of record JAWHQI010000003.1, on the reverse strand, counting down.
GTGGACCTCAGTTATGATAACTATTTATAGAAAAACAAAAGCGCAGGAAAGAAGCCCAAGCGTCGGGGGGTGCGGGTAGTCAAAACATCATATAATGGCCCCGTGCGAAAATAAAGTTGTTCTCGAAAGTGATGCGCGAGCAACATCACCTTGCGAGATTAGTGCGAGCAGCTTTTTCGGCAAGAATAGCACGACCTATCGCGAGATTAGAACATGAAGCAGGCGTCACTATAAGTAGATACGCGTAGCTGAAAACGATATTTATTTGTCGACAGCCCAGACTGGGCGAGGGACGATAAACTAAAATCATGAGCTCAGTGAGATTGTTCAAACAAGAATAAATAAATTCATAAAATACAAGATGTCGCAGGGCAGGAACAGAGTAAGCGAGATTAATATTTTAGCCATTTCCACCTGCCGCCACCTCGCACTCCCGGCTGCGGCGGAACCCTATTGTTGTGATAATCGCTGACGGCACTGGCCTCCCTCTGAATCATGTTAGCGTAATCATTAATACTCGCGACGTGCATATCTGGCGATGTAGCGGTCTCGTCAGGGTCGCGACATACTACGGCTCGGAGTCTCGAACATTCATCCAGCAAGGCGGCATGCCTATCCTCGGCAGCCTCTCTATCTCTCCTCGCTTGGAGGTTAAGGTCCCTCAGCATCCGTCCTTGCTTCTGGAATAACTCGGAAGTCCGCCTCTTCATTGCCTCTGGGTCTCGCGGGTCACCCAGGAAGTCATCCATCTGTTCCGGCAAAGGAAGGGGGGATATATCATCCTCCTCGAAGTCTGTGTCAGTGTGCATGGCCTCGACATCATCTGCGAGAGACCCGGGAGGCATTAGTAGTTTGGAGAAATATTCATATATAACAAATATGCTTGGACCCTTACCCGGAGGAGGGCGAGAAGACCCTGACCGACCTTGAAAAACAGTACCGTAGGGGGGGCAAGAGGGATTTCCCTAGACCAGGGGGGTACACCACGTTGGTGAATGGGGGAGTATTTGTCGGTCGCGAGCCCCCAGAGTCCTCGCTCCCCATGAGATGGAACCCTGGAACTTTTAAGGTTGTGTCGGGGGGACCAGCGACGAGGGTCGCGAGTTCTGGCGACCCGGGGTCGTGTGGGGTGAGACTGCAACAACAAAGAAAACGAGAGTCGTTATCCAGTGAAATGATTTTAGTAAGCGAGAACATATAACGTACCCACGGCTTTGCCACCCGCGAGGTCGGTGTTCGCTGGAGGAATAATGTGCGACACATTTAAGGGATCGCCAACGCTCTTTTCGATGGTAAGATTCTGTGATCAAGCCAGACTCAGAAAAATTAAAGGAGTAGCTTAGCGAGAAGGGTAATTTTTACCTCCCCAGTTGACCTATTGTCCGGAGAGGACTCCAGCAGTACTGCGTCATACCTGGTCAGGCGGGTCGCCTTCATCTTTCTTGCTTCCAGCACCGAGGGAGGAGGCGATCGAGTCATCCAGACGGGAGGTCTGGTCATGGCAGACAGCTCGCCGGCCTTAGAGGCCTTCAGGCGAGCCTCCAGCTCCTTGGAAAGTGGCATTGTTTGGTAGCTATGATAGGAAAAGGGAACATAAGGAAGAAGAAAATGATGGTGCGCGTCACCGCGGCTTGGGGTGATATTTATAGCCCTTAGGTGGGACCTACCAAAGATTCCCGACAGGTCATCAAGAGGTTGGCGAATACCAGGGGTTGGATGTTTCTTCGCGAGCCTAGGTAGCCTCGCGAAGAGCGGGGATTGTGTACAACCCCGATATTCGCCAGGAGACGGACGTGGTTGGAGAGGTCAACAGGGAGAAGGAAGTAACAAGGGGCGTGAGCCAGAGTGTCAAGGGTCGCCCACAAGAAAGGCAGGCGAGCAAGGCACTAGCCAACTGCTCACAGGGAGGCGGGCGAGACGGGCTGTTGGGATCATTGCCCACAATGTCTTAGATTTGGAGAAGTCCATTCCTAAGTCAAAGATATATCTCAAAATGTATTTGATATACTCTCTAGAATTAATGTGCAGGAGATCAGGTCAGGCAAAAAGTTCATGGAATTCATTCAAGTCCACAAGCGTCGAGACATCATACATCGCTCGACGCCTGTGACCCAGAAGCATTGACTCATGTCTACAACTCAAATAGACAAGGTCGCCGCTGAAGTTCTGAGATCAATTTTGGAAGCATCGCGCCAAATTGTGTTGCTCAACGCCTTGGAAAGAGAAGTGTCGACTTAACTTCAGTCAGCTCAGCGCCAACCGGAAGTGTCGAGTTATGAAGGCTTAGTTAAGAAGCGTCGAGCCCCTGGACGTTGCTCAACTTCTTCAGATAAAAAGCGTCGACTAAGTGATGTTTGCTCAACGCCTGAGAAGTAGGAGTCGAGAGCTTCAGTCTAAGGAGTAAGCGTCGAGCGTCGAAGTACCGCTCGACGCCTAACTGGAAAAGCGTCGACAGAGATATTAAGTGCTCAACGCCTCTTCTACAAATACTCTGAACTGAGGAATATCTTCCACACTAGCTGAGCTTTTGTTTTCATTGAAGATCGTTGAAGATGTGACGTCATGCTGACGTGGAGAAGCGTAATAGACATCGCAGATGGTGGGCTATAAATAGAAGGCATGACCTATGGGTTGAAAAAGTTAATCCAAGTTATAAAGTGAAGTTAGAAAAGTTTTCCTCTCCTCTCAAAAGCCATTATCGTCTCCATCATTTTGAGAGAAAGTTTGAGATAGAATCTGGAGAAGTTGTCTTCCCTTTCAGAACCAATCTAAATTGAAGATCTCATTCAGCAATCTGGTGTTGATACCTTTTTCTGAAAGAAGAAGATCAAGAAGGAAGAATCTGTCTTCCCAAGAAGAAGAACAGTCATCTCAGCCTGACGAATCAAGAAGATCATTTGTTGTTGCTGTTCTATTGAAGATTTCTGTCTGATCATTCAGGCAAATCAAGAAGGCTCAACAAATCTCAAATCTGAGTCTAAGTATTCGTTATTCTCTTTATAAATTTCTGTAGGATCTGAGTTGCCAGATCTAAGTGTAGGATCTGTCAAGGATCTGAGTTGTAAGATCAGGTGTGATCTGAGTTGTAGGATTCAGGGGTGAATCTGAGCTGTAGGCCTAGATATAAAGGCTGAGGTAGGATCTGTGTGATCTGAGTTAGTAAGATCTGTGTGATCTGAGACTGTAGGATCTGTTGTGATCTGAGTTGTAAGACTTGTTTGTGGTCTGAGATCTGGAAGAGCTATAACCTCTATCTAGCACACTGCTAGAAGGGGAGAAGGGGGAAAGTGGATTACCCAAGATACGGGGAACCACTATAAAAATCTGTGTGTTCTTTTCTGTGTATGATTTTATTTCTTGAAAGCTCTGATCAGTTTTATCTCGGTTATAATCAAGAATCGCAATATTTTTAAATAACCTATTCACCCCCCCCCTCTAGGTGATTAGCTACCCTTAAATAAAGTCTTTCAAGTGGTATCAGAGGTAGGTTGTTCAAGAAAAGGCTTAACAGCCTGAACAAGATCTTCTAAGGGTAGATTTCTGAAGTCGTGATGGCTAATACAGAAGGAAGCAAAGAATTCACATCTATGAAGCTTCCAATCTGCAGAAAAGAAAACTTTGGTATTTGGAAAGAAAGAGTCAGACTTTTCATGGAAGCATCTGATCCTAGGATTTACATAACAGTTCTGGAGGGACCTTTTGTTCCTATGAAAGTTTCATTTACAGATGGAAATATTAAGATTCCTAAAACCTATTCAGAGATGACCAAAGATGAAGTGATTCTGGCCTCCATGGATAAGAGAGCTCAGAACATCATTGTTAGTGCTATTGAAGATTCAACCTTCCCAAATTTAGTCCATTGTAAAACTGCCAAAGAAATGTGGGAATCTCTTATTGTCTATATGGAAGGGACTGAAGAAGTCAGAGATGACAGGAAGTCACTTCTAAATCAGCAATATGAAGCATTCAGACAAGACAAGAAAGATTCAATAGCAATCTGCTATGAAAAATTCTTCAAGATTGTAAATGGCCTAAAGACTTATGGAAGAACTTTCTCAGATTATGAGCTGAATGACAAATTCTTAAGATCACTAAACAAAGAATGGGATATCAAGATCTGTGCTATCAGAGAAATGGGAAATCTGGGAAACATTCAGCCACAAAATTTATATGGGAAACTATTGTCCCATGAACTTCATCTGAATACCAGAAAAGTTGAGGAAGGACACAGCAGGGAAAATCCTATTGCTTTGAAAGCAGAAAGTTCCAAGAAAAGCAAAGAAAGAAGGGCATTGTCCCCCAGGATTCCATCTGAATCAGAAGAATCAGAAGCCAGTAATTCTGATTCTGAAATATCAGATGGTGAATTAGCACTCTTTACCAAACAGCTAAAAAGAATGTTGAGGAGAAAACAACACTGGAAAACTAGACCCTCTTAGTTATCCAGATCTAAGACAAACAAGACTCCAAGAAGGACAGGTACAATTGTAAACACAATAAAATTAATTCAGAAGAAATTGCGTGTTTTGGTTGCAGGAAATCAGGACACATGATTGCTGATTGTCCTTCAAAGAGAAAGAACAACAAGAAATTTGATGAAAGAAAGCACAAATCTGACAAAAGACATGAGAAGAGTCTAATAGCCAAAAAGGGCAAGGTCACTCTTAGTGATAATGAATCTCAGTCATCAGACTCAGATAGTGAGGAGGCACTCATAGCTCTGATGGATGCCAGTGAAAATGAAGACAGTCCAAATGAAAGACCTATGATAAAAGCCCCACTATCAAGATCTGATAGTGAAGAGGATGAAGAAGAAAATGCAGGACTCATGGCATTGAGTGATCAAGAAAATCAGGAGACAACTACTGATATAAAGGTACTTGATAAAACTCCTCTTTCTGATTCTCATTCTGAAACTGAAATAGATTCATTCTCTTCTGATGAAAATGACTCACACTCCAAACTTCATATAGATGAAATTATTGAAAAATATCAATTAATTCTCAAAGCACTTAAGAAAAGCAAAAGGCATAATAAAATGTTACAAAAAGAAATATCTGAATTAAAGCAAACTGATTCTCAAAACTCTGAGACAGCTGAGAGGCTGAATCAGACAAGTAAAGAACTTAGTAAACTAAAAGTCATGTCCATTATTCACATACAAACTTTGAGCACCAAGGAAAAGTTAATAAAAGAACTTGAAGCAAAACTCCTAGCAGAAAGGAAACTTGTAGCAAAGTTCTCAAAACCACAAACTATTCTTCCTATAATAGACACATTCTCTGCACAATACAGATGTGGCATAGGATATGATAGGAATGCAGATAAAAACCCTAAAAGTAATGACAATGCACCTATACAACCTTTAAAGTTTAACAAAGCCATGCATATCACAAACAAGCATGATCAAAAGGGTGTGCTTAAGTTCTATAAGGGTGAATGCTCTAATAGCAAATATAATTTAATTCAATCAAGTAACAATAATGCCAAACCTCTATGCAAAGAAAAAGTATTAACTCATCATGACTCATTTGTATTTAAAGCAAATACTAAATGCAACAGAAAGGAACTAAGACCTGGAGTAAAAAAACTACTGATAGTAAGAAAACTGAACCAGTAAAAGTCACTAAAACAAATTACATAGCACCTGTAAGTAAGGTAATTAAGCAAAATAAAGTCTTTCAAGTGCCAGTATTCAGACCTATGGCAACTCCCACAGCTCCAAGAATTATTCAACAACTAAATGTTCCAACTCATACTAACAAGGTTCTAGGACCCAACTTGGTGTGGGCTCCTAAGAAAAGGTAATTTCACTTTGCAGGGTTGTCCAAAGACCAATCAACTTCCAATCTGGTACTTGGACAGTGGGTGCTCTATGCACATGACAGGAACAAAAAGTTTGCTGAATGATTACACTCCTGTAAGGAATGGACCAAAGGTTATCTTTGGAGGGTCTGAAAGAGGTAAAACTAAAGGTTATGGCAATATCTCAAATGGAATTGTCACCATCAGAAAAGTTGCTCATGTAGATGGATTGCAACACAATCTCATTAGCATAAGTCAATTATGTGATATTGGGTATGACATTTCATTCCACAAAGATGAGTGCCTGATTAAGAAAGAGAATGAGATAATTCTCTCAGGCACTAGGAGTGGCAACATTTACTGCTTAAACTTTATATGTTCTGATCAAGTTAACTCCATATGTTTAGTAGCAGAAAATAAAATTTCTTGTAGTGTTCAATGACACAAAAGGTTAGCTCACATAAACTATAAGACTATAAATAAACTTATTTCAAAAGATCTAGTGAGAGCTGGGCCTAAGTGGAAGTGTGTGCAGGAGGGTCCTTCCCATGCTTGTCAAATGGGTAAGCAGACCAAGTCATCCTTCAAACTAATTGGTGAGAAGGATTCCATTAGATGTCTATATCTACTTCACATGGATCTATTTGGACCAATGACAATCCATAGCTTAGGAGGAAAGTCATACACTCTTGTAATAGTTGATGATTACTCCAGATTCACTTGGGTATTCTTCCTCAAACATAAGTCAGACACTTTAGAAATATTCACCAGCTTTGTTAGGAAAATCACTAATGAAATAGGAAATTCTGTAGCCAAGATTAGAAGTGATCATGGGACTGAATTTCAGTCAGGTGCAATGACCAAATTTTGTGAGAATCTAGGAATATCTCAAGAGTTCTCATCACCTAGAACACCCCAACAAAATGGGGTTGCTGATAGAAGAAATAGAACCCTTATTGAAGCTAGCGGGAGTATGCTGAGTGATTCCTCTCTTCCTGAGTATTTTTGAGCTGAAGCTGTAAACACAGCATGCCATGGGCAGAATAGGGCTCTTATAAACAAAAGACTGGATAAGACCCCATATTAGTTGTTGAAAGGTAGAAAACCCACCTTAGCCTATTTTAAAATATTTGGTAGTAAATGCTTTGTATTAAATAATGGAAAGCACCATCTCACTAAATTTGCTGAAAAAGCAAATGAAACAATCTTTGTTGGGTATAGCTCTCAAAGTAGAGTCTATAGAATTTTCAACAAAGAGTCGAATAGGATAGAAGAATCTATACATGTTGTATTTGATGAAACCAGCCTTATTTATAAGGATCTGGGAAGTTTATCTAGTTGTGCAGGTTCTACATAGAAATTGAAGGAGATGAATATCAATGAGCAGCAAAATGAGGATAATGAATAAACTAATGAGACTACAATTGTAACTAGAGAGGATGAACCTCAAGTTGAAGACAATTATGAAGAACCTATTGCTGTTGAAGAACCACCTCATCCAGAACCCCTAGAAGAACCCACTCAAACAGAAGCACCGGAATCTCAAAGTGAAAATGAAAGGTGGAGGAATGCTACCAAACATCTGAAGGATCATCCAAAAGAACAGATAATAGGAAATCCAAATGATGGTGTGCAAACCAGAAGAGGAAACTCAATACATGAGGCTTTGCATCACAGCTTTCTTTCCAAAATAGAACCTAAGAAGTTTGATGAAGCCAATAAAGACACTTCATGGATATCAGCTATGCAAGAAGAGCTAAACCAATTTGAAAGGTGCAAGGTCTGGATATTGGTCCCAAGACCAAAGAAACACAAAGTAATAGGGACCAAATGGGTATTCAGGAATAAGCTGGATGAGAATGGTGTGATCATCAAAAACAAAGCTAGGTTGGTTGCCCAAGGATATAGACAGGAGGTAGGCATAGATTTTGATCAAGTATTTGCCCCTGTGGCAAGATTGGAGGCAATCAGGTTATTCCTGGCATTTGCAGCACACACTGGTTTCATAGTCTATCAAATGGATGTAAAGTCAGCATTCCTTAATGGAACAATATTGGAGGAAGTATATGTTGAACAACCCCCAGGTTTTATTGACTTTACTCACCCAAACCATGTTTATCTATTATTAAAAGCACTGTATGGTCTGAAACAGGCACCTAGAGCTTGGTATGAGACACTATCTAGATTTCTTATTGAGAACAAATTCTCAAGAGGAAAGATAGACAAGACATTGTTTCTTAGGATAGTTAAAGGTCACATTATTTTAGTACAAATATATGTAGATGATATAATATTTGGCTCTACTGATAATAACCTTTGCAAAAGGTTTGCAAACCTTATGTAAGGGAAATTTGAAATGAGCAGTATGGGTGAGCTTAAATACTTCTTGGGACTACAAGTGAAACAGTCTGAGGAAGGAATTTTCATTTCTCAGACCAAGTACACAAAAGAAATTATTAAGAAGTTTGGAATGGAAAATTCCACTATAATGAAGACACCAATGACAGCAAATATGTCACTGGACAAGGATGAAGAAGGGAAACATATTGATGAAACCTTGTACAGAGGCATCATTGGCTCATTGCTCTACCTAGCTGCTAGCAGGCCAGACATTATGTTCTCAACATGTGTGTGTGCTCGATATCAAGTGAATCCTAAAGAATCTCACTACACTGTTGTCAAAAGAATCCCGAGATATCTGAAGGGCACTCTTGATCTTGGCCTTTGGTATCCTAGAAGCAATGATTTTGAATTAATTGGCTTTTCAGATGCTGATTTTGCAGGATGCAAGGAGGATAGAAAGAGTACATCTGGTACATGTCAATTTCTTGGCAAAAGACTAATATCTTGGAGTAGCAGGAAGCAGACAAGTGTGGCTATTTCTACAGCAGAATCTGAGTACATTTCAGCTGGAAACTGCTGTGCTCAGCTACTATGGATTCAACACCAACTCCAAGACTATAAAATTCAGCTAAGTAAATCTCCTCTATTTTGTGATTCAACTAGTGCAATTTCTATAGCCAACAATCCAGTTTCTCATAGCAGAACTAAGCATATAGAAATAAGATACCATTTCATTAGAGAACATGTAGAAAATGGAGATATCTCAATTGAATATGTTCCAACCGAAAAACAGGTTGCTGACATATTTACTAAACCCCTGGATGAAAGTAAATTCAATAATTTTAAAATTGAATTAGGTATGTTAAAAATGGATTAAAGTTGCATTAAATAAATGAAAAATAATGATTGTGTCCTAAAAGGTTAGTGGAGAAATTATCTAACGACAAAAGAAGATATTTGGCGTCGAGAGAAATCACCTGGCGTCGAGAGAAAGTATCTGGCGTCGAGACGATATCTGGCGTCGAGACGACACCTGGCGTCGACTGAAGATATATGGCGTCGAGCGATCTCAACGCTTATGCAAACATAGCTAGGCCATCTCGACAGGGTCAATTTAAACCACTAGATTAATCTTGTCAAATAAGTTAGGCGCGCGGCTATTCATCTTCTTGAACTAGAACTTTTATAAATAGGGAAGACACTTCGTCAGTGCCCTAGTTCTCTAAGTTCGAGATTGTCTGCCCTAGAAAATCACTCCATCAATTCTCTCTCTCTCTCCGTTCATCAACAACAATGCCTCCCAAAAGTAATGAGTATCTCTATGAGGGAAGTGAACTTGTTCGAAATGGATTCCAATCAGCTTCTGTGGAGATCAAATCAACAATCGAATTAATCTACAATGCAAGACTGGAATTTGTACTGTCTGAATCAACTCTCATCTGGAAACGAGAGGTATTAGAGCTATACTCTAACATAGTAATAGACTCCGTAAATTCAAAGATTAAGACCAGTGTGAATGGTAAGAAGATTAAAATAACTCCTTCTAGACTAGCTAAGGCACTAGAATTGCCTAGGTTAAAAAGGAATGAAGAAGAAGAAGAGGTGACCTCTGAACAGATTAAATTAGCACAAATTTGGTGTGGAATTGAAACATCACGAGAAATCACTGGAAGTATTCAGAGAAAGGGAATGAATTCGAAAGGTAAATTGATAACAGATGTTATAGGAAAGGGATTGCTGTGCAAGACTGGATCACATGATAAAGTTTCCAGAAAAATGTTTATTCTACTGACAAGGATTATTCATTCTCTGAGAACAGATTGGGGAAGATTTGTGTTTGACAGGATAGTTGAATGTATCCGAGTACCCAACATGGGTAGAATATTGTCTTTATATTTAGTAAAAGTCTCTCCTGACTCCTTGAATAATAAACCTGGATCAAAGATAAACCACATGAAGAAAATGGATATGAGAATGATAGAGAGATGGGACAGAATTTTATCTAACCCTCCTCCAGCAGATCCTTCTCCCAAGCAGAAGAAAGCAAAGAAAGCAAAGAAGCAAAAGAAGAGGAAGGCTTCTTCAAGCTCTTCAAATTCATCCAGCTCATCCTCCTCCAAAAGAAAATCTAAATCTACTCCAATTCATGATCCAAACCTTTCAACATCAGAAGATGAAGAAGGGAATAATGCAAGGGATAGTTCTTCTGATACACCAAAGGATGAGATTGAGAAAGGAGAAGATGAAGGAGGAAGTCTTCATGTATCTCCTACTGGACTTGAAGGGGTTTTACTGAATGAGAAAGAGACTCAAGATGAGATTCCTGCTCAGAACAATTCTGAAATGAGCAAGGTAGCAATTGAGGGGGAGGCTCGGGATGAGATCCCTGCTCAGGATAAAATTGATCTGATCAATGCAGAGACTAAGGGGGAGCCTCAAGATGAATCCCCAGCTGAAGATAATACACCATTTGAGGGGGAGTCTCAGGCTGAGATCCCTGCTAGAGAGAATTCTGTAATAGATGCTATGGAAGTAGAAAGAGAGCCTGAAGCACCAAAGAAATCTGTTGAGAAGGTTATCAAGATAGAGTCCTCTAGCTCCCATATGAGCCAGAGAGATGATTCCTTAGTCAGAGAAGAAAGTAGCAAAGGTGTTGAAATGGAAAAGGAAATCCCTGTGGATCTTAGTCCTATTCTACCTCAGCTGGAAGTGTTGCTGAATAATCAAAGAAGATTTTTAGAATAATATATTGAGGAGAATAATACGAAAATGAAAAATGAAGTAGATTTCCAACTGAAATTGGTTAGATTTGAAGTGAATCATCAGATATCTGCATTAAGAAAAGAGATGGTAAAGTTCTTTAAGAGAGCTGGTGTTTCAGTAGATTATACAACTGAACAGCTTGATGTAATCAAAGAAACATCAAAGGTTATTAAAGAATCTCAAGCTGGAATTACAACGACAGTGAATGATGTTCAGACAAACCAAGGAATACTAAGTGGCAATATGCAAGTTCTATATAAAGAACATGTAGCACAAATCTTAACAGGAACAAATAAGATTGAAGCTAGACTGCAACAACAGAATGCTGATATCTTGGCTAAAATTGATGAGAGCTCCATAGTTCTAAAAGATCAAGCAAAGATGCATGCAGATACTATAGATGATCATCTCTTTAAAGTAAAGAAAACCATTGAAAGTGAAGTTAATCACTTGGAAGGTCAAGTCAGATTTCAGAAGAATACTTTGAGAGAACACATTGTTGAAGAAGTCCTAAAGGGGGAGAGGTCAATGATTCAAGCTAGTTCTGAACATGCTATGTGGACCTCAAACTCTATAAGAGAAACTCTTGGATATTCCCCTATAGACTATGGGAATGATCAAGTCTCTGAGTCAAGGCCAGCCTCTCTTACTCAGGTTCAAAAGCAGATTGCTAAAATGTATAGTCCTGAGGATAAAAGTAAAAGAGAGAATTTTACTAGTGAGCAAGTAGAATCAAGTAAAAGAAAGTTCAGAGAAGAGGTTCAATCAAGAGTTGATTTTGAACATTGGTCTCCATCTTCCAGAGAATTGATTCTATCAGCATGGGAAGCTGTGAAAAATAACCCAGAGGAAAGAGGAAAGTGGTATTCTAAAGCTGAATGGTTAAAGCATAGGGATCAAGAGGAACTAAAGATCAAATTCAAGGCTGACAAAATGGCTGGGAAGGTCCAGGCAGGAGAAATGAAGCCAATCAGATACTTTCCAAAGCCATTTGGCTATTTCAAGAGAAGAAAGGAAGTTGCTGAAGCACTCTCCAAAAGAGCCAAAAGAGGAATTGAATTCAAGGAACCTGGACAGCTTTAGAAATTTAATCTTTACTTTTCACTTTCAGAAGAATGTAATTGATATATTTTTGAACAATCTTGATGAATTCCCAATATGAACTATTCTTCATGTTCATATATATACATATGCCTGTGATATGATTCTGTCTCTCTACATGACATCTTATTCTGAATTGCCTATGTTTTTATGCTTATATAAGAAACCATGTCTCAGATAATTTTTGTGGATAGAATGTTTTGGTAATCTAATTTTATAAAGTTTGATACTCTTTATTTTGATTATCTGTATAGAGTTTAGAACACATTGTTTATCTTTGAAAAGAGAGATATATCATTGACTGAGATTATGACTTCTTCAAATAGGGGGAGATTGTTGGGATCATTGCCCACAATGTCTTAGATTTGGAGAAGTCCATTCCTAAGTCAAAGATATATCTCAGAATGTATTTGATATACTCTCTAGAATCAATGTGCAGGAGATCAGGTCAGGCAAAAAGTTCATGGAATTCATTCAAGTCCACAAGCGTCGAGACATCATACATCGCTCGACGCCTGTGACCCAGAAGCGTTGACTCATGTCTACTACTCAAATAGACAAGGTCGCCGCTGAAGTTCTGAGATCAATTTTGGAAGCGTCGAGCCAAACTGTGTTGCTCAACGCCTTGGAAAGAGAAGTGTCGACTTAACTTCAGTCAGCTCAACGCCAACCGGAAGTGTCGAGTTATGAAGGCTTAGTTAAGAAGCGTCGAGCCCCTGGACGTTGCTCGACTTCTTCAGATAAAAAGCATCGACTAAGTGATGTTTGCTCAACGCCTGAGAAGTAGGAGTCGAGAGCTTCAGTCTAAGGAGTAAGCGTCGAGCGTCGAAGTACCGCTCGACGCCTAACTGGAAAAGCGTCGACAGAGATATTAAGTGCTCAACGCCTCTTCTACAAATACTCAGAACTGAGGAATATCTTCCACACTAGTTGAGCTTTTGTTTTCATTGAAGATCGTTGAAGATGTGACGTCATGCTGACGTGGAGAAACATAACAGACATCGCAGATGGCGGGCTATAAATAGAAGGCATGACCTATGGGTTGAAAAAGTTAATCCAAGTTATAAAGTGAAGTTAGAAAAGTTTTCCTCTCCTCTCAAAAGCCATTATCGTCTCCATCATTTTGAGAGAAAGTTTGAGATAGAATCTGGAGAATTTGTCTTCCCTTTCAGAACCAATCTAAATTGAAGATCTCATTCAGCAATCTGGTGCTGATACCTTTTTCTGAAAGAAGAAGATCAAGAAGGAAGAATCTGTCTTCCCAAGAAGAAGAACAGTCATCTCAGCCTGACAAATCAAGAAGATCATTTGCTGATGCTGTTCTATTGAAGATTTCTGGCTGATCATTCAGGCAAATCAAGAAGGCTCAACAAATCTCAAATCTGAGTCTAAGTATTCGTTATTCTCTTTATAAATTTCTGTAGGATCTGAGTTGTCAGATCTGAGTGTAGGATCTGTAAAGGATCTGAGTTGTAAGATCAGGTGTGATCTGAGTTGTAGGATTCAGGGGTGAATCTGAGTTATAGGCCTAGATATAAAGGCTGAGGTAGGATCTGTGTGATCTGAGTTAGTAAGATCTGTGTGATCTGAGACTGTAGGATCTGTTGTGATCTGAGCTGTAAGACCTGTTTGTGGTCTGAGATCTGGAAGAGCTATAACCTCTATCTAGCACACTGCTATAAGGGGAGAAGGGGGAAAGTGGATTACCCAAGATACGGGGAACCACTATAAAAATCTGTGTGTTCTTTTCTGTGTATGATTTTATTTCTTGAAAGCTCTTATCAGTTTTATCTCGGTTATAATCAAGAATCACAATATTTTTAAATAACCTATTCACCCCCCCCCCCCCCCCCCCCTCTAGGTGATTAGCTACCCTTAAATAAAGTCTTTCACGGCATTCGTCGGCCAGTCGCGAGGAAGGCGGGCGAGCCAGCGCCTCGCGGGCCGCTTATAGTAGTTCTGTGTTCGACGAAATCCCTTCTGCGTTCGACGAAATCTTCCGAGTTTGGCGAGGTCCGTTCGACGAAGTCCTCTGCGCCCGATGAGCTTAACCATACATGGATTTTCACAGGGTCGGGGTGGGCTCGCAGGAAAGTGCGCGAGACCGGATCTCGGCAGATATCGCCAAAAGCGGGGGGGTGGGGGAACGGACGAGGTCTTCGCAGCGCGCTCGCCTGAGAAGGGTCTCGCGAACCAGATTTGCGAGAGCTTGCGAGCAGTCTTCTCGCAGGCCAATTGCCCATAGGCTAATAGGGCAAAATTACTCCTCAGTCACTGGTGGTCTGCTAATATCCCCTCAGAACAGCGGAGTTTGGCTGTTAGCAGGCCAAATTGGGGTGCGTATAGTAAAATCAAGAGACAGAATCCTGCTATCAGCAGACCAATTCAGAAAAACTATAAATAAGACTCAAAGGGCACCTTTGGAGAGGACACTCTTTCTTAGCTTCTCTCTCCTCGGGTCATTCTTGGTTAGCATTTTCACAGCTCTTCAAGGTGCCCGGGCTTCAGCTTTGGCTTGGAAGGGGAAGCTCTCTATAGATCTTTTGGGTGTGTGGTGGGTCCTCCTTGCTGAATCTAGGGGTCTGTGTCTGGCTTCGAGGCTTCTGTCTGTCAACTCCAAGGGGTTAGTAAGTGCTAGTTTCCCCCCAACCTTTGGGGGCCCCAAACTCCACAAGAGACCATTTACTGGTTTCAACAGTCTTGACTTGGTCTTGACACTCTAAGTTGAGTGTGACAACCTAAGACATCTAATGACTAGATTACCCTTCCTATACAATGTGGGTAATAAACCTAAGAGGAAAAATCACTTATAAGTAATTTGTTAAGTTAAATCACAAGGAGTTTTTCCCAACAATCTCCCCCTATTTATCTTAACAAATTTTACAGATTATTTTAAAGTGATTTTACACATTCTTTTATATAAACAGAAATACATACAAGACAACATAGACAATAAAATATTATATAATGAAATCACAGACTATTTCATACATTGTCAAGTAATTTATATTGTTCTTAATAATTGTATCCACCATAGACTATAAGTGTATTGAACTCCTCAAAAATAGAGTACCTGGACCTCACTATCCTTTATCGGGAGTTTTCCTTTTTTTTGAAGAATACCTTAGGTATTACCTTCCTTGCAGCAAATGCAAGAGGTTCTTCATCTTCTTCAAGGTTCCTTTCAGCTTCTTTATTGATTCCATCATCTTTGGGAAGCTCCCCCTGAGATTGAGCATTCTCCTTAGCATCCTAGGCAGCTTCCTTAGCAATTCTTGATACCTCATCTAGTAGTAAATCATCTTCATGGGGCTCCCCCAAAGTAGAGGGAATCACCTCTCCCTGGTTCAATGCTGGAATGGACTCTCCCTGAACAGAGGCAATCACCTCCCCTTGGTTCAATTCTCCAGCTGGTTCTTGAGCTGGAAGCTCCCCCTGATTCTCTTGAGGCTCCTCTTAAGGCTCCCCCTGAACATTTGCATCTTGGAAGATAGTAATTTTATCAGGGGCTTCAACATCATTGCCCTTTTCATGGCCACTCATATCTAGAATAAGTCTTTCTTCCTCCTAAATTTTCTCCCCCTTATTAACCTTGCTGGCAAGCGAGATTAAGAAATCCTTTGTCACCAAGGTGGAGGACATGAATTCTTTGAGACCCAGGAGGGACCTCTTTGAATCTAGGATTTCAGACTCCATTTGGGAGTACTTCTTGTCAAATCATCTAGCATGGCTGGCCAGTAGGTCAGCAAATGTTTTGGAGGCCAAATCTACTGCCTTAGAGATGACTTGCTAAATGTTAATGGAAGGGGTAGACTGAGAGGTAGAGGCAAGTGGAGGTTGAGATGTGAGATTTGTTGGAGCTTGCGTTCCGCATCTCTTGGTTTGAGAATAACAAATACCATGATATATTTGATCTAGTCTTTTGTGTGTTTATAGTGTCCAGGTTGTACACGTTGAATGAGGAGACAAGTCCTCGTTCATGGGCATGATCCAAGAGTGTGTACACTTTAGAAAAAAAGCAAAAGGATGAGTTTTGTGTGTTGATCTTAAAATGTCCATAACTTTCAATCCAGGAAGATTTACGGAACGGTCCATCCCATTTCGGAGATAAGAACAACTCCATCTACAGTCTGGAGAAGTTTCGGACGTCAAAAATGAAGAGGAGCTATTGGATTCCGACATCTAGATGTCGGAATCCGACAGCAAAAATGACGTCATCATGACAACGGGCATGTTCCGCACGATTTGCACGAAGAACAGTTATATCCACTGTCAGAATTCCGACATCGATGTCGTCGACGACAGCTCCACGGCCATCAAATCTCGCAGAAACGTCGCATTCATGGGACACATGGCAGCTGGAGGAGATAACGTCGGGGGACGACGGCTAGATGTAGTCGACAACATCGACAAATTATATATTGACTCGTTTTCGTGGAGGAGAAGTTACACACAATTCTGGAGTACCTATACCAAAGTGCATTCCGTCCAGAGAGCTCCAGAACTCCGAGAACTCCCATTTTGGCAAAAACGTTCAAGAGCGAAGAAGAGACGGTACGTGCGCAGTATCTTAGGAAATCTTTGCAAGGATTCGACGCCGCCTTCAGAGCTTCATATTTAGGAAGTTCTCATATCTTAATCTCTATTTTGTAATTTATTTTATTATCTTGTAATCCGTAGAGGAAATCGCCGCCTTGTGTGTGGCGTTTAAGTCCGTGTGCGGCTTAGGAGGAAATCGCCGCCTTGCGCGTGGCGTCTAGGTCCTTGTGAGGCTTAGGAGTAAATCGCCGCCTTGTGTGCAGCGTGTAGATTGTGGAGAGATCTAGGGGGAGGCTAGTAGTAAGATCTAGGAAGAGATACGCTATAGCCGGCCGGTCCTCGGTTGAAGGACCGGTAAATTAAAAAGAAGTTTATTTTTATCATAGCCATGATCTTAAGCTTTATTAAGATCAGTAGTTCTTTGTATTCATCACTTGTGAAAATAAAATTTGATTTCCAATTTCATCATGATTTTCTAAGTGATTATTTTGGTTGTGTAAAAATCTACTTGTTTATCATTGCAAAATTATCTTAATATTTTAGAAAAATTTCAAAGTAAATATTAGCCCTTATTCACCCCCCCCCCCCCCCCCCCTCTAAGGGCGCCGCAAGATCCAACAAGGTTCTCATTCAGATTAGGAGTGTCTTAGTATGCAGGGGAAAAAGATTGGTAGGTTTCTAGAGAGAAATGAACTGGTGATGGTGGAGGAGCAAGCTGAGTGTATGTAGGTAGGGTGGATGGTTGTTGTTGTGGTTGGAGAGGAGACCGTAGTATTTGCTCTGGAACTGTAGTGGATGGGGTGGACTGGATATTCTGAGCAGGAAAATCTTCTGGTATGGTATCTTGTTGTATTGTTGTACGATCATGTGTTGGAATGTCTTCCCTTGAGGGTTCTGGGACTATGTCATGTGGAGTTGGAGAGGTAGGTGGAGAAGGAGCAGATTGACCTGGATTTAGGATCTGCCTAGTCCACTTGGAGAATATCCCTATGTTTAACCTTTTTCCTGGAGGAATTGGCACTCCCTTTGACCTGCACTCCATTGGATAATGGTGGAAGAGCACATGGCTCATAATCCTCATGTATGCATTTTATTTGTGGGCATATTTGCTCCCAATCATTTTCAAGAGGCATCTCCGCCAGTTTATTTTCTTCTTCAGAACTAGAACACCCATGACTTACAACTGCTGGTTTGCAATGGCATCATGGGCAAAGATTTTACAGAGCAGCACCTTACCTACAATGTCTGCAAGAAATCTATATTCCTCTGCAAGATCAATCTTCTTCAGATTGATAGCCTTCTCTTTCTTGAACTACATTATTTCTAAGACCCTTTTGATTTCTTCCCCTGAAAGCTCGTCAGACTCATTCCTAGCTGGAAGATCAAAGGTTTGTGATAACATTTCCTCTATTATGTTGACATTTGTTCCTGAGTTTTTCCCATTCAGTGATCCATCTTCTCCGATATGGATAGTGTCCTTGAGCTCAGTAAGCTCCACGCCAAGTATTTTTCACCTGGTGGATATTAATTTGGTTAACCCAGCCAACTGAAGCAATCCAAGAATGGCTTTGAAATTATTTGAAGCAGCATTGAAGGAATCTACATCAACATCAAAGCCAGAGTTAATCTTTGGAGGGGTCATTAACTCCTTTGTGAAGTACCTACAAACACAAAGAAAATGGGAGAGAGAGAGAGAGAAGAAAGTCAAGGATGCAAGAGAGCTGGAGAAGAAAGGAGCAAGAGAGCGGGGAGAGGAAAATTCAAAAGCATAAATGATTTGACGCTGAAGTTGCTTAAAAGAAGATGATTCGTCGCAACTTAGGGTTTAAGTCGAAGCCCAGTCGATATACATTAATATTCAGTGCGCTAAAATATGCTAGGACAACTTCTAGAAGCAATCCTACGCGCGGTTGCATCCCGACGTTGCTTCGAGTACTATTCAACGCAACTTTGAGATTGTTTAGGAACAAATAAGTCGACGTAGTCATGTCGACGTTGCGTCGAGTTGTAATGGACGTGACCTCGAATTTAATCAGCGACTATTAAGTCGACGCATGCGTTGATTTGAACTTGACGCTGCCTTGAATATCATTCGTATTATCCGCTCTGATTGGCTCTCGAAGATTGCGTCGAATAGGACCCGACGGTACGTCGAGTTCTATTCGACGTGCCTCTGAATAAATAGTTCTATTTTCTTAAAAAAATCTTGCTATTTTTCCCAGCAATGATGTTTATTGAAAATGGTGTTTATGCTTATTACTTTTATGAACTATGAGAATATCAAGGGAATTTAGAGAAGAAATCACTCCCTTTATTGAATTCAGTTCCTCCTTCCTCTTTCACTATCTCTTAGATAGAACCCTACCTTATCCTGCACAAGTAATTCAAACAATAGAAAGAACCCAGGTTACCTTGGGCCCTTTGCTTTTACCAGTGTAAGGTTCAATGAAAGAGTAGAAGGGTCTTTCATTCTATCCTTTAGGATGACAGAGAATAGGTTTATTTAACCAATGTTTATTATCTTGATATTTGACATTTGCATAAAATATATCTTGATATAGTAGATCTTTAGTGTGCCTAATAATTTTTCTTCTGGTTTTAGTCTATGATTGAGATACATTGGTTTTCCTAAATTGTTTTTCCCTAGAGTTTTCTTTTCATTAGTTGACTTCACTTTTTTGAAAGTTGTGATTTTATCAAGATGATTGTTGTTTATGGATTTTCTACAAGATGTTTGCTTAGTATTCCTTGCTGATTATTAATATTCACCCTATTGAATATTATAACTTTATCACGATGATCATGTACCTCTTTACAAATTTCATTGTTTTCAATTACTTGATTCTTACTAGATCCAAGAAAAATTACTGGATTTTTCCAGGCTGGTCTCCTAGGGAATTCTGTGCTAGTGGATGAGTCTGCTCCTAAACCAAGATGTTTAAATCTCATGTTGAGATTTTGTGTGATGTCTTTGAGTTTTTGACTCCTCTCATTGAGTGAGTCTTCAAAGGCTTTTGCCTTAGTAAGCTCTTCCTTTAGTTTTAGATTTTTCAGCATTTAGTTCATATATTTGTTTCTTAACTCTCCTACCTCAATCCTGAGTTGATTATCATAGGGATGATTTTCATTTATCATGTGAATGTTCAGTTCTTTTAACTCTTTCCTAAGTATTTTTATTTGATTTTCTGCCTCTAATTGATCTTGACATAACTCTTTAAAGCAAGTTTTAAATTCATTTGAAGAGAAATCAAAATTATCAAAATATGGTACCTAACCTTCTTCATTATCTGACGAGACCTCCAAAGCCATCAGACAGACTTCTAAACCAGTACTTTCATGCTCACTTCCAGATGATTAGCATGACTCAGATTCTGAGTCACATCAGGTTTCAGTGAGGAAACTTTTTCCATTCTTTTGTACCTTCCTATCATCAGAGCTCTCTTCAGCTATACTGATTGAAAGTGCACAGTTATCCTCACTAGAATTCTCTAGAGGGGGGTGAATATAGATTTAAAATATTTTGTGCAATTATATATATATGTGCAGTGATCACAGATTAAGGCTTCCCATACACCAACAAGAATTAAGCAAGTAAAGAAAGTAAATGCAAGAAAAGAAATCACAGCACAACACAAGGAAATATAGTGGTTCCCCAAACTTTGGGTAGTCCACTCTTCTACCCCCTTTGGTAGGAATTCACTTTCTTGCACTGAGTCTTTTGATAAGGAGACTCTTAGAACCACCCTGAGTCTTTTGATAAGGAGACTCTTAGAACCAACTTAGTCTTTTGAAAAGGAGACTCTTAGAACCAGTACAACTGAATTTTTTGAAGAGAGATTCTAAAAACTCTTTTACAATATGTGAAAGTGAAATAAGAAAAAGAAGAAGAAGTATTTAAGACAAGAAAGAATCTTCTTCCTAGCAAGAAGATTGGAAGCACAAGAAGTAGTGAATGAAATCTCTCTTCTATAGTGAGAAGGAGATTGTAGGCATTTTCTCTCTTTTGTGAGAGCTATCAGAGTTTGTAGTAGAATGGCTTCAGAAGCAGGAGAAGATGGAAGCTTGATGGTTGCTGCAGGACGATTTCTCAATTCTCTCTCTTTTTCACTTGGGAGCTTTTCCTCTTTTTCAATATGTATTTGGTGGATCACTTCCTCTTTTTCTCTGTCGACCTTCTCCTTATTTATAGCTCTGTGTATTAAGATAACACTATAGGAGAGAAATCAATTAGTAGACAGAGTATTAGAAAGAGAGAAATATTTCCATAATAATTATATCAATAGAAGGAAAGAATTCATTCTGATTTCAAATAATGTCCATAATGGTTTTAATCAAATTAGCCAAGAATCTATTAGAGGAAAAGAATGATTCAGAACGGCTATAAAGAATAAATTGATTCCATATAAATCAAATCTATAACAGAAGGAAAGAGATCTGGCGATTTTTAAATTAAACATAGAAATTGACATGCGTCGATTACTATCCGACGTAGGCGTCGAATTCGTCCTGGCTGGACGTCAAGAGGAGAATAAGGAAGGTGCATCGACTAAGGTGCGTCGACTTCTCAAGATGCGTCGACTAGAAGTCAGAGCTACGTCGACATAGGATACGTCAAATTCTTCTTAAAGTTACTTCGACTCATTCTGAAAGGAACGTCGACACCACTTCGACGTTGCGTCGAATACAATTCGACGCATATTTACTTAACCTTGATTTATCTTTCTTAGAATTCATATTCAACTCATTTTCAGGGGTTAAGAAAAATCATTTTCCCAACAATCTCCCCCTATTTGTCTTAACCCTATTTAGAGAGAAATTGTATCAGCATATGATCAATCACAGCAAAGTATTTATATAGGTAAGGAATATATTTAAGCAAGTAGAAGAGAAATTAGAAAAGGAAATCTTATAAACAAACTTCTTGTTCAGATCAATCAGTATTCAACCATAAATATATCAGTCATTGTTTTTAAGGCATTTCAGGAGGGGTAGGAGGAGTCTTCCTTTTTCTAGGGAATACAACTGTTTTAAGAGAGGGAGGTTGCTCCTTCTCAGCACCAGGTAGTTCACTCAGCTCCCCCTGAGTTACATCAGTTTTCTCCCCCTGGGATGGAGCTTCCTTGGTTGCTTCTACTTCTGCCTCTTCAGTTTCTTTTTCAGTTCCAGCTTCAGTCATAGCAGTACCTGGCCCCTGAGCTCCTATTTCACCTATCACAGTATCTAGCTCCCCCTGAGTTTCAGCTTTTTTTATTTTTCTCACCATCTGCCACATCTTCCTTTTCAACTTCATTTTCTGCTCTGCTTACCTCCCCTTGTAACAGTACCACTTGATTTGCAGCTTCTCTTGCTATATTGAGTACCTTTATTATTTGTTCTTCAGAATGTAGCTCAGGTACTTTCTCATTTTCAATTGTCTTGAGTAGTGCAAGACTATCAGTTTTTGAGGTAAGAGGTGACTTGTGGGAGAGAGATTTAGGAGTGGAGGGCTTCTCTTCATCTAGCTTCTCCCCCTTCTTGACCTTCTTGGCCAAGGAGGTTAAGAAAGACCTGGTTACTTTAGAGGAAGAGAGAGAGGTCTTTAGACTTTGCACAGAGGCACTGACCCCATCTATTTGGGTGTGCATGTGTAGGATGGAGGAATGAATCTGGGAGCAGTGCTCATCCAGCATTACTTGGAATGTTTGAGCTATTGATGCAATGCACTGAGTGAGGAGAGCTTCAGTGGATGCAGATGGTTCATGTTGTGGTTGGTGATGAGGAGAGAGTGGTGGAGGTGGTGATGAAGCTGGAGAGAAGTTAGTTGATACATGAGGTATGGGTGATAAAGGAGGTGGAGAGTATGAGAAGGTATGAGGAGGAAGAGATGGAGAAACTGCTGTTTGAGCAGGTGTTTGAGAAGAGGTAGGTAGAGTAGGAGTTGTGAGAGTGGTAGAGACTAGTGGAGTAGATGATGGTGGTAGAGAAGGATTGTCTCTTTGAGGAGAAGGAGGAGGAGATGGATGAACAAGAGAGTTAGGAGGAGATGGAGTCTTTTTAGGAATGGAACCAGGCTTAGGGATTTGCCTGGTCCATTTGGATAATAGAGCTATTGACATCCTTTTCCCTGGAGGAATAGGGATTCCTTTGACCTACATAGGTCAGGGAAGGAGTGGAAGAGTACTTGACTCATAATCCTCATATATGCATTTTCTTTGTGTGAGTATTTAGAGCTTATCATCTTGAGAAAGCATGTGGCCCAGTCCACCTTCTTCTTCAGCACCAGGGCCCCCATGATATTCAGTTGCTGCTTGGGCACTACATCATGGGCTGAGGTCTTGCATAGCAGTATTTTTCCTACTATATCTGCTAGCAGTCTGTACTCCTCAGAAAAGTCTACTTTCTTTAGATGAATTGGTTTATCCTTTAAAAACTTCATGGTGGTTAGCAGATGCTTGATTTCATCGGGTGTGAGATCTATAGATTCATCACCTAATAAGGGAGTGATGAAGACTTATTTAGTTATTCTTTAGAAGCTGATTTTCTTTCCCTATTTGCTTTGAACAAAGATAATATTAGGGTGTACCTGATGGAAGATCAAAGGTTGTCCTAATGTGTTCTGCAGATATTGAGACAGGTGTCTCATGGATTGTTCCTTGGATTTCTCCTTGTTCAGATATCTGAACATGAGTCATCAGCTCTGTGAGCTCTGTTTCTAGGATCTTGCATCTTGTGGAGATGAGCTTATCTAGTCCAGCTTCAGTGAACAAAGCAATGATGCTCTTGTAGTTTTCTGCGGTGGCTTGGAAAGATGCAAGGTCAATGTCGAAACTAGAGTTGGTCTTGGGAGCCATTTTAGGTCAGTGAGAAAGAGAGGAAGAAATCAGCTGGACTGAGGAGCAAAAAGGATGAAGGATGCAGAGTAGTGAAGGTTTCTAACTGAAGAGACTTTTTAAGTCAGGTGAAACGTCGAAATGCGACACTATTCGAGGCTTATTCGGTACTTCAGTGGATGTGACCGAAAATATTTTAGTATTGTCGCTCGTTTTCATAAAATTGCCGTTACGTCGAGTGGAATTCGACGTAAGCGTCGATACAGCCCGCGTTAAGATGCTAGGGTTTCGTATCGACGTATGCGTCGATTGTAGTCGACGGATGCGTCGATTTTACTTATTAAGTTGAGTCATCGACGGTGCGTCGATTAGAAGTCGACGTGACTTTTAATTTTCCTGAAAAATTCTATGTGTTTATTTCTTTTTATCTCTTCCTAATCCTAAAGGTTTCCAAGTTAGTCTTGGACTAATTTTCACAGATAGTTTGATTGATTGTGCCAACATTGTTTGGCAAGGTGGCCAGTTTTGTTACATATGTAGCACTTGATTATCTTAGTATTGTGAGAATTTGAGTTTAGAGAGGGATAGAAGTGTTGATTAGGATAGAAGGTTTGATTTAGATGGGAATTTTGGTTAGGATAGAAAGTTTGGTTAGGATAGAGGTGTTGATTAGGATAGAAATCATGATTAGGATGAATGGGTCCTGAATAAGGGTTAAGATGGAAGGTTTTTGGAGGATAGGCATTTAAGTTGCTCTGAGTTTTTATGCGTGGATATCTATTCGACGTATGTTGATAGTTGCGTTGATTTATATTCGGCGTTTTCTCCAGATAGCGTTGATCTGGTATCGATGCATGAACAAAGTTGCGTCGATTTGATGTCGACGTACTTTTATTCAAGCGTCGAGTTGAGGTCGAGGCATCTGAGAGATTGCGTCGAGTAGAATTCGACGCACTATCATTCATATGTCGATATGAAGTCGACGCAACTGTATCTCCATAAATTTTCTTTTTCCCTTTTTCTGATTTTGCTCTTTTATGTATTGTTTCTTTTGGCTTAGTTGCTTCTTCAGATGAAGTTTAAGAGTCATCAGCTGAATAATATGATGTTTCATCAAATTGTTTTATTTCCTTGAGGGAGTCTTCTTCATTATTTAGTGAGTCTTTTTCTTGGTTTGATTTGATGGGTTTGGTGAATTTTACAGGGATCATCCAAGCAGGTTTGTTGGATGGAATTTGGCTGGTTGAGGGATCAGCCCCTAGACCAAGATTTTTATGTCTCCTTGTTTGTTGTTCAGTGATTTCCTTGAGAGTTTGGCTTCTCATTTTTATTGATTCTTCAAAAGCTTTTGCCTGGGACACCTTATCCTTAAGGAGCTGGTTTTCTATTCTAGCCCTTTCTACTTCCTTTTCAATGATGTTAGCCCTTAATTCATAATTTTTAGAGCATTTAACTTCTCTATTTCTCTGATTTTTAGCCATATTAATTTGTTCTTTTAGATCCTTAATTTCTTGTTTAGCTTTTAGTTGATCTAGACACATTCCCATAAAATCATTTCTGAAATTATCACTTTGAAAATCTATTTCATCAAAAATGCTTACCTCATCCTTATCCTCAGATTCCTCTATGAGAATAAGGCTAATTTCTCTTTCATCTTCAGAGGATATGCTTTCTTCTGATCCTGTCTCACTCCATGATTTTGCATCATCATCTTTCTTTGAGCCTTCAAGTGCCATTAAGCATAGGTCTTCTTGCTCACTCTTAGAAGAGGAGCTGTCCTCAGAGTCTGTTTCACTCCAGGCTTCTGCAATAAAGCCTCTTTCTTTCTTCTTCCCCTTTTTCTTGAGATCTTTCTTTTTCAGATCTTTCTTTGTCTCAGCATTTTCTGGACATTCTTGGGCAATATGTCCAGGTTTCCTGCAAGAATAACAAATAATTTCTTTAGTAAGTGTTTTGTCATACCTTGGTTTTGACTCTCTCCTTCTTGATCCATCTGTCCTGACCCATTTCTTGAATTTTCTGGCCAGGAAACTGAATAGTTCTTCTTCAGTGACAGAGCTTCCTTCTTCTGTTGCTTTTAATGCAATGTTCCTGCCTTTTGAAGAAGTTGGGGTATTTTCTCTTCTCTTCTTCTCTTCTCTGGTTTTCAGCAGTTGCTCATAGGATCTGAGTTTTCCTAAGAGAGCATCTGTTGATATTTCCCTTTGTCCTCTTGTGTCTCTTATTGCCCATATCCTTGAGTCCCATGAACTTGGGAGACTCATCAGCAATTTGTCATTGATCTCTGTGAGAGATATTTCTCTATCCTAGTCCCTTAGTTGATTAATGATCAGACTGAATCTGTCATACATCTCATAGATGCTTTCTTCATTCTTCTTTTGGAAGTTCTCATATTGAGAGATCAATAGAGCATTCCTATCTTTTCTTTCATCAGCACTTCCTTCTACCATCTTTATGAGAGCCTCCCAAATTTCTTTGGCTGATTCACAATCAACAACCCTTTGAAAGATTTCATCAGAGAGGGTTGAGACCAGAATATTTACAGCTTTTGCATCACATGTTCCTGCCTTCTTCTCTTCAACTGTCCACTCAGCCTTTGGGACAAGTGTTTGAGTCACTTCACCACTTAAGTCTTTTCTATAAGGCTTGGGAGGACCTGTCAAGATAACATTAAATAATTCTTCATCAATAGAATTCATATAAATCCTAATTCTTTTTTTTCAAACTGCAAACTTTTCAAGATTGCACATTGGTGGTGTGGTGGAAGCATAATCTTTGATTTGTGCCATGTGAAAAATAATTTTTTAGAAATATATATATATATAAATAAGAGGTGGGATCTTTTTTATCAAGGAGTTAACCTTTTTAGATCAACCTGGCTCTGATACCAATTGAAAGTGCACAGTTATCCTCACTAGAATTCTCTAGAGGGGGGGTGAATAGAGATTTAAAATATTTTGTGCAATTATATATATATATATATATATATATATGTGTGCAGTGATCACAGATTAAGGCTTCCCACACACCAACAAGAATTAAGCAAGTAAAGAAAGTAAATGCAAGAAAAGAAATCACAGCACAACACAAGGAAATATAGTGTTTCCCCAAACTTTGGGTAGTCCACTCTTCTACCCCCTTTGGTAGGAATTCACTATCTTGCACTGAGTCTTTTGATAAGGAGACTCTTAGAACCACCCTGAGTCTTTTGATAAGGAGACTCTTAGAACCAACTGAGTCTTTTGAAAAGGATACTCTTAGAACCAGTACAACTGAATTTTTTGAAGAGAGATTCTAAAAACTCTTTTACAATATGTGAAAGTGAAATAAGAAAAATAAGAAGAAGTATTTAAGACAAGAAAGAATCTTCTTCCTAGCAA
Organism: Dactylorhiza incarnata; assembly: GCA_033032865.1. Taxonomy (NCBI): domain Eukaryota; kingdom Viridiplantae; phylum Streptophyta; class Magnoliopsida; order Asparagales; family Orchidaceae; genus Dactylorhiza; species Dactylorhiza incarnata. The sequence continues at coordinate 29,759,281 of JAWHQI010000003.1, read as the reverse complement.
GAAGATTGGAAGCACAAGAAGTTGTGAATGAAATCTCTCTTCTATAGTGAGAAGGAGATTGTAGGCCTTTTCTCTCTTTTGTGAGAGCTATCGGAGTTTGCAGCAGAATGGCTTCAGAAGCAGGAGAAGATGGAAGCTTGATGGTTGCTGCAGGACTATTTCTCAATTCTCTCTCTTTTTCACTTGGGAACTTTTCCTCTTTTTCAATATGTATTTGGTGGATCACTTCCTCTTTTTCTCTGTCGACCTTCTCCTTATTTATAGCTCTGTGTATTAAGATAACACTATAGGAGAGAAATCAATTAGTAGACAGAGTATTAGAAAGAGAGAAATATTTCCATAATAATTATATCAATAGAAGGAAAGAATTCATTCTGATTTCAAATAATGTCCATAATGGTTTTAATCAAATTAGCCAAGAATCTATTAGAGGAAAAGAATGATTCAGAATGGCTATAAAGAATAAATTGATTCCATATAAATCAGATCTATAACAGAAGGAAAGAGATCTGGCGATTTTTGAATTAAACATAGAAATTGACGTGCGTCGATTACTATCCGACGTAGGCGTCGAATTCGTCCTGGCTGGACGTCGAGAGGAGAATAAGGAAGGTGCGTCGACTAAGGTGAGTCGACTTCTCAAGATACGTCGACTAGAAGTCAGAGCTACGTCGACATAGGATACGTCGAATTCTTCTTAAAGTTACTTCGACTCATTCTGAAAGGAACGTCGACACCACTTCGACGTTGCGTCGAATACTATTCGACGCATATTTACTTAACCTTGATTTTTCTTTCTTAGAATTCATATTCAACTCATTTTCAGGGGTTAAGAGAAATCATTTTCCCAACACTGATCATTGTGTCCCATATTTCTTTTGCAGACTGGCATTCAGCCACTTCCTAAAGTATATCATCTGACAGAGTGGATAATAGTATATTCATAGCCTTAACATCACAGGCTTCTGCATTCTTTTCAGCCTGTGTCCACTCATTCCATGGGACAACTTCCAGTGTTGAGGATCCACAGGTATCTTGTCTGACTGGAGCTGGAGGACCTAGAATTATAACATCAAAGATGTCTTCATCAATAGAGTTCCTGTAAATATTTATTCTGGCCATCCGGAGTGTAAACTTATTCAGGTTACACACTGGTGGGCTAGTTGATGCATGAACCTTAGAACTCATTTTCTTTAAAAATAGTTTTAATTAATTCTAAAATGAATAAATGAGAGTAGGAGATCTTTTAATCAAGGTGTTAACCTTGTAATGATTAACCTACCCCTGATACTAATTGAAAGTGCACAGTGTACCTCTGAGTATTCTCTAGGGGGGGTGAATAGAGATTTAAAATCTTTTCTATCCTAACTGAGCATACAATAAAAATACTAAGAGATTATGCTTCAATAACACCAAGGGGCAGAATAAATTAAATGTAGTAAATATAAAAATAGAATAACAATAAGCTATAAGAGGGACAACACAGAAAATGAACAATCAGAAGACAAGATTTTTATAGAGGTTCCCCAAAATGTAGGTAGTACTCTCTTCTACCTCCCTGGTAGGATTGCACAACCTGTACCCGAGTGTTTTGATAAGGAGACTCTCAGAACCAAAGATATTTTGATAAGGAGATCTTGAACCACTCAGATCTTTTGATAAGGAGATCTTGAATCACTCAGATCTTTTGATAAGGAGATCTTGAACCACTGAATCCTTTGGAAGAGGGATTCTTAAAACTCTGTTACAGTAGTAGAATAGAGTAAGAAGAAAGAAGGAAGTAGAAGATAAAGAATTCTGTTCTCAGAATTCTTAGAAGTTTTTCTCATGTTCAGCTTCTGTTTTCTTTCACTGGATCTGCTGATGATGAACCCTTTCTTATGGTTGTGATGATTTGCAAGGGTTATGTTTCTCAGATCCTTTTCTCTGAAAGCTACTTGTAATCTGGTTGTTGTGAGATGTAGAAGAAGAAGAAGCCCTGTATATTTCCTGTGCAGAGAGAGCAGTTGATTTATGCTTGTGTCTCTTAGGGTTGAAGGAGGAAGAAGAAGGAGCAACCTTAATCGACAGCCCAGATTTTTGTAATGAATGCTCTGCAGTTTTCTTCTCTTCACTTCTTACTTATTGTCCATTATTGAGTTTTGAATTTCTTTTTAATTTTGGACAGTCCTGAGAAGGAATTCTGATTTGGTACATTAATTCTTCTTTCTTTTTTTTGTTCTCGACCCATCCATCATATTTGAAATGTTGGAACACGGTTTTCCGCATCCCTTTGATTTGAGAATAACAAATCCTACTTGTATTTGATCTTGCTTGTCATTGTGTTTTTAGCATGCAGGTTTGAACAAAGATGACACTAGGTTGCTACATTATTGGTCTGGAACTGCCCACAAGAAGAAAATATGATTATGGTCTAACGTCAGGCATTAAGACTTAACGATGGGGGTTGACGATCGACAGGATGGCTTGCCGATCGACAGGATTTGCTCACAAGCTAAAAATAATGAAAGGGAGCTAAGGCCATTAACTTTTAACGCCGGTGTTGACTCTCGTTCCCACCAAGATGAAAATAGCATGGAGGGAAGCTGCCGTGATTGCAGCGGCACTTTTGGAATGATTTGACTCAACGCCAGCGTTAAGGTTGCCTAAAATGATTGTTTCCAAAGATGCTGAATCTCCTTCCCATTCTGAAGATCCGATCCATCAAAACAATTCCAAATTGGGTCAACGCCAGGCATTATCCTTAACGCCGACGTTAGCCTTCAGTCCTATAAATTGGTGGATTTCGTCTTCTCCGATGACTGATTGAAGAGAGCCATATTCCAGCACTTCAGAAACTTTGTGAGGGCCGTATTTCCAGACCAACATATCTCCCACTCATATTTCAAAAGGAGGAATCAAAGGAGGCTTGGATCAACACGCTAACACAATGCGAAGAACACACGCTTGGACTTCAACGATCTTCAACGATTCTTCGTCGTCTCCTTCAGATTACCTCATAGGGAGTTTTATATTTGTCTTTGTATTTGTACTTTTATTTATCATTGTAATCAGTTTGTGAATTTGTCTCGTGTTGGCGACTAGGTCTGGGTAGGACTTAGGGAGGAATTTGCCTCGTATTGGTGACTAGGTCTAAGGAGTAGATCTAGGGGTGCTCGAGGCCTTTCTGGTGATAGAAAGGCTAGAGCGGCTTGAGGCCGTATCTGGGGATAGATCGGCTAAAGCCAACCGGTTCTTAGGGAGAAGAGTCGGTATAGAAAACAAAAAGAGTTTTCATATTATTCGCTTTGATTTCTAGCGTTATAGAAATCACATATTTTGTAATCATAAATCATAATGAAAATCATGTTCTTTCTAGTTTGTTTTAAATTGATTCACTCCTCTTTAGTTTTGATTTAATTTGATTTAAAGAAAAACAACAAAAGTTTTATATTAAATAATCAAGTTTTACAACCCCTTATTCACCCCCCCCCCCCCCATCTAAGGGCGCCTCACGATCCAACAAGTGGTATCAGAGCGAGGTTATTCCAAAATGGTTTCACCACCGGGAATAATGGCGTCTCGTGATCATGATCTCACTTCTAATAGTGGGGAAATTTTTATATAAATGAAAAATCACTTGCACCACCTTTATTCGAACGGAAAAATTATAAAAGGTGGAAAAATTTAATGAAAAATTTTCTCAAGTCCTTAGGCATAAATGTTTGGAACATTACTATTGAAAATCCACCTAGCGTATTAAATAGAAACAAAATGGTTTTAAATGCAAAATCTATGAATAGTTTATTTTGTGCGTTAGATCAAAATATTTTCAAAAAATTTTATAATTTACCTACCGCATATGAAATTTGGAATTCTCTTGAAAGAACTTATGATTCTCCTTCTACATGTATTGAACAAACGCAAGACATGGAGAACATACAAGCTTACACAAATATGTAAGAAAACTCCTCTCATGATGGATCAATGGAGTGCACATCAAGTGGAAGAGAAGAAGAAATCTTATCTTTGGAAGAGGAGTGCAAAACAGATGTCAAAGGAACTATATGTTCAAATATCGAATCGTCCACAAGCAATGTAAGGAAATCAAAATCCATCTTTTGTACCTCTATTTCTACATTTCAATTGCTACAAACTACTAAACGTATGATTAAGAAATTAAAAAAGGCTAATGCAAAACTATGTTTAGAAAATAAAACTTTGAAAGCAAATGTGAATGTATAATCCAAAAATGATGTGGTTGAATCTCCATCATGCTCTTCATTTGAAAACTCCACACCTTGTATTGATTATAATGAATTAGAAGAAAAATACAAAGAACTTGAAAAAGAATTTATTTTTGTAAAAGAAAAAAATGAAAGATTATGTTTAGAAAACCCTTCTTTGAAAAATGATTGTGCTAAGTGTGAAGACTATAAAATTGAAATTGAAGAGATGGATGAAACATTTGAGGAATATAGAAATAAATATCAAAATCATATTGATTCAATTGTTTCCACTCTTAAAAATAGCACAATTGTGTATAATAAAGCTAGACATAATCTTAAGATCAAGAATGATGAATTAAGAACAAAAATCAACTTGCTTATGAAAATTATGAATAAAAATTTTCAAAACATAAATTCACAATCTCAAGAAAAATTCAAAAGCAAGTTGAATATGAATTATCATAATTTGACTAAGACAAACAAAGGAAATGAAAAAGTTCAAAAGATTGGAAATGAAATTCCAAAACAATATCATCGCCATCATTTACAATATCAATCTTCTCTCAACATAAAATTTAACGCAAACAAACTTCCTTTAAATAATAAATTCAAAAGTCATTTTTATCCAAACATTCAAGAAAATGACAATGGAAATTTAAAAAATAAAAATAACATTTTTCCAAGGTATGAATGGAGACTTACACTTAAGAATGATGCACTAATGTCAAATGAAAGGGTCCATTCATCCTTGTCTCCCCAAAAATCATCTCGTTATATTTGGGTACCCAAAGGAACCATCCCATGTGTCCCCTTTGGATACCTAAATCTCTTATTCATTAGGTATCATACAAATGCATGAAGTAGAAACAATTAAATATGAAATATAATCAACACTACTTCATGATATGCTTAAACTTCCTTTTTTAACCATCAATTCTATGGTCACTTTGTATAACATGTGATATGGCTTTCACACATTAAGCCACAAATTCATTAATGAATCAAAGTGAATGAAATTGAATAAAAGTCATATCATCTCTCAAGTGACCTATCTATCCTTTTTATTTTTAACCTTCTAAATCCATTACCTTTAAATGTCTTATATCATCATTATAAATTAAATGTTAAATGCTTATACGATATTATCAAGATTAATAAAATAATTGTCTAAAAGGGATTTAAAGGAAGATTATGGGGTCTTTGGCTAAATGTATAAATGCACAAGTGGTTGATTACTTATTTAATATCCTTATGACAGTTGATAGCCTCTAATATGTTTAATCATAATCATGAAAAATCGAAATTGAAAAATTGCAAAAATCATATGTTTTTAAACAAAAACCAAAATTAAATTTACAAAAATATGCGAGATTTTGACGCAAACTTCAAACGATCATAACTTTTGATTCACTTGTCTGATTTTCGCCCATAATAACTTTTCAGAACGAGGACGAGAAGATCTATGCAATGGCAAACCAGCTTTGCTCATTTGAGTTCATTTGGACCCTCAGAATTGCCAAAATTCAACCTTGTTTAGAAGTTATATCAGTTTTTCTTTTTCGGCATTTTTTTGTATCTATGGATTTTATGTCATAGGCCCCTGTGTTCCCTTCCAACAAATAATAAGCTTGTAATCTTTACATAACCTTGCACCTTATTACCATAAATTTTTCATTCTAGCATCATCACTTACTATAAGAAAAAACCAATGTATATGCTAGATATACCATGTTATGTTAAAGAAAAATAGAATAATGAAAATTAAAAGTCAAGAAATTTATATATTTTTTTTTTGTTTAATATTCAAAAACCAAAGAGAAATTTTATAAAACCTTTCAAAAATAACAAAAAAAATTTGTTTCCCATTGTATTCATTATTCACCTTACAATTTTTCTCTTTAATATTTTGAAAAGGTTGAATATGAATTATTTTATATACTTCACTTACAATAATTAATTATGAGTATCTAAATTTCTATGTGATAAAATTAATGGTCATAATTATATTATGTAATATCAAAAGATCTTTTAATTCAAACATTACACATAACTACAAAAGATAATTTTGGTTCTAACATATGATTGGTGATCATGATAATTGTTGAAACCTGCAACAGGCCTCTTGAGTTCGGACCCACTGGGGGTGCAGCCGATGCTTACTTCTCCCTCACTAGACTCTCTTGACGGTGGATGTGAGAATAAGGAAAGACCCAAGGCTGAAGCGAGGAGGTCCCGTCACACACCCGGAAGATCTTAGAGAGCTTCCCCTCCCAAACCAGAGCTCAACCGGGCAACTTGGAGGGCACTAGCAGCCGACCAAAAACTAGCCTGGAGGAGAGGATTCTCTAAAATCGGATCTCCTCCAAGGTGCCCTTAAGGGTCTATTTATAGATTTCCTAGTCTTGGACTGCAAATAGCGTAAATTCGCCTTTTGATTTTACTAATCGCACCCCAAATTGGTCTGCTAACAGCCTAACTCCGCTACTCTGAAGGGCTATTTGCAGCCCACAAGGGGTATTATGGTCATTTCCCCCCTCAAATCCTTTTGGGCGAGTGGTCCGTGAGGGCACCACTCGCTGGGCACCCGCTTAGCTGGGCAAATGCCCACGCTTCCGGGCGAGTGGTCCGTGAGGGCACCACTCGCCTAGCTCCTTCTCTCCCGCAGCTTACCCCCACCAACCCGGGGGTATTTTCACCTCCTAGCTGGGGCGAATGATCTGGCTGACCCAGGTCTCGCCAGTTGGCTTGAGGGACCCACTCGGCGAATACGGGTTGTACACAATCCCCGCTCTTTGCGAGCGGTTACTACGCTCGAAAAGAACAGTCCAACCCTGTATTCGGTGAGTGCTTGCTGACTGGACCCATAAGACTCTGTGGGTCCCACCGTCATCCTATATATATTTCCTCATGTCAGACTTTTCTGGACCATTTTTATATCTCGGCACGGAGTTTTTCCTCCCCGGACCTTTCGCCACTTCCAATGTCTTTCCACAAGCCTTCCACGAGACCCCTCTCGCAAGAAATGATCGAACGACTGGCTGCGGCCCAGACTACAACCGCTCCCAAAACTGCTAGATTTGCTCCCTGGCTCACATCCAAGCGGGACTCAAGCGCCCCATACGTCTCACGGCGAGCCAAAGCGATTCGGATGAATCGCCAAAAAGGCGAGACCGCCTCGGACTCTCCGACGAATACTCTTCCAGACCTCGGGACTCAGGTATGAAGATTCCTCCTGCCTTTCTTTTTAGTTTCTGCCCCCTTATTCTGCAATCGCTCCGACCATTCGCAGGGGATTTCGGTGCCGGAGGACGGCCACGGGGCCATTTTGAACAGTGATGTGGTGCCACCTCCCGCGGATGGGACACCGCCTCCGGATCTGGACCTTGCTCCTCCACCCCCTCCGGAAGAGACTATACTTCAATCCAGTGAGTTGTGAACCCTCTCGATTTTCCTTTCATGTTGCTTGTGACTGACCATTACCTTTTCGCAGCCCTCAACCATAACGTCTGTTGAAACCGATTTCTCGGTCTCTTGTGGAGCTCGGGGCCCTCACCGAAATGAGGGGCAGCTAGCCCTTACCGGTCCCGAGGGAGAGATAAGGCCGACGATGTGAGCAAAGAACAAAGACCCTAGTCTCAGCGAGGAGGTCCCTCCACTAACCCGGAAGATCGTTGAGCGCTTCCCCTCCCAAGCCAAAGCTAAGACTCGGGCACCTTGGAGAGCTAGAGAGCCCAAACCAAAGCGACCTAGAGAGAGAAGAGCTCAAAGATAATGAACCGGTCTTCTTCCAAGGTGCCCTTTGAGGTCTATTTATAGATTTTAGTTTGGTGGTCTGTCGATAACCAAATCCCGCTATCCATTCTCACTACCCGCACACCGGATTGGTCTGTCAACAGCCAAACTCCGCTGTTTGGAGAGGCTAAACGCAGACCACCAGGGGCTCCTTAGTAAAAATCCCTTCCTGGGCTTTTACGGGGCGAGCCAGCCCGCTTCGCGACCTCCCTCGCGAGTGGAGCTCGCGAGCCTCGGGGTCGGCGAACCCCAGAGGTACTATCAGCACTCACTCTAGGCGGGCTCGCCTAGCGGACTCCTTCCTCGGACGGTTGGGCTCGCTGATAGCGACCTGGCCAAGCCGACTGCCCTCGCGATCGGAGCTCGCGAACCCCTGGGTCGGCGAACCCCAGGATGGCTATCCGCACCCCAAAATGGCTAACTGTACCCCAAGAGTGGCTAACTGCACCCCAAGGTTCCGGGCTCGCCTGGCGAGCTCCCTTCTCAGCTGGTCGGGCTCGCATGTACTGCCCTCGCCGAGCTTCAAAAGAGCCGGTTACCCTCCCTTCGCTGGGCTCGCTCGCCTGCGCAGTCTCTTGCTCTTCCTTGGCCTGCCTCGCCGGAGATCAGGGTTCGCCCCTCTTGGCTCGCCTCCTTGAGCGCGAGCTTTGGTTGCTTCCTGGCGAATATCGGGGTTGTACACAATCCCCGCTCTTCGCGAGGACTAATGTCTTCGCGAAGAATCGTCCAACCCCTGGTATTCGACCGCTCCTGGATGACCTGTCAGGAATCTTTTGTGGGACCCACCATGCAGGCTATAAATATCATCCCGAACCCCCATGGGTGCGCGTCGCTTCTTTTCCTTCCTTTCCCGTTCTAGCTGCCGGGAGATGCCGATTTCCGAAGAGGCAGAGGCTCGCCTGAGGGCGATGAGAGCCGGCGGGCTACCTCCCACGACCAGGGTACCCGCCTGGATGAACCGGCAGCCTCCCGCCCAGTCGCCAAAAACCAAGAAGGCGAAGGCGGTTCGCCTCTCTGGGGACGACTCCGTGACGCTGGACTCTTCCCCGGATGATCGCCGTCCCGAGAAGGTATGAGTTGTTCGAATTCACGTCTACAAATTGCTCTTTATCCATTTTCGCTCGCAGGATACTTTGCCGAGCGAGATTTGTGAGGAACGTGCTGAGGGGTCTCGGAAAAGCCCGCAGGTGGACATGAATCTCGCTGGAAAAGACACCACTGGTACGATCTGGATCTCACATGCCGTAATATTTATGTCTAAACATATGATCTATGTTTACTATTTTCTTGCAGTCCCGCCACTGAAGTCCCCGATCCGTCCGTCGTCGCGACCTCCATCTCCGCCTCCTCCAGATAAAATCATAGGGAAGCCCGGGTTCCAGCTTCTCACGAGCGAGGAGACGGGTGGCTCCGCACCGCCAAAGATTCTCCCGACCAACAGTGCAGCCTATCCTGCCGGACTGGGCAAATCCCTCTACCCCCATTATGGAAACGTGTTTCAGGGTCGTCCTTCGGGTTCTCGCCCCCCTCTGGGTAGGTGTTATGACCTCGCCGACAACTTACGTGATCTTTCGCTCACTATCTGACCTTGGGAGATCTCGCAGATACTGCCGAGAACCCGCACACCGATTCTGAATTGGGCGACGACGAAATGTCCCCCCTTCCTGATCAGGTGGAGGACTTCTTAGGGGATCCGCGAGATCCTGAGATGATGAAACAGCGGGCCGCGGAGCTTTTGCGAAAGCATGGGCGAATGCTGATGGACCTCAACATGCAGGCGAGACGGGACAGGGAAGCTGCCGAGGATAGACATGCCGTCCTGATGGAGGAATGTGCGAGACTCCGGCAAGCGAGACAGGGCGATCAAGATGAGAGCGCTACGACGCCGGAAGTGCACATAGCGAGGATGAGAGATTACGCTTTTCTCACGGATCGAGAGGGTCGTTTGGCGGAAGAATACTATAATTCCAGGGTACCGCCGAGGTCCGGGTCGCGGGGTGGCGGCCGGTGGAAATGGCTCCCCCACGATTCTCGCTAACTGTTTTGTTGTGGAATCATTATTAACGGGTGTGGCTTTTTTAGACAATCTCGCCATGGCTCGCAACTCGCATACTTGCCATTCATATGTTGGCTTTATTTCTACTGGCAATCCCGCTTTTTATTATTTCTCGCGGGACGCTAGCAAGTCTTTGTTTTCGTATCATATTGTTCGCGTGCGGACCTTCTGTTCTCGCCAAATATATCTCTCGAAAGTGTTGTTTATACTGACCCCGCAGGTTTTTCCCGCTTGCGGACATGATGTGATGTTTTTTGTTGATACGCGCGCTCGCTGACGCTTGGACTTCTTCCCGCCTTTTTTATTTTGGCTATAAATAAGCGGTCTTTATCGGGCCAACCACCGCATTTATTCTCGATCCTCTTCTTCTTCTGTTGCAGAGCTCTCGCTGTTTCTCGTTCTCGCCTTCTTCTACTTCTCGCAGGTTTACTAAATGGGTGGTGATGCGGAATCGGAGGGCCGGCGAAGGGTTGCGAAGGCCTTCGCCGAGCATGGCTTTTTTAATTGTAACTTAACCGATGAGGAGTACTTCAGCGCAGTTGCTGATTACGTCACCCCCCCATTCGAGGCACGCCGCCCTAGCGAGGACGACGTGATCAACGATCCGTTGGTGGACGAGTTGGCCATCCCCATCGCTCACTTCGCGGTTGGCTTGCGCCTTCCATTGTGGCCGGAGGTTCGCCAGGTAACCACAGTTCTCGCTTACTTCCCATTTATTTTGTCATTCGAGTCTCGCTTACCGCGTGGATTAATCCCGTTCTCGCTGCCCGTTAGGTGCTCAAGCATTACGGCGTGGTTCCCGGCCAGCTCACACCCAACGCCATGGCGGTGGTCACTGCTTTCGCTTGCTACCTCCGCGAGGAGCGAATCGAGTTCAGCCTCCCCGTCTTCAGAAAAGTATTCTCCTTCCGCGCCTACAAGGATGGGACAGCCTATTTCGTGGGTACAGGCCCGAAAGTGGTTGAGACCGTCAACAAGGCCCACTTCTGGGCCCAAAAGTTCATCATCGTCAGGGGGAACTTTGGCAACATTCCCTTCTCGCCGATCCAACATGGCGAGACCACCTATTGGCCCACCGTCCTCGGCGGCCATGAAGCCCTCCTCCATCAGTTCCTCAATAAGAAGAACTTCGAGGTCGTCTACCTCCGCCGCAACCTGGACTCGTTGCTTCCGGTCCTCGCCGGAGAAGGTAAAGATCCCTGCCTAACATTTTGTCTCAATTCGCTAGCCTGTCATACTCATCCGCATCTGTTTATAGGCGAGCGAGATCTTCCCCTCCATCCCCCTTACGCGAGCAACCGCAAGTCCGATGCGACCATGTCTCTCGCTACCATGGGGGCGGAAGCCTGCCGAGGCGATGTTGCCCCCGCCGAGCCCTCCTCTCGCAAGAGACAGGGAGGTTCCGGCGGTCATGGTGCCCCCGCAAAGTCTCCGCCAAAAAAGAGAAGCAAGAAAAGCGCGGCCTCGCTCGCTCCGTCAAAAAGCAAGGAGCCTCGCGAGGCTTCCTTCGACGAGTTTGACCTCACCGGTCTCTTGGCGGGCGAGGACGAAGAGCCTGGCCAGGAGGTGGTCAGGACCTCGGTCCCGCCCATCCCGGTGAATCATTACAACTTCGGGCTCGGCCAGAGGCGTCGGGACGAGACTGGCGAGCCCCTCGTCACCTGGAAGCCGGAGACCAACAGGGTGGACATCTCTTCTATCCTCCCCTCCTGGGTGGAGAAGGAGACCGTCAGTGGCCACGCCTTCGACTTCTCGTTCGCACTCTATGGTCGCGAAGATGTGGGATCTTACAAGGATGAGACCGCGAGGACCCTCGCTTATGAGAGCGCGAGGTCCCAACTGCGTTCTTCTGAGCTCGCCCATATGACGGGGAGGCGTTGCTTACAACTCGAGCTTCAGAATGTGGAGCTCGCAAGGGCCTACCAGGGAATTCTTGCCGAGAATACGCAGCTGAAGGAGAAGTTGCTCGCCGCGGAGGGTAGGGTGGTGAGTCATCTACAGTCCCCACTTCCTTTTTCCCCTAGCCCTTTCATCTCTCTAACTGGACTTGCTCGCAGGATGTCGAGGTCGCCGGGAGGGCCAGCGCGCGCATCAAGGATTTGGAGAGCGAGGTGGCCGGGTTGAAGACCCTAAACAGCGACCTTACCCGCGCCGTTGTTCCCCCCTCGCCTCGCCGTTTGAAAGAAGACCGGCGAGCGCGAGACGAAGAAATCCGTGTGGGATCGATAGAGTCGGCTCGCTACATTTTCTCGGTGGCGAAGGCAATCGGCCTTTTGGCGGATGATGCGGCCGACATGACTCTAGAAGACATCGTCCCGGAGCTCTTCCTCCCTCTTCCGCCAGTGAAGGATAGTGACGAAGAAGGATCCGCGGACGATTCCTGAATCTCGCTGCTACATCCCCTTTTTTGTTTGTAATTTTTTATTGGCGAGGTCGCCACAAATTGTAACCGAACTATAAAGTGTTGAATGCAAATTTTGCTTTGCTCATCTTGCTCGCCTTTCCTGTCTTGTTATTTTCATGCATTGAATGTCTCGCCCTTGTTTATCTCATCCTCAGTCTTCGCGGAGGTCATTCTCGCCATGATTGTTTTCGCTCCACGCGTTATCGAATAGATAGATGTAGGGTACTTTGGCTACTCTAGCCTTTCGTTGGTTGCCTTAGGATTATTACCCGCTTAATCCCACGTAATTTCTCTAGGCTTCGCAAGGCATTTTTTCCCCTTGGCGAGGGCTCCCTCCTTACCTAGTGCCGGCGACCTTTTTGCCGAGGACCAGACGCATGATATGGATCCTCGCCAATCACATAGTATTGTACGCGACCTTTTTTAGTCGAGCGAGCCGGCCCAACGAGCGAGAAGGAGTTGGCCATTGCAAAGACCTGTCCTTGCCAGCCTCTCCAGAGATCAACCAGAACCCCCCGTCTAGGTGAGAGCCCGGGAGCGGAATCGATCTGGGGCAATCCAGCACCAATATTTCCAACCTTGCCAGCTTCTCCAGAGATCAACCGGAACCCCCCGTCTAGGTGAGAGCCCGGGAGCGGAATCGATCTGGGGTAATCCAGCATCAATATCTCCAACCTTGCCAGCCTCTCCAGAGATCAACCAGAACCCCCCGTCTAGGTGAGAGCCCAGGAGCGGAATCGATCTGGGGCAATCCAGCACCAATATTTCCAACCTTGCCAGCCTCTCCAGAGATCAACCAGAACCCCCCGTCTAGGTGAGAGCCCGGGAGCGGAATCGATCTGGGGCAATCCAGCATCAATATTTCCAACCTTGCCAGCCTCTCCAGAGATCAACCAGAACCCCCCGTCTAGGTGAGAGCCCGGGAGCGGAATCGATCTGGGGCAATCCAGCACCAATATTTCCAACCTTGCCAGCTTCTCCAGAGATCAACCAGAACCCCCCGTCTAGGTGAGAGCCCGGGAGCGGAATCGATCTGGGGTAATCCAGCATCAATATCTCCAACCTTGCCAGCCTCTCCAGAGATCAACCAGAACCCCCCGTCTAGGTGAGAGCCCGGGAGCGGAATCGATCTGGGGCAATCCAGCACCAATATTTCCAACCTTGCCAGCCTCTCCAGAGATCAACCAGAACCCCCCGTCTAGGTGAGAGCCCGGGAGCGGAATCGATCTGGGGCAATCCAGCACCAATATTTCAAACCTTGCCAGCCTCTCCAGAGATCAACCAGAACCCCCCGTCTAGGTGAGAGCCCGGGAGCGGAATCGATCTGGGGCAATCCAGCATCAATATTTCCAACCTTGCCAGCCTCTCCAGAGATCAACCAGAACCCCCCGTCTAGGTGAGAGCCCGGGAGCGGAATCGATCTGGGGCAATCCAGCACCAATATTTCCAACCTTAGTACCGCAGCAGTTGAAAGCATAACGAATGAGAGTGAGATGTTGATTGGATAACAAAATAAAGTTTTCAAGGGTAGAATCGTTTCAAATCATCCCCGCTCCGAGCCCGGTCAGGGGGCATCCCTTCCACATCCTGGAGGTGATACCCCCCCCCCCCCCCCCGACTTGAGCACCTCGCTTACAATATACGGGCCTTCCCAGTTGGGGTTAAGCTTACCCACTGTGGCCCCCCTGCCGGCCGCATCGACCTTTTTCAGGACCAGGTCCCCTTTCTGGAAGTGTTTGATCCGGATATGTTTGTCAAAATATCGAGCCATCCGCCTCTTGACCTCTTCCTGCCTGATGGTGGCCAGGTCCCGGAGTTCTTCCACCAGGTCCAAGGATAGCCTCTGCTCGGCATTGTTACCTTCTAGCCATCCTTCATCCCCCTCGCATGCAGCGGTCACCCGGGGGGTCTTTACCTCGAACTCTATGGGGAGAACGGCCTCGGACCCGTGGGAGAGCTTGAATGGAGTCTCCCCGGTGGCGGTGTTCGGAGTAGTCCTCATGGCCCAGAGGACGGAGGGTAGTTGTTCCACCCAACTTCCTCGTAGGTTTTCCACTTTCTTTTTTAGCAGGTTGACGATTATCTTGTTTGCCGCCTCCACTTGCCCATTGCTCCTCGGGTGGTGGACTGAGGCAAACCTGAGGTCAATGCCGAGCTGGGTGCAAAAGCCGACAAACTCTTCACTCGCAAATTGTGGCCCATTGTCCGTTACTATAGCTAGAGGGAGTCCATGTCTGCAGATTATTTCCCCCCACACAAAATTCCTTACAACCTGAGAGGTTACCTTGGCTAGTGCCTTCACCTCTACCCACTTGGAGAAGTAGTCGATCATGACCAGCAGGAACTTCCTCTGGCCGCTGGCTTGGGGAAAGGGGCCGACCAGGTCCAACCCCCATATGGCGAAGGGCCAGGGGGCCGAGATGGTCCGGAGCCGTTGAGCGGGGAGGAGTTGGAGCGGAGCATAGAGTTGGCACTTCTGACACTTTCTTGTGAACTCTGCTGCATCCTTGCTGAGAGTGGGCCAGAAGTAGCCTTGTCTCAACACCCTCCCTTCCAGGGTCCGACTCCCGGAGTGACTGCCGCACTCCCCGGAGTGGATTTCTTCCAGCAGCCTCGGGACCTCTTTCTCGGAGACACAACGAGCCAGGAGTCCTGAGAGAGTCTTTCTATATAGCCCCCCTGCCTGCAAAGAGTAATAGGCGGACTTATACCTGAAGCGCCTCTTGTCCACATCCTCTCCAGGGAACTGTCCGGAGGATAGGAAGGTGATGAATGGATCCATCCACGAGGCCTGCTGACCCACTTCCATCGATTCTCCCTCCTCGATGGAGGGCCGGAAGAGTTCCGAAGTCGTTCCCCCCGCTCGAGGACCGAACTTGGCTAGGAGGTCCGCCTGGGTGCTCTCCTCCCTCGGCACATGTTTGATTGAGAAGGTGCGGAACTGCCCGATGACTCCCTTAACCTTCTCCAGGTATAGTAGGAGGGTTGGATCCTTTGCTTCAAACTCTCCTTTGATCTGGCATGCCACCACCATGGAGTCTGTGGAGACCTCCACGTCCTGCACACCCAGTTCCCGGGCCAGCCGAAGGCCCGCTATTACTGCTTCGTACTCTGCCTGGTTGTTGGTGACCGGGAAACGGATGTTTAAGGCTTGCTCAATCCGAGTCCCCTGAGGACTCACCAGGACTATTCCCCCCCCCGAAGGAGCGTTTTCCCGACGCTCCGTCCACCAACATCTTCCATGCTTCCGGGGGAGGTGGCTCGTGCTCCCCCACTTCGGCCGCATAGTCGGCCATGAAATCCGCCACTGCTTGAGCCCTGATGGATGTCCTGGGTACGAAGGTGATATTGAACTCGCTTAACTCCACGGACCACTTTGCCAACCTTCCTGAGTGTTCCACCCCTTCCATGATTTTGCGGAGCGGATGGTCGGTCACTACTTTAATTGAATGGGCTTGAAAGTAAGGTCGGAGCCTACGGGCCGATACCACCAAGGCGAAGGCTAACTTTTCTAGGATTGGGTATCGGAGTTCCGCCTTCTTCAGCACTCGGCTAACATAGTAGATTGGGAACTGTTTCTTCCCCTCCTCCCGGATTAGCACGGAACTTACTGCCTCGGATCCTACCCCTAGGTATAGAGATAGGTCCTCTCCTGGTCTCGGTCCCTGGAGCAGAGGGGTTTGAGTGAGCTGTTCTTTCAGGGCTTGGAAGGCCCTCTCGCATTCCGGGGTCCATTCGAACTTCTTGTTTCCCCGCAGTACTTTGAAAAAAGGTGCACATTTTTCTCCCGCCTTGGAGAGGAATCTACTGAGCCCAGCCAATTTCCCTGTGAGGCTCTGGACCTCCTTCGGGCTCCTCGGCGACTCTAATCTCATCACCGCTTTAACTTTGTCCGGGTTGGGCTCCACTCCCGTAGGGGTGAGCAAATGGCCCAAGAACTTCCCTCGGCTTGCCCCGAAGACACACTTCAAGGGATTGAGCTTCATCTTGTACCGCCGCAGGGTCCCAAATGTCTCTTCGAGGTCTCGGAGGTGGGTCCCGAGGTCTCGGCTCTTAACCATGAGGTCATCGACATAGACCTCTAAATTTCTTCCTTTCTGTTCGCGGAAGACCCTATCCATCATCCTTTGGTATGTTGCCCCTGCGTTCTTGAGCCCGAAGGGCATCATCTTATAGCAATAACATCCATCCCCCGTGATGAAGGAAACGTCCTTAATGTCCGGGGGATGCATGCGGATTTGATGGTAACCTGAAAAAGCATCTAAGAAGGACATTACAGTAAAACCGACAGCTGAGTCAACCAGCGCGTCGATTCTGGGCAAGGGGTAGCAATCTTTCGGGCATGCTTTATTAAGAAGTGAAAAATCGATACACATACGCCACTTACCTCCACCCTTCTTCACCATAACGACATTGGAGACCCAGCCTGGATACTGGATCTCCGATACAAATCCGGCCTGCAGGAGTTTGCCCACCTCCTCGCGGATGGGCCCTTCTAGCTTGTCTGCGACGGCCCTCCTCTTCTGGCGGATGGGGCGGGCACCGGGGTCGAGGTTGAGGCGATGGCACGCCACATCCGCGTCGATCCCGGGCATTTCTGCGGCGCTCCAAGCGAAGACGTCCACGTTCTGCTGCACGCAGGCCAGAATCTCCGCTTGATCTCCTGGGCTGAGTCCTCCGCTGACCCGGACTTTTTCCACCACCCCCAGCTGGGTGATGACCTCGAGCTCCACGACCTCGTCCACGGCCTCCAACCGGGACTGCTCCCCCCCAGCCTTTTCTTCCTCGGCACAAGCGGGAGCCGGTATCTCTTCCTCGACTCCCTCTCCTAACACCATCAGCTCTTCCGCCCTTTCCTCCTGGGCCTTCTCCTCTTCTTCCTTTCTCTCCGCCCGGGGTATCTCAGCCACCCCTTCCTGGGCATGAACTTCACCTCCCTTCTTCTCTTCAGCCACCCCCAGACCTCCGGCTTCGGTTACCTCCTCCATCACCTTGTCCCACTCCTCGGCTTCTCCCATCCAGGAGATGGTGTTGACGGCCGTCACGTAGCACTGTCTTGCTACCTTGGGATCCCCCCTGACCCGCTCCTGAACCCCTCCGTCGTTGAACTTGAGGCACTGATGAAAAGTGGAGGGGACGCAACGGAACGCGCTGATGAGTGGCCGTCCGAAGATGGCGCTGTAACTGCTCGGGGCGTCCACTATGACAAAGCGACAGTTCCGAGACTGCCCACCCAGGGTCACATGGAGCCCTACCCCTCCTTCTACTTCCTTCCTCTCTCCCGAAAATCCGAACAGAGGGCCATCCGAGGCCAACACCCTTCTGGGCTCCACCTCCATCTTGTCGAATGCCTTCTTAAAGATGACATTGACCGAACTCCCATTGTCCACTAGGATTCGGGAGACGGTGAAGTTCTCGATCGCCGTCTGGATGACCAGCGCGTCGCAGAACGGGTCTTCGTAGCTCGGCATGTCCTTTTGGGTGAAAATAATTTTTTCGGTCGGGGGTGGAGCGGTGGATGTTGACGCTACGCTCCGGCGGTAGATGGTATGGAGACTAGCTTTGCGGGTCGCCTCCACCCCTACCCCCCCATGGATCACTCTGATCCCTCCTCTATTCCCCAGATCTGCTCTATCCTCACATCTTTCCTCCTCCTCCCGAGGTTCCACCTCCACGATCCTTAATGGCTGCTGCGGTGGTGGCGCGGGTGCTCGGCCCCTCTTCACCTCCAGGAACTCCGGACAGGTGTCCGTGGAGTGGCCTTCCACATCGTGGAAGATGCAATAGGGCACCGCCGCTTCCCTTGCCCCGGTCTCTGCTATCCTGTTCCTTCTTCTCCTAGCGGCCGCCGCCTCCGCTTCTCCTCCTCTTCCCCTTCCTCTTCCCCGGCCAATTGCCATGGCCTGTTGAGGTGGGGGAGGCAACTGCATCGGGCCTTGCCTCCACCCCAACTGGGGGGGTCTCCATTGTCCCTCGAAACGGTTACCCCTTCCTGGGACATAACCCCTTCCTTGCCCCTGCACTCCTCCACCCTGCGGCCTCCATCCCCCCTCCGGGGCCCGGGGCTCTTCTCTTCTTCTGACCTCTTGCTGCCTCACCTCCGGCTCACTGAGCTTGGCCAGCCTCTTGGTGAGCTCTGGGTTGGCTTCTTCGCTTGCTACTTCCTCCGCCACCCTCTCCATCAGCTCCTCATAGGAGACGGGGGCCTTCCTTTTCAATGCCATCTTGAAGAAACTTTCCTTCAACCCGACCGTGAAGGCGAGTTGAAGTGCAAACCCGGGCACCTCCTGAGTGAGCTGCACTTCCTTCTGGAACCTATCCGCGTACTGAGCCAACGTCTCCCTGGACTCCTGCTTCACCGTGAAGAGGGAATCAGCGTCCTTCTTCCTCCTCTTTGAAGTTGAAAATCTCAACAAGAAACTTCGGCGCAGGTCCTCGAACGCGTAGATGGAGCCTGCCGGAAGTGAATGAAACCAGTCCCTGGCCTTCTCCTTGAGAGTGACGGCGAAGAGCCGACACTTGAAGGCATCGGACATCGGCCTGATGGAGACCGAGTCCTCGAAAGACTGCAGATGCTGAACTGGGTCATCTCTGCCATTGTAGTACACTCTATCCCATTCTCCGAATCCCGCTGGAACGGGTGCAGACAACACTAATTCGCAGAAGGGGCTTCCCCCTCCTACCATCTTCTCTCGCTCGGCTCGCGGACCCAGCTCGCTCGCCAAGCTTGGGATCGCACTCGCGAGGGCGACGCTCGCCTGAACCACCCCGACTGTCGCCGCATCCTCCTGGCGCGCGCTCGCCTGCGCCGCGCTTGCTGGGGCAGAGCTTGTCGGCACCGAACTCGCCGGCGCGGAGCTCGTCAACACCGGGCTCGCCGGACTGGCGAACAGCACTCGCCCTTCCCTGTCATGCCCTGGTTCAACTGCAACTTCTTTTCCAGCCCTTCCTCCTGGTGCCCTCTCGCCGACTGCTGTAGGGGGAGTGGTCGCCTGAGGTGCCGGGGTCGCAAACTCATTTCGCAAGGCCGTGGCCGTGAACCCCAAGGTGTCGAGCACCTCCTTCCTGAAATCCACGAACATCCTAGCCATTGCCTCCTGAGGGGTCTCGCCGAACTCCTCGCCCTGCTCTTCATCTCCAGCCATAACTCTTCTCTGGGACTTTCTTGAACCAGCCGCGCTCCACGCTCACCGCACCAAAATGTTGAAACCGATTTCTCGGTCTCTTGTGGAGCTCGGGGCCCTCACCGAAATGAGGGGCAGCTAGCCCTTACCGGTCCCGAGGGAGAGATAAGGCCGACGATGTGAGCAAAGAACAAAGACCCTAGTCTCAGCGAGGAGGTCCCTCCACTAACCCGGAAGATCGTTGAGCGCTTCCCCTCCCAAGCCAAAGCTAAGACTCGGGCACCTTGGAGAGCTAGAGAGCCCAAACCAAAGCGACCTAGAGAGAGAAGAGCTCAAAGATAATGAACCGGTCTTCTTCCAAGGTGCCCTTTGAGGTCTATTTATAGATTTTAGTTTGGTGGTCTGTCGATAACCAAATCCCGCTGTCCATTCTCACTACCCGCACACCGGATTGGTCTGTCAACAGCCAAACTCCGCTGTTTGGAGAGGCTAAACGCAGACCACCAGGGGCTCCTTGGTAAAAATCCCTTCCTGGGCTTTTACGGGGCGAGCCAGCCCGCTTCGCGACCTCCCTCGCGAGTGGAGCTCGCGAGCCTCGGGGTCGGCGAACCCCAGAGGTACTATCAGCACTCACTCTAGGCGGGCTCGCCTAGCGGACTCCTTCCTCGGACGGTTGGGCTCGCTGATAGCGACCTGGCCAAGCCGACTGCCCTCGCGATCGGAGCTCGCGAACCCCTGGGTCGGCGAACCCCAGGATGGCTATCCGCACCCCAAAATGGCTAACTGTACCCCAAGAGTGGCTAACTGCACCCCAAGGTTCCGGGCTCGCCTGGCGAGCTCCCTTCTCAGCTGGTCGGGCTCGCATGTACTGCCCTCGCCGAGCTTCAAAAGAGCCGATTACCCTCCCTTCGCTGGGCTCGCTCGCCTGCGCAGTCTCTTGCTCTTCCTTGGCCTGCCTCGCCGGAGATCAGGGTTCGCCCCTCTTGGCTTGCCTCCTTGAGCGCGAGCTTTGGTTGCTTCCTGGCGAATATCGGGGTTGTACAACGTCCCGCTGCGGGACTCCATTCTTCAAAGTTCCCCTGCCCAGCAGAACCCCTCTGTTACCGCGAATGAACGGAGGGTCTCCCCTGAGCGGGAACTGGGTCAGCACCTCCGTGCTGATGACCGTACGAATGCTCCGGCTCCTCCTCCTCCTCTGCTTTACCGCCCCGGGAAAGGGAAGGTTCTACCACCTTCCGCAGGCTTGTCTGGGGTCCTCCCCCCATTCATCTCGCCCTTCAGGTCATAAGGAACCCACCTCAGGTCAGTTTACTCACCTGCCCCTATCGTACTCGCATATTTTACCGCTACTGACCTAGTTGTGATTTCGCAGGCTATCGGGAAGCCTCCCCCTTTGATTCCTACAACGAGGGGGAAGAGGGGATGCTCTCGCCTCTCCCCTCCCCTGGGGATCTCGCTGACTTCCTGGGCGACTCTTCAGATCACGCGACCCTGAAGGAGCGGATCACGGAGGTCTTGGGGAAGCTCATCCACATCCAGCGGAACGTCGCCGGCCAGGTGGATGATGTGCGGTTGGGAGTCGCGCGTGAGTTGAAGGACCTTCGGCGGGACTACTCGCGCATTCTCGCGACGGTGGAGCGCCTGGGGGGTGAAGGAGGGGAGTTGTCTCCCGAAAGACACGCCGCGCGAGCCCGGGACCAACTCCAACTGGCTTCCCATGAGATCACCAATATGCTCGCGTACTACCGCCCGCGAATGCCCCTGGAAGCTGGGTCGCGAAGGCGAGGTCGGTGGGTCTGGGAGGAGTACTAAGCTAGTCTTCACTCGCCCTTCTTGTTATCCTTCTATTTTCTGTACCGTGGATGCTGAACTTTTATTTCTGTTTGTAATAATTTTATGCTCTACGCTTCGCGAATGCTCTATTCCTCGTTTTTGTTTTTCTCGTAGCTTTGCCTGGGTATTGCCGAATGATATGCCATTGTCGAATGTTTCCTTAGCTCTTTTGCGTAGTCGTCGAGCGAATAGCCACAGGGTATTCGCCATTAATGGGCGAGAGGGATCGGCCCGGGTTCCGAGGCGTCGGGAAAGCGCGACTGCTATCCGCACACCCGTTACCTTGAAAGCCCAAACGCCGTTTAGCCCCTCAATAAATAGGTATTTCAACCACCGTATTAAATACCTTACCATCCGCTCCCTCTCTTTCCTTGCGCTAGAACTCGCGCTTCTCTCTTCTCTGCTGCTCCCTTCTCCTTCGGCATTCGCGAAATGGGTGGTGATGCGGAAGGCAGGGACAGGTGCGCCAGCGCATTCATCAACCACACCTTCGACTCCTGCGACATCTCCGAGGAGGCCTACCTGACTGCAGTCGCGGATTACGTTCCTTTTGGGTTCGAAGCGCGAAAGCCCCTGCCGGAAGAGCGCCTAAACTCCATCTCGCCCTGTGCTCTCGCGATCCCGCTAGAGCACTTCGAGGTGGGGTTTCGCCTCCCCATCTGGCCGGAACTCCGCCAGACCTTCAGGTACTATGGGGTCGTGCCCGGCCAGCTCAACCCCAACTCCATCGCCATGCTAGTCGGGTATGCGAGCTACCTGCGAGAAGAGGGAATCGAGTTCTCGCTGCCCGTCTTCCGTAAACTCTATACCTTCCGCTGCACCAACGGCATCTCCTTCTTCTCGGGTTTAAACCCACTCAAGCACTACGGGCTCCCGAACAAGAACCACGACTGGGTTCGGCGCTTCCTCTTCGTCAGCGGGAACCTGGGAAACACACTTCTCGCCCCAGTGCAGGAGGAGGAGTCAACCTTCCGCCCCCCGACCCTAGGGGGGCACGAGGCCAAACTCTACCAATATATCTTGGAGCACGGGATGGACCTCGTCTATCTCCGGCGAAATGTCAACACGCTCCCGTTCATTCCGCAGGGCGAGGGTAAGTTCTCGAGACTTTCTTAATTCGTTCTGGTTTTGTGATTCTTACTTCATTCGCTAAAACCATTCGCGATATTATGTAGGTGTGCGTAGCTTCCCCCTCCATCCGCCGCGGCCTCCTGGGTTTTGTTTGCCTCTCGCGCAAGCTGCCGCGGCTGCCTGCCGAGAGGGGCCTTCCTCCTCCAAGCCCAGCAGCCGAAAGAGAAAACCCGCGTCGACTCTTTCCTCTCCCCCCAGCAAGTCGCGATGCCCTCCTTCCACCAAAGGAAAGGGGGTTGTGGGCGAGACCTCTGGAGCGAAAGCTCCAACCCAAACCTTGGGGACGGAGGTCCCGGCCCAAACCCTGGGGACCGAAGTGCCGGCCCCAACCTTGGGGTCGGGTGTGCCAGATGGGACGGCGGTCCAGGCGAGATCGTCGCTGCCGCCGCCTCCGCTGCCCAGGAACCACCGCAACTTCCCGAACGGCGAGAAGTACGTGGATCCCTCAGGGGCTCCCCTGGTCAAGTGGGACAGAAACACGAACAGGGTCTCGCTCTCCACCCTTCATCCAACCTGGATAGAGAGCAACGTCGCCAGCGGCGAGGCGTACGCCATGGCGTATGCCCTCTATGGCCGTGAGGATGCTGAGGTCTTCGATGCCGAGAAGACGCAAGTTCTCGCCCACGAGGCCGCTCGAGCCATGTTGCGGGCCCTTGAGCTCTCGCACATGTCTTCTCGCCGGAGCATCAACTTGGCACGGAATCTGGTCGGGGTCGAGGAGGCCAGGGCTCTCATCTCTGGGGAGGCGACTAAGCTCAGAGTGAAGCTGGAAGCCGCAGAAGCGCTTCTCGCTCGCCGCCCGGGTGTAGAGGTATACTTTATCTTACTCATGCAGATGACCATTGCTGAATGCCGCACTTTTATCTCAGTTTTATATCATTTCTTCAGGATGCTACAAGCGCCGGGATGCTTCGCGCGCGGGTGGCCGACCTTGAAGAGGAAGTCCGATGGCTAAAGCCGAGGTCCAACGGTTGCGAGAAGCCGGCGCGTCGGCGCTCGATCCAGTAAGTGGGGGCACTTTTACCCCCATCATGAGCTGGAGCAACTGATGCAGGAGAATGCGCAAAGCGCCGTTAAGCTTGCGCTGCAGGTGTTGCGGCGAGCTGGATATCTGAAGGCGGAGGCCGAATGCCTTTCCGCTCGCCAAGTCGTTCCCGAGCTCTACATTCCGATCCCCTTTCCGGAGGACGATAACGGCGAGTCGCGGGAAGACGCCCTTATCCCGGATTCGGGCGAGAGCGAAGGATCTCCAAGCGAGAAATCTGTCGACCCTTGAGAAGGGCCCTTTGTATTTTTTTACTCTTTTTTGTACTTACCATTTTGAATGTAATCATGAACGGGGCGAGT
This sequence comes from Dactylorhiza incarnata, assembly GCA_033032865.1. Taxonomy (NCBI): domain Eukaryota; kingdom Viridiplantae; phylum Streptophyta; class Magnoliopsida; order Asparagales; family Orchidaceae; genus Dactylorhiza; species Dactylorhiza incarnata. The sequence continues at coordinate 29,735,386 of JAWHQI010000003.1, read as the reverse complement.
GCCCTTAAAAGATATATATATTGACTACCATTTTTGTGCCATCTCAAATTTTCTCTCATTCGCCGCTATATCTCACTAGGCTCATTATGACGTTAGTTCTTTCTCATTCGCCGCTATATCTCGCTAGGCTCATTAAGACGTTAATTCTTTCTCATTCGCCGCTATATCTCGCTAGGCTCATTAGGACGCTAGGTCGTAGCGCGACTGTCCTGGCCACCCAGCGAATGCTCGGAGATGACTTAGGTGTGCTGCCCCTTTTCGACTTCCCGCTTCCTTCCCCACTCGTTCCTCCTTACCATTCGCCCAGACCGGGGTTTCGCTTAGGTAGTCAGGAAGAGGGGTGAGATTACCTTACTGGCGCACGGTCCCTGCGAGTGTTCTCGAGATCCACCCTTGAGAACTTAGAACCTGCTACCGAGTGAGCCCTCGGACCTGCCAGCTAGATGAGAGCCTGGACAGTAGGTCTGCTCGGGGCCATTTCCTTCATAACCTTAGAACCTGCCACCGAGTGAGCCTTCGGACCTGCCAGCTAGATGAGAGCCTGGACAGCGGGTTTGCTCGGGGCCATTTTCTCAACACCTTGGAACCTGCCACCGAGTGAGCCTTCGGACCTGCCAGCTAGATGAGAGCCTGGACAGCGGGTCTGCTCGAGGCCATTTTCTCAACACCTTGGAACCTGCCACCGAGTGAGCCTTCGGACCTGCCAGCTAGATGAGAGCCTGGACAGCGGGTCTGCTCGGGGCCATTTTCTCAACACCTTGGAACCTGCCACTGAGTGAGCCTTCGGACCTGCCAGCTAGATGAGAGCCTGGACAGCGGGTCTGCTCGGGGCCATTTTCTCAACACCTTGGAACCTTCCACCGAGTGAGCCTTCGGACCTGCCAGCTAGATGAGAGCCTGGACAGCGGGTCTGCTCGGGGCCATTTTCTCAACACCTTGGAACCTGCCACCGAGTGAGCCTTCGGACCTGCCAGCTAGATGAGAGCCTGGACAGCGGGTCTGCTCCGGGCCATTTTCTCAACACCTTGGAACCTGCCACCGAGTGAGCCTTCAGACCTGCTAGCTAGATGAGAGCATGGACAGCGGGTCTGCTCGGGGCCATTTTCTCAACACCTTGGAACCTGCCACCGAGTGAGCCTTCGGACCTGCCAGCTAGATGAGAGCCTGGACAGCGGGTCTGCTCGGGGCCATTTTCTCAACACCTTGGAACCTGCCACCGAGTGAGCCTTCGGACCTGCCAGCTAGATGAGAGCCTGGACAGCGGGTCTGCTCGGGGCCATTTTCTCAACACCTTGGAACCTGCCACCGAGTGAGCCTTCGGACCTGCCAGCTAGATGAGAGCCTGGACAGCGGGTCTGCTCGGGGCCATTTTCTCAACACCTTGGAACCTGCCACCGAGTGAGCCTTCGGACCTGCCAGCTAGATGACAGCCTGGACAGCGGGTCTGCTCGGGGCCATTTTTGGAGCTTTCGGAGTTTTTCCTACAAGCTGCAGTATCAATCTCAAACACATATGTTAAACAAAATATTCTTATTTCAAAACATTTTCATTACATAGTTTCAGGGATAGAAACGTTTAAGATCGTCACCACTCCATGTGTGGCTGAGAGGTTGGCCCTCCACATTCTGAAGGCGATACCCCCCAGACTTTAGTGCCTCTTCCACGACATAGGGGTCTTCCCAGTTGGGGTTAAGTTTCCCAGTTGGGGTTAAGTTTTCCCACCGCGGCGGACCTCCCTGCCGCGTCTACCTTCTTGAGCACCAGATCTCCCTTCTCGAACTGCTTGACCCTGACGTGCTTGTCGAAGTACTTGGCCATCCGCCGCTTGACCACTTCTTGGCGAATGGTTGCTAGGTCCCGAGCTTCTTCGATGAGGTCGAGGGAGAGCCGCAACTCTTCCTCATTCTCGGCTCTCCAATCTTCCTCTCCACTTGCGGCGACCTTTACCCGTGGTGTCATAACCTCGAACTCTATGGGGATGACGGCCTCGCAGCCGTGAGAGAGCTTGAAAGGGGTCTCTCCCGTGGTGGTGTTGGGGTAGTTCTTAGGGCCCACAGGACCGATGGAAGCTGTTCCACCCAATTGCCCTTCAGATTTTCCACCTTCTTCTTGAGCAGGTTCACGATGACCTTGTTTGCCGCCTCCACCTGCCCGTTGCTCCTGGGATGGTGAACGGATGCAAACCTGAGGTCTATACCCAGCTGGCCACAGAAGCTGATGAATTCCTCGCTTACGAACTGCGGACCATTATCCGTGACTATGGCCTGTGGAAGCCCATGTCGACAAATGATCTCCCCCCATACGAAGTTGCGGATTACCTTGGAGGTGACCTTAGCCAACGCCTTGACCTCCAACCACTTTGAGAAGTAGTCAATCATGACTAGGAGAAACCTCCTCTGCCCACTAGCCTGGGGGAAGGGTCCTACCAGGTCCATCCCCCATATGGCGAATGGCCAGGGCGCCGTGATACTCTTTAGCCTCTAAGCTGGCATGAGATGAAGCGGGGCGAACATTTGGCACTTCTGGCACCTCTTGACGAAGGCTGCCGCGTCTTTACTTAGGGTCGGCCAGAAGTACCCCTGCCTCATTATTCTTGCCTCCAACATCCTGCTCCCCGAGTGGCTGCCGCACTCGCCGGAGTGAACTTCTTCCAAGATCTTTGGGACCTCCTCCTCTGAAACGCATCGGGCCAGGAGGCCCGAGAGGGTCTTCCGATACAAATCCCCCTCATGGAGCACGTAGTAGGCGGACTTATATCGGAAGCGCCTCTGGTCCGGAACCTCCTCCGGAAACTTTCTCGTTGCAAGGAAGGTGACGAAGGGATCCTTCCAGGAGGGCCGCTGCTCTACTTCCATGAGTTCTCCCTCCTCGATCGAAGGGCAGAATAGGTCTGTCAGGGTCCCCCCGACTCGAGGACCGGATTTGGCCAACCGATCCGCCGGGGTGCTCTCCTCCCGAGGGACGTGCCGGATGGAGAAAGTTTTGAACATTCCCACGAGACCTCTCACTTTGGCCAAGTACCTTATGAGCGCAGGCTCCCTCGTCTCGAACTCTCCCCTGATCTGAGAGGCTATTACCATCGAGTCGGTGAGGACCTCCACGTCATGGACTCTGAGCTCCTGGGCCAACCGTAGACCGGCGATCACCGCCTCATACTCCGCCTGGTTGTTGGTGATTGGGAAGTGTATCACTAGTGTCTGCTCGATCTTTACTCCGTGGGGACTCTCCAGCACCACCCCTCCTCCACCAGCAGCTTCCACGGAACGTGACGAGGGGCTCCATCTTCCTTCATCTCGGCCACATAATCGTCCATGAAATCAGCCACCACCTGCGCCTTCATGGATAGTCGAGGGACGAAGGTAATGTTGAATTCACTTAGCTCTATCGACCATTTTGCGAGCCTTCCCGAGTGCTCCACTCCTTCGAAGATCTGGCGGAGAGGGTGGTCCGTCACTACTTGAATTGAATGGGCCTGGAAGTATGGCCTGAGCTTCCTTGCTGCGACGACCAGAGCAAAGGCCAACTTCTCCAAAATCGGGTATCTGAGCTCCGCTTCCCTCAGGACCCTGCTCAAGTAGTAGACGGGCAGCTGCTTCTTGCCTTCCTCCCGAACCAGGACGGAGCTTACGGCCTCTGCCCCGACCCCGAGATATAGATATAGATCCTCCCCCTCTTTGGGACCTTGGAGTAGCGGAGCTTTGGTGAGTTGGCTCTTCAAGGCCTGGAAGGCCTCTTCGCATTCTTTTGTCCACTCAAACTTCTGGTTATCTCGTAATGTTTTGAAGAAGGGGGAGCATTTCTCCCCGGCTCGGGAGAGAAACCTGCACAGCCCTGCGAGTCTTCCGGTTAAGCGCTGAACTTCCTTGGCATTCCGCGGCGACCCCAGCTCCATTATGGCCTTAACCTTGTCTGGGTTAGGTTCTACCCCCCAAGGGGTGAGAAGATGCCCCAGGAATTTCACCTTACTGGCCCCGAACACACACTTCAGGGGGTTCAGGCGCATCTTGTACTTGCGTAAGGTGGCGAAGGTCTCCTCGAGGTCCTGGATGTGAGAGCTCACGCACTTGCTCTTCACCATAAGGTCATCCACGTAGACCTCCAGGTTCCTTCCCCATTGCTCCCTAAATACCCGGTCCATCATCTTCTGGTAGGTTGCTCCTGCATTTTTCAGCCCGAAGGGCATCATCTTATAGCAGTAGCATCCCTCCCTGGTGATGAACGAGACGTCTTTGACGTCCGGGGGGTGCATCCTGATCTGGTGATAACCTGAAAAAGCATCCAAAAAACTCATCACAGAAAAACCGACGGCTGAGTCAACCAGCGCGTCGATCTGAGGCAGGGGATAACAATCCTTAGGGCAGGCCTTATTTAACAATAAAAAATCCACACACATACGCCAGCGGCCATCGGCCTTTTTTACCATTACGACATTGGAGACCCAGCCTGGGTACTGGATCTCCGATACAAAACCTGCTTCGAGGAGTTTTGCCACCTCCTCGTGGATTGGTCCTTCGAGCTTGCTGGCGAGGTTGAGACGATGGCAAGCCACGTCCGCCTCGATGCCTGGCATATCAGCTGTGCTCCATGCGAAGACATCCACGTTCTTCTGGATGCACTCCAGCATCTTCACCCTGTCCTCCGGGCCGAGACCCCCACTGATCCGCACCTCTTTCACCCTTCCCTCCTGGGTGAGTACCTCCATCTCCACCACCTCTTCTGCCGCCTCGAGCCGGGCTGGCTCTTCCCATTGGCCCTTTGCTTTTCTCCCTTCTACCCGGGCCTCTTCCTCTGCGGCTCCTTCCGCCTCCACCGGCTCGACCTCCTGCTCCTCCTGAGCGACCTCCATATTCTCCTCTCGGGCATCGCCCTCTCCCTCTACTCCTCTCTTCTCCACTTCTTCTCCTGTCCCCTCCGGCCTCGCCATCTCCTCATCCATCTTCTCAGCATCCGCCATCCAAGAGATGGTGTTGACGGCAGTCACATAGCATTGCCTCGCCACCTTAGCATCTCCTCGGATCCGGACCTGGACTCCTCCACTATAGAACTTCAGGCACTGGTGGTACGATGAGGGCACGCACCGGAAAGCACTAATGAGAGGGCGTCCGAAGATAGCATTGTAGCTTCTCGGAGCGTCAACGATGACGAACCGGCAGTTCCTTGGGACCCCTCCTAACGTCACTTGGAGACCCACGCCTCCCTCGACCTCCTTCCGCTCCCCTGAGAAACCAAACAGTGGTCCGTCGGAGGCCTGCACCCTCTTCTTCTCCACCTCCATCGCGTCGAAGGCCTTCTTGAAGATCACATTCACTGAGCTCCCGTTATCCACCAGGATCCGGGAGACCGTGAAATTTTCAATCGCCGTCTGGATCACCAGGGCGTCGCAGAATGGATCTACATAATCTGGCATGTCTTCCGAGGAGAAGGTGAGCTTCTCCGAGGGGGGTGGGGTTTGGGAAGTCGATGCGACGTCCCTTCGGAACATCGCCTGGAAGCTCCTCTTGCGAGAGGCCTCTATCCCAACCCCACCATGAATCACCCTGATTCCCCCTGGTTCCTGTATCCGCCCTGTCCTCGCATCGGTCTTCTTCCGCCTCTGGGAGCACTTCCTCGATCTTGGCCTGCTGCCGTCGTGGCTGACCTCTTCCTCTCATCTCCAAAAATTCTGGGCAGGTGGCGGTCGCGTGACCTTCTTCCTGGTGAAAGTCACAATAAGGCAACGCCACCCTGCCCCCTCTTCCTGCTCTTCCTCTCCCTCCTCTTGCTCCTCTACCTCCTCTTCCTCGGCCTACTGCCATAGCTTTCTCCCTTGGGTGGTGAGGGGGTCTGGGACCCTGCCTCCACCACGGATTCATTCCTCCCGCTTCTCTTCCTTGGTATCCTTCTTCCTGACCTCTCGCCGGTCCATCCTGGTGCCTCCAGCCCAACCTGTTGTTGGGCTCTTGATTCCTCCAATTCTTAGGCGGTCTTTCGACCCCCTGACCCCTGGGTTCATCTCGCCTTCTTCCTTCTTGCTGCCTCACCTCGGGCTCGCTCATCTTTGCCAACCTCATGTAGAACTCCGGGTTGGCCGCCTCCCCTTCAATCTCCTCTGCTGCTCGCTCCATCAATTCCTCAAAGGATGAAGGAGGCCTTCTTTTCAGGTCCATCTTGAAGAACCCATCTCGCAACCCTACGATGAACGCCATCTTGAGGGCGAATCCCGGCACCTCCTGCACAAGGTGTATCTCCTCCTAGAACCTATCCACGTAATGTGCCAGGGATTCCCCCTCCCTCTGCCTGATCTTGAAGAGAGCCTCCGCATCCTTCTTCCTCCTTTTTGACGTCGAGAAGCGCAGCTGAAAGCCTCGGCGCAGATCGTCGAACGTGTAGATGGAACCTGCGGAAAGTTGGTGGAACCAGTCCCTTGCTTTCTCCGTCAGGGTGGTTGCGAAGAGTCGGCATTGAAAAGCATCCGACATGGGAAGGATTGATGTCATGTCCTCAAACCACTGCAGGTGCACGCCTGGATCCTCCTTGCCGGTGTAGTAGGACATCTCCGGCCCACGAAACCCCTCTGGCACTGGGGCCGAGAGGATCATCTCGCAAAAGGGGCTCCCTTCCCCTGCTCGGCGAATGGTCTTCTCGCGCAGACCCAACTCGCACACCTCAGCACTCGCCGGACTGCTGAACAGATGCCGCCCCGGGAGATCTCGCGCACTTCCTTCTGCTGGCACCTCCTTCCCCGGCCGCTGCCCCGGTGCGTTCTCGCCGATCTGCAGGAGCGGAACCACGGGGACCGCCGGGGTCTCGCACTCGCTCCTTGCTGCGAGAACTGACTGCAGGACTTCTCGCTTGAACTTCTCAAACATCTCCAGCCACTCCCCTGTCGCGGGTGGCTGCGAGTGGCCTGAGTCAGAACCATTCCCTCCATCTCCTGTCATCGAACCTAATTCAAGATTTTCCTTCACCGGCTACGGTCCACGCTCACCGCACCAAAAATGTTGAAACCTGCAACAGGCCTCTTGAGTTTGGACCCACTGGGGGTGCAGCCGATGCTTACTTCTCCCTCACTAGACTCTCTTGACGGTGGATGTGAGAATAAGGAAAGACCTAAGGCTGAAGCGAGGAGGTCCCGCCACACACCCGGAAGATCTTAGAGAGCTTCCCCTCCCAAACCAGAGCTCAACCGGGCACCTTGGAGGGCACTAGCAGCCGACCAAAAACTAGCCTGGAGGAGAGGATTCTCTAAAATCGGATCTCCTCCAAGGTGCCCTTAAGGGTCTATTTATAGATTTCCTAGTCTTGGACTGCAAATAGCGTAAATCCGCCTTTTGATTTTACTAATCGCACCCCAAATTGGTCTGCTAACAGCCTAACTCCGCTGCTCTAAAGGGCTATTTGCAGCCCACAAGGGGTATTATGGTCATTTCCCCCTCAAATCCTTTTGGGCGAGTGGTCCGTGAGGGCACCACTCGCTGGGCACCCGCTTAGCTGGGCGAATGCCCACGCTTCCGGGCGAGTGGTCCGTGAGGGCACCACTCGCGTAGCTCCTTCTCTCCCACAGCTTACCCCCACCAACCCGGGGGTATTTCCACCTCCTAGCCGGGGCGAATGATCTGGCTGACCCAGGTCTCGCCAGTTGGCTTGAGGGACCCACTCGGCGAATACGGGTTGTACAATAATTATATGAATAAATTATGTATTGTGGTTGCATGTATCATACTATATCTAGACCTTAGAATCACCTTGATATCAATAACATCAAATCAAATCATCACTTAATTCTAGGTCTACAAATTGAATTTCTATCAATTTAAAAGACATGCATTATTCTTATGGCATAATATGAACTCATCATACCAGCATTATCAACTAATAAATATTATCCTTCATGGTAGTTATCAAATAATGCCATAATGAATCCATCTTAAAGTAGAAAAATTGAAAGATAAAATAACTATGTGACTTTAAATTATTTTCATGGGACAAAATGCTTAGGATGTCCATGATCATTCTCCCACATTATGTGTCTCACAATAGCAAGGGTGTAGGATTGTATGCATTAGAAGACCTAACCTCTAAGTCATGTCTTGTCCTTAACCGGGGAGGGTTCCAGTGGGGCCTTGCGAGGCACTGGGGGAAAGAGCGCTTGGTTGAGCGTTCTCTAGTGTGTGCATATGGGATTAACACCCCAACCTACGGCATGTGTGCAGCTCCTCATGCCCATCCGTCACTTAGTAGGGGGCTAGTGTGTAGGCATATAGTTAGGGTATTATAATCTAGGACATTCCTATATCGTATATTTTGCATGCACTCTTTATGATTATATTATTCATGCATTCTTGTTTTGATCAAACATGCTTATGTTGTGTTTTGCATATCTTATCATGTTTGATCTCTAATGATCTTGTAAAACACAAATATATGAAAACCAAATAAAAATATAAAAACCATTTTTGAACAAATAAAACATGCTTAAATAGCCTTCTAATCATTTCCAATTTCTCGGAAATTTCTACACTAAGAAGGTCTATATACATACTATCCATTCCAAAGATTTTTTTTTTAAAAATCTCAAAAAACATAGTACTGTTTGGGCGTTAACTAGTTAACGCCAGGCGTTAGCCTTTTTGACCAAATTGCAATTCTGCTTTCACTAGTATATTTCTGGTATTTTTCTACTATTTTTCCCACTTTATTTTGTCTGATTTCAAATTGTTTTGTTATTAATTTTGTTATTTTATTACAAAATACAAAAAAAAATCAAATATTTCAAAATGATCAAAAATATTTTTTGTTATTTGTTTTACTTTAACTCCTTACAAAATTATGGTTTGACTATAAAACTTCACAAGAGCAAACATCTTTGTTATTTTGTTTCCAATGGTCAAAAGTGATTTTGGCATACTCACAAGGATTCTCATCAATGTCTAATTTTAATTTCAAATTTTCTAAACATTGTTTTTGTCATGCCTTGACCTTAATCTGATTATGTGCAATGATAAAGTCTATAGATAATTGTGTATGATTGCCTAGCATGCCTCTAAGTATGAGTAATGTTTTATGCTAATCAATGATTCATTCACTCACTATTTTGGTAATCTACATGTGATCATAATCTTAGTCTTGCATGATTGTGTAGTGTAATAGTTTTAACATATTAAGTTGTATGTCTAAATTACCTACACCGTCTTTCAAAAATAAATTTCATGCACAACATCGAAGTGTTATTTCAATAATATTAATGTTTGCAACAACAAGTGAATTCAGAGACCTTTTGACCCAAAATAAAAATCTGAAATAAAAAGCTAAAGATAACTCCACCAAGCACTACTCACCATCCTGATAAGTCTTAATGAGCATTGTGAGGTTGAGCACCTTGGAAAGAATTGTAAAGTGTCTTGTGCAAACATACTCTTTTTTATCACTTCTATTTGTACACCGGATCACTAAAATAAAATTTTTATAAAAATGCTTATGTGATCCCCGAAGCAATACTTCGCTCCCTGATAAGTCTTAATGAACATTGTGTGGGCAAAGCACCTTGGTAGTTGTACTCCTTTATGTGCTTTGAAATTCTATTCTAACATTGATGTGTGAAAGTAATTATAAGATTGCAATCTTAATATTGTTGTTACTATTTCATTACATATGTCATGTGTTTTGATTATTTCACTTGTATACTTTTATCAAAACACCTTATGCACACATCATTGTTTTTCATAAAGCTTCTACTCATGAGAATTGGATCCTAATGCAAAATTACATAATTCTCTAAAACCTTAAGTAAAAGCACTAGATTGCAATGCATGATTTCTACAATGTTTGCTTTACTTGAAATATGAATTGGTTACATTGTAGCTATTATCTTTTTGAATATGTTAAATCATGCTTGTCTATTAGTTATGAAAATTTTCAAAGTTAAAATGTTCAAATGTGAAAAGTCCACATATATATTGTTGAAATAGTCAAACTATTACAAAAATATTAATCTTAATAACTTTGTTTTATCTTTCCGCATTCCTATTTGATCATGTATCTTTTTTTTACCATGTGTTCTCATGCTAATTTCTAAGGATTTGTCTTTCACTTGTACTTGTCACACAATATTGCATCTCTTTCAACAAGTAGTATTCTTCTTAAAAATTAATTTGAAAAACAAGTGGTAGAATTCCTTTGGTAAAATCATGGAATGATGTTCTTTCACACTTATCATATATTTTTTCCGTTGTGCTGCTCTCTTCCCTAGCTCGATCATGACTTACTTTATGTTTACACAAAACTCTTAATCCTCTCTTAGTTATGTCCCAACTTTTGACCTCGTTATTTTAGTTTTGTTTCACTCCAGCCTCTTTTGCTAATAACAAAAGGGGGAGAATAAAATGATAAATCATAATGATTAAAGGAGCATGATTCACTAGATTAAGAGGGAGCATAAATCTAGTCTATGGGTGCATATACTAAGGGGGATCACTTAAGTAGGGGGTGTAACATCCCGACTTTGAAAAGGGGTCTAGCCGGTTCAGTTGAATCCTTGGAGGAACCTAGTCCGGGTCAGAGGAAAACCACGACCCGCCCTTCGCCACAGAGTGGTGGTCACATAGAGTAATGACTGTTTTGGGTAGCATCGTGCTTCGCCACAACGTAAAAGTTGTTCATTGAGCATACGTGCTCCGAATTGACTTCTGTCAGTTGCGTTAGACTCGTATGTTCGATACGAGTGCAACGGAATTCGTGTCGTTCCAATCCGAGGTCATCTGGTGAAATTAACCATTTTGAGTACCGTAGCGCATCACGCTGACGCACTTTTATAACATAAAGCATGCGTGCTCCGAATCGACTTCCGTCGGTTGCATTAGACTCGTATGGTCGATACGAGTGCAACGGAATTCGTATCATTCCAATCCAAGGTCATTTGGTGAAAGTGACCGTTTTGAGTACAGTAGCGCGTCACGACGACGCAGTTTTAGAATATGGAGCATACGTGCTCCGAATCGACTTCCGGCAGTTACGTTAGACTCTAATAGGTAATGCGAGTGCAACAGAACTCGTTTCGTTTCGATCCGAGGTCATATATAGAATATGGCTATTTTGAGTATCGTAGCGCGTCACGACGACGCAGTTTTAGAATATGAAGCATACGTGCTCCGAATCGATTTCCGCCAGTTGCGTTAGACTCGTATGGTCGATACGAGTACAACGGAATTCGTTTCGTTGCAATTCGAGGTCGTTTCGAGAAAACAACTATTTTGAGTAATATCGAGCGTCACAACAACGCCATTTTCAAATGTTGAGCTAGCGTACTCCGAATTAAATTTTGTCAGTTGCGTTAAACTTGTATGATCGATAGGAGTGCAACGAAATTCGTTTCACTCAATTCCGACGTCGTTTAGTCAAGTAAATAAAATAAACGCCCATAAAATCATACGAAGATTTGAGATACGTAAACGCTGGATTTCAACTCGGTCACATCAATGTTGACCCGACTCTCGACGACTCCAACGTATGATAACTTTGACTCACATGGGGGACCCACTTAGGGTGGACTTTGGTCAAACCCTCTTAAAAGATGTGATTTTGAGCTTTAAACCCTCCACACTCATCTCCCACTCAACCAAAACCAAAATCCTCATGCCAACCCTTGATTGGCTAATCAGCAAGCATGATTTAATCTCAAGGCAAAGGAGATCAAGCCATGTGGCAGCCCAACCCAATGGAGTGGAGGAGATATTTTATGGCATGGATCCAAACCTAGGCTAACTCCAAACCTATTAGTGGGTTTAGATATTTTTAAACCCACCCTCAACAATGGGTCTCCCTAACCCTACCCCTAACCCTAGCAGGTACACCTTCCCTCCAACGGATGGTTGCCAGCTCCACCCCACCCAAACCAGGGTGCCAGCAGACCAAACCCGAGAGAGAAGGGAGAGAGAGGGAAGGGAGGGGTCTCGGCCTTCCTATAAAATGGGTCCCGACCTTGCATCAAGGAGAGACCTCCTCCAGAACTCCTCCCTGGGTACTTTCGAAACCAGCCCCACAGCCGCACGTGCTCGCCGGAGTCGGAGAAGACAATTCGCGCCGCCTCAAGCCACCCCGCAACCTTCCCTTTCCACCGTGCATGAAAGGCTCCCGAGCCTTCTGGGCCCTCAAGGGGGTGGATTACCTCGCTGGAGAAGGGTCGGCGACCTTCTCCGCGGGGGGAGGGGGGCCTCAGGTGAGGGCACCCCTGGGAAAATGCTACTCTAGCGGGTCCGAGGGCCAAGCCCTATTCGATCCACCTTCCGGCGGCCGGTGGCGACGCCAGGCCACCGGATCACCGCCGGGATGTACGCCTGCCTCCGGCGAACCGGTCGGAGGCGGTGGCACATCGGTCCGACGGCCAGCCGGCGGTGGTAAGAGCTCGTAAGCTCTCAGCCACCGCAAGGTACAGATGTCGTTGGATCTTAATGCCAAGATCCAACGGCATCAGTATTCTGGGCAATGATTGGCCGCTCCACAGCGGATCCGCGCCAGATCCGCTGTGGGGCCACTGACTCCTTCCCTGCGGCGAAATCTCAGCCACCCGAGACCTTCAAGATCGGTGCAGTCTCGGTTTGTATATATAGCAGAAATCTTGTCGATTTTTCTGGGGATTATGCGTAGCCCAAAAAGAAAAACTTTGAACATCAAAGTTTTAGATCTCGTCAATATCTACCTCCAGTATTTTTTTGAGATTTTTCTAAGATAATTAGCTATTTTTAATAATTCAAAAGGGGGTAAAATACCTATTTTTGATTTAACAGAGGGCCTCATTATTGAGAGAAAATTCCAAAATAAATAAGGTAGATCTGTGACACTGATCTACAACCTCTGTAATTAATTGACAATTTTTGAGGTCCATTTGTAATTTTTATTAATTAAAATGGGCCAACTTATATGATTTAAAATTTGTAAGGGAGTGAACCCTCCTTCAAAATTGATGCGAAATTTATGATGGATCTTTAAAGGCCTTTCACATCCTTTGGAAAAATTTGGGAAATCTTAAGGTGATTATGCTATATTTATGAATTTATTTCGAGGCGACGAGTGGCAAAATAAATTTTAGCAAAGGCTATTCATACCTCAAGAGGCCTTGGAAAATGTATCATAGTTCGTTATGGATGTTATCATCCCGGGATAAAAGTTCGATGATTTTTCGGTTATAAGCTACTATTTTAATAATCTTAAAATGGAATAATAACTCAATGAGCTGCGATTAGAATAATGCTTGGATATTGGGAGCTGCCTCTTTGGAGGATTTAAGGAACTCATAACATCATTCCTCAAGTCCGCTTAAGTCATGCTTAAAGGTTGCAAATAAAAACCCAAGGTCGGACAATAACAAAAGGCCGAATTTGGAAGAAGCTCATATGAACGGAGATAGAACAGAACTTTCCTCCTAAGAACGGAGATGGAACTGAAGCCTCCTGATTATGGAGTGATTGGACTACTAACCTGTTTATTTGTTTATTTCCTCCAGTCCCGTACTGGTCCTGCATTTACTGCTTTCAGTTAGTACTTTCAATTACTCCAGTCTCGCACTGGTCCTATTTACTGCTTCAGTACTTTCATTTCTCCATTCCCGCACTGGTCCTGATATTATGGCCCCCTGCTTCTGGCCTACTTTATTGCTTAATATTATGGCCCCCTGCTTCCGGCCTACTTTATTGCTTAATATTATGGCCCCCTGCTTCCGGCCTACTTTATTGCTTAATATTATGGCCCCCTGCTTCCGGCCTACTTTATTGCCTACAAATTTAGAGTTGACGTGAAGACGTGGCATACCTTCAGAGTCAACTCTAAATAGTGCCGAACTGGCCGCCGCTTGTAGAGCAGAGCGGACAGATCTATGTTTTTGAAGACGTGGCATACCTTCAGAGTCAACTCTAAATAGTGCCGAACTGGCCGCCGCTTGTAGAGTAGAGCGGACAGATCGATGTTTTGGCTTTTCCTTCTTTATTGCCTATAAATTTAGAGTTGATGTGAAGACGTGGCATACCTTCAGAGTCAACTCTAAATAGTGTCGAACTGGCCGCCGCTTGTAGAGCAGAGCGGACATATCGATGTTTTTGCTTTTCCTTCTTTATTGCCTATAAATTTAGAGTTGACGTGAAGACGTGGCATACCTTCAGAGTCAACTCTAAATAGTGTCGAACTGGCCGCCGCTTGTAGAGCAGAGCGGATAGGTCGATGTTTTGGCTTTTCCTTCTGTATTGCCTATAAATTTAGAGTTGACGTGAAGACGTGGCATACCTTCAGAGTCAACTCTAAATAGTGCCGAACTGGCCGCCGCTCGTACAGCAGCGCGGTTGAATCAATGTTTTGAAGTTTATTCTTGTATTGACAGTAATAAATATTCCTACGGGAATATATTGAGCCTTTGAGAAAATATTCCTACGGGAATATATATTGTGCCTTCGGGGAATATTCCTACGGGAATATATTGAGCCTATGAGAAAATATTCCTACGAGAATATATTGTGCCTTCGGGAAATATTCCTACGGGAATATATTGAGCTACTTTAACTATGTATTGTTGACATGAGAGAGTTAGAAATTCTGAACTTAAATGATCTCAGCGGTTGAACTTAAGTGGTCTCAGCGGTTGGAATAATGGTCTCAGCGGTTGGGATAATGATTGAACACAAGAATGCAATTGTGCCTTATGTGGGCAGCTGGGGTTCGATTACCAGCTGGGTTAAAATAGTAGTTCATCTTCTCTCCTTCTACTAAACTACGGGTGGATATATTGTTAAGCTTTAAGAGAATTCTCTTTTCTCCTCTTATGATGAAATATACCTTTCGAAAAGTAATTCCTGCGGGAATGAAATGCTCCTTCGAGTAAGTAATTCCTACCGGAATGAAATGTTGCCTTCGAGAAAGTAATTCCTACGGGGATGAAATGTTTCCTTCAAAAAGTAATTCCTACATGAATGAAATGTTGCCTTCGAAAAGTAATTCCTGCGGGAATGAAATGTTGCCTTCGAAAAGTAATTCCTGTGGGAATGAAATGCTCCTTCGAGTAAGTAATTCCTACGGGAATGAAAGGTTGCCTTGAGAAATTGTTTCTACGGGAACTAAATGTGTCTTGGGAGAATGTCGGATGGCCGATGAGTTTTACTCTAAGGCAACCCATGCGAAACTAATAGAACTACGTGGGTCTGAGACCGTATGCAGGATGATACGGAGTACGTAGACGGTGGTCGTGGGAAGACTGCCTCGGCCCAATAAGAGTCCAGATATCCCCTCCCTTATAAACGTTATATTATGTTTGTTTGTTAGTAGGGGTTGGATTCTGTTCGTGGTTCTAATAACTTGTCTTTGGCACAGGTGACAGGTGCGGATGAGTGACAACATCTGTATGTGGATAAAGCCACAGAGCAGGCTACGTCAGGTGACAGGTGCGGATGAGTGACAACAGCTGTGTGTGGATAAAGCCACAGAGCATGCTACGTCGGGTATAAGTTTTTTTAAGACGCATCTCCTTTTGTTGTGCCCTATCCCAGGGTATATATATAATGGCAATAAATCCTTGATGGTTAGGATTTCATGCGGCAGAGATATGTAGATTATTTACAGGTCTTGAAATTGTGGTTTCTGTGATAAAACTACGTCTTCAGCTAAGTGTTATAAAGTGCACTCTTTGATGACGTCTTTCGCTAAGTGCTATAAAGTGCACTCTTTGATGACGTCTTCCGCTAAGTATTATAATATGCACTCTTTGATGATGTCTTCCGCTAGAATACTGCTTCCCTACTCTGTTGGTGTGTAGTGACTTTCGCTTAACACCACCCCTAGGCGTGACAACGGAGTGTTCAAGGAAGGGGGTTGGGGAAGCTAGTACCTCCACCCTTCGGGATCGCTTCGGCGTCGTCCTAAAAGGGTGGTGTGCGATAAGATCCCCCGGTCGGACCGCCGATTTGGGAGGGGGGTCTTACAAATGGATCAAAGCGTAACCGATCTTTCGACCAATAGTGTTCACAGAAACAACTCTTTCTCCACTGATCGTTATTGCGTGGTTCGGGACGAACCACTGCAGCGGAAGCGGTGGTGGACCTTAAAGTTAAAAGTTGACAACAAATTAACTTGGCATATATTTGTGGATTGACACTTAAATGTCATTTACCACATCTGATCTCAAAACGATGATTTACATTGTCCCCATAAAACACTTCCGTTAACCCTACAAACGTCCACTTCAAATTTTGAATCCCGGGTTTAAGCCTCTTTGTTTTATTTGGGTTAAATTTTCGTTTTCAAAATTCCATTCAAGGTAAATTAATCAAATGGAATTTTGTGTGCAATGTAAGGATTCTATTACTAATTTCAATCCCGGGTTTAAGCCTCTTTGTTTTATTGGGATTAAAATTCTCGTTTTTCAAAATTTTATTTGAGGTAAGCTAAACAAATGAAATTTTGTGTGTATATGGAGAATTGCTCTGACGAAATATGCTTTGACTTGATATAACATTTATCAATTTGACGATCTGTTTAAAATAAAGCTGTGCAATCGTAGAGGAGCTATGATGGGAGGTTAGTCTTTTCAATAACGTCAATATTTCAGGAAATATTTACTAACGCAATGTGCTGGATTGAAATAAAATAGTGGCAAATTTAGAAAAGCTTATATGCACCCCATCCCAGAAGTACATTGTTAGCATTCATGGGACTTGCGATATTGCATACTCGGCCAGCCGGAAAGCCTCGTTAAAAAGGGTAAGTCACCGCGGACCCGAATATACTGGTTGCCTATTTTATTCATTGCTTTTACTGTAAATTGCTTGCGGTGGAAAAGTGGCGGGTCGGTCATGCCCGTAGACCGTACGTACCGGTGCGGGAAGGTTGACGACTCTAGGCGACAGGGAGATGTGCACCCCGGGAGCTCGGTTGTATCTTATATGCCCCGCTGGGTCCCTCCGCTGGTTGGCCAAATTCAATTATTGTCAGACGTCTCCTACGACCGAGAGTACGCGGGGTTGTACGTTAGGGCCTGGGTAGTGCGGTATATACACACCCAGAAGTGGCAGGACCGGCCACTGTCACCGACGGCCACATCGGTGAGGCCCGCGGGGTTCGCTACCCTGCTGGAAGAAAAGCGGTCGAAATATGGCAACATAAGGTGCAAATAATTGTATGTGATTATCGTGGCGGGTCAGTCATGACCAAGTACCGTTCGTACAGGAATGGGAAGGTTGACGACTCACTAGGCACTAGGGAGTGTGTGAACCCCGGGAGGTTATTTATTATTTCCCCGGGAGGTCCCTCCGCTGGATAGTGATGGCGCAAATCTCACACACCGCTATAGGCGGTAGCTCGACTGCGACACGAAACGGCAGTGTACCGATCGTTCAAGTAATAAATGTTGGGAATAAATCCCCGAGTGTCGGTCTCTTGAGGAACACAGTAAGGTGGAGTTAAATGTCGAGGAAGGACTTGAGATCGAAGTCCTTAGGCGGATGGAATGCGGGGGAGTTGGGTTGGCTTTTGGAAAACAAAATAAAAGCTATCAACTACTCCTATGCAATGCCGCTATGCAAAGCTTCGCTTGGCGGAATGGAAACTAGGCAGGCCTTGAGCGCGCTGCGTCGCAAGGGCGGATGGACGAGTAGGCTAACGGGATCAAACTATGCAGGCCTTGAGCGCGCTGCTTCGTTAGGCGGGATGGAGTACACGGGCCGCGATGCCACGCTTCGGTAGGCGGATGGACGAGTAGGCTAGCGGAATGAGGGTCGCAAGCACCTCTTCAACAAGCACACCACTAACAATTGCTAGGGCGGCACAGCGCAACCAACAAACCACACCACAAGGCGCACCTCAATAATATAAACAAAAATACTCAATCACATAGACATAATCAAGTAAAAATGCTATTTAATCAAAATACACTTCATCATAATGTTAGATCTAGTTGCAAATACATCAATAAAAGGAGAACAAGGCAAGAAATCGACCGAATCCGAAGGCTCGTTGAAGATTCACGGTTGGAATCGCCGGGTTGTCAATCCGCGTCCAAGCTCGGTCCACAACTACGTCCGGGGTAGAGAGAGCTGTCACGACTCTCCAATGGACCCGTCTTCTTCGTGTCACGATCCGGTGGAGGTTGCCAACTTCCTCTTGCTCGATGGAGATAGCGGCTAGGTCTTGCTTTGGAGCTCTTGGATGAAGGAGGAGGCCGAGAGGAAACTCCGGCTCAAGATAGGCGTGAAGAGCAAGCCCGGAGCACCTCTATATGGTGGGCGACGGTGGAGGGGCGAAATCGGGCGGAATCGGGCGGAAAACGGCGGCTGGAAGCGATCGATCGACCTAAAATTGCGAGCAGGGAATTTATAGGCGCTGGAATTAAACAGTGCGCACGGTCAGTGGCGCACGACCATTGGTCGTGCGCACTGGAATCCTGTGATCGTGCGCTCTGCCTGGACAGAACCTGCAAAGACAGAAATTACAAAATAACATGTTCGCACGACCAGTGGCGCACGACCGATGGTCGTGCGCACTAGCGTCAGTGGTCGTGCGCAATAGATGAAACAGAACTTAAAGATTAATGGTCAGTGCGCACGAGCAGTGGCGCACGACCGGTGGTCGTGCGCACTGGCGTTGGTGATCGTGCGCATTGCACCAAACAGAACTCGTGAAAAAGGGTTAAGTGCACACGATCAGTGGCGCACGACCAGTGGTCGTGCGCAATAGAACCAGTGATCGTGCGCAGTGTTCCTGTGCAGAATTGCACCGGGAACACTTGCACGACTCCTGTTCTAGCGTACAACCACAAATCCAGCCACTAAAAGTGGCACCTAACAGTGCATGAAAACTACTAATGAAGATAAACATGAAAACACACCAAAATGGGCCTAAAGGTGCACCTAGCATGGATTAACAAATATGAACTAAAACAGGGCTAAAGTGCAGTGAAATGACTAACTAAACGGCCCAGATGAGTCCATAAAAGTGTATATGATCAGGACTCATCACACCCCCAGACTTACCTGTTTGCGCGTCCCGAGCAAACAAATTCTAAGCGAACGGGGAAAGAAAAGTAGATGGCTTAGAACTACAATGCAGAGTACCATGCGAAGTCGCATGCTCATGTGCATAAGAAAATTAGTAGAAAAGACTACTGATTATAGAAACAGTTTATAAATTTCTAAAAGAGTAAAAGCATATTACAACTACTCAAAATGGTGAACAACGGTGAATCATTCGGTCGTGCATACGGAGAAAGTAAACTGAACGCTGAGACGAGCATTGCTCAAGATCGGGATGCGGGAAAAACTCCACTGAAATCCATCAGTGTCGGTGACCATAGGCTTGCCCGGTCACATTCTCTCCACGACACTAGATTGGTTCAAGACGTGAGTCAGTAGGACTTTCAGGTTTTGATTGAGGCTTGGGTTACGGTGAGGTAAACAAGGATAAACAAAATGGCTTAAAACACATAACCCAAATGAGCTTTAAAAAATAACTACCCGCGCACCAAAATCGAATGCAAGTGCACAACACCCCCAGACTTGGACTTTTGCAACTCAGGTGTGTGCACCGCCTACTCCCAATACATAATTTCTCTACATGATTTTCAATAAAACTCATTTTTCTTTCTTCTCTCTTTTTTTCATTTTTCTTTTCTTTCAATTTTCTTTTTCTTATCTTTTTCTTTCAGCAGAATTTTTTTTCAAATGCGCACACCCACAGATTCTCAAAATAAACACCACAATCGACACCCCCCAAGATGTGAATAAATTCATAACTAAAGCTCAGATTTGGGTGTGCGACTAGGTTAGGCTTTTAGGCTTTGGTGAGATATATGTGGAGCTGAATCAAGGAAAGGGTAGGCACAAAGGGGCTAGCAAGGGTAGACGATAGGCATGAAATAAAAAGTTCAACCGGGCCAAAATAATGGCCTACGTCATTCTCACGCACTAGAACTATCCTATGCCAATGCTTCAAGAATCGCTTGGGGCAAGTTCTAGTCACCGAGAAAGATTCTCCTTTCTCCCGACTCAAGCAATACGAATCTAACGATCGTGTACACACATCCCTATGCTACCGTTTGATTCCATCGGATTCACCATTTGAGTAGAGTAAACAACATTTACACTAATAAGAAAAATATAAAACCATAGCATAAAAAGAAATCTACTCTACACAAAATTCTATGCAACCGAGCACTCGACTAGGAGCACTACTAGAGTCAACATTTTACTCTGCTACATAGTCCTAAACCATCACCTAGATTTTCCCAAATAAGCAGAAGAATTAAATTCACAACAGAGCAGACAAACAGATGAGTACGCGCTCAAGTGGGTGATGTGGTGTGCAATGAAAATAAACAAACTATTTTAAAATGAAATCTTCTAGTATGCAGTGCAATAGTGCACGTGAGCGGGTAAACAAAACTACTCTCCCCCAGACTTAAACTAAACAATCCACAGAATATATGACATGAAAATCAGAAAAAGCTAGGGAAAGAGAGTACCCAGTGCTCAGAAATGAGCACACCAGAAGATTGGCGTTTAAACCACGACTAAGCTGCAGCATCCGCCTTCCAGAAGAAGTACCTGCAAGGGTCAGCTCCGCAAAACAAAAGAAACAGAAAAAGACAAACTAAAATAAACTACAGCTAACTAAACATGATTAAATAAAATAAAATGCATGAAAAGTAAGATAACTACTGGGGTTATTGTCATCCCAGCACGACTTATTCAGATTTTGTACAGTTCTAGCTTATAGGCCTATGAAAAGAAAAGTGCACAGGTAACTGTTCTAATATGCGCATCGGTAGCGGGTACCGATACGGAGACAGAGCAGTCACCCCTCTACCTAAATATAGATACCTGCTCCTCACAGGTAGAGGGTAGAGAATGTAAGAAAAGGAGGAGGCATGGTCCTCACTCATCTCACAAAACACATCCTTGCCTAGCAAGGTATCGTCACCAGGGAGGCAGCAGGAGGAAAAGGCAATGAGTGGAGCTTCCTCTATGGAGGAGGGGTCAACCTCCTCACATGTGAGGATACACTCATCATTGACTTGAGCATCATGCTCCAAGTCCTCCTGATGTACCTGTGAAGACTCAACCTGCACAGGCTCGGATGAAGAAAGGGGATCAAGAAATAAATAAGACGAAGGACATAAATAAAAGTCAAGCGGGGGAGTGGTCCCGGTCTCACTCCCAGCAGGATCCAAACATAGATCACTGTCAGTATCATATGAGTCGTAACGAGGAGAACCCAAGAGCTCGGGGTCCTTGGTGGTGAGCCGGATGTCCCCATCCAATAAGAAGGTAAATACCTCCTCCTTGGAAAGAGAATCCTCCTCATCCCACCGCGGCGCGTCATCGTGTTCAAAGGTATCAAACTCCCCATCAGAGAGAATAAAATCCTCGTCCCACTTTGGCGCAACCTCAGGCGCTGAATCAGCCACCAGAACGACATCATCAGCCGACTCACTAAAGATTGGAGTAGATGAATTTTGCAAGGAATGCGGAGGAACCGGACTGCTCTCATGATCAGAAAGTAAATGAGCAGTCGCCTCCGCGAGAATATCCACAGACGCCTCCCCGCAGGAAGAACCAGAATCTGCACACCATACTGGTGCATCCATGAGTTCCCAATCCTGTCCCTGTTGACCATCGAATGAGTGCACATCGTCACTCAAGGGAAGCTCATAAGAGGGGATTGAGGGACCCATGAAAGAGCAGTACGCGGCGAGAGATTCCTCGGTAATCTCCAAGGGCAAAGATCGAGCAAGATGTGCAATGTCAGTATAGGGGCCAGGCAACACTCTGGTGGGCCTGTCCGCAGTAGTCTCCCGTAAACGGGGGGATGCTACGTACACGTCCTCAGAGGGGGAAGGATCGCACAGACGAGGGCAATCCTTCAACACATGGCCTATACCTTGACATAACAAACACCTAATACAATGCTCAGCGTTTAAAGCAGTCATGGCGTCGATGTATCGACGCAAAGTGTCAGAAAGATGACACTCGGCTTCAGAATACATCACAGAAGTATGTGGATAACAGAAAATAAAGATTCTTTGCAAAATAATACTACACACACAAGATAAATCTGAAAATCCTGCTTTAGAAAAGTTAAAAACTAGAGAAAACAACAGAGCAAAGAAAATTAAGAGGCTAAAATTTTTTTTTTTTTTTTTTTTTTTTTTTAGACAAAAACAAAGTTGAAAAATGGATATACAAGCGAAAAAGAACTACAATCTCTCGTCTACCTCTCAAGAAAAACTCACACGACCGTGTTCCCCGGCAACGGCGCCAAAAACTTGATGGCGCAAATCTCACACACCGCTATAGGCGGTAGCTCGACTGCGACACGAAACGGCAGTGTACCGATCGTTCAAGTAATAAATGTTGGGAATAAATCCCCGAGTGTCGGTCTCTTGAGGAACACAGTAAGGTGGAGTTAAATGTCGAGGAAGGACTTGAGATCGAAGTCCTTAGGCGGATGGAATGCGGGGGAGTTGGGTTGGCTTTTGGAAAACAAAATAAAAGCTATCAACTACTCCTATGCAATGCCGCTATGCAAAGCTTCGCTTGGCGGAATGGAAACTAGGCAGGCCTTGAGCGCGCTGCGTCGCAAGGGCGGATGGACGAGTAGGCTAACGGGATCAAACTATGCAGGCCTTGAGCGCGCTGCTTCGTTAGGCGGGATGGAGTACACGGGCCGCGATGCCACGCTTCGGTAGGCGGATGGACGAGTAGGCTAGCGGAATGAGGGTCGCAAGCACCTCTTCAACAAGCACACCACTAACAATTGCTAGGGCGGCACAGCGCAACCAACAAACCACACCACAAGGCGCACCTCAATAATATAAACAAAAATACTCAATCACATAGACATAATCAAGTAAAAATGCTATTTAATCAAAATACACTTCATCATAATGTTAGATCTAGTTGCAAATACATCAATAAAAGGAGAACAAGGCAAGAAATCGACCGAATCCGAAGGCTCGTTGAAGATTCACGGTTGGAATCGCCGGGTTGTCAATCCGCGTCCAAGCTCGGTCCACAACTACGTCCGGGGTAGAGAGAGCTGTCACGACTCTCCAATGGACCCGTCTTCTTCGTGTCACGATCCGGTGGAGGTTGCCAACTTCCTCTTGCTCGATGGAGATAGCGGCTAGGTCTTGCTTTGGAGCTCTTGGATGAAGGAGGAGGCCGAGAGGAAACTCCGGCTCAAGATAGGCGTGAAGAGCAAGCCCGGAGCACCTCTATATGGTGGGCGACGGTGGAGGGGCGAAATCGGGCGGAATCGGGCGGAAAACGGCGGCTGGAAGCGATCGATCGACCTAAAATTGCGAGCAGGGAATTTATAGGCGCTGGAATTAAACAGTGCGCACGGTCAGTGGCGCACGACCATTGGTCGTGCGCACTGGAATCCTGTGATCGTGCGCTCTGCCTGGACAGAACCTGCAAAGACAGAAATTACAAAATAACATGTTCGCACGACCAGTGGCGCACGACCGATGGTCGTGCGCACTAGCGTCAGTGGTCGTGCGCAATAGATGAAACAGAACTTAAAGATTAATGGTCAGTGCGCACGAGCAGTGGCGCACGACCGGTGGTCGTGCGCACTGGCGTTGGTGATCGTGCGCATTGCACCAAACAGAACTCGTGAAAAAGGGTTAAGTGCACACGATCAGTGGCGCACGACCAGTGGTCGTGCGCAATAGAACCAGTGATCGTGCGCAGTGTTCCTGTGCAGAATTGCACCGGGAACACTTGCACGACTCCTGTTCTAGCGTACAACCACAAATCCAGCCACTAAAAGTGGCACCTAACAGTGCATGAAAACTACTAATGAAGATAAACATGAAAACACACCAAAATGGGCCTAAAGGTGCACCTAGCATGGATTAACAAATATGAACTAAAACAGGGCTAAAGTGCAGTGAAATGACTAACTAAACGGCCCAGATGAGTCCATAAAAGTGTATATGATCAGGACTCATCAGATAGCCGAATTTCAGAATCGTCGGATGTCGCTCACATCCAAGAGTACACGGAGTTGTACGTTGGGGCCTGGGTAGTGCAGTACGTCCACACCCTGAAGTGACAGGACCGGCCACTGTCACCGACGGCCACATCGGTGAGGCCCGCGGGGGTCGCTACCCTGTTGGAAGAAAAGCGGTCAGACTATGTCGATGTATGGATATGTGATTGAGTCGTGAGTACTCGTTATGCATGGCTTGCATATGCATCATTTGCATCAAAACATACATATCTACATATACCATTAACATATAACCTTCGTATGGGAGTTGGTTATATGTTCATGGATTTTTCACTGCTTATTTGCTATTTTTATATGTACCATCAACATATAACCTTCGTATGGGAGTTGGTTATATGTTCATGGATTTACCCTGCTTACTTACATTTCTTGTTATCTGTTCCACTAACATATAACATTCGTATGAGAGTGGGTTATATGTTAATGAGTTTTTACTATGTACCTCTAGGACACAACTCATAAATTTTGCGTTTCAAATATGCAAACCTTGGAGGCATTCGACTATGCTAGAATTACTTATTCGATATAATTATCTAAGCTGGTAACTCAGTTAGCGAACAATTTGGCGCACGAAATGTTCCCTCGAACAATATATATCAGAATTACGACAGAATGGACATAGCTACGGTAAAGCTACCTTTGTTCCACTTAAGTTGCTTAATATATTGCACGATAAAAGCAATCGATGCAGCTCATTAGGAAAAACCAAACATATAGACCCTTAAATTTTGGGATCGTTCGACACCTATAGTGGTCTATAGTAGGCCCCAGTTTTGAATCTCCACGACCCACTCGTATTTTCAGGGACGAAAATTTTATTTGTTTTATTGGATTGTAACATCCCGACTTTGAAAAGGGGTCTAGCCGGTTCAGTTGAACCCTTGGAGGAACCTAGGCCAGGTCAGAGGAAAACCACGACCCGTCCTTCGCCACAGAGTGGTGGTCACATAGAGTAATGACTGTTTTGGGTAGCATCGTGCTTCGCCACAACGTCAAAGTTGTTCATTGAGCATACGTGCTCCGAATTGAATTCTGTCAGTTGCGTTAGACTCGTATGGTCAATACGAGTGCAACGGAATTTGTTTCGTTCCAATCTAAGGTCATCTGGTGAAATTGACCGTTTTGAGTACTGTAGCGCGTCACGCTGACGCAGTTTTAGAACATAGAGCATACGTGCTCCGAATCGACTTCCGTCGGTTGCGTTAGACTCGTATGGTCGATACGAGTGCAACGGAATTCGTTTCGTTCCAATCCAAGGTCATTTGGTGAAAGTGACCATATTGAGTATAGTAGCGCGTCACGACGATGCAGTTTTAGAATATGGAGCATACGTGCTCCGAATTGACTTCCGTCAGTTACGTTAGACTCGTATAGGTAATGCGAGTGCAACAGAACTCATTTCGTTTCGATCCGAGGTCATATGTAGAATATGGCTATTTTGAGTATCGTAGCGCGTCACGACGACGCAGTTTTAGAATATGGAGCATACGTGCTCCGAATCGATTTCCGCCAGTTGGGTTAAACTCGTATGGTCGATACGAGTACAATGGAATTCGTTTCGTTGCAATTCGAGGTCGTTTCGAGAAAACAACTATTTTGAGTAATATCGAGCGTCACAACAACGCCATTTTCAAATGTTGAGCTAGCGTGCTCCGAATTAAATTTTGTCAGTTGCGTTAAACTTGTATGATCGATACGAGTGCAACGAAATTCGTTTCTGTTGAAATTTTAAAGTGAAGAGGAAGGTGACCGGGCGGTCTGAAGTTGGGAAGACCGTGCGGTCTGCGCTGGTGCTCTGGCGGTCTGTTATGCCGGTCTGGTTCTGGCGGTCTGCTGGTTGATCGGTTTGTTTCCGAGTTGCTCTGCTTGGTTGGCCTGTCTTCCTTGTTGGAAGACCGGGCGGTCTGTTCTGGAGTTACCGCCTGTTCGGGCGGCTTGTTCTGGCGATCTGGTGACTTGTTCGGAGTCGGCCAGATGGTTCTTGGTTTGCTTCTGATCTAAGGAAGGAGCGATCTCATGTTCATGCGACTTGTGCGCTTATATGCGGTCTTGGACGGGGAGATTGTCCAAGTGGTCTGATCGTGCGGTCTGTCTTATGAGACCGCTGGCGATCTAACGGGTGGTGACTGTATCCCGATTTGTGCGGTGACGACATCCGTCCATCCGCCTATAAATAGGGGTGCATGGCCCGTCATTCAAAAATGAGAACTGTAAGAACTGAGCCTGGGTTAATTTCATGCGGTCTCACTTTAAGGTCGGGCGGTCTCGGAAGCGAGCTGACTGTTTGTTGTGTTCGCAGGTTTGCGATCAGCAGGTTGTGGTCTTCTTCCTTGGTGATTCCCAGTGGCTAGAATAAACAGTTCGGCAGCGGTCTGTCTGCGAACTGGTTTATGTTCGTTCTTGTGCTGTTCGCAGCGAGCTCAGCGATCAGGCGACCTTCAGCGGTTAGGCGATCTGAGTTACGGTCTAGCGACAGCTTCAGTTCTTCGTTCCAACAAAGCTTCAGTTCGTGCGGTCTGAGGTGCGGTCTTGCAGTGTTGGAAATCTGTCCGGTTTCTGTTCGTGCGATCTCAAGTCCAGCCGGGCGACTTCTGAAGTCGAGCGGTCTGTGCGGTCTCAGCTTGTCTAGCCGCCAGATTTGCTTTGGTGTGTTTTTTGTTCTTCTCGTCTCCGTGATTCTGATGAATCATGTCTCGCCATGTATGCCTCGCAATGTAAATGAAGTTTGTGTTTCAATAAAGTTTCTTGTGTTGCTGTGCGGTATTGTGGTTTTTTGGCTTTAACTCATTTGATGCAACTCCTGCTTACTCCTAAACGATTCAAATCAAAATTTTAACATGGTATCAGAGCCAGGTTGTTGGAGTGGATAAGCAGTGATCAACTTGAGTTGCCATCGTCTTTGTGAAGAAGAGACCGCATAGATTGCCATGGAAGGCGGATTCGCAAGAGGGCTTGGTATTGAACTCCTTACATCGACTAACTATAAGAAATGGAGGTCATGTATGGAGAGCTATTTACTTGGCGAGGATCTTTGGGACATAGTTGGAGGAGAAGACACACAAGAGGTGTTTCTAGCAGGAGATAATATGGCAGAGGTGAGACTTTGGAGGAGGACGAATGCTAAGGCAGAGTTCACTCTCAAGAGGGCCATCTCACCGGAGTTGTTTGATCACATCATCGGATGTAAATCTGCTGCTGAGATTTGGACGTCTTTGGACGGGCTGTTCAATAAGAAGAATGTAGCTCGGCTACAGTTTCTTGAAAATGAGTTGGCGAAGGCCTCTCAAGGCGATCTTTCTATTTCTACCTTCTTTCTCAAGATGAAGAACCTCACAGCAGAGATTTCTGCATTGGACCCTGATGAGCCCATCTCGGAGGCAAAACTGAAAAGGCATATCATCCGCGGGTTGCGAAAGGAGTATCTTGCCTTTGTGACTTCAGTTCAAGGTTGGGCAAATCAACAATCCCTGTTGGAGTTGGAGAACTTACTTGCTTCGCAAGAAAGTTTGGCAAGACAGATGGCGGGGACTTCTATCTCTGGAGGAGATAGTGATGTTTTGTTCTCTGGGAAGAAGAAGAAGTGGGAGAAGAAGAAGTCGGGTTATGATGGACCCTCTACTTCAAGTCAGCAGGATAAGGGTTATGTTCCTAAGTCTGATGGGAAGAAGAAGGGAGATGGACCAAGGTGCTTCAGGTGCAATAAGACCGGCCACTTCAAGAAGAATTGTTGGGTTAATCTTCAGTCGGGACATGTAGCAGAGAAGGAGAAGCCAAAGTCTGATGAAGCTGGATGGGGAGGAGCCTTTGCGGCTAATATGACGGCGATGCCCGTTAAGGCCTTGGCTGCCATCAACTTCAAAGAGGATTGGATTGTTGATTCAGGGTGTGGACATCATCTCACCGGGGATGAATCAAAGTTCTCTTCTTTGGCGCCCTACTCAGGTAACGATGCTATCATTACGGCTGATAATTCTGTTCATGCTGTCAAACAAGAAGGTGTTATCTCTCTGAGCAGTGATAAGGTTCCACTCACCTTAAGGAGTGTTTATCACGTGCCTGGTATGAAGAAGAATCTCTTCTCTGTGACCAATGCGGTCGATGCCGGTTATCACGTTCTGTTTGGCCCAACAGAAGTGAAGTTTCTTAAAACTCAACCGGAGATAAGGGGAGATGTTATCCATGTTGGAAAGCGGGTGAAGGACTTGTTTGTGTTATCGACAAGTACCTATGTTGATAAGATGAAGACCAATGATAGCGCGGCTATCTGGCATGAAAGGTTGGGGCATGTTGGCATGGACAAATTGAAGGCTATGGCGCTAAGGGGCCTTGTCAAGGGTTTGCCTAGCTTGTCCTCTTATGGAGACGGTCATGTTTGTGCTGGATGTCAATTTGGTAAGTCTCATCGACTTCCATTTGATAAGTCGCAAACAAGATGCAAAGCACCGTTGGAGTGCATCCACGGAGATTTGATGGGACCGACAGTCACCCCAAGCCTTGGAGGAAATAGATATATGTTGGTGTTGATTGACGATTACACCAGATATGTCTGGGTGCATTTTTTGAAAGAGAAGTCGGAAGCCTTTGCAAAGTTCGTGGAGTTCAAGGAGCTGGTGGAAGGTCGGTTAGGCCTGCGGGTGAAGAAATTGAGAACTGACAATGGTGGGGAGTTCACCTCTGGTGAGTTCTCAAGTTTTTGCAGGAAACATGGCGTTCAGAGAGAGCTCACTTGTGCCCATACTCCACAGCAGAATGGCGTTGCAGAAAGGAAGATCCGTCATATGACGGAAACCTGCAAATGCTGGCTTCATGCCAAGAGTATCCCAAAGTCTTTTTGGGCGGAGGGAATGTCTTGTGCAGCTTACGTCATCAACAGAATGCCTCTAAGTCCTATCAACATGAAGACCCCTCACGAACTGATGTTCAAGGAGAAACCGAGTGTTGCTCACCTTCGGGTGTTCGGGTCAACCTGCTATGTGCATATTCCTGATGCTCTTCGAACAAAGCTTGATGCGAAAGCTAGGAAGCTAGTCTTTGTCGGGTATGATGAGCGGAAGAAAGGATGGAGGTGCATGGATCCTGAGACACGGAGATCAGTGGTATCTCGAGATGTGGTGTTCGATGAAGTGACTTCCTACAAGGGGAGTTCAGGAGTTGAACTACCAGAAAGCAAGGTTGATGAAGCAGGGAAAGCTGTGGAAGATCTTCAAGTGGAGTTGCCTGTTTCACCAGGAGCTCCTGTTGTGTCAAGCTCTGAGATGGAGACTTCTGGTTCTAGAAGCAGGGGGATCGATGCTCCAAGTTCGTCTGGAAGAGGAGCTTGCACAGAAGAAGCAGCTGAGGAGGTGGTTAGTCAGGTGCAACCTCTTAGGAGGTCGAAGAGGACAATCAAGCCACCAGATCGATATACAGGAGGAAACATGGTGAGCTTCGTTTCATGTTTCTTCGCTGGTCCCTTGGATGAAAGGGAGCCGTCGAGCTTTGAGAAAGCTAGAGGCGTGAAGCAGTGGGATATTGTTATGCAAGAAGAGATGGATGCTCTCAGGAAGAAACATGAAACTTGGTCTCTAGTGCCCAGGCCTAAGGGCATTACCCCTGTGACATGCAAATGGGTTTATAAACTCAAGAAGAAAGCTGACGGCACGATCGAGCGATACAAGGCTCGCCTTGTAGCTCGTGGGTTCTCACAGCAGTATGTTGAAGATTATGACTAGACGTTCAGTCCAGTGGATAAGATGACCTCGGTTCGATTTGTTATTGCTTTGGCGGCATCTAGTGGATGGGAGATTTGGCAGCTCGACGTTAAGAATGCTTTCTTATACGGCGAGATCGACAAGGATATTTTCATGATCCAGCCGCCGGGTTTCATTTCGGAGGATCGTCCGGACTACGTCTGCAAATTGAAGAAGGCTCTATATGGTTTGAAGCAAGCGCCTCGGGCGTGGTATGGGAAGATCGCGGAGTATCTCTTGTTCTGCGGGTTCTTTGCTTCAGACTCTGATTCCAGATTGTTCGTCAAGAAAGAGGGGGCGCTTCGGGTTATTGTGCTGCTGTATGTGGATGACATGATTGTCACCGGGAACTCAAAGGAGACGGTAGCAAGGCTACGAGCCGATCTTGCCATCAGGTTTGAAATGAAGGATCTGGGTGAGCTGCACCATTTCCTTGGACTTGAGGTTCAGAGGCAGGAGAGCGGAGTGCTAGTTTCTCAGGCCGGATATGCGGAGCGGATCGTTCAACGATTTGACATGGAGGAAGGGAAGAGCAGCTCTATACCTCTGGAACAACATCTTAAACTTCGGAAGGATGAAGGAAGAGTTCTATCTGATCTGTTGGTATTCTGAGCTCTGGTTGGGAGCTTGATTTACTTGACCATCACGAGGCCTGATATTGCTTATGCAGTTGGCAAAGTGAGTCGGTACATGGCGGAGCCACGGAAGCCTCATCTTTTGGCGGCAAAAGGGATTCTGAAATATGTGAAGTCGATCTCTGATTTGGGTCTCCTATTTAGGAGAGGGTCAAGCTTGGAGTTGCATGGATACATGGATGCTGACTACGGCGGATACGTGGATGATCGGAGATCAACGTCTGGTTATGTCTTTATGACGGGCCCTATAGCTATCTCTTGGTGCAGCAAAAAGCAGGACTCGGTGTCCATATCTACCACAGAAGCGGAATACAAGGCTTCGGCCTTAGCAGCTCAAGAAGCCGTCTGGCTCAGGAGGTTGGTGGAGGACATTCATGAGGAGGTTCAAGGTCCCACTATGCTACGCGGGGACAATGAGAGTGCTCTCAAGCTGGTTAATAATCTAGTCTGTCACGCGAGGAGCAAGCATATTGAGATTGAGCACCATTTCATTCGTGAAAAGGTGTCGGGAGGATCTCTTATGGTCGAGCATGTTCGGAGTGCGGACAATGTTGCAGACATCTTCACAAAGCCGCTGGAGAAAGGACCGTTTACACGGTTGCGGAGTTTACTCGGGCTAGTCTCCACTTCCCACTTCAAGGGGGAGTGTTGAAATTTTGAAGTGAAGTAGAAGGTGACCGGGCGGTCTGAAGTTGGGAAGACCGCGCGGTCTGCGCTGGTGCTCTGGCGGTCTGTTATGCCGGTCTGGTTTTGGCGGTCTGCTGGTTGATCGGTTTGTTTCTGAGTTGCTCTGCTTGGTTGGCCTGTCTTCCTTGTTGGAAGACCGGGCGGTCTGTTCTGGTGTTACCGCCTGTTCGGGCGGCTTGTTCTGGCGATCTGGTGACTTGTTCAGAGTCGGCCAGATGGTTCTTGGTGTGCTTCTGATCTAAGGAAGGAGTGATCTCGTGTTCACGCGACTTGTTCGCTGATATGCGGTCTTGGACGAGGAGATTGTCTAAGGGGTCTGATCGCGCGGTCTGTCTTATGAGACCGCTGGCGATCTGACGGGTGGTGAATGTATCCCTGTTTGTGCGGTGACGACATCCGTCCACCCGCCTATAAATAGGGGTGCATGGCCCGTCATTCAAAAACGAGAACTGTAAGAACTGAGCTTGGGTTAATTTCGTGCGGTCTCACTTTGAGGTCGGGCGGTCTCGGAAGCGAGCTGACTGTTTGTTGTGTTCGCAGGTTTGCGATCAGCAGGTTGCGGTCTTCTTCCTTGGTGATTCCCAGCGGCTAGAATAAACAGTTCGGCAGCGGTCTGTCTGCGAACTGGTTTATGTTCGTTCTTGTGCTGTTCGCAGCGAGCTCAGCGATTAGGCGACCTTCAGCGGTTAGGCGATCTGAGTTACGGTCTGGCGACAGCTTCAGTTCTTCGTTCCAACAAAGCTTCAGTTCGTGCGGTCTGAGGTAAGGTCTTGCAGTGCTGGAAATCTGTCTGGTTTCTGTTCGTGTGATCTCAGGTCCAGCCGGGCGACTTCTGAAGTCGAGCGGTCTGTGCGGTTTCAGCTTGTCTAGCCGCCAGATTTGCTTTGGTGTGTTTTTTGTTCTTCTCGTCTCCGTGATTCTGATGAATCATGTCTCGCCATGTATGCCTCGCAATGTAAATGAAGTTTGTGTTTCAATAAAGTTTCTTGTGTTGTTGTGCGGTATTGTGGTTGTTTGGCTTTAACTCAGTTGATGCAACTCCTGCTTACTCCTAAATGATTCAAATCAAAATGTTAACAGTTTCACTCAATTCCGACGTCGTTAAGTCAAGTAAATAAAATAAACGCCCATAAAATTATACGAAGATTTGAGATACGTAAACGCTGGATTTCAACTCGGTCACATCAATGTTGACCTGACACTCGACGACTCTAATGTATGATAACTTTGACTCACATGGGGAACCCACTTAGGGTGGACTTTGGTCAAACCCTCTTAAAAGATGTGATTTTGAGCTTTAAACCCTCCACACTCATCTCCCACTCAACCAAAACCAAAATCCTCATGCCAACCCTTGATTGGCTAATCAACAAGCATGATTTAATCTCAAGGCAAAGGAGATCAAGCCATGTGGCAACCCAACCCAATGGAGTGGAGGAGATATTTTATGGCATGGATCCAAACCTAGGCTAACTCCAAACCTATTAGTGGGTTTAGATATTTTTAAGCCCACCCTCAACCATGGGTCTCCCTAACCCTACCCCTAACCCTAGTAGGTACACCTCCCCTCCAACGGATGGCTGCCAGCTCCACCCCCACCCGAACCAGGGTGCCAGCAGACCAAACCCGAGAGAGAAGGGAGAGAGAGGGAAGGGAGGGGTCTTGGCCTTCCTATAAAATGGGTCCCGACCTTGCATCAAGAAGAGACCTCCTCCAGAACTCCTCCCTGGGTACTTTCAAAACCAGCCCCACAGCCGCACGTGCTCGCCGGAGTCGGAGAAGACAAGTCGCGCCGCCTCAAGCCACCCCGCCACCTTCCCTTTCCACTGTGCATGAAAGGCTCCCGAGCCTTTTGGGCCCTCAAGGGGGTGGATTACCTCGCTGGAGAAGGGTCGACGACCTTCTCCGCGGGGGGAGGGGGGCCTCAGGCGAGGGCACCCCTGGGAAAATGCTGCTCCGGCGGGTCCGAGGTCCGAGCCCTATTTGATCCCCCTTCCGACGGCCTGTGGCGGCGCCAGGACACCGGATCACCGCCGGGATGTACGCCTGCCTCCGGCGAACCGGTCGGAGGCGGTGGCACGTCGGTCCAACGGCCAGCCGGCGGTGGCAAGAGCTCGTAAGCTCTCAGCCACCGCAAGGTACAGATGTCGTTGGATCTTAATGCCAAGATCCAACGGCATCAGTATTCTGGGCAATGATTGGCCGCTCCACAGCGGATCCGCGCCAGATCCACTGTGGGGCCACTGTCTCCTTCCCTGCGGTGAAATCTCAGCCGCCCGAGACCTTCAAGATCGGTGCAGTCTCGGTTTGTATATATAGCAGAAATCTTGTCGATTTTTCTGGGGATTATGCGTAGCCCAAAAAGAAAAACTTTGAACATCAAAGCTTTAGATCTCGTCAATATCTACCTCCAGTATTTTTTTGAGATTTTTCTAAGATAATTAGCTATTTTTAATAATTCAAAAAGGGGGTAAAATACCTATTTTTGATTTAACATAGGGCCTCATTATTGAGAGAAAATTCCAAAATAAATAAGGTAGATCTGTGACACTGATCTACAACCTCTGTAATTAATTGACAATTTTTGGGGTCCATTTGTAATTTTTATTAATTAAAATGGGCCAACTTATATGATTTAAAATTTGTAAGGGAGTGAACCCTCCTTCAAAATTGATGGGAAATTTATGATGGATCTTTAAAGGCCTTTCACATCCTTTGGAAAAATTTGGGAAATCTTAAGGTGATTATGCTATATTTATGAACTTATTTCGAAGCGACGAGTGGCAAAATAAATTTTAGCAAAGGTTATTCGTACCTCAAGAGGCCTTGGAAAATGTATGATAGTTCGTTATGGATGTTATCATCCCGGGATAAAAGTTCGATGATTTTTCGGTTATAAGCTACTATTTTAATAATCTTAAAATGGAATAATAACTCAATGAGCTGCGATTAGAATAATGCTCGGATATTGGGAGCTGCCTCTTTGGAGGATTTAAGGAACTCATAACTCATCATTCCTCAAGTCCGCTTAAGTCATGCTTAAAGGTTGCAAATAAAAACCCAAGGTCGGACAATAACAAAAGGCCGAATTTGGAAGAAGCTCCTATGAACGGAGATAGAACAGAACTTTCCTCCTAAGAACGGAGATGGAACTGAAGTCTCCTTATTATGGAGTGATTGGACTACTAACCTGTTTATTTATTTATTTCCTCCAGTCCCGTCCTGATCCTGCATTTACTTCTTTCAGGTAGTACTTTCAATTACTCCAGTCTCGCACTGGTCCTATTTACTGCTTTCAGTACTTTCATTTCTCCAGTCCTGCACTGGTCCTGATATTATGGCCCCCTGCTTCCGGCCTACTTTATTGCTTAATATTATGGCCCCCTGCTTCCGGCCTACTTTATTGCTTAATATTATGGCCCCCTGCTTCCGGCCTACTTTATTGCCTATAAATTTAGAGTTGACGTGAAGACGTGGCATACCTTCAGAGTCAACTCTAAATAGTGCCGAACTGGTCGTCGCTTGTAGAGCAGAGCGGACAGATCGATGTTTTGGCTTTTCCTTCTTTATTGCCTATAAATTTAGAGTTGACGTGAAGACGTGGCATACCTTCAGAGTCAACTCTAAATAGTGCATAGTGCCGAACTGGCCGCCGCTTGTAGAGCAGAGCGGACAGATCGATGTTTTGGCTTTTCCTTCTTTATTTCCTATAAATTTAGAATTGACGTGAAGACGTGGCATACCTTCAGAGTCAACTCTAAATAGTGCTGAACTGGCCGCCGCTTGTAGAGCAGAGCGGACAGATCAATGTTTTGGCTTTTCCGACTTTATTGCCTATAAATTTAGAGTTGACATGAAGAAGTGACATACCTTCAGAGTCAACTCTAAATAGTGCCGAACTGGCCGCCGCTTGTAGAGCAGAGCAGACAGATCGATGTTTTGGCTTTTCCTTCTTTATTGCCTATAAATTTAGAGTTGACGTGAAGGCGTGGCATACCTTCAGAGTCAACTCTAAATAGTGCCGAACTGGCCGCCGCTTGTAGAGCAGAGCGGACAGATCGATGTTTTGGCTTTTCCTTCTTTATTGCCTATAAATTTAGAGTTGACGTGAAGACGTGGCATACCTTCAGAGTCAACTCTAAATAGTGCCGAACTGGCCGCCGCTTGTAGAGCAGAGCTGACAGATCGATGTTTTGGCTTTTCCTTCTGTATTGTCTATAAATTTAGAGTTGACGAGAAGATGTGGCATACCTTCAGAGTCAACTCTAAATAGTGTCGAACTGGCCGCCGCTCGTACAGCAGCGCGGTCGAATCAATGTTTTGAAGTTTATTCTTGTATTGACAGTAATAAATATTCCTACGGGAATATATTGAGCCTTTGAGAAAATATTCCTACGGGAATATATATTGTGCCTTCGGGGAATATTCCTTGGGAATATATTGAGCCTATGAGAAAATATTCCTACGAGAATATATTGTGCCTTCGGGAAATATTCCTACGGGAATATATTGAGCTACTTTAACTATGTATTGTTGACATGAGAGAGTTAGAAATTCAGAACTTAAATGGTCTCAGCGGTTGAACTTAAGTGGTCTCAGTGGTTGGAATAATGGTCTCAGCGGTTGGGATAATGATTGAACACAAGAATGCAATTGTGCCTTATGTGGGCAGCTGGGGTTTGATTTCCAGCTGGGTTAAAATAGTAGTTCATCTTCTCTCCTTCTACTAAACTACGGGTGGATATATTGTTAAGCTTTAAGAGAATTCTCTTTTCTCCTCTTATGATGAAATATACCTTTCGAAAAGTAATTCCTGCGGGAATGAAATGCTCCTTCGAGAAAGTAATTCCTACCGGAATGAAATGTTGCCTTCGAGAAAGTAATTCCTACGGGGATGAAATGTTTTCTTCAAAAAGTAATTCCTACGGGAATGAAATGTTGCCTTCGAAAAGTAATTCCTGCGGGAATGAAATGTTGCCTTCGAAAAGTAATTCCTGCGGGAATGAAATGCTCCTTCGAGTAAGTAATTCCTACGGGAATGAAAGGTTGCCTTGAGAAATTGTTTCTACGGGAACTAAATGTGCCTTGGGAGAATGTCGGATGGCCGATGAGTTTTACTCTAAGGCAACCCGCACGATGGACGGTCTGGGAGGGCAACCCGTGCGAAACTAATAGAACTACGTGAGTCTGAGATCGTATGCAGGATGATACGGAGTATGTAGGCGGTGGTCGTGGGAAGATTGCCTCAGCCCAATAAGAGTCCAGATATCCCCTCCCTTATAAACGTTATATTATGTTTGTTTGTTAGTAGGGGTTGGATTCTGTTCGTGGTTCTAATAACTTGTCTTTGGCACAGGTGACAGGTGCGGATGAGTGACAACATCTGTGTGTGGATAAAGCCATAGAGCAGGCTACGTCAGGTGACAGGTGCGGATGAGTGACAACAGCTGTGTGTGGATAAAGCCACAGAGCAGGCTACGTCAGGTATAAGTTTTTTTAAGCCGCATCTCCTTTTGTTGTGCCCTATCCCAATGTATATATATATTGTTGGTGCCAAAAATGGTACCTCCAAAATTCACACTAAAGGGGGATGGGAGAAAACTGCGAAGTGTAGGTTACTGAGACAGAAGATGCTGAGACAAAAGGACAACGATCACGAAAAGGCGATCACAAAAAAGTGAGACCGCTTACACAGGTTGTAAGCTGGAGCCCCGGAGCCAAAAGTCCTTTTTCTGGTACCCCTACCCCTCTATTTATAGACGAGGGGGCTGCCCAAACGGGCAGAACTGAAAACTACGGGCTGCCCGGGATACAGGAGAGCCAGGGCAGGGAAATGGAAAACAAATAACAAAGAAAATAAAAACGATCAGACCGCTTAAGCTGGCGGTCTCACACTGCTCTGACCGCTCGACACTTAGAAAATTTCAGTCGAGGAGGCAGCTGGCGATCTGGGCGGTCACCGAAACTGAGACCGCTGAGACCGAAAAATTTGAACAGCAAGAGGAGGTCGCGGACTTTCCGGACAAACATAATTCCCGCACATTTTTAAGTTGCTCCTGGAACTTCGAAAATGTAAGCTTTGACCGCTGAGACCGCGATCGCCATCAATGCCCCCCGGGCTATAAATAACCCTCCGATGGTATGTGAAATCATAATTTCCTGAAAAAGTAAACGAGCTTACCTTACAAGCGGTCTTAAAAAAGTAGATAAGTCGAGCTCGATAATGTCAACATTGTTGTCTGTGTTCGACTCTCCGGGAAAGGACTCCTCTGAAAAGAAGAAGAAGAGGAAGACCGCTACTTCGAAAAAGGTTGTGAAAGTTGCTAAGACTTCACCGGAGGCGGGCACGTCCAAGGAGACTGCGCGACCTTCTCCGGAGAAAATCACTGTTCTTTCCGAAAATGAGGTTTCACTACATCGCGTTGCTGCTGTTTCATCATCTAGTTCTTCAGGGCCTGAACTGATCCTTCCTGATTTTTCCATTTCTTTTAATTTCCAGAAAACCGTGGAGGCGCTCGGTCTGACCACCGTTCAACATAATGAGACCGCTTCCACAGAGGTTATCCTGGCTGGGCTGCGGGAGCAAAAGGCTGAAGCTGAAAAAATTATGCAACAGTTAGGCAATTCTCTGGATTCTTCCAAAGCGAGTAAAAGAAAAAATTCAAATCCTTCTACTCAAAGTGCTAAGAAACCAAAAAATGACGATGTCAAAGGGGTGACCGCTCCTAAGACGATCGCTCAATCCGAGGGTGGTGACCTCAAGGATCCTGAGAATGCTCCTTTGAAGGTAAATGATGCGGCCGATCTCCTTTCTTTTTCAGCGATCTCAGCTTTTTCAAGGGAGGCCGATCCTGAACTGATCGCCTACCTTGAAGGAGATTCTTCTAATGATTTTTCTTGTTCTTCCTTACAGGTGCTTGACCCTTTTGAGGCGGAACGTCTTAGAACAGCCGCTGCTGAAAAAGAGATTTTGGAAAAAGAAAAGGAGATCGCCGCTGCCAAAGCGAAGCTGAGAGAAGATAGGGAAAGGAGGGATCGAGAAGAGAGGGAAAGAAAAGAGGCGGAAGCAGGTAGGATCGCGGCCGAACAAGAGGAGAAGAAGAAGATGGAAGAAGAGAAGGCGGCTCAGGTCGCGGCGAAGAAAAAGGAAGAAGAGAAGATGGCAGCCCAGACCGCTGCAAAGAAAGAAGAAGAAGAAAAAGAGGCAGCCCAAGCCGCTGCAAAGAAAAAGAAAGAAGACGAAGAGAGGAAGGCAGCCCAGGCCGCTGCGAAAAGAAAGAAAGAAGAGAAAAAGGCGGCCCTATCGGCCGTCGAGGAACAAAAGAGAATGGCATCCGAACTGGAGGCAGAAGAAAAGAGCCGGCAGATTGCCAAGGAAAAGGTTGCACTATCAAGCGGTCTTCCAACCCTTTCTGCTGCTCAAGAGGCGGAACTAAACCGAGCAGCAGAAGACCGCGCAAATGCGGTTTCCGCTCTGCGAACTGGTAAGGCATTGATCATGGCCAGATCGTTAGAAAATCTTCCTCTTCCAATGGTTCGGCCTGATTCTCCGGAACGAAAACATGAGGTCGTTATCTTTGAAACTGACGATATCCTTGTTAGTAATGCGGAGTTAAAGAGGAGAAGAAAAGAAGGAGAGAGGTCGCAAAAAAGAGAGTTGGAAAGAATGAACCTCGAACGCTTGAGGGGATCAGACCGCCTCGTACTGACCGCAGAACCAACGGTCACAATTAATATTGAAAATATGCTGCATGACCGCGGTCTTGATTCCTTTCCAAGTATTCTTTCTTTGCGGACCTTATTATTCTGAGTTTCCGAAAACTGAACTAACCTTTGCTCTTTTGTTCGCAGATGAAAACATTCTTGAGATGGAAGAGGGGGAACTTCCGGCGCGGAGGGTTGCGATCTCCGACCAACTTGCCAATATCCTCAATCCTATGTTTGAGGATGCTCGGTCTATGTTGGTTCGGGAACGCGCCTATCATGATCAGATCCGCGGCCTTGAAGAGAAGCTTCGCGCAGCTTATGACCCAGCCGGCGAGCTCATCCAATCACACCGAAAAGCGGAGGAGGCGAGCGGTCTCAAGATTGGCGAACTTACTCAAGCACTCCGTCGATCTGAGAAAGACGTTGAATATTACAAGGGAAAATCTGCCGCTTTGTCTGCCGAGGTTGCTGCGTTAAGGGGCGGCACTGCGAGAATGTCGATGAGACCGGGACCACCTGGCGATCACCTGGATATGAGGCCGAGCTCCGAGATCATGGTTGTCCCCATGGAAATAGTTGACAAAGAAATGTCAAAGATTCACCGGGCTGCGATGAACGCGAACCAGGGTCTTGCTACGGCCTTCAGCTCTATCAATGAGATGCAGGACATCGCGGCCTTTGTAGGAAGAAAGAGGCCTCATTCGAAATAAACATTTGACGTTCCGCTTTCTCATGATTTTGTAATATGATGAACAATTGTTGTATAACACGTTTTTAATTCCTTTTGCTTGCGATCTCCTATTCTACTGTGATGTTTTGCTATTTAGTATTGCTTGTTTGTACTGTGATTTGAAATGTTGCGGTCTCTCTCTTTTGAGGTTGAAAAGATGCCAGTACTTCATTGGCTTCCTTACAGGTTTTGGCGATCCGAGAGATTTCACTGGGCGGTCTTCGAAAAAAAGTAATGATGGCGAAATCATCATTCGCCAACTATAAATAGCCGCCCTTTTGGATTTTATTTTATATCTTTTGTATGCGCCCTAAGCACCGGTCACAGCGATCTCCAAGAATGGTGTCCGCTCGAGCCACTGCTTCCTTAATTTTCCTCAGAGCCGATCACAAACCTTGCCACCTTTCAAAAGAGGAATATGTTGAGTTCTTGAAGAAGCACATGGTCCAGACTCAAATTGTCGTGAGACCGCCAACTGAGACCGAAGGACTCAGTTTCGGGGAGGAGAAGAAGTTTATCATCCCTATTGATCACTTTGAGTGCGGGTTGAGGATTCCTCTCCCTTGGGAGCTTTTGGAGATCATGGATTATTATGGGCTGGTGCTCGCCCAGCTGCCGCCGAATTCGATCGGTCTTATTAGTGTTTTTATAAACTACCTGAGATCGGAGAGGATAAAATTCACGATGGCGCTCTTCCGTGCGTCCTTTACTGCTAAGGTCCTGAAAGAAGGTCAAAAGAAAGAGGAATTCAAAGGGTTAATATACTTTTCTACTGAAGGATTCAAAGTTCTCAATCTTCCAAACAAGGTTCCCTTCTGGACAGAGAGGTTCCTTGTGTTCGAAGGCGATCTTGGCGGTCTCAAGAGTCGCCCTTCTCCGCGACCTGACAAGATCTTTCAGAAGAGCAAATCGATCTCAAAGGAAGAGTTAAAGATTCTGGCATTTCTGGCTGGAAAGCGCCTGGATCTCACTCATTATCTGGCGATCTGGCCTGAGATCGCTGAGATCGTTCCTGAAGAAAGTGAGTTGTTTCCAATGATCCCCCAGTATTGCTTACACGTTTTTCTTTATTTCTCTAACTTTTCATTTTCAGCATCCTTTACGATCCCAACGAAGGACCCGGTAGCACCTGCTGAAGGAGTACTTACCCAAAGGGAAAGAAGATTGAAGAGAGAAGAAAAATTTCAGACCGCTGAAACCGGTAATTCTTCTAAGACCGCTGCGGAGCCATTTCCTCTGCATGGCTATATGCGTCATCAGAAAGACTTAAAAGGCAAACCTTTACTCAAATGGGGCGCCAAAGGAAAGACCGTGAGAGTTTCTACCGATCTCCCCCTCTGGAGCGGGAAACTGACCCACCACGCTACTGCTGTGACCGCGGCCTTATACGGAAAGAACAATACGGCTGAGATTTTTGATATCGAGACCGACCTGCTTCCAGATATCTATGCTCAAACGGCCCTTCGGAATGTCACTCTTCAGCATCATATGGGGCGAACTCTCCGAAGCGTCTTGAAGGAAAATGAAGATCTGCTGGTATTATATCTTTTACTAAATGTTTTTCCTGAACTCGTTTAGACCGCGCGATCTGATCATCTCTTTTCTTCAGCGGGCGAAGGAAATGGCCTACGACATCCATAATCCTGATTTTAAGAGAGGAATGGCGCACCACGTAAGGGAGACCGCCGAGCAAGTAATCACGGAGCTCCGAAGTCGAGGCGGTCTTTCTGAGGAGTACAAAGATACAACCTTTGCTGCTCTTTTCCCTCAGGCGGCAAGAAGAATTGCTGAACAATCTTTGACTACTGAAGAGTCTGCCGACGACGAGGAAGACGTCGTGATCGAAGATGAAGACCAGCTGAGCGGCAGCCAATATGTGGAAGGCCAGGATACGAGCTCAGGAGCGGCCTCAAGCTCTGGGTCAAAAGTTCCAGGAGAGGGCTCGGAAGAATCTTCTGGAGACACTGATTCTACTTCTCTAGACGAGCGATCTCCCAAGAGATCAAAGAAGGAGTGAATTGTAATAACTTCCCTTTTTTGGAGACCGAGCGGTCTTGTTGTAACTGAATTTTCAGAATATATATATAAATTTGATATCTGTTGGATTTTGCCTAAGTGAATAAGTTTGTTTTGGATGCATATATTTATTTGTTCTTCTGAATTTAAAATTGGCATTCGATCTCAATGCCTTGAGTTTATCATAATTTTATATCAATCATTTAAAGAACTTGAGCGATCTCTTGGAAAAAAAAAACACCAAAGACTTTTAAAAGAAACTGTTTCTGCATAAACACAAATTACTCTGCGTTCTCGAGATAACCAGATCGCTGAAAGAAATTCTACAACTTATCTATGATTAGAAAATAACCAACTTATTCACAATAGTCATGCGGTCTCATATTACACAGGTCGCGATATATGAAAACCATATCTTGAATATGATTTGAACTTTATTGAACTCTGGATGATCGGCGCCTAAATGACAGGAAATCCATTTGACGGCCCCTTGATAACCAAGATTGTGAAAAGAAACCCTTCATAAATCTCCAGATCAGCGATCATATTTTATTCAGACCGCCCTTTCTGAAGAAAAAACCCAACTCGACGGGAAACAAAGCATCATGTCTACTCCATGTAACTTTGAATAACAGGGAATATCGGAATCTCGATCTTACTGAGACCGGGCCGAACTCTATCAAACTGGCATAGGAGATTCCCAAATAGCGACCTCAATTATCCTGAAAAAATTTCATCCGACGATCATAAAAGACATCGCTCTTTGTAAGAGAGAAGAACATGCGGTCTCATAAACTGCTGACCGCCCGATCCCAATACAAAGGAATGAATAAGACCTTTATGGTAAAAATAGAGGGATGGATCTTGAGAATGACCCAAAGGGATGGTGTGGTCATGCCGCGGAGGCTATACCGACACTCCTTTTCTTAAAGGATTGCTGAGTTTGTTGCAAATTTGCCAATCCAAGGTTCAGGTGACGGTCATAGATGTTTCTTGCCGCCCCTTACCTAACCACGCTTCAACGAGTATTCGAGAGTTACAAACCGAAATGATCGGTAGGGCAGGTGTGGTCATGCCGCGGAGGCTACACCGACATTGCTTTCCCTGAAAGATCATTAAGATTGTAACAATGTCCTTTTCAATGCATGACAGAGCTGAGCCAGCCACCTAGACCTCCTTGAAACGCTGAGGTGTGTCAGATGTCAGCAAGGACCCGGTATCCTAAACTTCCACCGCTCGAGCTTGGCGAGCTACTGCTACACAGATTCGAAATCTCCCCGACATCTGTGGTCCTGGCAGGATTACACGTCGAGCTAACAAGTCAAGGGGGAAGATAGTAGGATCCGTCGATATCTCACTTGACAGGTTTTTGATTTTTCAAAAATCAACTTATTCTTAAGACTTGTCATCCATTACTTACATTACGAATGCTTTGGTGATACCTGTGTGATGTTTAAGAAAAGAAAAGAGTTAGGAACAAAGAATGAGTGAATTAGATACGAACATTTAAGAGAAGAAAAGCTTAAGATCATCTCCACTCCAGGAATGAGGCAACTCTTCTCCTTCATAAGTTTGGAGATGGTAAGCACCATTTTTAAGCACATTCTTTACCACGAACGGCCCTGCCCAATTCGGATTAAGCTTTCCAACTGAACTAGCTCTTGCTGCTGCATCTACTTTCTTCAAGACTAGATCTCCAACAGCGAATTCTTTGGTTCTTACATTTTTATTGAACAACCTTGCCATTCTTCTTTTCACCTCTTCCTGTCTAATGATTGCAGTGTCTCTTAATTCCTCAATTAAATCAAGGCTGCATTTTAACTCTTCATCATTTTCTTCCATCCACTCGATTTGATTTTGTTGTGCCAATAATACTCTTGGGCTTTTCACTTCAAATTCTACCGGAATAAGGGCTTCGGAACCGTGTGATAATTTGAACGGAGTTTCCCCAGTAGCAGAACTCGGAGTCGTCCTCAAGGCCCATAAGACGGAAGGTAGTTGTTCTGCCCAGTTACCTCTAACGTTTTCTACCTTCTTTTTCAAGAGATTTATG
Source organism: Dactylorhiza incarnata (assembly GCA_033032865.1). Classification (NCBI taxonomy): domain Eukaryota; kingdom Viridiplantae; phylum Streptophyta; class Magnoliopsida; order Asparagales; family Orchidaceae; genus Dactylorhiza; species Dactylorhiza incarnata. The sequence continues at coordinate 29,691,805 of JAWHQI010000003.1, read as the reverse complement.
ATGAGTTTGTTGGCGGCCTCTACCTGCCCATTGCTTCTAGGATGATGTACGGAAGCGAAACGTAACTCAATGCCAATTTGCTTGCAGAAACTAATAAGAGTTGAATTGTTGAATTGAGAACCATTATCCGTGATGATTGCCATTGGAATCCCGTGTCGACATACTATCTCTCCCCAAATAAAGTTTTTCACGGCTTGAGTGGTAATTTTAGCCAATGCCTTTGCCTCTATCCATTTGCTGAAGTAGTCGATCATAACTATTATATATCGACGTTGCCCGCTTGCCATAGGAAAAGGCCCAATCAAATCCATTCCCCAAACTGCAAATGGCCATGGAGTTGCTATTGACTTGAGTTGTTGAGCCGGCTGATTTTGGAGAGGAGCAAACTTCTGGCACTTTACACATTTCTTAGCAAATTTTTCCGCATCTTTCCTCATTTGAGGCCAAAAATAACCTTGCCTTAGAATTCTTTTTTCCAATGTCCTGGCTCCGGAGTGACTTCCACATTCTCCAGAATGGACCTCCTGAAGTACCGCTGGAATCTCCTCCTTCGAAACACACCGTGCTAGTGGTGAAAGGAAAGTTCTCCTATAGAGCACTCCTGCAACAAGATAATAGTTAGCCGCTTTCCGTTTAAACCTTTTCCTATCCTTTATTGAAGAATGGAGCTCTCCAGTTGAAAGATAAAGAACAAACGGATCCATCCAAGACTGATGCTGATCAATCTCCATGACCTCTCCTTCCTCAATTGCCGGGCGAAACAACTCCGAAGTTGTTCCCCCTGAAAGAAGCCCAAATTTTGCCAACTCATCTGCTTCCACGTTCTCACCCCTTGGGATATGATTGATAGTAAAGCTTTTGAACTTCCCAACCTCAATTTTTACCAGAGTCAAATACTGCTTCAAGATACTATCTCTAGTCTCGAAAGTCCCATTTACTTGAGAAGCCATCACCAAAGAATCTGTGAAAACTTCGACATCATCAATCCCCAGTTCCCTGGCAAACTTGAGACCGGCTAGCAAAGCCTCATATTCCGCTTGATTGTTTGTTACTTGAAAATATAACTTCAGTGCTTGATCCAGCCTTACTCCATTTGGGTTGATTAAGACAACTCATGCCCCGGAAGAATTTTTCCCTGAGGCTCCATCCACGAAGATTTTCCAGGCAAGGGGTACTCCGACCCCCTTCTGCGACTCAACTTCTTTAGCATCCACCATGAAGTCTGCTAAGACTTGAGCTTTGATTGCTATTCTTGGAACATAAGATATGTCAAACTCACTGAGCTCAATCGCCCACTTTGCCAATCTGCCTGAATGCTCCGGCCTCTCCAAGACACTCTTCAATGGAAGATCAATAACGACTAAAATTGAGTGAGCTTGAAAATATGGCCTTAGTCTTCTTGCTGAAGTTATAAGCATTAAAGCCAACTTTTCGAGAATAGGATAACGAGTCTCTGCATTCTTCAGGATTCGACTCACGTAATAGACCGGAAATTGTTTCTTTTTCTCCTCTCAAACCAGGACAGAGCTTATGGCGTCGGCTCCGACTCCTAAATATAGAAATAGGTTTTCCCCCTCTCGCGGGCTTTGAAGCAAAGGAGTTGATGTCAATTGCTTCTTCAGCTGAGTGAAAGCATCATCATATTCCTTTGTCCACTCGAACCTACTCCCTCCTCGAAGGGTTTTAAAGAAAGGCGCACTCTTATCTCCTGAACGGGAGATAAAGCGACTTAAGCCCGCCATCCTTCCTCCCAACTGCTGAATTTCTTTTGGGGATTTGGGAGGTGGCATTTCCAGAATAGCTTTCACTTTGTCAGGATTGGGTTCCAACCCTTCTGGAGTAAGGAGATGACCCAGGAATTTTCCTTTACTTGCCCCGAAAACGCACTTCAACGGGTTCAACCTCATATTGAAAGTTCGAAGGGTTGCAAAGGTTTCCGAGAGGTCTCTAAGATGAGAAGAGAATAGTTTACTTTTTATCAAGAGATCATCAACATATACCTCGAGGTTTCTTCCTTTTTGACTTCTGAACACTGTATCCATCATTTTCTGATAGGTCGCTCCAGCATTCTTTAGCCCGAAAGGCATTACGAGATAACAAAAGCAACCATCATTTATGATGAATGAAGTATGGGGAATATCTGGTTTATGCATCCTGATTTGATGATAACCTGAAAACGCATCTAAAAAACTCATAAAAGAATAACCTACCGCAGAATCTACTAAGGAATCTATCTGAGGCAAGGGGTAGCAATCCTTGGGGCAAGCTTTATTGAGTTTAGTAAAGTCGACACACATCCTCCACTTTCCACCTGGCTTTGTTACCATTACAACGTTTGACACCCACTCAGGATATTGGATCGGTTTGATGAACTTTGCCCTCAGGAGCTTCTCCACTTCCTCACGGATAGGCTGAGCCAGGGTGGTTGCAACAGTCCTCTTCTTCTGCTGGATTGGGATGACGTTTGGGCTAATGTTGAGGTGATGGCAAGCAACATCTGGATCCACCCCAGGCATGTCGTCTGCCGACCAAGCGAAGATATCCAAATTTTGCAGAAGACAAGAGATGAGCTGGCCCTTGTCAGCTTCAGATAATTCAGCGTTGATGGAGAGGCTCTTGCCCTCATCTTCCTCGCTGATTTGGACCTTCTGAGTTGCTTGGGCAGGTTCCAAGCGAACTCCATCTCTTGCATCCTCATCAATTTCTTCTGCAACTGGAACTCGTTCAGGAGCTTCGACTAATTCAGCCATCATGATTTCTTGAGGAGAGGATACGATCATGTTGACCGTCTTTACATAGCATTCCCTGGCCTTCCTTGGGTCGCTCCTGATTCGGTGTTGTTTGTCGTTCAAGGCGAACTTCACCGCTTGATGGTAGGTAGAGACGATGGCTTGATAGGCATTTAGGAAGGGTCTTCCAAAGATGGCGTTGTAGCTACTGGGAGCATCAACGACTATGAATTTGACCAACTTCACTATCCCCCCCAGAACCACAGAAAGGGTGACGAGTCCTTCCACCTCTTTCTTTTCTCCTGAAAAACCATAGAGGGGGCCTTCAGTTGAAAGGAGGGTTTTACCTGTTTTTAACGCCTCAAAGGCAGGCTTGAAAAGCACATTGACTGAGCTCCCCGTATCTATTAGAATTTTTTCCACTGTATAATTTTCGATTACAGCTTTGATGACGACTGCATCATCAAAGGGATTCGCGGTCCGAGGAAGATCTTCATCTCCAAAAGTGACCGTCCCTCAAACCGGAGCCGAAGAGGTAGCAACAACCTCTGACTGGTAAACCCTCTTCAGACTTGCCTTTCTCGAGGACTCCGGCCCTGCACCCCCATGGATGCAGAATAGGTTGCCCAAGGCACCTTCATCATTAGCGTCCACGCATTCACTGGGAAAACCGATGTTGCCCAGATGGCCAACATCATCTACTTCTTCGCACTCCCAGTGAACTTCTGCTACCTCCTTGGCCTTGGAGGTTGAAGCTTTGGCAGAGTCATTCTTTTGAATGAGATCGCGGAGCTTTCCCTCCTTCAATAGCTTCTCTAAAAATAGGCGGAGAGCTCTACAATCCTCTGTCAAATGCCCCCTGTCTCTGTGATACTCACAGTAGAGAGTGGGGTTTCTGGTTTTTGGGTCTGAATTCAGCGGAGCTGGCCTCTTAAAAAAGGGCTGCTTCTGAAGGATTTGAAGCACTTCATTCATAGGAACACCAAAGTCTGTGAAGGACTCTTGGGATTCATTGTAAAATGAAGGAACGGGTAGAATAGGAGGTTGAGCATACTGGATCTGGTGGATGGGGGTGACTTGCGGAGCAGGAGTAGCGGGGGTTTGAAGAAATGAATTTTGAGGTGGGAAAGATTGATTACCTCGGTTGAAGCGGTTGTTTCGGTAATTCTTACCTCTCGGGGCCGGAGGTGGAAGCTTTTGCCGAGGTTTTGAGGAAGATGCCGCAGGATAGAATCCTGCAGAGCCTTTCTGAGTGGCTCTGTTGGTCAGGTTGCTAACATAGGTGGGGTTGTTGATCTCTCCTTCTATGTAGCGATTGGCAATGCTGATCAGCTCCTGATAGGAGCTAGGTTCCTTGGTTGTGACTTTAAACTTCAGAGGACCCTCCTGCAGGCCGCTGATCAAAGCCACCATATAGAGCTCGGGATCCATGTCTCTGACTCCCAAGATCTCCTTCTGAAAGCGATCAACGAAATGTGCTGCAGTCTCGTTGTCCCCTTGCTTAATTTTGAAGAGGGTCGCAGGACCACTCTTCCTTTTCTTTGCGGTGGCGAACCTCAGGAGGAGCTCTTGCCTCAAGGCGGCAAAGCTTGGGATAGATTGACTTGGCAGCTTATAGAACCATTCCATGGCTGACCCATCGAAGGAGGTAACCATCAGCTTGCACCTCACTCCATCTGAAATGGTCCTGAGGGCAACGGCAGACTCGAAGGCTTGGAGATGACACATCGGGTCGGTCTCTCCTGTATACACAGGAAGACGGGGCTCTCTGAATCCATGAGGAATTGGATCCCGACGAATCTCATCAGTAAAGGGGGAAGGCTCCTCAAAAACAGAAGGTCCTGGAGGAAGAAAAGGAGCTGGAGGATCTTGAGGGTAAGCAAACCCTTCTTCAAAATTCAAGGTCTGAGCCGGAGGCCCCTGGGCTGCGGCTCGGAAAGAATTTCGACGGGCGGCAAACTCCTCATGCTGAGATCGCTGAGGAGCTGCGGGCTGGAAAACGGGATGATCGCTAGGGTGACCGCTTGCCATGCGGTCAGGGGTAGCGATCTGAGGGGATTGAGGAAGGATCTTCTGGGAGATCGCGGCCAGAACCTGGTTCATGGCCTCGATCTGCTTCGCGGACTCCTGCTGAGTCCGGACAACTTCCTGCCGATCTCGAGTGGCCTCTTGCTGAGACCGCGCGATCTCTTGCTGAACAGCGGCAGCGTCCTGCCTGGCTCGGGCGGCCTCGCGGAGAGTCTGCTCAACGCGAAGCTCGAAGCGGCGCTCCATCGCTTCTAACGGATTGCGATCGGAAGGGGGAACACTGGGAGATCGCAAAGGACGACCTCTACGGCGATCAGCCATCTTGAAAGTCTGAATTTCACCTAACACTTCGAATCTGAAGGTCGCGTGTTCGTTCTGTTGGTGCCAAAAATGGTACCTCCAAAATTCACACTAAAGGGGGATGGGAGAAAACTGCGAAGTGTAGGTTACTGAGACAGAAGATGCTGAGACAAAAGGACAACGATCACGAAAAGGCGATCACAAAAAAGTGAGACCGCTTACACAGGTTGTAAGCTGGAGCCCCGGAGCCAAAAGTCCTTTTTCTGGTACCCCTACCCCTCTATTTATAGACGAGGGGGCTGCCCAAACGGGCAGAACTGAAAACTACGGGCTGCCCGGGATACAGGAGAGCCAGGGCAGGGAAATGGAAAACAAATAACAAAGAAAATAAAAACGATCAGACCGCTTAAGCTGGCGGTCTCACACTGCTCTGACCGCTCGGCACTTAGAAAATTTCAGTCGAGGAGGCAGCTGGCGATCTGGGCGGTCACCGAAACTGAGACCGCTGAGACCGAAAAATTTGAACAGCAAGAGGAGGTCGCGGACTTTCCGGACAAACATATATAATGGCAATAAATCCTTGATGATTAGGATTTTATGTGGCAGAGATATGTAAATTATTTACAGGTCTTGAAATTGTGGTTTCTGTGATAAAACTACGTCTTCCGCTAAGTGCTATAAAGTGCACTCTTTGATGACGTCTTCCACTAAGTGTTATAAAGTGCACTCTTTGATGACGTCTTCCGCTAAGTATTATAATATGCACTCTTTGATGATGTCTTCCGCTAGAATACTGCTTCCCTACTATGTTGGTGTGTAGTGACTTTCGCTTAACACCACCCCTAGGCGTGACAACGGAGTGTTCAAGGAAGGGGGTTGGGGAAGCTAGTACCTCCACCCTTCGGGATCGCTTCGGCGTCGTGCTAAAAGGGTGGTGTGCGATAAGATCCCCCGGTCGGACCGCCGATTTGGGAGGGGGGTCTTACAGGGGGAGCACAATTTTAGTAAACTATAACTCTTATTTATATCTCTATGATTGCTTAGTGTCATATATCCTTCTAAAACACATGTCTTATATATGAATATGATTTATATCCATTGGATTTGTTATTATCAAAAGGGGGAGATTATTGGTACACGGTTTTCCGCATCCCTTTGATTTGAGAATAACAAATACTACTTGTATTTGATCTTGTTTGCCATTGTGTTTTTAGCATGCAGGTTTGAACAAAGATGACACTAGGTTGCTGCATTATTGGTCTGGAACTGCCCACATACAAAAAGTATGATTATGGTCTAATGTCAGGCGTTAAGACTTAACTATGGGTGTTGACGATCGACCGGATGGCTTGCCTATCGACGGGATTTGCTTACAAGCTAAAAATAATGAAAGGAAGCTAACGCCCGGTGTTAACTCTTAACACCGGCGTTGACTCTCGTTCCCGCCAACATGAAAATAGCGTGGAGGGAAGCTGTCGTGATTGTAGGAGCACTTTTGGAATGATTTGACTCAACACCAGGCGTTAGAGTCAACGCCAGCGTTAAGGTTGCCTAAAATGATTGTTTCCAAAGATGCAGAATCTCCTTCCCGTTCTGAAGATCTGATCCATCAAAACAATTCCAAATTGGGTGAAGGTCATGCGTTAGCCTTAACGCCGGCATAAGCCTTCAGTCCTATAAATTGGTGGATTTCGTCTTCTCCGATGACTGATTGAAGAGAGCCATATTCCAGCACTTCAGAAACTTTGTGAGAGCCGTATTTCCAGACCAACACATCTCCCACTCATATTTCAAAAGGAGGAATCAAAGGAGGCTTGGATCAACACGCTAACACAACGCGAAGAATGCATGCTTGGACTTCAACGATCTTCAGCGATTCTTCGTCGTCTCCTTCAGATTACCTCATAGGGAGTTTTATATTTGTACTTTTATTTTATCGTTGTAATCGGTTTGTGAATTCGCCTCATGTTGGCGACTAGGTCTGGGTAGGACTTAGGGAGGAATTCGTCTTGTGTTGGCGACTACGTCTAGGGAGTAGATCTAGGGGGTGCTCGAGGCCTTTCTGGGGATAGAAAGACTAGAGCGGCTTGAGGTCATATTTTGAGATAGATCGGCTAAAGCCAACCGGTTCTTAGAGAGAAAAGTCGGTATAGAAAAAAAAAAGAGTTTTCATATTATTCGCTTTGATTTCTAGCGTTATAGAAATCACAAATTTTGTAATCATAAATCATAATGAAAATCATGTTCTTTCTAGTTTGTTTTAAATTGATTCACTCCTCTTTAGTTTTGATTTAATTTGATTTAAAGAAAAATAACAAAAGTTATATATTAAATAATCAAGTTTTAAAAACCCTTATTCACCCCCCCCCCCCCCCTTAGGGCGCCTCACGATCCAACATTAAAAACATTCCAATAATGCTTTTGCCCTTCTGGAATGCTTCATTCCTTTCTTAGTAACAATCGAGCCGTTGGAGGGCTGTCTTCAATCTGGTGGTCCTTCCGAAAAGGTGTTAGAGAGAAAGCTGGAAAGATTTTCTTTTTTAGTCTGTATTTGAGGCTGCGTCGACTTCATCAATCTTCATGTTGACACACCTCTGAGTTCTTATCGACGTAGCTTCGAATTTCTTCTTAGCTTTGGTTGAACTCAGATGTCGACGTTACGTCGATTACTTATCGACGTACCCGTCTAGTTGAAGACTTGGACTTGATCCCTTAACTTCTGCATCGAATTGTAGTCGATGTTGCGTCGACTTCTCAGATAGCTTTTAATGGCTCTTCCTCCTGTGTCGATATCCTTTTGACGTTACGTCGACTTGACTTTATACTTCGACAGACTGAATAAGTTGCTCCGACTTCTAATCAGAGATACGTCGATATCCAATCAAAGTTGCATCGACCTGTATTTGACGTAAGACTTAACTTAACTCATTTTAGGGTTGTCTTAACTTGGTCTTGGCACTCTAAGTCAATGCGGGTAATAAACCTAAGAGGTAAAATCACTTATAAGTAATTTGTTAAGTTAAATCACAAGGAGTTTTTCCCAACAACTATTAAATTGCAGTAAATAATATGCTGTAAATGAAGTGTGATAGATAAAATGCTAAAAGGAAGTACAGTAAGTAAGATGTTGTAAGAAAATGCGGTAAGTAGAAATGCAAAAAGAACCATAAATAAAAATAGCTAAAGTTCCTGCATCTGCAGCTCCATCTTCGTTCCAAGGAAGCATCTCTATTCCAAGGAGGCATCTCCGTTATAAAGAGGCATCACCGTTTCAAGGAGGCATAAAGGCCATGACAGATTTAAATTATTAAATCTTGGGGTCCGTCGTGTTTCAAGTCACCCGAACCCGATAACTATTTAAGTTACTTTTTCCTTAAGTTGAATTATCAAATTGAAATCTCTTTTAGGGTTTGACGACGTGTTCGAGTCATTATTAAATATGAGAGTTGCCTTTTAATAATTCCTTAAATTATGAAATTAAATCCAAAGGTTAGTATTTCCCAAACTTATATCCCAAATTTTTTATGTTATTTTGGTCTCTCGACAAGCCTCCAATAACTTATTCACCCCAAATAAATCACTAATTTTATATTCATAAATATTAAGAATATTTGAAAAATCATCAAAAAAATTCAGGGGTTTTAAGTGGCTACCTCTGGTCTCCCATAAATTTTCAAAAAATTTTATCAACCAAAAGGCCCTCTGGAAAATCAAAATTCATAGAAATTAAACAATTTTAAATTACTTAAAATAGTATACTAAACTAAAAATCATCATATTTTCCCAATGGGTCATAAATACCCCCAGAGTATCACCAAAAATTTCTAAGAACAATTGAGGTCTTAGCTAGCCCCTGTTAATTCAATAAACCTTCTTGGACAACAAATAAATCTAAAATAATAGCATGAATCATTATAAGATTACCAAAAAAAACTCAGACAATTTATAACATATTTACTGATCTTCAATAAATTTTTAAAAGTTTTTTATGTACTTAATCCTCTGTTAATTATAGAACAGAAATCTAGCCCCATTTTACTTACATAAAAATAGTAAATCATTTTCACAAATCATTAAAATTTTACTGTAGGTGTAAATCTCCCTCACCTTGCTGTAAATTTTTTTTCCAGAATGTAATCTTAAGATAAAGGTCTTTGTTATCTCATATCTATAGAATTTTATTCTTTATTACAATTATTTAGGTCGCTACTTAGCTAACTTTAGAAGTCTTGTTGGCTATAACTTTTTCCCTCTTTTTAAATCATTATCACGATGCAGGACATACCTCTTTAAATTTCGTAAATTTATTTCTTTGGTAAATTAGAAATTATATTAATGCCTTACAGATATCTCTCTTACTTTTGCTCTGGAATAGCAAAAGCTTAAGTATGGAGGTATTTGATGAATAGTAGAATAGATGTATTTTAATATAGTTTTTAACATTATTTTAGGTAATATTATACATATTTCATGAATAATATTAAATAAAATGGCTTGTTTTATCTAATGTATATAAATATATATCAATATGAAAAAAGAGCTATTTAAGTATGAAACAATATAGAAAAATACGTAAATATATTCTTTGTAAATATATTTATCTAAGTATAAATTTGAAATTATTTATTTCTATGTACATATAAATAACTAAATGAATAAAATCATAACTAATAGATAAAGATACATATATAAGTAAAAATAATATATATGTAAATATAATAAATAAATATAAATATATATATATTTAGTATACTAAATATATATAAATGTATATATATGTAAATATAAGCTATATGTATTTAAATAATTATTAAATAAAAAACTATATGTTTTTTTTATTATTAGCATCCATCCTGTCGATCGACGGGACGAGATGTGATCTCGTCGATCGGCAGACAGATTCCGTCGATCGGCAGACTGCTTCACGTCGATATTAACTTGTCTTTTTTGAAATCAGCTTCTCATCTCATCGATCGGCCGGACGGGATGTCGATCCCGTCGATTTTCCTTTTCCGTCCAATCGATTACTGCTTAAGCCTTCTGTCGACACCCCTTCCCGTCGATCGACGGGACGGGATGTCGATTTTCCCTTCCCGTAGAATTAATGTTTGTAATTCTAGCATATTATAATATAATATATATAAATATTTCTGTGTTCAAACAGATATCGTGCTTGGCTCATTGGTTCCGGTCTTGGCTAACCACTCTGCCGCCCCGGGTTCGAATCCAGTCAGCTCCATATTTTGCTAGATTAAATCCAACGATCCGCACCCCGAAGTCACGCCAACCCGCCAGCTGCTATTCACACTCCAACCCGCTAGCTGCTATTCGCACCCCAACCCGCCAGCTCTCCTTCCAGCAAGCTGTCCTGCACCCTCCCCTTCTAGAACCTCAAGATGTTTCTCATTAGCTCCTAAACATCTGATTTTTTTTTGCTAAATGCAGCCCTCTTTGTGTCTATAAATAATGGGGCTCCTCGCTTGTAAATGGGGTTCATAAAAATTAGAACCTAAGGTAGTTCTTGTGAGTTTTTTTTTGGAGTGTTCTTGTGAGTGTATGTGAGAGTGTTTGTGAGATAATTTTATGTATTTTCAAGCCCTAGTTTGGGCTCTTTGTATCCCCCAAGTTTATACTTTCTTAAAAAGTTTGTAAATTTTCATTTCAATTAATATATTGTGTTCTTCTTTGTTATTATTGTCTCTTCTTTTCTTAAAGTTGTGTGTGTGTAAGGGTATAAATTTTGTATTTTTTTCTTTTAATGTAGTTTTTCTCTTCTTTTATGTTTATGTATTTATTTTTAATTTTCTTCTTTAAGTGTGTGTGAGTGTATGAGAGTAATTTGTTTTAAAATTTTATTCTCTTTTTAATTTAGTTTTCTTTAAGTGTGTGTGTCTGGAAGAGTTTTAAAGTTTGTTTTTGTTTAGTTTAATTTAGATTTCAATTTAATTTTGTGTGTATGTATGAGATTTAGATTTTGTTTTTGTTTTTATTAACTTAGATTTCAATTTAATATCGCAGTTTTTATTATTGTCCTGCATTTATTTCCTGTTTACCCGTTTGGGTAGAACTTGCACTGCATTTAGTTTCCGTCTACCCGTTTGGGTAGAACTCGCTCACACATTTATTTTCCTTCTACCTATTTGGGTAGAGATTGCATTTCTATCTTTCAATTATGTAATTTCAATTCCTGTCCTTTAACTTCTATCCTTTAATTCTGTCATTTCAATTCCGTAGAGTGCGTGTGTTTTTAATTTAGTGTGCACTTTTCTTTTTTTTTCCTTATAATTGTTTTTCTTTGTTTTCGCTAACGCACGTAGTCGCTTAATTATCATCGACATCGCTCTTTTAATTTTATAAAATTAATCGCTCCTTTCATCGATAAAATAATAGTGCGTTCTTAAAAAGTAAAAATAATCAACGGGATCCGGAAAAATACGACCTTGATATTTTCAAAAAATATATCTTATACTATATGCGATAAGGTATACTTGCATTCATCGAAAGATTAGTTTGGATAATAATTACAAAAACTTGTAAAACTCTCCTTTTCTATTTACACATTTAAAGAATTCGGCGCCGTAGCCGGGGCGTAATCGTCGTTATTCCGAAAGAAGGAAAGACCGTTACTTCTATTCATCGAAGTATGATAACGGTTAGTTTCTCGAAGTAGGAGTACTCGCGAGACTCCTCGAAAATGTCCGCCTAATTCTACTCTCATCACAAAAGGCTTTTGCAGAATTTTAAAATTTAAATATCAAGTTTTTGGCGTCGTTGCCAGGGACTTGTTGTTATTTCGAAAAAAGAATCACTATTAATTTTACCTTTTACTTCTCCCCCTTTTTTCTCTCGTACATATTTTTTCTAAAAAAGAAAACCCAAAAAAATAGAAAAAACTCACAAAAAAAATTAAAATATCACATCATCTATATCCATTTTCATCGAAAAAGGTTCAAAAATTAAAAAAATAGCACTTTCTTCTTCTTCTCTTATATTTATTTTCTACACAAAAAAAACAAAAAAAAGCTCAAAAAAACTCATTAAAATTTCACTTTTTGTTGTAGAAATCTCATTGTCTAGACCCTCAACTCACTTATACTCAAGTTGAACCTCTGATAGATGGCTGAAACATTTTATCTCGGGTCTTTCTTTAAATTGTCATATTATGATATAAGAAGAGATTTTTTCTTTCATCAACACTCCCTTCAACAATCTTAATGAGGGAGTCTCAAATTTCTTATATTGATTGACAGTCTAACGTGCTCTGATAGATATTGTTGTACACCCGTAAATGCCTTAGGACGCACCTGAAGAAAGCCCCAGAAAAGAGAGGAGGGGTCGACGGTCAAAGAGCGCAGTAGCACGCAAGCTGCACCCCCCGACCGCACCGCCCTTGGGGGTGCGGCCGGCCGAGTCCCACCCCCCACGGCTCAGCCGCACCCCCCCCCCCCCCAAGGGGGTGCGGCCAGGCCGCAGCCCCCTTGGGGTGCGGCCACGCCGCACCCCCCTTGGGGTGCGGCCAAGCCGCTTCCCCCCTTGGGGGGTGCGGCCAATCCGCACCCCCCCCCCTTTTTCTTTGGGGTGCGCGGCCGCGCCCACCCCTCCTCGGGGTGCGGTGCGGCGCACTCTCCACGCCAAAGGATCCCGGTCCCCCCTTTGGGGGGCAACTCCCCGTCCGCCGTCCGCCCGAGGCATCTCCGTGGTTCGTTGCGCACTTGGAGCACTTCAGCGCTAGCGCGCGCTCAGAACGTTTCTGAGCGCGATCAGGAAGCTTTCTCACTTTTTGTCTTTCCGGCTTCTCACTTTTTGGGTTTCCGGCTTCTCACTTTTTGGGTTTCCGGCTTCTCACCTTTTGTCTTTCCGGCTTCTCACTTTTTGTCTTTCAGGCTTCTCACTTTTCAGGAACAGTCAGTCGCCTTTTTCGCCTCAAACGGAACTGCCCGAGCTGCCCAAGCTGCCCGAGGGGCAAGGTGGTCATTTACGAAAAATGGCGATCCGAGGGCCCCGAACCGGAGAATATGATTCGTCCACCGAGCATTTATGGAAACTACCAACGACAAAATTACCGGGTCGCCCCCGTCCAAAGCTATAATAGGAGCCCCAAGGCTTCATTTGAAAGGAGCTTGACTTCTGGACCCGGGAGAGCTCCTTGCAGACTTTTGCGGAATTCTCCTTCGGCGCTTGAAGATCTCCTTCGTGGACTTGAATATCTTCATCATCCCGAAAGGCGACTAGCCTTCTCACTTCCGAAAGGCGACTAGCATTCTCATAAGAAAAAGGCGACTAGCCTTTTCACTTCCGAAAGGCGACTAGAATTCTCAGAAGGAAAAGGCGACTAGCCGCCTCACTTCCGAAAGGCGACTAGCATTCTCAGAAGGAAAAGGCGACTAGCCGCCTCACTTCCGAAAGGCGACTAGCATTCTCAGAAGGGAAAAAGACTTAGTTTTGCCGAGAGGTGGCCTGTCTCCCTCGGAGCTCGTTCTCTCTCTCTCCAAATATTGTAACGAGCAGCGGCCTGTCGCGCTCAAGTTCTAGTTTCCAAGTTGTAACCCCCAGAAGATAGTGAAGTTTGGTCGGCACAGCTCCGGCCGCGTGGTTTTTTACCCTTTCCGGGTTTTCCACGTTAAAAAGTCCCTGTGTACTCAGCAAATCTCTAATTGACTGTTTGCGCGCTTAGTTCGCTCACGAGCTAAGGTGGTTCAAGTGAACCGGTCTACCACGAGCCCTAAGCGTTCCGCAACAGTTTGGCGCCGTCTGTGGGAAAATTTCCCGAAAAACTCTTCGAGAGCCAACTGCTATGGCAAGAAAGAGTGATCGCGTTACTGAAGGATCGATGCCTGAAGGACGCGTCGACCCAGCTCCCTCCCACTCACTTATCAATGCACCTCCCGTGGAGGAGGCGCTGCCTGCACCTGCAGCAGGTTTGGAGGTGCGCATGCAGCAGATCGAAGAACATCAAGCTGAGATGTTGGCCCTCGTGAGGAATCTTGGGGCTCCTCAAGTTCCGAACCAACCGCCAGTTTTGAACGCACCGCCGCCCCCGGCTCTGAATCATGCCCCGAACGGGGAGGCTGTCCAAGAAGACGAAGCTTCAGAAGGATTCTCCAATGCGGCAAGTACCGCTCACCTTGGCCCACCAGCTGGAGGCCCAGAAGCTGATCACCGCCGCCACCACCACGGAAGAGCTGCCCCTGAGCAAGCTGTGGAAAGAGCTACGCGGAAAGAGATACGCAACATGATAGAGGAAGAGTATGCCCAAGTAGGACAACGCGCCGCTCTCGCCCGCCGTCCCGCGCATCATGGCTCCCCGCTATCACCTCAAGTCTTAGCCCATCCAATTCCTAATGGCTTCAAGCTTCCCAACATCGAGACGTTCGACGGGACGGACGATCCACTGGAACACGTCAATCACTTCACCACCGTCATGAGGATTTACAACGCTCCTGATCAGCTCCTCTGCCAAGTGTTCCCAGCAACCTTGAAGGGACAAGCGCGCACTTGGTTCCATTCCCTGCGGAATGGGGCCATCAACAACTTCACAGAAATGGCGCAGCAGTTCGTGGATCAGTTCATTGCCAACCGCCGAATTGTACGGGATCCCTCCCACCTCTCAGGAATCCGCCAGAACGATGGAGAGACACTCAAAGATTTCTTCCGACGCTTCACTATCGAGGCTCGACAGATCCCAGGAGTCGACCCTGAGCTCCTGCGAGGAGTTTTCCTGGGAGGACTCCGCCCAAGTGGCTTCTACTCGGCTCTCATGAGAGAAACCGTACCAAGTTATCGCGACCTCGTTCATCGGGTTGAAGCACAGATAGCTGCAGATGAGGCTATCGAAGCACACCATCGGCAATTCGAAGGAAGCCAGGGAAGGAAGAGAGGATCAGATCAAGCCCCTCGCGAACGAGAAGAACGTCGCGGCGAGGAGCGTCGCGGCGATGAACGTCGGCGTAACCACCAGAGGGATCTGGGACCACAGCCGCCCAGGACCTACACCCCGTTGAACACCACCAGAACGAATGTGTTCTACGCCATACAGAACAACCCCGAGCTCCGCATGCCCAGGATACCCCCACCAAATCCAAGGGGCGGCCAGTCCAGGTACTGCGAGTTCCATCGGGGAACCGGGCATACCACTGAGGAGTGCACCAGACTCAAAGACGAAATCGAGCGCCTCATCCGCCAGGGACTCCTGGGAAGATTCCTACACGGCCAGATTCCCAATCAGCCCCAGCAGCCTAGGGATGCAGGGGAGCAGCCCCCCGCCCCCCGAGGCGCGGGGGGAGGAAGGCCGATGGTAGGAGAAATCGAGACGATCGCCGGACCCCCCGTCTCAGCATCACAGATCCTCTCAATTGCCCAGCCCGTAAGAGACCACGAAGACAAAAAAACTCAAGCAAGATATTACGATAGCTTTCGGAGATGAAGACTTGCAAGGGTTGCGGCTTCCGCACCAGGATCCACTCGTGATCAGCGCAGGGATCGGGGATCCCTGCTTCAAGGTGAAGAGAATACTGGTCGACAATGGAAGCTCGGTCGATGTCTTATTTCTCTCCACTTTGCAAAGTATGAAGCTCACAAAAGACCAGCTTAGTCCTGCAGTCGGGCCCGTCTACGGCTTCGACAACAGACCTGTCCCGGTGCAAGGCATGATCATTCTCCCAGTCACATTGGGAGAATTTCCAAGACAGTCAACGCACAACATCCAGTTCATGGTGGTAGAGTCCACCTCCGCCTATAATGCCATCTTCGGGAGACCGCTCCAGTCGATCTTTGGGGCAATCCCTTCCATTCCACACCTAGCTATGAAGTTCCCTACTGCCGCAGGAATAGGAGTCGTAAGAGGAGACCAAGAGGCAGCCAGGACCTGCTACCTGAAGCAGGCCCAACCAGCAAGGGCGACCGCTCTCAACATCAATAACTTCGACCTGCGAGACGAGGCTACTTTGCAACGAGGAGCGCCCGTTGAAGGGCTGGTAGAAATACCACTCTCCCGACGAGACCCGACTCACACTGTTCAGGTCGGGTCACTCTTAACACAAAAAGAGCGAGAAAAGTTCACCACCTTCCTGCAGGAGAACGAGGACATTTTCACTTGGATCCCGGAAGACATGCCCGGGGTAGATCCTAACGTTATCTATCACTCGCTAAACATCAACCCCGCCTGCAGACCCGTGATTCAAAAGAAGAGGAACTTTGCCCCCGAGCGTTTAAAGGCGATCGAGGAGGAGGTAGCTAAGCTCCTAGAGACACGATTCATACGCGAAGCAGAATACCCCACATGGCTCGCCAACGTAGTCATGGTGAAGAAGGCCTCGGGAAAGTGGCGGATGTGCGTCGACTACAGCAATCTGAACCAAGCGTGCCCGAAGGACAGCTTCCCCCTCCCAAGGATTGACCAGCTCGTCGACGCTACGGCAGGCCATGAGCTGCTCAGCTTCATGGATGCTTATTCAGGTTACAACCAGATAAGGATGAACCCCGCAGACGAAGAACATACTGCCTTCCGCACCGACCGGGGAGTCTACTGCTACAAGGTGATGCCTTTCGGCCTTAAAAATGCCGGAGCCACCTACCAAAGGCTGATGAACAAGGTCTTCAAGGACCTCATCGGAGAAACGATGGAGGTTTACGTGGACGATATGCTAGTAAAGAGCGTCCACCGGCGCGACCACTTGGAAGACTTGGAAAAGTGCTTCCGGCTTCTCGGTCGCTTCGAGATGCGGCTCAATCCCAGCAAGTGTGCGTTTGGTGTGACGGCGGGGAAGTTTCTAGGTTTCATGGTAACCCATCGGGGAATTGAGGCCAACCCCGAGAAGATCAAGGCGTTGGAGGATATGTCGCCACCTCGCTCAATTAAGGAAGTACAACGCCTAAACGGGAGGATCGCTGCTTTGTCCCGTTTCCTATCACGAACGGGAGACAAGTACCTCCCCTTCTTCAAAATCCTCCGGAGAGGGCGCCATTCAGGTTTCCAGTGGACGGACGAGTGCCAAGTGGCCTTCGAGCTTCTCAAACAGTACCTGGCTTCGCCACCGCTTCTGTCAAAGCCCACCCCCGGGGAAACTCTGTTCTTGTACCTGGTCGTGTCGCCTACGGCTCTTAGCTCAGTGCTCGTGAAAGACGAAGGAGGGGTGCAGCGACCGATCTACTACCTCAGCAAAGTCCTCACCGACACCGAAACCAGATATTCGGCAGCAGACAAGACAGCCTTGGCTCTTGTTTTCTCAGCTAGAAAACTTAGACCCTACTTCCAGGCTCATGCGGTCAAGGTATTGACGCAACTCCCATTGCGGGCAATCCTCCAGAAGCCGGAAGTCTCGGGGAGACTTGTAAAGTGGGCCGTAGAACTCGGCGAGTTCGACATCCAATTCCTGCCTCGGCCCGACATCAAGTCACAGGTGCTCGCCGACTTCGTGGTGGAATACACCATCCCGCCAGAAACAACCCTCATCAAAGACACCACCAGCCCCCGTTGGACCCTCTATGTCGACGGCGCCTCTGGAGCTGAAGGGGCCGGAGCAGGATTGCTCCTCATAAGCCCCGAAGAGATCACCCTGGATTATGGACTCCGGCTAAAGTTCCCCGCAACAAATAACATCGCGGAATACGAAGCACTGATCTCCGGTCTCCGACTCACCATCGACTGCAAAGCCGAGAACCTAACGATCTATACAGACTCCCAACTCGTGGTCTCACAGGTTGAAGGAGATTACGAGGCTAAAAGCGAACAGATGGCAAAGTACCTCGCATTCGCGAAATCACTTCTCCAGAAGATCTCATCGTATCAGATTCTACACATCCCCCGAGAGCAGAATTCCAGGGCGGATGCTCTATCCAAGCTCGCCACCTCACCCTCCAGCTACCAGTCTCGAAGACGCCGAATCGAAGAAGTCGTGATCCCAAGCATTCAAGGGCCATGGGAAATCGCAGCCATCCACCAGGAAGAGTCATCCTGGATGACCCCATTGCGAGCTTACCTCGAGCAAGGGCACCTTCCCAAAGATCGCCTAGAGGCGCGAAGGCTACGAATGCGGGCAGCATCGTTCACCATTATAGACGGGGAGCTTTACAAACGGGCATTCTCAGGACCATATCTAAAATGCCTGTCAACGGGCGAGGCGGACTACGCCCTCAGGGAAGTACACGGAGGAGTCTGCGGAGAGCACCTAGGCGGGAAGGCATTAGCGCGGAAAATACTGCGTCAAGGCTTCTATTGGCCAACAATGAGGAAGGACGCGGCCAACTTTGTCCAGAGGTGCAAAAGCTGTCAGCTGCACGCCAACATGCCTCATCAACCCCCGGTCTCACTTTCCACGCTGCAGAGTGCGTGGCCATTCGCGCAGTGGGGGATCGACCTCCTCGGTCCCCTACCTCTAGCATCCGGGCAGAGGAAGTTCATCATCCTAGCCATCGACTACTTCACCAAATGGGTGGAGGCGGAGCCCCTGGCCAAAATTACGGAAGAAAACGCCAAACAATTCGTCTGGAAGAGCATCGTCTGCCGCTTCGGCATCCCGGCTGCGATCATTGCCGACAACGGCACTCAATTCACTGGGAAGTCCTTCACCAAGATGTGCGAGGATCTGAAGATCAACTTTCGTCACACGGCCGTGGCACACCCACAAACCAACGGACAAGTAGAAGTCACAAACCGCACCATCCTCAAAGGACTGAAAACACGCTTGGAAGAAGCCGGGGGACAGTGGGTAGACGTGCTCCCGAATGTGTTGTGGGCGTATCGCACAACAGAGAGGACTCCTACAGGGGAGACACCTTATAACCTCTGTTACGGAACCGAAGCTATCATCCCCGTCGACATCGGCGTTCTGAGTGCTCGAGTACTAACCTTCGACCCCAGCAAGAATGATGGACTGCTCCGAGAAAACCTCGATCTAATCCCAGAAGTTCGAGACAGCGCTGCTCACCGTGCTGCACTCTACCAAATGCGTGTCGCCCGGACCTACGACAGGAGGGTGAAGCCCAGACCAATCAACGTAGGAGATCTCGTCTTACGCAGCATCGAGGCCGCCGATAAAGGCCCCCAAGGAGATAAGCTCTCACCGGCCTGGGAGGGCCCGTACGTAGTCACCATAGTCGTGAAACCCGGAACATACAGGCTCAGGACAGCGGAAGGGAAGACTTTGCCACGCACCTGGAACGCTCAAAACCTGCGCCGCTTTTTACCAGTGATCCAGGGACCTCTACCATGTACTAAGCCACGAGCTCAAGCTCGTGCAAACTTATCTTCAATTTATGTACAAGCCGCGAGCTCAGACTCGTGCACCTATCTTATATTACATATTATGTAAAAGCCGCGAGCCCAGACTCGTGCACCTATCTTATCTTACATAAAGCTATGCACCAAATGATTTCATACTGTAAAACCATATTTTGACACTTACACTCACTTAAGAAAAAACTTTATAAAGAGGCCCTGCCTCGGGGGCTTTGCACCACCGTCGATTGAAGGTTCGCCCTTCTCCTCCGCCGTCGAGTCCCAGCGTCGTAGGGACCTGCAACCCTTACGTTCGCCCCCGGTTTGAATACACCAGCTATTCACCGACCACTTCGAGGCCCTGCCTCGGGGGCTTTGCACCACCGTCGATTGAAGGTTCGCCCTTCTCCTCCGCCGTCGAGTCCCAGCGTCGTAGGGGCCTGCCCCCCTTACGTTCGCCCCCGGTTTGAATACACCAGCTATTTACCGGCCACTTCGGGGCCCTGCCCCGGGGACTTTGCACCGCCGTCGATTGAAGGTTCGCCCTTCTCCTCCGCCGTCGAGTCCCGGTGACGTAGGGGCCTGCCCCCCTTACGTTCACCCACGGTTTGAATACACCCGCTATTCACCGGCCAAGCCGCGAGCACAGACTCGTGCAAAAAAGCCGCGAGCACAGACTCGTGCAAAAAAGCCGCAAGCACAGACTTGCGCAAACTAATTTTCTATTGTGTAAAAGCCGCGGGCTCAGAACCGCGCAAGCTAATATGTCATTTTGTAGAAACCCCTCAGCCCATACGGATATCAGAGCCGGGCAGCAAGCCCACAATGACCTCGGAAAACCAACACCCTCCGACATCAGCTCCTACCAGAAAAGCGCCGCACAGAGGACAATGGGTAAAGCCGCCGCAGAAAAAATCAAAACCTTCGAACTCCTCGCTCCGGAACTCGGACTCCGAAGGTTTGGGGGGCTTATGTTGTACACCCGTAAAAGCCTTAGGACGCACCTGAAGAAAGCCCCGGAAAAGAGAGGAGGGGTCGACGGTCAAAGAGCGCGGTAGCACGCAGGCTGCACCCCCCGACCGCACCGCCCTTGGGGGTGCGGCCGGCCAAGTCGCACCCCCCAAGGGGGTGCGGCCAAGCCGCACCCATTGGGGGGTGCGGCCAAGCCGCACCCCCCTTGGGGTGCGGCCAAGCCGCATCCCCCGTTGGGGGGTGCGGCTAATACGCACCCCCCCTTGGGGGTGCGGCCAATCCGCACCCCCCCCCCCCTTTTTCTTTGGGGTGCGCGGCCGCGCCCACCCCTCCTCGGGGTGCGGTCCGGCGCCCTCTCCTCGCCAAAGGATCCCGGTCCCCCCTTTGGGGGGCAACTCCCCGTCCGCCGTCCGCCCGAGGCATCTCTGTGGTTCGTTGCGCACTTGGAGCACTTCAGCGCTAGCGCGCGCTCAGAACGTTTCTGGGCGTGATCAGGAAGCTTTCTCACTTTTTGTCTTTCCGGCTTCTCACTTTTTGGGTTTCCGGCTTCTCACTTTTTGGGTTTCCGGCTTCTCACCTTTTGTCTTTCCGGCTTCTCACTTTTTGTCTTTCAGGCTTCTCACTTTTCAGGAACAGTCAGTCGCCTTTTTCGCCTCCAACGGAACTGCCCAAACTGCCCGAGCTGCCCAAGCTGCCCGAGGGGCAAGGTGGTCATTTACGAAAAATGGCGATCCGAGGGCCCTGAACCGGAGAATATGATTCGTCCACCGAGCATTTATGGAAACTACCAACGACAAAATTACCGGGTCGCCCCCGTCCAAAGCTATAAAAGGAGCCCCAAGGCTTCATTTGAAAGGAGCTTGACTTCTGGACCCGGGAGAGCTCCTTGCAGACTTTTGCGGAATTCTCCTTCGGCGCTTGAAGATCTCCTTCGTGGACTTGAATATCTTCATCATCCCGAAAGGCGACTAGCCTTCTCACTTCCGAAAGGCGACTAGCATTCTCAGAAGAAAAAGGCGACTAGCCTTCTCACTTCCGAAAGGCGACTAGCATTCTCAGAAGGAAAAGGCGACTAGCCGCCTCACTTCCGAAAGGCGACTAGCATTCTCAGAAGGAAAAGGCGACTAGCCGCCTCACTTCCGAAAGGCGACTTGCATTCTCAGAAGGGAAAAAGACTTAGTTTTGCCGAGAGGTGGCCTGTCACCCTCGGAGCTCGCTCTCTCTCTCTCTCTCTCCAAATATTGTAACGAGCAGCGGCCTGTCGCGCTCAAGTTCTAGTTTCCAAGTTGTAACCCCCAGAAGATAGTGAAGTTTGGTCGGCACAGCTCCGGCCGCGTGGTTTTTTACCCTTTCCAGATTTTCCACGTTAAAAAGTCCCTGTGTACTCAGCAAATCTCTAATTGACTGTTTGCGCGCTTAATTCGCTCACGAGCTAAGGTGGTTCAAGTGAAACGGTCTACCACGAGCCCTAAGCGTTCCGCAACAGATATCATCTGTTATGGTTGATACTAAGATATTTATTACTTTGGGATCACATGATCTAGCTTTTTTGTCTCATTCGCTCCACTCAGTTTTGGGTTTGGGGATTTCCTTTCCATTGATATCTAGTTTTGCGGGTGCATAAGGACCTGCCAAATAGAATCAAAGATGTCTCCGTCATAAAGTTCATGTACAATTTAATCTTAGACTTTCATAGTGCAAACTTTTTCTAAGTTCCGACTTTTGGTAGTGACATAATCTTTGATTTGTGATATACTTATGAATAAGTTGTAATCACATTAATATTATTGAAATATAAAATCTTAATTAATCAATGTATTAGCCTTTTGATAATTGATCATTTTGATATCATTTCTAAGTGTGCGTTCATGTACAATTGAAGGTACGTTCACCGTGTGTATTAAAGAAGAAAGGATTTTGGGTACGTATGCGCACCTCGTGGAGATGGGCGTGCACTTGCAATCATAGGATCGCGAGATCTAACTGTGCAAATTAATATTTGCACTGTATTACAAGAGTATTAGAAAAGTATTAGGGGATCTTGACCGTTGATCGCAAGATCCTACGGTAGATCTGCTCGCGCGGGAGGTGCGCATGCGTACCCAAAAAATTTTGATTAAAGAAAGATTAATCTTTTATACGTGTGCGCTGGCAGACCAAACGAATCTCCAACAGCTTAATCACTAAAAATTCAACAGCTCGTCCGCCCCCGCGCGACGAGATTTCGCTCGGCCAGACCGACATGTGTCCCGTGTTCACATGTGGATGATTCATTCAAAATCGAACAGCCCGTCACATCAAGACCGCTGCGTGGTACCCACATGCCACGTGGCAAGAAGCGTGCCATACCTTCGAGCGAAGAGGGCCGGTACCTTCTGCTTATTTAGGCGTACACCTACCACCAAATTAACAGTTTCGCATAAAAATAAAGGAAATATTTGATATTGTTAGAGCAGACCTCAAGAAGCGAAGGAGAATTGGGGAGAATGGCCTTGAACATTGCTCAGCAGATCGGTTCCCTCTGCGGACCCCTGATCGTCGAGCAGGTAGGTGGCAGCGATCAGGTGGCAGTACCTGCATCATGGAAGCCTGTGGCGGTGGGGGGAAACCTCCGGTGCCAGATCCGGCAGCCTGGAGGACAGGATATGGAATCTATTACTCCGCCGATGAGCTCGCCCCGGTCCCCGGCTTTGGGAACCTCGCTGCCAGATCCGATAGTCGCGTGCCAGGCTTTGACGGCGGATGCTGCGGTTGAAGAGGGCGCCGAGCTCGAGTATGGGACTACGGGGCAGGGGGAAAAGGGCAGAGGTGTTCCGGTATTTGTGATGCTGCCGCTGGACACGGTGAGGCCGGGCGGCGGGTTGAATCGGAGGAAGGTGATTGAGGCGAGTTTGCAGGCGTTGAAGGCCGGCGGCGTGGAGGGGGTGATGGTGGACGTGTGGTGGGGAATCGTGGAGAGGGAGCGACCCGGTGAATATGATTGGAGCGGCTACGATGATCTTTTGGAGATGGCTCGCCGGAATGGCCTCAAGGTCCAAGCTGTCATGTCCTTCCACCAGTGCGGCGGTAACGTCGGCGACTCTTGCACGTTCGTACATCATCATCTTATCTCTTTCTCCTTTATTTTAGCTATTGTTTATTTCAACTTAAGGTATAAAAAACCCGCGTCGGTCCCCGGGTATCACGTGTCGCAATTTGCGAGGTCTCTGAAATTTCCCGAGGGAAAGGGGTAACTCCATAATCGGCGTTTGTGGCATTGATATTGTATTAATTTATTAAGTGTTTTATGCCAATTTCTGTTTTTTGAAAACGTTCAATCTGTGGTGCAGGATACCGCTGCCGCCGTGGGTGGTAGAGGAGATGGAGAAGGACCCCGATCTGGCGTATACCGACCAATGGGGACGGCGTAACTATGAGTACTTATCGCTCGGTTGCGACTCCCTGCCGGTGCTCAAAGGGCGCACCCCGTTGCAGTGCTACGCCGACTTCATGCGCGCATTCCGCGACCGCTTCGTTGCTCTTCTGGGCTCCACCGTTGTGGAGATTCAGGTGGGCATGGGTCCCGCCGGCGAGCTCCGCTACCCGTCATATCCGGAGCTTCACGGAACCTGGAAGTTCCCTGGGATCGGCGCCTTCCAGTGTTACGATCGATACATGCTTACAAGCCTCCAGGCCTCCGCCGAATCTACAGGCCATCCCGAGTGGGGCCACGGTGGGCCCACCGATGCTGGGATGTACAACAGCTGGCCTGAGGACACCCCTTTCTTCCGGCGTGAAGGCGGTGGATGGGATAGCGCGTATGGCGAGTTCTTTCTCTCTTGGTACTCGGGGCTCATCCTTGACCATGGCGAGCATATCCTCTCCCCCGCCAGCGCCATCTTCGCCGGGACAGGTGCTAAGATCTCCGTTAAGGTCGCGGGAATCCATTGGCACTACGGAACGCGCTCACATGCGGCGGAGCTCACCGCGGGATACTATAACACGCGATTCCGTGACGGATATAGGCCCATCGCTGAGATGATCGGGCGGCACGGTGCGGTGTTGAACTTTACCTGCGTGGAGATGAGGAATTTCGAGCAGCCGGGAGAGGCAATGTGCATGCCGGAGGAGCTGGTTAGGCAGGTGGCTGCGGCGGCGAGGGGAGCCTGCATCGGACTGGCGGGGGAGAACGCTCTTCCGAGATATGACGAGGCGGCGCTTGAGCAGATCCTGAAGACGGCAACTGTAGCTGATGATTTGGACGGGAAGAAGATGGAGGCGTTCACGTACCTAAGGATGGGACCGGAGCTATTTCGGGAGGAGAACTGGAGGATGTTTGTGAGGTTCGTGAAGAGGATGCGGGAGGATGGACGGTGCCAAGAGATAGTGGAGAGGGAGTCGGAAGGCTTCGTGTATCAGGCCGTCGTCGCCCACAACACCGGCTGATCTATTTATTTTCTATGTTATATATATTGTATATTTAATTTTCATTGGAAGTTAGTTTAGTACATCACTATTTCTCAATGGAAATTAGTTTATAATGCTTTAATTATATGTGTGGAATTAGTTTGCGATGTGATAATTGTTGCGGAACGCTTAGGACTCTTGGTAGACCGGTTCGATTGAACCGCCTTAGCTCGTGAGCGAACTAAGCGCGCAAACAGTCAATTAGAGATTCGTTGATTGCACTGGGACTTTTTAGCGTGGAAAACCCGGAAAGGGTAAAAAACCACGTGGTCGGAGCTGTGCCGACCAAACTCCACTATCTTCAGGGGAGTTACAAAGTGAGACTTAGAACTCGAGTGCGACAGGCCGCAGCTCGTTACAGTAGTAGTGAGATAGAGAGATCCGAAGGCGACAGGCCGCCTCTTGGAAAAAACTAAGTCCTTTTCTCCTTCTGACAAAGATGGAGAACAAAAGTGAGCTGCTCCGGGGACAAAAGTGAGCTGCTCCTGGGAACAAAAGTGAGCTGCTCCGGGGAACAAAAGTGAGCTGCTGCGTCGCCTTTCGGGATGAAGGAAATCTTCAAGTCCGGAAAGGAAATCTTCAAGCTCCGAAGGAGAATTCCGCAAAAGTCTGCAAGGAGCTCTCCCAGGTCCCGAAGTCAAGGTCCCTTCAAATGAAGCCCCAGGGCCCTTTTTATAGCTTTGGCCGGGGGTAGTCTGGTAATCTTGTCGTTGGCAGTTTCCATAAATGCTTGGTGGACGAATCATATTTTCCGGTTTGGGGCACACAGATCGCCATTTTTCGTAAATGACCACCTTGCCCTTCGGGCAGCTTGGGCGGCTTGGGCAGTTCGGGCAGCTCTGTTGGAGGCGAAAAAGGCGACTGGCCGTTCCTGAAAAGTGAGAAGCCTGAAAGACAAAAAGTGAGAAACCGGAAAGACAAAAAGTGAGAAAACTTCCTGATCGCGCTCAGAAACGTTCTGAGCGCGTGCTAGCGCCGAAGCGCTCCAAGTGCGCAACGAACCACGGGGACGCCTCGGGCGGACGGCGGACGGGGAGTTGTCCCCCAAAGGGGGGACCGGGATCCTTTGGCGAGGAGAGGGCGCCGGACCGCACCCCGAGGAGGGGTGGGCGCGGATTGGCCGCACCCTCCAAGGGGGTGCGGCTTGGCCGCACCCCCCAAAGGGGGGATGCGGCTCGGCCGCACCCCCAAACGGGTGCGGCTTGGCCGGACCCCCTTGGGGGGTGCGGCTTGGCCGGACCCCCTTGGGGGGTGCGGCTTGGCCGCACCCCAAGGGGGGTGCGGCTCGGTCGCACCCCCTTGGGGGGTGCGACTTGGCCGGCCGCACCCCTAAGGGCGGTGCGGTCGGGGGGTGCAACCTACGTGCTATCGCGCTCTTTGATTGTCGACCCCGCCTCTCTTTTCCGGGTCTTTCCTCAGGTGCGTCCTAAGGCCTTTACGGGTGTACAACATAAGCCCCCCAAACCTTCGGAGTCCGAGTTCCGGAGCGAGGAGTTCGAAGGTTTTGACCTTTTCTGCGGCGGCTTTACCCATTGTCCTCCGTGCGGCGCTTTTCTGGTAGGAGCTGATGTCGGAGGGTGTTGTTTTTTTGAGGTCGTTGTGGGCTTGCTGCCCGGCTCTGATATCCGTATGGGCTGAGGGGTTTCTGCAAAATGACAGATTAGCTTGCGCGGTTCTGAGCCCGCGGCTTTTACACAATAGAGAATTAGTTTGCGCAAGTCCGTGCTTGCGGATTTTTTGCACGAGTCTGCGCTCGCGGCTTTTTTGCACGAGTCTGTGCTCGCGGCTTGGCCGGTGAATAGCGGGTGTATTCAAACCGTGGGTGAACGTAAGAGGGGCAGACCCCTACGTCACCGGGACTCGACGGCGGAGGAGAAGGGCGAACCTTCAATCGACGGCGGTGCAAAGTCCCCGGGGCAGGGCCCCGAAGTGGCCGGTGAATAGCTGGTGTATTCAAACCGGGGGCGAACGTAAGGGGGGCAGGCCCCTACGACGCTGGGACTCCACGGCGGAGGAGAAGGGCGAACCTTCAATCGACGGCGGTGTAAAGCCCCGGAGGCAGGGCCTCTTTATAAAGTTTTTTCTTAAGTGAGTGTAAGTGTTAAAATATGATTTTACAGTATGAAATCATTTGGTGCATAGCTTTATGTAAGATGAGATAAGTGCACGAGTCTGGGCTCGCGGCTTTTACATAACATGAAATATAAGATAGGTGCACGAGTCTGAGCTCGCGGCTTGTACATAAATTGAAGATAAGTTTGCGCGAGCTTGAGCTCGTGGCTTAGTACATGGTAGAGGTCCCTGGATCACTGGTAAAAGCGGCGCAGGTTTTGAGCGTTCCAGGTGCGTGGCAAAGTCTTCCCTTCCTCCGTCCTGAGCCTGTATGTTCTGGGTTTCACGACTGTGGTGACTACGTACGGGCCCTCCCAGGCCGGTGAGAGCTTATCTCCTTGGTGGCCTTTGCCGGCGGCCTCGACGCTGCGTAAGACGAGATCTCCTACGTTCATTGGTCTGGGCTTCACCCTCCTGTCGTAGGTCCGGGCGACACGCATTTGGTAGAGTGCAGCGCGGTGAGCAGCGCTGTCTCGAACTTCTGGGATTAGATCGAGGTTTTCTCGGAGCAGTCCATCATTCTTGCTGGGGTCGAAGGTTAGTACTCGAGCACTCGGAACGCCGATGTCGACGGGGATGATAGCTTCGGTTCCGTAACAGAGGTTATAAGGTGTCTCCCTTGTAGGAGTCCTCTCTGTTGTGTGATACGCCCACAACACATTCGGGAGCGCGTCTACCCACTGTCCCCCGGCTTCTTCCAAGCGTGTTTTCAGTCCTTTGAGGATGGTGCGGTTTGTGACTTCTACTTGTCCGTTGGTTTGCGGATGTGCCACGCCCGTGTGACGCAGGTTGATATTCAGGTCCTCGCACATCTTGGTGAAGGACTTCCCAGTGAATTGAGTGCCATTGTCGGCAATGATCGCAGTTGGGATGCTGAAGCGGCAGACGATGTTCTTCCAGACGAATTGCTTGGCGTTTTCCTCCGTAATTTTGGCAAGGGGCTCCGCCTCCACCCATTTGGTGAAGTAATCTATGGCTAGGATGATGAACTTCCTCTGCCCGGATGCTATAGGTAGGGGACCGGAGAGGTCGATCCCCCACTGCGCAAATGGCCACGCACTCTGCAGCGTGGAAAGTGAGACCGGGGGTTGATGAGGCATGTTGGCGTGCAGCTGACAGCTTTTGCACTTCTGGACAAAGTCGGCCGCGTCCTTCCTCATTGTTGGCCAATAGAAGCCTTGTCGCAGTATTTTTCGCGCTAATGCCTTCCCGCCTAGGTGTTCTCCGCAGACTCCTCCATGTACTTCCCTGAGGGCGTAGTCTGCCTCGCCCGCTGGCAGGCATTTTAGATATGGTCCTGAGAATGCCCGTTTGTAAAGCTCCCCATCTATAATGGTGAACGATGCTGCCCGCATTCGTAGCCTTCGCGCCTCTAGGCGATCTTCGGGATGGTCCCCTTACTCGAGGTAAGCTCGCAACGGGGTCATCCAGGATGACTCTTCCTGGTGAATTGCTGCGATTTCCCATGGCCCTTGAATGCTTGGGATCACGACTTCTTCGATTCGGCGTCTTCGAGACTGGTAGCTGGAGGGTGAGGTGGCGAGCTTGGATAGAGCATCCGCCCTAGAATTCTGCTCTCGGGGGATGTGTAGAATCTGATACGATGAGATCTTCTGGAGAAGTGATTTCGCGAATGCGAGGTACTTCGCCATCTGTTCGCTCTTAGCCTCGTAATCTCCTTCAACCTGTGAGACCACGAGCTGGGAGTCTGTATAGATCGTTAGGTTCTCGGCTTTGCAGTCGATGGCGAGTCGGAGTCCGGCGATCAGTGCTTCATATTCCGCGATGTTATTTGTTGCGGGGAACTTTAGTCGGAGTCCGTAATCCAGGGTGATCTCTTCGGGGCTTATGAGGAGCAATCCTGCGTCGGCCCCTTTAGCTCCAGAGGCGTCGTCGACATAGAGGGTCCAACGGGGGCTGGTGGTGTCTTTGATGAGGGTTGTTTCTGGCGGGATGGTGTATTCCACCACGAAGTCGGCGAGCACCTGCGACTTGATGTCGGGCCGAGGCACGAATTGGATGTCGAACTCGCCGAGTTCTACGGCCCACTTTACAAGTCTCCCCGAGACTTCCGGCTTTTGGAGGATTGCCCGTAATGGGAGTTGCGTCAACACCTTGACCGCATGAGCCTGGAAGTAGGGTCTAAGTTTTCTAGCTGAGAAAACAAGAGCCAAGGCTGTCTTGTCCGCTGCCGGATACCTGGTTTCGGTGTCGGTGAGGACTTTGCTGAGGTAGTAGATTGGTCGCTGCACCTGTAACACCCTGCCAGTATGAATAATAAAACAGTAGGTCCGGCCGGGACCCCACGTCATACTAACCACACTAGTTAGGAGTTAAAAGGTGATAAACAGAAAGAAACTACAACAGAGTATACTAAACACTAGCGGAAGCATAAAGGTTTAACATTTCAATTAGAATTGTCCACTATCGTAGGAATGAAACCATGAAATAGAGTTATGGCCTTAAGGCCTTACATTTAACAAATGTATTAAAACTCCAAAACATACATCGGCACGCAGGCCGGCAATACATGAGAAAGCTAAAAAGGGAGGCTGGCCTTCAAGGGCCAACTCAGCAAAAGGGGGCACCGCCCGCTATTTCCCGCTAGGCTCACCTTCACCTGCATAAGAACATTCCACCAAGCGGTGGCAAACAACGTAACGGTCAGCACAGCTGACCAAATTATAACGACCCCACCCCTTTCCCGGGGTGGCGGAGATTCTACCCTGCAAGCAAGCCATACTAGCACAAGTACTAAAATAAAGAAAGTGCAACTACACAAGGTGAGGTTTCAAGCACATTCAATCTTCTAGGTTGAGCATCAAAAAAGAGGGAACCTAGGTATGCACATGATGTTAGTTGGGTTCACCCGAAGGTTCCCCACAACCGCCTAAACAACCGCATGAGGCTAACAACATCAATTCCACCAACACTCCACCGTAAGGGCCATCGCCTTAGGTGGGAAAAAGAGCTTTTGGTCGGTCTAGGTAAAACACCTTCCACGACCTCTCCCATGATCGCACGGCTTACATGAGGTAGGGACCTCTTGCCGATCTGCATGGAAACGGGTTCGGTTTAGCTTTGCCCGTGCTCTAATCGTCGCGATCTATCGCACGACACGGGTACGGCTTCGCCTCGGCCTGTAAGGGTTTAGCACTTTCAAGTGCTACACAATTATAAGCTACGCACCTAATCCCTTCACAAGGATCTAGGCTTCACAAATACTCAAATAAGGGAGGTATAATACGCTCCGCATCAATTTCGCGATGAAGGTTTGCCTTCATCCAATCTCAAAGCATGGGGTTTTCGTTAGGATCTTCACAAGACGCCTACACTTAAATCCCGCACTGCTATAGACGATTTCACGGAGTCATTCTCCGGTACGCATTCTAGGCTTAACCTAAATGCAACGTCGCAATCCAAGCATCACCGATTCGGGCTCACGGCCACGAATAGGCTTCACACAAAATGCCTCAATCCGCACGACTACCGGATTTTTTACATGCAATATGCCGGGGACGGACACAATCGACCCGGAGTTCCGAAGAACTTGAGGGAATCCTACACTTCACCCATTTGGTGAAAGGGATCCCTCATGCAAGCATAGAGAAATGAAGGAGAGGACAAAAGACAAGTCCAAACAACGGGAGAAGGAATCGTTACCCTAGGAGCGTTCTTTTTCGCCATGGATCCGAGATTCTAGACGGAGGGAAAAGACCGCACCGGGCTGCACTCTCCAGATCTGGAAACGGCTCGCGAAACGGAGCTCCGGAGCTCCGTCAATGGCGGAATCTCCCTTCTTCTTCCTCTAGGTTTGGAGAGAGAAAAGCCTCAAAAGAATGAGGGTTAAACTCCTCTCACAAGCCCTAAGACCCTCCAGCAACTAATCCTAGCCATTAGATCGAATTCCAAAGGATTTGGACGGCCGGATCGTCTCCTCCGCTCAAAATCGCGGAGCAGATAAACAGCGCGCACGATCACAGGCGCACGATCACTGGTCGTGCGCAAAGAGGAGAATGGTCGTGCGATAAGCCGAGACAGAACTCCGATTCCTTGCGGGTTACGCACGATCATTAGCGCACGATCACTGGTCGTGCGCGAAGAGGACAATGGTCGTGCGCATTGACCTGATGTGGAATTTTTAGCCTATCCCGAGCGCAGCACTACCACTCCGCCTACCTCGCTGAACCACGATCTTTGGGGTGTTACAACTCCACCCCCCTTAAAAGAATTTCGTCCCGAAATTTCAAAAACAGTAATAGCAGGAATTTACAGTTTTTAAAGAAAATTTACCTGAGAGAAATAGCTCGGGGTACTCCGCAAGCATCGCTTGCTCTCTCTCCCAAGATAGCTCCTCTCGGCCGCAATTATCCCACCGGACTTTTACCATCCGAATGGACTTGTTCCGCAACTGCTTTACCTCGGTATCCTCGATGCGTAAGGGCTTGACTTTCGTCGACAACCCACTATCAACCGACACTTTGCCAACCGCAACGATATGAGTAGGCTCTTGCACTGCCTTCCTCAGAACTGAAATGTGAAACACGTCGTGCAGACTGCTCAGCTCTGCAGATAGTGCAAGCCGATAAGCCGCATCACCAATACGTTCCACAATCTCAAACGGTCCTAAGTACCTTGGACTGAGCTTTTTCAAGCGTCGGATCCTTGATACCCCTTTGAACGGTTTGATCTTCAGGTAAACCCGGTCACCGACGGCGAACTCTAGGTTCCTATGCTTGGCGTTGTAATATTTTGCTTGCCTATCCTGGGCAATCAATAGCCTTTCACGAATAGTTCGGATCGTCGAAGTTGCTTCCTCAACATCCTTTTGCTTTAATAGCTTAGTATCGCCCGTTTCCGCCCAAGACAATGGCGTACGACACTTCTTACCATAGAGGGCCTCGAAGGGAGCCATCTTTATATTGGCTTGGTAGCTATTATTGTAGGCGAATTCGATCATATAGAGATGATCTTCCCACTTCTTTCCAAAATCTAGAGCGCACATTCAGAGCATATCCTCCATAGTCCTGTTGGTCCTCTCGGTCTGTCCATCCGTTTGCGGGTGGAAGGCCGTGCTGAATTTCAATTTAGTGCCCAATAGTTCATGGATAAGCCTCCAATCTTTCGATGTGAAACGCCCTTCACGATCGCTGACGATGCTACGAGGGACACCGTGCAGCCGCACAATACTATCGACATAGAGCTTCGCTAGCTTTTCTACAGAATCATCCTTCCGGTTCGGAATAAAATGCGATACTTTTGTCAGTCTGTCCACGATCACCCAGATGGCGTCGTTTCCATGCTGCGATCTCGGCAATCCGTGCACGAAATCCATCGAAATATCGTCAAACTTTCATTCTGGAATCGGCAAGGACTTCAAAAATCCACCGGGACGCTGACATTCCACCTTCACCAACGCGCAAATGTTACACTTGGCCACGTAGAGGGCAATGTCTTTCTTCATACCCGGCCACCAGAAAAGTTTCTTCATGTCCATGTACATTTTCGTGCTTCCCGGGTGGATAGAGTACTTGGTATGATGAGCCTCGTACATCAACTCCGCCCGTAGAGTACCAACGTTTGGGACGCACAATCTGCCATTCTTCCACATAAGGCCATCTTTGAAAGAGAAATCAGCGTTTAACCCGTCAACGGTTTCCGCTTTAAAGCGTTTCATGCTCTCATCCAGCTCCAATGCCTGTCGAACTCGGTCGGCAAGGTGGTATTGAACCTCCGTCCAGTTCAAGCATGCTGAAGTAGACGCTCTTCGATCAACGCAAATGATCTCCATTTCTTCCAGCTCACGGATTAGACGCTCATCGTGCATCAAAATCCAATTTGCTTGAGCGGGAGCCCGACGACTCAACGCGTCCGCAACTACATTTCCCTTTCCAGGACTATATTTGATGTCGAAGGTGTAGTCCCCAAGGAACTCCAACCACCTCCTTTGACGCATATTCAACTCCCTTTGATCCAGCAAGTACTTGAGGCTCTTGTGGTCGGTAAAGATGTCGATCTTCACGCCATACAAGTAATGCCTCCAAAGATTAAGAGCAAATACCACGGCCGCTAGCTCCAAATTATGGACCGGGTAATTCCTCTCATGAACCTTCAACTGCCGGGAGCCGTAGGCAATTACCTTACCGAACTGCACCAGGACACAACCCAAACCACTCCCTGAGGCGTCGCTATAAATTTCGTAGCCTTCCGTACCACATGGCGAGCATAGAATGGGCGTCGTGGTCAGACGGCTCTTCAGCTCTTCAAAAGCTCGTGCGCACTCGGGCGACCAAACGAACTTATGATCTTTCCTAGTCAATTTAGTGAGAGGAAGTGCAATCCTCGAGAAGTTTTCCACAAAGCGCCTATAATAGCCGGCAAGTCCTAAGAAACTTCGGACTTCCGCTACGTTTTTCAACAAAGGCCAGGCTCGGATCGCTTCTATCTTCGACGGATCAACCGCAATTCCATCTCCACTAACGACGTGACCAAGGAATGCTACTGACGGTAGCCAAAACTCGCACTTGGAGAACTTGGCATATAGCTGACTCCTCCTCAAGGTGCTCAGAACGGCGTGCAGATGCCCTACATGCTCCTCTTCTGATTGAGAGTATACCAAAATGTCATCGATAAAGACGATCACAAATTGATCCAAATACTCACGGAACGTCCTATTCATTAAGTCCATGAATACCGACGGTGCATTAGACAGACCGAACGGCATCACCGTGAACTCATAGTGCCCAAAGCGGGTACTAAACGCTGTCTTTGGAATGTCACATTCCCTTATCCGCAGTTGGTAATAGCCGGACCTTAGGTCCAGTTTGGAGTATACCGTCGACCCAACCAGCTGGTCGAATAGATCATCGATTCTTGGAATCGGATATCGGTTCTTCTCGGTCAACTTGTTTAGCTCTCGATAATCGATACATAGACGCAAGCTCCCGTCCTTCTTTTTCACAAAGAGGACCGGTGCACTCCAAGGCGATGAACTTGGACGTACGTAGCCTTGCTCTAGCAGCTCTTGCAATTGGACCTTCAGCTCTGCCAATTCCTTCGGCGCTATCCGGTACGGTGAGCGGGCCACAGGTTTGGCACCTGGCACCAACTCGATACAGAAATCAATCTCCCGATGAGGCGGGGCCCCATGGAGTTCGTTAGGAAACACGTCGGCGTACTCCGCTACGACTGGGACATCACATAACCTGGGCTTTGGCTCCGAAGTCTCCAACAAGGTGAAGAACAACTCGGCGCCTTTTCTCACTGCCTTAACCACTTGGAGAGCAGACATCAGCGTCTTGCTCGCTCCTCGCATACCGGCAAACGTGGTTTCTCCATCGGTGTTCCTTCCCAGAGTGATCTCCTTAGAATTGCAATCTATGCATGCACGCTGCTCCGAGAGCCAGTCCATGCCGAAGATCACATCGAATTCAGCTAACGGTAATAACGATGCTTCCAAATCGAAATCCTGATTTCCGATCCGCACCTTCACACGGCTCTTCCTATCCGCAGACATGCGAGATCCATTGGGTAGCACTACTTCTAATCTATCCTCTACGAAGGTAGATGGCACTCCGATTTGCACCACGAAGTCCTCGGACAGAAAAGAGTGTGATGCACCCGTATCAAATAGAGCTCTCGCCGGATAGTTGAAAATTAGGACAAAGCCTAATTGCACACGAATAAAACATACAGTTGCACAACGGTATAATCACAAATAGTTATGCAAAAGCTAATTTTTAATTCATACCTGTGACAACATCAGCTTGTCGCATGGCTTCTTGCTGGCCAAGCGAGTAGACTCTCGGCTGAGTCGGAGTAATGTGCTGGGAAGCCAAAGACTCCGCAGCTTTACCCTTTTCCGCAGCTCGAGCATAGTCCAATGCTCAATTTTCTGCCTTCGGGGGACCACTTCGACACACTGCGGCCTTGTGTCCCACCTTCCCGCAGGTGAAACACGTGATAGGACTCCGCACAGTCGTTGCTCCCGAAACATTTGAGTGGTTTTGCTCCGCCGGTTTGAACTTCCTTTTGTTCTTTCTGAACTCTGACTTGGACTGAGAGACCGGCACATGAAACTCAGGTTTCTTTGCCATAGCTTTTGCTTGTACCCTCTTCATGTCTAACTCTAGGGATCTGGCAGTTTGGACCATCACCTGGAAACCTAACGTCATAGGGCCTGCAAGGAGCAGTCTTAACTCGTCCCGAAGACCTTCATAGAACTTGTTCGTCTTTGTCTCTTCGTCTTCCATCATAGGCCCCGCATAACGACCCAGCTTAGTGAACTCGTGCAAGTACTCATCCACTGAGCTGTCGCCTTGAGTTAACTTCAGAAACTAGTTCTACAACGCAATGCGTTGGGCAGAAGGAATATACCTTTGAAGAAAAGACTTTGAGAACTCCGCTATCGTGATCTCGGTAATCTCCCTGCCTCCGAACTTGTGCACTTCCTGTTCAGCCCACCAACGCTCTGCCTCTCCGTTAAGGAGGAAGGTGGCTAAAGTGACCATCATAACTTCTTCTGTTGCTGTCGCCCTTAGAATCTTCCTAACCGTTGACAGCCAGTCCTCCGCCTCCGTTGGGGATCCGGTCCCCGAGAAAGTTGGAGGATGGAAGCTTAGAAAGTGTTGCAGCTGTTGATCACGCGCTCGCGCAACAACTACACGCTCTACAGGATGCTCCACCCTTTGCACCACCGCAGGTTCCACTGCAGCCACTGGCACAGGGGTCTCAACCCTCGGTTCCACCGCAGGTTCCACTGCAGGTTCGATCACCGGGGCCGCATCTGTATTAGGCGTAGCAGGCTGTGCAAGCCTTTGCGGTTGAGCATTGATCATCGCGAAGACAGCTTCTGCAATTAACCTGATCATCTCAGCAGGAGGAGTGGTCGCTGGCACTTCAGCCGACCCACTACTTTCAGCAGTGTTACGGGGTTGAGATGGCCCCGCACCACTTCTAGTCGCCTATAATCGTGTAAGACACAATTTAGTGACTGAAAACATAGCAAACAACAATCATGGAACGCTCAGGTTCCGCAAACAAGTATATTTTCCCATTCCTAAGTGGACATTCTTATTAGTTTTTGTCGTTTTAGGTGAATGCACATCCCGTGCACACCACCCCTTAAAAGGAATTCGTCCCGAATTCGCTAAACTACGGATCGACGCCTTAAGTCCGATACCAAATTGTAACACCCTGCCAGTATGAATAATATAACAGTAGGTCCAGCCGGGACCCCACGTCATACTAACCACACTAGTTAGGAGTTAAAAGGTGATAAACAGAAAGAAACTACAACAGAGTATACTAAACACTAGCGGAAGCATAAAGGTTTAACATTTCAATTAGAATTGTCCACTATCGTAGGAATGAAACCATGAAATAGAGTTATGGCCTTAAGGCCTTACATTTAACAAATGTATTAAAACTCCAAAACATACATCGGCACGCAGGCCGGCAATACATGAGAAAGCTAAAAAGGGAGGCTGGCCTTCAAGGGCCAACTCAGCAAAAGGGGGCACCGCCCGCTATTTCCCGCTAGGCTCACCTGCACCTGCATAAGAACATTCCACCAAGCGGTGGCAAACAACGTAACGGTCAGCACAGCTGACCAAATTATAACGACCCCACCCCTTTCCCGGGGTGGCGGAGATTCTACCCTGCAAGCAAGCCATACTAGCACAAGTACTAAAATAAAGAAAGTGCAACTACACAAGGTGAGGTTTCAAGCACATTCAATCTTCTAGGTTGAGCATCAAAAAAGAGGGAACCTAGGTATGCACATGATGTTAGTTGGGTTAACCCGAAGGTTCCCCACAACCGCCTAAACAACCGCATGAGGCTAACAACATCAATTCCACCAACACTCCACCGTAAGGGCCATCGCCTTAGGTGGGAAAAAGAGCTTTTGGTCGGTCTAGGTAAAACACCTTCCACGACCTCTCCCATGATCGCACGGCTTACATGAGGTAGGGACCTCTTGCCGATCTGCATGGAAACGGGTTCGGTTTAGCTTTGCCCGTACTCTAATCGTCGCGATCTATCGCACGACGCGGGTACGGCTTCGCCTCAGCCCGTAAGGGTTTAGCACTTTCAAGTGCTACACAATTATAAGCTACGCACCTAATCCCTTCACAAGGATCTAGGCTTCACAAATACTCAAATAAGGGAGGTATAATACGCTCCGCATCAATTTCGCGATGAAGGTTTGCCTTCATCCAATCTCAAAGCATGGGGCTTTCGTTAGGATCTTCACAAGACGCCTACACTTAAATCCCGCACTACTATAGACGATTTCACGGAGTCATTCTCCGGTACGCATTCTAGGCTTAACCTAAATGCAACGTCGCAATCCAAGCATCACCGATTCGGGCTCACGGCCACGAATAGGCTTCACACAAAATGCCTAAATCCGCACGACTACCGGATTTTCTACATGCAATATGCCGGGGACGGACACAATCGACCCGGAGTTCCGAAGAACTTGAGGGAATCCTACACTTCACCCATTTGGTGAAAGGGATCCCTCATGCAAGCATAGAGAAATGAAGGAGAGGACAAAAGACAAGTCCAAACAACGGGAGAAGGAATCGTTACCCTAGGAGCGTTCTTTTTCGCCATGGATCCGAGATTCTAGACGGAGGGAAAAGACCGCACCGGGCTGCACTCTCCAGATCTGGAAACGGCTCGCGAAAAGGAGCTCCGGAGCTCCGTCAATGGCGGAATCTCCCTTCTTCTTCCTTGCCTCCTTCTTCTTCCTCTAGGTTTGGAGAGAGAAAAGCCTCAAAAGAATGAGGGTTAAACTCCTCTCACAAGCCCTAAGACCCTCCAGCAACTAATCCTAGCCATTGGATCGAATTCCAAAGGATTTGGACGGCCGGATCGTCTCCTCCGCTCAAAATCGCGGAGCAGATAAACAGCGCGCACGATCACAGGAGCACGATCACAGGTGCACGATCACTGGTCGTGCGCGAAGAGGAGAATGGTCGTGCGATAAGCCGAGACAGAACTCTGATTCCTTGCGGGTTACGCACGATCATTAGCGCACGATCACTGGTCGTGCGCGAAGAGGACAGTGGTCGTGCGCATTGACCTGATGTGGAATTTTTAGCCTATCCCGAGCGCAGCACTACCACTCCGCCTACCTCGCTGAACCACGATCTTTGGGGTGTTACAGCACCCCTCCTTCGTCTTTCACGAGCACTGAGCTAAGAGCCGTAGGCGACACGGCCAGGTACAAGAACAGAGTTTCCCCGGGGGTGGGCTTTGACAGAAGCGGTGGCGAAGCCAGGTACTGCTTGAGAAGCTCGAAGGCCACTTGGCACTCGCCCGTCCACTGGAAACCTGAATGTCGTGCTCCCCGGAGGATTTTGAAGAAGGGGAGGTACTTGTCTCCCGTTCGTGATAGGAAACGGGACAAAGCAGCGATCCTTCCGTTTAGGCGTTGTACTTCCTTAATTGAGCGTGGTGGCGACATATCCTCCAACGCCTTGATCTTCTCGGGGTTGACCTCAATTCCCCGATGGGTTACCATGAAACCTAGAAACTTCCCCGCCGTCACACCAAACACACACTTGCTGGGATTGAGCCGCATCTGGAAGCGACGGAGAAGCTGGAAGCACTTTTCCAAGTCTTCCAAGTGGTCGCGCCGGTGGACGCTCTTTACTAGCATGTCATCCACGTAAACCTCCATCGTTTCTTCGATGAGGTCCTTGAAGACCTTGTTCATCAGCCTTTGGTAGGTGGTTCTGGCGTTTTTAAGGCCGAAGGGCATCACCTTGTAGCAGTAGACTCCCCGGTCGGTGCGGAAGGCAGTATGTTCTTCGTCCACGGGGTTCATCCTTATCTGGTTGTAACCTGAATAAGCATCCATGAAGCTGAGCAGTTCATGGCCTGCCGTGGCATCGACGAGCTGGTCAATCCTTGGGAGGGGGAAGCTGTCCTTCAGGCATGCTTGGTTCAGATTGCTGTAGTCGACGCACATCTGCCACTTTCCCGAGGCCTTCTTCACCATGACTACGTTGGCGAGCCATGTGGGGTATTCTGCTTCGCGTATGAATCGCGCCTCTAGGAGCTTAGCTACCTCCTCCTCGATCGCCTTTAAACGCTCGGTGGCAAAGTTCCTCTTCTTTTGAATCACAGGTCTGCAGGCGGGGTTGATGTTTAGCGAATGATAGATAACGTTAGGATCTACCCCGGGCATGTCTTCCGGGCTCCAAGCGAAAATGTCCTCGTTCTTCTGCAGGAAGGTGGTGAACTCTTCCCGCTCTTTTTGGGTTAAGAGTGACCCGACCTGAACAGTTCGAGTCGGGTCTCGCCGGGAGAGTGGTATTTCTACCAGCCCTTCAACGGGCGCTCCTGGTTACAAAGTAGCATCGTCCCGCAGGTCGAAGTTATTGATGTTGAGAGCGGTCGCCCTTGCTGGTTGGGCCTGCTTCAGGTAGCAGGTCCTGGCTGCCTCTTGGTCTCCTCTTACGGCTCCTATTCCTGCGGCAGTGGGGAACTTCTTAGCTAGGTGTGGAATGGAGGGGATTGCCCCGAAGATCGACTGGAGCGGTCTCCCGAAGATGGCATTGTAGGCGGAGGTGGACTCTACCACCATGAACTGGATGTTGTGCGTTGACTGTCTTGGAAATTCGCCCAATGTGACTGGGAGAATGATCATGCCTTGCACCGGGACAGGTCTGTTATCGAAGCCGTAGACGGGCCCGACCGCAGGACTAAGCTGGTCTTTTGTGAGCTTCATACTTTGCAAAGTGGAGAGAAATAAGACATCGACCGAGCTTCCATTGTCGACCAGTATTCTCTTCACCTTGAAGCAGGGATCCCCGATCCCTGCGCTGATCACGAGTGGATCCTGGTGCGGAAGCCGCAACCCTTGCAAGTCTTCGTCTCCGAAAGCTATCGTAATATCTTGCTTGAGTTTTTTGTCTTCGTGGTCTCTTGCGGGCTGGGCAATTGAGAGGATCTGTGATGCTGAGACGGGGGGTCCGGCGATCGTCTCGATTTCTCCTACCATTGGCCTTCCTCCGCCCGTGCCACGGGGGGGGGGGGGGGGGGGGGGGGGGGGGGGGGGGGGGAGGCTGCTCCCCTGCATCCCTAGGCTGCTGGGGCTGATTGGGAATCTGGCCTTGTAGGAATCTTCCCAGGAGTCCATGGCGGATGAGGCGCTCGATCTCGTCTTTGAGTCTGGTGCACTCCTCAGTGGTATGCCCGGTTCCCCGATGGAACTCGCAGTACCTGGATTGGTCGCCCCTTGGATTTAGCGGGGGTATCCTGGGCATGCGGAGCTCGGGGTTGTTTTGTATGGAGTAGAGCACATTCGTTCTGGTGGTGTTCAACGGGGTGTAGGTCCTGGGCGGCTGTGGTCCCAGATCCCTCTGGTGGTTACGCCAACGTTCATCACCGCGACGCTCCCCGCTGCGACGTTCTTCTTGTTCGCGAGGGGCTTGATCTGATCCCCTCTTCCTTCCCTGGCTTCCTTCGAATTGCCGACGGTGTGCTTCGATAGCCTCATCTGCAGCTATCTGTGCTTCAACCCGATGAATGAGGTCGGGATAACTTGGCACAGTTTCTCTCATGAGAGCCGAGTAGAAGCCACTTGGGCGGAGTCCTCCCAGGAAAACTCCTCGCAGGAGCTCGGGGTCGACTCCTGGGATCTGTCGAGCCTCGGTAGTGAAGCGTCAGAAGAAATCTTTGAGTGTCTCTCCATCGTTCTGGCGGATTCCTGAGAGGTGGGAGGGATCCCGGACAATTCGGCGGTTGGCAATGAACTGATCCACGAACTGCCGCGCCATTTCTGTGAAGTTGTTGATGGCCCCATTCCGCAGGGAATGGAACCAAGTGCGCGCTTGTCCCTTCAAGGTTGCTGGGAACACTTGGCAGAGGAGCTGATCAGGAGCGCTGTAAATCCTCATGACGGTGGTGAAGTGATTGACGTGCTCCAGTGGATCGTCCGTCCCGTCGAACGTCTCGATGTTGGGAAGCCTGAAGCCATTAGGAATTGGATGGGCTAAGACTTGAGGTGATAGCGGGGAGTCATGATGCGCGGGACGGCGGGTGAGAGCGGCGCGTCGTCCTGCTTGGGCATATTCGTCCTCTATCATGTTGCGTATCTCTTCCCGCGTAGCTCTTTCCACTGCTTGCTCAGGGGCAGCTCTTCCGTGGTGGTGGCGGCGGTGATCAGCTTCTGGGCCTCCATCTGGTGGGCCAAGGTGAGCGGTATTTGCCGCATTGGAGAATCCTTCTGAAGCTTCGTCTTCTTGGTCAGCCTCCCCGTTCGGGGCATGATTCAGAGCCGGGGGCGGCGGTGCGTTTAAAGTTGGCGGTTGGTTCGGAACTTGAGGAGCCCCAAGATTCCTCACGAGGGCCAACATCTCAGCTTGATGTTCTTCGATCTGCTGCATGCGCGCCTCCAAATCTGCTGCAGGTGCTGGCAGTGCCTCCTCTGCGGGAGGTGCATTGACAAGTGAGTGGGAAGGAGCTGGGTCAACGCGTCCTTCCGGCATCGATCCTTCAGTAATGCGAGCACTCCTCCTCGCCATAGCAGTTGGCTCTCGAAGAGTTTTTCGGGAAAGTTCCCACAGACGGCGCCAAACTGTTGCGGAACGCTTAGGACTCTTGGTAGACCGGTTCGATTAAACCGCCTTAGCTCGTGAGCGAACTAAGCGCGCAAACAGTCAATTAGAGATTCGTTGATTGCACTGGGACTTTTTAGCGTGGAAAACCTGGAAAGGGTAAAAAACCACGTGGTCGGAGCTGTGCCGACCAAACTCCACTATCTTCAGGGGGGTTACAAAGTGAGACTTAGAACTCGAGTGCGACCGGCCGCAGCTCGTTACAGTAGTAGTGAGATAGAGAGATCCGAAGGCGACAGGACGCCTCTTGGAAAAAACTAAGTCCTTTTCTCCTTCTGAGAAAGGTGGAGAACAAAAGTGAGCTGCTCCGGGGAACAAAAGTGAGCTGCTCCTGGGAACAAAAGTGAGCTGCTCTGGGGAACAAAAGTGAGCTGCTGCGTCGCCTTTCGGGATGAAGGAAATCTTCAAGTCCGGAAAGGAAATCTTCAAGCTCCGAAGGAGAATTCCGCAAAAGTCTGCAAGGAGCTCTCCCAGGTCCCGAAGTCAAGGTCCCTTCAAATGAAGCCCCAGGGCCCTTTTTATAGCTTTGGCCGGGGGTAGTCTGGTAATCTTGTCGTTGGCAGTTTCCATAAATGCTTGGTGGATGAATCATATTTTCCGGTTTGGGGCACACGAATCGCCATTTTTCGTAAATGAACACCTTGCCCTTCGGGCAGCTTGGGCGGCTCGGGCAGTTCGGGCAGCTCTATTGGAGGCGAAAAAGGCGACTGGCCGTTCCTAAAAAGTGAGAAGCCTGAAAGACAAAAAGTGAGAAGCCGGAAAGACAAAAAGTGAGAAAACTTCCTGATCGCGCTCAGAAACGTTCTGAGCGCGTGCTAGCGCCGAAGCGCTCCAAGTGCACAATGAACCATGGGGATGCCTCGGGCGGACGGCGGACGGGGAGTTGTCCCCCAAAGGGGGGACCGGGATCCTTTGGCGAGGAGAGGGCGCCGGACCGCACCCCGAGGAGGGGTGGGCGCGAATTGGCCGCACCCCCAAGGAGGGGTGCGGACTGGCCGCACCCTCCAAGGGGGTGCGGCTTGGCCGCACCCCCCAAAGGGGGGATGCGGCTTGGCCGCACCCCCCAAGGGGGGATGCGGCTTGGCCGCACCCCCCAAGGGGGGATGCGGCTTGGCCGCACCCCCCAAGGGGGGATGCGGCTTGGCCGTACCCCAAGGGGGGTGCGGCTTGGCCGCACCCCCCAAGGGGGGATGCGGCTTGGACTCACCCCAAGGGGGGTGCGGCCTGGCCGCACCCTCAAGGGGTGCGGCTTGGCCGCACCCCAAAAGGGGGGTGCGGCTCGGCCGCACCCCCAAACGGGTGCGGCTTGGCCGCACCCCAAGGGGGGTGCGGCTCGGTCGCACCCCCTTGGGGGGTGCGACTTGGCCGGTCGCACCCCTAAGGGCGGTGCGGTCGGGGGGTGCAGCCCGCGTGCTATTGCGCTCTTTGATTGTCAACCCCTCCTCTCTTTTCCGGGGCTTTCCTCAGGTGCGTCCTAAGGCCTTTACGGGTGTACAACAATAATCATGTCTGAATATTATGGACTTGCATTTATTTTGTACCTTGTTGGTGGTGCAAATATGATGCGAGGAGTAAGTGTTAGGTGTGGTCAGCACTGTGGTCCAGGGGTGAACCCACACCTAGACATAGGCACGTGCCCGGGTATGTTTTCGCGAAATTAAGCGGACTCCGAGATCCTGCTAGGTCTCTCTCCTTCCGCTTTATTTTGGTGATCTCTCTACTTAAGCTTGTGAATGCGAGATGGTGAGCGGGTGACGTCGCAACGGCATCGACCGACGAGCACGAGGCAGGGAAGCTTCTCTGTGCGAGTGTGCGGCCTTCGATGCCTCAACTTTGATTTTCAACAATTTTGATTTGGTGATTTGGCAATTTTTTATTTTAAGGGAGTTCCGCCTCCATCTGTTCGACTTCCTATTTGGCAATTTCTGGTTTGTAGGGATTTCCAATTGCATATATATGTTTAGTTGTTCCTCAACATCGATTCTTTGACAAATAGACAGTCGTGAAGGAAAGTATTTCTAACTTGGTTCTTCTTTGTGTTGGAACAAGGAAAATCCTGGTTCACAAAAGTTTAGACCGAGAGGTACCAAAGACTACTTTTCAAGCGGTCAGAACTAACGATCTTAGACTAGGAGGAGATGGAGAGCAAGATCTTTTTCCAGATTCCCTGTAAACAGGACCTCGCGAGTTACAGCGAGGAGGTCCCGCCATGTGCTCAGAAGTATATTAGAATTCCCCCCTCCTAGAACCAGAGCTGAGCTCCACACAAGAGAGGCACAAAGAGTCTTTTTAGAAACCAGGGGAGGGGGGCAACGTGCCTTCAACGTGTGTATTCGACCCTATTCTTGAGATATTGGGTACCTGGCACTTGGCGAGCTGTTTGGGGTCACATTGGTGAGGACGCCTTATGCCAAGACCTTGTTGTCGAGCTCGTTGGCGAATCATGTCCGAATGAGAGAAGAGCCTGCTGATGATATAAGATCAAGCGTGGTGGGCTCGGCGATAAGCTTGTGAGGAGCTTGATGGTGAGCCGAGGTCGGTTGAGAGAAGAGCTCACGGCCGAGGTAAGCTCACGCGCATCGAGCTCGATGTGGAACTTTGA
The DNA here is from genome assembly GCA_033032865.1 of Dactylorhiza incarnata. NCBI lineage: Eukaryota > Viridiplantae > Streptophyta > Magnoliopsida > Asparagales > Orchidaceae > Dactylorhiza > Dactylorhiza incarnata. Next base: position 29,647,765 of record JAWHQI010000003.1, on the reverse strand, counting down.
AGGAGTTCGCCTCGCCGGATCCGCTAGGAGTACGTCAGCATGTTTGCTGAAGAAACGATCTCTATCTTCGCGAGCTCATTCGTAACATAGGTGAGTTCTTGGACCTCCCTGTTTGATTCTTAAGTATCCTCGCCCCTTTAGGTCAACGACCACTCTTTGGAGGTACATAGGCTCACCACTGGGTCGGGGCTCACCTCGACGAATATGAGTTGCACACAATCTCCACTCTTTGTGGGCTCGCTTAGAGTTCGCAAATAATAGTTCAAGCCTTATTCGACAAGTTTGATTCTGGTAGTTGAGGGGGTCGGCACTTCCCTCTATAAATATGAGGTGGAACCCCGAAAATACACCCTTTGACTTTCGACTGTTGGGAAGAAAAATGACCTCGCCTGCTAAAACGACTATTACTCCAGATGTGGATATGATGGGGTAGCCTTCTCGTAAGGCTCATCGAAAACCTGCCACCAAGGCCTCGTTGGTGAGCAGTCTCCTATCCCGGTTCGGGAATGTTCCTTCTCATGATTTCCTTCGGCGCGAGAGACTGTAACGAGTTCTGCGGAGGAGACGAGTTGAGGCTTGTGCTTCCCAACCACTCGCTCTCAGCGATGCTGATATCCTCGGGGAGAAGGAGGAACGTTCCTCAAAGAAGGTCGCTTCCTCCAATACCACCAATTCGCTCTCGGACCAGCTCCTGGAGCGGATTGAAAAGGTATGTTCGAACTCGCACCCCTCCTTATGAGGTTGAGTTTTAGCGTTGAATCTAACCACATCTTCTGGCGACTCTCCTTGGTGGCCTTTGGGCCCACGACGTACCTGACCCTAGGCGACTACGACGTTCCTTTCCTGCGAGGAGGGAAGGACGGGGCTTCCCTAGGTGAGGTGAACACCGACCTCGTCACTCTTGCTGACGAGAACCCTGCTACCTCGCTACCGGACTAGAAGGTTATCACAACAACCCTGCCGACTGCGAAGTCGATCCCTCCTCCGGTTGACGACGTGGATAAGGAGCTTACACCAAGCTCCAGGAAGCAATGTTTAGCTCCTCTTGAGTCTGCCATGCTCGCACCGGACTTTGTGGTTGCCCTTGGTGTTGGATCTTGTGGCGCCCTTAGAGGGGGGGGGGGGGGGGGGGGAATAAGGGCCTTTTAGAAATTTTGATTTTTACTTAAGAATTTTAAAACAAATTTTACTTTTCTAAAAATTACTTATAAAAATTTCAAACTAATGTAATTTTTAGAATAAATTCAAACACAAATTTCTAAGTTAAAGATTAAACAACCATATTTGCAATTAAAGAAAAAGTCATAAATTTATAATCATGAAAATCACATACAAATAATATGATCTTAACAATGCTTAAGATCAAGGCACAAATATGATAATAACCCTTTTACAATTTGTGTTTACCAATCCTTCTCCCAAGGATCGGAAGGCTATCACTTGTCTCTCTCTAGACCAAGCCCAAGCCTATCCTCTAGATCTTCCCAAGATCTAGACGTAGCACACAAGGCCACGATTTCCCACCAAGCCACGCAAGGACTTGGACGCTCCACACAAGGAAGCGATTTCCCCCTAAGCCACGCAAGGACTTAGACGTCACACACAAGGAGATGATTTCCCTACCAATACAAAATGAAATGTATATAAATGAAAATACAATATGAAAAGAACAACTCCCTAGAAATTCAGATCTCTGAAAGGAAGGTTGAAGCCGCGAGATGATCGTTGATGTAGAAGCGCGCCCGATCTCGTCTTCAATCTCAAACCTTTTAAGCACAAATGGGAGTTGATGAGGTTCTGGAGCTCTCTGGTTCGTATGCACTCAGGAAGGGACTTAGAATTCTCAATGCTTGGAATGCACGAACAAAAGGAGCCAATATATAGAAATTCGCTGTCGCCTGGGCGACATCAGCTGTTGGAATTTCCAACAGCGCTAAACTGCCGCTCGTAGTGCTGTCGTGCGGGCAGTTGCTGTAACCTCCGAGCTGTCGCCTAGGCGACATCGTTGTCAGATTTCCGACAGTGCAAAACTGTCGTTCGTCATGTTGCCGTGGGGGAAGTTGTTGTAACTTCTCAGCTGTCGCCTGGGCGACATCAGCTGTCGGAAAATTCCGACAGTGAAATTTTCATATACTCAAATTGAGCTCCAGCAAAATTGTGAACATCTCATACCTGTTACCTGCACACCATTAATAAAAATAGAATCAAATACAAACGGGACTTTGTTATTATCAAACCGGAAGAGTGCGAAACGCATGCTCCAACAATCTCCCCCTTTTGATAATAACAAATCAGTATAAAAAGAAATCATGTTATTTAGGTTGTTGATTTTAACATATGGTGTGTGCACAAAAATAACATGATATATTCCTCTTAAAAAAATAATCTCACCCTAGATGAATGCTCCACCTAAATGAATGCTCCCCCTAAATTAATGCTCCCCCTAAATTAATACCCCCTCTAAATGTTAAAGTAAGTTGAAATGATGTATTGTTTAGGTGGAATATTTAGGTGTAATAGTTTTTTGATTTCTTGAATATACTTATAATTCTCCCCCTTTTGGTATTAGCAAAAGATAATATAAGATAAATGAGTAGTTCTTAAGGGAAGAGATAGGATGTAGAAAATAAGAGTAAGCGGAAGCACTTGCTGGGAAAATGATTGAAGGTCTTGAAGTAATAGTAATATGCCATAGTATTGAATAAACTCATGAAGAGACGGTATAGCCATACGAAGTAATACAATAAAATAACTTAAACATGATTAAAGTCATTTTAAAGTATCATAGAAAGACACAATTGTGTATAAGAATTTGGAATATTTTCGATCCAATTCTCATGAGATGAATGTTTATATAACATAATGATGTGTACATGTGATACTTAGATCAAACATATGAAGTTATTTAATGTACATGATCATTGGAATAGAGAACATAATATAAGCATATAAAGACAACTTTGACCTTGAAGATATAGCATAATAAGAATAGAATACCAATTTTCTTTTGCACAAGACACTTTACAATTCTTTCCAAGGTGCTTAACCTCACAATGCTTATTAAGACTTATCAGGAGGGTAAGTAGTGCTTGGTGGAGTATCCTTGTCTTCAATTTAAACCCCTTTTATTTTGATCACATATTTTGTGATATCTTAATTTCGAGATATTTATAATTTTGTAATTGACCAAGGATCTCCGAATTCACTTGAATCGCAAAAGATGGTGTATATTTTGTTGTGCTAACAAATCAAGGTTGAAAGTAGTATTTATGAAATACTATTGTATTATGTTAAAGCAAATATGATTCATGTATATATTAAATAGAAAGACATATGTATGGATCAAAAGAAGTGATTGTGATAGTTCATTATTATATATAAACAATTTCTCATACTTAGAGGCATGCGAAAACAATTTCCAATAGTCTAAACAACTAAGTAGGAGTGTCAATACGATGATAAATTGGAAATGAAATCATATAATCATGTAATAGCCATTTTTTAAAAAATAAAAAGCACATGGTTTGGCATCAATTCATGAGTTGTAGCATTAATAAAGACATATAACTATTGGAAAACATCAAAGGGACTAAAAACTGAAGATTAAGCAAATCGGGAGCTGTCAGAAATTTCCGACATTCACTGTCGCCTGAACGACAGCTAAAAATATAAATACGGCTTAAAACCGATTCAAACCCTATTGTTCATCATTTTCTGGACTGAAGGGAGAGAGGAAGCTGTCGGAGTTCGGCGACAACCCTAGATTTAAGGTATGGGGTTTTTTGATTTTGAAGTTTTTGACTCAAAAGTTTTAGAGATTTGTGATTTTGGAAAGGAGAGAAGATGAAAAATGTGTTTTTCATTTTACCTTTGATGAATGGTGTAGATCTTTGAAGTTTTGTGTATAAAAGGTGTAGATCTAGTGTAAATCAAGTGGATCTTGGTGGATCTTGGTGAAATATGTTTGGATTTTGTGATTTTTGGGGTTTAAGTGTTGAATTTTTTACATGGTTTAACTTCAAAAATGGAAGATTTTTCTTTTGTAGAAGGTTGAAGAAGATGAATAGTAAGGATATGTGAGAAGATGTAGTTTTGTTCTAGAAAGAAAAATTTTTTTTAACAGAAATATAGCTTGATTTTGAGTAGATCTGGAAGTGTAGTTGAAAAATTTAAAGAAAAGTTCACTGGAGTACTGTCGGAATTTTTCGACAGTCAATGTCGCCTGGGCGACATCGTTCCAGTGTACAGAACTTGTTTAATTCATTTTTGTTATGTTTGCAGAATGGCTTCGAGTTCTAAGGCACGAAGGAGTACGTCTGAATATGCGCATAGTTCGTATCAAGTTTACCCTGGGATTGAGAAAGCAATAATTGGAGTATCAAAATATGTAGAATTTGACTCTCCAAAGCACGATCATATCTATGATCGTCTTGCGAATGCAGGTATAATTTCAGTAATCACAACAGATACGTTCTCATCCTTTTTGATTCGAGAATTTTATAATCATTTGGAAGACCCGAGTTACACTGAATTGGATGGGGGGAGTGAGATCTAGAATCCAAGGTCAACAAGTGGAAATAACACATGTTGATCTTAGAGAGGAATTCGGTCTTCTTATGAGTGAACATATGCCGGATATAGTGGAGAGCTGTAGAAAGGATAGAGATTGGACTCTTGTAAACATGAGTTTACATGGAAGTCAAAAGAAGACCTTAATCACTGAAGTTTCTTCACTTACCCCCGATGCATATTTAGTCCAAGATATATTGAGAAACTCAGTTATGTTAAAAAGTGGAGATACAAGGAGTATCACGGCACAGTTGACGCTGATTACATACTTTATTATGGAGGAGGAACCTTTTGATGTAGCGGACTTCATCCTTTCCCAAATTCGGTATGCTTTTAGATTAAAACATCCAAAATGGGTGAAGATTCATACTCTGCCAATGGGGGCTATAATTCAATGTATACTATATAAGAAGTATGGATGGATAGTTTAAGATTCGTACTTTGATGATTGTTTTCCTGAGATATACTATACGGGTACTATGAAAGTGAAGAAGACGCATAAAAAGCCTCATCCTGGAATAGAGATTAGAGAGCCTACAATTCCTAGGGGAGGATCACTACGAGAGTCTATAGATGATCTGCGTGATTCCTTTGAGGAGCACAAAAAAGAAGTGAAGAAGGATCGCAGTAGAATGCAGAAGTTTATGAAATTTCTGGTGAAAGGTCTGAAGTTAAAGCCTACTCCGGAAGAAGCGGCCGAATGGAAAATTCCAAATGAAGAACCGCCACGCCAATCGGTGAGGCGGACTCGATGTGGTAAGGCCGTAAGACGAGGACCTCCAGAAGACTGTCCAGAGAGCAGCGGGGCTGGTTATGAGGATTCTGAGTTTCATCAGGGTGCTGCTTCTGACTGATGTCGGAATTTTTCCGACATCCACTATCGCCTGGGCGACAGTGAATTTGCCCAGATTTCATTTTCTGTTATCTGAACTTGATACTATGTTGATTTCTACTATTTTTTGTGGAACAATTTTATGTAATATTAATTATGTGAGAATTTTTCTTAAGTAATTCAAATTCTATGGTTTGATTTAAAATTTAGTCTTTCTTTTTAAAAATGTATAGGTTTTGTGATTTTTTTTTAATTTTATAGGTCATAAGTAGTGATATAATCATTGTGAAATGTCTAGGATTCCCAATTCTAGCCTAAGCATAGAAAAACGGGAATCCGGTAACAGTTTAGTGAATATATCCGCTAGTTTATTATCCGTGCCTATAAATGAAATTTTTATGTGGTTATTTTTAATATGATCTCTAATAAAATGATGTCTCACATCAATATGCTTAGACCTTGAATGATGGACCGAGTTGTATGTTAAATCAATTGCACTTTTATTATCACACCATAATTCAATAGTTTGTTGTTTAATATTAAAGTCTTCTAAAGTTTGTTTCATCCAAAGAGCATGTGCACAACAACTACCAAGTGCGATGTATTCGGCCTCGGTGGTTGAGAGGGCAACAGAATTCTGTTTCCTACTCGACCATGAAATGAGTGAAGGGCCTAAAAAGTGACAAGTGCCACTAGTGCTTTTCCTATCTAGTGAACAACCGGCATAATCAGAATCAGAATAGCCAAAAAGAGTAAAATCATTGCTATGAGGATACCATAAACCAAGTTTAGATGTGCCAATTAAATATCTAAAAATTCTTTTTACCGCTTTTAAATGTGATTCTTTGGGATCGGCTTGAAATCTAGTACATAAACAAACTGAAAACATAATATCCGGTTTAGAAGCAGTTAAATATAAAAGTGAACCTATCATGCCTCTATATAAAGTTTGATCTATTGATATTCCATTTTCATCTTTTCCTAATTTTAAGGATACACTTATAGGAGTATTTGCTTGTTTGAGATTTTCAAATCTAAATCGTTTTAAAACATTATGAATATATTTTGATTGGTTAATAAAAACTCCATCATGTTTTTGAACAATTTGAAATCCTAAGAAATATTTTAATTCTCCTACCATACTCATCTCAAATTCACTTTCCATCATTTTTACAACATAATTACACAACTCTTCATTAGTGGCTCCAAAAATAATATCATCAACATAAATTTGTAAAACAATTAAATCATCATCTACTTGCTTAATGAAGAGTGTACAATCAACACCACCCATTTTAAAACCATTTTGTAATAAATATATAGTCAATCTATCATACCATGCTCGTGGTGCTTGTTTTAAACCATACAAAGCTTTTAGCAATCTATATACGCGATTAGGAAATTTTTCATTTATAAATCCTGGGGGTTGTTCAACATAAACTTCTTCTTTAATCAACCCGTTTAAAAATGCAGTTTTAATATCCATTTGCAATAATTTAAATCTTTTATGGCTAGCAAATGCAACAAAAATTCTAACTTCTTCCAATCGTGCTACGGGTGCAAATGTTTCATCAAAATCTACCCCTTCAATTTGATTATATCCTTTCGCTACAAGCCTAGCTTTGTTTCTAGTGACCCTAGAGTCACTATCTAATTTGTTTTTGAAAATCCATTTGACTCCTACCACAGGATGATCACTAGGTCTATCTACAAGAATCCAAACTTTATTTCTTTCAAATTGGTTAAGTTCTTCATTCATAGCTAGAAACCAAGATTCATCATTTATAGCGGTGGCAACATCTTTTGGTTCTATATTTGAGACAAAACATAAATTTGAAAAAATTTCATGTAAACTAGAACGTGTACGTACCCCACTTAATGGTTCTCCAATATTAAGTTCTTGTGGATGATCTTTTGAGAACCTTAGCTCGGTTGGAGGTACATATCCTTGTTCTTCTTCTTCTTCACCATCTTTTTCATCTTCTTTCTCTACTTTTTCTTCATCATTATCATCATCATTTTTCTTCAGATTTTGTTCCACATCTTCTTCATTTTTCTCATTACCTGCAACTTTAGTATTTTCTACACATGAAATGTTTTCATCAAATTTTACATGAATAGATTCTTCAACTACTTTAGTACGTTTATTATAAACTCTATAGGCCTTGCTAGTTGAAGAATAACCAATGAAAATTCCTTCATCACATTTTTCATCAAATTTGCCTAAGTTATCTTTTGTATTCAAAATAAAGCATTTACAACCAAAAACTTTAAAGTAAGATACATTTGGTTTTCTTTGAAAATAAATTTCATAAGGAGTTAATTGTAATGTAGGACGAATCATGATACGATTGATAATATAGCATGCAGTACTAACCGCTTCGGCCCAAAAATATTTTGGCAATTTAAATTCACAAAGCATAGTACGTCCTAATTCTTGAAGTGTTCTATTTTTCCTCTCCACTACACCAATTTGCTGTGGTGTGCGAGGAGCGGAAAATTCGTGTTTAATCCCAAATTCATTACAATATGAAATAAATTTTTCATTATCAAATTCTCCTCTATGATCTGATCTAAAGCATTTTACTTTTAAATCAAGTTCATTTTGAATACGTGAAATTAGTTTTACAAATTCATCAAAAGCATCAGATTTTGAATTTAAAAATAATGTCCAACAAAATCTAGAATAATCATCAATATTAACAAACGTATATTTTCTACCTCCTAGACTTTGTGTAGAAATTAGACCAAACAAGTCCATATGTAATAAATGTAATGGTCTAGTAGTAGAAATAACATTTTTGCTTTTAAAAGATGATTTTGTAAACTTTCCTTTTTGGCATGGTGAACATAATGAAGAAAGCTTTCCATTCAAATTTGACAAACCTTTTATAATTTTCTTTTTAGAAAGCTTTACTATATGTTTGACACTAGAATGTCCTAGTCTCCTATGCCATAATTCAAGTTCATCATTCTTTGAAATAAAACATTTAAGTGTAGAATGAGATAAATCATGAAAAGTGATTGTATAAACATTGTTTATTCTTGGTGCAGTAAGTACAATTTCGTTTGTTTTAGAATCAATAATTTTGCAAAGGTTTGAGCTAGAGTCAAATAAAACATTTAGATTTTTATCACATAGTTGACTAATAGAAATTAAATTATGTTTCAAACCTTTAACATATAAAACATTTGAAATTTTAAATTCTTCGTTACCTACTACTCCAATGCCTTTGACTTTACCCTTGCCATTATCTCTAAATGTCACTGTTCCACCTTTCTTCATCTCCAAGCTAAGGAACTTTGATTTATCGCCCGTCATGTGTTTTGAACATCCAGAGTCCAAATACCACACATCTTCCTTGTTCCTAGCCTGCACTCACACCTAAAAAGATGATGAGAGTAAAGATCTGGTTACCCAAGTGGTCGATCCCATTATATAAGTGGACGCCTTAGGTACCCAGATTTGTTTAACATTAACTTTTCCTTTCTTCCAACATGAGCCCGAGATGTGACCAAATCGATGACATTTGGCACACACAATGAATGGTGAGGAACCATTTTTCAATGGTTTCTCTGGACTCTTGCTGGTGGAAACATTTTTATGTGTGGACTTAGAAAAATTTTCATTTTGAAAAACAGGTTTTCTGAACCTGGAGCTGTCGCTGGTTCCGACAGCAGCTGTCGGAAATTTCCGACAGCTTCTAGAGCTTCCAGAAATGTATCCTAGCCCAAATTTTGCTGTCCCATGGCATTGGTTGGCTAAAAGCATATCCAGAGATTTTTTACCAACACCAAATTTTCCAATTGCTATGTTCAACTCATTTACTTTGGACTTTAAAATTGAATTTTCTTTTACTATCATGCCACATTTATTTGCAACACTTTTCTTATAATTCTCTAATTGAGAATGAGAGGTTTTAACAACTTTTTCTAAGTCCTTTTTCTCTTTTAGAAGTTGATTAATTTTTTGATCGGACTTAGAAATAGTGTTTTCAAGTTCTTTTATCCTTGTCGAAGAGTGATCACAATCTTGACAAATTTCCTTATCGTTCCCAATAGATTTCAAATCATTTGATAACTTTTTATTTACTTTCAAAAGAACTTTGTTTTCACATTTTAAGAAATCGATTTCCTTTAGACTTTTATCCAAAAATTTGCAAGTTTTCATAAATTCAGAATATAAATCATCATAAGATGGAGGAGTTACCTCAGTGTCGCTTTGGACACTGCAATCGTCGTCAGATGACGCATTTTCTTTCCCCATCAAGCAGACATTTGCATCCTCTTCCTCCTGTGTTGAGGAATCACTTTCTTCACTAGACGAAGAATCATCCCAAGTCTCTGCCTTTAACACTTTCTTCTTGTAACTTTTATCGTGCCTCTTTGCTTTTTGCTCTTTCAGATACTTTGGGCACTTGCTTCTGATATGACCAATCTTCTTGCAATGGTTGAACTCCGGTAGCGGACGCTCCTCTTCATTCTACATTTTTCCTTTGCCTTTTTGGTAGGCAAAGTCATTCTTTTTGAAAAATCTCTTAAATGAATTTCTCCTCTCCGGATTTTTCATAAACTTCTTAAAGTTCCTCACAAACAGTCCTTCCTCATCTTCCTCACTTTCTTCAGATTCAGTTTCAACTTCCTTTTAGATTTCAACGCCAAGCTTTTCTTTTTGGGCTCCAAATTGTACTCTTGGCTTTGAATCTTCAACTCCACTTCATGGGTTTTTAGATTCCCAATGAGACTCTCCAATTGTAAGGTCTTAAGATCATGTGACTCAGAAATTGCAGTCACTTTAGGATTGAACTTCGGGGGAAGTGATCTTAAGATTTTCCTCACTAAATCTCCATTGGAGAAAACCTTACCCAACACCTTTGAATCGTTCACGATTTTAGTAAATCGTGTGTACATTGTATCAATTTCTTCATCCACCTCCATTTTGAATCTTTCGAATTCTGACTCCAGTTGAAATAGCTTTGAATCCTTTACCTGCGAAGTACCTTCATGAGTGACTTCTAAAAGATTCCAAATTTCATATGCAGTATCACAAGCACAAACTCTATTAAATTCAGTGCAATCTAGTGCGCAAAATAAAGCATTCATGCCTTTTGCATTGTTTTTACATCTTAATTTATCATTGTCATCCCACTTGTCTTTTGGTTTGACCATAGTTACATCTCCTACAACAAATGTTGGGGAAGAATAACTCGTCTCGACCATATTCCAAACTTCCATGTCGAGAGCTATTAGAAAACACCGCATTCGGGTTTTCCAATAGTTATAGTCCGTGCCCGTAAAAAGTGGTGGTCTACTAATTCCTTTCCCCTCAACGAACGCGTGATCGTTGTGCGCCATTACTCCCGGTGGTAAAACCGTTTTGGAGTAACCTCCCTCTGATACCACGTGTTGGATCTTGTGGTGCCCTTAAGGGGGGGGGGGGGGGGGGGGGGTGAATAAGGGCCTTTTAGAAATTTTGATTTTTACTTAAGATTTTTAAAACAAATTTTACTTTTCTAAAAATTACTTATAAATTTCAAACTAATGTAATTTTTAGAATAAATTCAAACACAAGTTTCTAAGTTAAAGATTAAACAACCATATTTGCAATTAAAGAAAAAGTCATAATTTTATAATCATGAAAATCACATACAAATAATATGATCTTAACAATGCTTAAGATCAAGGCACAAATATGATAATAACCATTTTACAATTTGTGTTTACCAATCCTTCTCCCAAGGATCGGAAGGCTATCACTTGTCTCTCTCTAGACCAAGCCCAAGCCTATCCTCTAGATCTTCCCAAGATCTAGACGTAGCACACAAGGCCACGATTTCCCACCAAGCCACGCAAGGACTTGGACGCTCCACACAAGGAAGCGATTTTCCCCTAAGCCACGCAAGGACTTAGACGTCACGCACAAGGAGACGATTTCCCTACCAATACAAAATGAAATGTATATAAATGAAAATACAATATGAAAAGAACAACTCCCTAGAAATTCAGATCTTTGAAAGGAAGGTTGAAGCCTCGAGATGATCGTTGATGTAGAAGCGCGTCCGATCTCTTCTTCAATCTCAAACCTTCTAAGCACAAATGAGAGTTGATGAGGTTCTGGAGCTCTCTGGTTCGTATGCACTCAGGAAGGGACTTAGAATTCTCAATGCTTGGAATGCACGAACAAAAGGAGCCAATATATAGAAATTCGCTGTCGCCTGGGCGACATCAGCTGTCGGAATTTCCGACAGCGCTAAACTGCCGCTCGTAGTGCTTGTGTGCGGGCAGTTGCTGTAACCTCCGAGCTGTCGCCTGGGCGACATCGTTGTCGGATTTCCGACAGCGCAAAACTGCCGTTCGTCGTGTTGCCGTGGGGGAAGTTGTTGTAACTTCTCAGCGGTCGCCTGGGAGACATCAGCTGTCGGAAAATTCCGACAGTGAAATTTTCATATACTCAAATTGAGCTCCAGCAGAATTGTGAACATCTCATACGGGTTACCTGCACACCATTAATAAAAATAGAATCAAATACAAACGGGACTTTGTTATTATCAAACCGGAAGAGTGCGAAACGCATGCTCCAACACTTGGCTGCTGCCACTCCAACGGAGCTCCCGCTGCCCCACGCACCTCACAATCTGCCCCCATTGGGGACTCATCGACTACCATTGCCGAGTTCTCTTGAGGCGCCTAACGTGACACCTTTGTGGGCTTCGAATATTGCGCCTTCGCACAACGCGCCTGTCAGCAAGTCAGCTTCTCGAGGAAAGGGTCTGGAGGTGACTCCTCACCCAGGATCATAGTGGATCCAACGGTGTTCACCACCGCCATCATTCCCGAAATTGATGGCGCGGGCACGAGGAGAAAAGATCTCGCTGGTGCTCTCCTCGCGTCGAGAGAGATAGTCTGAAACATCGTCGCGGTAAGTGTCTTCTCGCTTTGCTTTCCCTTAGACGAGGTGATTTCCCTTTAGACTGAGTTATTTATCATTTTTTTAGTACATGTGCAGGTCCAACACTAGTGATGAATTTGCCACGTCTTCGACCAACTACACTAGCCAGTGAGTTTTTTGCTGACATGGATGAATCATTCGGCGAGTACATGGCTCTCTCCCTCGCCATATTTAACTCGCACGAAATGTGGTTGAAGGCGTTGGAAGCGTGCGAGCTCAACTGCCATCTGATCGCGGTGGATGTTCTCCTATCTCTGGTCGAGGAGTTCTCGCCTTGCCTGGAGAGCGTTGGGTGTAAATACTTTGACATACAAAGCGTAGAAGTTCAGATGGACGATGTGGAGCATCAGGTCCACCAACTGCAGAACAAAATTTATTATCTTTCCAGGAGTGCGGGCCTTTCAGGCGATGTGGCGAGGATGTCTGACCATATTCAGAGAACAGAGCAGACCATCCGCCATCGTATGTAGGGGATTAGAAAGGCTCAGGAGGAGTTGTGAATTGCTTGCGAGGTCGGCTAGTGGACAACGCACTTCTAGCACGATGAGCTCAACAACCCCTGTGGCGGGGCCTGAAAAACTTGCCGCATTTTACTTTGATATATTCAGTAACATGATGTTGTGTATTTTTTCATACTCTCTACTTGTAAGACCCCATTTTTTGCTACAAAACCGGGTCTTATGCCCAAAACCGCCGCTTTGCGGTGACACCAACACCCGAGAAGGTCGCCTCTACAAAACGCCGATCCTGCAGGCAATATCAATCACAGAAGAAGAAAAGTACAAATGAACCAATTTTAAGTTCAAGCCCACATCACATAGTATATAAATCAAAAGATAGATGTCCATAGATAATAATTGAATAAAGGTGGTAGCAATAAAAAGGGCTCATGCCAAGTATATCATGTCCTCACTACAAGATCACTCGCGGAAGCAGAATCTACTAATAAACACTCACTGATCCTGAGACTGGTGCTCCTGTGCTAGACTGGCCCGCCTTCATCTGCACCGACCTCTGGTGATGTTGCGTCTCCTCGGTCCCCAAAAATGATATGGTCCACCGACCATTAGTCAAAAAGACTAATCCTCGTTTCCCCCCACCCATCCCCAGTGGTTCCTAAGCACCGTGCGGGAGGAATAAAGTGGAGGACGGCAAGGGGTATAAAGCATAGCAGATGACATGACCTAGCTACAGGAGTATATATGTAACATCCCCCAAGCAACTAGACCCCTAAATTGGTTTTGTCATGACTAGGTCATGACAAAACCATAGGAAGAGCCCAAAACCTTGTGAACTTAGGAGAGAAGAAGAAAACCCAAGTGGTATGCAAATAACAATTTTCAGATATCAAGCCTAGGGTTGGATTTTAGGGGCCCCACCTTGAACCTTGAGCCCACCATAGTATCCCTAACCCATTAGGGGTCCTCATGGAGCACCAAGGACCCATTGGGGTCAAATTAAGAGGCCAATTAGACCAAAGTCAACCTTAACCCTGAATTGGTCAAACTAACTCAATTAAGGTCAATTGACCCCCACCATGCCAAATTGACCATCCCCTACCCTTGTATGGGTACTAGGATCCTAATGGACCAAAAAGCCCCATCATGGGACCTCCAATTTGCCCTAAACCCTAATTTGGTCAAAGTGCCCTAATAAAGGGCAATTCACCCTCGCCTTGTCAAATTGACTCCACCTATACCTTCCTAACCCTTGAGAGAAGCCAATGGAGCTCAGGTCACCCTTTGGGGTCAACCCAATTGGTCAGTTTGACCAAAGTCAACTCAAGCCTAATTTAGGTCAAATTACTCTAGTTTAACCTAAATCTAGCCCAATCCATTTGGGCTAGGCCCAATTAAGTGATCCATCATCTAGGGGCCTGCTGATTTCTAGATTTACCTCTTAATTCTGTAATTGCTGAGTAGGAGAGAGAGAGAAATTGGAGTTTTCCCCAATCGGAGGGAGAGAAAAAGAGCATTCATGGAATTATATGCAATCGATCCTTCAAATCCCTCCCAATTGATATGCATTCATTTCCCCCTTCAGTTACGCTCATTTTTCTGGAAATTTCTATAGCAGAGGGGCTGATTTTAAGGAATTTTGGCTGTAACCGAAATCTTGTTAATGGCCTTTAATGGCTTTTAGGAATAAAGCCATCCCAAGCCCGATTTGAAACCCCCATTTTCCTTCAGTGCTCAGAGAGGAAGGGATCCCCCATCTTTCCAGCGAGTTTCGTGCAGAGAAATCCTAGATCGGCATGGCACCGAAAGCTCCAACACCATCAATGGAGACTCGCCGGAATTTGCGCAACCAAGCCCCTGCTCAGGTCCGATCCTCTTCTCCTCCCCTAGTGCTAGATCTCTTCATATTTCGGGGCTTGATCCGTGCACAATAGGGCTCAGATTGTGTTTCCGAAAGAGTACATTTCTTACTCTTTTTGCCTCCTCTACAAACTGGATCCGACCACCTCCGGCCGGCCAACCACCCCTATCGCCGGCCACCACCTCAACGGAGATGGTGGTGGCATTGGCCGGCCGGAAAGAGGCGTAGGTGGTCGGGAAATCACCCCGCAAGGAGGCCCGGGATGGGCTGTTGCGAGTCGTCCAACGATTGGGGACGATGACGGAGAACCGTCAGATCTATTTATTATTGTTTACGGTTATATCATTTATTTTGTCGAGCGCTGTAAGAAATTCGTCGAACGAATAATTCGTCGAACGGGAGGTGTTCAACTTTAGTCGAGCACTGTTATTAGAGATATTAGTCGAGCGCTGTTATTAGAGAAATTAGTTGAGCGCTGTTATTAGAGAAATTAGTCGAACGCAGCTTTGTTCAGATTTCGTCGAACGCAGAGTTGTTCGGCTTTCGTCGAACGCAGATTTGATCTGCTTTCGTCGAACGCAGAGTTTGAATTTCGTCGAACACAGAAATAGTTATATAATTAAATGTTTATAAGATTTCTGTCATATATTTTGTTGTACTTAGATTTAATTATTAAAAATACTTAGGGCCCTCTGATGAAAAAGTAGTCAACATCAAAGTTGTAACCCTTGAAGTCTTCTGTATTTTAAAATTGATTTCACCCCAAAAGGAGTAATGTAGCTCCCTGTAGAGCCAAAATGGTGGGACTGGTCCCTAGATTAGGGCAGTCACTCTTTCCTTCATATCTTTTTATTGGTAGATGCTATGGCCTTGATATTTAAAACCTAGGCTAGTCATATGCACCCACACAACATACTAAAAGATGGGAATTTTAAGAGAACCTTTTTCTAAGGTTTTTGAGATAATTCATAATTAATATATATTAATTAATTAGTGGGTCAAAAGACCTCCAATGCTCTCCAAATTTTGGTGGGAGCTCCTTAGGGTTAAGTTGTGACCATGGTAAAAATCTCAGCCCAATTGGGACTGTTTTGATTGAGTGATTTGTAAACCCAAGTTAGGACAAATAGGGTCAAAGTTAGGGTATGGTGTTTACCTTGGGGTATGATGGTCAAAACTCATCACCATGAAGTGAAACCTTGGTAACTGGTTTAGGATCACCTAAGACACCTCCATGAGTGATATGGGGTGGTGTGGAGGTGGTTAAGCCCTAGAACCCTAGTTATATTCCTAGGTGTGCATTTAGGACCTTGTAAAGGCCATGTGGTTAAAATTCCATTGATGGTTATGAAACTTGGTGGATAGATTCATAGGGTGTAAATAGGCACTGGGTAATTTTATAAGAATTTTAGAAGTCAATATTCCCTTTGAATTAGGACATAACCCCTTTAGCGAAACTTCTTATGAGAAACATTTACATGCCTAAAATGTCTTGGATGATGATGAGACTTTGGTTGAGCCCTTATAATCATGATTTAGACCTCTGGTAATTTTTGTGTATTTTGTTAAATTATTTAATCAGCACTTCATTCACAAGACACCTATTTTATCTTAGGCTTAGGAAAACTATTTGAGGGTCCAACACTCATTGTTAAATTGTGCAAATTGGTGATAGGACCTTTCCAAACATTAGGAAGCTCTGTGAATTTTTATAGAATTTTTGAAGACTTAAATCAGTAGGCTACTTCACAATTCATTTAATTTGAGGTTTTCTTAAAGTATTTATTTTAGTGAGAAAATGATTTCCTTAAATCTTGAAACTTAGTCAGTAGCCTTTTCTGGTGAATACAAGAGTTTGGTAATTTTTCCCATAATTTTAGTGTTGATCTGTTTGGTGGTTCCTTCATAAAACTACAATTTTGGACAGATGATAAATAATTAAATTAGAGGACAATTTCTTACAGTAAAAATATGATATGCTGTTTCTGATCTTATTTAGTCATCATATATTTATCATATTTTTTGGAGAGCCATATCATAATATTTACTTACACTTCATGTTCATTTTCATACATGGCAAATGTTTGGAGAAATTAAAATAAATATTAATTAATTAGGGAAAAATATGATTATCTGGAATTAGTCTTACATCATCATGCTAGGTCTCCAGTAAATAGCTTGGGTCAATTGGATGAATATTTGGAGTACCTCTAGTTGTGAGCTTCATAATATTAGTTTGGTCTGCATTTAGTAAAACTGTGAAACTTAGATTTTTAGGGACCTACTAGGTGGAAATGGTGTGCAGGTGGTGCACATGGGTTGATTAGATAGTTGTGAGTCCACCCAAGGAAGTGTATGTGAGGGAAGTGTACTTGGTGGGTTAAGAGTAAGGTTGTCCTGGGGATTGACGAAAGATCATCTTTCCCCTGGTGTGTCTTTAAACACTTATGTCTAACTCAAGTGAAACGGTAGGGGGAGTTCTTAAGGGTAGACACCAATAATAGTAAGTATCTTGAGAAAGGGAACTTTGGGGTGTCAACCCATTGCAGTTCCTAGTACCATAGCGAGCCCATTACAGGGTAACCCTCGGGAAGTTCAAGATTAACCATAAGTCGTAGGGGTATAGAAGATGCTCAAGACTAACAAATAACACATTCATTCACACTCTGTTTTCACTGGAGTTTGGTTGGTTTGGGTACCCCGAGTTGTAGGCTCGGTGGTGGCTGGTGCAGATTGTTGATCCGGAGAGTTTGTGACTCAGTTTGGTTCTTGGTTGGGCAAGTTGAGCCCAGGTGGTTTATGTTGGGTAGTAGATAGATAGTATAACATGATGCATGTGCACAAGGTGGTGGGTCCTTAGTGTTGACGGTCGTTGCACCGACGTTGATGCTCGGGCTCGACAAGTGTGGAATTTGCATTTAGCCATAAAAGTCTGGTGGTCCAGCCAGTAAGAGTACGCAGATGCTCCGCGGTTTTGCATTGAGGCGTACGATAGGTCTAGGATAGGTAGTGCATATACCAACCTAGAGGTGGGCGAGGCACAACCCACCGCTTCCGTTTGCCACTACGAGAGTATCCTGGGAGTCTTGCTAGCTCCAAAAAGGGGGAACTAAAGGTCTGTGCGCATAGAGTCATAGTGTGTGAGTTGCACATGAGTGAACATAGCATAACTGCATACCTTGCATGTCATAGCATAAACATTGCATTTCAACCCCTACCCCTATCGTATAAGTCGGTTATGAGACTTCTTATACGATAGAACTTGCTAAACGACCCCTTGGTCTATAGGTTTGTGTGGGCATTCCTATAAATCAATGGTTACCTTTCCTTTATATATGTCTTTACTTACTGCACTATATTTATTCTTTACCTTCTCTTACTATGCTTATTACCTGCTTTGTTTATGCACTTATCTACTTGAGTAGTGGTAGAACTCTTCCTGTAAGTTATACCCTGTTATCTGCTATTGCTATTACCCCTTGTTTGTCCTCCGCTTCATCCTTCCCTCTCGGTGCCTAGGAGTCACCGGGGGAGGGGTGGGGGATTGACTTAGTATTTTTGACTAACGGTCGGTGGACCTTATCATTTTAGGAGACCGCGGCGACGGAGCACCCCCAGAGGCCGGTGCAGATGGAGGTGGGGCAGTCTATCACAGGAGCACCGATGACAGGATCCGTGAGTAGCTATTAGTTCTAGTTATTTTGCTTCCGCGAGTGAAATTGTAGTGAGGCTTGATGTATCGGGCAGGAGCCCTTGTTATCTCTTCCTTTATTTCACTTATATTTATGTGGTCATCTCTTCGTGGATGATTTACTTTTTATGTGATGTGGACTTGGCTTTCTTTTTAGCTTATCTTTCTTTGATTCTTCGTGATCGATTTGGCCGGCAGCATCGGCGTTTTGTAGTGGCGACCTTCCTGAGCGAGGGTGGCACCGCAAAGCGGCAGTTCTGGGCCTAAGACCCGGATGTTTGAAAAAAAGGGGTCTTACAATATACCACTACACAGGTGTTTATAT
The DNA here is from genome assembly GCA_033032865.1 of Dactylorhiza incarnata. Lineage (NCBI taxonomy): Eukaryota > Viridiplantae > Streptophyta > Magnoliopsida > Asparagales > Orchidaceae > Dactylorhiza > Dactylorhiza incarnata. The sequence goes on along the minus strand of JAWHQI010000003.1, from coordinate 29,629,080 downwards.
ATATATAACAGTAAGTAAAGCAGGGTGAAGAACATGTAAAGAATAATAATAGAGTAAGTACAAGCTACAACTAGCTACCACAGACAAAGTAAAGTGAAGTAAGTAAGAAAGGTAACCTTGATTTATAGGAATACTCATACAGACCTATATATCAAGGGGTCGTTTAGCAAAGCCTATCGTGTAAAAAGTCCCATACCAATTTATACGATAGGGGTAGGGGTTGAAATGCAATGCTTATGCTATTACATGCAGTGTTATGCTGATTAATGTTATGTTCATACAAGTGCAACACACGCACCCAACACTAAATGCACATACCGTTAGTTCCCCCTTTTTGGAGCTAGCAAAACTCTCAGGATACCCCCGTAGTGGCAAACGAAAGCGGTGGGTTGGCCTCGCCCACCTCTGAAAATCCTTCTCACGGCGCGGTGGAAACCCAGGTAGCTTCTCTGGTAATACGTCAACAAAATCCCGCACGATCGGGATGCTTGACTCAGAATCATTGACCTCGATCATCTCGAACAACACCTGATATACTTTGTCTCCCTATAGACGGGCCTTGGCGGCCTGAATAGATGATAATAAAAGATGGGAGGTGGGTATAATACCTTCGACTACTACTTCAGAGTCTTCATGCCTTAGTATAATTTGCCTTGCCGGGCAGTCAATCCTTGCATGGTTCCAATGCAGCCAATTCATGCCCAAGATAAGGTCAAAGTCTTTCATCTTCAAGAGTTTCGCCGGTGCTTCAAACAGTTTTCCTCCAATCTCTACATTCATGTTGCACTTTGCGCTCATTACTAACTCCGATCCGTCAGGAAGTCGCACCTTCCTATGGATGCATGTGAGGTGCTGAACTTGATCCAGATCGTCCACGAATTCTTCTGAGACGAACGAGTGCGAGACACCAGTATCGAATAAGGTATATGCGGGCTTGCCGCAAACGAGTACTATACCTGGGTGATTTTTTTTGTTTGGTTCATAAGCTAAAGAAAGACTAAGATTTGGAAGGTACTAGTAATTATAAGAAAAACACTAAAGTACCTGTGATGACCCAAGCTGGGTTCCGGGGCTGAGCCAGGTCCAAGGCACATCTGGTCCCTATCCTTCCTACGGTCACGACCCTTGAATCGATGACCTGGTCCACGTCCTCGGCCCCCAAAATGTTGTGCCTGTGGGGCAGCCTATGGTGCTAGTGGTACATTTCTCAGAGGGTAGTTCCTCCGAATGTGGCTCGCCTGGTGGCACTGGTAGCACTCCTGTGGGGGAGGTGGCCCACCTCCTAGCCTCGTCACCTCCCGCATCTGTAGAGGCTGAGGAGCCAACACTATCAGCTCCCTCTGCTCCTACCTCTCCTCTTGGCAGGGTCGGTCCTCCGTTCTCCTTTCCCCCTATGTATCGACCCCTCTGCTGGTTTCTCCTGCCACCCCTACTCTGGTCCTCTGTCGGTCTCTTCCTTCCATGAATGGTGTGATGGTCTGCCTCCAGCTTCTTGGCCATCTCCAAGATCCTGGCCAGAATGACATCAAAAACAAAGAGGAGGGCCTTCCTCAGTTCATCACAGAAGCCCTTATAGAACCTCTTTGCGTATCCCACGTCGTCCAGCTGATAAGAGTCCGCAAACTGGGTCAGGAGGGTAAACTCTCGGTGGTACTCCAGAACTGTCCTGCTACCCTACCTCAACTGTAAGAATCTGTCCTCCAACTCATCTCACGCAGACTGCGGCACAAAAATGTTCCAGCAACGCTATCTTGAACTTATCCCATGAAATGTATGCAACCTCCAATCCAACATAGGTGGTGTTGAGCAGCGACTTCCACCATCTCTTTGTATTGGATTCCAAACATGAAACTACTAAGGGTACTGCCGTCTCCGTTGGGCACTGAATCCCTACCAATATCTTGTACATGATGTAAACCCACTCCTCAATCTGAACAGCTGACTCCATCCCGAGGAAAGATGGGGAAGAAAGACCACGGAAGACGCTAAGCTAGTTGGCCCCGGGATTTGGCTGAGGAGCCAGAGCCTATTGTTCCCTGAATGCCTCTATAATGGAACTCAATGTCTGCCCATCTTTGTTTGCTTGAATAGTAGGAGCCGGTGGTGGTGGGACGGCGTATGGAGTCGGAGGCACTCCATACTGTGGGGAAGGGTTCGTCACGGACTACAAAAGAAAATTAACACTTGTAAGGAGATTTGGCTAAAAGATACAGTTAAAAGTGGACTTTTTCATGTGATTTCCCATATGGGCACACCAAGGCTTCCACTGCTAGTTTGTCCTCAAACTAAGCTCGCGCGGGGTGGCCCAAGGTTTGTGGAATACTTTTCTTCTGATCGAGGTTTCACTCTGATACCAGTTTTTAAGACCCCATTTTTTGCTACAAAACTGGGTCTTATGCACAGTACTGCCACTTTACGGTGACACCAACACTCAGGAAGGTCGCCACTACAAAACTGAAGTATCTAGTTGCCAACCTAAATCACCTAGAGGGGGGTGAATAGGTGATAACTGCGTCTTTTGCGGAATTAAAAACTTGATGAAATAGAACGCACAGAAAGAAAATCACAAACACAGATAACACCAGGAATTTATAGTGGTTCCCCGTTCTTGGGTACTCCACTTGCCCGCCTCGCCAATCTAGCACAACAACTAGACATGACTACTTCACTATAACTCGTATCAAGAATGATCCTACAATCTCGGAGTCAACACTCCTACAATTTCAGAGAAAATCTCTCTTACAACTCTAAGAAAAACCTCTCCTATAACTCGGAGAAAAACCTCTCCTACAACTCGGAGAAAAACCTCTCCTACAACTCGGAGAAAAACTTCTCCTACAATCAAATGCAATTAAGGTTTGATAGAAACTTATCAATACATAATCAGATCTGAAAGCACTGATAGATCTTCTTCCTTCTTGAGATTTGAAAAACTTTTGACTTGATGGCGATGAGGAAGAACGATAAAAACTCAGATCTGAACTTCTTCGTTTCGATTTGATCTAATAGATGCAGTAGAGGAAGGAGCAATGATCAATCGAACCTTTTCATCCACTGGAAACAACTGATTTAGAACAACAGATCGATCTTCAGCTTTTCCGACAGGAGGCGGCACTTTCTCGTTCTTGGAACGAAAGGAGAGTTAGGGTTGATCAGAAAATTAATTATGAGAATTTTTAAATGAGAGCCTTATATAATCAAAGGCTTTAACGACATCAATTAAGGTAAAATAAACCTTAAACTAAATCAAAAGAGCCGTCAAAATAGACAGAATGAATTAACGTCCCGTCAAAAAGGATTGAAAAAATTTCAGGAATTGAACAGATTTCTCGAGAACACAAAGGACTTCCCGAGAAATAAATAAGCTTCTGAGAAAATAGAATTAAGAATGAAAGATTTAATTTCTCGAGAACAAAGAATTTCTCGAGAAATGGTAGCTCCTGCTTCGGAAAGAAAGTAGAAGGATTTTTCGGGATAGAGAAAAGAATTTCTCGAGAAATAGAAAGACTTTTCGAGAAAAGAAATTGAGAATAAAAACAACACAGAGTCAAATCGTCGGCCAACAATGATTAGTCGAACTGAGCTCAAATAAATACTTCAATTTCAACAAAATAGTGATCAACGAAATAATAAGAGTTCGTCGAACGGAGATCGAAAAAAGGCGATCAAAGAAATCAATTTATCTTTCAGCTAAACAGCGCTCGACGAAAGTTCGTCACTTCGTCGAACGGAGATCAACGAACGGCGAAATCTCTTTAACTTCAGCAAAAACTGAGATCGACAAAATAATTTCAGTTCGTCGAACTGAGATCGACGAACGCGATCAACAAAACAACTTCAAATTTGACGAAACAGCGGTCGACGAAAACTTCTTCTGTTCGTCGAACGGAGATCGACGAACGCGATCGACGAAACAACTTCAACTTTGGCGAAACAGTGGTCGACAAAAACTTCTTCTGTTTGTCGAACGGAGATCGACGAGCGCGATCGACAAACTACTTTCAACTTAGGCAAAATTGAGACTGACGAAATTTATTTAGCTCGTCGAACTGAGATCGACGAACGCACCAACTTTCGTCGAACGCAGAAATACTTAGAAAAATATTTCTTCTCTCAGAACAAAAGAACAACACCATCTTTCTCCTAGCTTTTCCTTTGTATTTGAATAAGAAGTACATCCCAATAGAGAGATTACACATGAATCAACACCTTGGTCCATACAATGAGGAATTACATTACATAGACCTGTGTTTGATGACCCATTGAAACCTTACATTGGTGTACTTAGCCATTTAAAACCTGCAAACACTTTACTAAAGAGCAACATCAAATACAAACTCAATTCAACTTAGTTCAAGGGGACTTCTTCAAATCAAGGTAATTGTGGATACAATTCCCAACAATCTCCCCCTATTTGTAGAAGTCAGAACCCTAAAAACTAAGATGAATTATAACAAAATAAAATAGATATACTACACATCACAGGAGAAAGAATATGAAAACAGAATGAACATCAAAATCAAAAACTATATATATGATTAAGATTGTCAAAATGATTTATTGTTCACACAATCAGAATTATCAAATGATTTGATGGAACTCATAAATTTGCTTCAGGCCTTGTCTCTATTCTTCTGCTCTTGTCTAGCAAAATAAGTATAAGGCTTAGGATGATACTTTGGAGGAGGGGATGGAGCTGAAGGATTGTTATAACCATAAGACTTGAAATGAATCCTTCTCTTTGTTAGACTAGTCTCATACTTTTTTCCATTCAGTTGAACTGTAATAGTCTGAGACTTTCATTCCACCTTCATCTACAAGCTTGAGTGTGTCAAGAATGATTATCTTAGAAACAGGACCCACACTTCAGGAAGTACTTCCTCAGCAACTGCTTTACCAGAACCTGCTGAGCTGGACCCAGGGACAGACCTGCTGGCAGAAGGACCTTCACCAAATTTTCTTTTCCTGGAACTAGGCATCAAAGAAGGACCTTCAGAATGATCAGAAACCCACACTAGGAAGAATCGACAGGAGGAACAAACTCAGGTTGGACCACAGGCCTGGGAGAAAATTGAGGTGGAAGAACATTTTGAACCTGCAACTCTGGAAAAATTTCATTTTGAAGCCAAACCGCAGTCTTGAATGTATATGAATTTACATATGCAATTTTCTTCTGAACACTAACATTCAACTGCTCAAACTGATCAGCCCAACTTCTTTGGAGCTGAGAAACCTGATTATCCAAAAGCTCTGCCATTTTATCCTCCCCCTTTCTGACTTCTACAGATAGGGTTTGGATGACAGACTCTTTGAATTGACCAACCTCATCAACAATTTTGAAAGTGTTATTTTCTGCATTGGATTCAATTGATTCTAGAGACCTTTTTACCTGGAGAGTGTGAGCTAAAACTATTCCCACACCCTCAATTGTGTGATCAATTGCCTTTCCCCCTTGAATCACAATCTCTTTGAGAGAATCTGTCTTGGCTTGAACTGCAGCTCGACTTTTGCTCATGCCCTTTTCAACTTCTGAAATCCTAGCATGAACTTCCTTGAAAGACTTCTCAAACTTGTCACTTTGCTTCTGGAGCATCAACTCTATTTTGCCCAGAAGAGAATTTTCTTCATATAAAGAAGGAGAAGGAGGAGTAGGAACAACATTATCAAAAAATTCTTGAATAACTAAAGAACTTACAACCTTTGGAGCCACAACTCCTTTCTCACCAACTAGCTCTCCCTGAGCATCCCTGTTGGCTTCTTCACCAAACGCTTTCTCCCCCTCAATTTTTTTTTGGGGGAGGAGATTGCCTATGAACTGATATATCATCAGCTTCAAAAGAAAAATCAAAATCAGCACCTGACCCTTCCCTTTGGCCACTGGGACTGTGCTCTTCAAGGTTTTCTTGTTGAATCTCAGTAATAATATCAGCAATTATGCTTTCGACAGCATCAGCCTGAATAATGTGAACAACAACAAATGGAGGAGGAGGAGGAGGAAATGGAATAACATCATCTTGATGAGGTGTATCAGAAGGAGGAGGCTGGAGATGAAGTCCCACCTGGAGCTTGAGCTGGAGTCACAACCTCATTGCCAAAATTTGCAGAAGGTTGAGGCTCCCCCTGAGAACTTGCACCTACATTACCTGGCTTGGTTATCCTGATGTCCCACCTTTGAATTATGGAGACATTGAGCTTCTTCAGATGATGAATCACTGCACCTTAAGACATATCAAACATGGAAGGGTTCATCTGATTAAGATACAAAGAAAGTATCCTTGCATAGTTTGGAGCAAGGAGACTTGCTTTAATCTTTGAAAAAAGAAGAGTGGCCGAGTAACAATTCTTCCCAGTCACAATTGCCATCATCAAACAAAACACATCTTCAGAAACATGTCCTAAACTGCCTGTCCTGCAGAGAAAGACCTTAGAAACAATGTCTACCAATAGCTTTCCAACAACATTCATCTTCTATCTTCTAACAGAAGTATATCCCTTATCTAAACCACAAAATTTCATAGTTCTGTCCCAATCAACATCATCTAGGTCATCTTCAGAATCTATCACTGGAAGCCTTAGATATTTTGTCAAAGATTTGGTGGAAATCTTAATCTACAGATTATCTACAAAGGAGATTAACATTCTCCCTTCCTTGATAACTTTCACATTTAGAAATAAATCCTCTACCTCTCTGAACAGAATACGACAAGGATGTTCCAAAATAAAAGATAACCCAGCTGCATCTATGAGATAGAAAAGATTTTGAAAATCGTCTGAAAGATCGATCAGACCTAACCTTTCGAGCTCACATCCGACTCCAATCTTTGCTCTAGGACACGGAGCCATCAAATCAAAGCTGATGAACTTGCGCTTGCTGGGAGAAATCCCGAGAAGAAATGAACTGGAGACTGGATGACGCGAGAAGAAGATGAACAGTCGAGGGGTTTCGAGATGAACGAGAAGGGTTTTGCGTGAACATTAAGTCATTCATGATTATCTATTTATAGTTTTGATTTGATTTAACATTTAATGAATTTATTTAATATTTAAAATAAAAACTGCGTACCTGCCCTTTCGAAATCCCGAAAGTAAAAGTTTCTGATTTTTCAAGAAAAATAATCCAATACTCAAGAGCTAATTGATTTATCGAGAAATCAAGGATTTCAGCAGATTCATCTGTGCCTGATCAGTTCTCGAGGGACTACCCATTTCTCGGGAATTATCAAGAAGACCTAGATTTTTCTGAAAAATTTAGGCTTTTGCTTCCTTGAGAATTAGAATATGTGAAATTCTCCATCTCTTCATGGCTTCATTCCTGACTTGATTATTACTCCATGTTGAGCATTCCAAGCTCTGTCTTGAAGAAAGAGAACTTGGTCTCATCCAGCGGCTTCGTGAAAATATCTGCAACTTGCTTATCCGTAGGGACATAACATAGATCGATGTCCCCATTCTCCACATGCTCCGGATGAAATGATATCTCAACTCAATATGCTTTGTCCGGCTGTGCGAGACTGGATTATTTGCAATTGCTATAGCACTGGACGAGTCGCAAAACATTGGAATTTCTTTGAACTTCAAGTTGTAATCTTCAAGCTGATTCTTTATCCAAAGAAGTTGTGCGCAACAACTGCCTGCAGAAATGTATTCTGACTCGGCTGTTGAAATTGCAACACAATTTTTCTTCTTGCTGCTCCAAGAAATAAGTCTTCTTCCGAGAAATTGGCATGTCCCGGAAGTGCTTTTCCTATCATCTTTACTACCTGCAAAGTCTACATCTGAAAAATCTATTAGCTCGCTATCATTACTTCTTGGGTACCATAAGCCAAGATTTGGTGTACCCTTAAGATATCTCAAAATTTGCTTTGCAGCAGTATAGTGAGATTCCTTAGAGTTCACCTGATATCTAGCACATACACATGTAGAAAACATTATATCAGGCCTACTAGCAGTAAGGTAGAGCAGAGAGCCAATTATGCTTCTGTACTTGGTTTCATCGAAAGGTTTCCCTTTCTCATCCTTGTCCAGAGACATAGCTGAGCTCATTGGAGTCCTCATAGAGGTTGCACTCTCCATTCCAAATTTCTTAACCAACTCCTTGGCGAATTTCGTCCGTGAGATAAAAAATCCATCTTCAGATTGCTTCACCTGAAGTCCTAAGAAATATTTCAGCTCACCCATACTGCTCATTTCAAACTTCCCTTGCATAAGTTTGGAGAACTTCTTGCAAAGGTTGTTGTCTGTAGAGCCAAAAATAATGTCATCGACATAGATTTGCACTAGCAAAATCCTACCTTTTACTTCCCTAAGAAATAATGTCTTATCTATCTTTCCTCTTGTGAACTTGTTCCCAAGAAGAAAGTTAGACAGCGTCTCATACCAAGCTCGAGGAGCTTGTTTCAAACCATATAAAGCTTTTTGTAATAGATAAACATAATTTGAATGTTCAGGATTAACAAAACCTGGAGGTTGTTCAACGTATACTTCTTCTTTTATTTTACCGTTGAGAAAAGCTGACTTGACGTCCATTTGATATACGGTGAATTCTTTGAATGCAACATAAGTTAGAAACAACCTGATCGCTTTGAGTCTTGCTATAAGAGCATAAGTCTGATCGAAGTCGATCCCTTCTTCTTGTCTGTATCCTTTTGCTACAAGTCTGGCTTTGTTCTTTATTATCGTTCCTTCTTCATCCAACTTGTTTCTGTATACCCACTATGTTCCAATGATGTTCTTATCTTTGGGTTTTGGAACAAGTGTCCATACTTTGCAATGCTTGAACTGATTTAGTTCTTCTTCCATAGCAATTATCCAAGAGGGGTCTTCATTTGCTTCTTGGAACTTCTTTGGTTCAACCTGCGAGAGAAAACTCAAATGCATATTTTCATTAATAGTACCTCTTCTGGTTCTTATGCCTCCATGAGGGTCTCCTATGATATGATCAATAGGATGGTTCCTCAAATGTCTGAATTCAAGATTCCTCGTATTATTTGGAGCACCAGGAGCTTCTTCTACAACTGGAGTGTCTTCCTCCACTTGGATTGGCTCTTCATCAAGATGATCTTCATCTTCAGTTGAGGTTGGGGGAGGGATCTTGATGAAGTGCTGAGCATCTTCTTCAGCTGGCTTCTCCAAGCATAACTCTTGCAGCCTTGAACCTACATCTTCAACAGAAACACTAGAGGAGCTGCTATGAAGCATACTCGTCTCATCAAATACAACATTAATGGATTCTTCTACAACTAGGGTTTTCTGATTAAAAACTCTATAAGCTCTACTATGGCTACTATAGCCTACGAAAATACCTTCAAAACTCTTTTCACTAAACTTGGTTTTGTAATGCTTTCCATTATTAAGTACAAAGCATTTACTGCCAAAGATTCTAAAATAAGAGATGGTTGGTCTCTTGCCTTTTAGTAGTTAATAAGGAGTCTTTTCATGGTTCTTATTTCTGAGTGCTCTGTTTTGCACGTGGAAAGCAGCGTTGACGGCTTCAGCCCAGAGGTATTCAGGTAGTGAAGTGTCGCTCAACATTGTTCTGCAAGCCTCAATGAGTGTTCTATTCCTTCTCTCAGCTACTCCATTTTGTTGTGGAGTTCGAGGAGAGGAAAACTCATGAAAGATACCAAGGCTTTCACAGAAATCTGTCATGGCTCAAGATTCAAATTCTGTTCTATGGTCACTTCTGATTTTGACCACTGAACAATCCAATTCGTTCTGAATTTGCTTGACAAATTTGGTGAAATTATCAAATGTATCTGACTTGTGTTTTAGAAAGAATACCCATGCAAAACGTGAGTAATCATCTACAATAACCAATGTGTAAGACTTTCCTCCTAAACTTCTAATTTGCAAAGGACCAAACAAGTCCATATGAAGTAGGTATAAACATCTGGTTGAATCTTTGCCAATTATGCTCTTAAAGGTAGCTCTTGTTTGCTTGCCTTTTATACATGCATGACAAGGTCTATCTTTAATGTACGTAACATTTGGCGCATCACGCACTAAGTTTTGAGAAAACAGTTTGTTTATAATTTTGAAATTAATATGTGCTAATCTCTTATGTCATTGGTCAGCAAGAGATGCACTATCTTTTGCTAACAAGCACACTGGTGTAGAAGATGATAAACAAAGAAAATTTAAACAAAATATATTTCTACAACGAGTGCCTGATAAAATCGTTTCGGAATTTTCTGCCGACTTTATCAAACACTTATCTTTACAAAAATTAACTACGTATCCTTTATCGCAGAGTTGACTTATGCTTATAAGATTATGTTCTAATCCTTCCACATAAGCCACATCCGAAAAGGATACATTGCCATTTGAAATCATAACGTAGCCTTTTGTTATTCCTCTGTTGGATCCGCCAAAAATAACTTTTGGACCGTTCGCAACTGGAATAAAATCCTACAATAAACTCCTAGTCCCGGTCATATGCCGAGAACAGCCACTGTCCAAATACCAGATTGGATTTTTGTTGGCCTTTGGACATACCTGCAAAAGCAGATTATCTTGTCTTAGGAGCCCAAACAAATTTGGGTCCTTGGTCCCGTGTTAGTTGAGAACCATACTGAATGTTAACATTGCGAGTGATCTTTCTTGCAATGTTTACTTGTGGTCTATTAACATAAGTAGAATTGAGCCAACAATCTATGGCAAAGTGACCTATTTTGCCGCAACACCAACAGTCAAACCTGTTGTACCTTCTCTTAGTATTCTCCTGCTTAACTTTTTGAACGTTAGTTTTGGCAGGAGCATTCCTTCTAGATGAGGATGCCACATGAGTACATCACACACATGGTAGTGCTTTCTCCTTAGGCTTAGGTGCAACATCCTTCACTATTGGTGCTCTCTTAGCACTCAGACCATGAACAAAAGGACCATAGTCTTTCAGATTTATCTCTTGATAAGGTGCTTTGAAAGCACTTTCACCGAGGTTTCGAGGATGAGTCCACCCATTATAGTCATTGACAGGCGCAAAATTAATTGGTCGTGTCAAGTGACCATAAGTGCTCTCCATATCGTAGACATTTGTAGGAAAGATAACATTCTTGAATGCCACTTGATCTTGATGGGCTTTCCCTTTCTCTTCGGTGGTAGATTTCTTTGCATTCTTATCTTTCTTCTTGGCATGGGTGCCCTTAGAAGAATTACTAGGACCAACCACATGACCTAATCCACTGCTACCTGCTTAAGCAGAGAATCTATCAATGATTGGAAGAATAGTTTTAGGTTGAGAAAACTTTTCAACTAGCTTCTTCTCAGAGGCTAGCTGTTCTTCCAGCTCTTTGATACTTTCCTCTCTCAGGACAAGGAGCTCATCCAAGCTTTTGATCTTGTCTTGCAAGACTTAGATTTCCTCTCTGAAAGAAGAAAGTTGTTCAACTTCCTTTCTCAGATTATATTCCACTTCCTTGAGAGACATGATCTCCTTGGCTTGGGTTTTGACTACCTTTCGGCATTTGTCAAAGCTTTAAAGCATGTTAGTATATTGGGTCATGAGTTCTGAGTCATCATCTGAGGGGTAATCCTTTTGCTCAGCTGAGGCATAATCAGAATCAGATAAGATGGTGTGAGAATTTACCTTCCTGGTATATGGAGGTTCTTACTCATCATCAGTCATGACCATCAACCCGAAGTAGGCTTCTTCTTCATCACTTGACTTCTCCGAGTCACCGTCGCTTAGAGTTTTAGACTTCTTTGCGACTAGACTTCTTTCAGTCTTCTTTTTCCCGTAGGTGGATTTCTTATCTTCTCTCTTTCCACCTTATTTCTTATTATGAGGGCAATCAGCGATCTTGTGCCCTGACTTATTACATCAATAACAAACAATGTCAGAAGAAACATGTATATTCAGTTTAGTCTTATACCTGTCATGGTTGCTTGAGCCCTTTCTGTGATGATCATCATCACGTCAAGAATGTCTATAGTCTGAGGAAGACGGCATGTTCTTCATGTGCCTTCCTTTTCTTAGTAACCTCTTGAATTGACGGGAGATTAGAGAAAATTCCCCATCATACATTTCGGAGCAGGAGGAGCTAGCTTCTGATTCTTCTTTATTGTCAGTTTCTTTTTCTCTGATAGGGGACACAACTTTGCTTTTTCTTGTACTTTCAGCCTTCAGTGCCAATGTCCTTTCCTTGCTTGAGGCCCGATTCACATCCTCTTCAGATTTGCGGATGTTCATTTGCAGTTCATGTGATAGTAGCTTCCCGAACAAATTTTGCGGGTCAAGACTTGGTAGTTTTCCAAACTCCCTGATTGCAACTATCTTGCTATCCCAGTCTTTCGTCAGGGATCACAGGAATTTGTCATTTAGCTCACCATTTGTAAAGACCCGACCATAGTTTCTTAGGCCGTTAACTATTTTGAAGAATCTTTCATATGCATCGGCAATGCACTCCTTCTTACCCTGCTTGAATGCCTCATACTCTTGGTTGAGTAGAGATCTTCTATCGTCCCTTACCTCTTCGGTACCTTCCATGAGAACAATCAAGGATATCCACATCTCTTGAGCAGATTTGCAGTGAATTAAGTTTTACAACATCGAATCGTCCACTGCACTGGAAATTATGTTCTTCGCCTTTTTGTCCAAGGCAACGATGGCGATCTCATCCTTGGTTAAGTCCATCATCTTTTTAGGCACCCTTACAGTAGGGTCAATTGTAGAGGCAGTCATAATCACTTGAGGGCCTTCTTCCACAACTTGAAAAATTCTCGGATCTGCGGCCTCCATGTATAATCTCACTCTCTCTTTACACTTGGGGAAATTAGCTTTTGTGCAGATAGGCAACTTCAGCGAGGAGGATTCCTTGCATCTTTCTATGGTTTGCTAGCAACTAGAATGGATGGATCCTGTTCAAGGTGTTAACCTAGCAACGAACAACGACACTCTGATACCAATTGAAGTATTTAGTTACCAACCTAAATCACATAGAGGGGGGTGAATAGGTGATAACTGCGTCTTTTGCGGAATTAAAAACTTGATGAAATAGAACGCATAGAAAGCAAATCACAAACACAGATAACACAAGGAATTTATAGTGGTTCCCCGTTCTTGGGTACTCCACTTGCCGGCCTCGCCAATCTAGCACAACAGCTAGACTTGACTACTTCACTATAACTCGGATCAAGAATGATCCTACAATCTCGGAGTCAACACTCCTGCAATCTCAGAGAAAATCTCTCTTACAACTCGGAGAAAAACCTCTCCTACAACTCGGAGAAAAACCTCTCCTATAACTCGGAGAAAAACCACTCCTACAACTCGGAGAAAAACTTCTCCTACAATCAAATGCAATTATGGTTTGATAGACTTATCAATACATAATCAGATCTAAAAGCACTGATAGATCTTCTTCCTTCTTGAGACTTGAATTTTTTTTGACTTGATGGCGATGAGGAAGAACGATAAAAACTCAGATCTGACCTTCTTCGTTTCGATTTGATCCAATAGATGCAGTAGAGGAAGGAGCAATGATCAATCGAACCTTTTCATCCACTAGAAACAACAGATTTAGAACGACAGATCGATCTCCAGCTTTTCCGACAGGAGGCGACACTTTCTCGTTCTTGGAACGAAAGGAGAGTTAGGGTTGATCAGAAAATTAATTATGAGAATCTTTAAAGGAGATCCATATATAATCAAAGGCTTTAACGACATCAATTAAGGTAAAATAAACCTTAAACAAAATCAAAAGAGCCGTCAAAATAGACAGAATGAATTAACGTCCCGTTAAAAAGGATTGAAAAAATGATTTCAGGAATTGAACAGATTTCTCGAGAACACAAAGGACTTCCCGAGAAATAAATAAGCTTCTGAGAAAACAGAATTAAGAACGAAAGATTTAATTTCTCGAGAACAAAGAATTTCTCGAGAAATGGTAGCTTCTGCTTCGGAAAGAAAGTAGAAGGATTTTTCAGGATAGAGAAAAGAATTTCTCGAGAAATAGAAAGACTTCTCGAGAAAAGAAACTGAGAATAAAAACAACACAGAGTCAAATCGTCGGCCAGCAAAGATTAGTCGAACTGAGCTCAAAGAAACACTTCAATTTCAACAAAACAGCGATCGACGAAGTAATAAGAGTTCGTCGAATGGAGATCAACAAAAGGCGATCAAAAAAATCAATTTATCTTTCAGCTAAACAGCGCTCGACGAAAGTTCGTCACTTCGTCGAACGGAGATCGACGAACGATGAAATCTCTTTAACTTCAGCAAAAACTGAGATCGACAAAACAATTTCAGTTCGTCGAACTGAGATCGACAAAACAATTTCAGTTCGTCGAACTGAGATCGACAAACACGATCGACGAAACAACTTCAACTTTGGCGAAACAGCGGTCGACGAAAACTTCTTCTGTTCGTCGAACGGAGATCGACGAAAACTTCTTCTGTTCGTCGAACGGAGATCGATGAATGTGATCGACAAAACAACTTCAACTTTGGCGAAACAGCGGTCGACGAAAACTTCTTCTGTTCACCGAACGGAGATCGACGAACTACTTTCAACTTAGACAAAATTGAGATCGATGAAATTTATTCAGTTCGTGGAACTGAGATCGACGAACGCACCAACTTTCGTCGAACGCAGAAATACTTAGAAAAATATTTCTTCTATCAGAACAAATGAACATCACCTTCTTTCTCCTAGCTTTTCCTTTTTGTTTGAATAAGAAGTACATCCCAATAGAGAAATTTCACATGAATCAACACCTTGGTCCATACAATGAGGAATTACATTGCATAGGCCTTTGTTTGATGACCCATTGAAACCTGGCATTGGTTTGTACTTAGCCATTTAAAACCTGCAAACACTTTACTAAAGAGCAACATCAAATATAAACTCAATTCAACTTAGTTCAAGGGGACTTCTTCAAATCAAGGTAATTGTGGATACAATTCCCAACAAAAACGCCCATCCTGCCGACAATATCGATCACAGAAGAAGAAAAGTACAAATGAACCAATTTTAAGTTCAAGCCCACATCACATAGTATATAAATCAAAAGATACATCACATAGTATATAAATCAAAAGATAGATGTCCATAGATAATAACTGAATAAAGGTGGTAACAATAAAAATGGGTTCATGCCCAGCACATCATGTCATCACTACAAGATCATTCATGAAAGCAAAATCTACAAATAAACACTCACGAATCCTGAGAATGGTGCTCCTGTGTTAGACTGGCCCGCCTGCATCTGCACCGGCCTTTGGTGGTGCTGCATCTCCTCGGTCCCCTAAAATGATATGGTCCACCGACTGTTAGTCAAAAATACTAAGCCTCGTTTCCCCCCACCCATCCATGAGTGGCTCCTAGGCACCATGCGTGAGGAATGAAGCGGAGGACAGCAAGGGGTATAAAACATAGCAGATGATAAGACCTAGCTACATGAGTATCTACCACTACAAAGGTGTTTATATATATAACAGTAAGTAAAGCAGGGTGAAGAACATGTAAAGAATAATAACAGAGTAAGTACAAGCTACAACTAGCTACCACAGACAAATTAAAGTGATTTAAGTAAGAAAGGTAATCTTAATTTATTGGAATGCCCATACAGACATATAGACCAATGGGTCGTTTAACAAGGCTTATCGTATAAAAAGTCCCATACCAATTTATACGATAGGGGTAGGGGTTGAAATGCAATGCTTATGCTATGACATACAGTGTTATGCTGATTAATGTTATGTTCACACAAGTGCAACACATGCACCGGACTCTATGCACACAGACCTTTTGTTCCCTCTTTTTGGAGCTAGCAAAACTCCCAGGATACCCCCGTAGTAGCAAATGGAAATGGTGGGTTGGGCCTCGCCCACCTTTAGTTAGGTAATCGCACTACCTAACCTAGACCTATCGTATGCCTCAATGCAAAGAACACAACCGCGGAGCGCCTGCTTACTCTTACTGGCTGGTCCACCAGACATTTTCTTGGCTAAGTGATAACCATACTTGTCGAGTCAAAGTATCGACGCCGGTGCAAATGACCGTCTGATACTAAAGACCCACCACCTTATGCACATGCAATTATGATTACTATGTTGGATCTTGAGGCGCCCTTAGGGGGGGGGGGTGAATAAGGGTTTTGGAAAACTTTTGATATTTATTTGAATAAGAGTGAATAAAAAACAAAGATTAGTAAATCAATTTTATTAACTAGAAAAAAGACATGATTATCATTAATAAAATTTGGTTACAAAATCTAATTTCTATCACGCTAGAAATCAAAGGCGAAATATGAAATACTCCTTTTGTTTTCTATACTGACTCTTCTCACCAAGAACCGGTTGGCTTTAGCTGATCTCTCCCCAGATATGGCCTCAAGCCGCTCTAGCCCTTCTATCCCCTGAAAGGCCTCGAGCACCCCTAGATATACTCCTAAGACCCAGTCGCCAACACAAATCGAATTCCTCCCTAAGTCCTACTCAGACCTAGTCGCCAACATGAGATTAATTTACTCCACGATTATAAAAAAAGAGTTATAAATAGAAATACAAAACCAGAAATAAAAACTCCCCAAGAAGAATTCTGGAGATGGTGAAGGCTCGCTAAATATCGTCGAAGTTAAAGCATGCATTCTTTGCATTGTGTAAGCCTTGATTCGATCCTCCTTGAATTCTTCTCTTGAATTTGTGCGGGAGATGGTAGTATGGAAAAATAGGGCCCTTGCAGAATTTCAGAAGTGATGGAATAGGGCTCTATATAATTAGTAGTTAAAGAAGATGAAATCCACATATTTATAGGACTGGCAGCTAACACCGACGTTAAGGCTAACGCCTGGCGTTGACCCAGTATAGAAATATTTTGATGGCTCAGATCTTCAAAACAGGAAGGAGATACTTCACTTTAGGAAACATTCATTTTAGGAAACCCTAACATTGGCGTTGAGGCTAACGCCATCGTTAGGTCAGATTATTCCTAAAGTGCTCCTTCAATCATGACAGCTTCCCTCCTTGCCACATTTGTCTTGGTGGGAATGGGAGTTAATGCCGCCGTTAAGTCCTAATGCCTGGCGTTCCACATCATTCCACTTTTCAGCTTGTGGGCAGGTACAGACCAATAATGTAGCATCCTAGTGTCATATCTGCTCAAGCCTGCATGCTAAAAACACAATGACAACCACGGTCAAATACAATCAGAATTTGTTATTCTCAAATCAAACTCATGCGGAAAACCATGTTCCAACAATCTCCCCCTTTTGATAATAACAAATCCAATAGAGATAAATCAGATTCATATATAAGAGAGATGTGTTTTTAGTAGGATATATGACACTAAGCAATATAGAGACATTAATAAGAATTATAGATTGTTTAGATTGTGCTCTCCCTACATAAGTGCTCCCCCTTAGTGTATGCACCCATAGACTAGATGTATGCTCCACCTTAATCTAGCGAATCCTACTCCTTCAATCATTATGATTTATCATTTTATTCTCCCCCTTTTGTTATTAGCAAAAGTTGGTGGAGTGAAACAAAACTAGAAGAGAGAAGACAAAAGTTTGGACATAACTAAGAAATGATTAAGAGTTTTGTTTAGACATAAAGTAATTTGTGATCGATCTAAGGGAGAGAGTAGCACATCGGAGAATGGATATGATAAGCGTGAAAGAACAACATTCCAAATTTTTTTTGACCAAAATAATTCTACCACTTGTTGTTCAAAGATTAAAAAAAAAACTACTTGCTGAAAGAGATGCAATATAGTTTGATAAGCACAAGTGAAGAAAATATCTTTAAAAATTATCATAATAAAGCATGGTAAAAGAAATACATGAACAAATTAGAAATGCGAAAAACAAACAAAACAAAACAATTATTAGTAGTATTTTTGTTATAGTTTGACCATTCCAACAATATGTCTAGACTCTTTACATTTGAGCATTAACTTTGGAAATTTTCATAACAAATAGGCAAGCATGATTTAACATATTCATAAAGATAAGGACTACAATGTCACGAATTTGTATTTCAAGTAAAGAATACATTGTAGAAATCATGCATTGCAATCTAGTGCTTTTACTTAAGTGTTTAGAGAATTATGTAATTTTGCGTTAAGATCTAATTCTCATCAGTAGAAGCTTTATGAAAAACAATGATGTGTGCATAAGGTGTTTTGATAAAAGTATACATGTGAAATAATTAAAACACATGACGTATGTAATGAAATAGTAACAACAATATTAAGATTGTAATCTTATAATTACTTTCACACATCAATTTTAGAATAAAATTTCAAAGCTCATTTCATGAGTACAACTACCAAGGTGCTTCGCCCACACAATGCTCATTAAGACTTATCAGGGAGCGAAGTATTGCTCGGAGGATAACTGATGAATAGAAAATATTGCATATTTTTAATATAATTTCTAGCCTAATTTGGATATTTTTGTACATGCAATATGTAAATTATTGAAATAATAGCTTGTTTTATCTTGTTTGTAAATATGTGTAAATATATGTAAATATTATAAGTATAAATAAATATTGATATATTTTCAATACACATATATATATGTATATATGTAATGATAATAAGAATATATATATAATAATATGTAATGATAATAAGTATATATATAATATTATGTAATAATAATAAGTATATATAATAATATGTAATAATAATAAGTATATATAAATAATATGTAATAATAAACAATAATAATAATAATAATAAATAAATAATTAAGTTAGTTTTTCTATATGTATAATATAATATATCTGTAAATATATATAATATATATAAATATGTTCTTGTGTTTACACATAGGAACTCTTGGCCGAGTGGAGAAGGTTCCTGTTAATTTGAGCAAGGGGAGAAGCGGGTTCGAAACCTGGCCAACGCAATTTTGCGCCAATTTAATCCGCCAGCTCACTTTCCGCCCCTGCAGCACTCGTCTGCCCGCTGCCCGCGCCTGCCCGCTGCCCGCCAGCTCATTTCCTGCCCGCTGCCCGCCAGCAAACCGCCAGCACACCCGCCTGCCCGCGCCCGTGCCCGTGCCTGCCCCTGTAGCTCACCTCCAGCGCAACCAGCTATCCGCAGCCCAGCCAGCTGCATGCATCTTCCAACCCGCCAGCTAGAGTCAACCCTACAGCTGCCATCCAGCCACCTTCTAGAAGCCCACCAGCTAGCATCTAGCCAGCTGCCTTCCTTCTAGAACCTCTCAAACCCTCTAAATGCAGCCCATTTTCTCTATAAATAGGAGCCCACCCCCTCACTATTTTGCCCCTCTTGGATTGCCCTTTTTTGGGTGATCTTCCACAATCCTTGCCACCTTAGTTTTTGAATTTTATTTTTGTATTTTATTTTTGTAATTTCTTATATAAATGTTGTAATTTTATTTTCATGTTATGGTTTTTTTATATAAATTAGTTAAATGTTGTAATTTTTTGTAATCTTTGTAACTGTTGTAGTGTTTTTATAAATGTTGTAATTAAATGTTGTAATGTTTTTATTTTTGTAATTTTATTTCGTGTAACCCCGTTATTATGGCAATAAATAAATTTAGTTTTTATTTCGTGTATTTTTTTCTTCATAGCATAATTTCAATTCTGCAATTTCATTTCTGCACTGCAATTTCAATTTCTAACTTAGCTTTATTTCTGCACCGTATTTCAATTCATAAACTTAGTTTCATATCCGCACTTCAATTTTGCAATTTTTCTTTCTTTAGCTAGATTTATTTGTCGCCATAACATCGGTTTTCCTTTAGATTCAAATTTATTCGTCTTAGTAAACTTTTGCTCTTTTTCTTCCTTGACACGGAATCGATGGAGCTGAATATTACGTTTTCGTTTATTTTCGTTTTAATTCGAATTTTGGTTATCTCTTTTTTCGCTTTGATTCGAATTTACTCGTCGTCATAATTTTCGTTCTTTTTCTTCCTTGACGCGGTAGAGAGTAGAGCGGAATATTATGTTTTCGTTTATTTTCATTTCAAAGCAATTTTCGTTCTCGTTATGTTTCGTTCCCGCAATTTCCTCCTTCATTGTTTTCGTTATTTTCGCTTTTGTTTTATGTTATCGTTTATGTGTTTGTTTATTTTACGTCTTTTCGTTGTTTTATGTTTTCATTACTTATGTTTTCGCTATTTCTCTTCATAGCTTAGTTTTATTTAATTGTCATGCATTTATTTCCCGTCTACCTGTTTGGGTAGAACTTGCACTGCATTTATTTCCCGTCTACCCATTTCGGTAGAACTTGCTCACGCATTTACTTCCCCTCTACCCATTTGGGTAGAGACTGCATTCCTTTAATTTCTGTCCTTTAATTTCAGTCATTTAAATTCCCGTAGAGTGCGTGAGTTTTTCATTTAGTGCGTCCTTTTTCTTTTTATCGCTTTTCTTGGTTTTTGCTAAACGCACACCAAGCCCGCGATTATTATCATTTATTGCTTTCTAAATTATTGCAAACTTAAAAATCAATCGATCTTTCCGATAAAACAATAGCCGTAGCTCGAAGTAACAATACTCGACGGGACCCAGGACTAAATACGACCTTGATATGATTTTTATCATATATATTACACGCGATAGGTGCGCTTGCCTCCTACGTCGTTTATTTTCTTATCAAGTTTTTGGCGTCGTTGCCGGGGAGTTTCATCGATATTGCGAAAAAGTATACACTATTGATTTTATCATCTTTAAGAAAATCAAAAAAATTAAACCCCCCCCCCAAAAAAAACCCAAAAATATATGTTTTCTCTTTTTCTTAAGCTTTAATTTGTAAATATAAAAAAATTAAAAACAAAAAAAATGATGAAATATTCTTATAAAAAATCCAAAAAAATTATTTTTTCTCTCTTTTTTGTTAAGTATTAGTATATAGATATATTATATCCTTTTTTATCATCCATTATAAATAAAGAAAAAAAATGATAATGAAAAAGTTAGAAAAATACAAAACATATTTGTTCTTCTTTTTTTTTTCTTTCTTTTTGTTTTTATATTAAGTTACTTTTTTTATTAAGCTTTAATTTGTATATAAATGTGCATATAAGAAAACTCAAAAAATGATAGGATTTCTATTTGTTTTTCATTAAGTTTTTTTAAATGCATATTTGAAAACATATTATTTCAAGTTTCAAAATGAAAAAAATAATGAAAGACTTTAAAACCAAAATCAAAATGAATTCTAGGAATTTTAAGATAGGACAATAGATCGTTTTCTCGAAGTAGGATTACTCGACAGACCCGAAACGGGATTTTTGTCGATATTTTGAAAAGAGGAAACCCCGTTGCTTTTACCTTATTATTTCTACATTTTCTTCTTTGCTTTTCATCTTAAAGATTTTCTTTATTAATTTTGTTTTTTTTCTTATGTTTTAATATAAATTTGAATATGCGTATTTCAAAAATGATGAAAATACATTTAGAAAACTCCAAAAAAAAAATATGGTTTTACTTTATATATATATTTCATCCTTTTTGTGATATAGAAAAAACCAAAACTCATAAATGTTCTTTTTACTTTGTTTTTCTCTTTTTTGTTCTTATTATTTTTGTTCCTTTTTTAGTATCATTATGTATATAAATGTACATATAAGAAAAAAAAATATAATTATGTATCTTTCTTTTTGTAAATATCTTTTTCCTTTTTTTTCTTTCTTTCTTATTTTTATTTTTAGGTTTTATATATGTAAATTATATATGTAAATATTTGGCTAAATTTTGAAAAAAAATGATGATGATGGAAGAACTACAAAATCCCACAAAAAAAATTAATTAAGTATTTTTGGCTTTCTTATTTTTTCTTTTTTCCTCTTTCCTTTTTCTTGCTTTTCTTTTTTGTTAAGTATTTATATATATTTTTATCATATTAAAAATCCAAAAAAAATGATGATGAAAATATTGAAGAATCCAAAAATATATGTTTTGTTTTCTTTCTTTGTTTTTTTTTCTCTTTCTTAAGTCTTATTACTTATTAAGTTTAATTTTGTATATAAATATGCATAAAAAATTGTATGATTTCTATTTTATTTTCATTAAGATTATATATGCATATTTAAACAAAACAAAATAATACTCTAATTAAAATGACAAAATAATGGAAAATTTTGAAACATAAATCAAAAAGAATTTTTGGAATTTTTGAGATAGAATAATAGGTAGTTTTCTCGAAGTAGGATTACTCGACAGACCCGAAAGGGGATTTTTGTCGATATTTTGAAAAGGGGAAACCCTATTACTTTTATCCTTTCATTTCACTTCTTCTTCTTTGCTTTTCATTTTAAAGTTTCTCTTTATTTTTCTCCTTTTTATTAAGTATAAAGGTTTTTATATATATGCATATTTTAACAATGATGAAAATATATTTAGAAAACTTTCTAAAAAAATTTATATAGTTTTGCTTTATGTATATATGTTTTATTTTTTATTTTTTATTTTGTAACTAAGAAAAATTGGAAAAACAAATAAAAAACTTATATATATATATATGCATATGATTTTATCATTTTTATCACCCCCCCATGTACATAAACCTTTATTATTATGTTTTAACATCTTTTGCAGGTAATTATTCCGGTTATCCCGTCTCCAAAATAGGGGCGTGCTTTTTCCCCCTGCTTTCCCCCCCCTTGTATTTTCTTTTTCCTCTTTTTCATGCTTTTGTATATATATAGAATTGTTCCTCATACTTACTTCAACATTGGGGACAATGTTGATTTTAAGTATGGGGGTATGGTATGATGTTTTCCCCCTTTGTAATTATTGTCCCCCATTTTTACTTAGAAAAAAACCAAAAAATGACAAAAAATATAAAATAGCAAAATTTGTTACAACATAAAAAATTATTTGTTATAACATAACAAAATTTGTTATGACATAATAAATTATGTTGCAACATCTTTGTCCCTCTTATAAATGTTTATGTCCCTCTTATAAATGTTTATAAATTATGTTGCAACATCTTTGCAACATCTTTGTCCCTCTTACATAAAATTCAAA
This sequence comes from Dactylorhiza incarnata, assembly GCA_033032865.1. NCBI lineage: Eukaryota > Viridiplantae > Streptophyta > Magnoliopsida > Asparagales > Orchidaceae > Dactylorhiza > Dactylorhiza incarnata. The sequence continues at coordinate 29,606,120 of JAWHQI010000003.1, read as the reverse complement.
AAAATCCAAAAAAATCATTAATTAACTTAGAAAAAACACAATGTTTTTTAATAAATGTTTTATGTTTATATCTTTTATTTGTATATAAAAATCCTTATTTATAATAATAAATCAAAATCCAAAAAATGATGAAAAGTTTACTAAAAAAATTTTGTTATAACAAAATTCACATATTTTATCATAACACCAAAAATTTTTATATAAATTTTTATTTTTCTTTCTCTTTCCTTTTCTTTTTTAGTATTAATGTATATATTTTACCAAAATTAAAAATAAAAAAAAAATTTGATGAAAAAAAAAATATTACAAAAAACCAAAAAAATATTTTGTATGTATTTTTGCTTTTCTTAATTTTCTTCTTTCTTTTTGTTACTTTGTTTTTATTAAGTATTTATATATGTATTTTGTTATAAAAAATCAAAAATAATAATATATATCTTAAAAACTCCAAAAAAATGATGAAAAAACTTATCAAAAAAATCCAAAAAAAGAATAAAACCCCTACTTTGCTTTTTATTACTTCTAAGGCTAGGTTAGGTTTATCTTTAAGCGTTTTTCATTATTTTTGATTTACTAAAACCATTTTATTTGTATCATAGTTTGTAGGTTTAAATTTTTGGAATTTTAGTAGTAAAAAATATTTTGTGATTTTAATTCAATTTGAGAACAAAATTTTTAGCACTACCTCGAGTTAACCCTAAATAGATTCGCTTTTGTATTAAATTGGCAAACCTTTTTTAGATTCAATTATTCTAACTCGAAACTTGTGAAACTTTAGGAATATTCTAATCTACTAAATTTTGCTCTCAAATCCTTTTTTATTATTCTAGTTTTTCTCTTGAAACCCTCACCCCTTTAGCTTGGCATAAATAAAGTAAAAGAAGAAGTTTTAAAAGAAATCCTGTGTCAATGGGAATAAAAAGATTCTGTAAACACATGCACCCAATATTGTTAAAAGAAATCTCGTGTCAATGGGAATAAAAATAAAATTCCGTAAACACGGGCATTGGGTTAAGTTTAAAAAGATTTCAATTATCCCCCGTAAACCAACGCTGGGAATCAAAGCAAAACCACCAAAATGGTGGGGTGAGAGGATTAAATCCATCACCCCTAATCCAGCACTCTTCTTTTTGCCAAGGCTACCTTTTTTCCCCTACCCCTTAGCCAATAAAATTGTAGGCTAGATTTTAATTTAAAAAGTTTGCGAGAGCATAATTGGTAGGTTTTATTTATTCTTAAAAATTTTCTTTAAAAAGTTAAAGTTTTATATAATTCTACTCTAATTAAAGGCGCTAAAGACTGCAATATTCGACGCTATTTAACTAACTTTAGAAGTCTCGCTAAAACTTTTTCGCTCTTTTTAAATCATCTTCATAATTTAGGACTTACCTCTTTAAATCTCCTAAATTTATTTCGATCTCACTTTTGATTATATAAAAACTTTAGTAATTAGAAATTTTATTAAACGTCTTATAGGTATCCCTTACTTTTGCTCTGGAATAGCAAAAGCTTAAGTATGGGGGTATTTGATGAATAGAAAATATTGCATATTTTTAATATAATTTCTAGCCTAATTTGGGTATTTTTGTACATGCAATATGTAAATTATTGAAATAATAGCTTGTTTTATCTTGTTTGTAAATATATGTAAATATTATAAGTATAAATAAATATTGATATATTTTCAATACACATATATATATATGTATATATGTAATGATAATAAGTATATATATAATAATATGTAATGATAATAAGTATATATATAATATTATGTAATAATAATAAGTATATATAATAATATGTAATAATAATAAGTATATATAAATAATATGTAATAATAAACAATAATAATAATAAAAAATAAATAATTAAGTTAGTTTTTCTATATGTATAATATAATATATCTGTAAATATATATAATATATATAAATATGTTCTTGTGTTTACACATAGGAACTCTTGGCCGAGTGGAGAAGGTTCCTGTTAATTTGAGCAAGGGGAGAAACGGGTTCGAAACCTGGCCAACGCAATTTTGCGCCAATTTAATCCGCCAGCTCACTTCCCGCCCATGCAGCACCCGCCTGCCCGCTTCCCGCGCCTGCCCGCTGCCCGCGCCTGCCCGCTGCCCGCCAACTCATTTCCCGCCCGCTGCCCGCCAGCAAACCGCCAGCACACCCGCCTGCCCGCTGCCCGCCAGCTCATTTCCCGCCCGCTGCCCGCCAGCAAACCGCCAGCACACCCGCCTGCCAGCGCCCGTGCCCGTGCCTGCCTCTGTAGCTCACCTCCAGCGCAACCAGCTATCCGCAGCCCAGCCAGCTGCATGCATCTTCCAACCCGCCAGCTTGAGTCAACCCTACAGCTGCCTTCCAGCCACCTTCTAGAAGCCCACCAGCTAGCATCCAGCCAGCTGCCTTCCTTCCAGAACCTCTCAAACCCTCTAAATGCAGCCCATTTTCTCTATAAATAGGAGCCCACCCCCTCACTATTTTGCCCCTCTTGGATTGCCCTTTTTTGGGTGATCTTCCACAATCCTTGCCACCTTAGTTTTTGTATTTTATTTTTGTATTTTATTTTTGTAATTTCTTATATAAATGTTGTAATTTTATTTTCATGTTTTGGTTTTTTTATATAAATTAGTTAAATGTTGTAATTTTTTGTAATCTTTTTAAATGTTGTAGTGTTTTTATAAATGTTGTAATTAAATGTTGTAATGTTTTTATTTTTGTAATTTTATTTCGTGTAACCCCGTTATTATGGCAATAAATAAATTTAGTTTTTATTTCGTGCATTTTTTTATTCGTAGCGTAATTTCAATTCTGCAATTTCATTTCTGCACTGCAATTTCAATTTCTAACTTAGCTTTATTTCTGCACCATATTTCAATTCATAAACTTAGTTTCATATCCGCACTTCAATTTTGCAATTTTTCTTTCTTTAGCTAGATTTATTTGTCGCCATAACATCGGTTTTCCTTTAGATTCAAATTTATTCGTCTTCGTAAACTTTTGCTCTTTTTCTTCCTTGACACGGAATCGATGGAGCCGAATATTACGTTTTCGTTTATTTTCGTTTTAATTCAAATTTTGGTTATCTCTTTTTTCGCTTTGATTCGAATTTACTCGTCGTCATAATTTTCGTTCTTTTTCTTCCTTGACGCGGTAGAGAGTAGAGCGGAATATTATGTTTTCGTTTATTTTCATTTCAAAGCAATTTTCGTTCTCGTTATGTTTCGTTCCCGCAATTTCCTCCTTCATTGTTTTCGTTATTTTCGCTTTTGTTTTATGTTATCGTTTATGTGTTTGTTTATTTTACGTCTTTTCGTTATTTTATTTTTTCATTACTTATGTTTTCGCTATTTCTCTTCATAGCTTAGTTTTATCTTATTGTCATGCATTTATTTCCCGTCTACCCATTTGGGTAGAACTTGCACTGCATTTATTTCCCATCTACCCGTTTGGGTAGAACTTGCTCACGCATTTACTTCCCCTCTACCCATTTGGGTAGAGACTGCATTCCTTTAATTTCTGTCCTTTAATTTCAGTCATTTAAATTCCCGTAGAGTGCGTGAGTTTTTCATTTAGTGCGTCCTTTTTCTTTTTATCGCTTTTCTTGGTTTTTGCTAAACGCACACCAAGCCCGCGATTATTATCATTTATTGCTTTCTAAATTATTGCAAACTTAAAAATCAATCGATCTTTCCGATAAAACAATAGTCGTAGCTCGAAGTAACAATACTCGACGGGACCCAGGACTAAATACGACCTTGATATGATTTTTATCATATATATTACACGCGATAGGTGCGCTTGCCTCCTACGTCGTTTATTTTCCTATCAATAACATAAGCATTTTTATAAAAAAATTTATGTTTCGTGATCCGGTGTATAAATACAAGGGATGACAAAAAGATGTGTTTGCACAAGACACTTTGCAATTCTTTCCAAGGTGCTCAACCTCACAATGCTCATTAAGACTTATCAGGAGGGTGAGTAGTGCTTGGTGGAGTTATCTTTGGCATTTTATTTCATGTTTTTGTAATTTTGGGCCAAAAGGTCTCCGAATTCACTTGTTTTTGCAAACACTAACAATATTGAAATGACACTTTTATGTGTGCAAGAAATTTAATGTTTGAAAGATGGTGTAGGTAAGTTAGACATACAACTTAATATATTAAAACTATTACACTACACAATCTTGCAAGACTAAGATTATGAGCACATGTAGATTACCCAAATAGTGAGTGAATGAATCATTGATTAGCATAAAATATCACTCATACTTAGAGGCATGTTAGGAAATCATACAAAATTTTCTATAGAAAAATTCATTGCACATAGCCAGATTAAGGTCAAGGCATGACAAGATAGAACAATATTTAGGAAATTTGAAATTAAAAAATTAGACATTGTAGGCAATCTTTGTATGTATGCCAAAATCAATTTTGACCATTTGAAACAAAATAACTAAGATGTTTGCGCTTGTGAAGTCTTATAGTCAAACCATAATGTTGTAAGTATTTAAAACAAAACTGAAAGTGCACAGTTAACCTCACTAGAATTCTCTAGAGGGGGGGGGGGTGAATAGAGATTTAAAAATACTTTGTGCAATTATATATATATGTAATAATCACAGATTTAAGCTTCCCACACACCAACAAGAATTAAGCAAGTAAAGAAGGAAAATAACAAGAAAAAAATCACAGCACAACACAAAGAAATATAGTGGTTCCCCAAACTTTGGGTAGTCCACTCTTCTACCCCCTTGGTAGGAATTCACTATCTTGCACTGAGTCTTTTGATAAGGAGACTCTTAGAACCAGCCTTAGTCTTTTGATAAGGAGACTCTTAGAACCAGTCTGAGTCTTTTGATAAGGAGACTCTTAGAACCAGTACAACTGAATTTTTTGAAGAGAGATTCTAAAAACTCTTTTACACAGTTTAAAAGTGAAATAAACATAAGGAGGAGAAGTAGAAGAAGTAATTTAAACAAGAAGGAATCTTCTTCCTAGCAAGAAGATTAGAAGCACAAGAATAGTGAATGTAATCTCTCTTCTATAGTGAGAAGGAGATTGTAAGCTTTTCTCTCTTTTGTGAGAGCTTTCAGAATTTGCAGCAGAATGGCCTCAGGAGGAGAAGATGAAGGCTTTTTCTTTGCTACAACACATTATCTCTTTTCTCAGCTTTCTCACTCTTCACTTGGGAGCTCTTCCTCTTTTTCAAATGTATATGGTGGATCACTGGTGTTTATTCTCTGCCGACCTCCTCTTTATTTATAGCTCTGTTTCAAAAGATGTTGCTAAAGGAGAATAATCAATCAGCAATTAGAGAGAAAAATAGTTTCCATAGGAATTAAATCTGTAGAAGGAAAGAATTCATTCTGATTTCAAATAATATCCATAATAATCTTAATCAAATTAGCCAAGGATCAAATAGAAGGAAAGATTGATTCAGAATGGCTATAAAAGAATAATATCATTCCATAAGAATCAGATCTACAGAAAGAAGGAAAGAGATTTGGCGTGTTTTTGAATTTCTTATAGAAATCAATGTGCGTCGATTACTATTCGATGTGAACGTCGATTTCATCCTGGCTGGACGTCGAGAGGAGAATAAGGAAGGTGCGTCGACTGAGGTGCGTCGACTTTATTAAATGCGTCGACTAGAAGTCAGAGGTACGTCGACAAAGATTATGTCAAATTCTTCTTAGAGTTACTTCGACTCATTCTGAGAGAAACGTCGACTACATTTTGATGATGCGTCGATTACTATTCGACGCATATTTACTTAGATTAATTTTTAATTCTTAGAAATTATATTCTTCTCAATTCTAGGGGTTAAGATAAATCATTTCCCCAACAATCTCCCCTTATTTGTCTTAACCCTATTTAGAGAGAAATTGTATCAGCTTTTAATCAACACAGCAAAGCATTTATATGGAGAAGAAATATGCTAAGTAATCAGAAGAAATCATATAAACAGACTTAAATAAATATAGATTGTATCAATATTGTTCAACACATCATTCAGGAGGGGTAGGAGGAGTTTTTCTTTTCCTAGTGAATACTACTATTTTTGGAGAGGTGGGTTGCTCCTTCTCAGTAACAGGTGTTTCACTCAGCTCCCCCTGAAATGGAACTTCCTTTTCAGTTTCTTTCTCAGCTTCAACTTCAGGTATAACAACATCTGGCTCCCCCTGAGCTTCAGCTTCCTCTTCAGCTTCATTCTCTTCTCTACTTGCCTCCCCTTACAATAAATCCACTTGTTGTGCAGCTTCTCTTGCTATAATCAGTACATCTGATATCTGCTCTTCAGTATGTAGCTATGGTACTACTTCACTCCCAATGTTCTTGTCAGATTTTGAAGAATGAAGGGTTTTGTGAGAGGGAGTTTTGTGGCTGGAGAGCTGCTCTTCATCTATCTTCTCCCCCTTCTTGACCTTCTTAGCCAAGAGGTTAAGAAAGACTTGGTCACCCTAGATGAAGAGATAGAGGATTTCAGACTTTGCATAGAGGCATTGACCCCATCTATTTTGCATGTGCATGATGGAGGAGTGAATTTGAGAGCAGTGTCCATCCAGCATGTCCTAAAATTTTGGGCTGCTGACTGGATACACTAGGTGATGAGGTTTTCAGTGGATGGAGATGGTTCATGTTGTGTTGGAGGAGGAGGAGACAATGGAGGAGGAGGAGATAATGGTGGAGGTGTATGTGTTGAATGTGGAGAGGAGACTGTATCAGTTTGATGAGGAGGAGGTGGAGGAATATAAGTGGGTTGAGCAGGTGATTGAGTTGGTATTTGTGAAGGTGTGGATGATGGTGGTACAAAAGAGATGTCAGTATGAGGAAGAGGAGGAGGTGAAGATGGATGAGCAGGAGAGTTGGGAGGAGATGGAGTCCTTTCAGGAATGACACCAGGCTTGGGGATTTGCCTGGTCCATTTTGAGAAGAGAGCAATGGACATCCTTTTGCCAGGAGGGATGGGAATTCCTTTTGACCTGCATAGGTCAGGGAAGGAGTGGAAGAGGACTTGACTCATAATCCTCATATAGGCATTCTCTTTGTGAGAATATTTGTAGCCTATCATTTTGAGTAAGCAGCTGCCCCAGTCTACTTTCTTCTTCAGCACAAGGGCCCCCATGAGATCCAGTTGCTGCCTGGGCACTGCATCATGGGCAGAGATCTTACATAGTAGTATCTTTCCTACTATGTCTGCCAATAGTCTGTATTCATCAGAGAAGTCTATTTTCTTTAGGTGGATTGGTCTATCTTTGGAGAACTTCATTGTGATTAATAAATTCTTGATTTCATCAGGGGTGAGTTCCACAGGTTCATCACCTGATAAGGGAATGGTAAAGGAGATTTATTTATTTACTCTTTTTAGAAAATAACTTGCTTTCTCTATTTGATTTGAACAAGGCTAATATTGGAATGTACCTGATGAAAGACCAAAGGTGTTCCTAATGTGTTCAGCAGAGATTGAGACAGGTGTCTCATATATTGTTCCAGTGATTTCTCCTTGTTCAGATATCTGAACATGAGCCATTAGCTCTGTGAGTTCTGTTTCCAGGAGCTTGCATCTTGTGGAGATGAGCTTATCTAGGCCAACTTCAGTGAAGAGAGCTATGATGCTCTTATAATTTTCGGCGGCGACCTGAAAGGATTCGAGGTCAATGTTGAAACCAGAGTTTATCTTGGGAGCCATTTTAGGTCAGTGAGAGAGAGGAAGAGATGGCTGGACTGAGAGGTAAGAAGGATGAAAGATGCAGAGTGCGAGAGGATTTCTAACTGAAGAGTCTATTTAAGTCAGGTGAAACGTCTAAACGAGACACAATTCGAGGCTTATTCGGTATTACAGTAGATGTGATAGAAAAATATTTTAATATTACTGCTCTTTTTCATGAAGTCAACGTTACGTCGAGTGGAATTTGACGTAAGCGTTGATACAGTCTGAGTTAAGATGTTAGGGTTTCCTATCGACGTATGCGTCGATCAAAGTCGACACATGCGTCGATTTTATTTATAATTATTGGTTATCGACGGTGCATCGATTAATAAGTCTACGTGACTTTCATTTTGCCTGAAACTTCTTGGTTTCTCTTGAGAGATTATTTCTTCCTGCTCCTAATGTTTTCTAAGTCAGCCTTGGACTAATTTTTATAAACAATTAGATTGATTGTGCCAACATTGTTTGGCAATGTGGCCAGTTTTATTGCAGATATAACATCTGACTATCTTTAGATTATGGGAATTTGAGTTTAGAGAGGGATAGTGGTGTTGATCAGGATAGAAATTTTGATTAGGATAGAGATTTTGGTTAGGATAGAAGTTTTGATCAGGATAGAAATTATGATTAGGATAGAAATTTTGGTTAGGATAGAAGTTTTGATTAGGATACCAATTATGATCAGGATGAATTGGTCCTGAATGGGGGTTAAGATGGAAAGTTTTTGGAGAATAGACATGTCCTGTAGTTATGTTGCTCTGAGTTTTTATGCGTCGATATCTATTCGACGTATGTTGATAGTTGCGTCGATTTATATTCAGCGCTTTCTCTAGATTGTGTTGATCTAAAATCGTCGCATGTAAGAAGTTGCGTCGATTGAAAGTCGACGTATTTTTATTCAAGCGTCGAGTTGAGGTCGAAGCATCTGAGAGATTGCGTCGAGTAGAATTCGACGCACTATCATTAATGCGTCGATATGAAGTCGACGCAGTTGTGTTTTCACAAATTTTATTTTTCCCTTTTTCTGATTTTATTTCTTTATGAGTTGTTTCTTTTGGCTTAGTTGCCTTCTTAGAAGTAGTTTGAGAGTCTTCATCTGTATCGTATGATGTTTCATCAAAATGGTTTATCTCATTGAGGGAGTCTTCTTCCTTATTTTGTGAGTCTTCTTCTTGGTTTATTGATTTAGTGGGTTTAGTGAATTTTACAGGGCTCATCCAAGCAGGCTTGTTGGATGGAATTAGACTAGCTGAGGGATCAGCTCCTAGTCCAAGATTTGTATGTCTTCTTGTTTGTTTTTCTGTGATTTCTTTGAGTGTTTGGCTTCTCATTTTTATTGATTCTTCAAAAGCTTTTGCTTGGGATACCTTATTTTTAAGGAGCTGGTTTTCTATTTTAGCCTTCTCTATTTCTTTTTCTCTGATGTTAGCCCTTAATTCATAATTTTTAGAATAAGTGTCCTTTATATTTCTCTGGTTTTTAATGACATTAATTTGGTCTCTTAGATTCTTAATTTCTTGTTTAGCTTTTAGTTGATCTAAACATAATCCTTTAAAATCATTTTTGAAATCATCACACAGAAAATCTATGTCATCAAAAATGCTTACCCCATCCTTATCCTCAGATTCCTCTATGAGAATAAGGCTATTTTCTTTATCATCTTCAGAAGAGATGCTTCCTTCTGATTCTGTCTCACTCCATGATTTAGCACCATGTTCTTCCTTTGAGCTTTCAAAAGCCATTAAGCATAGGTCTTCTTGCTTAGACTCTTCATTGTCACTTTTGGATGAGGTGCTGTCCTCAGAATCTGTTTCACTCCAAGCTTCTGCAATGAAGCCTCTTTCTTTCTTCTTCCCCTTTTTCTTGAGATCTTTCTTTTTCAGATCTTTCTCTTTCTTAGTATTTTCTGGACATTCTGGTGCAATGTGTCCAGTTTTCCTGCAGGAATAACAGATGATTTCTTTAGTAGGAGTTTTATCATACCTTGGTTTTGATTCTCTCCTTCTAGACCCATCAATCCTGACCAATTTCTTGAATCTTCTGGCCAGGAGGCTGAATAATTCTTCTTCAGTGATAGGGGTCTCTTCTTCTGTTGCTTTCAAAGCAATGTTTCTATCATTTGAGGAGGTTGGAGTGCTTCCTCTTCTTTCCTTCTCTTCTCTAGTTTTCAGAAGTTGCTCATAGGATTTGAGTTTTCCTAAGAGAGCATCTGTTGAGATTTCCTTTTGTCCTCTTGTATCTCTTATTGCCCATATTCTTGAGTCCCATGAACTTGGGAGACTCATTAACAGTTTTTCATTGATCTCTGTGAGAGAGATCTCTCTATCCAGGCTCCTTAATTGATTGATGATCAGACTAAATCTGTCAGACATCTCAGATATGCTTTCTTCATACTTTTTTTGAAAGTTCTCATATTGGGAGATCAATAGAGCCTTTCTATCTTTCCTTTCATCAGCACTTCCTTCTACCATCTTGGTAAGAGCCTCCCAGATTTCTTTGGCTGATTCACAGTCCATAACCTTTTGAAAGATTTCATCTGAGAGGGTTGAGACAAGAATGTTTACAACTTTTGCATCACTTATTCCTGCCTTCTTTTCTTCAACTGTCCACTCAGCCGTTGGGACAAGTGTTTGAGTCACTTTACCACTTGAGTCCTTTCTATAGGGCTTAGGAGGACCTGTCAAAATAACATTGAACAAATCTTCATCAATAGAATTCATATAGATCCTAATTCTTATTTTCCAAAGTGCAAACTTTTCAAGGTTGCAAATTGGTGGTCTGGTGGAAGCATAATCTTTGATTTGTGCCACGTGAAAAATAATTTTTAGAAATATATATAAGAGGTAGGATCTTTTTGATCAAGGAGTTAACCTTTTTAGATCAACCTAGCTCTGATACCAATTGAAAGTGCACAGTTAACCTCACTAGAATTCTCTAGAGGGGGGGGGGGGGGGGGTGAATAGAGATTTAAAAATACTTTGTGCAATTATATATATATATATATATATATATATATATATATATATGTGTAATAATCACAGATTTAAGCTTCCCACACACCAACAAGAGTTAAGCAAGTAAAGAAGGAAAATAACAAGAAGAAAATCACAGCACAACACAAAGAAATATAGTGGTTCCCCAAACTTTGGGTAGTCCACTCTTCTACCCCCTTGGTAGGAATTCACTATCTTGCACTGAGTCTTTTGATAAGGAGACTCTTAGAACCAGCCTGAGTCTTTTGATAAGGAGACTCTTAGAACCAGTCTGAGTCTTTTGATAAGGAGACTCTTAGAACCAGTACAACTGAATTTTTTGAAGAGAGATTCTAAAAACTCTTTTACACAGTTTAAAAGTGAAATAAAGATAAGGAGGAAAAGTAGAAGAAGTAATTTAAACAAGAAGGAATCTTCTTCCTAGCAAGAAGATTAGAAGCACAAGAATAGTGAATGTAATCTCTCTTCTATAGTGAGAAGGAAATTGTAAGCTTTTCTCTCTTTTGTGAGAGCTTTCAGAATTTGCAGCAGAATGGCCTCAGGAGGAGAAGATGAAGGCTTTTTATTTGCTGCAACACACTATCTCTTTTCTCAGCTTTCTCACTCTTCACTTGGGAGCTCTTCCTCTTTTTCAAATGTTTATGGTGGATCACTGGTGTTTATTCTCTACCGACCTCCTCTTTATTTATAGCTCTGTTTCAAAAGATGTTGCTAAAGGAGAATAATCAATCAGCAATTAGAGAGAAAAACAGTTTTCATAGGAATTAAATATGTAGAAGGAAAGAATTCATTCTGATTTCAAATAATATCCATAATAATCTTAATCAAATTAGCCAAGGATCAAATAGAAGGAAAGATTGATTCAGAACGATTATAAAAGAATAATATCATTCCACAAGAATCAGATCTACAGAAAGAAGGAAAGAGATCGGGCGTGTTTTTGAATTTCCTATAGAAATCGATGTGCGTCGATTACTATTCGACGTGAACGTCGATTTCATCCCGGCTGGACGTCAAGAGGAGAATAAAGAAGCTGCGTCGACTGAGGTGTGTCGACTTTATTAAATGCGTCGACTAGAAGTCAGAGGTACGTCGACAAAGATTACGTCAAATTCTTCTTAGAGTTACTTTGACTCATTCTGAGAGAAACGTCGACTACATTTCGACGATGCGTCGATTACTATTCGACGCATATTTACTTAGATTAATTTTTCATTTTTAGAAATTATATTCTTCTCAATTCTAGGGGTTAAGATAAATCATTTCCCCAACAAAAACAAATGACAAAAGCATATTTTTGAGTATTTTGGAGGTTTGAATTGTTTTTGTATTTTGTAATAAAATTAACAAATTAATTACAAAAGAATTTTAAAGAAGAGAAAATAAACAGAGAAGATGCATTAAAAATACCAAAAATAGTTTAGGAAAACATAATTTCAATTATGCCAAAAGTGCTAACGCTTGGCGTTAACTACTCAGCGCCCAAGCAGAACACTATTTTTGAGATTTTTGAAAAAAAGTTCTTTGGAATATGGAGTATGTATATAGACTTTCTCAGTGTTGAAATTTTAGAGAATTTGGAGATGATTAGAAGGCTATTTAAGCATGTTTTATTTGTTCAAAAAAATAGTTTTTATATCTTTTTGGGTTTTCAAATACTTATGTTTTACCAGATTATTAAAGCTCATAAATGATAAAATATACAAAACACAAGATAAACATGTTCAATCAACCCAAGGCTGCATGAATAATATAATCATAAAGAGTGCATGCAAAATATAATATAGGTATGCCCTAGATTATAATACCCTAACCATATGCATACACACTAGCCCCATACTAAGTGACGGATGGGCATGAGGAGCTGTACACATGCCGTAGGTTGGGGTGTTAATCCCATATACACACACTAGAGAACGCTCAACCTTGCAGTCTTTCCCTCCAGTGCCTCGCAAGGCCCCACTGGAACCCTCCCCGATTAAGGACAAACATGACTTAGAGGTTAGGTCTTCTAATGCATACAATCCAACGCCCTCGCTATTGTGAGACACATAATGTGGGTCAATGATCATGGACATCCTAAGCATTTTGTCCTATGGAATCAATTTATAAACTATGGCTTTTATGAGAGATTGATTTCTAATTATAGTTCATTTTAAAACCACGTAGTTATTATGAATTTTTACTTTCAATTTTTCTATTTTAAAATAATTCATTATGGCAATATGAGATAACTAACATGAATAATATTTATTAGATGATAATGCTAGAATGATGAGTTTGTGAGCAATGTTATGCCATACGATTAATAGAGTTAATGTTGCATGTATTCAAAAATAGTATTTCAATTTTTTGACCTAGAATAAAGTGATGATTCTATTTGATGATTTGCTCTTTTTAGTATAAAGATGATTCTAGGGTTTACATATAGGTGAGATACATGCACACACAAATCATATTTCATTCATATTATTATGATCACAAACCATATATTGGAAGCAAATGATCTTTTGTAGTTTTGTTTTATATTTGAATTAAAAGATCTTTTGATTTTGCTTGATTATTATAAGCGATCATTAGTTTAAACACATAAAAATTTAGGTGCTCATAATTTTTATTCATAATGATGTAAGTATTTAAAATAAAACAATTCATATTCATCCATTTCAATATATTAAAGAGAAAGATTGTAAGGTGAATAATGAATGTATTGAGAGAATATTTTTTGGTTATTTTGAAAGGTTTTTGTAAATTTTCTCTTTGAATTTTGAATATTTAAACAAAACACACACACACATATATATAATTTTCTTGACTTTCAAATTTTATTATTTTATTTTTCTTTAACATAACATGACATTATATTCCTCTTCCAATAATGTGTTGTCATCATCCCTTCCGCTTGATGTGCATTCCATGGATCCATCATGTGAGGAGCTTTCTTGAATACTTGTGCAGGCTTGCATATTCTCCGATTTTTGTGATTGTTTCATACCTACAGAAGGAGAATCATAAGTTCTTTCAAGAAAACTCCAAATCTCATATGTGGTGGGGAAAGTATAAATAAGTTTGAAAATATTTTGATCTAATGCACAAAATAGACTATTTATAGAATTTGCATTTAAAACCATTTCGTTTCTATTTAATACGATAGGTGGCTTTTCCATAGTAATATTCCAAACATTTTCATCTAAAGCTTTAAGAAATTTTTTTATTAATATTTTCCACCCTTTATAATTTTTCCCTTCAAATAAAGGTGGTGCTAGTGATTTTTCATTTATATAAATTTTTTCCCAACTAATAGAAGCGAGATCATGAGACGCCATTATTCCTAGTTGTTAAGCCGATTCGGAATAACCTGGCTCTGATACCACTTGTTGGATCTTGAGGCGCCCTTAGAGGGGGGGGGGTGAATAAGGGTTTTAGAAAACTTTAAGTTTTTATAGAAAACTTTTGATATTTTATTTGAATACGAGTGAATCAAAAACAAAGAGTAATAAATCAATTTTATCAACTAGAAAAAAACATGATTATCATTAATAAAATTGGGTTACAAAATCTGATTTCTATCACGCTAAAAATTTAAGGCAAAATATGAAATACTATTTTTGTTTTCTATACCGACACTTCTCACTAAGAACCGGTTGGCTTTAGCCAATCTCTCCCCAAATACGGCCTCAAGCCGCTCTAGCCCTTCTATCCCTAGAAAGGCCTCGAGCACACCCTATATCTACTCCCTAGACCCAGTCGCCAACACGAGGCAAATTCCTCCCTAAGTCCTACCCAGACCTAGTCGCCAACACGAGACGAATTTACTCCACGATTATAATAAAGGAGTTACAAACATAAATACAAAACCACAAATATAAACTCCTTAAGAAGAATTCTGGAGATGGCGAAGGCTCGCTGAATATCGTCGAAGTCGAAGCATGTGTTCTTCGCGTTGTGTAAGCGTTGATTCAATCCTCCTTGAATTCTTCTCTTGAATTTGTGTGGGAGATGGTGTCCTGGAAAAATATGGCCCTTACAGAATTTCAGAAGTGCTGGAATTGGGCTCTATATAATCAATAGTTGAAGAAGACGATATCCACATATTTATAGGACTGGCAGCTAATGCCGACGTTAAGGCTAACACCTGGTGGTTACCTAGTATAGAAATGTTTTGATGGCTCAGATCTTCAAAACAGGAAGGAGATACTGCACTTTAGGAAACATTCATTTTAGGAAACCCTAACGCTGGCGTTGAGGCTAACGCTGGCGTTAGGTCAGATTATTCCTAAAGTGCTCCTTCAATCACATCAGCCTCCCTCCTTGCCACATTTTTCTTGGTGGTAACAGGAGTCAATGCCAGAGTTAAGTCCTAACGCCTGGCGTTAGACATCATTTCACTTTTCAGCTTATGGGCAGGTGCAGACCAATAATGTCTAGTGTCATATCTGTTCAAGCCTGCATGCTAAAAACACAATGTCAACCCGATCAAATATAAGCAGGATTTGTTATTCTCAAATCAAAGGGATGCGGAAAACCATGTTTCAACATACTATATATCTCTGAG
The DNA here is from genome assembly GCA_033032865.1 of Dactylorhiza incarnata. Lineage (NCBI taxonomy): Eukaryota > Viridiplantae > Streptophyta > Magnoliopsida > Asparagales > Orchidaceae > Dactylorhiza > Dactylorhiza incarnata. The sequence continues at coordinate 29,590,848 of JAWHQI010000003.1, read as the reverse complement.
CCATAGGCTCCCCGAGCTAACCTGCCCATCACAATAACATTTCGAGCCACTGGCTCGCCAGACTAACTCGTATGTACCTACAACCACCGAGCCTACTGCTCGTATGACCAAACCAACCAACCAACCATAGCAACAAGACGTGGGTGAGTGTATTATTAAGTTCCACTTGCATAACGATTTTTTCCTACAGATTTGTGTTAACCATGGACTTCCTGAGTACTACCCTGTAAGGGGCTCGCAACGGTACTAGGAGCTATGATGGGCTGAACCCCAAAGCTCCCTTTCCAAGACACTTATTCTTTTTGGTGTCTACCCTTGACCCAACCATATTAATGTTACACTTACTAACATTAAGTGTGTTTTACTCCACTCTAAGGGGATGATAATCTTTCATCGATCCCAAACACACTCTTGCCTCCTAGTCAACCAGACATCTTACTCCTACTTTCTTTAGGTGACCCCTTCCAAATCCAATCAGTCTGGATGCACCAACTTCCTTAACTCCCTATGTAAGACCTACATGTTTATCCTAATTAAGCATTCTCACTATACGCAGACCACTTGAACTAAATGATGGATAAAAAGAGAAAAACTCCAAATGCTCATCCGAATGACCCAAGATTATTATTGGGACTGTGTTAATTTTATGATTATCTCCAGAAATTCATAATTTCCTAATTTAATTGGCATTTATTTTAATTTCTTCAAATTTAGTTAACCTATGATTTTGAACACCAAGTATGGTTTTCTGATAAGCTGTGGCCTTAATAAAATTTGTACAACTATATATCATCAAAATAACAGCCATATATGAAATTCATAAATTTCCAGAAAGGTTTTGATCTCTAATTAAAATATTGACTAATTTATCAAAATCAAGGGTGAACAAAGAAAGTACCAAAAATACTCATTCAAAAATTACAAGAAAATTAACAGGTGTCTAAGGTCATCAGGAAAGCTCACTGTTTGAGTTCCATAATTTTCCAAATTCATTTGAACATATAAATCTTTTATTTAAATAAACAAATCATAGGGCACTTTGTGAAGAGAACCACATATAAACTCCTCCAAAAATTATACTAAAATTAACAGATCATATTGTTGCCCTAAAAAGTCCTTCGACAAATTTTAAGATTTTGCAGTGTATATTTAACCCTTAATTAATTCCCCTTATAAGTAGGTCAAACAATGGACTTGTGAATGAAGTATTATATAGGTCAATCTAAAATTCACAATAAAATTATCAAAGAACAATATCCCTAATACAAGATCACTGCCGAAATTTCTTGAACATCTAAGATAATATGATCATGTAAATTCTTCTTATAAGAAAGTGCCCTAAATGGCTCTTAACTAATTCAGGGGGGATAAATGTTCCAAAAAATTCTTGGTAAATTCTCTAGGGCATAACACTACCCTATGAACTATTGGATCGATAGGCGCCCTTAGAGGGGGGGGGGGGGGGGTGAATAAGGGTTTTAAGAACTTATATTATATTTTGAAATACTTGATTATGATAAGAGATCAAAATCGTGATTTTGAATAAAGATCTAAATTGTTTTATAATGAAGGAGAGGATAGTAAACAATTTAGAGAAATGAAGATCAAATGAATTTTCTTACACAAAGATAGAGTTGATTACAAAATTAGATTTCAATGACGCTAGAAATCAAAGCGAAATATGAAAAACTCTTTTTGTTTTCTATACCGACTCGTATCCCCACGAGCCGGTTGGCTTTAGCCGTTCCTTCTCCGGATACGGCCTCAAGCCGCTCTAGCCAACCCTTCCCCGGATATGGCCTCGAGCACCCCGTAGACCTAACCTAGATCTAGTCGCTAATATGAGGCAAATTTCTGCCCTAAGTCCTACCCAAACCTAGTCTCCAACACGAGGCGAATTCTCTGACGGTTACAAAAGGTATGAAATAAAATAACAACAACAATATTAAAAACTCCCTCTAAGAAACTTCTAAAGTCGGAGATGAACGATCACTGTAGAATAAGCGAGGTTGAAGCGATCCCTCTTCGGATGTAGCGTGACCTCTTAGAAACTCTCTAAGCGTTTGGTGGGAGATCAACTCTCGGCCATATAAGGCTTTGGAACTCTGGCACAAGACCTCTCTCAGGAATCAACAAGCAAAACGAAAAGAGAAGGGTCCAGTTTATAGCCTTAGCGCTAGCACTTGTGCTAGCGCTACCGCCGACATTATCCCATATTAGGACATATTCTGCGTGGCAGAATCTTCAATCCGAGGAAACATTTCTCTCTTGCCTTCTGTGCTCCGCGCTACCGCCTACGCTATCGGCTACCGCCAGACGCTAGCTCCTTCTATATGTGCTCTTGAACTTGCGCTAATCATCGCTAGCGCCGGGCGCTAGGTGCTACCGCCAGCACTAGTGGGCATGTTGGATTTGATGGCTCAAATTTGGGGGCAACCTTCTTATGTAATCCTTGAGTCATATGGACTTTGTTTTCCTGCACACTTAAACACACAAGATCAAATACACATAGGATTTGTTATTCTCCAACCTAGGAGATGCAGAAGACCATGTTCCAACAAACTCCCCCTTTTGATAATAACAAATCCATTAATAATAAATCAGAGCATTAATATATAAGCATGATGAAACCTACTTGTGTGTGTGTGAAAATGATGACTTAGGATAATTGTCATTTTTGATATTTAGAATTGCTCCCCCTAAATACATGCTCACCATATGTGAATGCTCCTATAATATGTAAGCTATCATCTTAATCATTAGTCATGTTAGTTTTCTTTTTTGATAGCGGTTAATATTTATCATGTTAGTTCTCCCCCTTTTGTTATTAGCAAAAGTGGGTAAGGAAGCAAAACACATAAATTTGATAATAAGATAAAGGCATGATCGAGCTTTAAGAGAGAAGGAAATTATAAGGAGTTTTAGAATAATTTTCATTGAAATAGATCAGAGTTTTTAGCATAAAGATGAACAATATAACATTTGCCAAGTAATCAATATTATCATGTTAGTTTTCCACTTTATATAAGAGTTTTAAGCATAAAAAGTAATGAATTCCAAGTAATCGATCTACCCAGACAATATGTCTACACCCTAGCCCCGTACTAAGTGACGGATGATAATGAGGAGCTGCAAACAAGCCGTAGGTTGGGGTGTTAATCCTGTTGGATCTTACGGCGCCCTTAGAGGGGGGGGGGGGGGTGAATAAGGGAATAAAAAAATTCTTTCTTATAATGTTATGATTATTACTAAATTGTTTTATAATATGTGAAGGTAAAATAACAATTTAGTTAAATGAATAGAAAAATTATGATTTGCAATTTTAGAAACAAGTACTAAATTGTTTTATGATGAAAGAGATTGAAATAAATAATTTAGATTTAGAATTGAAAACTTAGAACACAATATAATAGAGATTACGCCAAATGAGAGAAATCAAGTAAACACAAATAGAGACATGATTATATTATATGAAAAGTTGTTTACAAAAATTGATTTCAATATCGCTTGAAATAGGAGGCGACAAATATGTAAATAATTTTTCCTTTTCTATACCGACTCGTATCCCCACGAATCGGTTGGCTTTAGCCTATCCTTCCCCGGATAAGGCCTCAAGCCGCTCTAGCTAATCCTTCCCCGGATATGGCCTCGAGCACCCCTAGATCTAATCACCTAGACCTAGTCACCAACACAAGGCGAATTCCCCCCTAAGTCCTACCCAGACCTAGTCGCCAAAAACAAGGCGGTTTCACTACAAGATACAAATAAAGAAGTGAAGTTAATAACAAGCAAACTCCCTCTTGAGATTTCTGGAGATGAGGATGAAGGATCATTGTAGCATAAGCGAGGTCGAAGCGATTGTCCTTCGGATGTAGCGTGACGTAGTCCTCCTCGAGAATTCTCCTTAAGCTTTTTGTGGGAGATCCATCTTCGGCAGCATAACAACACTGGAATTGTGGCACAAGCAACCTCTCTGGGATGGATACTACAAAATGATCGAAGTTGGCTCATTTTATAGAACTTGGAGATAGCACCTGTGGTAGCTCCTAGCGCCTGCGGTATCATTCGTGTGGAGCGGTTGCGAAACCGTCGGCTGCGTGGCTCTGTGCACGAACTTGAGATAGCGCCAGCGGTAGCGATAATGCTGGCGGTAGCGCTCGTGTGGAGCGGTTGCGAAACTGTCAGTGGCGTGGCGATCTGCATGAGCTCAAGCTAGTGCCTGGCGTTAGCGCTAGCGCTGGCGGTAGCGCTAGCGCCTGCGTTAACCTCTAGAGCTGGCGGTAGTGCTCCATTCAAAAAGTTTAACTCTATGCTGCCTTCTACCTGTTGAGTATTTCACCTATAGTTCCTGCACACTATAAACACACTACAAGCAATATCAAATACAATATGGTATTTGTTATTCTCAAATAATGGGATGTGACACACATTTCCAACAATCTCCCCCTTTTGATAATAACAAATCCTCTACGCAAGAAATCAACAATAGTGTTTATAGTATATGACAAGCATGATAGTAGTGCAACTATAGTATATAATAAGCATGATCAAATTGTGCATACTCCCCCTATCTTAATGCTCCCCCTACATAAATGCAATTTATGTTCTACTCCCCCTAAATGATAGATTACATGAATTAGTCTCCCCTTATTATTCTATATTTCTCCTATATAGATTTCTTCAATTAATCTCCCCCTTTTGGTATTATCAAAAGAAGGTAGGGTGAGGGTAGTAAGGAGGCATTTATATATCATGATCGAGCTTTTCGAAATATAGATAATGATAAAGAGTTTAAGCATAACATATATAAGAGATTTCAAAATATAAAGATAAGAGTTGTAAGCATGCGGAAGATTATAATAAACATCTTTTTGTAAGCATGAAAAGCATAAGTAAAAATATGAGTATTAGTTCAAAATTGAAAGATGTTTTAACCTTTTGAAATCTCAAAGTTTTTCATAAAGATACCAAGCATGAAATGAACATATCAAAGAGAGATTATACTACAATGTTACTTAATTTTAAATTCAAGAAATACCAAAACATTGTAGAGATTATGCTAGGTTCTCTAGTGCATTTCTTATATACAGAGTAGTATAGATAAAGCATTAGAATCCAATACTCATGAGAAGAAGTGTTATGAAAGATAATGATGTGCACATAAGTGTATTTTGGGCAATGTTAAAATTGATTTAGATCATCAAAATACAAGACATATGTAAAGTAAAGTGCACAATAAAACATAAGTAAATTACTTTCACACAGTTTTAATGCACATAATTTTTAACAAAGTGGTGTAATAACCAAAGTTTGCACAAGACACTTTACTATTCTTTCCAAGGTGCTCAACCTCACAATGCTTATGAAGACTTATTAGGAGGTTCAAGTAGTGCTTGGTGGAGTTATATTTGTCTACATATATAATTTTTGTTCATATTTGTGAGACAACATTCTCCGAATACACTTGTTTTGCAAACCCATTTTATTTTAAACTTAACCACTTTTCTAAATTTCATAAGTGCAATTCAAATGTAGTGTAGGTTATTCACTTATGCAAGTTTTAATTCATTGTACAAATACAATACACAAGCAATCATTTTTATATTTAAACACACATGTTGATTACCAAAATAAGTGAGTGAAATGTATCATTATCAATCATAAAACATTTACTCATACTTAGAGGCATGCTAAGCTTGTTTCTACACATATTTTTCAATATTTGATGCACTTTAAATTGATATATCAAAGCATGATAAGCAAAACAATGTTCATAGTAATTTGAAGGAATAAGTTTTAACATTGTAAATTATTCTAAAGAATAGAATTCATACATACTTGATATTGGCAATAAAGATCATACAGTTTTTTTGTTTTATCATTTTTAAATCAAATAAAAACAGAAAATCACAAAAACATATTTTTGTAATTTTTGAATTTTAAATTTTTGTAGTAGTTTTGTCATAATATGAATAAAACACAAATAACAAAAACATATTTTTGTATTTTTTTGAATTTTGAACTTTTGTAGTTGATTTTTCATAATATGAATAAAACACAAATAACAAAAACATATTTTTGTAATTTTGAATTTTTGTAGTTGATTTTTCATAATATGAATAAAACAAAAATAACAGATGTCAGAAATACAAAAACAAAGTAATACATAAAGACTAAAATATTTTTAATGATTTTTAGAAATTTTGAAAACCAGAAAATTCCAACACCCACGCTAGCACCGGCGCTAGTGATAGCGCGGCAAACAGTACGTGATTTTCTGAGAATTTTAAATTTTTGATTTTTGATTTTGATTAAGTGTCCTTAGAGTAGTTCCATGCTGAAATTTCAGAATTTTTGGAGATCTCTAGGTGGATCAAATTTGCATGAAATTTTGGCTTTTTCAAATTCTTGTGTTTTACAAAACCATTTAATTATGAAAAGATAAGTTATGAAGACACAAGAGGACATTTTTTATTAAACAACCCAAAATATGCATGATTTAAGTGATAAGTAAATAAAATGATCATGCAACGAGTAATATAAGTATGTCCTAAGATTAAAGACTACCCCAACTAAATGTCTACACCCTAGCCCCGTACTAAGTGACGGATGGGCATGAGGAGATGCACACATGTCGTAGGTTGGGGTGTTAGTCCCATATGCACACACTAGAGAACACTCAACCTTGCACTCTTTCCCCCCAGTGCCTCGCAAGGCCCCACTGGAACCCTCCCCGATTAAGGACAAGACATGACTTAGAAGTTAGGTCTCTAATGCATACAGCCCTACGCCCCCGCTATTGTGAGATATGAAGTCATAGGTGAAATAATCTTTTGAACAACCTATGCTTTTAAATCTATGGGTTGATAAATAAACTATGAGTTTTGTTTAATGTGATGAGTTGTATAAAGCCGCATAGTTTTTCTACTTTTATGAGATGACGATATGTGAAAACTAGCACAATTACTAATATTCAATAAGTGATAAAGCTAGTATGATGAGTTTTGGGTTTAGTGTTATGTCAAAAGATTAATATTAATATTGCATGTATTCCAAAATAGAATTTCAAATTGTAGATCTAGAATAGAGTGATGATTAAATTTGATTTATACTTTCATTACAAAGTTGATTCTGAGTCTTCAAATATGAGAGATACATGCAATTACTAGCAAAGCAAATCAATACATCAAACAACGTGAAGAAAACACTATTCATATTTTTATCATAAGATTCATAATTCCTAGGTGATAAACATTATTGTTTTGATAGATTTCCTGATTAAAATATGAATTATGATTTATGATTATAGAGAATTTTGCATAGAATATATGTTAGATCATCATGATGTATGAAAATTCTAATCCTTCTAGACTCATGATATAGTGATATAATGATTTTCTTTTGAATAAGCATGTTTGATTTTTAAGCCTAGAAAATGATGAACATGTAGTCATATTAAAGACAAAGATCACATATATAACATTTTGAAATTTATAATAAAATGCCATTCAATAATTGAATTTATTGATCTTTGGTTTTGCATGATAATATATGATTCATGAAACAATATTCATAAATATTCTAATGATTAATCCATAAACTATGTGTTTGTTGGAATTTTAGTATTATATATAATTTCAAATCACATAGTTATCATGAAATTTGAATAACATTGTAAGTGTTATATCTAGCATAAGTATATAAGCATAGACCAAGAAGTGATGCTAGGATGATGAGTTTGAATGCAATGTTATTACATAGGATTAATGGAGATAATGTTGCATGTAATATGCGAAGTTTTCAAATTAATTTTCTTTAGACCTAGAATGAAATGATTAAACTTTTGATTTTAATGATACAAGATGATTCTAAGGTCTAAAATACATGCAAACATTGGTGACACACATCACACACATAATAAGATATGAAACTATAATACCATTGCCATCATATATTTCATAATTCCTAAGGTTGATAGAAATAATTGATTTAAAATAATTCTTGATAAATCATGAATTATGATATATGATAATAGTGAATTTTAGCATAGGATATCAAGAGATCATGGTGGTGTGTGAATAGTTCATATTCATCCTCTTAAAGAGACAAACAAAATTGTTTTGATTATCCGAAAGTAGAAGACAATGATACTTAACACAGTAAAATAATTTTTCAGAAAATAATAAATAGAGAAATCAGAATTTTTAGGAAACTATGCTACCGCCAGCGTTAGTGATAACGCCTGGCATTAGCAACAGAGTTACTATATTTGATTTAAAACACATAGTTTTTGATATTATTTGATTCTGATTTTTCTCGATTATGATTTTCAATATGGGGGCTATTATATGCAGCAACGAAAAATAGACAAATATGCAATTAGTTGCGCATTTAATATTTTAGCCTAAGACCCCTAAAAGTCCATTTAAATCCAATTTTGAAAGTAATTTCATTAGTCTTGATAATATCACTTAGAAAATTTAGCATTCAATTTATAATGATAATATAAGACATTTATAGGCAATGGATTTAAAAAGGATAAAATATATAAAAAGGAAAGATAGATCACTTAAAAATTTTATGACTTTATATTTTAGTTTAATTCAATTTTGATTTGATAAACATTAAGCTTAAAATGTAAAAGTCATATTCATAATATATCTAAGTGACCTTAGCGTGTTTGTTCAAAAAATAATAATAAATAAATAAACAAAAGAAAAGAGATAATAAGCATATCATGAAGTAGAGTATTGATATTTCATTTTTTAATTGTTTCTACTTCATGCAAATGATAGGATACAAATGAATAAGAGATTTAGGTATCCAAAGGTGACCAAGTGGGATGGTTCCTTTGGGTACCCAAATATATCGTGGTGGCTTTTGGGAAGATAATGATGAATGAGCCTTTACAAGTGGAGTTAGTGTTTCATTTTTAATTTTGGGCCTCCATTCATACTTTGGTTGTTTTTCTTTTAAATTCATATTATGATTATGTGACATCATTATATGATTATATTTGTTTGAAAAATAATTCATTTGTGATTTATGTTTATTCAAATTATTTTTCAAAATAGATTGATGTTGATAATCATAATGAATTTTATTATATGGATTCTTTGAAAGTTTATAAGAGTGATTGTCTTTCTTTAGAAGTGATTGTTGAAAGAGTGGGTTACAATATGTTTTAAAAGATTGATTATTATTTTGATGATTTTCATTTCCACTCTTTCTTATAGACATACTCTTATAATATGAAGGATAATATTTTGTAGTTTGATTTTTAAGAAAAGGAGTTTCTAAATATGAGTCATGATTGAAAATATATTGAGACTTATAATATTGACTCTTTAGAATTTTGTGAGGATCATAATTCCTTTTGAAACTAAACTCCTTTTGAGTTGATATGTGAAAATGATCCTTTTTAGAAATGATATTGTAAGTTAAATTATCCTTGTTATTCAAAATCTTATGATGAAATTCATTACATGACATTTGAAATTTTTCAACAAAAGATTTTAATTATAATAACTTACAAGTAAAGCATCATTTTCAATTATCAATTTTTCATTATGCCTTTTAGAAATTAAGAGCCCTTTTTCAATTTCCTTGAATTTATCTTTTAATAAATTGTAATCTAAACAAGGAATAGGAATTTTACCTAAAGAGCATGAAAGAGAATTTAACATATCAATATTAGATTCTACTTTAGCGTTTGCTCTTAAAGTTTTATTTTCTAAACGTTATTTGGAATTAGCATGTTTCAACTTTGAAATTTTACGTTTAGCAAATTTATGCACACGAAATATAGAAATAGAATTTATTACAAAAAGAGAAGATTTAGATTTTCTTACCTTGCTATAATTTCCATCTTCTCTTTTGCTTGATGTTTGGTCATCAAATGAGTCCAACATTATGACGTTGTATTTTTCTTCCTCCAAGCATGAGTCCTCATCGATTTCTTCTCTTGGATCCATAAGGAATTCCTCGTCGATTTCACTCTTAGATTTATCATCCTCCAAGAGTGAGTCCTTGTCGATTTCTTCTCTTGGATCCATAAGGAATTCCTCTTGTTCATCATCTGTGGAAGGAAGACTATAAGTATTCTCAAGAAATTTCCAAACTTCATAAGCAGTAGGAAGTGTATAAATAAGTTTGAAAATATTTTGATCTAATGCACAATATCGACTATTCATAGATTTGGCATTTAAAAACATTTCATTTTTATTTAAAATACTTGGGGGCATTTTAATTGTAATATTCCATACTTCAATATCCAAAGATTTAAGAAATTTTTCCATAAGAAATTTCCACCCATTATAATTTTTGCCTTCAAATAAAGGTGGTGCCAAAGATTTTTCATTTTTAAGAAAATTTCCCCCACTAGTAGAAGCGAGATCATGAGACGCCATTATTCATGGTTTTTTAAACCGTTTGGAATAACCTGCCTCTAATACCACTTGTTGGATCTTACGAAGCCCTTAGAGGGGGGGGGGGGGGGGTGAATAAGGGAATAAAAATTTTTTTCTTATAATGTTATGATTATTACTAAATTGTTTTATAATATGTGAAGGTAAAATAACAATTTAGCTAAATGAATAGAAAAATTATGATTTGCAATTTTAGAAAAAGTACTAAATTATTTTATGATGAAAGAGATTGAAATAAACAATTTAGATTTAGAATTGAAAACTTAGAACACAATATAATAGAGATTACGCCAAATGAGAGAAATCAAGTAAACACAAATAGAGACATGATTATATTATATGTAAAGGTGTTTACAAAAATTGATTTCAATATCGCTTGAAATCGGAGGCGACAAATATGTAAATAATTTTTCCTTTTCTATACCGACTCGTATCCCCACGAACCGGTTAGCTTTAGCCTATCCTTCCCCGGATAAGGCCTCAAGCCGCTCTAGCCAATCCTTCCCCGGATATGGCCTCGAGCACCCCCTAGATCTAATCACCTAGACCTAGTCGCCAACACAAGGCGAATTTCCCCCTAAGTCCTACCCAGACCTAGTCGCCAAAAACAAGGCGATTTCACTACAAGATACAAATAAAGAAGTGAAGTAAATAACAAGCAAACTCCCTCTTAAGATTTCTGGAGATGAGGATGAAGGATCGCTGTAACATAAGCGAGGTCGAAGTGATCGTCCTTCGGATGTAGCGTGACGTAGTCCTCCTCCAGAATTCTCCTTAAGCTTTTTGTGGGAGATCCATCTTCGGCAGCATAACCGCACTGGAATTGTGGCACAAGCAACCTCTCTGGGATGGATACTACAAAATGATCGAAGTTGGCACATTTTATAGAACTTGGAGATAGCGCCTGCGGTAGCTCCTAGCGCCTGCGGTATCGTTCGTGTGGAGCGGTTGCGAAACCGTCGGTTGCGTGGCTCTGTGCATGAACTTGAGATAGCGCCAGCGGTAGCGATAGCGCTGGCGGTAGCGCTCGTGTGGAGCAGTAGCGAAACTGTCGGCGGCGTGGCGATCTGCACGAGCTCAAGCTAGTGCCTGGCGTTAGCGCTAGCGCTGGCGGTAGCGCTAGCGCCTGCGTTAACCTCTAGTGCTGGCGGTAGTGCTCCATTCAGAAAGTTTGATTCTATGCTGCCTTCTACCTGTGGAGTATTGCACCTATAGTTCCTGCACATTATAAACACCCTACAAGCAATATCAAATATAATATGGGATTTGTTATTCTCAAACAAAGGGATGTGACACACATTTCCAACAAATCCCATATGCAAACACTAGACAAAACTCAACCTAGCACTCTTTCCCCCGAGTGCCTCGCAAGGCCCCACTGGAACCCTCCCCGGTTAAGGACAAGACATGGCATAGAGGTCAGGTTATCTAATGTCTACAACCCTACGACCCCGCTGTGGTGAGATATGTAATCATGGATAATAGTTATTGGAAACATTAATCATTTAATTCTAATGATACGTTCATAGCCTATGGGTTTATATTTTTATTTGAATTTTTTAAAGGAAAAAGTCACAGAGCTAATTTGAAATCCATTAATAAATCAGAGTTTTAGTATTACAATATTTTCATAGAAATAAATCAGAGTTTTGAGCATAAAAAAATATTCTTGTTTAAAGTAACCAATATAAAGTTTACCAAGCAAGTCTACCACTTGTTGAAAGAAAGGAATGTTAAGATTCAAGTGAGGATGCACACAAAATAAAAGACTTTAAATAAGCATGAAAGTGCAAGGTAAAACAATTATATAGTTATGATGCGGAAGACTTATCGAAATACAAGAAACATCTTATTGTAATCAATGATGATCCATAAAAAGATATATGAGTTAAATTTCATAAAGAAGATGTTTTTGTAAATCATTGTTCAATTAAAATCTTTAAGTTTTACAATAAAGTAACCAAACATGAAATAATGTTATCAACAAGAGATTTCTACAATGTTATTTTAATTCACAATTTCAAAACATACCAAACATTGTAGAAAGCATGCTAGGTTATCTAGTGCATTTATATAGAAAGAGTGTTATAGAATTTTAGCATTAGGATCCAATACTCATGAGAAGAAGTGTTATGGAAGATAATGATGTGCACAAAAGTGTATTTTGAAGAGAGTAAACAAATGATTTAATCAAAAATACAAGACATGTGTAAAGTAAAGTGCACAATAAAACACAAATAATTTTACTTCCACACACTTTTAAGCACAAAGAAAAAATGTACAACTGCCAAGGTGCTTTGCACACACAATGCTCATTAAGACTTATCAGGGTGCAAAGTAGTGTTTGGGGGATCACACAATTTTATTCTTCAATATTGATTTTTTGTTCTGATCTGGTGTACTTAAGAATAAGTGGTTTTTATTTTAAAAGGAAAAGTTTGCACAAGTCACTTTACTAAACTTTCCAAGGTGCTCAACCTCACAACGCTTATTAAGACTTATCAGGAGGTTCAAGTAGTGCTTGGTGGAGTTAACTTTGTCAATTTATTTCATGATTTTTTTTTGTACAAAGTTCTCCGATTACACTTGTTTTGCAAACCAATTGAATTATGAAAGTACAACCACTTTTCTTATTTTTTTTAAGAATGCAATTAAATGTAGTGTAGTTAAGATACTTGTACAAATTTTAATTCATTGTACAATTACAATACACAAGCAAGCATTCTTAGATTAAAAGCACATGCAAACTTTGCCAAAATAAGCAAGTGAATGATTATCATTATCAACCATAAAACATTTACTCATACTTAGAGGCATGCTAAGCTTAGTTCTACACAACTTTTACAATACAATTTTATGCACAAATGAGTAGATATATCAAAGCATGATAAAAACAATGTTCAACGTAGTTTGAAGGAATGAATTGTAACATTGTAGAAGGTCTAAATGATGGGTTAAATCATGCTTGATTTTCAATGAAGTCCATACAGTATTTTTGATATTTTGAAGAATAATTTTGATTTAAAGTTTGAACTCATAAGATTGACCATGGACTTCCCGCGGACTACCTTGTGAGGGGTTCGCCCGATACAAGGAGATGTGATGGGATGATAGATAGCCCAAATCTCCCTTTCGCAAGATACATGTAAGTAGAAAATGTAAGTTCAAAAAAAAACTTGTTCATACTTGTTTTTGTTTTGTATTTTTTGTATTTGATTTTTGCATATATAAATCAAACAAATAACCAAAGAAAGGAAGTAAGAAAAAAATAATTTTTTTGTAATTTGGTTTTTGTAATTTTGTATTTTAATTTTTCAAAAATCAATTATAGACATAGATGCAAAAATGAGTAGTACATATAAAATAATATATTATTAGTGATTTTTCAGAATTTTAAAATTACAGAAAATCGGAGACTCGAGCTAGCGCCGATGGTAGGTCTTAGCGCATGTGTTAGCTCACAGAGAGTGCTTATTTTAATCATATAACCTAGATTTTCACTTCCGATTTTGCTTAATTATGTAAGTGCAATGTAAGACCTGTCTAATGAAGTGAAGAGATGAGAAGAAATTGCAAAAAGTTGCGGAAGTTAAAATTTTAGAACATGACTCCATATTCAATAAAGTTCTATATTCATTAAACCTTAATGCATGAGTTTTGCATAACCATTTAAGCTTAATATTATAGGATATACAAACAAAAAGACATGTTTGAACAAAATAGATATGTACTAATATTCTTTAGGTGGCAATGTTTTGAGATTAAGGTTATGCCAAAATATGATAGTGTTTCAACTTATTGACCCAGAATGAAGTGAAGATTCTATTTGATTTAATCTTATTGATATCAAGATGATTCTAAGGTCTAAACTTGAAATAAATCACAATACACACATAATCATCAACCATGGTAAACAATTATAATGCCAATTGTTATCATATAATTCATATACATGTGATAGATATAGTTGTTTTAGATGATTTTTTTTATGAATTATGATATATGATTTTTAGAGAATTTTATCAAAGGACATCAATACATCATGGTGGTGCAAGTGGCATTAGTATTTAAGACAATTAATCTTTCAATATGTCTTTTGTGATTTTCTTAATAATTTAGATAAATATCTCATAACAAATTTAGAGTTTGATTTATATGGATAATATAAGATATTTATAAGTAATGAATATAAGAGTAAAAGATAAGTCATCAAAATAAATTATGATTTTGAATTTTGATTAATTTAATTTATAAACTCATTAAGTTTTAAGAGATAAGATCATATTTCCTGTAATATATAAGATGACCATAACATGATAGCTTGAAAAAAATAGGAAAATAAAAGAAAAATAGAAAGACATTAAAGCATATCATGAAGTAGAAAAATTTGTATATTTCATTTTTGAAAATATTCTACTTCATGCATTTGGTGGTACTTAATGAATAAGAGATTTAGGTATCCAAAGGGGACCAAGTGTGGTGGTTCCTTTGGGTACCCAAATATAATGTGTAGGTTTGTGGGTAGATATTGATGAATGGGTCCTTTCATGTGAAGTTAATATTTCAGTTTTGTTTTGGGCCTCCATTCAAACTTTGGTTTAGTCTTATTCTTATATGTGAAATTTCCATTGTGATAATCTTTATATTGATGATTATTGAAAGTATTTTTCATAGGAAAGTTGTGAACATTTAATTTTATGTTGGGAGAAGATTGATGTTGTAAGTGATAATGATGATAGTATTTTGGAATTTCATTTTCAATATTTTGAAGTTTTTTATTTCCTTTGTTTGGTTTATTCAAATTTTGAGAAATCATATTCAACTTGCTTTTGGAGTTGCTTGATATTGAGAATTTTTCTTTATGATTTCCTTAAGCAAGTTAATTTTAGTTTCTAATTCATTGTTCTTAAGTTTCAAATTATGTCTAGCTTTATTATAAGCAATTGTGCTATTTTTAAGAGTTGAAACAATTGAATCAATATGGTTTTGATATTTATTTCTGTATTCCTCAAATGTTTCATCCATCTCTTCAATTTCAATTTTATAACTTTTGCATGTAGCACAATCACTTTTTAAAGATGAATTTTCTAAAGATAATTTTTCATTATGTTCTTTTATACAAATAATTTCTTTTTCAAGTTCCTTAATTTTTTCTTTAATATCATTACAATCAAAACAAGGTTTTGTATTTTCAATTGAAGTGACATGAGTAAAGCTAGATAAATCAAATTTTGATTTTACTTTAACTTTTGCTTTTAAATTTTTATTTTCTAAGCGCAATTTGCAATTCGCATTTTTTAATTTCTTAATTTTGCGCTTTGTAATTTGTAGCAATTGTAAAGTAGAAATAGAATTGCAAACAATAAGATGATTTGATTTCCTTATAGTGCTTTTGGATGCTGTGAGATTTGAGCACGAATTTTCTTTGTTGTCTTCATCTATTTGGCATTCCTCTTCCAAAGGTGGGATTTCTTCTTTTCCATTTGATGTGTAATCTTGTATGTTCTCCACTTCTTGCATTTGTTCCATACCTGTAGATGGAGAATCATACATGTCTTCAAGAAATTTCCATACTTTGTATGCACTAGAAAACAATATATTAATTTTGAAAATTTGTGAGATTAAGTACAGAAAATACTATTTAAAGCTTTTGCATTTAGATGACGTTCCTGTTTATTTGATTCATCCGCTGGCCTAACTATTGCTATATCCCATGCATTGTTATCTGAATTTTTAATAAACTTTTCCATTAAAAATTTCCACCCTTTATAATTTCTCCCTTCGAATAAAGGTGGTTTAAGAGATTTTTCTTCTTCATAAAAATTTACCCCACTAATAGAAGCGAGATCATGAGACGCCATTATTCCTGATTGTTAAGCCGATTGGAATAAAACCCCTCTGATACCACTTGTTGGATCGGTAGGCGCCCTTAGAGCGGGGGTGAATAAGGGTTTTAAAAACTTATTTTATATTTTGAAATACTTACTTATGATTAGAGATCAAAATCGTGATTTTGAATAAAGATCTAAATTGTTTTATAATGAAGGAGAGGATAGTAAACAATTTAGAGAAATGAAGATCAAATCAATTTTATTACACAAAGATAGAGTTGATTACAAATTAGATTTCAATGACGCTAGAAATCAAAGCGAAATATGAAAGACTCCTTTTGTTTTCTATACCGACTCGTATCCCCACGATCCAGTTGGCTTTAGCCGTTCCTTCCCCGGATACGGCCTCAAGCCGCTCTAGCCAACCCTTCCCCGGATATGGCCTCGAGCACTCCCTAGACCTAACCTAGATCTAGTCGCTGACACGAGGCGAATTTCTGCCCTAAGTCCTACCCAGACCTAGTCGCCAACACGAGGCGAATTCTCTGACGGTTACAAAAGATATGAAATAAAATAACAACAACAATATTAAAAACTCCCTCTAAGAAACTTCTGAAGTCGGAGATGAACGATCGCTGTAGAATAAGCGAGGTTGAAGCGATCCCTCTTCAGATGTAGCGTGACGAAGTCCTCCTTCAGAAACTCTCTAAGCGTTTGGTGGGAGATCAACTCTCGGCCATATAAGGCTTTGGAACTCTGGCACAAGACCTCTCTCAGGAATCAGCAAGCAAAACGAGAATAGAAGGGTCCAGTTTATAGCCTTAGCGCTAGCGCCTACGCTAGCGCTACCGTCAGCGCTATCCCATATTAGGACATATTCTGTGCGGCAGAATCTTCAATCCGAGGAAACATTTCTCTCTTGCCTTCTGTGCTCCGCGCTACCGCCTGCGCTATCAACTACCGCCAGGAGCTAGCTCCTTCTATATGTGCTCCTGAACTTGCGCTAAACATCGCTAGTGCCGGGCGCTAGGTGCTACCGCCGACGCTAGTGGGCATGTTGGATTTGATGACTCAAATTTGGGGGCAACCTTCTTATGTAATCCTTGAGTCATATGGACTTTGTTTTACTGTACACTTAAACACACAAGATCAAATACACATAAGATTTGTTATTCTCAAACCTAGGAGATGCGGAAGACCATGTTCCAACATGAACCTCTCTACCAAGTTCCAAGTCAAATCAATGACATATGACCCTATGTCTTCAAAAGGTTCAATTTTTAACCCTAGGGTTTGAACTAGGGTTTTAGGGCACATCCACCCCAAATCACCCCAACCCACTTATGAGGGTGTTTTGTATGATAATAAATCAGTGGCCAAGGTTTCATCACTTTAGGATAAGGATTGACCACTCAAACCCATCATGTGCACCTTGACCTAATATTCCCCCTAGATTTACCCAATTTGTGTTGCTTAATACGCAACCGAATCAATCCCAAATGGAATGAACTTTTTACCAGAGTCATGTCATGACTCTAAGGACCTTCCACAAAAATTTGGTAGGATTTGGATGCCATTAGACCCTGTAATTAATTTATACATGAATTATTAAATGTTTACAAAAACTTTAGAAAAATGTCATCTAAAAATTCTCATTTTTTGATATGTTGAGGGTGTGGGTATAAATAGGCTATGTTCCAAATTTTTGGGTATTTGGATGGATGGATTGATGGGGGCACTCAAATCAATCTCTGGTCAACCCTATGTATTGGCTGCACCATTTTGAGTGTTGTGGTAGACCACTGACCGTCTTGGTGTGAAATCAATTTTAAATTAAACTGGACCTCAGGGGCTACACGTTTTATGTTGAACATTTTTCTAGTAGAGGGCTCTAAGTAGTTTTCATAATTATTTCTACCAGCTGCCTAAACTGTGACAGAAATGAAATAACATTAACTCAATTAATATAATCACTCCAGCACAGATCTTGGCGCAAATCGGACGGCATAATGTCTTCTTCTCCAGTGAGCCAACGACACTGATTGCTCGCGCCTAGGACACCTTCAACCTTACTTTCCCGGCCATCTGAGCGCCGCCCCGGCCGGCCAATGCCACCACCACCTTCATCGAGGTGGTGGCCGGCGATTAGAGGTGATTGGCCGGCTGGAGGTGGCTGGAACAGGGCTTTTTGGTTGGAAGAAAAAGCTTACAAAACAAGCATTCGGTGAGCCTGATCCACGGCTAATTGGCCCCAAACTAAGCCACCAATGGTTGTAGAACTATCCACAGAGAGAGAGAGAGAGAGAGAGAGAGAGAGAGGAGGGGAGGACCTGTGTTGTGGCCTGAAGCCGCGCCGATCGCCGGTCCGCCATTGTTGGGTGTGAGCACTTGGGTGCCATGTCAATATCTATCCTGAGGGATCAATTTCTTTTGGAGAACTGAGGAAACTCCTCTTCATCCACTGATGGTGTTATAATGCTCAATTGGGGGAGGGGAAGAGCCAATTCATCAATTGTCATTAACACCATTAATGGTGAAATTTTGGCCAACTAAAATCCCTTGAATATAGCCACCTATGTGGCCAACCATGGCTGTTAAACTTCTCCTAACTGAATAGGGAGGATGAATCAGCCCATTGGAGGTGGAATGGATGGCTCTTGGTCTTCTTTGGCCATTAATGGCTTT
The DNA here is from genome assembly GCA_033032865.1 of Dactylorhiza incarnata. Lineage (NCBI taxonomy): Eukaryota > Viridiplantae > Streptophyta > Magnoliopsida > Asparagales > Orchidaceae > Dactylorhiza > Dactylorhiza incarnata. The sequence goes on along the minus strand of JAWHQI010000003.1, from coordinate 29,571,905 downwards.
CTATCTCTCTCCTCCATTTTTTGGGAAATAGGGGTTTCTCTCTCCTGGTTGAATTCTTTAAAATTGAATGGCAAATTTAGTAACTCCCAACCCCAATAACTAGTGGACCACCTCAATTGGGTCTAGCCCGAGTGGATTGGGCTTGATTAGGTCAAAATAGATCATTTTGACCTATATTTAAGGTGAAGTTGACTTTGGTCAATTTGACCATTTGGGTTGACCCCAATGGGTGGCTAGTGACGCATTGGCCACCCCTAAGGGTTATGAAGATCTAGATTGGGTCAAATTGGCAAGGTGGAGGCAAATTGATCCTTAATATGACACTTTGACCAAAATTAGGGCTAGAGTTGATTTGGGTCAAATTGGCCAAATTGGTGGCCCCATGATGGGGATTTTAGGTCCATTGGGTTCCCAATATCATTACGATGTTAGGGTCAAGGTCAATTTGGCAAGATGGAGGCAATTGACCCTTAATATGCCACTTTGACCAAATTAGGGTTAGGGTTGACTTTGGTCAACTTGACCTCTTTGGTTGACCCCAATGGGTCCTTGGTGCTCTAAGGGACCCCTTAAAGGGTTAGGCATTCTATTATGGGGTCAAGGGGTCAAGGTGAGGCCCTAAAGTCCAACCCTAAGCTTGGTAGCTGAAAATTGCTATCTACAGACCTTGTTGTTGTTCACCTTCAAGCCCAAGTTCTTATGATCTCTTGTGCTTCCTAGGGTTTTGTCATGACCTAGTCATGACAAAACCATCCTAGGGGTCTAGCTGTTTGAGGGATGTTACACTACTTTCCAACTCGTCTATAAGCGAGCTTTGATGATTCATTTATTTTTTTGTTTCGCTATTTTAGCTAAAGCGCAGTCTCGCGAGGTTTATAAAATCGCACCTCATGTAACGTGTACTCATATTGAAAGAGAACGCAGTGCCAGTGGCCTCACCACAGTGATGGTCGACCCCTATAAATAGGGGGAGGGGCGACCGCTTTGTACACACCTTTTTCCCTAGCCGAGTCTTACCACCCGACATCCCTGCTTGCGAGTTCTGTTATGATTATCCTCTACAAGCATGGTTTATCTGTTGAAAGGAAAGCGTGGCAAGGAGAATAAGGGGCTCTTTCATTATGTGGAAATCTTCATCAAGGCCGAGTTCCCACAGAGCAAGATGACTGTGGATGAGCTCGTCTCCTTCCAATTGAACATTCTACCGGAGGGCTTCTCGACTCGCTGAGCTTTATATGATGAGCATCTCAATTCCCTTTTGGGGGATGAGCTCATCATTCCTTTGACGAACTTCAGTATGATACTCTGCCTTCCCTTCTGGTTGGAGGTTCGGCTGATGAAGAAGCACTTCAGCCTCGTCCCCGCCTAGATCAACCCAAATGGGGTTGCGACCATAATCACGCTCATTTGCTTCCTGTACAAGGCCAAGGTCATTTTTTACTTCATCGTCTTCTGGAAGCTCATCTCTATGAAGGAGAATACAGAGGGGGTCTCTTATTTCAACGGCGCCTCCTTGAAGAATAGGAAGCTCCAGAACATGGTCCATCATTGGCACGAGAAATTCGTGATCGTGCGAGGTTCATTTGGCTCGGTGTTTTTCTGGCCAGTCTAGAGGGATCAGAGGCTCTCTACTACTTGCTCCATCAAAGAGAGATGGACGTCGTCCAACTAAGGAGGCTGATCAACGAGCTCGCCTATGTCGATCCAAAGATAGGCATGTGTTGGGAAAAACCCCTTGGATTTAACTTAACAAATTATCTAAAGTGATTTTATCTCTTAGGTTTAATTACCCATTGCATAATGAGGGTAATGTGGTCATTAGATGTATTAGTATATCTCTCTCAACTTAGGGTGACAAAACAAGTTCAAGACAAGTAGTATTTTGGTTAAGTTAATAATTGCGTCGAATAGAAATTGATGCAACATCAAATTGATGTCGACGCTACTCAGACTAGAAGTCCAAGCAACTCAACCTTCTATCGAAGTAATTAAAGTCGATGCTACATCGAAAGGATATCGGCGTAGAGGCGATGGTCATATCGAAGTATCATGAGAAGTCGACGCAACTTCTACTTGAACTCAACGCATAAGGAAGTATTTGTCGAAGCCATCTAAAGACGACGAAACGTCAACTACATTTCGACACAGATAATGAGGTTCTGAGTTAATCCTTCAACTTGATGGTTATGTCGACAAGGTTCTGATGCAACGTCGAGAAGCAGAGTTCAATCAGAGCAAGAATGAATTTGAAGCTGCTCTTACAAGGAATCGAAGGTGCGTTGATAAGAGAGAAAGAGAACTCGATGCTACGTCGAATACAGTCTGAAAAGGAAACCTTTTCAGCTGTCATTTTGAATCTCTCTCATGGCCCACACTGCTCAAGACCGTTCTCCAACGGCTTAATTATTACTTCAAATGGAAAGGAGCATTCTAGAAGACAGAAAAGGTTTTCTTGGAATGGGGCATTACAGTTGGTGGACGGGTCGAGAATTAAAAGAGGAAAGGAAGAGATATTGTTCTATGATATGCCTTTTCAGGACATTCCAGAACAGGAAAGAAATTCAAATCAAATAGAGGGACAATAAATAAGAAGAGACTAGAGAGAAACAGATAATAATTATTACATTTTTCTCACGGCTGTTATTGAGGAGTTGCTCTTCTTCTTCTTCCTCCTAGAACCCTAAAAGAAAAGAAAAATAGAAGATCTACTTTCTCTCTCTCTCCCTCAGATCAGAAGAACAAAGGCTGCTTCTCATCACTACTATACAACAACCAGTTTTGAATTGAAGAAAGCATATAGGATCTGAAGCATCATAATCCTTGCAAAACATCTCAATCAAAAGCAAGGATTCATTATTCACAGATCCAGAAAAGAGAAATCTGAAGCACAAGGCTTCACAGAATTCTGATTCTGAGAACAGAATTCTGCTTCTTTCTTTCTCTTCCTCCTTCACTTTCTCCTCACCTGTAAAAGAGTTTTTAGAATCCCTCTTTCAAAGGATTCAGTTGGTTCAAGATCTCCTTATCAAAAGATCCGTGGTTCAAGATCTCCTTATAAAAAGACCTGTGGTTCAAGATCTCCTTATCAAAAGATATTTGGTTCAAGAGTCTCCTTATCAAAAGACTCAGGCACAGGTGGTGCATTCCTACCAGGTGGCGGAAGAGAGGACTACCCACGTTTAGGGGAACCTCTGTAAAATCTCTTGTGTTTGTGTTGTGCTTTTCTGTGCTGTCCCAATTCTTTTCTTCATCATTTTATTTTCATGCACTATATTATTCTGCCTGTGATTTTTTTTAGCATAACTCCTTAGTTTGTTTTATTGTTTACACAGCTAGGATAGAAATATTTTAAATCTCTATTCACCCCCTCTAAAGGATTCTTAGAGGCACACTGTTCACTTTCAATTGGTATCAGAGATAGGTTGATCATTAAAAAGTTAACACCTTGATAAAAAAAGACCTCCCACTCTTATCTCTCCATTTCAAATATATTTTATAAAGAAAATGAGTTCTAAGGATTATGCCTCAATAAGACCTCCAGTGTGTAACTTGAATAAGTTCACACTCTGGAAGGCTAGAATAAAACTCTATATGAATTCCCTTGATGAAGACATCTATAATTTCATTCTCACAGGTCCTCCTGCTCCAGTCAGACAAAAGGCTGGAGAATCCTCAACGACAGAGGCTTTCCCAAGAAGTGAGTGGACAGAAGCTGAGAAGAAAGTCAAGGCATGTGATGCCAAAGCTATGAACATTTTGGTTTCAAGAATGTCAGATGACATTTTTCGAGAAAGTTGCTGAATGCTAATCAACAAAAGATATCTGGAATTCTCGCACCAGAATGGTGGAAGGAAGCTCAGATGAAAGAAAGGACAGAAAGTCCCTTCTCATATCCAAGTATGAGAACTTTCAGAAGAAAGCTGAAGAATCTGTTGCTGATATGCATGACAGATTCAACATTATCATTAATGAGCTCAGAGGCTTGGACAAGGAGATATCCTTGACTAAAATTAATGGTAAAATCCTTATGTGCTTTCCCAGCTCATGGGATTCAAGGATCTGGGCAATCAGGGAGTCTAGGTGCCACAGAGAAATCTCCATTGATGCTTTGCTCGGAAAGCTTAAGTTATATGAGATGCTTCTAAAGAACAGGGTTGACTCAGAAGAAAGAGAGAAAACTCCAGCTCCTATCAAAAGAAGCCTTGCTCTGAAAGCTTCTGAAGAAGATCCATCCACACTTGAAGATGAGATGTTCAATCTCCTAGCTAGGAGATTCAAAAGATGGGTCAAGATAGAAGACTCAAGGAGAAGAGAAAGGGGCTCAAGGCCCAGATTTGATAAAACTCCAAAGAATGAGATTATCTGCTTCTCCTGCAATAAACCAGGACATATAACTCAAGAGTGCCCACAGGAACAAAGGGATAGAAGCAACATCAATGATGAAAAGAAGAAGACGAAGTGTGTCAAAGGGAAAGATAAGAAGAATGCCAAGGGTTTCACTGCTGAAACCTGGAGTGATAGTGAAGCTGAGATAAGCTCCTAATCATCTGAAAGTGATGATGAAGAATAAGCAGAGGCAACATGCATGATGGCACTAGGGATGCCATCAGATGATAAAGAAGAGCAGGTAACTATGTTTGATGATTTTGATTTTAGTTCAGATGATTTTAAAACCCGTTTTAAAGAATTATGTAATGACTTTATCAAAATTCAAAAAGAATTAGATGCAGATAGAGAAGAGTTAGAAAACTTTAAGAAAGATGAGCTCTATTCAACAAATAACAACTTAAGAAATGAGATTAAGGACAATTAATTAGAGCTAATAGAAATAAGGAATGAAAACATAAAATTAAAAGAAGAGTTAGCAAAGGCAAAAGCCTTTGAGGACTCTCTCAATGGGAGGAGTCAAACTCTCAGAGACATCACAAATAATCTCTCCATGAGATTCAATCACCTAGGGTTAGGAGCAGAGCCATCCACTTGCACAGAAATCCCTAGGAAACCTGCCTGGAAAAATTTAGTTAGCTTCAGTAGACCTAGTGACTATGAATCATGTGAGGATAATGCAAAAACTAAGGGCCAGGAAGCTAATAGACCAAAGAAAACAACTAGAGTTAATAAAACAAATATCAACAAAGAATAGAAATCTCAAGAGAAGAATAATGTAGAAAAACTAAACAATCAAAAGGTAAAAGCAAAACCTAGGATAATAAGACATTCAGCTGATCTCCTATATTTAGATACATTATATACTCATTTCAAGTATCAAAATAATAGGTTTGGGAAACTCATTCCTTATCATCCAAAAGGATATCATGAAAGACCCTTCTATTCTTTCATTGAAACCTACAATGGTAAAAGAAAAGGGCCCAAGGTAACCTGGGTCACTTCTAATGTTTGAATTACTTGTGCATGATTAGGTAGGGTCTCACTCAGGAGAAAATGGAGTGGGAAGAAAGTTGTAGGTCTTGAATAAGGAACAAAATCCATCCAAGGAGTGTTTTCTGCCTTGAATCTTCCTTACAGTTCATAAATTTAATATCATAAACTTATTTTCAATTAACAAAATTGCTGGGGAAAACAACAATAATTTTCTAAGAAAATAGATCTGTTCATTCAGAGGTGCGTCAAATAGAAGTCAACGTACCATCGACTTCTACTCAATGCCAGCGTCAAGAAGCACTCAGAGTGGATAATTCGAATGGAATTCGACGCATCGTCAAGTTCATATCGACGCACATGTCTACTTAAAAGTTGCTGATTAAATTTGAGGTCGCATCGATGACAACTCGATGTAGCGTCAACATTACAACGTCGACTTGAGAATAACTGAATAATCTCAAAGCAACATCGAATATGAATTGATGCAATGTCGATATAACAGCGCGGGCAGAGTAGCTTCTAGAAGCAGACATATTTTTTCTCGCCAAATATTAATTCTTATCGACACAACTTCGACTTTAGCCCTAAGTTGTGATGAATCAGCTTCTCTTAAGCAACTTCAACATCGAATCATTTACGCATTCGAATTTTCCCCTCCTTCCACTCTTGCTCTCTCCTCTTCCAGCTCTCTCGTGGTCTCTTGTTCTCCAGTTCTCTCATGCTTCTCTCTTTCTCTTGTTCTTTGTAGGCACCTACAATCCAATGGCTCCACCCAAGGTCAATTCTAGTTTTGACGTGGATGTGGATTCGTTTAATGCTGCTGCTGAAGGTTTCAAGGCCATTCTAGGCCTTTTTTAGTCTGTTGGTTTAACAAAGATTATATCTACCAGGTGTAAGATTCTAGATGTAGAACTTACAGAATTCAAGGATAGTGTTTCTGTAGCAGATGATGGGTCCCTTCAAGGGACAATTTCTGGACATTTGGTCTACCTACTGGGAGTGACCCAGATGAACTGTTAGGGGAAGAAATCAGCCAGGTTTTGCAGCAAATGCAGTTCAGGAAGGAGAAGCCGATAAATCTTAAGAAGATTGATGTGGCAGAAGAGTATAGGTTCCTAGCTGATATTGTTGGCAAAGTTTTGTTATGCAAGATATCAGCCCATGATGCTATTCCAAAGCAGCAGCTGCAGATCATGGGGATTTTGGTCCTTCAAAAGAAGATAAATTGGGGGAGATTGCTCCTGAAAATGATTGGGCACAAATATGCCCACAAAGAAAATGCCTACATGAGATTCATGAGCCAAGTGCTCTTTCGCCACTATCCTAGTGTGTGCAAATCCAAGGGAGTGCCTGTTGGAGCCTATGTTCCGCATCTCTTGGTTTGAGAATAACAAATACCGTGTTGTATTTGATCTAGTATTTTGTGTGTTTATAGTATGCAGGTTATAAAGAAACTATAGCTACACATCCCTATGAATAGTTTTGCTGATTGGAGATGACTCTCTGGAAAGATAGCTAACGCCCCACGTTAACAACCGCTGAGAAGGAAACCGCTGAGATGAAACCGCTGAGACGAAGCCGCTGAGACGGAACCGCTGAGATGAACTGAAGGAGAACGACTCAACGCCAGCGTTGAAGATTAATGCCCGCGTTGAATTGACAAACTGCCACGATCTTGACGGTTGTGTGATATCAGCCATGACAGTGCACGTTCACTAACGCCAGCGTTAACCCTTAACGCTGCGCGTTAGCTTCCGAGGCTATTTAAAGTATAACCCCTCTCATTCCAAATTGAAGTGATGATTCCAGAATTCTGATTCTTTTGAGAGAGGTTCGTGTACAGCAAATTATGAGATCTCCCTTGGGCTAACATGAAGATCTAAAGAAGATTTTGAAGGAGAAGGTCTACAACGCATATTCCATACGAAGGACGACCGTTTCAAGAACGCCAACATCTACATCGACTTCGTCTTCACCTTCAGAATTTCTTGGGGAGTTTCTCTTTACTTATCTTGTAATCTTTTATTTTTCCTTTTGTAATTTGTGTGGAGAAATCTTTCGGTGAGAACGTCGGATTCCGGGGAGGATTCCATGGGTAAATTCGCCTTATGTTGGCGACTAGGTCCTTGTGAGGCTTAGGGGTAATTCGCCGCCTTGTGCATGGCGACTAGGTAGAGGGTAGATCTAGGGGGTGGCTAGAGGCCTTATCTGGAGATAGATAGGCTATAGCCAACCGGTCCTTGGGAGAAGGACCGGTGAAAAACCAAAAAGTGTTTTTACATATTTTCGCCTTGATTTCTAACGTTATAGAAATTAAACATTTGTGTATTCAATTTATTATGAAATAAAATCATGTCCTTTAATGTTCTATTCAATTGATTTTATTTCCTCTTCAAGAATGTTTTAATTTCTATTTTCATCAACGTATTAAAATTAACATTTTTATAATTATCTTTGAAATACAATAATTATTTTCATTATCTCTGATTTTCTGGAATTGTATTTCATTTAGGATTTCATAAGTAAAATCACTGTGGCAATCTTTTTGTTCCGAGGAATATTCTCTGGAGATCTAACGCTCGACGTTAAGACTTAACGCCATGCGTTAGCAACAGTCAACAAAAAGTTTTGTTTCAATTATTTAAAAAAGAATCTTCATTACAATCCTATCTGGAATATTAAAGTATATTTTTCTATAAAATATTCTAAAACTTCAGTCTCAAACTCTGATAAATTTTAATTAAGATTTAAATTCCATAAAACCCTTATTCACCCCCCTCTAAGGGCGCCGTAAGATCCAACACGTGGTATCAGAGCGTAGGTTATTCCAATACGGCTTCACAACCAGGAATAATGGCGCTTCATGATCTCGCATCTTCTAGAGGGGATAATTTGTATGAAAATGAAAAATCATTATGTCCACCATTATTTATGGGTGAAAATTATAATGAGTGGAAAACTCTTATGGAAACAATTTCTTAAATCCTTGGATATTGAAGTTTGGAATATTACAATTAAAATGCCCCTAAGTATTTTAAATAAAAATGAAAGGTTATTAAATGCCAAATCAATGAATAGTCTATATTGTGCATTAGATCAAAATATTTTCAAACTTATTTATACATTTCCTAATGTTTATGAAGTTTGGAAATTTCTTGAGAATTCTTATAGTCTTCCTTCCGCATATGATGAATATGAGCAATTCCTTATGGATCCTAGAGAAGAAGACAACGTCACAATATTGGACTCAATTGATGGCAACACATCAAGCAAAAGAGAAGATGGAAATTCAACTATGGAAGAGGAATGTGAAGAAATTGTCAAAGGAACCCTTGGTTCAAATCTTGTCTCATCCCATAGCAATGTAAGATATTCTAAGTCCTCTCTCTTTATAAGAAATTCTATTTCTACACTACATATGCTTAATATTGCTAAAAATAGAATTAAAAATTTGAAAAATGCTAATTTCAAACTACGTTTAGAAAATAAAACTTTAAAAGCAAATGCTAAAGTAGAATCAAGTATTGATGTGTTAAATTCTCATTCATGCTCTTTAATTAAAAATGCTTGATGAGTCCCAATTATATACACATTTATGGACTCATCTGGGCCGTTTTTCTAGTCATTCCACTGCACTTTAGCCTTGTTTTAGCTCATATTTGTTGTTCTATGCTAGGTGCACTTCTTGGCCTAATTTGGTGTGTTTTTATGCTTACTCTCTTCTGATAGCCTTATCGTATTGTTGAGTGCCACTTTCAGTGGCCTGATTAGCATTTCTGTTGGAATAGGAGTCGTGCAGGTGTCCCCGGTACAATTCTGTACAGGAACACTGCGCACGATCACTGGTTCTATTGCGCACGACCACTGGTTGTGCGCCGCTGATCGTGCGCACTTAACCCCTATTTTATGAGTTCTGCCTCGACCAGTGCGCACGACCACTTACGATAGTGCGCACGACCACTGGTCGTGCGAATATGTTATTTTATAAATTTCTTACATTGCAGGCTCCGCCCAGGCAGGCGCACGATCACAGGATTCTAGTGCGCACGACCACTGGTCGTGCGCCAATGACCGTGCACAGTATTTTTGCCAGCGCCTATATAATGACCTGTTCCGCAAATTAGGGATACCTCGGCCTCCGGGAGCGCGATTTCCAGTCCATACGCCGCCGTTTTCCACTTCCAGCCACCTCCACCACATCTTCTCCGGAAGGGGAAGTCGTCTCCAGCCATCCTAAACATTTCTCCATCGTCCAGAAGCATTCTCCGCCATCCGCAAGCACTCAAGCAAGCTGTCCCCATTTCTGTCTGGTGAGAAGAACAGCAATCCTGAGGTAGAAGACGACGGAAGCACGTGGAGAGATCGTGACAATCTCTCGACGCCGAAAGCACAGTCCGCCCGAGTCCGAAGGTAGCTTGACAAACTACCGTTCCGGCCGTGAACGGCCGCTAGTCTTCGTTCATTGGTTATCTTCTTCTTCTCCCTTTTGTTGTATTTCTTTGAATCATTTGAACTTGAATATCATGATGTTTAGTTTAAATGCAATGTTTGTTTCTTCTCTGTTCATCAACATTTGCTTGTGATTCGTTTCACCTCCACTCACTCACTCACGCACTCATTGTGTTCGATTCGCGTTAGCAAGAGCTAGCGACAATTTGTGAAGAGGTGTCTGCGACCCTCACTCTCCGCACTAGTGATCACTTCACTCACTTGCGCAACGTCCATCCGCCTTACGAAGCTCGACATCGCGGCCGTTGCACCCGTCTTGCCTTGCGAAGCGGTGATTTCGACCCGCACTTCTTTTATTGTTGTTAACAATAGGAAACCAAATCAAAACCCCTCTTGTTGTGTTTGTTCCCGCTTGTGTAACAATTGTCACACAACGCGATCCATTCACCTAGCCTGCATTCCTCAAGAGACCGACACTCGGGAATTCTATTCCCAACATTTATTACTTGACAGCGACCGGTGCACTTGCCGAACATCGCATCAAGTTTTTGGCGCCGTTGCCGGGGAGTGTTCAGTCGTGTAACGTCGTGAGTTGTGAACTTTTGTTACAAGAGCAGTTGTTTTTGATTTTCTTTGTTTTGTTTTCTCTTGGTTGTGATTGTGCATACAGAGACAAGCCGCGGGGGAACTTGTACCCTTTGATCCCGAGATCGAACGGACCGCTCGCGCACGAAGGCGCGCAGCAGCCGTACAGGCGGCAATGGGTGACAACATAAACCCAGATGATGTTGAACCAAGAGTGCCCAACGTGGAGCAGCACCATCCTGGAGATGAGCAAGAGGTAGTTAGGCCTCGACCCCGAACCATGAGAGATTATACCACTCCGACAGCTGGGAGTGTGTATCCTGGGTTCGGTCCCAACATTATGAACAACCAGTTCGAGATCAAACCTGCGATCTTGAACATCGTCCAGAACAATGCTCAGTTCTCAGGGATGGCCAGTGAAGATCCGCACCTGCACCTGGCCTAGTTTTCCGATATCTGCAGGACTTTCTGATATCTGCAGGAATCGGAAAACTCGGCCAAGGTGTGGCTCCATTCTATTCCTCCTGGGACGGCTGCGACTTGGGATGCTCTCGCATCCAAGTTCCTGGCCAAATTCCACCCCGTTGATAAAATTGTGAGCCTGCGGCGGGAGATCGCCACCTTTCGCCAAGCTGACCAAGAGACCCTTGCCGAGGCGTGGGAGCGCCTTAATGATCTTCTCCGCCGCTGCCCGAGCCACGAGCTCCAAACTTGGAACGTGGTAGAGACATTCTACTTCGCGATCGAGCCCAACTACCGGGCGATGATCGATGCTACTGCGGGTGGTACTCTAATGAACCATACTCCAGAGGAGGCTCTTCGAATTCTGCGAGACACTGCCTCCCACAGCACATTTTGGACTGCCGGGAGAAATGCACCAAGAAGCGCCCATGGTATCTTCGTGGTCGACTCACTTCCGCCTACATCCGCACCGACTGCTGTTATTACGTGTGAAGGATGTGGAGGCGGCGGACACCACGCGTATGAATGCTTGGGCAATGACCTATCAGGTGACTTCTCGCACTTTTCTTTAAACGAATATGTTAATTTTTTTGGTAATCAATCTAAGGGGGCGCCGTTTAATAACACATATCATCCGGGAGTGAGAAATCACCCAAACTTCTCATGGAACCCCAACGCACCTGGCCAACGATGGGCACCGGGGCAGCATCAAAACGATGCCTACGCCTCCGGGAGCCAACCAAGGCCACCTCACCCGGAATATAACCAAGGCCCCCCAACTCCCAAAAAGAGTAGCTTGGAGGAGATGTGGAAAAATTTATGCAAGCGGCTAACTCAAACATGGTTAACCAAACCGCATCCATGCGGAACTTGGAAACGCAGCTGGGCCAATTGGCTCAAGTGCTAACCGAGCGGTCGCATGGGACTCTTCCTAGTAATACCGAAAAAAACCCAATAGACTAAGGGAAGAGTCTCGGCGATGCGGAAGTGGGTCATCCGCGTGAGTTAGTAATCTCTTGTTCCATTAATAAAATTGAAACTAAGGCCTTGTGTGATTCTGGCTCCTCCCGCAACGTCATTGCTTTTCAAGACGTCGATAAATTGCAACTTGAAATTAACACGGAGGACCGGAAATCTCTTGTGCTCGCAAACGGTACCGTCATACAATCGGAAGGGGAAGTTAAAAATGTAGAAGTTATAGTTGAGGGGACATTGGTGGTTGCTGATTTTCAAGTGTTAGGACCACGGGAGAATCACTCCATCCCTATCTTGGGCGTACCGTTCTTGAAAGAGAGCGGTGCCACCCTTGACTTTTCTGCGGGATGTGTCCTCCTACCTAATAAGGTACCGTTGCCCACTTGCCCCAAGGCTATAACTGAAACATCCATTCGCCCCCCTCCTTTTATTTTTGATGAATCACTGAGTGGTGCAGGGGATAAGAAAGATAATGGATCATCTGAAGGAGAAAAGGAAGAGTACCAGTCAAGCGGAGAGGAAAAAGTGGATTTTCGGAGAGACTATGATTCCACGAGGGAGGAGGACAGCAGTCCTAAACATATTGAGCTGAACTTGATTCGGGACGACATCCCATTATTTTCTTGCATTGAATCATGTAATAAACAATTTAAGCGTTCCATCTCTTGGGCTGATCCGGTCGTCACTGCGGCGACGGAAGTGACGCCACCCACTACTAAGATGGGAGAATCTGAAAACGTTCAACGTTGGCAGTCTCCGACTGTTGCTAAACTTAAACAAGAGAAGCGTCTGCGCGATGCGTGCTCTGCCGCTCTCCGTGGCAAGAGGATGGAGGATAGGGGAACACTGGGTGACACCAGTGTTGGCCCTAAAGCCTTCACCTCCCGCTTACAAGCTACGGGAGACGTGCACCATAAGAGCGCCTACAGCTGATTTTTTAGTTCTTAGTTTGTGAAACTCTCTTTTTTTTGCACTTTTATTTAATTTCTGCACTCTATAAACAATTCTAATACAGGTATTTGGTCCAGCTTAAGGACATAAAATAAAAGCGCTGCTGGGAGACAACCCAGATCTCCTAATTTTTATTTTTATCACATGTTTTAATTCAGTTTTTATATATTTTTGCTGCTTTTAGTGTGTTGCTTGCAGGTGTGCTTTGATTCTTTGTCATTGGCGGATGCTGCAGATTGCTCATGAAATTAACGCCAATCGTCTGGTATGCTCAATTCTGAGCATTGGGTAACACTTCTCCTTCCTAGCTTTCAGTTTTTGTGATGTAATGTTTAGATTAAGTCTGGGGGAAAGGACATTGTTATCCACTATGCGCACGAGTTGCACCGCATGCTAGAAGTTTGTTTAAAATTTTTTCGTTGTCATCATTATTATTCCATGCTTCATACACCACCTCACCCACATAAGCGCGCGCTTGCCTATTTGTTTTGTTTCCGAATAAACTATTTTGGTTTGGAATGTGAATTAGGGTGTTAGCTTAGGAATTACTATTTGGAGTGCGATGTTGACTCATGCAGTGTTCTAGTCCCATCCGCATGCTATAGTAGAATTTGAGTACAACTAGATTATCTCTATGTGTTTAATTTATGACTAGTATTTTTGCGTAGTTTAGTTTTGTTATACTCAAATGGTGAATGTGAACGAAATTGGCGATAACCCGGTGCTGTGTGTATACGAGCACTAGTTGTGTGCTGCTCGAGTCGGGAGGAAGGTTTACCTTTCTCGTGGGCTAAGAACTTGCCCCAAACGACTCTTGAAGCATGGGTGAGAGCGATTCTTTGAGTTAAATGTGATGTAGGCCACCTTTTGGCTAGTTTGAGCCTTGTCTTTCCCTGTCCTATTCGCTCACCTTTGCAAGCCAACATTTGTGCCTACCACTTCTTTGTTTCAGCTCCTCCTCCATTCCCCAAATCCTGAAGCTTATCCTACTTTCGCAACCAAATAGCTGTTTAACTGCACTCATATTCTTGATTTGGTGTGATGTTTGGAATCTGTGTGATGTGAAGGAGAAATAAGTTTTATTTGCTGATTATGAACCAACCGGAGGATAAGAAAAAGAAGAAAAATATGATATTAAAATGAAAATCTGGGAAAAGAATTGTATTGAAAAGAAATCCTTTCGAGCGTAATAGAAAATCTATTGGTACTTGTGAAGTAGGCCGTGTGTACACCTAGTTTTCATGATAAGTCTGGGGGTGTATCACACGAGCTTTGTTCATGGTTTTGTTGGGTGCAGCGTTCCGTTGACTCATTTGTGTTGCGTAGCCTTCGTCTTTATCCTTGAATATCATACCGCAACCTAAGCCCCAAAATAATCCTAAAGTCCTATTGATTTATCTCGTGAGTTTGCTAGCGCCGTGGAGAGAGTGTGACCGGGCAAGCTTATGGTTCAAGACGTTGATGGATTTCAGCGGAGTTATTCCTGAACCCCGATCTTGTGCAACACCCTCCTTAGTGGCTTGTTACTTTCACACCGGGCATGATCGTTCAAGTTCTTCACAATTCACCAACTGAGTATTAATAAATCTTTATTTACGCTCTAATACTTTTGTAAATTAGTTAGCATAGTTAGAATCCCTTTTTACTAAATATTCTATTAGCATGCTTTTGCTACTTCGCACCGTACTCCTTTGTGTAATTTTCTTTGTTGTCTACCATTTTCACATTCGCCGAATTCGTTTGCTCGGGACGTGCAAACAGGTAAGTCTGGGGGTGTGATGAGTCCCAATTATATACACATTTATGGACTCATCTGGGCCGTTTTTCTAGTCATTCCACTGCACTTTAGCCTTGTTTTAGCTCATATTTGTCGTTCTATGCTAGGTGCACTTCTTGGCCTAATTTGGTGTGTTTTTATGCTTACTCTCTTTTGATAGCCTTATCGTATTGTTGAGTGCCACTTTCAGTGGCCTGATTAGCATTTCTGTGGAATAGGAGTCGTGTAGGTGTCCCCGGTACAATTCTATACAGGAACACTGCGCACGATCACTGGTTCTATTGCGCACGACCACTGGTCGTGCGCCGCTGATCGTGCGCACTTAACCCCTATTTTATGAGTTCTGTCTCGACCAGTGCACACGACCACTTATGATAGTGCGCACGACCACTGGTCGTGCGCCACTGGTCGTGCGCCACTAGTCGTGCGAACATGTTATTTTATAAATTTCTTACATTGCAGGCTCCGCCCAGGCAGGCGCACGATCACAGGATTCTAGTGCGCACGACCACTGGTCGTGTGCCAATGACCGTGTGCAGTATTTTCGCCAGCGCCTATATAATGACCTGTTCCGCAAATTAGGGATACCCCGGCCTCCGGGAGCGCGATTTCCAGTCCGTACGCCGCCGTTTTCCACTTCCAGCCACCTCCACCTCATCTTCTCCGGAAGGGGAAGTCGTCTCCAGCCATCCTAAGCATTTCTCCATCGTCCAGAAGCATTCTCCGCCATCCGCAAGCACTCAAGCAAGCTGTCCCCATTTCTGTCCGGTGAGAAGAACAGCAATCCTGAGGTAGAAGACGACGGAAGCACGTGAAGAGATCGTGACAATCTCTCAACGCCGGAAGCACAGTCCGCCCGAGTCCGGAGGTAGCTTGACAAACTACCGTTCCGGCCGTGAACGACCGCTAGTCTTCGTCCATTGGTTATCTTCTTCTTCTCCCCTTTGTTGTATTTCTTTGAATCATTTGAACTTGAATATCATGATATTTAGTTTAAATGAAATGTTTGTTTCTTCTCTGTTCATCAACATTTGCTTGTGATTCGTTTCACCTCCACTCACTCACTCACGCACTCATTGTGTTCGATTCGCGTTAGCAAGAGCTAGCAGCGATTTGTGAAGAGGTGTCTGCGACCCTCACTCTCCGCACTAGTGATCACTTCACTCGCTTGTGCACCGTCCATCCGCCTTACGAAGCTCGGCATCGCGGCCGCTGCACCCATCTCGCCTTGCAAAGCGGTGATTTTGACCCGCACTTCTTTTATTGTTGTTAACAATAGGAAACCAAATCAAAACCCCTCTTGTTGTGTTTGTTCCCGCTTGTGTAACAATTGTCACGCAACGCGATCCGTTCACCTAGCTTGCAATCCTCAAGAGACCGACACTCGGGGATTCTATTCCCAACATTTATTACTTGACAGCGACCGGTGCACTTGCCGAACATCGCATCAATGCTAAACCTTGTTTTGATTATAATACTTTTAAATAAGAACTCAAGGTTTTAGAAAAAGGACTTTTAATTTCAAAAGAGCATAATGAAAAATTGATAAAAGAAAATGATAATTTAAAGGATAAACTAGAATCATTAAAATTGTTTATTGAAATTTTTTCAAGTAATAAAAATTCTCTTAACTCTAGTTTATTAAGAAATCTAAATTTAAAGAGCTTAACTTCATATTATAAGAGTATGTATATAAGGAAGAGTGGAAATGAAAATCATCAAAATAAGAACCAATCATTTAAAACATATTGTAACCCACTCTTTCAACACTAAATTCTTAAGAAAGACCATCACTCTTATAAACTCTCAAAAAATCAATATAATAAAATTCATTATGATTATCAACATCAATGTATTTTGAAAAATAATTTGAATAAACATAAATCCCAAATGAATTATTTTTCAAACAACTATCATTCCAAAAAGATGTCAAATAATCATAATATGAATTTAAACGATAAACAACCAAAGTATGAATGAAGGCCCAAAATTAAAAATGAAATAATAACTCCACTTATAAAGGCCCATTCATCACTATCTCTCCAAAATCCTACACGATGTATTTGGGTACTCAAGGGAACCATCACACATGGTCCCCTTTGGATACCTAAATCTCCCATTCACTAGGAATCATTGTATTGCATGAAGTATACTTAATTATAAATGAAATAGCATTACTTTACTTCATGATATGCTTAATTGTTTTTTTTCTTTGGTTTTTATTTTTTATTTTTGAGCCAACTTGTTTATGATCACTTTATTTATCATGAGATATGACTTTCATTTTAAGCCTAATGTTTAACAAATCAAATTGAATATAAAGTCATAATTTGTTAAGTGATCTATCTTTTCTTTTTATATATTTTATCCTTTTTAAATCCATTGCCTATAAATGTCTTATATTATCATTATAAATTGAATGCTAAATTTTCTAAATGATATTATCAAGACTAATGAAATTACTTTCAAAATTAAATTTAAATGGATATTTAGGGGTCTTAGGCTAAAATATTAAATACGCAACTAATTCCATATTTGTCTATTTTTCGTTGCTGCATATAATAGCCCTTATATTGAAAATCATAATCGAGAAAAATCAGAATCAAATAATATAAAAAACAATGTGTTTTAAATCAAATATAGTAACTCTGTTGCTAACGCCAGGCGTTATCCCTAACGCTGGCGGTAGCATATTTTCCTAAAAATTCTGATTTTCTCTGAAAAATTATTTTTACTATCATTATTGTCAAATACCTTGTATTTGTTTTATCTAATTTCTAAAAATTAAAATCAAAAAGAAAATTTGCAAAAATGATGAATATGATTTCACAATCACCACCATGATCTATTAATATCTTATGCTAAAATTCACCATAATCATATATCATAATTCATGATCCATCAAGACCTATCTTAAATCAACTAATTCTATCAACCTTAGGAATTATGAAATATATGATTGCAATTGGTATTATAGTTTCATATCTTGTTTTGTGTGTGTGATGTGCATCTTTATTGTTTGCATGTATCTCATTATCTGTAGACCTATGAATTAACTTGATATCAACAAGATGAAATCAAATAGAATTGTCACTTTTTTCTAGGTCTATGAAAATTCAAAACTCTATGTTTGAATACATGCAACTCAATCTTATATTTGTCCATCTTTACTTAGCTTTGCACCATATTGTCCTAATTCATCACACTAGCATCACCACTTACCATTGGTAGAAATCAATGTCCATGCTAGTTATATATCTTGCAATGCTAAAGTAAATTATATTACTAAAATATGAAAATCATAATTTCTTTTGTAGTTATTTGCATGAATAAAATGTATTCTAAATGGATTTAAAATCAACAATCATCGATATAATTGTAAATCCAAAACTAATCATGCCATTATAACATAGTTTATATATTTAAGGCTTACACGCTTAGTATGTCCATAATCAATAAACCTATGACATGTGTCTCACAATAGCGAGGGCGTAGGATTGTGTGCATTAGAGACCTAACCTCTAAGTCATGTCTTGTCCTTAACCGGGGAGGGTTCCAGTGGGGCCTTGCGAGGCACTGGGGGGAAAGAGTGCTAGGTTGAGCATCGTCTTTTATATGCATATGGGATTAAGACCCCAACCTACGACATGCGTGCAGCTCCTCATGCCCATCCGTCACTTTGTACGGGGCTAGAGTGTAGTCATGTTGTTGAGGTATCTTGATCTTAGATATACTTACATTATATTCATTGCATAAACATTATCTCACTCTTTATACAGAAATCATGCATATTTGTTTTTGTTCTAACATTACATCTTGTGTTTGCATATTTTATTATTTTGAGCTTTAATGATTTTACAAAACACAAGTACTTGAAAAATCACCAAAAATATGCTAAAAGAGCCTTCAAATCTAATCAATATACTCTGAAATTTCAACTGAAGGAAGACCTCTTTATAATAAAAATGAATTTTGAAAAACATTTTTCAAAAATTTAAGAAATGGAGTTCTGTTTTGGCGTTAAGAAGTTAACGCCCGACGTTAGCTCCTTTGCTCCAAAAAATATATATATATATTTGAATTATTTCTGGTATTATTTTAATGTTTTGTGTGTGTTTTATTTCTCTGTTTCTAAAAAGTTTTCTATCTTTTTGTTGCCTTTAAAACAAAATTTTATTTCTTAAAAATAAATAAATATATATATGTATTTTCTCATGCATTATTTTGGGTTTATTTCTCTGGCATAGAATATCATTCTGAAAGGGCTATTAAAGACTTATATGTTTTCCAGAGAATATATATAAAAAATACAAAATTACAAGACAATTTCAAAGAACAAAAATATGTTTTTCTTTATGTGTGTTTATTGTTTTGTGTATATATAAAAAAAGTTCAAATTTTTTATAAAAACTGATTGTTATTCATTGCAATTGTCAAGGATGATTAATTATATCAATTAAAGATTAAATACAATGTTTAATTTAACTTTCAAGTTTCTTAAAAGACATTGGTTTGTATTTATCATGCCTTGAAAATTATCTTGTTATGTGCAATGAAATTGATTGTAGATATACATGTGTAGAAATGCTTAGCATGCCTCTAAGTATGAAAAATGTATTATGTTTGAGAATGATTTATTCACTCACTTATTTTTGATAACCTACATGTGATTACAATCTTATTCTTACATGATTGTGTAGTGTAATAACATAAATTATTAAAATACTTAAATAGATTACCTACACAACATTGAATTGGTTATTACAATTCTTTGTCTTTCATGCACTTATTTATTAGAGAAATGTGGTTTAAAATGCTATGATTGCAAAACATGTGAATTCGGAGTCCTTAGTCACTAAACTAAAAAGCAAATAATAAATGACAAGGAAAACTCCACCAAGCACTACTCACCCTCCTAATAAGTCTTAATGAGCATTGTGAGGTTGAGCATCTTGGCTAAGAATTGTAAAGTGTCTTGTAGCAAACAATTTATACACCACTTCTCTTAGTACACCGGATCATAAAAAAATGAAAATAAAGTTAAAAAGTATAAAAGTGATCCCCCAAGCACTACTTTGCACCCTGATAAGTCTTAATAAGCATTGTGTGTGCAGAGCACCTTAGTAGTTGTACTATTTATTCATGTGCATTGAAATTTTGTGGAAGTAATAGTATTTGTGTATTTTAATGTTGTGTTATTTCATTATATATGTCATGTGTTTTTGATTGATTCACTTGTATACTTTATCAAAACACTGCTTTGTACACATCATTATCTTTCATAAAACTTCTACTCATGAGAATTGGATCCTAATGCTCATCTACTCAAATCTCTACAAACTTAAGTAAATGCACTAGATAACAAAGCATGATCGCTACAATGTATATGTTTACTTGAAATGAAAGTTTTATTACATTGTAGTTTGTGTATCTTTTCTTGAAATTATGAAATCATGCTTGCAATATTATCTTAATGGAATAACATCTCTTCAATCTTTAACTCAAACATCAACTTTTCAAATTTAAAACTCATTATCCTTTATATGATTTTATCTTCTAAAAATGATGTTTATGTTTAAGAGTGCTTATTATATTCTTTTGCTAAGTTTACCACTTATGCTCATTCATGTCTATTATTTTTAACATCATGGTTTCAACAAGTGGTATCTTAAAATAGAATGCTTACTTTATCATGTTAGCTATATTGCTTACTACTTTATGTTACATCATGCTTATATTTTTCTCAACAAGTAGTATTTAACAAGCTTTTGATTGCATCCTATTTTTCTTCTCGACATAAAATATATTACTCCTTATCATACATACTCACTCATAAACCCTCTTTTGATTCTACCAAAAGGGGAGATTAAATTGCATAAATCTAATATTTAGGGGGAGTGCATTATAATAATATTAAAGAAAAAAGGGGTATATTTGTAGGGGGAGTAATCATATAGGAGGTGCATACACTATCATATGCTCGATCATGAAAATCCTTAAATAAGTGGTTCCTTACCTATCTTAAAAGATATACACTCATCCCTACCCACTTTTGTTAATAACAAAGGGGGAGAAGAAATTTAGAAATCTAGTAAAATAGATATTTAGGGGGAGTAAATTATAAGAGAACACTTATGTAGGGGGAGGACTTCATATAGAAAGAGTATGCATTATCGTTATCAAATCTATCTTGCTTTTAACCTGTTATTCATGCATATCTTATTACCGCACTTATCTATAAACACAAATGGTTTTAAGTTCACTAATTTCTCATACAGGTATTTGTTATTATCAAAAGGGGGAGATTGTTGGAGCCTATGTTCCGCATCTCTTGGTTTGAGAATAACAAATACTGTGTTGTACTTGATCTAATATTTTGTGTGTCTATAGTATGCAGGTTGTACAGAAACTATAGCTACATATCCCTATGAATAGTTTTGCTGATTGAAGATGACTCTCTGGAAAGATAGCTAACGCCCCGCGTTAGTAGTTAACGCCCCGAGTTAACAACCGCTGAGAAGGAAACCGCTGAGACGGAACCGCTGAGACGAAGCCACTGAGATGGAACCGCTGAGACGAGCTCAAGGAGAATGACTCAACGCCAGCGTTGAAGATTAATGCCCGTGTTGAATCGACAAACTGCCACGATATTGACGGTTGCGCAATTTCAGCCATGACAGTGCACGTTCACTAATGCCAGCGTTAACCCAACGCTGCGCTTTAGCTTCCGAGGCTATTTAAAGTATAGTCCCTCTCATTCCAAATTGAAGTGATGATAATATAATTCTGATTCTTTTGAGAGAGGATAGTGTACAGCAAATTAAGAGATCTCCCTTGGGCTAACATGAAGATCTAACGAAGATTTTAAAGGAGAAGGTCTACAACGCATATTCCATAAGAAGGACGATCGTTTCAAGAACGCCAACATCTTCATCGACTTCGTCTTCACCTTCAGAATTTCTTGGGTAGTTTCTCTTTACTTATCTTGTAATCTTTTATTTTTTCCTTTTGTAATTTG
Organism: Dactylorhiza incarnata; assembly: GCA_033032865.1. NCBI lineage: Eukaryota > Viridiplantae > Streptophyta > Magnoliopsida > Asparagales > Orchidaceae > Dactylorhiza > Dactylorhiza incarnata. The sequence goes on along the minus strand of JAWHQI010000003.1, from coordinate 29,550,306 downwards.
TGTGGAGAAATCGTTCGGTGAGAACGTCGGATTCTAGAGAGGATTCTGTGGGTAAATTCGCCTTGTGTTGGCGACTAGGTCTTTGTGAGGCTTAGGGGGTAATTTGCCGCCTTGTGCGTGGCGACTAGGTCGAGGGTAGATCTAGGGGGTGGCTAGAGGCATTATCTGGAGATAGATAGGCTATAGCCAACCGGTCCTTAGGAGAAGGACCAGTGAAACAACAAAAAGTGTTCTTACATATTTTCGCCTTGATTTCTAGCGTTATAGAAATTAAACATTTGTGTATTCAATTTATTATGAAATAAAATCATGTCCTTTAATGTTCTATTAAATTGATTTTATTTCCTCTTCAAGAATGTTTTAATTTCTATTTTCATCAAAGTATTAAAATTAACATTTGTATAATTATCTTTGAAATACAATAATTATTTTCATTATCTCTGATTTTCTGGAATTGTATTTCATTTAAGATTTCATAAGTAAAATCACTGTGGCAATTTTTTTGTTCTGAGGAATATTCTCTGGAGATCTAACGCCCGACGTTAAGACTTAACGCCAAGCGTTAGCAACAGTCAACAAAAAGTTTTGTTTCAATTATTTACAAGAGAATCTTCATTACAATCCTATCTGGAATATTAAAGTATATTTTTCTATAAAATATTCTGAAACTTTAGTCTCAAACTCTGATAAATTTAATTAAGATTTAAATTCCATAAAACCCTTATTCACCCCCCTCTAAGGGCGCCGTAAGATCCAACAGTGCCCATTCCTCCTGGAAAAAGGCTGAATATAGGTATCTTCTCTTAATGGACCAGGCAGATCCTCAAGCCTGGTCAAGCTCTAGCTTCACCTCCTTCCTCTCCAAGGGATAATATTCCTCCTCCACCCTCTCCAACTCCACAGGACACAGTCCCAGATCTCCCTCAGGATGCTACTCCAGCACAACCATCTCCTCAGTAATAACAACATTAACAGCAAAACTCCCAATCCATCCCAACTACTTTAGTCCCAGAGCCAACACCTCACATTCCTCAACAACAACCATCAACTATTACCTCAGAGTCTCAGGTTGCTCCACCACCACCACCACCATCAATTCATATCTCTCCAGAAACTTACCAGGCACTCTCTCCCATCCAAGAGGGCTTACCACCATCAGATCCTCTATCTACCACACCTATTCCCCCAATTGACCTTGAGTAGGTCATCTCTAAGGTAGTTGGCTTGGCCTCCACTACTTTTGATGATCTATTAGCCACCCAAGCCAGAAAGTTTGACAGAAAATACTCCCAGATGGAGGTTGAATTGGTACACTCTAAAAGATCTCTCTATGGACTTAAAGAGTTCATATCCTCCTCCCTAGTAACAATGGAGTTCTTAACCTCTCTTACCAGTAAGGTTATGAAGGGGGAGAAAATTCAGGAGGAGGAAGGACCTACTCTAGTGATGAGTCTCCATGATAAGGTGAATGAAGCCCCTGATAAAATTACTACAATCCAAAATGTCCAGGGGGAGCCAGCTCCAGAGAATCAAGTGAAAAGTGCTGCAGATATTCATGGGGAGCTCCCATCTACTCAAGGGGAGCCTGTCCCAGCTGTTCAAAGGAATCTGGAAGAAGAAATGATTGTTGTGGATCAGTGGGAGCCTCAGGATGAAAATCTCCTAGATGAGGTAGCAAAGATTGCCAAGGAGGCTGTTGATATTGTTGAGCTAAATGCACAAATTCAGGGCGAGCTTTCCAAAGACAATATTGCTGAAGAAGCAGAAGTGTCCCCTGAAGATGATGAGCCTCTACAGATTGCCCCTAGGATGATTCCAAAATTCTTCTCAAGAAATAAAAAATCTCCTGAGAAGGATCAATGACTTCAGGTATCTCTGCTTAAATCTTCTGAAGAAAGAAAAACAGAATGTGGTTTGGTGAAACAATGTGATTTATTATACAATGTATGAAGTGGTCTGAGATTTCATTGTATCTTCTTGTACTATCTATGTTGTCTTGTATATTATGCTGCTTATATAAAAGGTTGTGTAAAATCACTTTAACCAATCTGTAAAATTTGTTAAGATAAATAGAGGGAGATTGTCCGAAAAAACCCATTCGATTTAACTTAACAAATTATCTAAAGTGATTTTAACTCTTAGGTTGAATTACCTATTGTATAGTGAGGGTAATGTGGTCATTAGATGTCTTAGGATATCTCTCTTAACTTAGGGTGACAAGACAAGTTCAAGACAAGCAGTATTTGGGTTAACTTAACAATTGCGTCGAATAGAAATCGACGCTACTTAGGCTAGAAGTTCAAGCAACTCAACCATCTGTCGAAGTAATTAAATTCGATGCTACTTCGAAAGGATATCGACGTAGAGGCCATAGTCATGTCAAAGTATCATGAGAAGTCAACGCAACTTCTACTTCAACTCAACGCAAAAGGAAGTATTTGTCGAAGCCATCTAAAGTCGAGCAACGTCAACTACATTTCGATGTAGATAATGAGGTTCTGAGTTAAGCCTTCAACTCGATGGTTACATCGACAAGGTTTCAACTAAACATCGATAAGCAGAGTTCAATCAGAGCAAGAATGAATTCGAAGCTGCTCTTACAAGGAATCGAAGGTGCATCGATAAGAGAGAAAGAGAACTCGACGCTACGTCGAATACAGTCTGAAAAGGAAACCTTTTCAGCTGTCATTTTGAATCTCTCTCTGATGTCCCATACTGCTCAAATCATTCTCCAACGGCTTAATTATTACTTCAAATGGAAAGGAGCATTCAATAAGACAGAAAAGGTTTTCTTGGAATGGGGCATTATAGTTGGTGGACTGGTTGAGAATTAAAAGAGGAAAGGAAGAGTTATTGTTATATGATATGCCTTTTCAGGACATTCCAGAATAGGAAAGAAATTCAAATCAAATAGAGGGACAATAAATAAGAAGAGACAAGGGAGAAACACAGAATAATTATAATAACTTATCACGGCTGTTATTGAGGAGTTGCTCCTCTTATTCTTCCTCCTGAAAGCCTAAAAATAAAAATAGAAGATCTGATTTCTCTATTTCTCCCTCAGATAAGAAGAACAAAGGCTTCTTCTCATCAGTACTCTACATCAGCCAGTTTTGAATTGAAGAAAACAGATAGGATCTGAAGCATCATAATCCTTGCAAAACATCTAAATCAAAAGCAAGGATTCATTATTCACAGATCCAGAAAAGAGAAATCTGAAGCACCAGGCTTCATAGAATTTTGAGAATAGAATTCTCCTTCTTTCTTTCTCTTCCTCCTTCACTTTCTCTTCACCTGTAAAAGAGTTTTTAGAATCCCTCTTTAAAAGGATTCAGTTGGTTCAAGATCTCCTTATCAAAAGATCCGTGGTTCATGATCTCCTTATCAAAAGATCTGTGGTTCAAGATCTCCTTATCAAAAGATATTTGGTTCAAGAGTCTCCTTCTCAAAAGACTCAAGCACATGTGGTGCATTCCTACCAGGTTGTAGAAGAGAGGATTATCCACATTTAAGGTAACCTCTATAAAATCTCTTATGTTTGTGTTGTGCTTTTCTGTGCTGTCCCAATTCTTTTTTTCATCATTTTATTTTCCTGCACTATATTATTCTGCCTGTGATTTTGTTTGAGCATAACTCCTTAGTTTGTTTATTGTTTACACAGTTAGGATTGAAATATTTTAAATATATATTCACCCCCTCTAGAGGATTCTCAGAGGCACACTGTGCACTTTCAGCATGAGATCGCCTTTGTTGATCGCCTTGCCTTTCTTTTTGTGTTGCTAAGTTCTACTCTCACTTTTATCCTCGCTTCTTATAGGTCTTCACGCCCTCCCAACTGGAGTGAAAATTGGAGAGGATGAGCCTTCATGTAGGAAGCGCAAAGCTACTCTTCCTTGGATCGTGGTGCCAGAGGATGAGCCCAACATCCTTAAGGAAACAAGGCTTGTGGCTTTGAAGGCAGAGCATTAGGGGCCGCCAAAGCGGCGAAAGAAAGTAATCACGCACCACAAACTTATAGTGGCCTCGCTAAATATTAGCGAGGACCCTGAATATGTTGAGGCCCCTGAGGCACCGGAGGATCAGGAGACTGTCGATGACCCCGAGACTCATTTCAACTATGGGTGCGGGAGCAAAGGTCGAACATTTTGGGTGAGCCTATGCTCGCGTGGGATTCTAAGAAGAATCGGGTCTCTTTTATTACTCTTCTGCCCTCCTGGGAAGAGGATGACAACCCGAATAACGATGCGTATAATTTTTTGTGTGTTTTCTATGGGCGAGAAGACGCCGAAGCCTTGCGGGGGCGTTGACAAAATACCTCACGTTCCAGTCCTCACATGCGGTGTTATGGAATGCTAAGCTAACCCACTCATTGGTAAGGCAATATCTCCATTGCTGCAAGGCGCTGACGGATATGAAGGAGTCCCTAGTTGCCGCCTCGAAGGCTATGTAAGAAAGCACAGAGGCTGCACGACAACAAGCCGAGTCTGCGAATCAGTTGACGTTGGCTAAGGAGGAATTGGCTGAGTTTGCTGGAAGGTTGGACACGACTGAAGAAGAGCTTGCTGAGCTGCACCAGGCCAAGGCAGTGCACGACATGGTCGAAGCTCGCACCTGATTTGCCTCTTGCTTGCGACTTTTCATAAGACTTAACTTTGTTTATTTTGGTTTTGATAGTCTTTTGTGTTCGTTGTTGTGACCCATATATCACTCATGGAGCAGAAGAACAACGAGATTCAGGATGTGGTGGAGGCTATAAATCCCAAGCTTTCCACAACTTGGTCGCAAGTAACCACCTCACTTGCAATAGGAACCTCATTGACGGAGGAACCCTCTGTCTCACGCGAGTCAAGCTCTTCTCGATGGAGCATGTGTTTGTCAAAATTGGCAGCAATCTGATACTCGCCCGCTTGAGGGTAATGGTGAGGCTGATCAAAGAAAGGAGAGCCCTTGTCTGCTGAGTCAATTCTTCCCAAAATGTTCAACGCGACGCTTGGCTATTCCTCATCTGGCAAGCTCGATCTTGACATCAAGTGGGATTTCATCCTGGACTTTGGTTTGAGCTTATCTTCTACTGGTGATGTCTAGATCGGCGGATCAAGAGGCGAGCCCTCTCCCTGGCATGGTTCGGCCTCACCCTCAGGCAACACATCTTATTGCTTATGTCAACCAAGGGCCAAATCATGATTTCCAACAGTCCCCAGGCTGGCCAGCCAAATGGTGGAGGAATTGGCTCCTATAGGTGGGTTGAGAGGTGTCATAATGGCACATTTTGTTCAAGCCTCCCCCACTCCATTCTGAGCACACCACCACCTTCAGAACTCCCCAAGCAGCAGAAGCCCCATCTTTGGAGAAGAAACATCCACTGTAGAGCAAGATCAACATAGGAGCTCAAGCTCACTTCCGACAATCGCACCCAAGAGGATTGCCAGGAAATCGATGGCAAATCAGGCAAGATTCCCTTCCCCCTCCTTTAGTGCATATATCTACATTCTCTAGAAGTTGATTCGATCCAAAACGAGCTTGAATCAAGCTTGAATTCGGCATAATTTCTCGCCGAATTGACCCTCCCCCCATATCCTGTTCCGGCCATGGCCGGCCAACAAACCACCCCCAACAAAAACCACCACATCGGCACAGATGGTGGTGGTAGCTGGCCGGGAGAGAGCTCAGGTGGCCGGAAAATGACCCTTGAAAATGGCTCGTGATGGGATAATCCCGTCCCTTGGCTGGAGCTTGAAGATAAGCCATAGCCGTTGGATCTGGGCTTGATGGCCATCTGTAGGCCAAATTATGAAATATTAAATTTCGTCACACTTAGCTCAGTGTTTTCATGCTAGATTTTAGGCCACTTAGAGGCAGTTTTAGGAAATGTGGCAAGAAACAAATATTGTAGAACTTTGTGTCTAGTTTCTATAGGATTTTAAATCACACCATTTGGAACATTACAACTCCCTCAACACTCATGTAGGGTGTACATAAGTGACCCTAGACACTATTTTGAGTGTCACCACCAAACCCCTCACTCAAATGAGCTGAAATTTCAGCCATTCATGTGTTGTGACCCAGTGATCCCCTGAACAAAAATGGATTATTTCTGACCCCTTATGCTCCCTAAGGGATTAGAAAGAGTTGGGTGAGGGCAATTGGGTCATTAGATGGCTATGGTACTCAAAACTAAGGAGATTTGCCAAATTAGGGTTTGGTTCACTTTGGTCAATTTGACCAATTGGGTTGACCCCCTTGGGTCTTAAGTGACCCAAGGGACTCCCTAAGGGGTTAAGAGTGTTATAGTGGGGTCATATTGGCCATTTGAAAGCTAATTGACTCCAATTAGAATGTTTTGACCCACATAAGGCTATAGTTGACATGTAAGATCCCTCTCCTGCACCAGGAGAGTTCCCGGATCTTATGCCCAGAACCGTTGCCTTACGGTGACACTAATACATGAGTTAGCCATCTCCGCAAGCCGCTGATCCTGCCTGCAAGAACGATCAACCAGGCCAACACGAAATTAGAAGTAAACTAAGTAAATAAGTCCACAACCACACATTTATATATATCCAAATGAATACAAGTCCAACAATGAGTACAACAAATGAAAGAGAGTAAGTCTTATGCCCAGTACATATCCAAAAATAGAACAAAATCACACTCTCTCACTCTACATCTATGCGGAAGCTACAAACTCTCGTCAATCAGTCGTCAGGTAGTAGTAGTAGAGCAGCAATTGCTCCTCAAGTCTTGCCATCACGCCATGTTGGTCGTGCTGCTGCTCCGGCTCCTCGTACACATGGTGTTACGGTTACAACCGACCGTTAGTCATAAAGACTAAGCCAGTTTTGTCCTCGCCTCCCACGTGACTCCCAGGCACCGTGCGGGAGGACGAAGCGGAGGACAACAAGGAGTAAAAACAAGCAGGTGACAAGTGGTAAGACTAGCAAGGTATATATACTAAACAAGTATTGAAAATGATTCTATGCTAACACAAGTATGTAATATCAGCATTAAATAAAAAGTAGTACAAAAAGGAGCAGATATAGTAATAAGGAAGAGTACATACGAAAATAACCTTAACTTATATGAATGCACATACAAACTTATAAGTTAAAGGATCTGACACTAAGGTAAACTCATCGCATAAAAGAGCTCATACTAATTTATACGATGAGGTCTTGTTTATGCAATGATGCTATGTTATGTTATTCAAACGCAATGATGCAACTCACCCATTCGACTCTGTACGTACAAACCTTTTGTTAGTTCCATCTGTTCGAGTGTGACAACTCAGGTACCTGGTTGAGGAAAATAGGGCAGTGGATCAGGAATGTCTACTTCTAGGCTTATGTCACACATTTCCCAGCCTAGACCTTACGTACGCCCCTAAGAACACACATGACATTTGCATACTATCCGATAAGCACCGCCTCTATATTTCCTTTTCGAGTCTCCACTCAGGTACACCCTGTTGAGGCAAACGGGGCAGTGGATTGGGTCCTCCAGTCCTAGGCTTATATATGAAACTACATATGGCCTAGACCTTTATGTACGCCCCTAATAACACACATGGTATATGCGTACTATTTGTTACAACAATGCCTCTAAGTGAAACACCGAGCCCTCAACTCGTAGGACTTAACTCGTCCTTCCTTATAATACTGAGCCTACTGCTCGTAGGACTTAACCTGTCATTCCTTATATAATACCGAGCCTACCGCTCGCAGGACTTAACCCATCCTTCCTTACAATACCGAGTCTACCGCTCGCAGGACTTAACCCATCCTTCCTTATATAATACCGAGCCTTCTGCTCGCAGGACATAATCCATCCTTCCTTATAATACCGAGCCTACCACTAGCAGGACTTAACCCGTCCTTCCTTATATAATGCTGAGCCTACCGCTCGCAGGACTTAACCCGTCCTTCCTTATATAATATCGAGCCTACCACTCAGAGGACATAACCCGTCCTTCCATATATAATACCGAGAAACGCTCATAAGACTAAACCCGTCCTTCCTTATATAATACTGAGTCTACCGCTCGCAGGACTTAACCTGTCCTTCCTTATATAAATCCATCCTAAATTTGGGACAAGGATTATCTTATCAATTTCTCCTACTTAAACTACTCTTGTCCATTGTTTAATTGAACTTAGAAGTTTAGGGTTAACCTTGGACTTCCCGAGGGCTACCCGATGAAGGGCTCGCAGCGGTATTAGGAGGTAAGATGGGGTGACATCCCAAACCTCCCTTTCTCAAGATATTTAATCTTGTTGGTGGCTACCCATTCTTACATACCCACTACCTCTCTGGTTACTCTAACTTCATAAGGTGGTTTATAAATACTGGGGGAGGGAAGCGATGATATTCAATTGAACATCAATCCTTGCCCTTTCTTAGTGACTAGCTACATATTCACATCAGCTCTTAATCTTTATTCGAAAGTTCCATCCTGATATCAATCATGACCTCTAGTTTTTTGTGGATCTCTTCACATGTCCTGTTATATCGATGTCAAATCCCGATTTGATAGTTTTGCTAAACGCACCCCAACCTCCACTACTAGTGTATTCCAATACTGGTTAACTCATCGATCAACTATGCACATGTAAATACCAAAGTGTTAGCACCTCTAAGGGTGGTGACCATAAGGGAGGGGTTTAAATCTAACATTTCAGTTTTTTTACTATTCGCAGACGGGCCTTTAATCAAATCCGCATGTCCTAAAAGGGTGACTATATGAATCCTAATTAAGAATGAGTTGATTCTATTTCTAGAAGCTATAGGATTACCCACATTCAGATTTCTAATTTTATTTCACCGAACAAATGTATTTGGGCCTATTTAATTAATTCTTATACACCTGGTGAGATTAGATTTGAACATGAGGTAGCTTTTGTCACATGACAATAATTCCAAGAAAATTTACAGATGTTCATAATGATATCAAAAGTCTATATACAAGTTTCTATAACATTCCAACAACAATAGTTCAAGATATCAAATTTTCAAGTTATAATCCAAGGTTCTACATTGTAATGGAAGTATGTGTTGGAACATGGTCTTCCGCATCTCCTAGGTTTGAGAATAATAAATCCTATGTGTATTTGATCTTATGTATTTAAGTGTACAGGAAACAAAGTCCATATGACTCAAGGATTACATAAGAAGGTTGCCTCCAAATTTGAGCCAACAAATCCAACATGCCCACTAGCGCCGACGGTAGCACCTAGCGCCCGACGCTAGCGATGATCTGCGCAATTTCAGAGCACATATAGAAGGAACTAGCGCATGGCGGTATCAGATAGCGCAGGCGGTAGCGCGGAGCACAGAAGGCAAGAGAGAAATGTTTCCTCTGATTGAAGATTCCCCCGCGCAGAACAATGCCTAATCTGGGATAGCGCCGGCGGTAGCGCTAGGGCAGGCGCTAGCACTGAGGCTATAAAAAGGACCCTTTGGATCCGTCTTTATCATCCTCTTGAGATCCTAAATTCCAGAGCTTCGTGCCACATAATATAGAGGAAGGTTCAGAGAGATACTCCCACAAATCCATGAAGGCTTAAAGAGATCATTGGAGAAGATTTCAACACGCTTCATCACCATGACGAAAGACCGCATCGACTACGATCATACTCTACGGGTCTTCGTCTACCTCTCCAAGAGATCCATATAGGGAGTTCTTATACTGTTGCTTATTTATTTCACATCTTTTCTTAAAATCGTTTAGTGAACTCGCCTCGTGTTGGCGACTAGGTCTGGGTAGGACTTAGGGTAGAAATTCGCCTCGTCTTGGCGACCAGGTCTAGGGTGTAGATCTAGGAGGTGCTCGAGGCCATATCCGGGGAAGGATTGGCTAGAGCGGCTTGAGGCCATATCCGGGGAAGGATCGGCTAAAGCCAACCGGTTCGTGGGGATACGAGTCGGTATAGAAAACAAAAAGAGTCTTTCATATTTCGCCTTGATTTCTAGCGTCATTGAAATTGAATTTTGTAACCAGTTTTATTAATAATAATCATGTCTCTCTTTGTGTAATAAAACTGATTTGATCTTTATTTCCCTAAATTGTTTATTATCCTCTCCTTCATTATAAAACAATTTAGATCTTTATTCAAAATCACTATTTTGATCTCTTATTATTTCAAGTATTCCAAAATATATGAAAAAGTTTTAAAACCCTTATTCACCCCCCCTCTAAGGGCGCCTACCAATCCAACAAGTGGTATCAGAGGAGGTTATTCCAAACGGCTTAACAACCGGGAATAATGACGTCTCATGATCTCGCTTCTACTAGTGAGGTAAATTTTGATGAAGAAGAAAAATCTCTTAAACCACCTCTATTTGAAGGAAGAAATTATAAAGGATGGAAAAAAGTAATGGAAAATTTTCTTAAAACTTTAGATGAAAAAGTTTGGAATATTACTATTAAAAATCCACCTAGCGTATTAAATAAAAACAAAATGGTTTTAAATGCAAAATCTATGAATAGTCTATTTTGTGCGTTAGATCAAAATATTTCCAAACTCATTCATACTTTTTCTACTGCATACGAGATGTGGAATTTTCTTGAAATAACTTATGATTCTCCTTCTGTAGGTATGGAACAATCACAAGAATCGGAGAATATGCAAGGCTGCACATGTATTCAAGAAAGCTCCTCTCATGATGGAACAAGGGAGAGCACATCAAGTGGAAAAGAAGAAATCCTAACCTCGGAAGAGGAGTGCCAAAAAGATGTCAAAGAAACTATATGTTCAAATCTAGCCTCTTCCGATAGCAATGTAAGGGAATCAAATTCCATCTTTTGTACTTCTATTTCTACATTACAATTACTGCAAACTACTAAATGTAAGATTAAGAAATTAAAAAGGGCTAATGCAAAACTACGTTTAGAAAATAAAACTTTGAAAGCAAATGTGAATATAGAATCCAAAAATGATGTGTTTGAATCTCCATCATGCTCTTCATTTGAAAACTTTATATATTGTTTTGATTGTAATGATATTAAAGAAAAAGTTAACAAACTTGAAAAAGAACTTATTTTTGTACAAGAACATAATGAAAGATTATCTTTAGAAAATTCATCTTTGAAAAGTGATTGTGCTATGTGGCAAAATTATAAAATTGAAATCAAGGAGATGGACGAAACATTTGATGAATTTAGAAATAACTATCAAAATCATATTAACTCTATTGTTTCCACTCTTAAAAATAGCACAATAGCTTATAATAAAGTTAGGCATAATCTAAAAATCAAGAATGATGAATTAAAATAAAAAATCAACTTGCTCATGAAAATTGTAAATACAAATTCACAATATCAAACTATATCTAAAAACAAGTTGAATATGAATATGAACATCTTAAGTAAGTTTAATAATGGGAGTAAGGAACATAAATGATGTGTAAATCAAAATCACCATTATTTACAAAATCATGTTTCTCCCAACTTAAAAATAAAACTACACAAATTTTCTATGAACAACACTTTTAATAATCATTACAATCATAATCATCAATATAAAGATTATCACAATGGAAATTTCACATATAAGAATAACACTAAACCAAAGTTTGAATGGAGGCCCAAAATTAAATATGAAACATCAACTTCACATGAAAGGACCCATTCATCACTAACTACCCACAAGCATACATGATATATTTTGGTACCCAAAGGAACCACCACACTTGGTCCTCGATGGATACCTAAATCTCTTATTCATTAGGTATCACAAAATGCATGAAGTAGAATATTTTCAAAATGAAATATACAATTTTCTACTGCATGATGTGCTTTCATATATTTTAATTTTTGTTTTCTTAAGCTATCATGTAATGGTCATCTTATATGTTATTGGAAATATGATTTTATCTCTTAAAAACTTAATGAGTTTATAAATCAAATTAATTAAAATTTATAATCATATTTTTTATTTTGATGACCTATCTCTCTTTCTTATATTCATTACCTATATATATATCATATAGTATTCATATAAAATTGAACTATAAATTTTCTATAAGATATGTTAATCAAGATTAGGCTATTAAGCTCTATAGCCCACATCAACCAAATTAGAGAAATAACATGATCTAAAAGAAAGATCAAGATCTAAAAGAAATCTCAAATTTATCATACTAACATTGTCACCTAAAGAATATTTGTGTCTATATTAGGCTTTATATGTTTACCAAGATATATAGGCTGGGTACTTTTATCTAGGGCTTATCCATGATATTCTCTGCAAAAACATCATCTCTTACTAATCATTCAAATCATGCATATCTGTTTTGTTCAATCATGTCTTCTTTGTTTGCATATCCTATAATATTAAGCTTAAATGGTTCTGCAAAACTCAAGAATTAAGGTTTAATGAATATGGAGCTTTATTGAATTTGGAGCCATATTCTAAAATTTTAACTTCCGCAACTTTTTGCGATTTCTTCTCGTCTCTTCACTTCATTAGACAGACCTTACATTGTACAAACATAATTAGACAAAATCGGAAGTGAAATGGAAGAAAATCTAGGCTATATGACTAAAATAAGCACTCCCTGTGAGCTAACGCAGGCGCTAGGACCTAACGCCAGCGCTAGCTCAAGTGTCTAATTTTTTGTAAATTTAAAATTCAGAAAATCACTAAAAATATATTATTTTATATGTACTACTCATTTTTGCATTTCTGCCTATAATTGATTTTTGAAAAATTAAAATTCAAAATTACAAAAAATAATTTTTTTGATTATTTGTTTGATTTCTATTACTATATGCAAAAATCAAATACAAAAATACAAAACAAAAACAAGTATGAACAAGTATTTTTTGAACTTACATTTTCTATTTATATGTATCTTGCGAACGGGAGATTTGGGCTATCATCCCATCACATCTCCTAGTACCGGGCGAACCCCTCACAGGGTAGTCCTCGGGAAGTCCAAGATCACTCTTATGAGTTCAAACTTTAAATCAAAATTATTCTTAAAAATATCAAAAATACTGTATGGACTTCATTGAAAATCAAGCATGATTTAACCCATAATTTAGACCTTCTACAATGTTACAATTCATTCCTTCAAACTACGTTAAACATTGTTTTTATCATGCTTTGATATATCTACTCCTTTGTGCATAAAATTGTATTGTAAAAGTTGTGTAGAACTAAGCTTAGCATGCCTCTAAGTATGAGTAAATGTTTTATGGTTGATAATGATACTCATTCACTCACTTATTTTGGCAAAGTTTACATATGCTTTTAATCTAAGAATGCTTGCTTGTGTATTATATTTGTACAATGAATTAAAATTTGCACAAGTACTTTATCTACAATACATTTACTTGCACTCTTAAAATTAAGAAAAGTGGTTGTACTTTCATAATTCAATTGGTTTGCAAAGCAAGTGTAATCAGAGAACTTTGTACAAAAAAATCATGAAATAAATTGACAAAGATAACTCCACCAAGCACTACTTGAACCTCCTAATAAGTCTTAATAAGCGTTGTGAGGTTGAGCACCTTGGAAAGATTAGTAAAGTGTCTTGTGCAAACCCTCTTTTTTACACCACTTATTCTTTAGTACACTAGATCACAAAAAATATATATATATTGAAAAATAAAGTGTGTGATCCCCCAAGCACTACTTTGCACCCTGATAAGTCTTAATGAGCATTGTGTGTGCAAAGCACCTTGGTAGTTGTACATTTTCTTTGTGCATTAAAATGTGTGGAAGTAAAATTATGTGTTTTATTATGCACTTTACTCTACATTTGTCTTGTATTTTTTACTAAATCATTTGTTTACTCTATTTAAAATACACTTATGTGCACATAATTATCTTTCATAACACTTCTTCTCATGATTATTGGATCCTAATGCTAAAATTCTATACTCTCTTTATTTATATAAATGCACTAGATAACCTAACATGCTCTCTACAATGTTTTGTATGTTTTGAATTTGTGAATTAATATAACGTTGTAGTAATCTATTTTTGAAAACATTATTTCATGTTTAGTTACTTTATTGTCTAACTTAAAAATTTTAAATGCAAATTGATTTACAAAAACATCTTCATTTTTGGAATCTAACTCATATATCTTCTTATGAATCGTCATGTTTATAAAAAGATGTTTTCTTGTATTTCTATAAGTCTTCCACATCATAACCATATAATTGTTTTTACCTTGCGCTTTCATGCTTATTTAAAGTCATTTCTTGTGTGAGCATCGTCACTTGAATCTTAAAATTCCTTTCTTTCAATAAGTGGCAGACTTGCTTGGTAAACTTTATATTGGTTGCTCTAAACATGAAAATATTGTAATGCTAAAACTTTGATTTATTAATGGATTTCAAATTAGCTCTGTGACTTTCTTTTAATATTCAAATAAAAATATAATCCCATTGGCTATGAAATTCTAATTAGATTTAAAACGCTTAAATGTTTCCATTAATTATTATCCATGACTTCATATATCACCATAGAGGGGGCGTAGGGTTGTAGACATTAGATAACCTAATTTCTAAGTCATGTCTTGTCCTTAACCAGGGAGGGTTCCAGTGGGGCCTTGCAAGGCACTGGGGGGAAAGAGTGCTAGGGTGAGTTTTGTTTAGTGTTTGCATATGGGACTAACACCCCAACCTACGACATGTATGCAGCTCCTCATGCCCATTCGTCACTTAGTACGGGGCTAGGGTGTAGAAATATTGTCTAGGTAGATTGGTTATTTGGAAATCATTACCTTTTTATGCTTAAAACTCTTATATAAAGGGGAAGAACCAACATGATAATACTTGGAAAATGTTATATTGTTAAAAACTCTGATCTATTTCTATAAAAATTATTCTAAAACTCCGTATTATTTCCTTCACTCTAAAAGCTCGATCATGCCTTTTTTTATCAAAACTATTATGTGCTTGCTTCCTTTACCCACTTTTGCTAATAACAAAAGGGGGAGAACTAACATGATAAATATAATCCGCTATCAAAATGTAAAACTAACATGATTAATTAAGATGATAGCTTACATATTAGAGGAGCATTCACTTAGGGGTATCATGTATTTAGGGGAAGGAATTCTAAATGATAAAATCAATAATTATCCTAAGTCATCACTCTCACACACACACAAGTAGGTTTCATCATGCTTATATATTAATGCTCTGATTTATCATTAATGGATTTGTTATTATCAAAAGGGGGAGTTTGTTGGAACATGGTCTTCCGCATCTCCTAGGTTTGAGAATAACAAATCCTATGTGTATTTGATCTTGTGTGTTTAAGTGGGCAGGGAAACAAAGTCCATATGACTCAAGGATTACATAAGAAGGTTGCCCCTAAATTTGAGCCAACAAATCGAACATGCCCACTAACGTCGACGGTAGCACCTAGCGCCCGACGCTAGCGATTATCTGCGCAATTTTGGAGCACATATAAAAGGAGCTAGCGCCTGGCGGTATCGGATAGTGCATGCGGTAGCGCGGAGCACAAAAGGAAAAAGAGAAATATTTCCTCGGATTGGAGATTCCCCCGCGCAGAATAATGCCTAATCCGGGATAGCGCCGGCGGTAGCGATAGCACAGGCGCTAGCGCTGAGGGTATAAAAAGGACCCTTTGGATCCGTCTTTATCATCCTCTTGAGATCCTAAATTCCAGAGCTTCGTGCCACATCATATAGAGGAAGGTTCAGAGAGATACTCCCACAAATCCATGAAGGCTTAAGGAGATCATTGGAGAAGATTTCAACACGCTTCATCACCGTGATGAAAGACCGTATCGACTACGATCATACTCTGTGGGTCTTCGTGAACCTCTCTAAAAGATCCATATAAGGAGTTCTTATATTGTTGTTTATTTATTTCACATCTTTTCTTGTAATCGTTTAGTGAACTCGCCTCGTGTTGGCGACTAGGTCTGGGTAGGACTTAGGGCTGAAATTTGATTCGTATTGGCAACTATGTCAATGGTGTAGATCTAGGGGGTGCTCGAGGCCATATCCGGGGAAGGATTGGCTAGAGCGGCTTGAGGCCGTATACGGGGAAGGAACGGATAAAGCCAACCAGTTCGTGGGGATACGAGTCGGTATAGAAAACAAAAAGAGTCTTTCATATTTCGCCTTGATTTCTAGCGTCATTGAAATCGAATTTTGTAATCAATTTTATTAATAATAATCATGTCTCTCTTTGTGTAATAAAATTGATTTGATCTTCATTTCCCTAAATTGTTTATTATCCTCTCCTTCATTATAAAACAATTTAGATCTTTATTCAAAATCATTATTTTGATCTCTTATTATTTCAAGTATTCCAAAATATATGCAAAAGTTTTAAAACCCTTATTCACCCCCCTCTAAGGGCGCCTACCGATCCAACAGTATGATGTCTTCTCAGTAATTAAATCTAACAAAATTTCCATAGGTTCATATTGAAATCAAAAGTCTATATACAAATTTCAATAACATTCCAGCAACAATAATTCAAGATATCTATTTTTCAAGTTATAATTCAAGGTTCTACATTGTGAAGGAAGTATGATGTATTCTCAGTAATTAAATCTAACAAAATATCCTGAGGTTTATATTGCTATCAAAAGTTTATGTACAAATTTCTATAATATTCCAGCAACAATAATTCAAGATATCAAATTTTCAAGTTATAATCCAAAGCTCTACTTTGTGAAGGAAGTATGATGACTTCTCAGTAATTAATTCTAACAAATTTTGCAGATGTTCATATTGAGATCAAAAGCATATATACAAATTTGTAGAATATTCCAGAATCAGCATTTCAAGATATCTATTTTTCAATTTATAACACAAGGTTACACTTCGCGAAGGAAGTACCATTAATAATCAACAATAAATTCCATAAAATTTTCCAAGGGTTTCAGATGGTCTCATAAATCCAATTACCCAATTTCCTGAAACTTTAAGTTCAATATGAAGTAAATTGAATAATCACTAAGTAATGGGCTATAACACTTATAAAATTTTCAACAAAATTTCACAGAGTGTATTCTCAGTCTCCTAAGTGAAACCCAGAGTCTCATGGTGTTTCAGAAAGTTTTGACCCTTGTGTGATCATTTGACCTCTTTGTGACACAATTTTATAATTCCTAATTCCTTAGGGAAATCAAACCCAAATTTCTTAATTTTCTATAAGGTGTATTAACTCATGACCCTAAGTGCATGTTTTGAGTTTCATAATAATTTAGGGTTTAACGCTAAAAGGGTAGTGCACGAGTGAGAAAACAGGCCCAGATGAGTCCGAAAACCCTATATAATTGGGACTCATCACACCTCCAGACTTAACCGTTTGCGCGTCCCAAGCAAACCATTCTATGTAGATGGGGAAAATAGCTAGCTAGCACAGAAATTGTGACATGGAATACCATCCGAAGTCGCACGCCCACGTGCACAGAAATACAGTAAAATATATTTCTAATTGTACAAGATATTTTATAAATTTCTACTATAGTAAATGTCTATTACTACTACTCAAAATATGAATCACGTTGAATTGTTCGGTCATGCAAAGAAAGAAAGTAGACTGATTACTAAGATGCGCATTGCGAAAGATCGGGGTTCAGACAACCTCCACCGAAATCCATCAGTGTCGGTGACCATAAGCTCACTCGTTCGCACTCTCTCCACGACACTAGATCGGTTCACTGCATGAGTCAGTGGGACTTTAGGTAAGATAGGGGGCTTAGGCTACGATATGATATACAAAGATAAACGAGGGGGCTAGCACCAATCCCAAATGAACACACAAATAAAGCTACCCATGCACCACAAACATGCGAGTGCATCACACCCCCAGACTTGGAATTTGCAACATGGGTGTAAGCACCGCCTACTCCCAACACAAATATTTTTAGATTTTTTTTAAATTTAACTTTTTCGAACAAATAATTTCTTTTTCTTTGTTTTTCATTCCTTTTTTTATTTCTTTCTTTCTTTTCTTTTCCAGCAATTTTCCAATAAACACATCCACAATCTCCACAAATAAAATTCACCACATCAACACCCCAATAATGAAAATACAACAAGACTAAAGATCGGATTCGGGTGTGCGACTAGGATTGGCTTTTAGGCTTTGGTGAGATGAAGGTGGAGCTGAATCAATAGGAAGGGGTAGGCACAAAGGGGCTAGCGAGGATTGGAATAACGGAAGGGTACACAAGCTCAACCGGGCCAAAATGATGGCCAACATCACGCTCAAGCATTAAAAGCATCCTATGCCAATGCTTCAAGAGTCGCATGGGGCAAGTTCTTAGCCACCGAGAAAGGCCATCCTTCCTCCCGACTCGAGCAATATGACTCTAGCAATCGTCTACACTCATCCCTATGCTACCATTTGATTGACACTAGATTCACCAATTTGAGTAGAGTAAACAACATTTACCCTAATAGAAAAATATAAAACTTTAAGTATAAAGATAAATCTACTCTACACGGATTTCAATGCAAATCATGAGCACTCGACTAGGAGCACAACATAAGTCGACATTTTATTCCAACTCACAATCCTAAGCCAGCACAGAGATTTTCCCAATCACACAAAAGAAACGAGTTGAACTCGTAATGCGCCTACGACTAAATGCGCGCTCAAGTGGGTGATGTGGTGCGCGGAGAAGATAAACAATACTAAGTAAAGAAATAAATATATTTCTAGCATGAAATGACATTGAGAGTGTGCAGTGGGTAACAAATACAACAACTCTCCACCAGACTTAATCTAAAAAATTTCAATACAGGATATATAATAAAGACTAAAATAACAGCTAGGAGATGAGAAGTTACCCAATGCTCAGAAGTGAGCATACCAGAAGATTGGCGTCCAAAACAAAGCCGCAATATCTGTCAAACAAGATAATTGTTACGCACCTGCAGGAAAGAGAGACTCCAAGAAAAACATATATAAAACTCAACTAATAGCATAAAAGCATAATAAAACAAAAAGATTTTGGTTGTCTCCCAGTAATGCTTTTGTTTACCGTCCTTAAGCTGGACTAAATACCTGTATTAAGCAGTAATAACAAGTGTTTTTAACCAAAACAAAATATCACAGAAAGAAAACAACACATAAATCAATCTGACATCACAAAACAACAAAACTAACAGCAGAGAAACATAAGGGCGGCTAAGGGTCTGCGACACCTCAACTATATGCTGATTTGTGATGATACTCCCCCGCTACATGAGAAAGAGAACAAGTGAAAGATTTTGGGTCCAAGGCCGAGTTGTCTCCCCTACCCCACGCCTCTTCCTTCGCACGCTGGAGGGCGAATCTGCGAGCCCTATGCTCCAATATTTCCCGCTTTAATTTCTCCACAGAAGCCGATCGCCAACAAGCACCAGCCGCTCGCTCAGAAAAAGTTTCAGTGCCATCATTCTCATATTGGGGCTTCATTTCGTCACCCCCTATGGATGAAAGATCGGCCCATCGCACTTGTTTTATAGTTTTATAGTCATTGCTCAAAATTAAAGAGGTTTCTAATATTTCATCACTCTCCATATAGGCAGTAGCAGCAACAACAATATCATTCTTCCACTCCCGCGGACTTTCGCATCTCTCCACAATAGTGTCTACTTCAGTTTCTTCCATCAAAGTCTTTTCTCCTTTCGATACACTCTTCCTTGTACTCAATGATACTCGAACTATCATCAGATTTCAATAAACATGTATCACGGAATAAATTAGGCTCATCATTGGCCATAGTGCACATGGGAAGGGATAGAGGGTGTTCAACCTTAGTTGATAAGGCTGCATGCCCCACGGAGAAATGTAGAATTGCCCCACTCTCTTTCAGAAAGGGAGTACCCAAGATAGGGATAGAGTCGTTCTCCATGTGTCCCAAGACCTGGAAGTCGGTGATGACATCCATCCATCCACACTAACATGCATATTTTTTACCTCACCTTCGGTCTCAACTACAGCACCATTCGCTAGCACTAGCGATGCCCGCTGGTCTTTGTTCATGTCCAAGTTCAATTTCTCCACATCGTGCAGAGCAAGAACGTTTCGAGATGATCCCGAGTCGCATAGTGCGGACATCTCAATATCATTAATTTTGCAATAGACTACACATGTGTCCTTATGGCTACCATCCGCATCCGAGACGCTTTTTCCATGCTCCCGTGGGTTTTTTTCAGTGTTACTCAGGAGAGCGCCCTAGGTGCGCTCATAGATCACTTGGGCCAATTGGCCTAACTGCGTCTCCAAGTTCCTCATGGAAGCAGTTTGATTGGACATACTAGTTTGGGCTAGATCAACGAACTTCTCCATCATTTCTTCCAAAGGACTCTTCCTTTGGGGCGGTGCAGGTTACATATAACTCGGGTGTTGTGGCCGCGGCTGGCTACCGGAGGCTTGAGCATCATATTGATGTTGTCCCCCTTGCCATCGTTGGCCAGTAGCGTTTTGATTCCACTAAAAGTTCGTGTGATTTCTCACACCCGGGTTATAAGCATTATTAAACGGCACCGCCCGGTTTTTTTTGAATATTCAGAAAATTGACACTTTCATCATAAGAAAGGTTAGTAGATTGCTCACCTGCGGGGCACTCATAGGCATGATGCCCAGGGTTTCCACAACCTTGACAAGTTATCGCCATAACTTGAGCAGGGGGAGGAGTTGATCTTGATAGCATCACCATATTATCTGAGGCCTGCTGTGTAGTATCCCTTGGTGGCATGACTGCATTTACCTCAAATAGATTTCTGGCACACCTTGGTGCATTCCTTCAAACAGTCCAGTAAGTGCTATGTGAAGCAGTGTCACGGATAATCCTCAGAGCTTCGTCAGGAGTTAGATTCATTATTTTCCTCCCGCAGCAACGTCGATCATCGCACTATAGTTTGGTTCCACGACAAAATAGAAAATTTCTACTACATTCTAGGACTCACAACCATGTTGTGGACATCTACGCAGCAGCTTAGCAAATCTCTCCCATGCTTCGAACAAGGATTCTTGATCAAGCTGTCTAAATGTAGCTATCTCTCATTGAGCATTCACTATCTTATCCACTGGGTGAAACTTTGCTAAGAACTTTGACGAAAGAGCATCCCAAATAGCCGCGGTCCCAGGAGGGATAGTGTGCAGCCATGCTTTGGATTTATCCCGAAGAGAAAATGGAAACAACCTGAGCTTAACCACATCGTCAGTGATCCTGGTATAGCGGAATGTGCTGCAAATTTCTGAGAACCCAGCAAGATGTAGATGGGGGTCTTCACTTGGCAGCCCTGAAAACTGGGTGTTATTTCGAATCATATTCAAGATAGGTGGCTTGATCTCGAATTGGTTGTTAACAATAACCGGGCCAAACCCTGGATAGATACTTCCCACCATATGGGTATTAATGTCACACATCATTCGCACACGAGGATGGACCTCTTCCTGTTCATCAGGAATTCGACCACCTTGACCATTAGCAACTTGGCCCATAATATCAATTCTTTCTCTTTCCCTTGCATCCTCTTCACGTAAACGATCTCTCCTCACCCATTCAGTCTGAAGATTAACATCTTGAAGTTCATCTGGATTTGTCCTTCCATAACACAAAAGACACAAAACAATCAAAAGAAAACAACACGCTCACAAATATTCTCCTGGTAGAGAAAACACACGACAGTTGCACTCCCCGACAACGGCGCCAAAAACTTGATGCACAGATGGCAAGTGCACCGGTCACACAAGTAATAAAATGGGAGCAAGTCACCGAATATCGATCTCTCGAGGAGTGCAAGTAGGGTGTGTGGATTTCCTAATCAGAAAAATAACTGCAAGTGTGATTTCGAACCAAACGGGGGTTTTGATTTGGGTTCCTAGGTTATCAACAAGAAATAAAATGAGTGTCATAATCACCTCTTCGCCAAGCACGCTCCTAGATATTGCTAGGACGGCACAATCACAGCACGCTGCAACACAAGATCGAAGAACAAGACACACCACTTATATAAAAACCACCAAAATAATCACACAAACATGATTATCATCTAGAGCAAGGTTAGGGTTTTTATACATCATGACAACATCTCAAAACACATTATCAATACTATAATAAAGAGAAGGGGGAAGAAATACAACCGAGCATACGAAAGATTCGTGGCCGGACTCAAGGGTTGTCAGTCCTTGTCCGAGCTCAGTCCACGATTGACGTCCGGGGTACGGAGAGGAGTTGTCAATTCCTTCTATTGAGCCTGTCTTCTTTGTTGGTCTTTGATGGCAGTAGTCTTGCCGGAAAATTCCCAAAACGTAGCATGAAATGGCCGGAAACGGAGCTTGAGAGCTGGCAACAATGACAGTGGCCGAAGACGAAGCTCTAGCGAGAGTTTCACGAAGAGATGGTGGTCAGAGATTCTCTCCCAAGGTGGAGCGCAGTTGAGGGCGAATATGGAGCTCTCCCTCTCCTCTGGACGGCTCACCAATGAAAAGGTCAAAAAGAACTCTTCCTCTAGGTCGAACGATCCTGCGCGCTTTAATAGAGGCATTAATTTTAAGTAATGAACGATCAAAATGCACGACCGTGCGTTTTACAAAGATAAACAGCGCCTAGAGCTACAGGAAGGTCGTGCGTTTTTGTTCACGCATGAGCGGAATGCTCATGAGTGACAAAAACGCATGGGGTAGGACAGGTTGCAGATTTTACCCTCTTCCAGGTAGGTCGTGCGTTTTCCTTCACGCACTATTGAATTCAATCGTGCGTTAAGGAAAATGCACGATGAATATCATCACAAACAGCTCTGAGTAAATCGCACGATCGCCTCGATCATGCGTCAACAATAATCACACGGTCGTGCGATTTACCCAGACTGTAATGCTCATCTCAAGGGCACAATCCACCTGTACATATTCAAAACCAAAGCTCCAACCACACAGGAAATAAGACTAACATACACAAAAAGAGCATGAACAGGCATAGGGAGCCCCCAAAGGCATACCCCCAGCACAGAATGCACAATTGCACACCCCGATAGGAGAAAAGAGTGCACTACGCGTAAAATGATAACTAAAGTAAATATGAGCATATTAACGCTAAATGGGTAGTGCACGAGTGAGAAAATAGGCCTAGATGAGCTCGAAAAACCATATATAATCGGGACTCATCACTAAGTGCATCCTCTCTACCAGAATTGTTTTGGGCAGAGGCTGTCAATATAGCCTATCATGTGATTAATAGAGCCTCCATCATCAAAGGCCACAAGAAAACTCCTATGAGCTTATGAAGGGCAGAAAACCTACTATATCCTACTTTAGAATCTTTGGTAGCAAATGTTATGTCCATAATAATGGGAAAACCAAGCTAACCAAGTTTGTAGAGAAAAGCAGTGAAGGTATTTTCGTTGGATACAACTCCTATAGCAAAGCTTATAAGGTGCACAACATTAATACTCAAGCAGTAGAAGAATCTGTACATATTGTATTTAATGAGACTAGCCTTATTCACAAAGGCGTATCTAGTTCTTTAGTGGATGTAGGTACAACTGAGAGAATGAAGGACCTATCCATTGAAGACAAATCTAAAACTTCAGTAATAGTCAAAGATCACTCAGCTGCAGTAGACTTAGAAGAAGATGTTGTGGAAGTATTGGATACAACAGAGGAAGCACAACATGCAAAACGACCCATAGAAGAAACCCCCAGAAGACTGTCAGCTGCATATAGACACATCAGGCTTCATCCACAGGAGAAGATCATAGGAGATGCCCGTGAAGGAGTGCTGACAAGGAGAAGGGTCTTGAATGAAGCCATGTATCTAAGTTTTCTTTCTCATGTTGAACCCAAGAAGTTTGTGGAAGCAAATTCAGATCCATTCTGGACTGCAGTGCATGAAGAATTATATCAATTCAAGAGATGCAGAGTGTGGAAATTAGTTCCTAGACCCCAAGGACCCAATAAGGCTAGGCTAGTTGCAAAGGGTTATAGACAATAGAAGGGCATAGACTTTGGCCAAACTTTTGCCCCTATTGCAAGATTGCAAGCCATTAGACTATTTCTAGCCTATGCATCTCGCAGGGGATTTAAAGTTTATCAGATGGATGTAAAGTCAGCCTTCCTAAATGGTGATCTCAAAGAAGAGGCGTATGTAGAGCAACCCTCAGGTTTTGTTGATTCTCAACACCCTGATTATGTTTATTTTCATAGAAAAGCTTTGTATGGGTTGAAACAGGCTCCTAGAGCCTGATATGAAACCTTGTCAAGCTTTTTTATTGAAAACAAGTTCTCAAGGGGGAAGATTGACAAGATATTGTTCCTAAGGGAAGTAATGGGCAAGATCTTGCCAGTGTAGATCTATGTGGATGACAAAATATTTGGCTCTGCAAATCATCATCTCTGCAAAAAGTTTGCAAACTTGATGCAGGGAAAGTTTGAAATGAGCAGTGTGGGAGAGCTCAAATACTTCCTAGGTCTCCAAGTGAAATAGTCTGAAGATGTCATATTCATCTCACAGACTAGGTTCACTAGTGAGCTAGTCAAGAAATTTGGATTAGAGAGTGCTTCTTCCATGAAGACTCCCATGGAATATAATGTGACTTTGGACAAGGATGAAAAGGGATAACCCTTTGATGAAACCATGTATAGATGTATGATTGTATACTCACTTTACCTTACTGCTAGTAGGCCTGATATAAGGTATGACACATGTGTATGTGCAAGATACCAGGTGAACCCCAAGGAATCTCATCACTTCTCTGTCAAGAGGATCTTAAGATACCTCAAGGGTACACCCAATCTTGGCCTATGGTACCCTAGGAACAATGATTGTGAGCTAATTGGTTATTCAGATGCAGATTATGAAGGGTGCAAGAAAGATAGGAAGAGCACTTCAGGGACTTGCCAATTCCTTGGAGGAAGACTCATTTCATGGAGCAGTAGAAAGCAAACAAGTGTCGCAATCTCTACAGCAGAATCAGAATATATATTTGTAGGGAGATGCAATGCTCAATTGTTATGGACCCAACATTAAATCCATGATTATAATCTAAATATGACCAAAACACCCCTATTTTATGATTCATCTAGTTCCATCTCAATTGCTAAGAACCCTATCTAACATAGTAGGACTAAGCACATTGAGATCAGGTATCACTTCATTAGGGAGCATGTGGAGAATGAATGTTAAAATTTTGGAGTGGGATAGAAGACAATACAGCGGAAGACTTCAATTCAATTCAAAACAGTTAACCAGTGACAATGAAGGACAAGAAGATCTTTGTTCAAATTGACTATCTTTTTACAATGTGTTGCATACATGGAGAGACATGGTTTATAAGAGAAAACTTAGATGAGAAGAACAAGCAACACAATAAGCATCTCACGGCTAGAAAAACTGAGACCGCCTAGACTGCTCGAACTCAACAAGATCTCCGACTTCCCTAAGACCGCGCGAACAGGACAGGTCACCGACCTGTGAACTGCCAGACCGCTCAAGGCTCAGACCGCACAAACTAATTCCTATTGAACTGCTGAAAACAACAACCTGACCGCACTTCTAGATTGCCCAGACCGCACAGTCACGAGATCACAAAAGTATCCCGCGAACAGAAGAAGAACTGCTCATTGCTGCAAGACCGCAACTCAAGACCGCCTGACCACCGAAGGTCGCCTGATCAACTGAGTCTGCTGTAAAGCAGATCAAGAACTAGAAATCGCAGACCGCCCAGACGAGACCGCTGTCGAGCTGATTATTCAAAGCTGGAAAGATAGGAAGAAAATTGACGGAGACTGCTCGCCGACTAACTTACAAACACAACAAACCGATCAACAAACTTCAACCCGCGCGACCTCAAAAAGGAGACCAGTACAATAAATCCGAACTTTAGTTCTTAATGTTCTTGTATACATATGGATGGCCTTGCACCCCTATTTATAGGCAAACAAATGGATGTCGTCACCACCCATGAGTGGTATAATCACCTTCCTTATTGAAATGTGCGGTCTCCAGAACCAGACCGCGCGGTCTTCATAAGACCTTATTACACTTAAGCAAAACTGTCCAAGTAAGACAGCTTGCCAAAAACAACCCGGCAGACCACCCGGTCTCTTATAAGAATAGAGACATATGAGCATCTGAACGATCAAGCGCAGACCGTCAGAATC
Source organism: Dactylorhiza incarnata (assembly GCA_033032865.1). Taxonomy (NCBI): domain Eukaryota; kingdom Viridiplantae; phylum Streptophyta; class Magnoliopsida; order Asparagales; family Orchidaceae; genus Dactylorhiza; species Dactylorhiza incarnata. The sequence goes on along the minus strand of JAWHQI010000003.1, from coordinate 29,524,211 downwards.
GAGCTCATACAACCCACCCAGTCTCCCATAAGATCGGAGCCACATGAACATTCTGGACTGCAGTGCATGAAGAATTATATCAATTCAAGAGATGCAGAGTGTGGAAATTAGTTCCTAGACCCCAAGGACCCAATAAGCCTAGGATAGTTGCAAAGGGTTATAGACAATAGGAGGGCATATACTTTGACCAAACTTTTGCCCCTATTGCAAGATTGCAAGCCATTAGACTATTTCTAGCCTATGCATCTCGCAGGGGATTTAAAGTCTATCAGATGGATGTAAAGTCAGCCTTCCTAAATGGTGATCTCAAAGAAGAGGTGTATGTAGAGCAACCCTCAGGTTTTGTTGATTCTCAACACCCTGATTATGTTTATTTTCATAGAAAAGCTTTGTATGGGTTGAAACAGGCTCCTAGTACCTGATATGAAACATTGTCAAGCTTTCTTATTGAAAATAAGTTCTCAAGGGGGAAGATTGACAAGATATTATTCTTAAGGGAGGTAATGGGCAAGATCTTGCCAGTGCAGATCTATGTGGATGACAAAATATTTGGCTCTACAGATCATCATCTCTGCAAAAAGTTTGCAAACTTGATGCAGGGAAAGTTTGAAATGAGCAATGTGGGAGAGCTCAAATACTTCCTAGGTCTCCAAGTGAAATAGTCTGAATTTGTCATATTCATCTCACAGACTAAGTTCACTAGTGAGCTAGTCAAGAAATTTGGATTAGAGAGCGCTTCTTCCATGAAGACTCCCATGGAATATAATGTGACTTTGGACAAGGATGAAAAGGGATAACCCTTTGATGAACCGTGTATAGATGTATGATTGGATACTCACTTTACCTTACTTCTAGTAGGCCTGATATAAGGTATGACAAATGTTTATGTGCAAGATACCAGGTGAACCCCAAGGAATCTCATCACTTCTCTGTCAAGACGATCTTAAGATACCTCAAGGGTACACCCAATCTTGGCCTATGGTACCCTAGGAACAATGATTGTGAGCTAACTGGTTATTCAGATGCAGATTATGAAGGGTGCAAGAAAGATAGGAGGAGCACTTCAGGGACTTGCCAATTCCTTGGAGGAAGACTCATTGCATGGAGTAGTAGAAAGCAAACAAGTGTCGCAATCTCTACAGCAGAATCAGAATATACATTTGTAGGGAGATGCAATGCTCAATTGTTATGGATCCAACATTAAATCCATGATTATAATCTAAAGATGACCAAAACACCCCTATTTTATGATTCATCTAGTGCCATCTCAAATGCTAAGAACCCTATCTAATATAGTAGGAATAGGCACATTGAGATCAGGTATCACTTCATTAGGGAGCATGTGGAGAATGAATGTTAAAATTTTGGAGTGGGATAGAAGACAATGCAGCGGAAGACTTCAATTCAATTCAAAACAGTTAACCAGTGACAATGAAGGACAAGAAGATTTATATTCAAATTGACTATCTTTTTACAATGCGTTGCATACATGGAGAGACATGATTTATAAGAGAAAACTTAGGTGAGAAGAACAAGCAACACAACAAGCATCTGACGGTTAGAAAAACTGAGACCGCCTAGACTACTCGAACTCAGCAAGATCGCCGACTTCCCTAAGACCGCGCGAACAGGACAGGTCACCGACCTGTGAACTGTCAGACCGCTCAAGGCTCAGACCGCACAAACTAATTCCTATTGAACTGCTGAAAACAACAACCTGACCGCACTTCTAGATTGCCCAGACCACACAGTCACAAGATCACAAAAGTATCCCGCGAACAGAAGAAGAACTGCTCATTGCTGCAAGACCGCAACTTAAGACCGCCTGACCACCGAAGGTCGCCTGATCAACTGAGTCTGCTGCAAAGCAGATCAAGAACTAGAAACCGCAGACCGCCCAGTCGAGACTGCTGGCGAGCGGATTATTCAAAGCTGGAAAGATAGGAAGAAAGTTGACGGAGACTGCTCGCCGCCTAACCTACAAACACAACAAACCGATCAACAAACTTCAACCCTCGCGACCTCAAAAAGGAGACCAGCACAATAAATCTGAACTTTAGTTCTTAATGTTCTTGCATACATATGGATGGCCTTGCACTCCTATTTATAGGCAAACAAATGGATGTCGTCACCACCCACGAGTGGTACAATCACCTTCCTTATTGAAATGTGCGGTCTCCAGAACCAGACCGCGCGGTCTTCATAAGACCTTATTACACTTAAGCAAAACTGTCCAAGTAAGACAGCTTGCCAAGAACAACCCGGCAGACCACCCGGTCTCTTATAAGAATAGAGACATATGAGCATCTGACCGATCAAGCGTAGACCGTCAGAATCAAGCTCATACAACAAACCCGGTCTCCCATAAGATCAGAGCCACATGAACATCCTGGCTTACCACAGCTGACCGCCAGAATGAACTCATGCAGACCAAAGTACCAGACCGTTGAAGCGACCTCCAGTACCAAACCACCCGGTCTCAACTAGAACAGGAACACTTAGGCACAACTGGCGAATCACAATAGTTTGCCAAAACCAAAGATGCGTGATCTCTAAGACAGATCGCCATACAAGAGCTCGCGTGGTCTCTGCGGTCTCCATAGTTAGACCGCCTGGACACTCAACTTCCACTTCAAAAATTTAACACTCCCCTTGAAGTAGGAAGCGGAAGTCAGCCCAAGTAGACTCCTCAACCGATCAAACGGTCCCTTCAAAAATGACTTCGTAAAGATGTCTGTGACATTATCCTTGCTCTGCACATGTTCAACCATAAGAGATCCCTCCAACACCTTCTCCCGAATGAAATGATGTTGAATCTCTATATGCTTGGTTTGCGCGTGACAAACTGGATTGTTCACCAGTTTGAGAGCACTCTCATTGTCACCACGAAGTAGAGTAGGACCTCGCACCTCCCCATGAATGTCCTCCACAAGCCTCCTAAGCCAGATGGATTCTTGAGCTGCCAAAGCTGAAGTTGTGTACTCCGCTTCTGTAGTGGAGACAGATACAGAATCACGCTTCTTGCTGCACCATGATATAGTTGTTGAGCCTGTTATAAAGATATATCCAGAAGTCGATCTCCAATTATCTGAATCTCCTCCATAATCAGCATCCATGTATCCATGCAAGAAAAAGCCCGAGTACTTCCCATAGAAGAGACCCAAATCAAAGGCGGACTTTACGTACTTCAGAATGCTCCTAACCGCCATGAGATGAGGTTTCAGAGGCTCTACCATAAACCTACTAACTCGGCCAACTGCATAAGAGAGATATGGCCATGTGATCGTCAAGTATATTAAACTTTCAACCAAAGCCCGGAACACCAAAGGATCAGAAAGAACCTTCCCCTCATCACATCGAAGTATCATGCCAACCTCCAGTGGAGTAGAGCAACTCTTCCGTCCTTCCATGTTGAATTGCTTTACAATTCGTTCTGCATAGCCTCTCTGGGATACAAGCATACCGCCCTCTTTCCTCTCCACTTAAAGTCCAAGGAAATGAAGGAGCTCGCCCAAGTCCTTCATCTCAAATCTGATAGCCAACTCAAAACGAAGTCTAGCTACCTCCAATTCAGAATTTCCCGTGACGATCTTATCGTCAACATATTACAACACCAAGACCTGAAGCTCCGTCGTCTACCTAATTAATAAGCTTGAATCAGAATCAGAAGCAAAGTAATTGCAGAACTGGAGGTATTCTGCTATCTCACCATACTACGCCTGAGGCGCGTGCTTCAAGCCGTAAAGAGCCTTCTTGAGCTTACATACATGTATTGGGTAAACTTCAGAAACAAAACCAGGTGGTTGATCCATGAAAATGTCCTTGTCAATCTCGCTGTAAAGGAAAACATTCTTCACGTCGAGTTGCCAAATTTTCCACCCTTGGAAAGCTGCCAATGCGATAACCACCCGAACTGAAGTCATCTTGGCAACAGGGCTGAAGGTTTCTTTATAATCCTCCCCATACTTCTGAGAGAAACCTCAAGCTACAAGGCGAGCCTTGTATCGCTTAATGCTACCATCAACCTTCTTCATCAGCTTAAAAACTCACTTGCAAGTCACTGGAGTAACACCCTCAACCTTAGGAACCAAGTTCCAAGTCTCATTCTTCCTGAGGGAAACCATCTCTTTATCCATGGAATCATCCTACTCCTTGACTCCAACGACATTTTCAAAACAAGATGGCTCTCTCTTATCCTGGGGACCTGCAAAGAAACATGAGACGAAGCTCACCAAGTTTCCCATTGTATACCGATCTGGTGGAATGATGGTCCTCTTGGACCTTCTCAGAGCTTTACTCTGAACCACCTCTTCAGCTACCTATTCTGAACTAGATCTCCTCTTAGGAACACTTGGAGCATTACTCCCCCTGCTTCTATAACCAGAAGCACCTGACCTAGAGCTAGAAGCAACTGGAGCACCTGGAGAAACATGCAACTACACCAAAACATCCTTAGTAGCTTCTTCAAGTCCACCATCTAACCTGATTTCTTATAACTCAACAAAAGAGCTAACCCTGGTATGATGTCAATTCATCAAATACCACATCCCTTGAGACCACAACTCTCCGTGTATCTGGATCCATGCATCTCCATCCCTTCTTCCGGTCATCATAATCAACGAACACTGGCTTCCTTACTTTCACATCTAGCTTCATTCTAAGAGCATCTAAAACATGCACATAGCAGGTAGATCCGAACACTCGAAGGTGTTCCACCATAAGATTTGTCTTGAACATCAACTCATGAGGGGTCTTCATGTTGATTGTACTAAGAGGCATCTGATTGATGCATAAGTAGCACAAGACATTCCCTCTGCCCAGAAAGACTTTGGGATACTCTTGTCATGAAGCCAACATTTGTTGTGGAGTGTGAGCACATGAGAGCTCTCTCCGGATGCCATGCTTTCTACAGAAGTTGAAGAACGCATTGGAAGTGAAATCCCCTCCATTGTCGATTCTGAACTTCTTGATCCGCAGGTTAAGCCAACCTTCCACTAACTCCTTGAACTCCATAAACTTATCAAAGGCTTCCGACTTCCGCTTCAGAAAATATACCCAAGTATATCTAGTGATGTCATCAATCAAGACTAGCATATACCTACTACCTCCAAGACTAATAGTTGCGGTAGGTCTAAACAGATCACCATGAATACACTCCAAATGTGCTTTGCATCTGCTTTGTGATTTGTCAAATGAAAGGCGATGAGCCTTACCATATTGGCAACCTGCACAAACGTGACCTTCACCGAAAGATGACAAACTAGGCATACCTCATATAAGGCCTCTCCCCGCCATAGCTTTCAACTTATCCATCCCAACATGTCCAAATCTTTCATGCCAGATAGCAGCACTTTCATTAGTACTCATCTTACCAACATTGGAACTTGTAGATAACACAAACTAGTCCTTCACCCTTCTTCCAACATGAGTGACTTCAACCTTCACCGCTGACACATTTCGAAGAAACTTCACTTATGTTGGACCAAATAGAACATGATAGCCAACATCAACATCGTTGGTCACCGAGAAGAGGGTTTTCTTCATCCCCGGAACATTATAGGCACTCTTCAATGTGAGTGGACCTCTATCTTCATTTAGAGAAACTACACCCTCCTTCTCAACATCATGTATAGTATCATCAGCAGTAATGATATCATCATTACCTGAGTATGTATGCAAAGAAGAGAACTTCGACTCATCTCTGGTTAGGTGATGACCACAACCCGAGTCCACAATCCAATCATCTTAATAGTTGATAGAAGCCAAAGCCCTGACACAAGTGCCTGTCACAAAAGCTCCATCATTCTACCTATCTCCTGCATTGGAAGCAGCCTCTTCTTTCCCTGCAGCTTGCCCTGGCTGAAAATTGACTCTACAGTCTCTATTGAAATGACCAAGCTGATTGCACCTTGGTCCTTACTTCTTCTTTCCATCACGCTTAGGAGCATTGCTCCTCTTCTGCTGATATGAAGTTGAAGGTCCATCACTAACAGATGAATTCTTCTTCTTGTCCCATCTCTTCTTCTTGCCAGAATATAGAAACTCGCTTTCTCCTCCAGAGATAGATATCCCAGCCATTTGCTTTGCCAAGCTCTCTTGCGAAGCAAGTAAGTTTTCCAGCTCTAGCAACGATGGATGATTTGTCCAACCTTGAACAGAAGTGACAAAGGCCACATACTCCCTCTGCAAGCCGCGAATTATGTGCCTCTTCAACCGTGCTTCTGAAAAAGGTTCATCCGGGTCCAAAGCTGATATCTCTGCGCATAGGTTCTTCATCTTAAAGAATAAAGTTGAAATGGACAAATCCCCATGAGTTGCTTTCGCCAACTCATTTTCAAGAAACTATAGCTGAGCTACGTTCTTCTTGTTGAACAAGCCATCCAAGGCTGTCCAAATCTCAGCAGCTGACCTACAACCAATTATGTGGTCGAACAACTCCGGAATGATAGCTCGCTTGAGAGTGAACTCTGCCTTAGCATTTTTTCTCTTCCAAGCCTTCACCTGCTCAGCATTCCCTTCAGCATCTATAACTACCTGTCTATCATCTCCTCCGACTACCTCCCATAAATCTTCGCCAAGAAGATTGTTCTCCATGCATGACTTCCACTTCTTGAAGTTAGTATGCGTAAGGAGTTCAATTCCAAGACCACATGTATAACCTCCTTCCATTGCTACCACACTGGTTAACAACCTTTCAGAGACTAAAGCAAGATTTTGTGGCTGATCACTGCTTGGAACCTCCCTATATACCATGTTAAAATTTCGGAGTGGGATCGAAGATAATACAGCGGAAGACTTAAATTCAATTCAAAACAGTTTACCAGTGATAATGAAGGACAAGATGATCTTTATTCAAATTGACTATATTTTTACAATGCATTGCATACATGGCAAAACATGATTTATAAGAGAAAACTTAGATGAGAAAAACAAGCAACAATAAAAGCATCTAGCGGGTTGAAAAACTAAGACCACCTAGACCACTTGAACTCAGCAAGATCACCGGCTTCCCTGAGACCGTGCGAACAGGATAGGTCACCGACCTGTGAACTGCCAGACAACTCAAGGCTCAGACCGCACGAACTGATCCTTATTGAACTGCTGAAAAAAACAACCTGTCTGAACTTCTAGATCGCCCAGATGAGACCGCTGGCGAGCTGATTATTCAAAGATGGAAAGATAGGAAGAAAGATAACAGAGACTACTGGCCTCCTAACCTGCGAACACAACAAACCGATCAACAAACTTCAACCCGCGCGACCTCAAAAATGAGACCGACACAATCAATCCGAACTTTAGTTCTTACAGTTCTTGCATATAAATGGCTGACCCTGCACCCCTATTTATAGGTAAATGAACGGATGTCATCACCGCCCACGAGGTATACAAACACCTTCCTTATTGAAAGGCGCGGTCTCCAGAACTGGACCGCGCGGTCTTCATAAGACCTTATTACACTTAAGTAAAACTGCCCAAGTAAGATAGCTTGCCAAGAACAACCCGGCAAACTACCCGGTCTCTTATAAGAACAGAGACATATGAGCATCTGACTGATCAAGTGCAGACCATCATAATTGAGCTCATACATCCCGCCCGGTCTCCCATAAGATCGGAGCCACTGAACATCCTCGCTTACACAGCTGACTGCTAGAACAAACTCATGCAGACTGATGGACAAGACCGCTGAAGCGACCTCCAGTACCAAATTGCATGGTCTCAACCAGAACAGGAACACTTAGGCACAACTGGCAAATCACAACAGTTCACCGAAACAAGAGACACACGATCTCTATGCCAGATCGCCATACCAGAGCTCGCGCGGTCTCTGCGGTCTCCATAGTTAGACCGCCCGGACACTCCACTTCAAAAATTTAACAATGAAGATATCATCATCGAGTTTGTCCCGACAGACAAACAAGTGGCTGATATATTCACAAAGCCCCTAGATGAAGCTAAGTTTAATTTCTTCAAGCTTCAATCAGGGATGTTGAACTTTGAATGATTTCTAACTCAATTTCAATTTACCATCATCTATTTATAGTCATTGAAACACACATGCTGAGTGCTGCAATTACCTCTCAAGAAGTGACAAAAATTCACCAAGTCTGACAAATATTGGTGCCTTGTCTCAACTACATCGTTATCTATCTCGACGACACTAAAAGAATCTCAGTAACACAATGCATATCATTGTAACACAACTCAGCTATTTAAAACAATATTGGATCTTTCAATCTGAGTTGTTCGATTATCAATTAATAATCAAATAGTATGAACAGGTACGCGCCCCTTCATCAACCTCTAGTATAAATAGGATGAATGCTTAGGTCAAACTTACACTGTAATTTGCCCTAAGACCTTTCTGCGACAAACTCCCATTCCATGCTCAACACACATTTGTTTCTATCAGCTTGCTTTTATGGCTCTAAAGAAGGACAAAGAGAAAAAGAAGCATGGACTGTCCCAAACCCTGCTCTGATAGAGGGGGAGGGATATCAAGTTGAGGGGGATTCCCTGCTAGGGAGCTCAGCCCAAGAAAGTGCAGTTATCGAGGGGGAGACCGATTTGGGGTACTCTGCCCTAGATGTTCTAGTAAATAGATTTTCTGCCCCTAAAGATGTTGCTGCTGAATCATCCAATGCACAATCAGGATCCTTGTTTAACATGTTAACAACATTACTAAATGTGTAGAGGATAAAAATGGAAGAATTCATTCTGATGATAGTTAAAGGGTTGAGAAAGGAGCTAAAGGTTGAGCTCCAGGTTGTCAAAAATGATTTGCATCATCTTAATACTCAGCAAACTCACTTTCTTCACCAAACAGCTCCAACCATGGACACAATTGTCGATCAGCTAAATGTAACTCATCAGAAAACCCTTCAAGTTATTCAAAATCAGGCGGCCATGTCAGGAAACATGCATGAAGCATTTCAATAGGTAACAAACTTCATGGGTCAGGATAGACAAACTGTAGTTGATAGAATAGCCCTTAATACACAAATGCTCGATGATCAACTGCTACAAGTCAGAAATTCTCTTCTTCAATCTGAACAAAATCTTCATGAGAGAATTAACTTGGTACAAGTTACCCTAGATGATCACATTGTAGAAGAAGTCATAAAGGGGGAGAAGCTGTGATAAATGCAGGATCCCATCGGGCAATGTGGGCAGTTGATCAAGTTAAGCAAGCCATAAAAATGCCCACCTCAATGTATGATATGGAAGAACCTTCTGAGAGCACTGCCTTATAAGAAAATGCTATTGTAAGTGGAGACTCTTCAACCTCCAAAAAGAGGAAAAGAACAGAAAGTAGAGAGTACAGAAAAGAAGACTGAGGGAAGTTGAGCAAGATCCTCAACTTAGCAGGTGGAGTTCTACTTCTAGAGATCTCATTACAGAGGCATGGACTAAATTTGGATATTCCAAGGCTGGCTCAGAAAGAATCTATTACTCTGTTGATTGACAAATTCACATGAGACATGAGGAGAAGTGGAGAAATCATAAATTAGCTTTTTCCCATGGTCCTCCTCCTTCTCGTAAGAGGATCCCAAAGCTAAGGAGTTTCTATGAAAGACAAATGAGGAAAGGAAAAGGCAGTAACTGTTGGATCGGCAGGCGCCCTTAGAGGGGGGTGAATAAGGGTTTTTAAAAACTTATATTATATTTTAGAATACTTGAATTAATAAGATATCAAACTAGTGATTTTGAATAAAGATCTAAATTGTTTTATAATGAAAGAGAGGATAGTAAACAATTTAGAGAAATGAAAAACAAATCAATTTTATTACACAAAGATATACATGATTATTATTAATAAAATTGATTACAAAATTAGATTTCAATGACGCTAGAAATCAAGGAGAAATATAAAGACTCCTTTTGTTTCTATACCAACTCATATCCCCACGAACCGGTTGGCTTTAGCCATTCCTTCCCGGATACGGCCTCAAGCCGCTCTAGTTAATCCTTCCCTAGATATGGCCTCGAGCACCCCTAGACCTAACTTAGATCTAGTCGCCAACACGAGGCGAATTTCTGCCCTAAGTCCTACCCAGACCTAGTCGCCAACACGAGGCGAATTCTCTAACGGTTACAAAAGATATGAAATAAAATAACAACAACAATATTTAAAACTCCCTCTATGAAACTTCTGAAGTCGGAGATGAACGATCGCTGTAGAATAAGCGAGGTTGAAGCGATCCCTCTTTGGATGTAGAGTGAAGAAGTCCTCCTTCAGAAACTCTCTAAGCGTTTGGTGGGAGATCAAATCTCGGTCATATAAGGCTTTGGAATTTTGGCACAAGACCTCTCTCAGGAATCAGCACACAAAACGAGAAGAGAAGGGTCCATTATATAGCCTCAGCACTAGCGCCTGCGCTAGTGGTACCTCCGGTGCTATCCCATTTTAGGACATATTCTGCGCGGCAGAATCTTCAATCTGAGGAAACAATTCTCTCTTGCCTTCTGTGCTCCGCTCTACCGCCTGCGTTATCGGATACCGCCAGGCGCTATCTCCTTCTATATATGTTAACGCCAGCTTGCATCTCAGCGGTTTCGTCTCAGCAGTTTGGTTTCATCTCAGCGGTTTGGTTTCTTCTCAGCAGTTCAGTTTCTTCTCAGCAGTTCTTTAGCGCTAGCACCAGGCACTAGGTGATACTGCCGACGCTAGAAGGAGTGTTGGATTTGATGGCTCAAATTTGGGGGCAACCTTCTTATGTAATCCTTGAGTCATATGGACTTTGTTTTCCTGTACACTTAAACACACAAGATCAAATATATATCGGATTTGTTATTCTCAAACCTAGGAGATGCGGAAGACCATGTTCCAACAAACTCCCCCTTTTGATAATAAAAATCCATTAATGATAAATCAGAGCATTAATATATAAGCATGATGAAACTTACTTGTGTGTGTGTGAGAGTGATGTCTTAGGATAATTATCGATTTTAGCATTTAGAATTGCTCCCTCTAAATACATGCTCCCCCTAAGTGAATGCTCGCCTAATATGTAAGCAATCATCTTAATTAAGTATGTTAGTTTTCTATTTTGATAGCAGATTATATTTATCATGTTAGTTCTCCCCCTTTTGTAATTTGCAAAAGTGGGTAAGGAGGCACCACACAAAAAAGTTTTGATTAGAAGATAAGGGCATGATCGAGCTTTTTAGTGAGAAGGAAATCATAAGGAGTTTTAGAATAATTTTTATAAAAATAGATCAGAGTTTTTAGCTTAAAGATGAACAATCTAACATTTGTCAAGTACTCAATATTATTATGTTAGTTTTTCCTTTTTACATAAGAGTTTTAAGCTTAAAGAAAATGTAATGATTTCCAAGTAACTAAACTACCCAGACAATATGTCTACACCCTATCCCCGTACTAAGTGATGGATGGGCATGAGGAGATGCATACATGGCGTAGGTTGGGGTGTTAGTCCCATATGCAAACACTAGAAAAACTCAACCCAGCACTCTTTCACCCCAGTGCCTCACAAGGCCCCACTGAAACCCTCCCCGGTTAAGGACACGACATGACTTAGAGGTTAGGTTATCTAATGTCTACAACCCTACGCCCCCGCTATGGTGAGATATGTAATCATGGATAATAATTATTGGAAGCATTTAAGCGTTTTAAATCAAATTATAATTTCATAGCCAATGGGTTTTAATATTTGAATTTTTAAAGAAAAGTTCATATAGCTAATCCATTAATAAATCGGAGTTTTAGTATTACAATATTTTCATAGAAATAAATCAGAGTTTTTAGCAAAAAAAATATTCTTGTTTAAAGCAACCAATATAAAGTTTACCAAGCAAGTCTACCACTTGTTGAAAGAAAGGAATGTTAAGATTCAAGTGAGGATGCACACAAAATAAAAGATTTTAAATAAGCATGAAAGTGCAAGGTAAAACAATTACATGGTTATGATGCGGAAGACTTATCGAAATACAAGAAACATCTTATTGTAATCAATGATGATCCATAAAAAGATATATGAGTTAAGTTTCTTAAAGAAGATGTTTTTGTAAATCATTGTTCAATTAAAATCTTTAAGTCTAACAATAAAGTAACCAAGCATGAAATAATGTTATCAACAAGAGATTACTACAATGTTATTTTAATTCACAAATTTAAAACATACCAAATATTGTAGAAAGCATGCTAGGTTATCTAGTGCATTTCATAAATAAAGAGTAGTATAGAATTAGCATTAGGATCCAATACTCATGAGAAGAAGTGTTATGGAAGATAATGATGTGCACATAAGTGTATTTTTGAATAGAGTAAACAAATGTTCTAATCAAAAATACAAGAGATATGTAACGTAAAGAGCACAATAAAACACAAATAATTTTACTTCCACACACTTCAATGCACAAACAAAATGTACAACTACCAAGGTGCTTTGTACACACAATGCTCATCAAGACTTATCAGGGTGAAAAGTAGTGCTTTGGGGATCACATGTTTTATTTGATTTTAATGTTGAAACTAGTGATCTTGTGTACTTAAGAGTAAGTGGTTTTTATTTTGAAAGAAAGATATGGTTTGCACAAGATACTTTACTATTCTTTCCAAGGTGCTTAACCTCACAACGCTTATTAAGACTTATCAGGAGGTTCAAGTAGTGCTTGGTGGAGTTATCTTTGTCACTTCATTTTATGATTTTTGTTTTGTACAAAGTTCTCCGAATACACTTGTTTTGCAAACTATTATAATTTATGAAAAATATAACCACTTTTCATAACTTTTAAAAGTGCAACTAAAGATAGTGTAGGTAAGATACTTGTGCAATTTTAATTCATTGTACTTATACAAAACATACACAAGCATTCTTAGATTAAACACATATGTAGACAATGCCAAAATAAGTGAGTGAATAAATATCATTATCAAACATAAAACATTTACTCATACTTAGAGGCTTGCTAAGCTTGATTCTACACAACTTCTAAAATATAATTGATGCACATATTAATAGATATATCAAAGCATGATGAAAACAATGTTCAACGTAGTTTGAAAAGATAAATTGCAACATTATAGAAGTTCTAGATAATAGATTAAATCATGCTTGATTTTCATAGGAAAGTCCATACAACCTTTTTTTGATAGTTTTCATTTTTATATTTTTGTATTAGATTTTTGCATAAGAAATAGACTTTAAACAAATGATAAAAACAAAAAGGCAACAACATATATTTTTTTTGTAATTTGGCTTTTGTATTTTTGTATTTGATTTTTCAAAAATGAAATAAGAGCAGAAGTGTAAAAATAAATAGTACATGTAGATCAATATATTTTAACGAATTTTTCAAGATTTTAAAAATACAGAAAACCAAACAGGTGTGCTAGCGCCGGCGTTAGTGCTAGCGCGGGAAACAGTACATAATTTTTGATGATTTTGTAATTTTTATTTGTTGATCTTGATTAAGTGTCCAAATAGTAGTTTCATGCTGAAATTTCAGAATTTTAGGAGATGTCTAGATAGTGCAAATTGCATGAAACATTAGCGATTTTGTATATGACTTTACCAAATAAATTTGCATGAGATATAATTTATTATATCTCCATTTTAGTTTTTCTAAGGCTTATATTTATCAATCTAATGTAGTTTGAAAATGATAGGAAAAGTAAGCACGAGAAGACATGAATGAACAAATCAAATATACATGATTTTAGTGATTAAAAATAATGTTCATGCATAAGAATATCATGGATAAGCCCTCAATGAGAATACCCAGTCTTTATATCTTGGTAAACATATAAAGCCTAATATAGACACAAATATTCTTTAGGTGATAATGTTAGTATGATAAGTTTGAGATTAATGTTATACCAAGGTTTGATTGTGTTTCAACTTAGAGACCTAGAATGAAGTGATGATTTTATTTGATTTGATATCAAGATGATTCAAAGGTCTAAACTTGAAGTAAATCACATTACACACATAATACACCAACCATGGTATGTAGTTATAATATTAATTGTCATCAATTATAATTCACATAATTGTGATAGAAATAATTGTTTTAGAAGACTTTTTATATGACTTATGATATATGATGTTAGAGAATTTTAGCAAAGGACATCAATAGATCATGGTGGTGCGTGTGAATTCAATATTCATTATGAAGGTAAATTCTTTCAATACATTTTAGAGATTTTCTTTTAATTATGAATTTTGAATATATATGTGATTTTTGATAGGTGAACAATAGTGATGGTTTAGATCATGTTTGACATCAAGGAGTGAACACAATATAATTTTTTGTTGTGAATAAAGACAACCATATTGAAAGTTGAGCTTTTATTTAGATCTTGAACTTTCTTTTAGATCATGTTATTTCTCTAAACCACTTGTTGGTGAAGGCTAAAAAGCTTAAAAACCTAATAACTGGATTCAATTTGAAATATATTATAGCAAATTTATAGTTCAATTTATATGAATACTATATGATATTTATGGGTAATGATTTTAATGGTAATAGATTGGTCATTTATAAATAAAAAAAAATACTTGACTTTTACTTTTGATTTACTTTGATTTGCACACTTAATTTAGGCTTTAGGGGACAAAGTCAAAATTTCAAATATTATATTAGATGACCATGACATGATGGCTTACAAAGAAAACAAAAAAGAGAAAATAGAAAAGACATTAAAGCACATCATGAAGTAGAAATTTGTATATTTCAGTTTGAAAATATTCAACTTCATGCATTTGGATGATACTAGTAGATGAGAGATTTGGGTATCCAATGGGAACCAAGTGTAACGGTTCCTTTAGGTACCCAAATATATCGTGTATGCTTGTGGGCAGTTAGTGATGAATGGGACCTTTCATGTGAAGTTAATGTTTCATATTTAATTTTGGGTCTCCATTCAAACTTTGGTTTAGTGTTATTCTTATATATGAAATTTCCATCGTGATAATCTTTATATTGATGATTATGATGATTATTAAAAGTGTTGTTCATAGGAATTTTGTGTAGTTTTATTTTTAAGTTGGGTGAAACATGATTTTGTAAATAATGATGATTTTGATTTTGATTTACAAATCCTTTGTGTTCCTTACTCCCATTATTAAACTTAGTTAAGATGTTCATATTCATATTCAACTTGTTTTTAGATATAGTTTGATATTGTGAATTTGTATTTGTAATTTTCATAAGCAAGTTGATTTTTGATTTTAATTCATTATTCTTGATCTTTAGATTATGCCTAGCTTTATTATAAGCTATTGTGCTATTTTTAAGAGTAGAAACAATAGGGTCAATATGATTTTGATAGTCATTTCTAAATTCCTCAAATGTTTCATCCATCATTTTGATTTCAATTTTATAACTTTTGCATGTAGCACAATCACTTTTTAAAGATGTATTTTCTAAATATAATTTTTCATTTTGTTCTTTTACAATTAATAGTTCTTTTTCAAAATCCTTGAATTTTTCTTTAATATTATTACAATCAAAACACGGTTTTATATTTTCAATTAAAGTGCAAGGTGGAGAATAATCAAACACATCAATCTTTGTTTCTACATTAATTTTATCTTTTAAGTTTTTATTTTATAAACGTAGTTTTGAATTTAAATTTTTTAATTTCTTAATTTTACGCTTAGAAGATTGTAGCAATTGTAATGCAGAAATAGAATTGCAAAAGATGGAATTTGATTTCCTTACAGTACTTTTGGATGTGATGAGATTTGAGCATAGAGTTCCTTTGTTATCTTTATCTTTTTGGCATTCGTCTTCCAAAGATACGATTTCTCCTTTTCCACTTGATGTGCTCTCCATTGATTCATCATGAGAGGGGCTTTCTTGAACTTCTTTGCAAGCTTGTATGTTCTCCAATTCTTCCATTTGTTTTATACCTGTAGAAGGAGAATCATACATTTCTTCAAGAAATTTCCATACTTTGTATGCACTAGAAAAACAATATATTAATTTGAAAACTTCATTTGATAGACCACAAAATAAATAGTGTTTGGCTTTTGCATTTAGATGACGTTCTTTTTTATTTGATTCATCCGCTGGTCTTACTATTGCTAGATTCCATGATTCAATATCTAAAGTTTTAATAAACCTTTCCATTAGAATCTTCCACCCTTTATAATTTGTCCCTTTAAATAAAGGCGGTGCTAGTGATTTTTCTTCTTCATAAAAATTTGCCCCACTAATAGAAGCGAGATCATGAGATACCATTATTCCTGGTTGTTAAGTCGATTGAAATAAAACTGCTCTGATACCACTTGTTGGATTGGTAGGCACCCTTAGAGGGGGGGGGGGTGAATAAGGGTTTTTAAAAACTTATATTATATTTTGGAATACTTGAATTAATAAGATATCAAACTAGTGATTTTGAATAAAGATCTAAATTGTTTTATAATGAAAGAGAGGATAGTAAACAATTTAAAGAAATGAAAAACAAATCAATTTTATTACACAAAGATAGACATGATTATTATTAATAAAATTGATTACAAAATTAGATTTCAATGATCCTAGAAATCAAGGCGAAATAGAAAGACTCCTTTTGTCTTCTATACTGACTCGTATCCCCACGAACCGGTTGGCTTTAGCCGTTCCTTCCCCAGATAAAGCCTCAAGATGCTCTAGCCAATCCTTCCTCGGATATGGCCTCGAGCACCCCCTAGACCTAACCTAGATCTAGTCACCAACACGAAGCAAATTTCTGCCCTAAGTCCTACCCAGACCTAGTCGCCAACACGAGGCAAATTCTCTAACGGTTACAAAAGATATGAAATAAAATAACAACAACAATATTTAAAACTCCCTCTAAGAAACTTCTGAAGTCGGAGATGAACGATCGCTGTAGAATAAGCGAGGTTGAAGCGAGCCCTCTTTGGATGTAGCGTGAAGAAGTCCTCCTTCAGAATCTCTCTAAGCGTTTGGTGGGAGATCAAATCTCGGTCATATAAGGCTTTGGAATTCTGGCACAAGAACTCTCTCAGGAATCAGCACACAAAACGAGAAGAGAAGGGTCCATTATATAGCCTTAGCGCTAGCGCCTGCGCCAGTGGTACTGTCGGCGCTATCCCATTTTAGGACATATTCTGCGCGGCAGAATCTTCAATTCGAGGAAACAATTCTCTCTTGCCTTCTATGCTCCCCGCTACCGCCTGCGTTATCGGATACCGCCATGTGCTATCTCCTTCTATATATGTTAACGCCAGCTTGCATCTCAACAGTTTCGTCTCAGCGGTTCCGTCTTAGCGGTTTGGTTTCGTCTCAGCGATTTGGTTTCTTCTCAGCGGTTCAGTTTCTTCTCAGTGGTTCCTTAGCGCTAGCGCCAGGCGCTAGGTGATACCGCTGGCGCTAGAAGGAGTGTTGGATTTGATGGCTCAAATTTGGGGGCAACCTTCTTATGTAATCATTGAGTCATATGGACTTTGTTTTCCTGTACAAACACACAATATCAAATACACATAGGATTTGTTATTCTCAAACCTAGGAGATGCAGAAGACCATGTTCCAACAGTAACAACAAAAGCTAGAAAGTTCAGATATCTAGGGATGTTTATCGTAAAATTGGAAAGGGCAAATTACCTTGTGAATTTTGTATAAGGCATTATTTTTCATTTATACAATGTTTGTAGTGGAATCTTTCTATGTATTATCTAATTCTCGTTATTTGACATTACTTATTATCTGGCATTTATCTTTGAAGTGAGTTATGACTTCTTCAAATAGGGGGAGATTATTGGAAACAGTGTCCAACAATGTTCCTGATTTGAAGAAGTGATTAGGTCAATGATAAAAGCACTGTGTATTTGATGTTCTATCTTATTGATGAATACAGTGTATAGTTAGTATGAACAGTGCTTCTAAAAACTCTCTAAGTACAAAATCGTTGATAAGGAATGGACATATCGTGGAAACAATACAAGGCTATCGTTGAAAAGATTGCTTTGCAGAGATACTTCATGAATCAGAAGTAAGATTCAGACTTAGATAAATATCGTCAGGCATATAACATTCACACGACGATATCATCTTGAACACTCGCAGAAGGCAGCAGTATAAGTCAGTCAAGAATCATCGTGTCATTAATGTTGGATCGGTTGGCGCCCTTAGAGGGGGGGGGGGTGAATAAGGGTTTTCAAAAACTTTAGCTTTTATTGAAAAACTTTGGAATAGTGCAATATTAAAACAAGAAGTCAAGTAAATCAAAAAGAGAGACAAGCTTTATTAATATTAAATAAGTTTTACAAACTTGATCTCTACGACGCTAGAGATCGGAGGCGAATAATAAAAGCTCTTTTCGTTTTCTATCCCGACTCGCTTCCCCATGAACCGGTGGCCCTAGCCTTCTCCTCCCCGGATTCGGCCTCAAGCCGCTCTATCCAATCCTTCCCCGGATGTGGCCTCGAGCACCCCCTAGACCTAGCCTAGATCTAGTCGCCAATAGGAGGCGAATTTCAGCCCTAAGTCCTACCCCAGACCTAGTCGCCAACACGAGGTGATTTCACTACCGTTTACAAAGAAAGATAAATAAAATAATAAAAACTCCCTTAAGATGAACTTCTGAAAGTGGAGGCGAAGATCTGCTGGAGAATCAGCGTTTGTCGAAGCAGACTTCGTTTGGATTCGGCGTGATGGAATCCTCCTTCAGAAATTGGCAAAGCTTCGCTGGGACCTCAAATTTCGGCAAAGACAAGCTTCTGGAATTCTAGCACTCTCTCTCTGAGGTGTATGCAATAGGTGTGTCGAAAACAAGAGGAGAGGGGGTCCTTTTATAGCCAAAGCACTACCGCCGGCGCTACCGCTACCGCCGGTGCTATCCCTGATTAAGTAATATTTTGCGCGGTAGGATCTTCAATCCGCGGCACCATTTTGCTCTATGCCTCTTGTGCGCCAAGCTACCGCCAGCGCTAGTAGCTACCGCCGGGCGCTAGCTCCTTCTAAAAACACTGCCAGAATCGCGCTAATCATTGCTAGCGCTGGGCGCTATCGCTACCGCCGGCGCTAGTGGCCATGTTGGAATTCTGGCCTCAATTTTGGGGACAATTATCCTTGAGTCATGTGGACTTTGATTTCCTGCACACTTAAACACACAAGATCAAATACACATAGGATTTGTTATTTTCAAACCTAGGAGATGCGGAAGACCATGTTCCAACAAACTCCCCTTTTTGATAATAACAAATCCATTAATGATAAATCAAAGCATTAATAAATAAGCATGATGAAACTATACTTGTGTGTGTGAGAGTGATGACTTAGGATAATTATTGATTTTAGCATTTAGAATTACACCCCCTAAATACATGCCCCCCCTAAGTGAATGCTCCCCTAATATGTAAGCTATCATCTGAATTTGTCATGTTGGGTTTATGATAGCTGGTTATATTTATCATGTTAGTTCTCCCCCTTTGTTATTAGTAAAAGTGGGTAGGGAAACAAAGCACTAAAAATGTGTAAATAAAAGAGAAGGCATGATCGAGCTTTTTAAGTAAATGATAAGGAGTTTTAGAATTGTTTTTCATCGAAATAGATCAGAGTTATAAGCATTACAAAATTTTTCATATAAGGAAATCAGAGTTTTTAGCATAAAAAAGTAATGATTTTCCCTTTATATAAAAGTTTTAAGCATAAAAATAAGGATTTCCAAATAACCAATCTACCCAGACAATATGTCTACACCCTAGCCCCGTACTAAGTGACGGATGGGCATGAGGAGCTGCAAGCATGCCGTAGGTTGGGGTGTTAGTCCCATATGCAAACACTAGACAAAACTCAACCTAACACTCTTTCCCCCCAGTGCCTCGCAAGGCCCCACTGGAACCCTCCCCGGTTAAGGACAAGACATGACTAAAGATAAGTTTATCTAATGTCTACAACCCTACGCCCCCGCTATGGTGAGATAGGAAGTCACGGATAATAGATTTTTTGAAACATGAAGCTTTTAAATCAAATGGGAAGAATCATAATTGAATTTTTTTGAAATAAAACTTACTTAGCTATATTGAAATTCATGAATGTATCAGAGTTTGAGCATTGCGGAAGATTTCGAAAAAGAAACACCATAATACTAAATAAGAGTTTAAGTTAAAAAAGAAGATGTTTTTGAGTTTCAAAACTAACTTTATAAAGATAAGAGTTGAAGCATTTTGGAAGAAAGAAACAACATCCTTTTAGCAATGTTTCACTTGTTGGAAGAGCGTTTAGCATACACGTTTATATTGAAATAAAGCAGAGTTTGTTACTATAAAAATGATATGCGTGTTAGAATAACCAATATAAATTCTACCAAGCAAGTCTACCACTTGTTTTTAAGAAAAAAATTGAGATTTAAGACTTGATATAAGCATGAAAGTGCAAGGTAAAAGTTATATGGTGATGATGCGGAAGACTTGTAGAAATACATGAAACATCAAATAGTAATGATAATCCAAAAAAAGATATGAGTTAAAGTTCACAAAAGATGATGTTTTTGTAAATCATTTTTTAATTAGATCTTTAAATTTGATAATAACCAAGCATGAAATAATGTTTATCAAAAAGATTACTACAATGTTACTTTAATTCACAATTTCAAAACATACCAAACATTGTAGAAAGCATGCTAGGTTATCTAGTGCATTTCATAAGAGAAGAGTAGTATATAATTAGCATTAGGATCCAATACTCATGAGAAGAAGTGTTATGGAAGATAATGATGTGCACATAAGTGTATTTTTGAGTAGAGTAAACATATGTTTTAATCAAAAATACAAGTAATATGTAAAGTAAGAGCACAATAAAACACAAATAATTCTACTTCCACAAACTTCAATACACAATAAAAAGTACAACTACCAAGGCGCTCTGCACACACAATGCTCATTAAGACTTATCAGGGTGCAAAGTAGTGCTTGGGGGATTACATATTTTATTTTGAATTTTTAGACTAGTGATCCGGTGTACTTAAGAGTAAGTGGTTTTTCATATTTTTGAAAGAAAGATATGATTTGCACAAGACACTTTACTATTCTTTCCAAGGTGCTCAACCTCACAATGCTTATTAAGACTTATCAGGAGGTTCAAGTAGTGCTTGGTGGAGTTATCTTTGTCATTTATTTTATAATTTTGTTTTGTACAAAGTTCTCCGAATACACTTGTTTTGCAAATCAATAGAATTTATGAAAAACATAACCACTTTTCTTAATTTTTAAGAGTGCAAAATAAGGAGTGTAGGTAAGATACTTGTGCAATTTTAATCCATTGTACTAATACAAAACATACACAAATATTCTTAGATTAAACACATATGTAGACAATGCCAAAAAGGGTGAGTGAATAAATATCATTATCAAACATAAAACATTTACTCATACTTAGAGGCATGCTAAGCTTAGTTCTACACAACCTTTAAAATATAATTGATGCACATATTAATAGATATATCAAAGCATGATGAAAAACAATGTTCAACGTAGTTTGAAAAGATAAATTGCAACATTGTATAATTTCTAAATAATAGACTAAATCATGCTTGATTATCACAGGAAAGTCCATACAGTATTTTTGATAGTTTTAGTGTTTTATATTTTTGTATTTTGATTTTAGCAAATATAAGCATATTTTTGTAATTTTTGCTTTTGTATATTTGTATTTGATTTTTGCATAAAAAATAGACTTTTAAACAAAAAAAAAAACAAGAAAAAACATATTTTTTGTAATTTGGTTTTTGTAGTTTTATATTTGATTTTTCAAGAAATCAAGAAAAATAGAAGTGCAAAACTAAGTAGAAAATATAGATTAAAATATTTTTAGAAATTTTTCAAAATTTTAAAATCACAGAAAATTGAACATGGACACTAGCGCCTGCGGTAGCGCTAGCGCGGGAAACAGTGAATGATTTTTTGTGATTTTGAATATTTTAATTATTGATTTTGATTAAGTGTCCCAATAGCAGTTCCATGCAGAAATATCAGATTTTTAGGAGATGTTTAGATAGTGCAAATTGCATGAAACATTAGCGATTTAGTGTATGACTTGTCAACGCATGATGTATATTTTCTTATATTTTCATTTTCATTTTTCTAAGACTCATATTTATCAATATACTGTAAATTGAAACTGATAGGAAATGTAAGCACAAGATATCATGTTTGAATAAGCCAAATGATATATGTTCTAATGATTAATCCATAAACTATGTGTTTGATGGAATTTTAGTATTCTATTATGATTTCAAATCACATAACATCATTAATGTTTTACCTAGCATAGATACATAAGCATAAACCAAAAAGTGATGCTAGGATGATGAGTTTGGATGCAGATTAATCATGCATTTTGTGAAAAAAAATTTCTTCATTATAAGGGCTAACATAATCAACAAAACAAGATCAACACATTTCGCATTTTAATCTTTAGCCTAAGTCCTTTAATAAACCATTTAAATCCATTAAAATATTATCATTAGTCTTGGCAATAATTTCAATTTACAATTCATAATTCAAGACATTTAAAAGGTAATGGATTTAGAAGGTAAAAATAAAAAGGATAAGTAGATCACTAAACAGAATGATATGACTTATGATGTTAGAGAATTTTAGCAAAGGACATCAATAGATCATAGTGGTGTTTGTGAATTCTATATTAATTATGAAGATAAATTCTTTCAATACATTTTAGTGATTTCCCTTTAATTAAGAATTTTGATCTAGATCTTTGAATTTTCTTTTAGATCAAGTTATTTCACTAAACCACTTGTTGGTGAAGGCTAAGAATCTTAATAGCCAAATAACCGGATTTAATTTGAAATATCTTATAGCAAATTTAGAGTTTGATTCATATGGATAATATAAGATATTTAGAAGCAATGAATATAAGAATAAAAGATAGGTCATCAAAATAAAATATGAGTTTTGAATTTTGATCAATTTGATTTTGTAAACTTATTATGTTTATAAGAGATAAGATCATAATTTCAATACTATATAGGATGACCATAACATGATAGCTTAAAATAAGAAAACAAAAAGAAAAAGAGAAAGACATTAAGGCATATCATGAAGTAGAAATTTGTATATTTCATTTTGAAAATATTCTACTTCATGCATTTGGATGATACTAGTAGATAAGAGATTTAGGTATCCAAAGTTGACCATGTGTGATGGTTCCTTTGGGTACCCAAATGCATCGTGATGATTTTTGTGAAGACAAAGATGAATGAGTCCTTTCATGTGAAGTGAATGTTTCATTTTTAATTTTAGGCCTCCATTCAAACGTTGGTTTAATGTTATTCTTATTCATCAAATTTCCATTGAGATTATCTTTATATTGATGACTATGATTGTAATGATAATTAAAAGTGTTGTTCATAGAAAATTTGTGTAGTTTTATTTTTAAGTTGGGAGAAACAAGATTTTGTAAATAATGGTGATTTTGATTTGCAAATCTTTTATGTTCCTTACTCCCATTATTAAACTTAGTTAAGATGTTCATATTCTTTTTCAACTTATTATTAGATATAGTTTGATATTGTAAATTTGTATTTACAATTTTCATAAGCAAGTTGATTTTTGATTTTAATTCATCATTTTTAATCTTTAAATTATGTCTAGCTTTATTATAGGCGATTGTGCTATTTTTAAGAGTTGAAACAATTGAATCTATATGATCTTGATAGTTATTTATATATTCATCAAATGTTTCATCCATCTCTTTAATTTCAATTTTATATTCTTTACACTTAGCACAATCATTTTTCAAAGATGAATTTTCTAAACATAATTTTTTTATTTTGTTCTTTTATCAAAAAAAGTTTCTTTTCAAGTTCCTTGCATTTTTCTTTTAAGTCATCAAATTTCATACAAGGTGTAGTGTTTTCAACTAAGGAACCATGGATAGAACTAGATAAATTTGAATTTGATTGTTTATTAAATTTTGCCTTTAAATTTTTATTTTCTAAGCGCAAATGTTTATTAGCATTTTTTAATTTCTTAATTTTGCGCTTTGTAGTTTGAAGCAATTGTAATGTGGAAATATAAGTACAGAAAATGGGATTTGATTTCCTTACATTGCTTTCGGGAGAGGCACGATTTGAGCATATCATTTCCCTTACATCTTTTTGGCACTCCTCTTCCGAAGACAGTACTTCTTCTTCTTTTCCATTTAATGTGTGCTCCATTGATCCATCATGAGAGGAGCATTCTTGAAGACTTGTGTAAGCTTGCATATTCTCCGGTTCTTAAGATTGTTCCATACCTGTAGAAGGAGAATCATACATTTCTTCAAGAAATTTCCATACTTTGTATGCACTGGAAAAACAATATATTAATTTAAAAATATCTTGAGATAAAGCACAAAAAATATAATGCATAGCTTTTGCATTTAGGTGACACTCTTATTTATTTGATTTGTCCGCTGGTCTAACTATTTCTATATCCCATACATTGATATCTAAACTTTTAATAAACTTTTCCATTAATAATTTCTACCCTTCATAATTTCTTCCTTCGAATAAAGGTGGTTTAGGAGATTTTTCTTCTTCATAAAAATTTACCCCACTAGTAGAAGCGAGATCATGAGACGCCATTATTCCCGGTTGTTAAGCTGATTTGAAATAACCTGCCTCTGATACCACTTGTTGGATCGGTAGGCGCCCTTAGAGGGGGGTGAATAAGGGTTTTCAAAAACTTTAGCTTTTATTTAGAAAAACTTTGGAATAGTGCAATATTAAAACCAGAAGTCAAGTAAATAAAAAAGAGAGACAAACTTTATTAATATTAAATAAATTTTACAAAACTTGATCTCTACGACGCTAGAGATCGGAGGCGAATAATAAAAGCTCTTTTCATTTTCTATCCCGACTCGCTTCCCCACGAACCGGTGTCCCTAGCCTTCTCCTCCCCGGATTCGGCCTCAAGCCGCTCTAGCCAATCCTTCCCCGGATGTGGCCTCGAGCACCCCCTAGACCTATCCTAGATCTAGTCGCCAACACGAGGCAAATTTCAGCCCTAAGTCCTACCCCAGACCTAGTCGCCAACACGAGCCGATTTCACAACCATTTACAAAGAAAGATAAATAAAATAATAAAAAGTCCCTTAAGATGAACTTCTGAAAGTGGAGGCGAAGATCCGCTGGAGAATTAGCATTTATCGAAGCAGACTTCGTTTGGATTCGGTGTGATGGAATCCTCCTTCAGAAGTTGGCAGAGCTTCGCTGGGACCTCAAATTTCGGCAAAGACAAGCCTTTGGAATTCTAGCACTCTCTCTGAGGTGTATGCAATAGGTGTGTCGAAAAAAAGAGGAGAGGGGGTCCTTTTATAGCCAAAGCGCTACCGTCGGCGCTACCGCTACTGCCGGCGCTATCCCTGATTAAGTAACATTTTGCGTGGCAGGATCTTCAATCCGCAGCAACATTTTGCTCTATGCCTCTTGTGCGCCATGCTACCGCCAGCGCTAGTAGCTACCGCCGGGCGCTAGCTCCTTCTAAAACCACCGCCGGAATCGCGCTAATCATCGCTAGCGCTGGGCTCTATCGCTACCGCCGACGCTAGTGGCCATGTTGGAATTCTGGCCTCAATTTTGGGGACAACTATCCTTGAGTCATGTGGACTTTGATTACCTGCACACTTAAACACACAAAATCAAATACACATAGGATTGTTATTTTAAAACTTAGGAGATGCGGAAGACCATGTTCCAACAATTAAGAAGATCACGACGATATCATTGTGTCAATAAGGAACACACAACAATATCGTTGTGAGGTCTCAAAGAAAATATGCCATGGCAAATATCATCGTATCAACAAGGTACATGTGATGATATCATAGTGAAAACTCAGGAAAGTTTGCCAAAGCATATATCATTTTGTCAGCAAGGTACACACGACGATATCGTCAAAAGGACTCAAGGAGAATCAGTTATGTTATATATCGTCGAGATACCTTCTTTAAGTGAAGAATTCGAATGAATTGAAGAGTTGTCTAAGTCCAAGATGGGTCGCTGAAACAACAAGATGTCGTCGAGATATCCCTCTTATCGTCGAAATAGAACAAGATTTTCCAAAATGCGTCGTCTACATTTAATGTCGTCGTCTAACAGACCAATCAGCGAATGTCATTAAGGAATGGGCTTCTGACAACCAAGAGACCCCTTAATAGACTGTTAGATATTCTTATCATATATAATGATAAGATGGTTGCCATAATAAAGATAGAACTAACTAATAAAAAGAAAGTAATGACCATCAGTACGGCTAAAGAAACATTCACGAGAACAATCCTCACGCAACCTCAGTTCTCCAAGAATCAGTCAGGCTCCATCGACTGATAAGTATTTGTTCCAGAGTGGAGAAGAAGATCAAAGAGAAGCTATTGTGCTTCATTTTCAAGTCCTTCAAAGGCTTCTCTTCAGATCTAGAGGACATCTGCCTCAGGGTTCAGAAGACTCTCAAGGATATTTCCATCCTTTACATTATGGAGTGATCTTCTATTTTGTAAACACTTTACATTCACTGTAAGGCTCTTTTGAGTCTGAGTTGTAGGGTTCTGTGTGAACCTGAGGTAGGATCTATTGTAGATCTGAGTTTTAGGGCCTATTGTGCCTGAGATGTAGGGTTCTGTGTGAACCTGAGGTAGGATCTATTGTAGATCTGAGTTGTAGGGCTTGTTGTGCCTGAGCTATATGGTTCCAAGAATCTGAGGTAGGATCCTAAGTGGATCTGAGTTATAGTGTCTGTTGTACCTAAGCTGTAGGGCCTGTAGTGCCTGAGTTGTAGGATCTGTGAAGGAGATCTGAGTTTTTGGAGGAGTTGTCTTAGTCTAGCACACTGTTAGATAGGTGAAGGGGGAACCACTATAAATCTAGTGTCTCTATGTGCTGTATTCTGTGACTATGTTCTGTGTTGTGATTTACTTTTATTGCCATAAGCTTAAGCTTAAAAACAATCACATCACCTATTCCCCCCCTTCTAGGTGATAGTTCCATAAACAACAAGTGGTTTCAGAGGAGGTTGATCAAGAAGTGACTTAACAGTCTGATCTAGATCTTTGGAACTATACTCAAATGGCTGGATGTGATCGGTATAGAGAGATGAGGTCACATCACCTATTCTACCCCCTCTAAGTGATAGTTCCATTAACAACAAAAGTGCTTGTACAAAACAACTTCCTAGGAAAATATACTCATCCTCGGCAGTGGAGAGGGCAACAAAGTTTTGCTTCCTACTCGACCATAATACTAGTGATGGTCCTAGGAAGTGAAAAGTGCCAACATGCTTTAGCAATCAAGTGAATATCCAGCATAATCCAAAATTGAAATATCCATGGAGCGTGAATGTATTGATGTGTGAATACCATAGACCAAGATTTTGTGTCCCAATAAGATAACTAAAGATATGTTTAACGACTTTTAAGTGAGAATCTTTACGATTATCTTGATATCTAGCACATAGACACACTGCAAACATGATGCCGGGTCTAGACATGCTAAGATATAATAGTGATCCAATCATTCCTCGATATACCATTTGATCCACAGATATTCCACATTCATCTGTTTCCAATTTTAGTGATGCGTTCATTGGAGTCTTAGTTTGTTTCAGATTCTCAAAGCCAAAATGTTTAAGCATGTCTTTTACATATTTAGATTGGCAAATAAAAATTCCATTTAGTCTCCAAGAAATCTAAAATCTTAAGAAATATGTCAAATAACCTACTAAGCACATTTCAAATTCACTCTGCATCACTTATACAATGTCATTATACAATTTTTCATTAGTGACACCAAAGATTTTTTGATCAACATAAATTTGTAAGATCATTAGATCGTGATCACTATGTTTCACAAACAAGGCAGTAACCACACTCCCCATCCTAAATCCATATTTAAGAGAAAATATGTTAGTCTATCGTACCAAGCACATGGTTCTTGCTTTAAACCGTAAAGGGCTTTTACTAGTTTGTATATATGATTTGGATGGTGACTATTCTTAAAACCTGGTGGTTGCTCAACATACACCTTTTCTTTAATGTATCCATTGAGAAACGCACACTTGATGTCAATTTAATATAAAATAATTTGTGTAAACTTGCAAATGCAACAAACATCCTAAAGTACTCAAGGCGTGCTACAAGTGTAAAGGAATCCTCGAAATCAATTCCCTCTATTTGTGAGTATCCCTGAGCAACTAACCTAGCCTTATTTCTTGTTATCCTAGAATCACCATCAAGTTTGTTTTTATAAATCCATTTTAAGCCTATGAATGGACAGTTACTAGGACGCTCAACTAAAGTCCACACTTTATTCAGCTCAAATTGGTTAAGTTCCTCGTTCATTGCAATAAATCAAGATTCATCATTCAATGCTTCAGAGATATTCTTGGGTTCAATTTCAGATATAAAACATTAGTTTGAAAAAGATTCATGTAATGATGAGCGAGTTATTATCCCATGTGAAAGTTCCTAAATCACTAATTCTTGTGGATGTTGCTTTAAAAAAATTAGTGTGCTTGGTGGCTTATACCCTTCATCATTCTTTATTTCATCATCTTCTTCCTCTCTCTCAATGCTTTTCTCCCTTATCATCGTCATCAACTTCATTAGATCTAGAATCTTCATTAGGAATGTTTTCATGAAAGTACATATATACTGATTCTTCTACAACCAAGGTTCATTTATTGTACACCAAATTGGCACGTATAGTGGAATAATATCCTAAGAATATGCCTATATCGGATTTCTCATCAAACATTCCTAGTTGATCCTTGGTGTTCAGAATGAAACATGGGCAACCAAAGACTCTAAAATAGGACACACTAGGTTTTTTTCAAAGTATAGCTCATATGGAGTACGCTTTATGATTGGGCGAAGCATGGTTCAGTTCATTACATATCATGCAGTATTAACCGCTTCAGCCCAAAGATATCTAGGTAAACTACACTATATCAACATGGTCCGTGCAAGTTCTTGCTGTGTCCTATTTTTTTTCCTTCCACTACTCCAATTTGATATGGAGTGCATGGAGCAGAAAACTCAGGCCGAATTCCTAAATTGTTACAGAAATCTGTATTTCATTTTCAAACTCTCTCCCGTGATCTGACCTAATGCATTTTATTTTCAATTCCATTTCATTTTGAATACGAGCATATAAGGTAGAGAATACGTGGAAATCATCAGACTTAGCAACTTGAAAGACTGCCCAATAAAATCTAGAATAATCATCTATCAAAATGAATGTATACTGTTTATCACCGAGGCTACATGTACTAATTGGAATGAAAAGATCCATGTGAATTAATTGATGTGGTCTAAATATGGTAATATCGTGTTTGCTTTTGAAAAACGATTTTGTGAACTTGCTTTTTTGGCATGGAGACCATTAGAGGCACATATTAGGCATTGTGAGAGTTTTGTCACTAGACATGTTAAACATGGGAGGGGTAGACCAAAAAAGACTTAGAATGAAACTATATATAAAGATACGATGTACTTAGGCATTGGTGAGGCTATGATTAAAGATAGGGCACAATGGAAACAAAGGCTCCATATATCCGACCCCACTATGGTGGGATAAAGGCTTGAGTGTTGTTGTTGCCCTTTTGGCATGGAGAGCATAAAGAAGTTAAACTACCATTTAGTTGTGGAAGACCACAAATTAGCTTTTCTTTTGATAGCTTAACTATGAGTTTACTTCCAGAATGACCAAGTCCCTATACCAAAATTTTAGCTCCTCATTTTCACAACTAAACGTTTAAGATTAGAGGAAGATAGTGTTGGATCATGCGTTCCTCATCTCTTGGTTTGAGAATAACAAAAACTGTGATGTATTTCATCTACTCTTGTGTGTTTATAGTTTATGGGTCAAACATGTACAATAGCCATATGAGTGCGATCTGGGCAAATAGAGTCAAAGTTCTAAAAAAAGAGTTAATGCCCATCGGTGATGTTAACATGGGCGGTATCTTATTGTCGTGAAGGGAATAACTTATCATTGAGAAGGAATGTCGATGTGAAGGAAAAGCTAGCGCCAGACAATAAGGTTAACACGTGTAGTAACTTATCGTTGAGAAGGAATATCGACAAGAAGGAATGTTGGCGAGAAGGTCATGTCAACGAGATGACTTGGCACACATTAAATTAACACGATGCTTTAGTACTTACTGTTTAGCGGTAGGTCCACGTTCTGCCATGACTACCGCAGTTGCACAAATTTAGCCATGTTTCTACAAGATATGATACCACCGGCGTTATCGATACCACTGGCGGTAGATCACAGGGTTATTTAAAGAATGTCCTGGATCCTTCTATTATGATGAATTCTTATCCTCTAAAGCCAAAAATACGAAAAATTTTAGAGAGTCTCATCTCCAGAGATCAAGAGAACTCCCATGGGCAAACATGAAGATCAAAAGGAGTTTTTGAAGGTAAAGTACTACCATGCATGTTCAACATGAAGGACGAACGTAAAAACAACGTAGATTCATGCATCGCCTTTGTCTTCACCTTCAAAAATCCTTGAGGAGTTTTCTCTAACATATTTTATATCTTGTAATCTCTTTTGTTTTATCTTTTTGTAACGGGAATGGAGAAATCATTCGGGGAGAACATCGGATTCTGAGAAGGATTCCATGGGAAATTCGTCGCAGTTGTTGGCGACTAAGTCTTGTAAGACTTAAGGTAAATTTGCCGTGTATGTTGGCGACTTGGTTTAGGTTAGATCTAGGGGCGGCTAGATGCCTTATCTAGGGTAAGATATGGTATTGTAAACCAGTCCATGGGAGAAGGGTCGGTATAGAAAATGAAAAGGATTTTTCTATTCGCCTTGATTTAAAGCGTCATTTATATCAAACATTTTTTCATTCAATCTCTGAAAATAAAATAATGACTCTCTTTGTCTTATTATCTTGATTTTATTTCCATGTTATAAAATGTTTTAAATAATATTCTTCTGAAGCCTTATTGCAAAATATATTGAAAGGTTCTTTTGTGTGGAACAATTCAAGGTATTCAATCTCGGTGAGCTAGCGCCCGGTGGTAGCAAGTACCACTGGCGGTAGTGAAGAATTATTGAATTCTGTTATCTTCTAAAATTAATCTTCAATAGAATTTTTTTTAATTATTAAAATTAGGTTTTCTTTAAAATTTCCCAAAACTTCTTTTATTAATAATAATCGTTTTATTTTAGATTAAATTTCCAAAAGCCCTTCTTCACCCCCCCCCCCCCCCCCCCCCTCTAAGGGCACCTAATGATCCAACACGTGTTATCAGAGTGAGGCTATTCCAATATGGCTTCACAACCAGAAATAATTGTGTTTCATGATCTCGCATCCACTAGAGAGGATAATTTTTTATAAAAATGAAAAATCATTATCACAACCTTTATTTAAGGCAGAAAATTACAAAGGGTGGAAAACTCTAATGGAAAATTTTCTTAAATCTTTAGATGTTGAAGTTTGGAATATTACTTTTAAAAATACACCAAGTATTTTAAATAGAAATGAGTGTGTTTTAACTGCCAAATCTATGAATAGTCTATGTTGTGCACTGGATCAAAACATTTTTTTAAACTCATTTATACTTTTCATATGAGTTATGAAATTTCGAAATTTCTTGAAGAAACTTATGATTCTCCATCTACATGATCGTAACAAGTACATGAATTGGAGAATATGCATACTTGCATAAGTATTCAAGAGAGCTCCTCTTTTGACGGATCCACGGAGTGCACATCAAGTGGAAAGGAAATGGACAACACATCAAGCAAAATAGAAGAGGAAACTCATCTATGGAAGAGGAATGTCAAGAAGATGTGAAAGGAACTTTATGTTCAAATATTGCCTCATCCAATAGCAATGCAAGGAAATCAAATTCTTCTCTTTTTCTAACAAATTCTATTTCTACATTTTGTATGCTTAAAATTGCTAAACGTAAAATTTTAAATTGGAAAAATGCTAATTCTAAATTATGTTTAGAAAATAAAACTTTAAAATTAAACACTAAAGTAGAATCTCATATTGATGTGTCAAATTATCTTTCATACTCTTTAGTTGAAAATTCTAGACCTTGTTTTGATTATAATACTTATAAAGAAGACCTCAAGGTTTTGTAAAAGGGACTTTTAACTTCAAAAGAGCATAATGAAAATTGATAATGTTGGCACCAAAAATGGTACCTCCAAAATTCACACACTAAGGGGGGAGAAGAAGAAGACTGCGAAGTGCAGGTTACTAAGACAGGGGAGGCTGAAGAGAGAGAAAATGGTCACAGGATGACGATCCCTAAAAAATGAGACCGCTTACACAGGTCGTAAGCTGGAGCCTCGGGGCCAGAGAGTCCCTTTCCAGGTACCCCTACCCCTCTATTTATAAACGAGGAGGCTGCCCAAACGGGCAGAACTAAGAACTACGGGCTGCCCGGGGTACAGGAGAGCCGGGGCAGAGATGAGGGGTGCAAATAACAAAAAGGAAGAAAAGGAGGAGACCACTCAGGCTGTCGATCTCACACTGCCTTGACCGCTTGGGACTTGGAAAACTGCGGCTGAGAAGAGACTTGGCGGTCTACGCGATCACCATATATTGAGACCGCTCAGACCAAAAAAAGCTTTGGCCTGCAAGAAGAGGTCGCGGGCTTTCTGGGCAAACATAATCCCCGCACATTTTTAAGTTGCTCCCAAAACTTCAAAAATGTAAGCTTTGACCGCGACCGTAATTAATGCAGCTTGGTCTATAAATACCGGCTGAGATCTTTAGATTTCAAGACATTGAGAAATACCAAGTTCCAAGCGGTCTCTGAAAATTAGGTAAGCGCGGTCTCTTACGGAGATGACTATTCTTGATTTTATAAAAGCTCTTCCACCGAAAGCAAACTCTCCTGGGAAGAAGGAGGATGTTAGTTCAAGAAGAGGAAAAAAGATACCGAAAATATTAACGAAAGCGAGCGCTTCAAAGGAGACCGCCCGATCTCCCAAAAAGAAATCTGAACTAGAAAGTTCAGCTGCGCCGGTCTCTGTTGTTTCTGAACCTTCCAACACCTCTTCAGATCCTGTATTGAAAATGTCTGACTTTTCTATCTATTTTAATTGTCAGAAATCCCTGGAGGTATTGGATCAAAAGACTTCTCAGCCCCCTAAGATCGCCTCAACTGAGACCATTCTGGCTGGGCTACACCAGAAAAAGGCCGAGGCCAAAATTATTCGGCAAAAGATCGCCGAACTGGAGGCCGTTGCGAAAAATAGAAAAAGGAAAAATTCAAGTCCAACCAGTTTGACTTATAAGAGAAACAAAAGAAATGGAGATGGACAGGATGTGACCGCCCCTGAGACGATCACACTTCTTGATGACGCTGATCCGGAGGATTCCGCTGCGGTTCAAAAGGTGAATACCGGAAGCGATCTCCTTCTTCATCCTGCGGTCTCAACTTCATTAGGGGAAGATGATTTCGAATTAATCGCTTATCTTGATGAAGTTTCTTCTAACAATTCATCTTTTTCATCGATGCAGGTGCTAGATCCTCTTGAGGCTTCATCTCTTCAAAACGCTGTTGTTGATATGGAGATCGCAGCCAGGGAGAAGGATATCGCTGATGCGGAGGTCAAGATGATGGAAGAGGAAGAGAGAAAGAAAAAAGAGAGGGAGGAGAAGAAAAAGGAGGAGGTGATCAAGATCGCTGAGGAGAAGAAGAAGAAGAAAGAGGAAGAGAAGAAGAAGAAGGAAGAAGAGGAGAAGAAGAGGAAGGAAGAAGAGGAGAAGAAGAGGAAAGAAGAGGAGAAGAAGAAGGAAGAAGAGGAAAAGAAGAGGAAAGAAGAGGAGAAGAAGAAGGAAGAAGAGGAAAAGAAGGGGAAAGAAGAAGAGAAGAAGAAAAAGGAAGAAGAGGAGAGGAAGAAGAAGGAAGAAGAGGAAAAGAAGAGGAAAGAAGAAGAGAAGGAGAAAAAGGAAGAAGAGGAGAGGAGGAAGAAGGAAGAAGAGGATAAGAAGAAAAAGGCGGCCAAGACCGCTGAGGAGAAGAAGAAAAAGAAAGAGGAGGAAAAGAAGAAGAAAGAAGAGGAGGAGAAGAAGAAAAAAGAAGAGGCGGCCAGGACCGCCGAGGAGAGGAAACAGGCTCTTCTTGATGAAGAGGAGAAAAGGCAGGCGGTCTCACAGACTGCGGAAAAGAGGGCTGCTGAGGAAGAGACCGCCAGGAAGCTTCAGATCGCCACGGAAAAAACTACACTTTCCAGCGGTCTCCCAGATGACTCTTCTCGAGGAGACCTGGACAAGGCTGCAGCAGATCACGCGACGACGATCTCAGTTTTGCGAGCTCGTAAGGGTAAGATGATCCCCAAATCTGTCGAGTTCTTTCCATTGCCCATGGTTCGACCTGCTTCCCCAAAAAGAAAACGCGAGGTTATTCTTATCGAGACCGACGATATTCTTCTAAGTAACAAAGAGTTAAAAAGAAGAAGAAAAGAGGGCGATAGATCACAGAAAAGAGAGTTGGAAAGAATGAATTTAGAGCGTCTAAGGGGATCAGACCGCCTTTTACTGACCGCAGATCCCGCGGTCACTAAAGATACGAAAAAAGCCCTACATGACTGCGGTCTTGATTCCTTTCTAAGTACTCTTTCTGCTCAAAAAATTCTATTTGAATATCATTTGTAATTAAAATAACTTATCTCTTGTGATCGCAGATGACGACAACGTTGAGATCGAGGAAGGAGAACTCCCTCAACTCATCGCGATCCCTCCCGAGCTTACCGGCATTCTTAAACCTATATTTGAGGATGTTCGGTCTATGCTTCTTAGAGAGCGGGCCCAGAACGATCAGATCCGCGGTCTCGAGGAGAAGTTGCGTGCTTCCGAGAGGAGGAGTCAAGAGGAACGCGATCTGAAGATTGAAGAGCTCGCGCGGTCTTGCGATCTCAAGGTTGAAGAACTCATGCGATCCCTCAAGAAAGCGAAAAGAGATGCTGAATATTACAAGGGAAAAGCTGCTGCGCTGTCCGTAGAGAACGAGAGGCTGAGAGGTGGTAACTCGAAGATGCTGATGAGACCGGGTACCTCCAGCGATCATCCATCAGAGAGACCGCAACCTGAAATTGTGGTTGTCCCTATGGAGCAAGTTGACAGGGAGATGTCTAAAATTCATCGAGCTGCATTGTCAGTTAATCAGAATTTGGCATCTGTCCTGGCTGCTGTTAATGATATGCAGGATATAGCAGCTCATGTAGGGAGAAATAGACCTAAGAAATGAACATTAAATTTGAGACCGAGCGATCTCTCAACAAGAACAATTTGTTGTAATATTTTTGATATTAATGTCCCATATATCTTCTGTTATTTTTGTGATTTCTTCCAATTTTTGTGCTTTATGCGATCTTGATTGTTTTAATTTGCGATCTCTTTTATGTCTGGATTGTGTGTTGCTGGTATTTTTATTCATCTGTATTCTATTTATTGAGACCGCAGATTAGCTATATAATCTAGCCCAGGTCGAGCGGTCTGGAGATTTTTGCTGGGCGGACTGCCAAAAGTAATGATTACGAAATTATCCTTCGATTGCTATAAATAGTTGCCTTCATAACCTTCACGTTATGTTCTCTTGAATGCGCGATAAATACCGATCTCAGCGACATCTCAAAATGGTGTCCGCTCGTGCTTCTTCTGCGATCACCTTCTTGGCTGCTAATCAAAAACAGGTACGTCTGTCGAAAGATGAGTTTATATCTTTTATAAAGAAGTATATGATCCAAACCCAGATTGTCGTGAGACCGCCGACCGAACAGGAAAAGCTGAATTTCGGAGAGGAAAATAAATATATTATTCCTATCGATCACTTTGATCATGGGTTGAGAATTCCCCTTCCTTGGGAATGGATGGAAATTTTGGAATATTACGGTTTCGTGCTCGCCCAGCTGCCCCCGAACTCAGTCGGTCTGGTTAATGTATTCATCAATTACTTGAGATCGGAGAGGATAAGGTTTTCGATGAACCTGTTCCGTGGAACCTTTACAGCGAAGGTTCTGAAAGAAGGCCAGAAGAAAGAAGAATTCAAGGGACTGATGTACTTCTCTGCGGAAGGAGTAAAGATCTTAAACCTTCCCAACAAGATCTCTTTTTGGACAGAAAGATTTCTTGTCTTCGAGGGCGACCTCGGCGGTCTCAAGAGTTCGCCGTCTCCACGACCTGATAGTACCTTCAAAAAGATAAAGGTGCTTGCTGCTGAGGAGATAAAAATTTTAGCCTTCTTGGCGGGCAAGAGGCTTGACCTTGTTCACTACCTGGCGATCTGGGATGAGATCGCTGAGGTTACTCCTGATGAAAGTAAGCCCTTCCTGCGGTCTCTCCCGCGATCTCTTTTTGTTCATTTTTCATAACCTTTCTCCTAACGTTTTTCTTACCTCAGCGACCTTTAATGTCCCTGAAAGAGATCCAATCTCTCCAGCAGCTGAAGTACTTACTCAAAGGGAGAGAAGGCTGAAGCGGGAGGCTGATGCGTTCGGGACCGCTGCTGAGACCACAGATCAAGACTTCCCCCTGCATGGTTTCTTAAAGAACATGAAGGATATTAAAGGAAAACCCTTACTCAAATGGGCCGCAAAAGGGAAGTCTCTAAAAGTTTCCACTGATCTTCCCTCGTGGAGTGGAA
The DNA here is from genome assembly GCA_033032865.1 of Dactylorhiza incarnata. NCBI lineage: Eukaryota > Viridiplantae > Streptophyta > Magnoliopsida > Asparagales > Orchidaceae > Dactylorhiza > Dactylorhiza incarnata. The sequence continues at coordinate 29,487,621 of JAWHQI010000003.1, read as the reverse complement.
AGGTGACCCGCCACGCTTATGCGGTCACCTCTGCATTGTATGGGAGAAAGAACGCGGTAGAGGCTTATAATCTCGAGACCGAGGATCTCCCCGATCTTTGTGCTCAGGTGACCGCTAGGAGCACGATTCTAAATCATCATATGGGGCAGTCTCTTCGTAGCGCCTTAAATGAGATTACTGCCCTGCGTGAAGCTCAAAAGGTAAAGGTTTGATTGCATTATATGAATGATTACCTGTGATCGCGCGATCTGATCTTTCCCTTTTCCTTTTGATAGCAATCTGAGCGGGTGGCCTATGATCCAGCTAATCCAGCTTTCCAGAAGGCCATGATGCATCATATTAAGAAGACCGCTGACCAGGTCCTGGATGAGGTTCGCGGTCTTGGTGGTTTCACCGAAGAATTCAAAGACATAACATTCTCAAAGCTCTTCCCGGATGCGGCTCAAAGGATTGAAGAGCAGTCAGAGACCGCTGAAGAGACCGCGGATGAAGCTGGCGATCAAGATGAGAACGTCGAAATTGAGGATGAAGATGAAAGTGGGAGCCGCTATACTCAAGGCCGGGATTCTAGTTCAGGCTCAAGCTCTGGATCTAGAATTCCGGTGAGTAAATCGGAGGAATCCTCAGCAGAAACCGATTCTTCTCTCTCTGCTGAGCGATCCTCCAAGAGACCGAAAAAAGATTGAGCTGTAAGTTTCCTTTAGACCGGGCGATCTCGTTGTAACAGACATTTCTGAATATATATAAAATTTGATTTTTTGTTAGATCTATATTTGTTGAATGAATTTGTTTCTGGTGTATTTATTTTATTTGTTTTCCTGAGCTAGAAATGGCATTCGATCTCAATGCCTTAGATTTTATCGAACATCTCTCTTTTGAAGAAGTTTCAGGTTATGATCTATAAAAACAGAAAGATTAATGTTCAGGCATAAACACAATGCTCATGCGGTCTTAAGATTACCAAACCGTCATCCGGATGATATCCGAACCCTTACTGCCCGGACTATCATGATATACATATTTCTGATCAGTTCTGCGATCTCTAATTTGGGAGATCGCTATTTGGGAAGATACCGAAGATAGTTTTAACATGTATACAACTAGCATTCGACCTCAGGATAACCAGACCGCATTAAGTAGAAAAACCAATTTTATTTATCAACTTCTGATTACCCTTTTACAGATGGAAATCATGGAAACCCAGCGACCTTAAAATATCCAGACCGCTGAGAGCTAATGATAATCTGGGCTTTTACGATCTCCTGACAATCTTGAACTGATTCGGATAAGAAATGCCTGGGTGAATGTCACAAGCCTTAGATGAAGATTATCTTGCGACCTTAACAAATTGAGACCGATTTTAACTCCCTTCGACAGATTCAATGTTGGCGATCACCTTTATACCGATCCTGGAAGAGATTAATCCATTTAATCATGATCAATATAGAACACCTTCTGAAGGTAAAGGAGAAAATGCGGTCTCAAAAGTTCTGACCGCCCGAGCTCAGTACTTGGGAAATAGAATGGAGCCTTTTGAAAGAGAGAAAAAAGGGGAAAAGTGAGAATCTAAAAAATGATTCGCAGGGCAGGTGTGGTTATGCCGATGAGGCTATACCGACATTGCTTTCCCTGATAGATTATTGAATTCTTGCTTTCCTCAATCATTTTTACTGAACATTCGAGAGTTACGGATCAAAATGATCGATAGGGCAGGTGTGGTGTCACAACCCGCATTTTCCCGAATTTAAGAATATCAGAGGAAGAGAAAATACGTGTCATGATGCCACGTCATGCAGGAGACAACTGCAGACGCTCAGGCGGGATCCTATTACTTGATAATTGAAAACGTGATTTCATGATAATCATTATTTGAAATCATTTATTAGGGTTTAGAGTAAGAACTGTGTCTCTCAGTTCGTGGATCAACTAGTCCACAGAGAAAGTATGTATAATTGCAGCGGAAAATACTTGATTTAGTTCATTTAAGGTCCTATATGCACGTGAAGGCAGGACATAAAGTAGATGATATGCACATAACTAGGCGTAGTATAAGTATAGAAAATATCTTTTAGGTGACTTTAAAACTAAGGGTTTTCGTTAAAACTGATGAGATGAGGATGAATGAAAAGCCATTTTATCGCTATAATGCACCTAGTCATAAATCATTTCCAGAGAGTAAGGTATCAGATCTAAAAACAGTGGCATAAACTGGTAAGTAAACTATAAAGTATCAAAGAGGCACAATGGGCGTCAACAAGCTGACACCAACCCGTTGGCCCAACTAGCATGTCTGAACACAAGGAGAAGCAAACAACAACTACTACTACCTCGCAGCAGCGGGGTAAACAGCAGCTAAAACTCCCGAAGACTTCGGGCTACTCCACTAACCGCTACGGCTCTGAACCTGAGGCATTCAATACAACAAAGAACGCCTCAGCAAGGAATTACAAGTGGCAGAAAACTAACAGAAAAACAAGCAAGGCATAAGGGGTACCAACCCAAGCCTGATTCACTGAAAAAGAAGCTCGGAAACAAGGAGCTAAGCAAAGCACCAAGTGCAACCAAATATCATAAGTAGGAACAAGTATAAATTAATTATCTTGTAAATTTTAATACATGAGACTGATCAGCTCAAATTAAATGGGGGCGGTTCTTTATCCTCTGCCACCCAAAGCCTTAACTGGTGGGGATTTCTATTACCCAACCATCCAAACACGGCCCTCGGGACCACAAGCCAAGCCTGCGGTTCACCTTTAAAATGGCCACCGTGCAAGGCTACAATAGAAACCCCACTGTCCCCCAAACACCACTACTGTGTAAGGCTAAAGACAACGGATCTTATTAATTAAATTTCAATTTAAAACACGGGACGAAGCCCGAGGAACAATCCACAGGGATACCCTAAGAGATAGGGTCAAAGCAAGGTACACACCGATCAAGATGAATCATAAGTGAAACCAAGGATTTGCAAGATCACAACAGGTTTAGAACTTAGATCGGAGGTAAACATGATCGAAGACGCAATGCAGTTATTAGCAACATCACCGCATACTGCTAACATCACAAATACTAAGAAGAAACACCCTAAGGATAGGGTCACCATGAGATAACTGCTGATCAAACAATTCATAAGGGGAAACTCAGAGTCATTGAACCAAAAAGGCAAAGGGGTTCAAGTTCGAGGGATTCATGATCAAGGACACCCAAGCGACTTGGGCAAAACTCCTTGTACCCTTGTAAGAGGCACAAGGTTTCAAGAAGGAGGAGTAATCAGAGGCATAAATCATGACGAATCATAAGAGTAAACTCAAACGTTAACATACCACAACGAGTAAAAGAATTCAAGCAAAAGGGATTCAAGATGAGGAGCACCGAAGGGATACTGGCAACATCCTTGTGCGCTTGAGAGGACACAAGATTTAAACATGAGAATCGCAACGAAATCACATGCGCTCCTGGCGGGGTTCCAAGGGGCCGCGCCCCTGGCGGGGTCTTAGGGGCAGAGCCCCTAACGGGGTCCAAGGGGCAGCGCCCCTGGCGGTGGTCTCGCGATATGAAGGGAAATTCTCGAGACAAGAGAAATCTCTCGAGACATGAAAGGTACCTCTCGAGATATGAAGGGAAATTCTCGAGACAAGAGAAATCTCTCGAGACATGAAAGGTACCTCTCGAGATATGAAGGGAAAATTCTCGAGACAAGAGAAATCTCTCGAGACATGAAAGGTACCTCTCGAGACAAGAAAGGGCCAGAGACAGCTATGTCTCGAGACATCCCTTATGTCTCGAGACATCCAAAGCTGCAGAGACAGGCATGTCTCGAGACATCAGCTATGTCTCGAGACATCCCCAAAGACAGAGACAGTTATGTCTCGAGACATCAGCTATGTCTCGAGACATCTCCACAGACAGAGACAGTTATGTCTCGAGACATCAACTATGTCTCGAGACATCCAAATCTGTCTCTCGAGCCACCGCAAGAACAAGGGGAAAAAACTTGATATTAGGGTAAGATTGAGGAGGAGAAAATCAAGGGAAGGTTCTAGATCATAAGTTACTACACCAAACACACAAACTCTTGCTAAACAGCATGACAAGAGCTCAAAACGAGCAAACCAACCGTCAAAAGAATCAAGAGAGAAAGAGGAAGAAACCACTTGCCTTAACCTTGCAAAACTCGAGATCCTCCGCTCTGAAGGCTAAGGAAACACTCAAGCACGAAATCCTAGAACGATTCAGACCAAAAGGAAGAGTTAGGTTACCGCCAAATCTCCCAAAACTCCACGAAACGAGAAAAGCTTACCGCTAGAACGAAGATCTCGCCGAGAGTTTTCCAAATCTTCAAACAACACTCGATTCCGACCACTATAGCCCTAGAAATCGCCGGTTGAAAGCTCTCCGAAGCTCCGCTCTCGCCCTAACCCTCGACGGCTTCTTTTGATCGAGGAAGGAGATAATGAATAGCAAGAGGAGTTTTAGGTATTTATATAAAAACCTAATTTAATATTTAATTAATTAAATAATCCTCTCATTTACTTAAACCACGAGGGCGACCAGAACAACTCGGATTTCTACGAAATTTGCACCTTAGCTGAAAAACGGCGCTACGAATCCAACGGCGAAGTCAGAACTCAGTTCCGACGAGCCAAACTCCGGATAAAGCCTCCCGAAGCTAAAATCTTAATAATTACTCAAAACCTTCACTTTAATTCGAAACGACGCGAAAACTCGCACGCTCGATCTAAATTACACGCTTTAACTAAGCTAAGACTCTAAACACTACCAAAAGAGCTGACGTAACGCCCTTACGCCAAAATTACGTCACAGCGGGTACGTAAAATAATTGACGAAAAACAGGGGCGTTACATGTGGTCATGCCGATGAGGCTTATACCGACATTGCTTTCCCCGAAGATCATTAAGATTGTAACAATGTCCTTTTCGATGCATGACAGAGCTGAGCCAGCCACCCAGCCCTCCTTGCTAAGGTGTGCCAGATGTCAGCTAGGACCCGGCATCCTAAACTTTCACCGCTCGAGCTTGACGAGCCACTGCTACACAGATTCGAAATCTCCCCGACATCTGTGGTCCTGGCAGGATTACACATCAAACTAACAAGCCGAGGGGAAAGAAGTAGGATCCGTCGATGTCTTACTTGACGAGCTTTTGGTTTTATTAATAACTCATATTTGATCTTGCCGTTAATCATGCATGCCATGATCATCTTGGCCATGTCTGCATAATGCTTAAGAAAAGAGAAGTGAGAAATGGAATGAGAAAACTGAATACGAACTTTTCAAGAAAAGAAGAGTTTGAGATCATCTCCACTCCAAGAGTGAGGCAACTCCTCTCCTTCATGGTTCTGGAGATGGTAGGCACCATTTTTGAGCACCTTTTTTTATCACGAATGGCCCTGCCCAGTTTGGATTAAGCTTCCCAACCGAACCGGCTCTTGCCGCGGCATCTACTTTCTTCAAGACCAAGTCCCCAGCAACAAATTCCTTGGTTCTTACATTTTTATCAAATAATTTTGCCATTCTTCTTTTTACCTCCTCTTGCCTAATGGTTGTCGTATCCCTCAATTCTTCAATTAAGTCGAGGCTACATTTTAACTCTTCATCATTCTCTTCTATCCAATCAATTTGGTTTTGTTGTGCTAACAACACCCTCAGACTTTTTACCTCGAATTCTACTGGAATAAGAGCTTCGGAACCATGCGATAATTTGGAAGGAGTCTCTCCAGTGGTTGAATTTGGAGTTGTCCTCAAGGCCCATAAGACCGAAGGTAGCTGTTCTGCCCAGTTGCCTCTAAGATTTTCTACTTTCTTCTTCAAAAGATTTATAATAAGCTTGTTGGCAGCCTCTACTTGCCCGTTGCTTCTAGGATGATGTACAGAGGCGAAGCGTAGCTCGATTCCAATTTGATCACAAAAACTAATGAGAGTTGAATTATTAAATTGAGAACCATTATCGGTAATGATTGCCATTGGAATTCCATGCCGACATAGTATCTCCCCCCAAATGAAATTCTTCACAGCTTGGGTAGTAATTTTGGCCAATGCCTTTGCTTCTATCCACTTACTGAAATAGTCAATCATGACTATAATATATCGGCGCTGGCCACTTGCCATAGGAAAAGGCCCAACCAAATCCATCCCCCAAACTGCAAAAGGCCAAGGGGTCGCTATTGATTTGAGGTGCTGAGCTGGCTGGTTCTGGAGAGGAGCAAACTTCTGACATTTGACACATTTCTTGGCAAATTTTTCTGCATCCTTCCTCATTTGGGGCCAAAAATAACCTTGCCTTAGGATTCTTTTCTCTAAGGTTCTTGCCCCTGAATGACTTCCGCACTCTCCTGCATGGACTTCTTGAAGAATTATTGGAACCTCTTCTTCCGAAACGCATCGTGCTAATGGAGAAAGGAAAGTTCTTCTGTAAAGCACTCCTGCAACAAGATAGTAGTTAACTACTTTCCGTTTAAACCTTTTCTTATCCTTTACCGTTGAATGGAGCTTTCCAGCCAAGAGATAAAGATCAAATGGATCCATCCAAGACGGACGCTGATCAATCTCCATGACCTCCCCCTCTTCAATTGCTGGGCGGAACAATTCCGAGGTTGTTCCTCCTGATAGAAGGCCAAACTTTGCTAATTCATCTGCCTCCATATTCTCTTCCCTCGGAATATATTCAATAGTAAAGCTCCTAAACTTTCCCACCTCAATTTTTACCAGAGTCAAGTATCGCTTTAAAATACCATCTCTCGTTTCGAAGGTTCCATTCACTTGGGAAGCCATCACCAAGGAATCTGTGAGCACTTTAACATCATCGATTCCTAATTCTCTAGCAAATCTGAGTCCAGCTAACAAAGCTTCATACTCAGCTTGATTGTTTGTTATTTTGAAAAAGAATTTCAGCGCCTGATCCAATCTTACTCCATTCGGATTGATTAAGATAATTCCAGCTCCAGAAGAATCCCTTCCCGAGGCTCCATCCACATAGATTGTCCAAGCGAGGGGTGGGTTGATCCCCTTTCCAAGCTCTACTTCTTTGGCATCTACCATGAAATCTGCTAGAACTTGAGCCTTGATTGCCACCCTTGGAACGTATGAAATGTCAAACTCACTAAGTTCTATTGCCCACTTGGCTAGCCTTCCTGAATGCTCCGGCTTTTCCAAGACACCTTTTAAGGGGAGATCAGTGACAACTAGGATTGAATGCGCTTGAAAATAAGGTCTTAACCTTCTTGCCGAGATTACGAGCATTAAGGCCAGCTTTTCGAGGATCGGATAGCGAGTCTCCGCATTTTTCAGAATTCTACTTACGTAATAGACTGGGAATTGTTTCTTTCTCTCCTCGCGGACCAAGACAGAGCTTATAGCATCGGATCCAACTACCAAATAAAGAAAAAGATTTTCTCCCTCTCGCGGGCTTTGGAGCAAAGGGGTTGATGTTAACTGCTTTTTAAGTTGATCGAAAGCATCATCACATTCCTTTGTCCACTCAAACCTGCCCCCTCCCCGGAGGGTCTTGAAAAAAGGTGCACTCTTATCTCCCGATCGAGAGATAAAGCGACTTAAGCCTGCCATCCTCCCTCCGAGCTGCTGAATTTCTTTAGGAGACTTGGGAGGTGGCATTTCTAAGATAGCCTTTACTTTGTCAGGATTCGGCTCCAACCCTTCCGGAGTGAGAAGATGGCCGAGAAACTTCCCTTTAGTAGCCCCGAACACACATTTCAAAGGGTTTAACCTCATGTTAAAGTCTCGGAGAGTTGAAAATGTTTCAGTTAAATCATTAAGGTGAGAAGAGAATGATTTGCTTTTATTAGGAGATCATCAACGTAGACTTCAAGGTTTCTTCCTTTTTGGCTTTTGAAAACCGTATCCATCATTTTCTGATAAGTTGCTCCGGCGTTCTTAAGCCCGAAAGGCATCACTACATAACAAAAACATCCGTCATTCGTGATAAATGAAGTGTGAGGGATATCAGGCTTATGCATTTTAATTTGATGATAACCAGAAAATGCATCTAAAAAACTCATAAACGAATATCCAACCGCCGAATCAACTAAAGAATCTATCTGAGGCAAGGGGTAGCAATCCTTGGGGCAAGCTTTATTAAGTTTGGTGAAGTCAACACACATCCTCCACTTTCCACCTGACTTTCTGACCATTACAACATTTGAAACCCACGCAGGGTATTGGATTGGTCGAATGAATTTTACCTTCAGGAGTTTTTCCACTTCCTCGCGGATAGGCTGAGCTAGACGGGTGGCAACGGACCTTTTCCTCTGCTGAATCTGGACAAAGCTGGGATCGATATTGAGGTGGTGGCAAGCGACATTAGGATCTACTCCTGGCATGTCAGCTGCCGACCAAGCAAAAATATCTAAGTTTTGGAGGAGGCAGGAGATGAGCTGACTTTTGTCAGCTCCAGATAATTCAGCGTTGATAGAGAGACACTTGCTCTCATCTTCCTCGCTGATTGGGACTGCTTGAGTCACTTGGGCAGGTTCCAAGTGAGCTCCATCTCTTGTATCTTCTTCAGCTTCTTCTGTAGCCTGTATTTGCTCGGGAACTTCAACCGATTCAGCCATCATAACTTCCTGAGGAGGAGATGATACGATCATGTTCTCTGGCTTTCCTCGGGTCACTTCTAATTCGGTGTTGCTTGCCATTCAGAGCAAACTTCACCACTTGATGATAAGTGGAGACGATGGCTTGATACCCATTCAAGAAGGGTCTTCCGAAAATTGCGTTGTAGCTACTCGGAGCATCAACGACTATGAACTTCACCGATTTCGCTATCCCTCCCAAGATCACAGAAAGAGTGACGAGCCCTTCAACTTCCTTCTTTTCTCCTGAAAAACCATAAAGAGGTCCTTCAGTTGATAGGAGGGGTTTACCTGTCTTCAGCGCCTCGAATGCTGGTTTGAAGAGCACGTTGACTGAGCTTCCCGTGTCTATCAGAATCTTTTCTACTGTATAATTTTCTATTACGGCCTTGATGACGACTGCGTCGTCGAAGGGATTCGCGGTCTGAGGAAGATCTTAATCTCCAAAAGTGACCATTCCTCGGACCGGAGCTGAAGAGGTAGCTGCAACCTCAGATTGATAGACTCTTTTCAGACTTGCCTTTCGTGAAGATTCCGGACCTGCACCCCCATGGATGCAAAAGAGGTTGCCGAGGGCACCCTCATCATTAGCATCTATGCATTCATTTGGGAAGCCGATGTTACCCAGATGGCCAACATCATCCACTTCCTCGCATTCCCAATGAACCTCTGCTACCTCCTTGGCTTTAGAGGTTGAGGCTTTGGCAGGATCGCTCTTCTGAATGACATCAGAGATTTTGCCCTCCTTCAGAAGCCTCTCCAAGAACAAATGGAGGGATCTGCAATTCTCCGTTAAATGACCCCTTTCTCGGTGATATTCGCAGTACAGGGCTGGATTTCGTGTTTTCGGATCTGAATTCAACGGAGCCGGCCTTCTGAAGAAGGGCTGCTTCTGAACACTTTGAAGCACTTCACTCATTGGAACCCCAAAGTCTGTAAAAGACTCTTGGGATTCGTTGTAATGAGACGGGAGGGGCAGAAGAGGAGGTTGGATGTATTGAATCTGGTGGACTGGGGTAGCTTGCGGAGCGGGAGTAGCGGGAGTTTGAAAAAATGAACTTTGAGGTGGAAAGGATTGATTCCCTTGATTGGGGTGGATGTTACGGTAATTCTTACCTCTTGAAGCTGGAGGTGGAAGATCTTGCCGAGGCTTTGAAGAAGACGGAGCCGGATAGAATCCCGCGGAACCCTTCTGAGCTCCCCTATTGGTCAGATTGCTCACATAGGTAGGGTTGTTGATTTCCCCCTCTATGAAACGATTAGCCACGCTAATCAGCTCCTGATAGGAGCTAGGCTCCTTGGTGGTGACTTCGAACTTCAGAGGGCCTTCCTGCAGGCCGCTGATCAGGGCTACCATGTAGAGTTCAGGATCCATATCTCGAATCCCTAAAATCTCCTTCTGAAAGCGATCAACAAAGTGGGCAACGGTCTCACTGTCCCCTTGCTTGATTTTGAAGAGGGTCGCAGGACCACTCTTCCTCTTCTTTGCGGTGGCAAATCTTAATAGAAGCTCTTCCCTTAGAGCAGCAAAACTCGGAATGGACTGACTGGGAAGTTTATAGAACCATTCCATGGCCGCCCCATCAAAAGAGGTGACCATCAACTTACACCTCACTCCATCCGAAATAGTCCTGAGAGCAACAGCTGACTCGAAGGCCTGGAGGTGAGACATTGGGTCACTCTCCCCTGAGAAAATGGGAAGGCGAGGCTCCCTGAACCCATGGGGGATTGGGTCTCGACGAATTTCGTCGATAAAAGGAGAAGGCTCCCCGAAAACAGAAGGACCTGGAGGAGCAAGAAAGGAAGCAGGAGGAGCTTGTGGGAAAGCAAACTCTTCTTCGAAATTCAGGGCTTGAGCCGGAGGCCCCTGGGCTGCGGCTTGGAAAGAATGATGGCGAGCAACAAACTCCTCATGATGAGATCGCTGAGGAGCTACAGGCTGGAAACTGGGGTGATCGCACGGGCGACCGCTCGCCACGTGATCTGGGGTGGCGACCTGAGGCGGAGTAGGAAGGATTCTCTGAGAGATTGCGGCCAGAACTTGGTTCATGGCCTCAATCTGCTTCGCGGACTCCTGCTGAGTCCGGACGGCCTCTTGCCGGTCTCGAGCGGCCTCTTGCTGAGACCGGGCGATCTCCTGCTGGACGGAAGCAACATCCTGCCTAGCTCGAGCGGCCTCACGGAGAACCTGCTCTATGCGGAGTTCGAAACGGCGCTCAAGCGCTTCCAAAGAATTGTGATCGGACGGGTGACCGCTGGGAGACCGCGCAGGACGACCTCTGCGGCGCTCAGCCATCTCGAAAGTCTACGAAATTCACCTGACACTTCGGATCTGAAGGTCGCGTGTTCGTTCTGTTGGCACCAAAAATGGTACCTCCAAAATTCACACACTAAGGGGGGAGAAGAAGAAGACTGCGAAGTGCAGGTTACTAAGACAGGGGAGGCTGAAGAGAGAGAAAACGGTCACAGGATGACGATCACTAAAAAATGAGACCGCTTACACAGGTCGTAAGCTGGAGCCTCGGGGCCAGAGAGTCCCTTTCCAGGTACCCCTACCCCTCTATTTATAGACGAGGAGGCTGCCCAAACGGGCAGAACTAAGAAGTACGGGCTGCCCGGGGTACAGGAGAGCCGGGGCAGAGATGAGGGGTGCAAATAGCAAAAAGGAAGAAAAGGAGGAGACCGCTCAGGCTGTCGATCTCACACTGCCTTGACCGCTTGGGACTTGGAAAACTGCGGCTGAGAAGAGACTTGGCGGTCTGCGCGATCACCATATATTGAGACCGCTCAGACCAAAAAAAGCTTTGGCCTGCAAGAAGAGGTCGCGGGCTTTCTGGGCAAACAGATAAAAGAAAACAATGCTCTAATGAATAAACTAGAATAATTAAAATTGTTTGTGCAATTATTTTCAAGTAATATAAAATCATTTATTTCTATTTTATCTTCAAAATTATGTAAGGCTTCTACTAGTGTTTTAAATCTTACACATAGTAGAATATTAAATCATAAAAGTGTGTTGATTTATAATTCCCATTTTGTATCTCCCAACTTTAAATTGAATGTTCACAAATTTCCTATAAATAATACTTTGAAAAATCATTACAATAATAAGCCTCAATTTCATGACTATGGAAATTTGAAACATATTCAACCATGGTATGAATGGAGACCCATACTTAAAAATGAAACACTAACTTCACATGAAAGGACTCATTCATTCTTGTCTCCCCATAAGCTAATACACTATATTTGGGAACCCAAAGGAACCATCATACTTGGTCCCTTTTGGATAAATAAATATCATATTCAATAGTATCCAATCAAATGCATGAAGTAGAAACAAATAAAAAATGGAATATACATAATTCTACTTCATGATATGCTTAACTTTAAAAACAAAAAAAAAAGCCAAAAACAATTTTTTTCTTTTATTTGGGCCTACACATTTTTATGGTCACTTTATATATTGAGATATGACTTACACACATTAAGCTTAAATTCTTTAATAAATCAAATTGAATGAAATTGAATAGAAAAGATTATTTCAAAAAGGGATTTAAATGGGCTATTATGGGTCTTAGGCTAAAATATTTCATGTGCAACTCTTTGTCTGTTTCTCTAATTTCTTTGTCGCATGTGATAGCCCGTATAATGAAAAATCAAAATCATGAAAAGCAGAATTAAAAAATCATAGAAAATATGCTTTTTAATTGAAAAATCTAAACTCTTTTACTAGCGCTCGACGATAAGTCTCACCGCCGGCGTTAGATGTATTTTATAAGAAATCTGATTTTTCCCTAAAAATATATTTTCTGAAAATTTTGTTACTGAATTAATTATTATCTTTCTCTACTTTCACAAAATCTTAATATATATTTTGGTTATTTAAGTTTCATTTTAAAAATTTTAAAAAAAGAGAGAAAATTTGTAAGACCTTTCAAAATAACTAAAAATATCATATATATATATATATATATATCATATTCACCTTACAAGTCTTCACTACAAATCTTTTAAAAGGGTTGTATATGATCTTCACACATACACCACCATGCATTATTTTACTCATGATTATGGCTACTTAACATCTCATACTTTTCAATCTCTAATAATGTTTAATAACTTGTTTTGTGATGAAGTAAAAGATTATTGATTTCTATTATAAATAAAATTTCAAAACAATCATTTAAAATTATCATTTGAAATCAAAGAACAAATAATAAATGAAAACAAATGGAATAGGTTCTTATGATTTCAAAAGAACCGGTCCTTAGGCTTAAACGCTTAGTATGTCCATGATTATTCGCCCAGGATTACATTTATCACAATAGCGGCGACATAGGTTTGCATGCATCAGAAGACCTAACCTCTAAGTCATGTCTTGTCCTTAATTATAGAGGGTTCTAATGGGGCCTTGCGAGGCATTGGGGAGGGGGGAAGTGTTATGTTGAGCATTTTTTTCTATTGTGTGCATATGAGACTCACATACCAACCTACGACATGTGTGCATCTCCTTATGCTCATTCGTCACTTAGTACGGGGCTAGGGTGTATAAATATAGTCAGGATAGTTTTAATCTTAGGACATACTTATATCAAATCCATTGCATGAACATTATTTTACACTTTATGATTATTCATGTCATGCATATATTTGGTCGAACATGCTTATATTGTGTTTTGCATATTACATCGATTTTTTGAGATTTCATGATTTTCAAAACACACGCATTTTGAAAAATAACCTTTTTTGACACCTTAGGCCAAATTCTTAAATCTGCAACTTTTACATTATTTTTCTAAACTCTTTGCGGTATTTTGTGTCCCTTATCTTAGAAAACATTAATCATGAAAAGTCAGATTGAATAATTATCAAAAATCATGTTCTCTAAGCAAAAGAACAAATCACTGTAGCTAGCGCTGTATGGGGAGTATTCATGAAAATTGAAAACATCTTCGTAGTACGCATGAAAATTCAATGAAATATCATATCTTAAACTTTAATAGAAAACATCTTCGTAGTAGGCTTAAAACTCATTATCTTATATATGCTTTTATTTTCTTAAAAGATGTTTATTTCTTAGAGTGCTTACCATATTTTTATGCGTACTACTCGTACTTAATCTTGATTATTTATTTTCTCAACAAGTGGTATAAAATGCTTAATAAGTGGCGTTTATCTTTATTGTGTACTCTATTTTTATCGCAATACTAGTACATTCAATCATACATACACTTTCACATCAAGTGGTGTCAACTGTTTATTCTTTTCAACAAGTGGTATCATAAAATAAGGATGTTTACTTTATAATTCCTGCTGCATTGCTTACTACTTTATGCTCAATCATGCCTATATTTTTTTTTAACAAGTGGTATCTATAAACTTTGCATATTGCACCATATTCTTTACATAGCTCTCATTAATTCATATTGCATACACTCACCTCTACCCTCTTTTGGCATTATCAAAAAGGGGGAGAATAAAATTGCCTAAATTTAATAATTTAGGGGGAGTAGAATATAAAATTCACAGAAAGCATCTATGTATGGGGAGTATTCATTGGAGGTGCATAATTTACTCTTTGCTTGATCATGAAAATCCTTCACTAAGTGGACCCAACTTAATCTCACAACTATACACTCATCCCAACCCACTTTTAATAATAACAAAGGGGGAGAATTAATTGAGAAATCTAGTAGAATAGATATTTAGGGGGAGTAGATTATATGGGAACACTTATGTAGGGGGAGTACTCATATATAAAGAATATGCATTATTGCATTAAAATCTATCATGATTCATACTTGTTATTCATGCATATCTTTTACCACACATTTCTATAAACACAATATGTTTAATCTCAAATTCACAAATTTCGCATACAGGTTTTTGTTATTATCAAAAGGGGGAGTCTATTAGAACATGCATTCTACATCTCTTGGAATGAGAATAACAAATACAGTGATGTATTTGATCTAGTCTTGTGTGTTTGTAGTTTATAGGTCAAACAGGTATAATACCCACATGAGTGCGATCTGGAAAAATGGAGCCGATGTTCTGAAAAATGAGCTAACGCCCGACGGTAATATTAACATGCGTGGTAGCTTATCGTCATAAAAGGAATAACTAATTATAGAGAATGAATATAGAAGATAAGGAATGTCGACGTGAAGGGAAAGCTAGCACCTGGCGGTAAAGTTAGCGCACGCGGTAGCTTATTGTATAGAAGGAATGTCAATGAGAAGGAATGTCGACGAGAAGGGAATACCAACGAGATGACATGGAGCACATCGAGCTAACACGACATGTTAGTACTTACTGCGGCGCAGTAGGGCCACATTCTGACATGTTCTGCAATGAATACCACAATTGCGCAAATTCAGCCATGTTCCTACACAATATAATAACGTTGGCATTATCGATACTGCTGGCGGTAGATCCTAGGGTTATTTAAATACCATCTTGGCTCCTTTATTGTGTATTTTTATCCTACAAAGTCACAAATCCAAATTATTCGAGAGAGGCTCATCTCCAGAGATCAAGAGAACTCCCTTAGGCACACCTGAAGATTAAAAGGAGTTTTTGAAAGGAAAGTACTACCATGCATATTCAACACGAAGGACGAATGCAACAAGAATGTCGATTCATACATCGCCTTCATCTTCACCTTCAAAAATCCTTGGGGAGTTGTCTCTTATATATTTCATATTTTGTAATCTCTTTTGTTCTATATGTAACGGGAGTGGAGAAATCGTTCGGGGAAAACGTCAAATTTTGAGAAGGATTCCGTGGGAAATTTGCCACAGTTTTTGGCGACTAATCTTGCAAGACTTAGGGGAAATTCACCACCTGTGTTGGAGACTAGGTCGAGGTTAGATATAGGGGCAGATCGAGTCTTTATTTGGGGTAAGATAGGTTATAGCCAACCGATCCTTGGGAGAAAGGTCAGTATAGAAAATGAAAAGGATTTTTCTATTCGCCTTGATTTCAAGCGTCATTGATATAAAACATTTTTGTATTCAATTTCTAAAGAAGTAAAATCATGACTCTCTTTGTCTTATTATCTTGATTTTATTTCCAAATTATAAAATGTTTTAAATAATATTCTCCCGAAGCCTTATTGCAAAATATATTGAAAGGTTCTTTTTTGTGGAATAATTCAAGGAATTTAATCTTTGTAAGCTAGCAGCCAACGGTAGCACATACCACCGGCGATTGTGAAGAATTATTGAATTCTGTAATTTTCTAAAATTAATCTTAAATATAATCATTTCTGGATTATTAAAATTAAGTTTTCTATAAAATATTCTGAAACTTCTTTTATTAACAACAATAGGTTTATTTTAGATTAAATTTCCAAAAGCCCTGATTCAACCCCCTCTAAGGGCGCTTAAAGATCCAACAGAGGGGTCACCAAACATGATTGTACACACATTGTGTTAGATATGGGTTGACTATAATACACCTAGAGGGGGGGGGGGGGGGTGATTAGGTGTTTTCAATGTTAATTGCTACTTTAAAAAATCTAGCTAGCACAACACAAAAATGACATAGGATTTATAGTGGTTCCCTTCAAGACAATGTGTCAAGAGATACTCCACTGTCCCTCCCACCTATCTAGCAATTGTTGGATCTTGCGGCGCCCTTAGAGGGGGGGGGGGGGGGTGAATAAGGGAATAAAAATTCTTTTTATAATTTTAAGAAAGTTACTAAATTGTTTTATAATATGCGAAGGTAAAATAACAATTTAGCTAAATGAATAGAAAATTATGATTTGCAATTTTAGAAACAAGTACTAAATTGTTTTATGATGAAAGAGATTAAAATAAATAATTTAGATTTAGAATTGAAAACTTAGAACACAATATAATAGAGATTACGCCAAGTGATAGAAATCAAGTAAACACAAAAGAGACATGATTGTATTATATGAAGAAGTGTTTACATAAATTTGATTTCTATATCGCTAAAAATCGGAGGCGTACAAATGTAAATTTCTTTTCCTTTTCTATACCGACTTGTATAACTGGTTGGCTTTAGCCAATCCTTCCCCGGATATGGCCTCAAGCCGCTCTAGCCAATCCTTCCCCGGATATGGCCTCGAGCACCCCTAGATCTAATCACCTAGACCTAGTCGCCAACACAAGGCGAATTTCCCCCTAAGTCCTACCCATACCTAGTCGCCAACACAAGGCGAATTCTCTAAACGGTTACAAAGAAAGTATGGAATGGAAATAATGAAAACAATAATAAAACTCCCGATATGAGATCTCTGGAGTTGAGGATGAAGGATCGCTGTAGTATAAGAGAGGTTGAAGTGATCGTCCTTCGGATGTAGCGTGATGGCTTCCTTCTCCAGAATTCTCCTTTAAGCTTTTTGTGGGAGATCCATCTTCGGCAACATAACAATACTGGAATTGTGGCACAAGCAACCTCTCTGGGATGGATTGATCAAAATGATCGAAGTTGGCTTCAATTTATAGACCTTGGAGCTAGCGCCTGCGGTAGTACTTAGCGCCTGCGATATCGTTCGTGTGGAGCGGTTGCAAAACCGTCGGCTGCGTGGCGCTGTGCACGATCTTGAGCTAGCGCCTAGCGTTAGCGCTAGTGCTGGCTGTAGCGCTAGCGCCTGCGTTATCATCTAGCGCTGGCGGTAGTGCTCCATTTAGAAAGTTTGATTCCATGCTGCCTTCTACCTATGGATTCTTTCACCTATAGTTCCTGCACACTATAAACACACTACAGGCAATATCAAATACAATATGGGATTTGTTATTCTCAAACAAAGGGATGTGACACACATATCCAACAATCTCCCCCTTTTGATAATAACAAATCCTCTAAGCAAGAAATCAATAATAATGTTTATAGATAAGATAAGCACGATAAAAGTGCAACTATAGTATATGATAAGCATGATGAAATTGTGCATACTCC
Organism: Dactylorhiza incarnata; assembly: GCA_033032865.1. Lineage (NCBI taxonomy): Eukaryota > Viridiplantae > Streptophyta > Magnoliopsida > Asparagales > Orchidaceae > Dactylorhiza > Dactylorhiza incarnata. The sequence continues at coordinate 29,470,077 of JAWHQI010000003.1, read as the reverse complement.
CCCTATCTTAATGCCCCCTACATAAATGCAATTTATGTGTTACTCCCCCTAAATGATAGATTTCATGAATTAGTCTCCCCTTATTTATCTATATTTCTCTCTATATAGATTTCTTCAATAATAGTGTTTATAAATAAGATAAGCACGATAAAAGTGCAACTATAGTATATGATAAGCATGATGAAATTGTGCATAATCCCCCTATCTTAATGCCCCCCTACATAAATGCAATTTATGTGTTACTCCCCCTAAATGATAGATTTCATGAATTAGTCTCCCCTTATTTATCTATATTTCTCTCTATATAGATTTCTTCAATTAATCTCCCCCTTTTGGTATTATCAAAAGAAGGTGGGGTGAGGGTAGTAAGGAGGCATTCTTTAGGCTAGTTATAAATCATGATCGAGCTTTCGTAATATATGAAATGATAAAGAGTTTAAGCATAGCATATATAAGAGATTTCAAATATAAAGATAAGAGTTGCAAGCAAGCGGAAGATTATAATAAACATCTTTTTGTAGGCATGAAAAACATAAGAAAAAAATGATTTTTAGTTCAAAATTGAAAGATGTTTTAACCTTTTTGAAATCTCAAAGTTTTTCATAAAAATACCAAGCATGAAATGAACATATCAAAGAGAGATTATACTACAATGTTACTTAATTCTAAGTTCAAGAAATACCAAAACATTGTAGAGATCATGCTAGGTTTATCTAGTGCATTTTTATATAAAGAGTAGTATAGATAAAGCATTAGAATCCAATACTCATGAGAAGAAGTATTATGAAAGAAAATGATGTGCACATAAGTGTATTTTGGGCAATGTTAACAATTGATTTAAATCAACAAAATACAAGAAATATTAAAGTAAAGTGCACAATAAAACACAAGTAAATTACTTTCACACACTTTTAATGCACATAATTTTTAAACAAAGTGGTGTAAAAACTAAGGTTTGCACAAGACACTTTACTATTCTTTCCAAGGTGCTCAACCTCACAATGCTTATGAAGACTTATTAGGAGGTTCAAGTAGTGCTTGGTGGAGTTATATTTGTCTACATATATAAATTTTTTTCATATTTGTGAGACAACATTCTCCAAATACACTTGTTTTGCAAACCAAAATTTTTAACTTAACCACTTTTCTAAATTTCATAAGTGCAATTCAAATGTAGTGTAGACAATAAACTTATGCAAGTTTTAATTCATTGTACAAATACAATACACAAGCAAGCATTTTTAGATTTAGACACACATGTTGATTACCAAATAAGTGAGTGAAATGTATCATTATCAATCATAAAACATTTACTCATACTTAGAGGCATGCTAAGCTTGGTTCTACACATTTTGCAATACAATTGATGCACTTTAAATAGATATATCAAAGCATGATAAGCAAAACAATGTTCATAGTAATTTGAAAGAATATGTTTTAACATTGTAAATAATTCTAAATAATAGAAATCATACATGCTTGATATTGGCAATAAAGATCATACAGTTTTTTTTTGTTTTGAATATGATAAGCATGACAAATTCTTTGAAACATAAATTTGAAATCCGTCTGTCCGTCATTCGTCGAGACTTCACGTGAACTTTTGATGAATTGACTTAGCCATTGTCGAGACTTTACGTGAACATTCGATGAATTGACTTAGCCATCGTCGAGACTTCACGTGAACATTCGACGAATTGACTTAGCCATTGAAAAATACTGACCAAAGCTTGAAAACTGTCTTCTATTTTCATTCGTCGGAATTCGTCGGGAGTTCTCGAGAACATTCGACGAATCGACTTAGCCGCACAATTTCCTTCACAAGTCTGCCTTTTTGACTTCTGTCTGCGTTCGTCGATATTCGTCGGGAGTTCACGTGAACATTCGACGAATATACTTAGCCGCAGAAATTTCTTCGCTAAACTAGAAATTTGGCTTCTGTCTGGATTCATCGAGATTCATCGGAACTTCACGAGACATATCGACAAATGGACTTAGCAAAAATTTCTTTTCTTCTGAAAACCTGCTCCACTCCTCAAACTTGAAAACCTTCAGTTATGAGTATAGTGATAGCGCGGCAAACAGTACGTGATTTTTTGAGAATTTTAAATTTTTTATTTTTGATATTTATTAAGTGTCCTTAGAGTAGTTCCATGCTGAAATTTCAGAATTTTTGGAGATCTCTTGGTGGATCAAATTTGCATGAAACTTTGGCTTTTTCAAATTCTTGTGTTTTTCAAAAACATTTAATCATGAAAAGATAAATTATGAAGACACAAGAGGACATTTTTTATTAAACAACCCAAAATATGCATGATTTAAGTAATAAGTGAATAAAAATGTTCATGCAGTGAGTAATATAAGTATGTCCTAAGATTAAATACTACCCCGACTGAATGTCTACACCCTAGCCCCGTACTAAGTGACGGATGGGCATGAGGAGCTGCACACATGCCGTAGGTTGGGGTGTTAGTCCCATATGCACACACTAGAGAACACTCAACCTAGCACTCTTCCCCCCCAGTGCCTCACAAGGCCCCACTGGAACCCTCCCCAGTTAAGGACAAGACATGCCTTAGAGGTTAGGTCTCTAATGCATACAACCCTACGCCCCCGCTATTATGAGATATGAAGTCAAAGGTGAATATTCTTTGGACAACCTATGCTTTTTAAACTATGGGTTGATTTATAAACTATGGGTTTTGTTTAATGTGATGAGTTATAAAGCCGCATAGTTTTTCTACTTTTATGAGATGACGATATGTGATAACTAGCACAATTACTAATATTCAATAAGTGATAAAGCTAGTATGATGAGTTTTGGGTTTAATGTCATGTCATAAGATTAATATTAATATTGCATGTATTCCAAAATAGAATTTTAAGTTATAGATCTAGAATAGAGTGATGATTAAGTTTGATGTATCATTATTATTCCTAGGTTGGTTCTAGAATCTATATATATGTGAGATACATGCAATCAATATCAAAGCATATCCATACACCAACTAATGTAAAGAAAGCAATATTCATATTTATATCATAAGATTCATAATTCTTATTATTGATTTGAGATATTTCTTTATAGAACATGAATTATGATTTATGATTATAGAGAATTTTGCATAGAATATATGTTAGATCATCATGATGTATGTGATTTCTATTCTTTCTAGACTTACGACAATATGATATGGTTAATTTCTTTTGAATAAGCATGTTTGATTTTTAAGTCTAGAAAATGATGATCATGTAATCATATTAAAGACAAAGATCACATATAGAGTGTTTTGAAATTTATAATAAAAATTTGCATTCAATAATTGAATCTATTGATCTTTGGTTTTGCATGATAATATATGATTTATGATACAATATTCATATATATTCTAATGATTAATCCATAAACTATGTGTTTGTTGGAATTTAGTATTCTATTATAATTTCAAATCACATAGTTATCATGATATTTTAATAACATTGTAAATATTATACCTAGCATATAAAATTAAGCATAAACCAAGAAGATGCTAGGATGATGAGTTTGAATGCAATGTTATTACATAGGATTAATGAAGATAATGTTGCATGTAATATGAGAAGTTTTCAAATTAATTTTCTTTAGACCTAGAATGAAATGATTAAGCTTTTGATTTGAACTTAATGATACATGATGATTCTAAGGTCTAAATAACATGCAAACAATGGTGACACACATTACACACAATATACAAAGGATATTATGTGATGAAAAATCCATAAACACAGAAATTGTCGAAATAAGAAGACTGATATAACTTTTAAACAAAGTTGAGTTTGGGCAATTTTGACAGCACCAAACGAATTTGAATGAACAAGTTTGGTTCTTCGTTGGATGGAGATTTCTGTGCTCTTTCCAAAAAGATATTAAATGCGAAAATCGGACGAGCGGATCAAAAGATATGGCTTTTGAAGTTTTGATCAAAAACTCACATTTAAAAAAAAAAATTAAACACGCGTTTTGTGAATGTTTGTTTTCGATTTTATTTGATAATATTTTTCATTATAAGGGCTATCATATGTAGCAAACAAAAATAGAAAAGAAAAGAAAAAAATGTTGCACATTTTAATTTTTAGCTTAAGCCCTTAACAAACCATTTAAATCCATTCAAAAATAATTTCATTAGTCTTGATGATAATTTCAATATTCAATTTATGATGATAATTCAAGACATTTATGGGTAAAGGATTTAAAAGGATAAAGAACAATCAAATATGAGAGATAGATCACCAAAAAATATGACTTAATGTTCAATTTTAATTCAAATTTGATTTGATACACATTAGGCTTAATATATGAAAGTCATATTTCATGATATATATAAAGTGATCATAGCATGTTTGTTCAAAAAATAATAAAAAATAAACAAAAGAAAAGAGACAATAAGCATATCATGAAGTAGAGTAGTGATATTTCATTTTCATTTGTTTCTACTTCATGCAAATGATTGGATACTAATGAATGGGAGATTTAGGTATCCAAAGGGGACAAAGTGTGATGGTTCCTGTGGGTACCCAAATACATCGTGTAGGCTTTTGGAGAGATAGTGATGAATGGGCCTTTACAAGTGAAGTTAGTGTTTCATTTTTAATTTTGGGCCTCCATTCATACTTTGGTTGTTTTTCTTTTAAATTCATATTATGATTATTTGACATCTTTTTGGAATGATAGTTGTTTGAAAAATAATTCATTTGGGATTTATGTTTATTCAAATTATTTTTCAAAATATATTGATGTTGATAATCATAATGAATTTTATTGTAACGATTCTTTGAAGATTTATAAGAGTGATTGTCATTCTTAAGAAGTGATTGTTGAAAGAGTGGGTTACAATATATTTTAAATGATTGATTCTTATTTCGATAATTTTCATTTCCACTCTTTCTTATAGACATACTCTTATAATATGAAGGATAATATTTTATAGTTTGATTTTCATGAAAAGGAGTTTTTAAATTTGAGTCATGATTGAAAATATATTGAGACTTATAATAATGACTCTTAAGAATTTTATGAGGATCATAATTCTTTTTGAAACCAAACTCCTTTTGATTTAATGTGTGAAAATGGTCCTTTTTAGAAATGATTTTGTAAGTTAATTTATCCTTGTTATTCAAAATCTTATGATGAAATTCATTAGATGACATTTGAAATTTTTCAACAAAAGATTTTAATTGTATTAACTTACAAGTTAAAACATCATTTTCAACTATCAATTTTTCATTATGTTCTTTAGAAACTAAGAACCCTTTTTCAATTTCCTTGAATTTTTCTTTTAATATATTGCAATTCAAACAAGGAGTTGGAATTTTAACTAAAGAGCAAGAAAGAGAAATTATCACATCAATATTTGATTCTACGTTATCGTTTGCTTTTAAAGATTTATTTTCTAAACGTAATTTGGAATTAGCAATTTTTAACTTTAAAATTTTACGTTTAGCAATTTTAAGCATACGAGATGTAGAAATGGAATTTGTTACAAAAAGAGAAGTTGTTGATTTTCTTACATTGCTATGGGATGAGGCAAGATTTGGACCAACGATTCTTTTGACATCTTCTTTGCATTCCTCTTCCATAGTTGAATTTCCGTCTTCTCTTTTGCTTGATGTGTTGCCAACAAATGAGTCCAATATTGTGATGTTGTATTCTTCTTCCTCCAAGCATAAGTCCTCATCGATTTCTTCTCTTGGATCCATAAGGAATTTCTCATCGATTTCACTCTTAGATTTATCATCCTCCAAGAGTGAGTCCTTGTCGATTTCTTCTCTTGGATCCATAAGAAATTCCTCTTGTTCATCATCTGTGGAAGGAAGACTATAAGTATTCTCCAGAAATTTCCAAACTTCATAAGCAATAGGAAGTGTATAAATAAGTTTGAAAATATTTTGATCTAATGCACAATATAGACTATTCATAGATTTGGCATTTAAAAACATTTCATTTTTATTTAAAATACTTGGGGGCATTTTAATTGTAATATTCCATACTTCCATATCCAAAGATTTAAGAAATTTTTCCATAAGAAATTTCCACCCATTATAATTTTTACCTTCAAATAAAGGTGGTGCTAAAGATTTTTCATTTATAAGAAAATTTCCCCTACTAGTAGAAGCGAGATCATGAGACGCCATTATTCCCGGTTGTTAAACCGATTTGGAATAACCTACCTCTGATACCACTTGTTGGATCTTACGACGCCCTTAGAGGGGGGGTGAATAAGGGAATAAAAATTCTTTTTATAATTTTAAGAAAGTTACTAAATGGTTTTATAATATGCGAAGGTAAAATAACAATTTAGCTAAATGAATAGAAAATTATGATTTGCAATTTTAGAAACAAGTACTAAATTGTTTTATGATGAAAGAGATTGAAATAAACAATTTAGATTTAGAATTGAAAACTTAGAACACAATATAATAGAGATTAAGCCAAGTGATAGAAATCAAGTAAACACAAAAGAGACATGATTGTATTATATGAAAAAGTGTTTACATAAATTTGATTTCTATATCGCTAGAAATCGGAGGCGTACAAATGTAAATTTCTTTTCCTTTTCTATACCGACTTGTATCCCCACAAACCGGTTGGCTTTAGCCAATCCTTCCCCGGATATGGCCTCAAGCCGCTCTAGCCAATCCTTCCCCGGATATGGCCTCGAGCACCCCCTAGATCTAATCACCTAGACCTGGTCGCCAACACAAGGCCAATTTCCCCCTAAGTCCTACCCAGACCTAGTCGCCAACACAAGGTGAATTCTCTAAACGGTTACAAAGAAAGTATGGAATGGAAATAATGAAAACAATAATAAAACTCCCGATATGAGATCTCTGGAGTTGAGGATGAAGGATCGCTGTAGTATAAGAGAGGTTGAAGTGATCGTCCTTCGGATGTAGCGTGATGGCTTCCTTCTCCAGAATTCTCCTTTAAGCTTTTTGTGGGAGATCCATCTTCGGCAACATAACAGTACTGGAATTGTGGCACAAGCAACCTCTCTGGGATGGATTGATCAAACTGATCGAAGTTGGCTTCAATTTATAGACCTTGGAGCTAGCGCCTGCGGTAGTACTTAGCGCCTGCGGTATCGTTCGTGTGGAGCGATTGCGAAACCGTCGGCTGCGTGGCGCTGTGCACGATCTTGAGCTAGCGCCTGGCGTTAGCGCTAGCGCTGGCGATAGCGCTAGCGCCTGCGTTATCGTCTAGCACTGGCGGTAGTGCTCCATTCAGAAAGTTTGATTCCATGCTGCCTTCTACCTATGGAGTATTTCTCCTATAGTTCCTGCACACTATAAACACACTATAAGCAATATCAAATACAATATGGGATTTGTTATTCTCAAACAAAGGGATGTGACACACATGTCCAACAACAATGTGCTAGACTAGGCAACTTCTTCAACTCAGATCTCTTCTCAATAATCAGATATTACAACTCATGTTTACACAGAACCCTTCCAAACTCAGACCTTATAAGTCTTACAATAACTCAGATCTTCATCAAGATCCTACCAAACTCAGGCTCACAAAGAACCATACAGAACTCAGGCTCATACAAAACCCTTCCTAATCAATCTGTTTCAAGATCTTACCAAACTCAGACTCACAAAGAACCCTATATAACTCAGGCTCACACAAAACCCTACAGAATTCAGACTCACACAGAACCCTAACAACTCAGATATCGTCGACATACTTCTTTCTTCAAGACTTTACTTGATATCTCAACAATATTGCTTCTTCTAGACGATATCGTCGAGTTGTTTCTTTTTATATGACTTAGACTTATTCTTCGGGTTGATAATCTTTCTTTAAGACGATATCATCTTGATCTTCTAGACGATATAAAGTCTGTAATCTGATGTTGTCTACATGTGTTGTGAAAAACTCCTTGGATTTAACTTAACAAATAATCTAAAGTGATTTTAACTCTTAGGTTTTAATTACCCATTGTATAGTGATGGTAATTTGGTCATTAGATGTCTTAGGATATCACACACAACTTGGAGTGTCAAGAACAGAGCAAGACAAGCATAAATAGGGTTGAGTTAACAATTGCGTCGAATAGTATTCGACGCAACTTTGAATTCATGTCGAAGTAACTTAGACTAGAAGTACAAGCAACTCAAACCCTCTGTCAAAGTATATCAAGTCGACGCTACATCGAATAGGAGTCGACGTAGATAAAGGAACATGTCAAATTTATCTCAGAAGTCGATGCAACCTAGTCTTCAATTCAACGCAGAAGGAAGAATCTGTCAAAGCCATCTGAAGTCGACGCAACGTCGACTACAATTCGACGCAGATGATGAAGTTCAATGTCAATCCTTCAACTCGATGGTTACATCGATAAGTAATCGACGTAACGTCGACATCAGAGTTCAACCAGAGCTTGAAGAAATTCGAAGCTGCTCTTACAAGAACTCGAAGGTGCGTTGATAAGAAGAGAAAATGAAGTCAACGCAACATCGAATACAGTCTGAAAAGGAAATCTTTTCAGCTATTTCTTTTGCACTCTCTCTAAGGGCCCACGGCATTAAAGACCGTTCTACAATGGCTTGTTTATTGCCTAGAATGGAGATGAGCATTCAAGAAGACAGAAAAAGCTTTCTTGGAAAGGATTCAAATAGTTGGCAGACGGGTCGTGAACAAAAGAAGGAAGAGAGATTAATTGTCCAAGCCAATACCTTTTTAGGACAACCCAAAAGAGGAAAGGAATTCAAATTAAATCATGGACAATAAGAATAGCAGTGAGAAAAATAGTAGATTATTCATCACAATTGTTAGCATCTTGTTGATTAGGGCTTCCTCCTTCTTCTTCTTCTTCCTCCTGGAAACCTAAAAGACAGAAAAACAAGAACTGCTCTCTCTCTCTCTCAGAACAAAACAACTGAAGACTGCTCTTCATCAATATCTCATAGCAGCCAGATTTCAATCAGAAGAAAGTAGAAAGGATCTGAAGCTTATAACCCTTGCAAATCATCACAATCATAAGCAATGGTTCATGATTAGCAGATCCAGCAAAAGAAAAGAAGCTGAGGGCTTCAATAGAATTCTTAGAACAGAATTCTTCTTCTTACTTCTTCCTCTTCCTTCTCTCTTCAACTCAACTGTAAAGAGTTTTAAGAATCCCTCTTCCAAAGGATTCAGTGGTTCAAGATCTCCTTATCAGAAGATCAGTGGTTCAAGATCTCCTTATCAAAAGATCTGTGGTTTAAGATCTCCTTATCAAAAGATCTGTGGTTCAAGATCTCCATATCAAAAGATCTGTGGTTCAAGATCCCCTTATCAAAAGATCATTAGTTCTAAAAGTCTCCTTATCAAAAGACTCAAGCACAGGTTGAGCTTTCCTACCAGGTGGTAGAAGAGGGGAGTACCTATATTTTGGGGAACCTCTATAAAAATCTGTGTGTCTTTGCTGTGATTTTTTGTGCTGTCCCACTTCCCTTTTTCAGCATTTATTTCAAGCAATATTTATCTTATTTATTCAGCCTTTGGTTTTGTTTGTGTACATAATACCTTAGTATGTTTTATTGTTTGCACAGTTAGGATAGAAAAATCTTCAAATCTCTATTCACCCCCCCTCCTCCTCTAGAGGATTCTCAGAGGTACACTGTGCACTTTCAATTGGTATAAGAGGGAGGTTGATCATTAAAAGGTTAACACCTTGATCAAAAAGACCTCCTACTCATATTTCTTTATTACTGTTTACCCAGAAGACCGCTTCCCGGGTGATACCTCTCTCATACCGGGCGGGGTTTGATGTATCAAGTCGCCCAGCTCTAAAATTGACAGTTCTCTTAGTCCAGCCTGAACAAACCGGGCGGTCTAACAGTATCCATACCGCCTCCCAGGATTGAAGACTGCCAAGGCTCAAGTACAGAAGGCAAGCCGTGGTCTCGGGACAAAGACCGACCGAGCTGCATCATAACCTTGATCGCAGCGCACTTCGAATCCGGCCAGTACAGATCGGACGCTCAAGCCGCCAAACCGCGCAGCTTGTTTCTTTTTCCTTTCTGTATCCCGTCACCCCCCGTCCGATTCTCCTGTACCCGGCCAGACGGTTATTTTATCCCTGTCTGTTTGGGCAGGCCCCCGAGCCTATAAATAGGGGGCAACGATGTTCCCAAGAGCCGCACACTCGAATCCTGGAGCTCGCTTGTTAGAGTTGCAGTCTCGAGTTCACTGTCTTGCGACTTGTCTGACCGGCCGGCTTCTCATTTCCTCGTTCTGTAACCCGCTGTAACCTTTTCATTCTAATCAAAGGAAAGCCCGTCACAGGAGTGGCATTTGCCATGACAGGCGAAGTCTGGCCTGGACCGCTGCCAGTGGTCTAACTTTCTCTAATCAAATAGTAACCGACAACCCGCAACCTCCGTTTTTCTTCGGAGGTGCATTCTCGGATTCAACAGAAACATGCGACCTTCAGATCGCGGACTGTCAGTGAAATCTTTGACAAAAATGTCAGACCGCCAGTTCCCTCTAGGAGACCGCTCTGACCGTAGTGAAGATTCCCTATAGGAGGCCTTGGAGCAGACAAAGAGAGAAGTCGAGCGAGCTCTAAAGGCAACTGATCAGCATCTGGAAACGATCAGTAAGTCCTTAGCATTATTAACCGAGCGGCTAGTCCGTCAGCAGGTCGCTATTAACCAGGCGGTGACTCCGGTCCCTCCTCCTCCTCCTCCTTACCCGCTACCGCAAGTCGCCAATTTCCCACCTCTACAAGAAGGTTTTGCAGCCTGGAAAAACTTCTATCAAGAAGCCGCGCAAAGCATGCCGACCCGAGTTCTTGACTTCCAGGGGCGGCTTCTCAAACAAACCGCTTTTCCTACCCGCCAGAAGCTGCGACCCACTTCTCCTACCAGGTGGCTTGTCCGCGAGTAGTCGCAGCCCAGGCGACTTACTACTCTGCCCCTCTTCTGTATGAGGATGCTGAAGAAACCTCTCCCTTCGTGGACGAAGTCCGAGGGGAGCCAGCCCCAAATAATTTCAGGGAGCCATGCCTGCTAGCATACAATGGAGAAGCCGATCCTACCATTCATCTCCAGGCCTTTGAGTCGGCCATCGCTTTGAGAACCCTTACAGATGCAACCAAATGCAAGCTCCTTGTGACATCCTTCGATGGACAAGAAAGGGAGTGGTTCTATGCGTTGCATCCCAGATCAATTAGCTGCTTCACTGAGCTACGCAAGGAGTTTGTGCTCAGGTTCTCCACTTCTAAAAAGAGAAAAAGTGGCCCGGCGGCCCTTTTCGAAATCAGGCAGCGAGAAGACGAAACGTGGGCCCGTTTCGTAGATCGGTTCCAAAAAGAAATCATGGAGGTCCAAAATGTGGATCCAGAATTATATAGGGTGGCCTTGATTCATGGTTTGAGGGAAGGCCCCCTGAAGTTTGAAGCAAACATTAGAGAGCCAAGGACTTATCAGGAAATGATAAGTTTAGCAAATATGTTCATAAGGGGTGAAAAGAGTAACCCTGGGTACGTCGCAAAGCTAATTAGCGACAAGGACCAACCCAATTCATCCTTCACTCATCCACAAGTAAATCAACATCATTTTGAGAACCGTTCCCAGAGGGGTAGGAACTACAAGCATAAAGAACCCTTCATCGACCATCAACGGTTTCAGGATCAGAAACCGTCGTTGGCTATCGCACCAGCTTCATCTATGGCCATTCCACAAATTATGCCAGTATATCTGCCACAATATACTGCGCAGCCACCTCTAGCTGTTCCATCTCCCTAATATGATGATTCGCAAGAATCATTCACTCCTCTCAATGTTACCATGGATGAGGTCGTCCAAATCCTTCAAAAGAGGCCGGATTTCAAGAGGTCGTCCCCTCTGAAGTCGGATATTCGTAACCGAAATCCAAACCTCTACTTCAAATATCATCGAGAGGGAGGGCATCTGGCTGAGAACTGTCGGGCCCTCCGCTTACTAATCGAAAGGCTTTTGGGGGAAGGGAAGCTCCGAGGTCTAATCCGAAAAGAGGTGACTGTTGAACCAGCAACCGAGAAAAAGAAAGAAGCATTCGAGGTAACCTAGGAATGTGCCGACGTAGAAGACGCCGGCTGTTATGGGGATATTCATCCCTCTACGGAATGCATAGAAGTAAATGATGGGGGTCCTGATGCGTATTCGGCAAGTGCACCGGTCACTGTCAAGTAATAAATTTGGGAATCGCTTCCCCGAATATCGTCTCTCATGGAATGCAGGTTCTGGTGAACGAAATGCGTGGTGAATCGATTATTACACGAGCGAATAAAGTAAAAACAAGGGCATTGTGATTTGGTTCCTAAGCTAATGCGGAAAAGAGAGATGCGGGTCAAAACTCCGCTTCGCAAGGCGGGATGGATGCAACGGCCGCGATGACGTGCTTCGGGAGGCGCGTGGATGGAAAGTAACTGTGATGGGTGAGGGTCGCACACACCTCTTCTCCAAGCATCACCACTAGCAATTGCTAGGGCTTCACACACAACGAACTCAGAAAATCACAACAAGGAAAATGCTATTCTCACACGACCGCATCATTGCACATGAACATCATAAAAGATCTATGACATTAAGCTAATCAATAGTTCATTACAACAACACAAAGAAAACACGAGCATCAAGTTTAGAGAGGACAAATAGGAAGATGTCACCGCATCTTGGGTTCTCGGCCGGAATGAGATGTTGTCGGGCTCTCTCCGGTCTCGGCCCTCAGATGGTGTGCAGACTCGATGGAGGCTGTCACCGCTCCAACGACCTACAGCACTTCTATGGCTTCCAACGACGAGCAATGCTTGAACTCTTGGTGGAGAATGCTTGCTAACGCTCTCAAATGGAAGAATGGTGGTGGAAATCACCGGAAAATGGTCTCCTTGGTGGTGGAGGTGAAGGAGAAGCCTTTAGACCTCAGAAACGGCGGGAAGGACCTGATTTCCCGCTCCCCGAAGGGCTCTCTCGTTGACTGCGGCTTATCCTGCTTTATATACTAAACAGGCAGAAAAATGGTCACGCACGGTCGAACGCACGACCGTGCGTGAACTGTGCGTTATTAAATGATAAATTCTGAGTTGAGAGAGACGCTGCGCCTCGCGTGCGTTTTACTCACGCACGGGCAAATCCGCCCGTGCGTAAAAACGCACGACTAAACTCAGATTGTCCGTTTTCTGCCCAGATACAGACGCACGATCGCAACCATCCGCGCGTCAAGGAAACACACGAGCGTGCAATATGCACAGACATAAATTATGGGGGAAAACGGGACGATCCGGCCACCTGCACATAAGACATAACAACTGGGAATACACCTCCAACACCAAATAAACACAGAAAAAGGATTGGGGAGCACCATGTGCTTACCCCCAATAACAAGGAGCGCAAATGCACACCGAAACGGGCCTAAGAGTGCACCTAGCAGGGAATAACAAATATGATCGTAAACATGCTTAAAGTGTGGTGCATCGACTAGAAATACGGCCCAGATGAGTCCATAAATGTGTATATAAATGGGACTCATCAGGTCCCCTGGGGGACATATACTGCATTCATGGAAGAGCTGGAGCTGAATCCTCCCGCAAGTCAAGTATTGTGATAGTTTTAAAGCAAGAAGTGACGACAACTACAACTTCTTCTCCTGAAAGCTCAATTGTCACTTTTGGTCAAGATGATCTTCCCCCGAATGCCAATACTTTCGACGACGCCGTGGTCATCAAGGCTATCATTGAAAACTACACAGTTCATAAAATTTTGATTGACACGGGCAGTTCCGTCAATCTTCTCTTTCGTTCAACTTTCGATGCCCTGAAGACTGGAAAGCCTCTGCTTTCCACCGAAGGGCCCCTCTACGGCTTCTCCGGAGAGAAAAAAGAAGTAGAAGGCTCTGTGAAACTGTTGGTATCTCTGGGGGGAGTAGTGAAATTAATCAACTTCGTGGTGGTAGATGCTCCAAGTAACAATTGTGCCATCTTCGGAAGGCCCATTCTCAATGCTTACAGAGCAGTGGTGTCCACTTTCCACTTAGACCTAATATTTGCTGCCGAGGGAAGACAGTACCGGATCCGGAGCAATCCAAAAGTGGCTCGGGAATATTATGTACGAACTGTCAATATGATCACCAGCATCCCACTTCCCGAGTCTCCAGTTGAAGTTCTTGAAGTTATTGAGCCTTCGAAAGCTGCAGAGGAAAGAAAGGATCGAGAAGGGGCTTTCCTAGAACCTGCCTAGGTGACCCAAGAAGTCCCTATTATAGAAGGGGAGGAAAAGAAGTTGATCATCAATGCAGAGCTTCCAGAAGAGGAGAAAGTTCAACTGATCTCCTGTCTTCTGGGGAACTTGGATATCTTCGCTTGGTCAGCGGAGGATATGCCCGGAGTAGATCCGGACGTAACTTGTCATCACCTCAATGTATCTCCTGAGTTCAAACCAGTCCAGCAGAAGAAAATGGAGGTGGCAACCAAGCTAGCAGTGCCTATCAGAGAGGAGGTTGCCAAGCTTCTAAGAGCAAATTTTATTTCTAAAATTCAATATCCCACTTAGATGTCAAACATTGTAATGGTGAAAAAATCCGGTAGGAAGTGGCGTATGTGCGTGGATTTTACAAAACTCAATAAAGTGTGCCCTAAAGATTGCTACCCTTTGCCTCAGATAGATGTTTTAGTAGATTCCACGGTTGGGTATAATTTCATGAGTTTTCTATATGCATTTTCTGGGTATCACCAAATTAAAATGCATAAACCCGATATCCCGCACACTTCTTTCATCACAAATGATGGGTGTTATTGTTACCTCGTAATGCCTTTCGGCCATAAAAACATGGGTGCAATGTATCAGAGAATGATGGATACGATTTTCAAGCATCAGATAGGCAGAAACCTTAAAGTTTACGTCGATGATCTCCTCCTCAAAAGCAAAACTTTTTCAATACATTTGAAAGACCTTGTAGAGACGTTCGTTACTCTACGAAGGTTCAAGTTAAAATTGAATCCATTGAAATGCGTGTTTGGGGCGAATAAGGGGAAATTTCATGGGCATCTCCTCACTCCTGATGGCCTTGCACCAAACCGGGATAAGGTGAAGGCTATCCTAGATATGACCCCTCCTCGTAATCCGAAAGAGGTTCAACAACTTGGAGGAAGGTTGACAGGGCTGAGCAGGTTCATTTCTAAATCAGGGGTTAAGAGTGCTCCATTCTTTAAAACACTCCGAGGAGGATCCAAGTTTGAATGGGGCGAAGAGTGCAATAAAGCTTTCGAACAGTTAAAGATACAGTTAACATCAACCCCTTTACTTCAAAGCCCCCGCGAAGGGGAAATATTGTTCTTATATTTAGGGGTTGGTCCAGATGCTGTAAGTTCTGTTCTTGTCCGAGAGGAGAACAGGAAACAGTTTCTGATATATTATGTCAGGCGCCATATCCTTAAATATGTGGAAACAAGAAACTCGATCTTATAAAAGCTAGATCTAGCTTTGGTTATGTCATCACGAAGGCTTCGTCCTTACTTCCAAGCTCATCCTATCCAAGTAGTTACAGATCATCCTCTAAAAGTATTCTTGAAAAGCCAGATCATTCGGGGAGATTGGCTAAATGGGCAATCGAGCTGAGCGAATTTGAGATGTCCTACATTCCCAGAACAGTTATCAAAGCGCAAGTCTTGGCAGACTTCTTGGTTTATACAGCGGAGTTTAGTCCTGAACAAATAGAGAAATCTCCTTTGGCATGGATTGTTTATGTGAATGGGGCTTCTGGTAAAAACTTTGTGGCAGCCGGAGTAGTTTTAATCATCCCAAATGGCATCAAGCTTGAACAAGCTATCAAGTTCTTCTTTCCGGTAACAAATAATCAAGCAGAGTACGAGGCACTTTTGGACGGACTGAGACTTGCAAAGGAGTTGGGGATAGAGCACATACATGTCAAAACTGATTCACTGGTGATGGCTTCTCAAGTTTTGGGGAATTACGAAACAAGAGAACTAATGTTGAGGAAATATCTACTGCTAGCAAAGGAGGATATTGGAAGATTCAAATCATTCATCATTGAACATATTCCCAGAGCACAGAATGAAGAAGTGGATGAATTGTCAAAGTTTGGTCTTCCATCATGGGGAGTGACCTCTGAACTTTTCCATCCAGCAACAGAAGAAGGGGAACTCATGCAGATCGATCAGCATCCTTCTTGGAAGGATCCTTATGAATTATACTTGTTGAAAGGAGAATTTCATCAATCCGTTAAGGATAGGAGGAAATTCAGAAGAAAGGCAGCCTATTATTGCTTAATAGAAGGAGTCTTGTACAGAAAAACTCTAATTTCTCCCTTGGCGCGGTGTGTTTCTGAAGAAGAAGTTCCAATCATACTTCAGGAAGTTCATTCTGGAGAATGTGGCAGTCATACGGGGGCAAAAACCTTGGAAAAAAGGATCTTGAGGCAGGGATATTTCTGGCCAACTATGAGGAAAGATGTCGAAGCATTTGCCAAGCGATGTGTCCAGTGTCAGAAATTTGCTCCTCTTCAACATCTGCCCGCTCAATCGCTTAGATCAATAACTGTGCTTTGGCCCTTTGCAGTTTGGGGAATGGATCTCATTGGACCTTTTCTGATGGCTAGCGGCCAGCGTCGCTTATAATTGTGATGATCGATTATTTTAGTAAGTGGATTGAGGCAAAGGCATTGGCAAAGACTACAACACAGGTTATCAGAAACTTCATCTAGGGAGAAATTGTATGTCGACATGGAGTTCCACTAGCAATTATTACCGACAATGGCCCTCAGTTTAATAATTAAGACATGATCAATTTCTGCGACCAGGTCGGCATTGAGCTTTGATTCTCTTCAGTTCATCATCCCAGAAGTAACGGTCAAGTGGAAGGGGCGAATAAACAAATCCAATATCTTCTGATGAAGAGGGTATTGAATCAGAAAGGAAATTGGGCAGAACAACTTCCTTCTATCCTTTGGACTCTTCGAACTACCCCATCTTCAGCTACAGGAGAAACACCGTTCAAATTGACTCATGGTTCGGAAGCAGTCATTCCTATAGAGTTTGAAGTAGTCACTCCCAGAGTGTTATATGCAAAGGAAAGTGGTGAAGCGTGGATAGATGATAATGGTGAAAATATCAAATACAGTTTGGATCTAATTGAGGAGCTTCAAGATGAAGCTACCATCAGGAAGGAGGAAGTGAAAAGGAGAATGGCCAAATACTTCGACAGAAACGTCAGGATGAAACATATTGCAGTTGGTGATGTCGTACTAAAGATGGTTGATGCCGCAGCCAGGACAGGCAATGTCGGAAAATTAAACCCCAACTGGGCAGGGGTCTTCATTATCAAAGAGGTACTAAAGAGTGGGTCTTATCGCCTCCAGACAAGCGAAGGAGAGGACATCTCACGCACCTGGAGCGGTGACGATCTTAAACGGTTTTATCCTTAAATGTTCCTTTCATTTTTTGTATTTTTTTTATATTCAATAAAAAGCTCCATACTGACACTTTTCCCTGTCTGAGACATCGCCAAGTTCTGCTCGAACCCCCTCGGATTGTAGTTATTAGCGTAAAACTGCGAAGATCATGTGTAGCAGGGAGTTTTCGCACACGTGCAGTGGTAGCTTGCCAATTCCCGTGTGGTGGTCTTCAGAATCTTGGATCCCGGCTGGTATCTAACACACCCCTGCATAAAGGGAGGTCTAGGTGATTGTTAGCTCTATCATGCCCCGAAAGGGATATAGTTACAGTTTTGATGATCTTTCTGAGGAAAGCAACCTTCGCCGCCTAGGCCCACCTGCCCAACTGATCATCTTAGTCTGTGACCATCGAATACTCCTAGGTACTCTCAAGCGATGCCTAAGTGGGACCCACAACTGAGTTGATCTCTCTGAGGAAAGCAATGTTCGCCGCCTAGGCCCACCTGCCCAATTGATCAACTCGGCTTGTAACCCTAGGAAAGAGAGCAGTTGAGTCATTTACAACCCTTATGACCACTTGAGGAAAGCAATGTTCGTCGCCTAGGCCCACCTGCCCACTTGGTCATCTGGGTCTATACTTACTTTTTCTTTATTTCTACAGCTCTTATGACCACTTGAGGAAAGCAATGTTCGCCGCCTAGGCCCACCTGCCCACTTAGTCATCTGAGTATGTAGCCATTTCTTGCTTTGTTACAGGAAGTTATCTCATCTCATATGGTCCTTCGGGACAATTTGGGAGAAAATAGGGTTTGACAGGTATACAACAGACCCGGCGGTTTGACCTTTTAAACCGACCAGTTTGAGATAAGCAGGTATATCAGCATAATATATCAGGCGGATTGGAATTATCATAGCCATAAAAGCTGGAAACAGGTTATCATAAAATGTTGTAAGGCAAGGTCAGGGTATCAAGCTTAACTGAGACCGATCGGTCTTCTCATTCGGTTTATTACTCTATCATACTTATGGGTATCTGTTTTATTCGTTCGTTTAAAATCAAAAAAGTGGTTATGATTCTTACGAGCATCAAGTCATTGACCGCCCGGGTTCTATCTATATAGGCCGCCCAAACTTATCAATTAATGCTTATGTTTAGAAGGATGTTAAGGAAATTCAAATTACAAGTCACCTGAATCGAATGCTTACCGCGCGACTTGTTGGTTATTCTCTTATGGCTTATGGATATTCATTATTCTATGAAGTAATTATGCAAAGCCGAAAAAATAATCAAGCGGCTTGATCTCAAATATATAGAGCCATTAAGCGTACAAGATACATTCAAATCGCACAATTCGTAATCGGGATTTAATTATAACGGCTTAAAGTCGTGTTCGGTTTCCAATTGACTCAAGATATTCATATTGAAACCCTTCAGAGCTTGAATCACTATCCGCTCGATTATATGTTGTAAACCGTATCAATTATTCATCAAGATCTATCATGACTGGTGTTTTCTGGTTTATAGCAAATTCGCTGAGACAGGATCGAGGAGATAAGCCGCCCGAACAGGCTTTACAATGTTCGAGTGGCTATCTGATTAAAATTCTGAAAAGCTCAAAGTTTTGACCGTCCAGGTTGATATTAAACCGCACGACCTGAATAAAGGGGCTTGCAGTTTTAAGAAAAGAGATAGCAACAATCACAAGTAAGTCGCAAAGAATAGACAGTCAAGCAGGTAAAAACTTTATATTCATTATCAAAATGTCTTTACATCATTTGAGACCGATTGGCTAACAAAATTAAGCCGTCGGTTATGCAAAATAAAAATAGTACAAGTAAAATAACAATCATAACTACTCGTCCGGCTTGAGTTTTTTGGCTGCAGGAGAGTTCGAGTTCTCGCTCCCATCAATGTTTACATCGGGCGAGTAGCCTTCACTACCCGATGACGAACTTGATGAACCACTGCTTGAGCTACCTGAGCCACCCGGCTTCCGCCGCTTAGACCATCCGGCTTCTTCTCTGGAATCGCTGGACTCCGAGCCTGTGCTGCTTTCCTTCTCATTGTCAGCAGCGACCTCTTTCTCCGCAGCGGCCTCGTCCGCCACAGCGGCTTCCTTATCCGCGGCGGTCTCATCATCATCGTCTTTAGCCTCTTCTGAGCTGCTGGACTCGACCTTATCCTTTCCTTTGGCTTTGCGATTCATCTCATCAAATTGGCCCTTCAGGCCGGGAAAGATGTCCGGGAAAGTGGAATCCTCGAAACCCGCAGCCAAATCGTAGCGATCTCTCAGACGGTTGAGGGCGGAGTCAATCCCATTGGCGACATGGGGAAATACCTCATCCTGGAAGGCCGGGTTGGCCATGTCGTACTGATGCTGTAAAGAGGAAAAAGAACGATCTTAGGTTGCGCGGTTTGAAGAAAACAGGTCGCATGAGTATTTGCCAGATAACTTACCGCCACGATCTCCCTTAACTGGGCGATTTACTCAGCCTGCTCGACACTTCTCTTTTTCAAATATTCGTGGGCAGAGACTAACCGCTTGTATGACAGATCCATAAAGTGGTTAGCCGTGAAGCCCCATGCACCGGCTTGCGCGGCTACTCGGGGAAGGTCCTCCTACGGAACCTTCTTCAATCATTTCAACGTTTTCCGACCATACATAGCGGCTCCGGCGGCTAGTGCATGGCGGCTAACTCTTTCGCTCCCCCAGAACTGGAGCGTAGTTGAAACTTGTACATAATCCCCTTCTTGGTGCCAGAGGATCGTCAGTTTGCCCTTCAGGTCACGCGGGTTGCTGCATGAGCGAAGGAGCTCAAACTCGCCTGAAGAAGCCGAGCTTTCCTCCTCGGACGATTGCTGTTTGGTCTTCCTCTTCCGCCTCTCCATCTGGGTTAAGACCGGTACGGCCGGGCTGACCGGTTTGTTCCGCGGAATGACGGTGGCGGCTGTGAAGCAAAGTTAAAAGTTTAACAAAGTAGTCCGAGCGATCAAAAAGCAGCGAGTTGTGAGAAACTTACTAACCTCAGGTCAGACATCCTCCACTCTGCGAAAAGCGGGATGTAGTGGTTCACATCAAGCTGCTCGTTCTCCAGGTATTCGAAGATCTTCGATTCGGCCTCTCTGATCTTGAATGTCTGGAAAGCTGCCGCACTTCGCACCTGTGGGTTGACTTGCAACAACCCGAGGTGGCCTTCAAACATCATGTATCATTCTGACTAGCTCGTCACCTTATTCGCAAGGTTGATGACCTTCATCCCCCGACACCCGAAGTAAAGGTGACCTCTAAAAATCGAGGTTCCGACATCTAGGATAGACCGCACGGAAAATAATTTTCTGAACAGGTCAATCAAAAATCTGACCCATTCAGACCGCAGATAGGAGATGAAACTGTAGATGGAGGCGATGGAGTTCGGCGGGAGTTGTCCGGGCACAACCCCATAATGATCGAAAATGTGAATAACTTCAAGGGGCGGGGGAAACTTGAAGTCGCAGTCGAAATGATCGATAGGGATTGCGATTTGATTTGGGGCGGAAGAGTTTATCCGCTCATCACGGAGTGGAAGCCGCGTCAGTTCGCACGGTCAGGCAGCACTCCTTGTGATCAGTAGAGTGAAAGGCAGAAGCCGCATCAGTTCGCACGGCCTTAACCTTCTCAGTCTGCTTCGACTTGCTCTTAGCCCGCACCATTTCTGAAGTGTAAATGAACCTCCGGGATGGCTACTACTTATAAGGACCAACGATCAGCAAATAGTAAAATTGTGTGGCGGATACATGGTCTAACCGCGCGGTTAGAAACCTGCATAACTAGTTTAACAAAGTACTATGAAGGGAGTATTTATATCACAAGTCGCGCGGTCAGTAACCTGCATCATTATATTAATTAAGTTCAAAGAGAAAAGCTTCAGGCATACATCATAAGTCGCACGACCTGTCAAGCAGTTCGGATAACGTTTAAGAGATTCAAAGGCACAGACAACAAATATTCAAAACCAATCCGCACGGGTTACGCGAACATTAAAAGGCAGTAAAGGACTGTTATCAAATAAAAAATTTGGCAAACAGATTATCCGAATAATATCACACATTGTTTTTTAGGACCGCTCACGGTCGGCGACTCTCAACAGAAGGGTCTTCTCAATGAAGTCGAGCGACTTGATCGCTGGTTTGATTAAGGAGACTATAAATCTGGCTTGAATGATAGTGAAGATGATTAATCATACTGTGAAGCCGCCCGACATCGACCTCTACCCGCGTAGTAGAAATTACGTGAGTAGGAATCCTAGCGGCTTCATCGATCATCGGACCAGCTGCCCTAACTGGGGGAGGATCTGAGGTCGCTCCAACAGTCAGGCGGTTTGACAGTTGTACTCTCTCATCATTCACAGGTCGTCGACTCGCGCCGGCTTCCCTGATCAAGCGCAGATATTTCTCTTGATAGTAGCGACAATCACTATCAAGCTTCGAGGCTGCTTTCTTCTCTCTCTCAAGCCACGCGGTTAGAGTAGTTCTCTGCTCCAGTCGTGCCCTCTTCTCGGCCTCCAGGGCAGCCCGAGCGGCTTCCAACTGAGCCTTCAGTACTTTCTCCCTCTCCGGTCGTTCCTTCTTCTCAGCCTCCAGTACAGCTCGCGCGACCTTCAGCTGGGCTCCGAGCATTTGTTGCTCCTCTTGTCGCACCTTCTTTACCACCTCCAGAGCAACCCGGGAGGCTTCTTCCCGGCTTTCAATCTCCCTCACCTTCCCCTCCAGGTCGCCAAGAAGGAGTTGAAGGTTGGCCAACTCCTCCTGCCTAGAGTTTTAGCTCTATGCAAGGCTCGGCGCCTCAGACAACGGAGGCAGGCTAGAGATGAGGTCGCCCGGCCTCACTGCTTCCTCCGGTTTGTCTGCAAGAAAAAGAGATAGTAAGATTAGCATAGCCAAAAGCGAGCAACACGACAGAATATAACAAGATAAAATGCCTTGATGCACAAGTCGTCGCGACTGTTCACGGTCCATCCTACGGTGCTGCTCCCTCCAAAATCGCTCATTCTGCCTTCTCTTGATAACAGAAATTTGAGTCGCAAATGGAAAATAACCCAGAAGCGGGTTGAATAACAAAGCGTTCTTTCGAGGTCGCGGAATGAAGAAGCAGACAGGGTTACAACCCGCAACGCGCTTACCTGGTGCGAAAGGATTTGATGGCTGCGACTTGTCCAGAGCCCGTCTCCTCTCCTCCGCCTTCACTTTCATCAAGCGCAGCCCGGTCATCATCGGGTCATCTTCTTTTGGTGCGGGCTCTTCGGGTTTACCAACATCCTCGCCAGGAGGGTCTGCACGATTTGAGGTCACAGGGCTGTCAAGAAGTTTGTCCCTCCTATGGAGGTCATCAATACTGTTAACAATATCGCTAAGGGTCGTACTATCCACAGAATCCGGAGTTAAGCTGTCTGGTTTGGCAGAAGGGATAGTCGGCTCTTCAATCTCCTCCTTCATTCGCGGGTTGGTCTAGAGGCAGGACTCTGCCGGTTTCTTGTAAAGGTCTTTGCTTTTTGCCCTCATCTTCCGAACCTATTTTGCTATCCGCTCCGCCGCCGTCTCAGCTCTCTTCCTTTTCTTCTTGCCCATCTCTGGTTTCGCTGAAGGAGAGGGGCTGGAGTTGTCATCCACCACTACCAAAGGAGTGGTCAACCCGTCCGGTTTGGGAGAGTTGACCACCCCTTCTTCTCCCTCGCGTATCATGAGAAGGGGTTCCCTGAAGGGGAAATTCCCATGTCAAAGGGAGCAGCTTCTCCGACCTTCAGGGATGCATTGCTCGAGCCCGACTTATTAGAAGGGGAGGACTCCCCGGTCTTCCGCAAAATGACATCTGAATCCATCTTTTCAGAAGGTGCCGGTGGATCTTTCGGTGGTATAGAACTACCCGCTTTGGGCTCTTCAGGCATCTTCGGGGGCATCAGATCCATAGAGGGTTTCAGGCTAACTGCTGCGGGTTTCCCAGACCGGTGGCTTTTCTTTCGGTCTTTCTTCTTTCGGTCCTCTTCCTTCTTCCGATATCCACTCTTATCCACATGAACTTGGAGTTGGTTAAGGAAGTTCATTCTGATCAAAGGATTGCCGGCTTGAAAAAGCCTAACCGCACTTGGCGAGTAGCTTCTTGTAATTTCAAAGAAAAGTGTAGAATGAAGGGCTCTCAAGGATTTTTATAAAGCTTCAGAGCAAACCGAGCGCGGTCTACGACTAGAACTAATATTTTCAAAATTTCCTCGAGATTTGAAAATATGCGGGGATTATGTTTACCCAGAAGACCGCTTCCCAGGTGATACCTCTCTCAGACCGGGCGGTTTGATGTATCAAGTCGCCCAACTCTAAAACTGACAGTTCTCTCGGTCCAGACTGAACAAACCGTGCTGTCTAACAGTATCCAGACCGCCTCCCAGGATTGAAGACTGCCAAGGATCAAGTCCAGAAGGCAAGCCATGGTCTCGGGACAGAGACCGCATGGGCTGCATCATAACCTTGATCGCAACGCACTTTGACTCTGGCCAGTACAGATCAGACGCTCAAGACGCCAAACCGCACGGCTTGTTTCTTTTTTCCTTTCTGTATCCCGTCACCCCCTGCCCGATTCTCCTGTACCCAGGCAGGCAGTTATTTTATCCCTGCCCGTTTGGGCAGGCCCCCGATCCTATAAATAGGGGGCGGCGACATTTCCAAGACACGCACACTCATATCCTGGAGCTCGCTTGTTAGAGCTGCGGTCTCGAGTTCACTGTCTTGCGACTTGTCTGACCGGCCGGCTTCTCATTTCCTGGTTCTGTAACCAACTGTAACCTTTTCACTCGAATCAAAGGAAATCCCGTCACAGTAGTGGCATTTGTTGTGATGGGCGAAGTCTGGCCTCGACCGCTGCCACTGTTCTAACTTTCTCTAATCAAATAGTAACCGACAGCCCGCAACCTCCGTTTTTCTTCAGAGGTGCATTCTCGGATTCAACAATTACAAAAATATTTTATAAAGAAAATGAGTTCTAAGGATTATGCTTCAACATGACCTCCAGTGTGTGACCTAAATAAGTTTACACTCTGGAAGGCCAGAATAAAGATATACATGAACTCCATTGATAAAGACATCTATGATGTTATTCTTACAGGTCCTGCAGCTCCAGTCAGACAAAAGGCAGGAGAGTCCTCAACAATAGAGGTTGTCCCAAGAAGTGAGTGGACAGAGGCTGAAAAGAAGCAGAAGATATGCGATGCCAAGGCTATGAAAATTCTGGTTTCAACAATGTCAGATGACATTTTCAAGAAAGTTGCTGACTACCAATCAGCAAAAGAAATCTGGGATTCTCTCACCAGAATAGTGGAAGGAAGCTCTGATGAAATAAAGGACAGTAAGTCCCTCCTCATATCCATGTATGAGAACATTCAGAAGAAAGCTGAAGAAACAATTGTTGATATGTATGATAGATTCAACATTATCATTAATGAGCTCAGAGGCTTGGATAAGGAGATATCATTAACTGAAATTAATGATAAAATCCTCATGTGCTTTCCTAGCTCATGGGATTCAAGGATTTGGGCAATCAGAGAGTCCAAATGCCACAGAGAAATCAGTACTGAGGCTTTGCTAGGAAAGCTTAAGTTGTATGAGATGCTTCTGAAGAATAAGGCTGAATCAGAGGAAAGGGAGATAACTCCAGCTCCTATCCAAAGGAGCCTTACTCTGAAAGCAACTGAAGGAGAACCCTCCACTCCTGAAGATGAAATATTCAGTCTCCTAGCATGGAGATTCAGAAAATGGGTCAAGATAGAAGACTCAAGGAGAAGAGAGAGGAGCTCAAAGCCCAGATATGATAAGACTCCATGGTAGGAGATTATCTGCTTCACCTACAATAAACCAGGGCACATAGCTCCTGAGTGCCCACAAGAACAAAAGGACAAGAGCAACAACAAGGATGAAAAAAAAGACTTTCAAAGGGAAGGACAAAAAGAAAGCCAAGGGTTTGATTGATGAAACCTGGAGTGACTCTGAAGCAGAGTTAAGCTCCTCATCATCTGAAAGTGATGATGAAGCATAAGCAGCTTGCATGATGACACTGGGGTTGTCATCAGATGATGAAGAAGAACAGGTATCACTGTTTGATGATTTTGATTTTAGTTCTGATGATTTTAAAACCTGCTTCAAAGAATTCTGTGATGACTTTATTAAAATTCAAAAAGAATTAGAAGCAGATAAGGAAGAATTAGAAAACTTTAAGAAAGATAAACTCTATTCAATAAATAAGAACTTAAGAAATGAAATTCAAGACAAAGAATCAGAGCTAATAGAAATAAGAAATGAAAATATAAAGTTAAAAGAAGAGCTAGCAAAGGCAAAAGCCTTTGAGGATTCTCTCAATGGGAGGAGTCAAAAACTCAAAGACATCACAGAAAATCTCTCCATGAGATTTAATCACCTAGGGTTAGGAGCAGAGCCATCCACCAGCACAGAAATCTCTAGGAAACCTACCTGGAAAAATCTAGTTAGCTTCGTTAGACCTAACTATGAATCATGTGAGGACAGTGCAAAAACTAAGGATCGGGAAGCTAATAAACCAAAGAAAATAATAAGAGGTAATAAAACAAATATTAACAAAGAAAAGAAATCCCAAGGGAAGAGCAATGCAGAGAAACTAAATAATCAAAAGGCTAAAGCCAAACCTAGGGTAATAAAACACTCTGCTGATCTCTTATATTTAGATACATTCTATACTCATTTTAAGTATCAAAATAATAAACATAGGTTTTGGAAACTCATTCCTTATCACCCAATAGGGTATCATGAAAGTCCCTTCTATTCTTTCATTGAACACTACAATGGTAAAAGCAAAGGGCCCAAGGTAGCCTGGGTTCCTTCTAATGTTTGAATTATTTGTGCAGGATTAGGTTGGATCCCACCTAAGAGAGGATGGAATGGGAAGAAAGATGTAAATCATGAAGAAGGAACTAAATTCAACCAAGGGAGTGATCTCTTCTTTATAACTTCCTTGTTGTCCTTATAGTTCATAAAATTAATATCATAAACACTATTTTCAATGAACATAATTGCTGAGAAAAACAACAAGAATTTTCTAAGAAAATAGATCTGTTCATTCAGAGGTGTGTCGAATAGAAGTCGACGTACCATCGACTCCTACTCGACTCCAGCGTCAAGAAGCACTCAGAGTGGATAATTTGAATATAATTCGACGCAGCTTTTAGTTCATATCGATGCATGCGTCGACTTAATGGTCGCTGATCAAAGTCGAGGTCGTGTTGATTGGAATTCGACGTAACGTTGACAGGACTACGTCGACTTAAGGCTTGCTGAACAATCTTGACGTAATCTCTAATCGACGCAACGTCGATATAACATCGCACACAAAGTTGCTTCTGGAAGCAGTCTCGACATATTTTTGCACGCCAAATACTAATTTTGATCGACGGTGTGTCGACCTAAACCCTAAGTTGCGATGAATCGTATTCTTTTAAGCAACTTCAGAGTCGAATTCATTACGCTTTCAAATTTTCCTCTCCTTGCTCTCTTGCTCTCTTGTTCTCCAGTTCTCTCGTGCTTTTCTCTCTCTATTTTCCTTTTGTTTGTAGGTAATTACAATCCAATAGCTCCACCCAAGATCAATTCTGGTTTTGATATGGATATAGATTCCATCAATGCTACCGCCGAAAGTTTCAAGGCCATTCTAGGATTTTTCAGCCTGCTGGCCTAACCAAGCTTATCTCTACCAGGTGTTAAGATTCTAGATGTAGAACTTACAGAATTCAAGGACAGTGTTCATGTAGCAGATGAAGGGTCCCTTCAAGGGACAATTTCTGGACATGATATCTTTGTATCTGAATAAATAATCTCTCAAGCATTTGATCTACCCACTGGGAGTGACCTAGATGAATTGACGGTAGAAGAGACAAAGAATGTCTTGGATATCATAAAGTTCAAGAAGGATAAAGCCATCAATCTAAAAAAGATTGATCTTGTAGAGGACTACATGTTTCTGGCTGATATTGAAGGGAAGGTGCTTCTTTGCAAAATCTCAGCTCATGATGCAATTCCCAAGCAGCAACTGCAGATCATGGGAATTCTGGTCCTTTAGAATAAGATAAACTGGTGGAGATGGCTCCTGAGAATGATTGGGCACAAATATGCCCACAAAGAAAATTCCTACATGAGAATCATGAGCCAAGTGCTCTTCCACCAGTATCCCAGTGTCTGCAAATCCAAGGGAGTGCCCATTCCTCCAGGAAAAAGGTTGAACATAGGAATCTTTTCTAAATGGACCAGGCAGATCCTAAAGCCTGGTCAGGTTGCATCTTCTCCTCCTCCTTCCCTAACTCCACAGAACACTGTACCAGATCCCCCAAGGGATGTCATTCCAAAACAGGAACTTGATGCAGCATCACAAGAAGATATTCTAGATGATACTACCCTCCTAGAGCCAACACCTCAATCTCCCATCCACCAACAACCACAACAACAACCATCCATACCACTTCCAAACAACCAATAAGTTCCATCTCCACCACCAACCTATATTTCTCCAGAAACCTACCAAACCCTTTTCCCTGCCTACCAAGATCCTTCTAATCAAAAGGAGAACCTCACACATCCACCTCCACCTGACCTTACCTCCCATCCTACACCTTCCTTTTACATTGAGCAAGCAATATCCAAAGTTGTAGGGATGGCTTCAAGTACCTTTGCAGATCTATTGGCCAGCCAAGCCAGAAGATTTGAAAAGAAGTACTCATAGGTTGAGTCTGAACTACTAGATTCAAAGAGGCCTCTTCAAGGTCTCAAAGAATTCATGTCTTCCTCCTTAGTAATAAAGGTTTTATTTACCTCTCTTACCAGCAAGGTTAAGAAGGGGGAGAAAATTCAGGAGGACGAAGGACCTACTCTAGAGATGAGTTTCCATGACAAGGGGAATGATGTTGAAGCCCCTGATAAAATTACTATATTCCAAAATGTTCAGGGGGAGCCTGCTGATCAGGGAGAGCTGGTTGAAAAAGATATGGAAGAGGTACATCAATACCTAACAAATGTCTAGAGGGAGTCTCAAGTAGAATCTCCAAAGTATCAAGGGGAACCAGCTCCAGAAACTCAGGGGGAGCTTCCTAGAACACCTCAAGAACCATACCAAGATCCAGCTGGAGCAATGATTACTGTAGGTACAACAGTGGACCAGGGGGAGCGGGGAGTCTCAAGTAGAATCTCCAGAGAATCAAGGGGAACCAGCTGCATAAACATAGTGGGAGCTTCCTAGAACACCTCAAGAACCAGCCCAAGAGCCAGCTGGTGCAATGTTTGTTTTAGGTACAGCAGTGGTCCAGGGGAGCTCCATGATGATCATTTGCTGAAAGATGTGGTCAAGATTGCCAAGGAAGTTGTTCATAGTGCTGAGCTGAATGCACAGATTCAGAGGGAGCTTCCCAAAGACAATGTTGCTGAAGAAGCAGTAATGTCTCCTGAAGATGATGAGCCTCTGAAGATTGCCCTAAGGAAGATACCTCCAAAAGTGTTTTCAAGAAAAAGGAAAACCCCTGAGAAGGAACAATGAAACTCAGGTATTTCTGTTTATACTCTCTAAAGAGATTCAAAGAGGAGGTGGTATGCTGAACATTATAATATACTTGTGAATGTATGAAATATTCTGTGATTTCATTCTATCATACTTTTACTGTCTATGTTGTCTTGTATGTAATTCTGATTATGAAAAAGATTGTGTAAAATCACTTCAACCAAGACTATAAAATTTGTTAAGATTAATAGGGGGAGATTGTTGGGAAAAACTCCTTGGATTTAACTTAACAAATTATCTAAAGTGATTTTAACTCTTAGGTTTTAATTACCCATTGTATAGTGAGGGTAATTTGTTCATTAGATGTCTTAGGATATCACACACAACTTGGAGTGTCATGACCAGAGCAAGGCAAGCATAAATTGGGTTTAGTTAACAATTGCGTTGAATAGTATTCGACGCAACTTTGACTTCATGTTGACGTAACTTAGACTAGAAGTCCAGGCAACTAAAACCCTCTGTCAAAGTATATCAAGTCGATGCCACATTGAATAGGAGTCGACGTAGATAAAGGAGCATGTCGAAGTTATCTTAGAAGTTGACGCAATCTCAACTTCAATTCAACGCAGAAGGAAGAATTTGTCGAAGCCATCTGAAGTCGACGCAACGTCGACTATAATTCGACGCAGATGATGAAGTTCAAAGTCAAGCCTTCAACTCGACGGTTACGTCGATAAGTAATCGGCATAACCTCGACATCAGAGTTCAACCAGAGCTTGAAGAAATTCGAAGCTACTCTTACAAGAACTTGAAGATGCGTTGATAAGAAGTGAAAATGAAGTCAACGCAGCGTCGAATACAGTCTGAAAAAGAAACCTTTTTAGTTGTTTCTTTTGCACTCTCTATGAGGGCCCACAGCACTAAAGACCATTCTACAACGACTTGTTTATTGCCTAGAATGGAGAGGAACATTCAAGAAGACAGGAAAAAAGCTTTCTTGGAATGGATTCAAACAGTTGGCAGATGGGTCGTGAACAAAAGAAGGAAAAGAGATTAATTGTCCAAGCCAATACCTTTTCAGGACAACCTAAAAGAGGAAAGGAATTCAAATTAAATCATGGACAATAAATAAGAATAGCAGTGAGAAAAATAGAAGAGTGTTCATCACAATTGTCAGTATCTTGTCGATTAGGGCTTCCTCCTTCTTCTCCTTACTCCTGGAACCCTAAAAGATAGAAAAACAAGAACTGCTCTCTCTCAGAACAGAACAACTGAAGGATGCTCTTCATCAATATCTCATAGCAGCCAGATTTCAATTAGAAGAAAGTAGAAAGGATCTGAATCTTATAACCCTTGCAAATCATCACAATCATAAACAGGGGTTCATCATTAGCAGATCCAACAAAAGAAAAGAAGTTGAAGGCTTCAATAGAATTCTAAGAACAGAATTCTTCTTCTTACTTCTTCCTCTTTCTTCTCTCTTCAACTCAACTGTAAAGAGTTTCAAGAATCCCTCTTCCAAAGGATTCAGTGGTTCAAGATCTCCTTGTCAAAAGATCTGTAGTTTAAGTTCTCCTTATCAAAAGATCTGTGGTTCAAGATCTCCTTATCAAAAGATCTTTGGTTCTAAGAGTCTCCTTATCAAAAGACTTAGGCATAGCTTGTGCTTTCCTACCAGGTGGTAGAAGAGGGGAGTACCCATATTTTGGGGAACCTCTATAAAAATCTGTGTGTCATTGCTGTGATTTTCTGTACTGTCCCACTTCCCTTTTTCAGCATTTATTTCCAGCAATATTTATCTTATTTATTCTGCCTTTGGTTTTGTTTGTGTGCATAATACCTTAGTAAGTTTTATTTTTTGCACAGTTAGGATAGAAAAATCTTTAAATCTATATTCACCCCCCCCTCTAGAGGATTCTCAGAGGCACAGTGTGCACTTTCAACATGATTCCTTCCTCAGGACTTAATGATTTATCTCGACGATATGCCTTCAACCTTTAAGACTATAAATCTTCTTCAAGACTTTATCATCGAGTCATCTGAACTTATCTTTCTCAACGATAAACTTCATTCAAGACAATATCATCGAGACTGTCTCGACGATATGTTTCCTTTCTCAACGATTTATCTGCTGAGACTTGAGATGATATTTTACTTAGAGAATTTTCATTACTTTTATAGTCTAGATACTAGTGATGTAGATTTGATGCATTTCAACGATATGTGTATCATCTCAATGATATGTCCAGTCCTTCTTGATGATTTTGGACTTAGAGAATTACTGGACATATAATTTATCCTCTGCAATCATGAATAAAATATACCATCAAATACATAGTGCATTTATCATTGATTTGAGCACTTCTTCAAATCAGGAACATTGTTGTGCATTGTTCCCAACAATCTCCCCTTATTTGAAGAAGTCATAACTCACTTCAATGATAAATAGAATCAAAATTTGAAGATATTCAGTAAATGTAACATGATTCATCTATCAACATTATATAAATAGAGAAAATGTTTTAAAATAAAATATTTCATAATCATTTGCCCAAGTCATTTTCAGACAAAACATTCATTGATCTTCAGGTCCTACTACAACTTCCCTTTCCTTTTCTTTTTTGCCTTTCATTATTGAAACCAGGACTTGGCTTCTTTGTGGAGCTCGGGCCCTCAAAGATGAGGGGCAGCTAGCACTTACTGATTCCTCGGAAGGAACCGACCGGAGACTCGGAACTAAACACAGAGCCTTGGTCGCAACGAGGAGGTCCCACCACACACCCATAAGATCTTTGAGCGCTTCCCCTCCCAAGCCAAAGCTGTGAATAGGCACCTTGGAGAGCTTGAGAGCTAAGCCAAGATAACCTAGGGAGGAAGAAGCTCAAAATGCTGAGATTGGAATCCTCTCCCAAGGTGCCCTTCAAGGTCTATATATAGATTTTCAAGTCTGGTCTGCTAATAGTGGGATTTCGCCTTACTCTTTTGCTATACGCAGCCCAAAATGGTCTGCCAACAGCCAAACTCCGCTGTTTGGAGGAGCTAACTATAGACCACCAGGGGTTTTTAGGTAAAAATGATCACGAACCCTTCCTGGGCGAGCCACCCACAAGAGTCTCTCTCGCGAATTGAGTGGCTCGGCTCGCTCGCCTCCCTGCGAGTAATCGACGAGGCTCCTGGCCCGCTCACCCTCCCGCGAGCGATCGGCGAGAGCCCAGCTCGCCCGACACCTTGGCTCGCTAGCCTTCTTATTCCTTTTTCCTGACGGTCCCTTCGCCACTGCTCACCCCCTGGTGTACACTGGGGTTGTACACAATCCTTGCTCTTCGTGGGGGCTATTTTAGGCTCGCGTAGAAACATCCAACCCCTTGTGTTCGCCGACCCCTTGGTGACGTGGTGAGAACCTTTTGGTGGGACCCATGCTCACTGCTATAAATACCTTTCCTTCCGCCCGGTGCGTGAACTTTTTCTTCCCTCCTCACTTCTTTCCCCGCTCGCCATTGTTCCTTGCGAGATGTCCAAGAAGGAGGAGATACTTGCTCGCCTCAAGACCTCGCAGACAGTCCAGAAGGCTAAAGCTGCCGAGCTCGCCCCCTGGATCTCTCCACAACCTGCCCTCCCCCCGCCTCAGGTTAAGAGGGCAAAGACCATCCGACAGCAATCTGGGAGGATGAGTCATCTCCGCTGTCTCCCTCTCCCCTCCATGAGCTCGCCTCGCAGGTTCTGCTTAAAAAGGATTTGGTACTCCTAATAGTATCTTCTTAACTCTATTTCCTTGCTCGCAGGACCTTCCTACAGAGAAGAATTTTACCAGGCCATCCCCCACGGGATCTCGCCCCCCTTCCCCCGGGAGGATTGATTCCCCCTGATGCGAGGATCACAGACCTGCGAGCCTCCCCCTCACATCCGGGTAAGCCATTTATCTTGTCCTCTCTCGATCTTCCTTGATCCCTGACCCGCCTCATTTCTTCCTGCAGGATCTCCTCTCGCAAACTCAGAGAGGTGAGTCCCCACTCCGGTGGGCTCGCCTCCTCCACCGAAAATGAACATCGTTACTCCCGGGTTCGGCACTTTGGATCAACGGAGCCCGGGTGGCTCGCTACTTGCCGAACCCCGGGCTGATGACGGGATGATGCACCGCCCTGGCTTGGCAAAGTCCATCACCCTGTCCTTCACTGAGGCCTTCAAGGGCCAGCCAAGCTCTTCTCGCCCGCGACCCCATACCATTCTCATCTCACCAGGTAGGATAATTTCTGCCGCTCATCTCTCTCGCTGCCTCTCATGTTGACTTTCTTTCATTCGCAGGTGTTCCTCCAACCCCGACTACCGAGTCAGAGCACGGGGAGGTGGAGATGTCGCCCCCGCCCTCGCTGAACTAGGTCGCGGACTTCCTGGGGGATCCCGGCGACCCGAAACAGATGAAGAGGCGAGTCGCCGAGATATTCCAGAAGCACACCTTTATGCTGCGAGAGCTATACGATCAGGACCGAATGAATCGGGCCGCTTATGAGGAGAGGTTTGCCGCCATGGAGGATGCGAACGCCCGCGTCCTCGCAGAAGTATAGCAGGTCGCTAGCGGCAAGGTCACCTCACCTGGGGTGCAACTCGCGCGGATCGAGGACTACATGTGGCTGATGCAGCGTGAGGTCCAGTCGGTCCGCAAGTACCAATATCCGAGGATTCTGCCTCACTCTGGTGTGCGAGGTCGCGACCACTGGAAATGGCACAAATACCGAATCGCACTTTCCTTGTTATTTGTTTCTTGCTCCCGCTACTATTTTCCCCGCTTCTAGGGTTCCGAAAAATTTGTGATTTTGTAATAAGGCTACTCTCTCTCGTGAGCTTTCTTTCTTTCCTGCTTTGCACGATTTCTATTGTCATGTTAATTGCGCTCGCGCTTTGCTTATTTTTTGCGTGAAAGTATCTGGCTCGCGAGACATCGCCTCGCCCTCGCGGCCTTTGCTTTTCCTTTCTACAGTTTCGGCTCGGCGGTGGCGAACCAGCGGACTTTTGCCAGGAAGCCAACCCCCGTGGAGTGGATAAGACCCCAGGGTGCCGAAAAATCACCGTGCGATTCCTCTATCCGCACCCCCCCGGTGTTTTGTATCCTTCCCGCCCAATTTATTTCTATAAATAGCCGCCATCTTTTACTTTCTAACTACCGCATTAACTGTTCTCTAGCTTATCTTCTCTCTTCCAGACCCTCTCTCTAACTCCAGCTCGCACTCACCACTTTTCCCGGCTCGCAAATACTACCATCATGGTTGTCGAGGGAGAATCCAAAGGGTGAGCCAGGTGCGTCGGGGCTTTCCGCGACAACACATTCTTCGGCGCCTCGCTAACCGGTGACAAGTTTCTCGCCGTCGTGGACAAGTAAATCCCTTCGAGGTATTTTGATCGCCTCCAGCCAAGCACCGCCACCCTCAACGATCTGTCCACCGATGAGCTCGCCATCCCCATTGCTCATTTTGAGAATGGGTTGCGATTCCCACTCTGGCCAGAGGTTCGCCAGGTAATTTATTCGATCCTCACCATTCTTACTCGCCTCGCAGGGAGCATGCTAACCATACATTGGTGAATTTCCAAGTACTCAAGCACTACGGCGTCCAATTGAGCCAGCTGACGCCGAACGCGATCGTCGTGATGGTCGCGTTCTCCTACTACCTGCGGGAGGAGAAGATTGAGTTCAGCCTGCTCGTCTTCAGAAAAGTCTTTTCCTTCCGCGCGTACAAGGATGGGACGACCCACGTTGCGAGCTAGCATGTCACCGTCTGCGAGACGGTGAACAAAGCCCACTTCTGGCATCAAAGGTTCGTCCTGGTGAAGGGACCATTCGACAACATCCCCTTCTCCCCCCTCCAACGGGATGATGCAACCTACCGCCCTCCCGCCTCGCTCGGTGGTGACGATGTGAGGCTCTACTAATACCTGGGCTGCAAAAACTTTGAGGTCGCTCACCTCCGGCAGAGGGTGGACTCACGGTTGCCGGTCCCGCTAGGGGAAGGTTCAGCTCGCACTCGCAAACTCTCGTATATTTTTCCTCATTCTATTCGCTAACTTTTTCTTTTCATTTGCAGGGGAGCGGGATCTTCCCATCCACCCCCCCCCCCCCCCCCCCCCCCCGTATGCGAGGAGCGCTACACTCTCATCCAGCACTCTCACCGTCGCGTCCAACGAAACTTGTCGAGAACCCCCGGCTCGTCTTCGGGCAAGAAGCGGCCGCTGCCCGCGAGCCAGCTCACCGCGAAGCCCCGCGCAAAGAAGAGGAACAAAGACACCCCCTCCAAAACAAAGGGAAACGAGGTCGTGGACCTGAGCGAGTCGGAGACTCCGCTCACCCCCTCCACGAGCCAAAAAGCTGCCCAGGAGTGCGGCGAGCCGAAGGACGCTCCTGGCGGGCCCAAGCCTATCAGCCACAAAAACTTCGACCTGGGCGCCAAACTCCCTGACGCCCTCGGCGAGCCGGTGCTCGCATGGGATCTTGATCTCAACAGGATCTCTTGCTCGTCGTTCCTCCCCTCCTAGGTTGAGAGCGATAAGGTGGGGGCGAGGCATTCTCCCTCGCCTTCGGGCTTTATGACCGCGAGGATGCCGCTAATTTCGGCGCCCTGCAGTCCCGGCTGCTCGTAAATGAGTTTATGCGAGCCCACTTCTGTTCCTTGGAGCTATCCCACATGGTGGCTCGGCAGTATCTCATCGTAGAAAGAAATTCTAAGGAGCTCCAGCGTGAGCTCAAGGCGGCCATCTCTGAAGGTCTCCTCGCCAGCCTTTAGGGAAGGATGGTAAGTCTTCCACACAACTTCCATCTCGCTCTCTATATATTTCGTTTGACTTACATTTTTTCTTCTTCAGGATGCCGAGACCGCGAGCCAGCTGCTCTCGCGGAACGCCGACCTAGAAACATAGGTCGTGCTACTCAAAGCACATGTCTGTGAGCTAACCAGAGTTGCGCTTCCTCCATCCCCCTGCGAGCTGGGACTTGTAGAATATCTCGAGGCAAACAGGAGGCGACCCGCAAGAATTCCATGGGTGTAGCCACCCTCGTCTTCGAGACCCTCAAAGGCACGGGTCTGCTTTCCCCGGATGCCCTGGAGCTCGGCATCGAGGGCGTTGTCCCGGACCTATTCGCGCCGATCCCGGAGCCCGACGACCGTGGGAGCGAGGAGGAGCCATCCAACGACCTGCATTAGCCTTTTAATTTTCAATGTAAAAATTTGTGTTTTCACCCGGCGAGTTCGCCGTTATTTTGTAACACTTTTGAGAAAAGAACATGGAATATTTTTCTATCTTGCAATTGCCTTTCCATCTTGCTCGCACAAATACACTTTTCTATGCTTGCGTGAATACGTTTGCAATATGCTTGTCCTCTTGCTTTTATCCGCACTCGCACCTTCAACGCTACTATTTATGCTCGCGTTCGCACCCTTCTTACCGGGTGATTGTCGCAAGGTTTACCATTTCATAGTTCCTTTGATCTCGCTACCCTACCTCGTGCCTACCTAAGAAGGCGCTCGTGTAGCTTCTCTCGCTTTGGAATTTCGTTAGATGGACCACCTATTTTCTCTTGCGTTATGTGTGGTCTGCTTAGAGCCTCTGGATCGCCCAGTGGGGCTCTTACGAATGGGGTCGACATTACCCTGCCTCGCTCGCCCGCCCCCAATGAGTGACCAGCATTGCTCGCTATCCGCCGCGCCAGAGGACCCCCCCCCCCCCCCCCCCCTAACTCACTAGTCTCAGGCGTTACTTATGAATTCTCCATGTGCTTTTTGCGAGCCAGGGCCCAACCTGACAAATCGTGAAGTCACCGTACCCAGCCGTCTCGCCCTTACCCTTGGACTTGGCACTTTTTACCAATTGATGTCCTTCATTTCTCGCGAGCGACCCCCAGGGCTCGCCCTATCAAGGCCTTGAGAGAATAATTTACTTGCCAGCCGAACCCCTTGGCGTGAATAATTTACTTGCCAGCATCTCCAGAGATCAACCTGACCCACCGTCTATGATAGCCCGACAACGGAATCGATCTGGGGAACTCTAGCACCAAAAATTTCCACCTTGCCATCCTCTCCAGAGATAAACCTGACCCACCATCTATGAGAGCCCGGCAGCGGAATCGATCTGGGGCACTCCAGCACCAAAAACTTTCCCTATTGCCAGCCTCTCCAGAGATCAACCTGACCTACAGTCTATGAGAGCCCGGCAGCAGAATTGATCTTGGGCACTCCAGCACCAAAAACTTTCCATCTTTCCAGCATATCCAGAGATCAACCTGACCCACCGTCTATGAGAGCCCGACAGCGGAATCTATCTGAGGCACTCCAACACCAAAAACTTTCCATCTTGCCAGCCTCTCCAGAGATCAACCTGACTCATCGTCTATGAGACCCCGGCAGCGGAATCGACCTGGGCACTACAGCACCCAAAATTTTCCACCTTGCCAGCCTCTCCAGAGATCAACCTGTCCCACCATCTATGAGAGCCCAACAGCGGAATCGATCTGGGGCACTCCAGCACCAAAAACTTTCCACCTTGCCAGCCTCTCCAGAGATCAACATGTCCTACCGTCTATGAGAGCCCGACATCGGAATCAATCTGGGGCACTCCAGCACCAAAAACTTTCCACCTTGCCAGCCTTTCCAGAGATCAACCTGTCTCACCGTCTATGAGAGCCCGACAGCGGAATTGATCTGGGGCACTCCAGCACCAAAAACATTCCACCTTGCCAGCCTCTCCAGAGATCAAACTGTCCCACCGTCTATGAGAGCCCGGCAGCGGAATCGATTTGGGTCACTCAAGCACCAAAAACTTGGGAACTCCTGCTTAGAAAAAACTTCCAAACCAGTATATTGAGAGTAGAACATATAACAAGTAAATTACAAAACAATTCAAGGGTAGAATCGTTTCAGGTCATCCCCGCTCCTGGCCAGGCCAAGGAGTAACCCGTCCACATCTCGGAGGTGGTACCCTCCTAACTTGAGCGCCTCGTCTACAATATATGGCCCCTCCAAGTTAGGATTGAGCTTTCCTACCGCGGCTCCTCTCCCGGCCGCGTCGACATTCTTCAGCACCAGATCTCCTTTCTCGAACTGTTTCTCACTCAGATGTGCTTGTCGAAGTACCGAGCCATCCTCCATTTGACCTCTTCCTGTTGGAAGACGGCTAAGTCCCAGAGCTCCTCCACCAGGTCTAGAGATAGCCTTTGCTCTTCCCCATTCTCCACTAGTCACTCTTCATCCCCTTTGCCTACGGCGACCACCCTGGTGTACTTGACTTCGAACTCCACTGGGAGAATGGCCTCGGACCTGTGGGAAAGCTTGAATGGAGTCTCTCCCATGGCTGTGTTCGGATTAGTCATCAGGGCCCAGAGGACCGAGGGTAACTGCTCTACCTAGTTCCCCCTGAGGTTCTCGACCTTCTTCTTCAGCAAGTTCACGATAATTTTGTTCGCCGCCTCCAACTGCCCATTGCTCCTCGGGTGGTGGACTGACGCAAACCGAAGGTCTATGCCGAGCTGGGTGCAGAAGCTGACGAACTCGTCGCTGGCAAACTGCGGCACGTTGTCCGTAACTATAGCTAACGAGAGCCCATGCCTACATATTATCTCACCACATATGAAATTTCTAACTACTTGGGACGTTACCTTGGCCAGCGCCTTTACCTCTAGCCACTTGGAGAAATAATCAATCATCACCAACAAGAACCTTCTCTGGCCACTCGCTTGCGGGAAAGGACCTACAAGGTCCAAACCCCATATGGCAAAGGGCCAGGGTGTTGTGATGGACTGAAGCCTTTGGGCTGGCAGGAGCTGGAGAGGGGCGAACAATTGGCACTTTGAACATCTCCTTGCAAATTCCGCCGCGTCCTTGCTGAGGGTAGGCCAAAAGTTGCCTTTCCTCAACAGTCTCCCCTCCAGGGTTCGGCTCCCGGAGTGGCTTCCACACTCCCCCGAGTGAACTTCCTCCAGGACCCTTGGGACCTCCTCCTCTGATACACAACGGGCTAGGAATCCCGAGAGTGTTTTCCTGTACAGTTCTCCTGTATACAAGTAATAATATGCCGATTTATACCTGACGCGCCACTTATCCACATCCCCTTCGGGGAACTTTCCCGAGGTCAAGAAGGGGAGTAAGGGATCCATCCATGATGCCCGTTGGTCCACCTCAATTAGCTCACCCTCCTCAACGGATGGCCGAATTAGGTCTGACACCGTCCCCTACCCAAGGACCAAACTTGGCCAGGAGGTCTGCCACGACACTCTCCTCCCTTGGCACGTCATGGATTGAGAAGGTCAGCAACTGCCCTATGAGCCCCTTAACCTTTTCCAGGTATCGCTGAAGAGTCAGCTCCTTCACCTCGAACTCCCCCCTAACCTGGCAAGCCACCACCATGGAGTCTGTCGAGACCTCTACATCCTGCACTACCAATTCCCGGGCCAATCGCAGGCCCGCCACTACTGCCTCGTACACCGCCTGATTGTTGGTGAGAGGAAAATGAATATTGATGGCCTGCTCGATCCTCATCCCTTAGGGGCTTACCAAAACCACCACTCCCCCAAAGGAATGCCTTCCTGAGGCCCCTTCCACCAACGTCCTCTAAGCCACCGAGATGGGCAGCTCGGACTCTTCCTCTTCGGTCACATAATTCGCCAAAAAGTCTGCCTCCGCTTAGGCCTTTATTGACAATCGGGGCACATATGAGATATCAAATTCACTCAGCTCTACCGACCACTACGTCAATCTCCCCGAGTGCTCCACCCCTTCTATGATGTTGCGAAGGGGGCTTGATCAATGCGCTTGGAAATAGGGTCGGAGCTTCTGGGCTAACACGATCAAGGCGAAGGCCAACTTCTCCAGGATGGGGTACCGAAGCTCCGCCTTCCTTAGGACTCGGCTAACATAGTAGATTGGGAGTTACCTTCTACCTTCTTCCCGGACCAGCACTGAATTTACTGCCTCGGGTCCAACCCCCAAGTACAGGGACAAGTCTTCTCCTTGCCTTGGCCCTTGCAACAAGGAAGCTTGGGTCAATTTTTCCTTTAGCGCTTGAAAATCCCTCTCGCATTCATGGGTCCATTCAAACTTCTGATTCCCCTGCAGTACCTTGAAGAAGGGTGCACACTTCTCTCCCTCCCTGGAGAGGAACCTGCTAAGCTCGGCTAACTTCCTCGTGAGGCGTTGAACCTCCTTCGCGTTCCTTGGCGACCCCAACTCTAGGATGGCCTTAACTTTGTCTTGATTAGGCTCCACTACCGCTGGGGTGAGCAAGTGTCCGAGGAACTTTCCTCGGGTAGCCCCGAAGACACACTTCTGCGGGTTGAGCTTTATCTTGAATTTTCTCAATGTACCGAAGGTTTCTTGAAGGTCATGGAGGTGAGACCCAAGTTCTTGACTTTTCACCATGAGGTCATCTACATAGACCTCCAGGTTTCTACACCTTTGCTCTCGGAAGACCCGGTCCATCATCCGCCGGTACGTGGCTCCTGCATTCTTGAGCCCAAAGGGCATCATTTTGTAGCAATAACATTCATCCCCCGTGATGAAAGAGACATTCTTGATGTCGGGGGGGGGGGGGGGGGGGGGGTGCATACCGATTTGGTGGTAACCTAAAAAAGCATCTAAGAAAGACATCACAGAAAAATCTACGGTTGAGTCAACCAGCGTGTCGATTCGAGGCAAGGGGTAGCAATCCTTGGGGCATGATTTATTAAGCAAAGAAAAGTCAAATTCACATTCTCCACTTACCTCCCCCCTTCTTCACCATAACCACATTGGAGACCCAGCCTGGGTACTGGATCTCTGATACAAACCCTGCTTGGAGGAGCTTGCCCACCTCCTCTCGGATGGGACCTTCCAGCTTGTCAGTTAAGGCCCTCTTCTTCTGTCGGATAGGTCGGGTGTCAGGCTCTAGGTTGAGGTGGTGGCAAGCCACATCCGAGGCGATCTCGGGCATCTTAGTGGCGCTCCACATGAAGACATCCACGTTCTCCTACACACAAGCCAGGATTTTCTTCTGCTCCTCTGGGTTGAGCTCTCCACTGATCTTGACTTTTTCCAGCACCCCGCTCGGGTGGTAACCTCGAGCTCCATAACCTCATCCACGACATCCAGTCGGGACTGCTCCCCCTAATCACCCTCTTTCTCTTCACCCTGAGCCAGCACTTCGGCCTCATACTCCTTCCTCTCTTCCCAAACCTCCATCAAGTCTTCCGCCCCTTCCTGCTGGGATTCACCTTCCTCCCCTTACCTCTGCTTCTACTCTTCGAGCCCCACTGACTCCCCAATCTCCGGATCCCACTCTTCCACCACGGCCATCCAATAGATGGTGTTCACGGCAGTCACATAGCACTGCCGAGCCACCTTCGGATCTGCCCTTATCTGGACTTGAACTCCTCCTGCCCTGAACTTGAGGCACTAGCGGAAGGTGGAGGGGACGCAGTGGAACACACTGATTAGTGGCCGTCCAAAGATGGCACTATAGCTGCTGGGGGCATCCACTATGACAAAACGGCAATTCCTGGACTGCCCCCCCCCCCCCCCCCAAGTCCACATGGTGTCCCACTCCCCTTCTACCTCCTTCCTCTCACCGGAGAACCCAAATAGTGAGTCATCTGAGGCCAACACCCTCCTGCTCTCCACCTTCATGTCGTCAAATGCCTTCTTAAAGATGACGTTGACCGAGCTCCCGTTATCCACAAGCATCCGGGAGATGGTGAAGTTCTTGATCGTCGGCTGAATGACCAGATCATCGCAGAAAGGGTCTTTTGAGTGAACGAGATCTTCTTCGTTGCTGGCAGGGCTAGGGACGTCGAAGCCATGCTGCGACGGTAGATGGTGTGGAGGCTTGCCTTCCAGGTCGCCTCAATCCCTACCCCCTTATGGATCTCCCCGATCCCTCCTCGGGTCCCCACATTGACCCAGTCATCACACCTCTCATCCTCCTCATCCTGAGACAGGACCTCCTCAATCCTCACCGCTCGCTGCTCCCGCAGCGCCGGTGCTCTGTCCTTCTTCATCTCCAAGAACTCAGGGCAGGTGGCCGCCGTGTGACCTTCCTCCCCGTGGAAGTCCCAATATGGCAACGCCGCTCCCCTTCTCTCGACCTCTCCCGCACTATTCCTCCTTCTAGGAACGGCGTCTCTGGCTCCAGCTCCTCTTCCCCTGCCTGGTCTCCCCCGACCGACCTCCATCGCCTACTAAGGCGGGTGGGAATGAGGTGGCCTCGGGCCCTGCCTCCACTCTAGCTGGTGGGGTCTTCCTTGGCCTCCTTGGAAGTTGCACCCTCCCTGGTGGAAACCCCTTCCCGGGCCCTGCCTCTCTCTTTCCTGCTGCTTCAACCACACCTCTGCGGCTTTTGCCTCCTCTCTTCTCCTTGGCTCTGGATGCTTGACCTCCGGCTTGCTCAGTCGTGCCAACCTTTTTCTGAACTCGGGGTTTGCTGCCTCCCCCTCTATCTCCTCCACCGCTCTCTCCATCAACTCCTCAAAAGACAAAGGAGCCCTCCTCTTGAGGTCCATCTTGAAGAACCCCTCTCGCATCCCCATTATAAAGGAGAGCTGGAGAGTGTACCCTGGAACCTCCTGGATGAGGAGGACCTCCTCCTGGAACCGATCCACATAATGAGCTAGCAAATCTCCCTGCCTTTACTTGATGCTGAAGAGGGCCTAAGGGTCTTTCTTCCTCTTCTTCGAGGTTGAGAAGCGCAGCAGGAAGCCGCGACGCAAATCCTTGAAAGCATATATCGACCCGGAGGGTAACTGGTGGAACTAGTCCCTCGCTTTCTCCTTTATGGTGGTGGCGAAGTGTCGGCACTTTAAAGCGTCCGACATAGGTCTGATAAAGACCATGTCTTCGAACCACTGTAGGTGCTGAGTGAGTTCATCCTTGCCGGTATACTGAGTCATGGACGGCTCGCTGAACACCTCTGTGAGTGGTGTCGAGAGCGCCAAGTCGCAGAAAGGATTTCCCCCTTTCGCACTCCTGACCTACTCTACTCGCCCTGCGAGCTCCCCGGGCGAACCGGCTCCCGGTCTCGCACTCGCCGAGGGGCCGCTCGCTGGGATCCCACTGGCTGGGATCCCTCCTCCCGGGACGGCACTCGTCTGGACCCCACCCGCACTCGCCGGGCTGGGGAAGAGCTTCCGCCCCGCTAGATCTCGCTCCAGCATCTGGAACATCGCCTCCTTCCCTGGCCTCTGCCCTGGGGCGTGCTCGCCTACTCCAGCTGGAGGGGCCTGAAAGTGAGGTTAGATCTTAAAGTCACTCTAGAGGGAGGGGTGAATAGAGTATTAAAAGTATTTCACTTATTTTTATAGCGGAATTAAAATAGTGATATTTAAATGTGTACTGAGTGATTTATAAAAACAAAATAAAGAAAACACAACACAACACAGTACAAAAAATAATCACAAACACACAAGACACAAGGATCTATAGTGGTTCCCTAATCAAACTGGGTAGTCCACTCTTCTACCACCCTTGGTAGGAATCCACTAGGTTTTTGTTCAGGTGCCCTATCACCA
The DNA here is from genome assembly GCA_033032865.1 of Dactylorhiza incarnata. NCBI lineage: Eukaryota > Viridiplantae > Streptophyta > Magnoliopsida > Asparagales > Orchidaceae > Dactylorhiza > Dactylorhiza incarnata. The sequence continues at coordinate 29,426,615 of JAWHQI010000003.1, read as the reverse complement.
ATGGACTTTTGATCAGGTGCCCAATACACCAACTGTTGGTTTTTGATCAGGTGCCCTGCCACCAAACAGTTAACTTTTGAAGGGAGTTAGAACCCTGTACAAGATGGGATAAAGGTAAATAAAAAGGGTTATGAAGTTCTTCTTTGTCAATAATCTGAGAGAAGACAAGTGGATTGTGTTGTTGTAAAGCTCCCCCTATCTGATAGAAATGGTTGATAGTTGATGGATGGAGCTTTCACTTGAATGAAATATCTTCCTGATAGCTGATGAATCTGAGAGACAAAGTTTCTCAGATTTGTTGTTGCTCTTGAAGATTTGAACTAGCAGCAGAATACTGAGAGAATGATCTTGTGTTATTGTTCTCTGAGAATGTAAGTGCTGCTTGAGGATGAACACTGTAAAACTTTTTTGACTTTGTGTATTTTCTCTAGAATGTATCTTCTCTGTCGACTGATACTGTAATCCTTTCTTTTTCTATCTTGTTGCTGATCTTTCTCTTTTTCCTTGACATTATATCTCTGATTTGAATTTCAAATCCTCTGAATAAGGAATATAATAATCAGAATTGATTGTGTCTTGGATCCGCAATCTGAATATTTAATTCCTTTTCCTCTTCAATAAATGATATCCTTTTCCAATAAGCCAAATGGCTACTTTCTCGAGAGAAGACAATGGAAAGGAATAAAATAAAAGGAAGGATATAATCCATGACTTATCTGGAATAGAAGATAGAATAGGTCCATTACTGATTTAGTTTATCTGAGATCAAAGAATAATATATAACTGATCTGTCTGAAATTCGTCGAGCTGAGATAAGGATTCGTCAATCTGAAGGTTGAGTTCGTCGAACTGAAGGATAAACAACTGAATCTGGCTGGAAGAATTGAATTAGTCGATCTGAGAAGCACTTTCATCGAACATGAAAGTGGAGGTTAGATCTTAGATTTACTCTAGAGGGGGGGGGGGGGGGGGTGAATAGAGTATTAAAACTTTTCCCTTAATTTTATTGCGGAATTAAAATAGTGATATATATATAAGTGTATAGCAGAGTGATTTATAAAAACTAAATAAAAGCAAATCAGGATAGCACAACAACACAGAAAATCACAAACACAGAGACACAAGAATTTTTATAGTAGTTCCCCAATAAACATGGGTACGTCTACTCTTCTACAACACTTGGTAGGATCCACTAGGTTTTTGATCAGGTGCCCTATCACCAAGGGGTTTCTGATCAGGTGTCCACACACCAAGTGAGCTTTTGATCAGGTGCTCTAACCAAACCACGGGTTTTTGTTCAGGTGCCCTGCCACCAAGAGATTAACTTTTGAAGGGAGTTAGAACACTGTATAAGAGGGGATAAGAAGGGTTAGAATGTTCTTCTCTGTCAACAATCTGAGAGAAGACTCTAGTGGATTGATGGTGTAAAGCCCCCCCCTGTCTGATTGAAATTCTTGACAGCTTGAGGATGGAGCTTTCTCTATAATGAAATATCTTCCTTGATAAGCTGATGAATCTGAGAGACAGAAGTTCCTCAGATTATTGTTGCTCTAATGAAGATTTGAACTTGCAGCAGAAAACTGAGAGATTGATCTTGAAGATGTTGTTCTCAGAGAATGAGAGGTGCTGCTTGAGGAAGATGATCTTTCTTTTTTTTCTTTCTAAATATTTTATCTCTCGACTGATGCTCTGATATTTTCTGTCTGTTACAGATATCTTTCTTCTGATATTCTATTTCCTTAGAGAGAGTGATAACTGGTTTGAAATTCAAATCTCTGATTAGGAATAGAATAATCTGCATTAATTGTTTCCTTGGAACTTCAACTGATTCAGCAAATCTTTAATCCTTTTCCTTTTTAATAAATGATATCTTTTTCCAATATAATCCAACGGCTATTTTCTCGGGAAGAGAATGGAAAGTGGAATAAAATAAGGAAGGATAAAATCTGTCTTATCTTGAAGAATAACTCCAAATGAAGAATAGAATTGAATCTGATAGTTGAACTGAGTTCAGAGAATTTGAATAACTGATCTGAATAGACTGAGTGAAAATTCGTCGAGATGAGATAGAATTTCGTCGACCTGAAGGATGAGTTCGTCGAACTGAACATTTGATAAACATTCGTCGAACACAGGCTGGAGTTCGTCGATCTCAATTTAGAGTTCGTTGAACTGAAGGATTCGTCGACCGCTGAGCTGCTGAGTATAGAAGATCGTCGACCGCTAAGACTGAAGCAAGTCGTTCATCGAACGCAGAGTGTAAGAAGTTCGTCGAATGCAGAGAGCAGTTCGTCGAACGCAATATTGAGTTCGTCGAACGCAGAAACTTAGAGAAATTCTAAGTTCTAGCTATCTTATCAGCCTAAAACTATGACCCTTAGACTATACATTGGGGGTCAACTTAATCCTAGTCAACACATAGTAATCCTAGCCCAAATCAGTAATAGGGTTGTTCCAACAATCTCCCCCTATTTGGGTTAGGATACTATTTGACAAATTTCAAATAGAAAAACAACAGAAAAATAGCAGAGCATGTATATATATCTGACAGAATGTAAAACCATTTCAGCAGATAAAATAAGTATAGTGCTCTGAGTTAAACAATGTTTCAATGAAACAAAATTATAACAAAAACAAAAAGGTCTGAACCTTTCACTTAGAAGGAGGCTTGAATATAATTTGTCTGTTTGGATTTTTTGATTCTTTCTTGGTCATGTATAGATCTTGAGCTCCCAGAATGGTTTGACATTTGACTTGAGGAACTATTGCTTCTGGGTGCTTGTCTAAATAAATTTCAGCATTGAACACATTCTTTGATTTGTACTTTTCAAGTTCTTTTCTTCTGAATTCTGACATGGTTGAAAATTTGGAGTAATCATTGCCTTCAGCTTTTGCCTTATTAATCTGAGCTGTTGCTACAGATTCTCTGAATCTGGCCATATGAGATATCCTCTCCTCTTCTGGATTGGTAGAAGGAGGCCTATACTCAACATCACTGTCTTGAACTGAAGAAATTGCTTGAGGATTTTTATCTCTGTGAGAGGAGCCATTAGAAACATGATACTTATATCCTGAAGGAATTGATTTGGAGGAACCTGAAGGAGGTCTTGATGACCTTGAGCTCTGAGAACCACTAGAACTAGCTGGTCTCTTGGGTTGCTGAGAGTATCTTTGAGAAGAAGAAGAAAACTTTGCTGAGTCAGCTGCACCTGCTGCTGGAGCAGGAGGAGGAGGATGGTTATACTTGACAGGCTTGTCAGAGTAGTAACCAGTCTTCTTCATCTTCTTCCTTCTGTTGGCTTCATTCCTTGAATTTTTCATCCAGGCAGGAGAATCCCTGGTGAGTGTGATATTATGCAAAATGTAGTATGGAATATCATTGTTGGAATTTGGAGGCTTAGGAGCAGCCTTTGACATATGCTTAGCCTTTCGTTTCTTTGATGATTTATCATTAGAGTCATCATCATCGCTTTCATCATCATCACTATCATCAGATGATGGAGGATTATCATAAAGATCATCAGTAAGTTTCAGGGCTTTAGAAATATCTTTCTCACTAACTGGAACTGGAACTGGAGCTGGACTTTCTGCAAAAACTTGAACTGGAATTGGTACTTCAAAACCTTAGAGAAATTCTTTTAATATAACTTTATTTACAGGAGCAGTATAGGGAATAATTGCTTTTGAACAAATTTGAAGCTCTGGCAGATTTGTGAAAATTGTATTGAACTTGGAGAGCAAAATAAATAATATCTATGGATGGATGAATAGAAATATTATTAATTTCTTCTATAACAGGAATAACTGTATCTATCATCTCTGAATCACTAATTTCAACAACTGTATCTGCAATGTAAACTGGAAGACCTGGAGCTTCTTCATTGGACATCTCCCCCTGCCTAGTTTCAGGAAAACCTGAAGCTAGGCCCCTTGAAGAAGGGACAAAATAGGAGGGTGAAGGGAAGGAAGCTATTTTGGCAGAAAGATCAGCCAGGGCTTGAAGAACTGGTGCAAGTTTTGCATCCAGTAGATCATTCAGTTTTGGAGGAATGTGTTGATATATCTGATCAGCAACAGATTTAAAATCAATATATACAAGATCTTGATTGGGGCGAGAAGATGATGGGATGGAGTATGGGAAAGAGATGTTGGTAGCATGTGCTATGGGTGAATGAATAGGGCAATGAGGGTGGATGGGTGAGTGAGGTGGGGAGATATTTTGAGGGATAGGAGACTGGGGAAGGGTAGGTGATTAAGAATCAATGTTCATGGGAGAAGGAATGTCATTGAAAGATGAAGGCTCTTCAGATGGATGAGTCTGAAGAATAGAAGAAGATGGCAATGAGGATGAAGGGATAATGGGAGAGTTGGGAGGAGGGATGACTTCAGAGGAGATAAGGGGTGGAGATGGGAGAGGAGGAGAAGGAACAATAGGAGGAACTTCTGGAAGGGTTGAGGGAGTGACCTGCACAGTCCTTGTGCCTTCTGAATCTGGCCTGGGGGCATCAGCCCTTGGATTCTTCTTAGGAATTACTCTTTCCCATTTTCCAAACAAAGCGGATGTTAGCCTCTTACTTGCATTGATAAAGACCTTAGGAGAGACCAGAAGGTCTGGATGCTTCTCTTGAAGAAATATTCCTAATATTCTTCCATAACCAACACTTACCTTGCTGATTTTCTTCCTTAATGATTCAAAGATAATCATTCCCTAGTTAATCTTCTTCTTCTCAACCAAGGCCACAATCACCAGAAATTGGTGCCTTGTAATGTAGTCATGGGCTGAGGTTTTCCCAAGCAACACCTTGCCCACTACATCAGCTAAGAACTTATATTGAATAGACAAATTTTTCTTTAACAAATGGTTAGGGTTTCCATTGGAGTGACCCATTTTAATCAAGGCCTCATCAAAATCAACAGAAGATATATCCACATATTCATTTCCATTCACAAAACCAAAATCTTCTGATAAAATTTCAGGAGTTAGAAGAATCTGATGTCCTAAAATGCTTCCAGATAAAATGTCATTCTCTAACCTGACTGTATAAGCCCATTCTTTGATTTCAGCCACTGGTAACTTGATTCTTGTTGTCATCATCTTCCTTAACTGCTGTTCTTCAAATGAACTGAGAATGTCCTGGAAAACCTGGTCTGAGTTTGCAAATGATTCCATATCAATGTCAAAACCAGCATCGAATTTCATTGAGGACAAGATCGCTGGAGAAATCTCCTTAGTTCCTGCAAAAAGAGAGAACGATCAAGTGCAAAGGGGAACTGGAGGGAAAAGCGAGTTCTGTAGGCGCAAAGATAAAATAAGATGAAAGCATTGATTATATAGAGAGATCGGAGAAGGGCGCACACTTTCGTAGATTAGGGTTCGGCTATACCTAATAGAATTAGAAGTCGAAACGACTTAGGGCTTCGTCTGACTGCGTTCGACAAAAAAATAAATTTTCGTCGATCTCAGTTCGACGATCGCGCTTGTCTTTGTCTATCCTGACTTATTAAGTATCTTCGATCTCCGTTCGACGAACGATAACATTTCGTCGTTCTCCGTTCGATGAAATGAGGGGATAAATAGAAAATTTAATTTTTATCAGATTGAATCTCCATCTATCATTCCCAACTGATTTATAAAGAAAATATGTTTCTTTTCATCCAAGGGTTTGGTGAAAATATCTCCATTCAGAAATGCACTCTTCACATCCATTTGATATACCTTGAATTTCTTGTATGCAGCAAAGGCCAGAAAGATCCTGATTGCTTCAAGTCTTGCAACAGGAGCAAATGTCTGATCATAGTCAATTCCTTCTTCCTGTGAATATCCTTGAGCTACCAATCTTGCTTTGTTTCTGACTATGTTGCCTTGATCATCAAGCTTGTTCCTGAAGACCCACTTGGTGCCAATAACTGGATGGCCCTTTGGTCTTGGAACCAAATCCCAAACCTTGTTCCTTTCAAATTGGTTGAGCTCCTCTTGCATTGCAAGAATCCAGTTTGGATCTTGTTCTACATCTTTTACGGTTTGAGGTTCAACTTGTGATAGGAAACAAGTGTGCATCTGATTTTGATGTAGTTGATGCCTTGTTTGAACACCTACTGAAATATCTCCAATCACTTGAGATATTGGATGATCTCTAACTGTGATGTGCTCAACAGTTGGAGTTGGTTCAGCAATGATATCAACTTGGGGAATTTGTTCAGCTGTCACTTGATTTGAGCTGTCAGCAAGATCTGGATGATCTTCTTCTTCACTGTCTTCAAGATTTTGTGTTGATGGAAGTGGTGATTCTTCTTTGTGTAGATTTAATCCACTGAGCTCTACACATAGAGCTGGTACCTGCATAGTATGTTTGGTAGAGGTGGTGTTCCTCTCCTCAAGTAACATGTTAGTCTCATCAAAAGATATATGCATGGACTCTTCTATCTTAAGAGTAGATTTGTTGTAAACTCTATATGCCTTACTAAAAAGAGAATATCCAAGGAAAATGCCTTCAGCGGATTTTGCTTCAAACTTCCTGAGATACTTCTTATCATTGTTGTGCACATAGCATTTACATCCAAATATCTTAAAATAGTTAACCTTAGGCCTTTTATTCTTAAGTAATTCATAGGGAGTTTTACCCTTAAGTTTATGTATCGGGCTTCTATTTAACACATAATTTGATGTGCTCACTGCCTCTGCCCAAAACGTGAGTGGCAAGTTTGAATCAGCAAGCAATGTAGTTGTTGATTCAATAAGGGTTCAATTTTTCCTTTCAGCTACCCCATTTTGTTGAGGAGTTCTAGGAGCAGAGAAACACTGCCTGATCCCTTCTTTTCCACAGAATTCTCTCATCAGAAGAGACTCAAACTCAGTGCCATGATCACTTCTAATCAATGCAACTACAGTAGAGTACTCAATCTTGATGGACTTGAGAAAGTCTGTCTGAACACTGAAGGTGTCAGACTTGTTCCTAAGAAAGAACACCCAAGTGAATCTTGAGAAGTCATCTACAATAACTAGAGAGTAGTGATTCCCTCCTAGGCTTTGTATTGCAGTAGGTCCAAAAAGGTCCAAATGCAGCAAATATAAAATCCTAGGTGGATCACTCTTGGATAAAGATTTAAAACTACTTCTAGTTTGCTTACCTAATTGACAAGCCCTGGAGAGTCCTTCCTTCTTGTATGAACCAGAAGGCAGTCCTCTAACAAGATTGTCCTTAGAAAGCTTAGATATAGTTCTAAGGTTAATATGTCCAAGCCTTTTATGTCATAATTCATTTGTTTTACTTATAGAATTGAATAAGCAAATATCAGAATTGGCAGAGTCAAAATTGACTAAATAAATATTTTCATGTCTAATACCAGAGAATACAGTAATATTTTTATTATTGGTAATAAGACATAAGGAATGATTGAAAGTTATGTTGGATCGTGTGATGCCCTTAGAGGGGGGGGGGGGGTGAATAAGGGCCTTTTAGAGATTATGAATTTTACTTAATAATTTTTTAAACAGATTTTACTTTTCAAAAAATTACTTATAAACAATTTTAAACCAATGCAATTTTTGTATTAAACCAAACACAAATTTCTAAGATAAAGATTTAAGCAAAAAAATTTGCAATTAATGAAAGAAGAATAATTATATTAATCATGAAATTTACATACAATAAAATGATCTTAACAATGCTTAAGATCAATGCACAAATATGATAATATAAATTACAATAATCTTGATTTTACCAATCCTTCTCCCAAAGATCGGAAGGCTATCACTTGTCTCTCCCAAGACCAAGCCCAAGCCTATCCTCTAGATCTTCCCAAGATCTAGAGGTAGCACACAAGGCCACGATTTCCTACCAAGCCACGCAAGGACTTGGACGCTCCGCACAAGGAAGCAATTTTCCCCTAAGCCACGCAAGGACTTAGACGCCGCACGCAAGACGACGATTTCCCTACCAATACAAAATGAAATGTATGAAAATGAAAATACAATATGAAAAGAACAACTCCCTAGAAATTCAGATCTCTGAAATGAAGGTTGAAGCCTTGAGATGATCGTTGATGTAGAAGCGCGCCCGATCTCGTCTTCAATCTCAATCCTTCTTTGCACAAATGGGAGTTGAAGAGGTTCTGGAGCTCTCTGGTTCGTATGCACTCAGGAAGGGACTTGGAATTCTCAATACTTGGAATGCACGAACACAAGGAGTCAATTTATAGAAATTCGCTGTCGCCTGGGCGACATCGACTGTCGGAATTTCCAACAGCGCTAAACTGTCGCCGTAGTGCTGTCGTGCGTACAGTTGCTGTAACCTCCGAGCTGTCGCCTGGGAGACATCGATGTCGGATTTCCGACAGTGCAAAACTGCCGCACGTAGTGCTGTCGTGGGGGCAGTTGCTCTAACCTCCGAGCTGTCTCCTGGGCGACATCGATGTCGGATTTCCGACAGTGCAAAACTGCCGCTCGTCGTGTTGCTGTGGGGGAAGTTGTTGTAACTTCTCTGCTGTCGCCTGGGAGACATCAGCTGTCGGAAAATTCTGACAGTGAAATTTTCATACACGCAAATTTAGCTCCAGCAGAATTGTGAACATCTCATACCTGTTACCTGCACACCATTAATAAAAAATAGAATCAAATACAAACGGGACTTTGTTATTATCAAACCGGAGGAGTGCGAAACGCATGCTCCAACAATCTCCCCCTTTTGATAATAACAAATCCGTATAAAAAAGAAATCATGTCTATTTAGGTTGTTTATTTTTAACATATGGTGTGTGCACAAAAATAACATGATATATTCCTCTTAAAATAAATAATCTCCCCCTAGATGAATGCTTCTTCTAAATGAATTCTCCCCCTAAATTAATGCTCCCCCTAAATGTTAAAGTAAGTTGAAATGATGTATTGTTTAGGTGGAATATGTATGTGTAATAATTGTTTGATTTCTTGAATATACTTAATTCTCCCCCTTTTGGTATTAGCAAAAGATAATATGAGATAAATGAGTAGTTCTTAAGGGAAGAGATAGAATGTAGAAAATAAGAGTAAGCGGAAGCACTTGCTGGGAAAATGATTGAAGGTCTCGAAGTAATAGTAATATGCCATAGTATTGAATAAACTCATGAAGAGACGGTATAGACATATGAAGTAATAAAATAAAATAACTTGAACATGATTAAGGTCATTTGAAAGTATCATAGAAAGACACAATAGTGTATAAAAATTTGGAATATTTTCGGTCCAATTCTCATGAGATGAATGTTTATATAACATAATGATGTGTACATGTGATACTTAGATCAAACATATGAAGTTATTTAATGTACATCATCATTGGAATTGAGAACATAATAGAAGCATATAAAGACAACTTTGACCTTGAAGATATAGCACAAGAAGAATAGAATACCATTTTTCTTTTGCACAAGACACTTTACAATTCTTTCCAAGGTGCTTAACCTCACAATGCTCATTAAGACTAATCAGGAGGGTAAGTAGTGCTTGGTGGAGTATCCTTGTCTTTAATTTAAATTTTTTTTCTCACATATTTTGTGATATCTTAATTTTGAGAAATTTATAATTTTTTAATTGACCAAGGATCTCCGAATTCACTTGAATCGTAGAAGATGGTGTATATTTGGTTGTGCTAACAAATCAAGGTTGAAAGTAGTTCTTATGAAGTGCTATTGTATTATGTTAAAGCAAATATGATTCATGTATATATTAAATAGAAAGACATATGTATGGATCAAAAGAAGTGTACGTGGTAGTTCATTATTATATATAAATAATTTCTCATACTTAGAGGCATGCCAAAACAATTTCCAATGGTCTAAACAACTAAGTAGGAGTGTCAATACGATGATAGCTTGGAAATAAAATCATATAATCATGTAAGAGCCATTTTTTAAAAAAAATAAAAAGCACATGGTGTAGCATCAATTCATGAGTTGTAGCATTAATAAAGACATGGTGTGGTAAGGCCGTAAGACGAGGACCTCCAGAAGACTGTCCAGAGAGCAGCGGGGCTGGTTATGAGGATTCTGAGTAGTTTTTATCAGGGTGCTGCTTCTAATTGATGTCAGAATTTTCCGACATCCACTATCGCCTGGGCGACAGTGAACTTCTTCAGATTTCGTTTTCTGTTAATGAACTTAAACTTATGTTGAATTCTACTATTTTATGGAACAATTTTTATGTAATATTAATGATGTGTGAATTTTTGTTAAGTCGTTTCAAATTCTATGGTTTGATTTAAAATTTTAGTTTTTCTTTTTTAAAATGTATAAGTTTTGTGATGATTTTTTTTAAAAAATTTATATGTTTTTAAGTAGTGATATAATCATTGTGAAATGTCTAGGATTCCCAATTCTAGCCTAAGCATAGAAAAATGGGAATCCGGTAACGGTTTAGTGAATATATCCGCTAGTTGTGAATCCGTTCCTATGAAATTGATATTTACATTACCCTTCTTAATATGATCCCTTATAAAATGATGTCGGACATCTATATGCTTAGATCTAGAATGTAATACGGGATTGTTAGTTAAGTATATAGCACTTTTTTATTATCACACTTTAATTTTACACTACTTTTCTGTATGCCAAAATCTTCTAACGTTTGTGACATCCAAAGAGCTTGGGCACAACAACTACCTAGTGCAATATATTCGGCCTCGGTAGTAGAGAGGGCAATAGAATTCTGTTTCCTACTCGACCATGAAATAAGTGAAGGGCCGATAAAATGACAAGTGCCACTAGTGCTTTTCCTATCTAAAGAACATCCCGCATAATCTGAATCCGAAAAACCATGCAAAATAAAGGAATCATTATGAGGATACCATAATCCTAATTTAGATGTTCCTATAAGATATCTAAAGATGCGTTTCACCGCTTTTAAATATGACTCTTTAGGATTAGCTTGAAATCTAGCACATAAACAAACGGCAAACATAATGTCAGGTCTAGATGCGGTTAAATACAATAAAGATCCTATCATACTTCTATAAAGGGTTTGTTGAATTGAAACACCACTTTCATCTTTTCCTAATTTTAGTGAAGTACTCATAGGAGTGTTTGCATGCTTTAGATTTTCAAATCCAAATCTTTTTAACATATCATGAATATATTTGGTTTGACATATAAAAATACCATCATGTTTTTGTGTAATTTGAAAACCTAGAAAATGTGAAAGTTCTCCAACCATGCTCATTTCAAATTCATTTTTCATAATTTGAACTATTTAATTACACAACTCTTCATTAGTGGCTCCAAAAATAATATCATCAACATAAATTTGCAAAATAACTAAATCATGATCAAATTGCTTAATGAAGAGTGTAGAATCCGCACTTCCTATTTTATAATCGTGCTTTAATAAATATTGAGTTAATCGATCATACCAAGCACGAGGCGCTTGTTTTAATCCATAAAGCGCTTTATCTAATTTATAAACATAATTTGGATATTTCTCATTTACAAAGCCAGGGGGTTGTTCTACATAAACCTCTTCTCTTATATACCCATTTAAAAATGCAGTTTTGACATCCATTTGATATAATTTAAATCTTTTAAAACAAGCAAATGCAAGAAATATCCTAACCGCTTCTAATCTTGCTACGGGTGAAAAAGTTTCATCAAAATCTACCCCTTCAATTTGTGCATAACCTTTTGCAACTAATCTGGCTTTATTTCTAATAATTCTAGATTCACTATCCAATTTATTTTTGAAAATCCACTTAACTCCAATGACAGGATGATTTTTGGGTCGTTCTACAAGATTCCAAACCTTATTACGTTCAAATTGATTAAGTTCTTCATTCATAGCTAAAAACCAAAATTCATCATTTAAAGCGGTGGAAACATCTTTTGGTTCTATTTCAGAGACAAAACAAAGGTTTGATAATAAAACATGTAACGATGAACGAGTACTAACCCCTTTTTGCGTATCTCCAATGATAAGCTCCTTTGGATGATCCTTTGAAAATTTCAATTCACTTGGAGGCACATATTCTTCTCTTTCTTCTTCTTCTCTATCTTCTTCTTCTCTTTCTCCTTCTCTTTCTTCTTCTTTTTCTTCTTCATTTTCTCCAAGTTCTTCATCATCATTCTCCACCGAAGGAAGGGGTTCATCTTCTTTTCCTGTAATTTTCTTTTCTACACATGAAGCAAACTCATCAAACCTAACATGAATAGATTCTTCAACTATTTTGTTCTTTTATTAAAAATCCTATAAGCTTTACTAGTTGGAGAATAGCCAATAAAAATACCTTCATCACATTTTTCATCAAATATTCCTAAGGAATCTTTTGAATTCAAAATAAAACATTTACAACCAAAAACTTTGAAATAAGAAACATTTGGTTGTTTATTAAAAATTAATTCATAAGGAGTTAATTTTAAAATAGGGCGAAGCATTACTCTATTAATTACATAACATGCCGTACTAACCGATTCAGCCCAAAAAGATTTTGGTAATTTAAATTCAGATAGCATCGAACGGGCTAACTCTTGAAGAGTTCTATTTTTCCTCTCCACTACACCATTTTGCTGTGGTGTGCGTGGAGCGGAAAATTCATGTTTAATTCCTAACTCCGTACAAAAAGAAATAAACTTTTCATTTTCAAATTCTCCTCCATGATCCGATCGTATGCGTTTAATTTTTAACTCAAATTCATTTTGAATACGCAAACATAATTTTGAAAATTCTGAAAATGCATCAGATTTGGAAGTTAGAAATAAAGTCCAACAAAAATGAGAATAATCATCAATCAATACAAATGTGTATTTTCTACCTCCTAAGCTAGAAATTCCAATTGGCCCAAATAAATCCATATGTATTAATTGAAGTGGCCTAGTGGTAGAAATAATGTTTTTACTTTTGAAAGATGATTTTGAAAATTTTCCTTTTTGGCAAGGCACACATAGTGAAGAAGATAAATTTCCATTTAACAATGGTAAACCTTTAATTAATTTATCTTTTGAAAGTTTTGTAATTAACTTGGCACTTGTATGTCCAAGTCGCCTATGCCATAAATCTAATTCGTCATTTTTTGATAAAAAACATTTTAAGGTAGAATTTGAAAAATCAAGAAATTTAATCATATATACATTATGACATCTAGGTGCGGTAAAAACAATTTCATTTGTTTTGGAATTAATAATTTTGCATAAATTTGTAGAAGATTCAAATAAAACATTTAAACCCTTATCACATAATTGACTAATAGAAATCAAATTATGCTTTAATCCTTCTACAAATAGAACATTTGAAATTGAAAAATTTTCGTTACCCACAACTCCGATGCCGATGATTTTTCCTTTTCCATTGTCTCCGAATGTAACAACTCCTCCTTTCTTCATCTCCAGGCTAAGGAACTTCTCTTTATTGCCCGTCATGTGTTTTGAACAACCCGAGTCCAAGTACCACACGTCTTCTTTGTCCTTAGCCTGCCAACACACCTAGAAAGAAGAGGTGAGTAAAGATCTGGTTACCCAAGTGGTTCCACCCATAGTATAGGTAGAAGCCTTAGGCACCCGGATTTGTTTAATTTTACTTTTTCCTTCCTTCCAGCAAGAGTCCGTAGTGTGGCCAAATCTATTGCATTTGGCACATGTAATGTATTTAGAAGAGTATAACTTTTCTGGACTTTTACTGGATAAGGATGCAGTATTTGACAATTCATTAACTTTAGAATTTTTTAAAGTAGATTTTCTGGACTTTTCACTGTCGCCGGCGACAGTGGTTGTCACCGTGCGATAGCTTCCTGACGTGTATCCGAGTCCAAACCTTCCAAATCCATGGCGTTGGTATCCTAAGATCATATCCAGTGATCTTCGGCCCATTCCAAATTTTTTCATGGCTAGTGTTAAGTCATGAATCTGGTTTCTCATTTCTGTATTCTCGGATACTAGATTTACGCATCTACGTTCAAAAGATTTCTTTCCCTCATGGACTTTGGAAATTGAAGATTTCAGATCTCTCTCTAAAATCTCATTCTTTTTAGTAAGAATTTTTATTGTAGAATGAGATTTGGAAAGAGATTCTTCAAGTTCTTTAATTCTTCCCATAAAGTGATCACACTCTTGGCAAGAAATATCTCTTTTTCCAATAGTCTTAATTTCATTTAACAATTTTTTGTTTTCTTTAAGCAAAATTTCATTTTCAGATTTAAGAAGATCATTATATTTTAAACTTTTTTCAAAAAATTTGCAAGTCTTTAAAAATTCAGAAAATAATTCATCGTAGGTTGGAGGAGTTACCTCAGTGTCGCTTTGGACACTGCATTCGTCATCAGATATGACGATCTTTCCCATTAAGCACATGTTGGCCTCCTCTTCTTTACTTGAGTCTGAACTGCTTGCATCCTCAGAAGTAGTATCATCCCATGTTTCCGCCTTTAACACCTTCTTCGACCCTTTGTGCTTCTTTTCTTTAAGTTCTTTCAAGTACTTTGGACACTTGCTTCGGATGTGTCCTAACTTCTTGCAGTGATAGCACTCCGGTGGCGGTCTCTCTTCCTCCTCATCGCCTTCCTATCCTTTTTTCTTCCTAAAAGTCTCCTTCTTAAAATACTTCTTAAACGAATTCCTCCTCTCTGGATTTTTCATAAATTTTCTAAATTTTCTAACAAATAAACTTTCCTCATCTTCTTCTTCCTCCTAAGAATCACTAGTTTCTTCCTTCTTAGATCTTAGAGCCAATCCCTTCTTCCTTGGCTCCATATACTCTTGTTGTTGAATTTTCAATTCAACTTCATGAGTTTTCAAGTTCCCAATGAGGCTCTCCAATTTTAAGGTCTTAAGATCATGTGACTCGGAAATTGCAGTCACTTTAGGATTGAACTTCGGGGGAAGTGATCTTAAGATTTTCCTTACTAAGTCTCCATTTGAGAACACCTTTCCTAGCACCTTTGAGTCGTTCACAATTTTTGTGAATCGTGTGTACATCGTATCAATCTCTTCATCTACCTCCATTTTGAACCTTTCAAATTCAGACTCCAGTTGAAATAACTTTGAATCATTTACCTGCGAAGTACCTTCATGAGTGATTTCTAACAGATTCCAAATTTCAAATGCAGTATTACAAGCACAAACTCTATTAAATTCAGTGTGATCTAGTGCGCAAAATAAAGCATTCATGGCTTTTGCATTGTTCTTACATTTTAATTTATCATTGTCATCCCACTTGTCTTTGGGCTTATCCATAGTTACATCTCCTACAATATATGTTGGAGAAGTGTAACTAGATTCTACCATATTCCAGACTTCTATATCTAGCGCAATTAGAAAACAACGCATACGTGTTTTCCAATAATTATAGTCTATGCACGTGAATAAAGGTGGTCTACTTATGCCTTGCCCCTCAACGAATGCATGATCGTTGTGCGCCATTACTCCCGGTGGTAAAACCATTTTGGAGTAACCTCTCTCTGATACCACTTGTTGGATCGTGTGACGCCCTTAGAGGGGGTGGTGAATAAGGGCCTTTTAGAGATTACGAATTTTACTTAATAATTTTTTAAACAGATTTTACTTTTCAAAAAATTACTTATAAACAATTTTAAACCAATGCAATTTTTGTATTAAACCAAACACAAATTTCTAAGATAAATATTTAAGCAAACAAATTTGCAATTAATGAAAGAAGAATAATTATATTAATCATGAAATTTAAATACAATAAAATGATCTTAACAATGCTTAAGATCAATACACAAATATGATAATATAAATTTCAATAATCTTGATTTTACCGATCCTTCTCCCAAGGATCGGAAGGCTATCACTTATCTCTCCCAAGACCAAGCCCAAGCCTATCCTCTAGATCTTCCCAAGATCTAGACGTAGCACACAAGGCCACGATTTCCTACCAAGCCACGCAAGGACTTGGACGCTCTGCACAAGGAAGCAATTTTCCCCTAAGCCACGCAAGGACTTAGACGACGCACGCAAGACGATGATTTCCCTACCAATACAAAATGAAATGTATGAAAATTAAAATACAATATGAAAAGAACAACTCCCTAGAAATTCAGATCTCTGAAAGGAAGGTTGAAGTCTTGAGATGATCGTTGATGTAGAAGCGCGCCCGATCTCGTCTTCAATCTCAATCCTTCTTTGCACAAATGGGAGTTGAAGAGGTTCTGTAGATCTCTGGTTCATATGCACTCAGGAAGGGACTTGGAATTCTCATTACTTGGAATGCACGAACACAAGGAGTCAATTTATAGAAATTCGCTGTCGCCTAGGCGACATCGACTGTCGGAATTTCCGACAGCGCTAAACTGCCGCTGTAGTGTTGTCGTGCGTGCAGTTGCTGTAACCTCCGAGCTGTCTCCTGGGCGACATCGATGTCGGATTTCTGACAGCGCAAAACTGCCGCACGTAGTGCTGTCGTGGGGACAGTTGGTCTAACCTTCGAGCTGCCGCCTGGGCGACATCGATGACGGATTTCCGACAGTGCAAAACTGTCGCTCGTCGTGTTGCTGTGGGGGAAGTTGTTGTAACTTCTCTGCTGTCGCCTGGGCGACATCAGCTGTCGGAAAATTCCGACAGTGAAATTTTCATACACGCAAATTTAGCTCCAGCAGAATTGTGAACATCTCATACCTGTTACCTGCACACCATTAATAAAAAATATAATCAAATACAAACTGTACTTTGTTATTATCAAACCGGAGGAGTGCGAAATGCATGCTCCAACAAGTTACCTGATAACCTTCATCACATAACTGGCTTATGCTGATGAGGTTGTGCTTCAGACCCTTGACATAGGCTACTTCCTTGAAGGTCGCTGCTCCAACTTTGATCTGTCCATAGCCTTTGGTTTGTCCACAGTTGGAGTCTCCAAAGATAACCTTGGGTCCAAGTTTTGCCGTGTAGTTGTTCAGGTTGGCCTTATTTCCTGTCATGTGTTTTGAACAGCCACTATCCAAATACCATTATTCATTCTTGTTTGGATAGCTGTGTACCTGCAAAACTGAAAACTAAACTAGTTGTTTTTGACCCAGACTACCTTGGGTCCTTTTGTATTACCACAAAACTCTGAAATGTAGGACATTTCAGGCTGATCCTTGTAGCCTTGTGGATGATATTTCTTAGGAGGAATTATCCAATCAGTGAAAGGATTCTTAGTATATTTAGAATAAGAATTCTTCAGATTTGTTGTATATTTTTTGTTCGACGAACTGGGTTGAGTTCGTCGATCGCCGTTCGACGAAGTGATGTGCATTCGTCGAGCGCCGTTCGATGGATATATATACTGAATCTCTGAGTTCAGCTTTCGTCGATCTGAGTTCGACGAATTCAAGTGATTTCGTCGATCTCCGTTCGACGAATTCTGTTGAATTCCTTTATTCTTTATATTCTTGCTTGAATTGTTCTTACTGGAATCTACAACCTCTTTGCTCTTAGCAGAAATGAATTTTATAGGTGTAGAAAGTATATTTTTCTTAATAAGAGGAGGCTCACTTGATGATGCACCCAAGCCTAGTTTGCCATTTAATCTGGCATTTACTGTGCTTGTAATGTCCCTCAGTTTGATGCTTCTCCCATTTAGGGATTCTTCAAATTTCTTGGCCTCAGAAAGTTTATTCTAAATGAGAATAATTTGTTCTCTAGAGGCAGCCAAATCTTTCTTAAGATTAACATTTTCTTCACTTAATTTGTTCATTTCAACTATCTTATTTCTGAGAGAGTGAAAGGAGGTTTAGTTCTTAAATTAAAAGCTCTTTGTTTAAGTTTATTTCAAAATAATGATATATATAAATGTACTGCTGAGCGTGTAATAACAACAAACACTAAGAAGGCACAGTAATCACAGCACAGCAAAAAGAAAATAAGAAATAAACCAAGCAAACCAGAAGACACAAGAAATATAGGAGTTCCCCAATCAACCTGGGTACATCTACTCTTCTACCCACTGGTAGGAATCCACTACAGGTTTTTGATCAGGTTCCCTGCCACCAAGTGAGCTTTTGATCAGATAACTCTAACCAAACCACAGGTTTTTGCTAAGGTGCCCTGTCACCAGGAGTTAACTTTTGAAGGGAGTTATAACCTTTTGTACAGGAGGGAAGGAATAAAGAAAATAATAAGGATAAAGTGTTCTTCTCTTTTCTGAGAAGACTCTAGAGATCATGATAGGTTGTTGAGTATGGATCTTTGATGATGTTGAAGAGCTCCCCCTTTCTGATTGAGATTAGATGACATCTTGTGGAGACTCCTTTACTTGATTGTAACAACTCTTTTCTTCTTCTGCATTTTTGATCCTGAGCAAATGATCTTGATTGGTGTCTCAGGGTGTAGATGATCTGCAGAGAAGAGTTAGCAAAACAAAACAAGATAGAATAATATGTTGTTCTTTGTTTTGCTTGTGTCGTATCTTCTGTGTGCACTACTCTCTATCTTTCTCTTTCTCTGTCTGTTTTTATAATCTGAAGAGCTTCTCTCTTTATTTTGAATTCCTCTTTTTTTGGGAAAGGGAAAGAGATAAAGTCTCTTTAATTATATTGACTCCTCGAGAAGATAAATTGCTGTCTTTTAGCTTTTCTGCGACTGCTATAATATTAAGTGTTGCAACGGCTATAATGTTAAGACAGCAATATATGTAGCAATATATAAATAGAAATAAAATATTGCTTTATTAAATCTGATAACATGTATATAGTTTTAGCCGAGCTGAGAAAGAAGGATTTATAATTTCTGATAATATTTTCGTCGAGCTCAGCTTCAAGTTCGTCGATCTGATCATTTGTGAAAGTGGAGGTTTAGTTCTTATTTATCTGTTAAAACTCTTGTTTAACTTTGTTTTCAAAATAAATGATATATATATATAAATATATAGTGTGCTGTTTTCTGATTGAGTAATGAATCTAAACAGTTAAAGTGCAAATAAAACACATCACAGGTAAAGAAGTAAAACAAAGCAAACAAGAATCAAACAATCATCCAGATGACACAAGAAATATAGTAGTTCCCCTCAACTGGGTACGTCTACTCTTCTACCCACTGGTAGGAATCGACTAGGAGGTTGTTGATAAGGTGCCCTCACACCAGGGTGTTTTTGATAAGGTGTCCACACACTAGGTGAGCTGTTGATAAGGTGCTCTAACCAAACTGCAGGTTTTTCCTAAGGTGCCCTGTCACCGAGATTAACTTTTGAAGGGAGTTATAACCCTGTCTAGGAGGGAAGGAGAAAGGGAAAAGATATATTGTTCTTCTCTTTTTGCTGAGAAGACTCTTGATGAAGATCCTAATTGGTAGTTGTGTTTGGATCTTGACGATGATGATGAACAAGGCTCCCCCTGTCTGATTTAGTTTGTTGACAGCTTTGGGATGACTTCTTCTCTTGGTTGCAAATCCTCTGTTCTTCTTCTTGCAGTTTTAAATCCCTGAGCAAATGATCTTGATTGGTGTCTCAGGGTATATGATCTGCAAAGAACAAGTTAGGCAAAAAGAAGATATAAATATATTTGATCTGACCTTCTTTTTGCTCCTCTGTTTTTCTCTTCTTCTTTCTTTTCCTGTACAGCAATACTAATATTTTTTCTGTATGTCTTCTCCTTCTTTTTCTCTGCTCTTCTCTATATATATTTGATATGGAGATCTTGTGGCTGATTTTAATTCTTGCCGACAAGATAGGAATATAATAAATATATCCTTTTATTTCCCAGATCCTCGAGCAGACAAATTTGCCATCTTTGGCTTGCTACAATGGCTATATTAATTACTGCTCCAACGGTTGTTTTGTTAAGGCAGCAATATATATATATATAGCAAAATATAGATAGAAATAATAAAATATTACTTTAATAAATCTGACAGCATATATATAATAATTTAGTCAAGCTGAGCAATATATTCATCATTTTGAATATCTGCTGAAAATTCGACGAATGCCGCTCGATAAAGGTCGAACGCCGTTCAACATTTGTCGAACGCCGCTAGTCAAATGTTGACCACTGAGCTGCTGGAAGAAATTTGTCGAGCGCCATTCCACATTCGTCGAACGCCGTTCAACAAATGTCGAACGCAGAAAACAAATGATATTTTCATTTCTTTTTCATTTCTTCTGCTTATTAATATATATATAAATTTCAGCATTATAATTATATATATATATTCTTAGTATATTATATATATATATATATATTATTTATATATATATATTATTTATATTATTGAATATTTCTTTTCAGCCTATTAGCTTAATCTGATTTAATATAAGTTATAAGATTTATAAAAACTTTAGACATTAAGGGTGGATCCTAACTCAAATCAAACCTGAGGTTCCAACAATCTCCCCCTATTTGAGTTGGGATCCCTAAGCATAAAAGTCTTGAGTTGCTTAAGGGTTTAGAGATTATTTATTTTTCTTTTATAACTGAGCAGTTTCTGATTTCCTAAATCTTGATTTAGACCGACCTTTTTAAAGAAAAAATAAGAACTAAGGAGATCTTTGAGATTTCAGGTGTTAGCCCGTAAAAAAATCAACCCTCCTCTGATACCAACTGAAAGTGGAGGTTTAGTTCTTATTTATCTGTTAAAACTCTTGTTTAACTTTGCTTTCAAAATAAATGATATATATATATAAATATATAGTGTGCTGTTTTCTGATTGAGTAATGAATCTAAACAGTTAAAGTGCAAATAAAACACAGCACAGGTAAAGAAGTAAAACAAAGCAAACAAGAATCAAACAATTATCCAGATGATACTAGAAATATAGTAGTTCCCCTCAACTGGGTACGTCTACTCTTCTACCCACTGGTAGGAATCCACTAGGAGGTTGTTGATAAGGTGCCCTCACACCAGGGTGTTTTTGATAAGGTGTCCACACACCAGGTGAGCTGTTGATAAGGTGCTCTAACCAAACTGCAGGTTTTTGCTAAGGTGCCCTGTCACCGAGATTAACTTTTGAAGGGAGTTATAACCCTGTCTAGGAGGGAAGGAGAAAGGGAAAAGATATATTGTTCTTCTCTTTTTGCTGAGAAGACTCTTGATGAAGATCCTAATTGGTAGTTGTGTTTGGATCTTGATGATGATGATGAACAAGGCTCCCCCTGTCTGATTTAGTTTGTTGACAGCTTTGGGATGACTTCTTCTCTTGGTTGCAAATCCTCTGTTCTTCTTCTTGCAGTTTTAAATCCCTGAGCAAATGATCTTGATTGGTGTCTCAGGGTATATGATCTGCAAAGAACAAGTTAGGCAAAAAGAAGATATAAATATATTTGATCTGACCTTCTTTTTGCTCCTCTGTTTTTCTCTTCTTCTTTCTTTTCCTGTACAGCAATACTAATATTTTTTCTGTATGTCTTCTCCTTCTTTTTCTCTGCTCTTCTCTATATATATTTGATATGGAGATCTTGTGGCTGATTTTAATTCTTGCCGACAAGATAGGAATATAATAAATATATCCTTTTATTTCCCAGATCCTCGAGCAGACAAATTTGCCATCTTTGGCTTGCTACAACGGCTATATTAATTACTGCTCCAACGGTTGTTTTGTTAAGGCAGCAATATATATATATATAGCAAAATATAGATAGAAATAATAAAATATTACTTTAATAAATCTGACAGCATATATATAATAATTTAGTCAAGCTGAGCAATATATTCATCATTTTGAATATCTGCTGAAAATTTGACGAATGGCGCTCGACAAATGTCGAACGCCGTTCAACATTTGTCGAACACCGCTAGTCAAATGTCGACCGCTGAGCTGCTGGAAGAAATTTGTCGAGCGCCGTTCAACATTCGTCGAACGCCGTTCAACAAATGTCGAACGCAGAAAACAAATGATATTTTCATTTCTTTTTCATTTCTTCCGCTTATTAATATATATATAAATTTCAGCATTATAATTATATATATATATATATATTCTTAGTATATTATATATATATATATATTATTTATATATATATTATTTATATTATTGAATATTTCTTTTCAGCCTATTAGCTTAATCTGATTTAATCTAAGTTATAAGATTTATAAAAACTTTAGACATTAAGGGTGGATCCTAACTCAAATCAAACCTGAGGTTCCAACAATCTCCCCCTATTTGAGTTGGGATCCCTAAGCATAAAAGTCTTGAGTTGCTTAAGGGTTTAGAGATTATTTATTTTTCTTTTATAACTAAGCAGTTTCTGATTTCCTAAATCTTGATTTAGACCGACCTTTTTAAAGAAAAAAATAAGAACTAAGGAGATCTTTGAGATTTCAGGTGTTAGCCCGTAAAAAAATCAACCCTCCTCTGATACCAACTGAAAGTGGAGGTTTAGTTCTTATTTATATGTTAAAACTCTTGTTTAACTTTGCTTTCAAAATAAATGATATATATATAAATATATAGTGTGCTGTTTTCTGATTGAGTAATGAATCTACACAGTTACAGTGCAAATAAAACACAACACAGGTAAAGAAGTAAAACAAAGCAAACAAGAATCAAACAATCATCCAAATGACACAAGAAATATAGTAGTTCCCCTCAACTGGGTACGTCTACTCTTCTACCCACTGGTAGGAATCCACTAGGAGGTTGTTGATAAGGTGCCCTCACACCAGGGTGTTTTTGATAAGGTGTCCACACACCAGGTGAGCTGTTGATAAGGTGCTCTAACCAAACTGCAGGTTTTTGCTAAGGTACCCTGTCGCCGAGATTAACTTTTGAAGGGAGTTATAACCCTGTCTAGGAGGGAAGGAGAAAAGGGAAAAGATATATTGTTCTTCTCTTTTTGCTGAGAAGACTCTTGATGAAGATCCTAATTGGTAGTTGTGTTTGGATCTTGATGATGATGATGAACAAGGCTCCCCCTGTCTGATTTAGTTTGTTGACAGCTTTGGGATGACTTCTTCTCTTGGTTGCAAATCCTCTGTTCTTCTTCTTGCAGTTTTAAATCCCTGAGCAAATGATCTTGATTGGTGTCTCAGGGTATATGATCTGCAAAGAACAAGTTAGGCAAAAAGAAGATATAAATATATTTGATCTGACCTTCTTTTTGCTCCTCTGTTTTTCTCTTCTTCTTTCTTTTCCTGTACAGCAATACTAATATTTTTTCTATATGTCTTCTCCTTCTTTTTCTCTGCTCTTCTCTATATATATTTGATATGGAGATCTTGTGGCTGATTTTAATTCTTGCCGACAAGATAGGAATATAATAAATATATCCTTTTATTTCCCAGATCCTCGAGCAGACAAATTTGCCATCTTTGGCTTGCTACAACGGCTATATTAATTACTGCTCCAACGGTTGTTTTGTTAAGGCAGCAATATATATATATATAGCAAAATATAGATAGAAATAATAAAATATTACTTTAATAAATCTGACAGCATATATATAATAATTTAGTCAAGCTGAGCAATATATTCATCATTTTGAATATCTGCTGAAAATTCGACGAATGCCGCTCGACAAATGTCGAACGCCGTTCAACATTTGTCGAACGCTGCTAGTCAAATGTCGACCGCTGAGCTGCTGGAAGAAATTTGTCGAGCGCCGTTCAACATTCGTCGAACGCCGTTCAACAAATGTCGAACGCAGAAAACAAATGATATTTTCATTTCTTTTTCATTTCTTCTGCTTATTAATATATATATAAATTTCAGCATTATAATTATATATATATATTCTTAGTATATTATATATATATATTATTTATATTATTGAATATTTCTTTTCAGCCTATTAGCTTAATCTGATTTAATCTAAGTTATAAGATTTATAAAAACTTTAGACATTAAGGGTGGATCCTAACTCAAATCAAACCTGAGGTTCCAACAATTTGATTCGTCGTTCTGAGCTTCTGTTGAAGATTTGTCGAATGCATACTTGAGTTTGTCGAACGCATACTTGAGTTTGTCGGCCGCTGAGATGAGGTTTGTTCGTCGACCGCTAAAGCGCTGAGACGGGATCGTCGACCGTTGAGACAGGATCGTCGACCGCTGAGACGGGATCGTCGACCGATGAGACGGCTGGATTTTGTTGAGCGCAGAGTGAACATCTTTTGTCGAGCGCAGAGAGCCATTCGTCGAACGCAAATAGCCATTCGTTGAACGCTTAGGACTTATGTAATTTTTACCTTTCTCTTATATTATTTTCTCTGATTCGATCGCATTATATTTTCTCTGATTCGATCGCATTATATTTATATTATTCTCTTATATCATTTTCTTAGTCTACTTACTTAAGGGGGTTTGATCTAAGTTATACAATGTGTTATGATAGAAGCTTAGATATTACAGATGGATCCTAACTCAAATCAAAACTAAGGTTCCAACAATCTCCTCCTATTTGAGTTGGGATCTTAAGCCAAATTAATACTTGGTGTTCTAACAATCTCCCCCTATTTGGTTTAGGCTATAGATTTATAGTCTCCCCCTAAAATATACAGGAATCCTAAGCCAACTCAAAACAAGTGGCCTTGTAATCTTCCCCTATTTGGTTTTAGGATACTAAATTTCATTTTTAATTTCTCTTCTTTTAGTTCCATTTCCTTTAATTTCTACAGCTTTTGATGGATTATGATTTCTTAGATATTAAAATCTTGAATTGCTACAGCTGTTAGTGGATTCTAAGGAATAATTTTTAGGAACATTGCCTGATATCTTCCTTCTTGCACAATCTCCTTATCAGAAGAGACTCACACTCAGTGCTATGATTATTTCTAATCAATGCAACTAGAGTAGAATGCTCAAACATGATTTTAGGAGAAAAGTCTATAAGAACATGAAGTTTCTGACTATGCTTTTAATATAGAAAAATTTATTAATCCTTAGAATTTAAATCTGATTGATTAGGAATGGAGTTTAATGGTGAAAAACTGGTCAAGCCTTTTTATCTCATTAAAATATGAATTTGAAAACATTTTCTGATTTTGTTGAACATAAATTTTTTCCTTTTCTTTTGCCTTAATTAACTTATTTTTTAAAGAGATAATTTGTTCTTCTGAGTTTTACAAATTTTCTTTAAATTTATTATTTTTAAGAGTTAAACTATTTATTTCTATTAATTCTTTTCTGAATTTATTTTCAGATTTTATTAGATCTGTATATGAATTTTTAAAATCTGATTTGTAATTTTCAGAGGTAGAGTTGGGATTTGAAGTTACCTCATTTACCTTTTCTGATTCTGGTTCAGATTCTGCATCTGAGTAGTGGTTTGAGCCATATATGGCCAACATGCAGAATCTTCTGGCTTTTTGTTCTTCCTTTTTTTCTTCTTCACTTAGATTTGCAAATGGTTCTGCATCATAAATGCAGTTAGTAGAAGAAGTGAAAAAAAATTCTTGTGCCATTAGATTTTAGAAAAATTTTAAGAACTATGTGATCTTTGTGATTCAGGTGTTAGCCTGTATTTAAAATCAATAGCCCTCTGATACCAATTGAAAGGAGGTTTAGTTCTTAAATTAAAAGCTCTTTGTTTAAGTTTATTTCAAAATAATGATATATATAAATGTAGTGCTGAGTGTGTAATAACAACAAACACTAAGAAGGCACAGTAATCACAGCACAACAAAAAAGAAAATAAGAAATAAACCAAGCAAACCAGAAGACACAAGAAATATAGTAGTTCCCCAATCAACCTGGGTACATCTACTCTTCTACCCACTGGTAGGAATCCACAACAGGTTTTTGATCAGGTGCCCTGCCACCAATTGAGTTTTTGATCAGGTAACTCTAACCAAACCACAGGTTTTTGCTAAGGTTCCATGTCACCAGGAGTTAACTTTTGAAGGGAGTTATAACCCTTTGTACAGGAGGGAAGGAATAAAGAAAATAAAAAGGTTAAAGTGTTCTTCTCTTTTCTGAGAAGACTCTAGAGATCCTGATAGGTTGTTGAGTATGGATCTTTGATGATGTTGAGGAGCTCCCCCTGTCTGATTGAGATTAGATGACAGCTTGTGCAGACTCCTTTACTTGTTTGTAACAACTCTTTTCTTCTTCTGCAGTTTTGATCCTGAGCAAATGATCTTGATTGGTGTCTCAGGGTGTAGATGATCTGCAGAGAAGAGTTAGCAAAACAAAATTAGATAGAAAAATATGGTGTTCTTTATTTTGCTTGTGTCGTATCTTCTGTGTGCACTACTCTCTATCTTTCTCTTTCTCTATCTATTTTTATAATCTAAAGAGCTTCTCTCTTTATTTTGAATTCCTCTTTTTGTGGGAAAGGGAAAGAGATAAAGTCTCTTTAATTGTATTGACTCCTTGAGAAGATAAATTGCTGTCTTTTAGCTTTTCTGCAATGGCTATAATATTAAGTGTTTGATAGCTAAAATTTAGGATATAAATAATTTTCTCCAAATTCTATGAACTATAGGCAAGAGCACCTATCGTTCATAGCATAGGATATTTAAAACAAATAAATATCAAGTATCGTATTCCACGGGTTTGTTGACTACTTCTACTCACGCAAATTAATATTATTTTATCGGAAGTAATATGAAGTTTTGAAAATAATTAAATAAAGAGAAACATTTGATCGGGAATCCTTCTAAAGTAAAATATTTCGTAAATCTAGAATTCGAAAGAAATCGATTTAGACAAACTTGACCGTGGAGGTTCCCAAAATATGATAGAGCCTCTCTCGAGAGAACTACCACCTAACCTTAGGTTGATCGATTAAGACCCCTTGGCCAGTCGAAACCCCTAAGCTTGCTTTATGCGGTGAGCCCCACTATTGGATGTGACTCCAATCCGGAAGAATTTCATCACCCTCTCTCGAGGAGTGCAAACTATTCTTTTTACTGATGAGCGATCCACCGTATTTACGGATCTCTCGATACACTAAAATATGGATCAAACTTGATTTTCATACACTAGAAATATGAAACCAATAATTGCAAATCATCGGTAAATCTTAGTTTCCAAATCCAAACTAAAAATAAAAGATTACGAAATATAAAAACTTAGGAAATCATCCGATCAAATGCTATAAAATTAGTTAAAATGATTTAAAAAGAAGAACAATTTTATTTCTAAGAAAAGGAATAACGCATACAAGAAATAAAATTCTAAACTAAGAATTAAGAAGTGCAAGACAAGAAGTAAATTGCATAAAGAAAATATAATAAGAAAATGCTTAAAAAAACTAATCTAAAAATGACCCAATCTAAGCTAGGATAGGATTCCCATCACTTTGGCAGCAGCTGGCTTTTATAGGCAAAAAATTGCTGAGTCACGCCCTTGGTCACGCCCGTGACCAAGGGCGTGTAAGCTGCGTAATTGCGTCTTGAAAACCCGGGAACGTTGGGGAAGAAAAAACTGCCAAAATTAATCATCTCGACGGGTCACGGCCTCGGTCACCCCCGTGACCTAGGGCGTGACTTGACCGAATCTGGAAACGGCGGGAAACGGCGCAATCTGGAGTTATTCTGGCAGTTGCGGGAATGGTCACCCCCTAGGTCATGGCCGTGACATGTAGTCACGCCCGTGACAGAGGGCTTGACATGACCGAGTCTGGAAACGGCGCGATCTGGAGTTATTCTGGCATTGCGCGTTGAGTCACCCCCTAGGTCATGGCCGTGACATGTAGTCATGCCCGTGACCTAAGGCGTGTAGGCTGGAAATGAGGTGGCGGCGTGTTTTTTCAGCTAGAAGATGGTTGGGTTGAGTCATGGTCGTGACTTGATGTCACGCCCTTGGTCATGGCCGTGACCGAGGGCGTGTAATACTAAATTAGGGTGGCGGCATGATCAGGCAGCTGGAAGATGGCTGGGTTGAGTCATGGTCGTGACTTGATGTCACGCCCTTGGTCATGGCCGTGACCGAGGGCGTGTAATACTAAATTGGGCTGGCGGCATGATCAGGCAGCTGGAAGATGGCTGTGTTGAGTCATGGTCGTGACTTGAAGTCACGCCCTTGGTCATGGCCGTGACCGAGGGCGTGTACTGAAGATTTTTGCAGACTTGTCCCATTCTTTCCCCTGAACATGGCTGTGAGCTTGAATTTGCTATTAGCAGCCCCAGATTACCTGAAAACACAAAATAAAGCGAATTAGATATATATTAAAC
Source organism: Dactylorhiza incarnata (assembly GCA_033032865.1). NCBI lineage: Eukaryota > Viridiplantae > Streptophyta > Magnoliopsida > Asparagales > Orchidaceae > Dactylorhiza > Dactylorhiza incarnata. The sequence goes on along the minus strand of JAWHQI010000003.1, from coordinate 29,398,614 downwards.
TAGAATTATATAAAAACTAATTAATTACTACTAAAATACTATATAAAAAATAACTATAAATAATGCACTATCAAATACCCCCATACTTAAGCTTTTGCTATTCCAGAGCAAAAACTAATTTATAAGTATGAGAAGAATTTATAGGGCATTTCCAAAAAGATTTACTTCTAATTATGCACTTCAAATCTCATAAAACTCATGTCAAAATAAGTTAAGAAATTAAAATTCAGATTTATAAGAAATAATTAATAATTCATAAATTGAAATGAGTAGAATAAATTTTAGTTTTGAAATTCTCTAACTAAATCTTCATAAACAAAATTGCATTGAATTAAGCAAAATATTCCAAGATTAAAATTATAGAAACTTTACAATCATGAGAAACTTTTAGAAAACTACAAAATATTAACTATGCTCTCTCAATAATATCTTGGATAAACAAGTGAACTTGGCTAAATGGGGTAAAATTGGCATTGAAGAAGTTACTTTGTATATGGGAAATGATGAATTTTATCCTCTCATTTCCATCTTTTTTTTTAAATTTCTTCTTCTTTTTATATCCCAAATGTATATGTTTAGGAGTGATGAATTTTATCCCCTCAACTCCATGCCATATAATCTTTTACTGATTTGGGTGCATATGTTTAGGAATGATGAATTTTATCCTCTCATTCCATGACATATGATCTTTTCAAAAAAAAAAATTTATGCCAAACAATGGGTTTAACAAAAAGGTAGGGAAAAGGCTAAACAAATTCCAAAGATACATTTTAAGAGCATAGAAAATAATTTGAGCAATCTACAAGAAACTATGAGTTTAAGTTAATATTAGTAAAATCTAGACATATTTAACACAATTACTACAAAATTGAATTATGATATTTTAAAGAGAGAAAGTAAAACTAAGAAATATTCTAAACAAGTCAAAATAATGAAAAACTCATTAAATCAAATTCATCTAAAATTTAAATCTAACATATTTTGAAGAGAAATATATGATTTAAAAATTCATAAAAAGAAAACTATTTAAAAAGCCTATAAAGACAACTCATAATTAAAATTAATTTTGCATAAATGAAGTTTGGAGAAATTTAATAATACAAAATTTATTTTATTAGATTAATAGTTTAAATTTTTTTTGTATTTTTCATATTTTTAAAACAAAATTGAAAAAGAAAACAAAGAAACATTTTTTTTTTATGATTTTTAACATTTATCGCAAATTTTTTTTTGAAATTTTTTTTTGAATAAAAATAAACAGAAGAGAACACCCCCACATACTTAAAGATAAACATTGCCCCCAATGTTTATAAACAAGGATGAAAAGGCAAAAACAAGAAAAGAAAATGCATAAAATAAAAGAAAAATTGCAAAAATATAAAGATAAGCAAGGGGTGCCTCCCAAGAGCGCTTTGTTTAACGTCTTTTAGCTAGACGCTAAGGATTAGCTAAAAGGATATTCAAATTGAAAATGCACAGGCAACTCCCTTAATTCACGCTGAGGTGAAAATGCCGAAAACTGTTGCCCGACGACTCCTCCGCTATAATCCTGATTCTTTTGTTCTCCGTTAGCGCGAAATTGTGAATCCAAATTACCTATACATACCCTAGGTATTTTGGATTGATGGAGATGAGCGGCAAATGGATCGGTGAAGCCGTTTGGTTGCAACGGCTCATCATCTACAAGAAAATTATTAGTATAAAAAGAATCAAGATTAAGCGAGTCAGAAAAAATTTCACAAGGAGGAGTTTCTTGTGAAAATACATGATTAAGCGCCGGTTGTTTATTTTCAAAAATAAACGAATTATCAGAAAAATCAATACCAAGTGGAGAAAATTCATGAGACACAATTTCTTCATGAATAATAATTTCATGAAAAAGAGAAGCGAAGGAGAAGAAGAAAAATTTTCATTTTCAAATTCGTCCGGTGTCTCCATGACTTTGCGAAATTCTTGGTACAATTGTTCTTCTTGATCTTGAGAATAAAGATTTAAAGTGGGAGAAATAACATTCGGAAAAATTTCAAGATCAGAAGGAGAACAAATTTGTGGAAAAGGCGAGGAAAGCAAATCATAATAGAAGGAATTTCTTTCTTCGCACTGAAAACTATCTGGGTGACCTTGCCACCATGAATAATCAACATCAGAGTAAGAAGGAGATTCACTCAAATCATTATTTAAAGAAAAATTATTTTCATCATAAAAATTATAATTTTCATTATAAAAACTATAATTTTCATTAGAAAAATTAATTTGATTTTCATTAGAAAAATTAATTTGATTTTCATTAGAAAAATGTTGAAATGAAAAATTGCATTCCTCACTAGAATGATGACCCCCACAAAAAGGACAAATAATTTGGCGCATTCGTGCGGCTTCCAAAAGAATGACTTTATTTTGAAGCTCGGCAACTTTTGCGGCCAAGTGCGATAACATCATATTTTTTGAAAAAGAAAATTAAACAACCGTTACCTAATAGAAGTGAATTTTAAAAGAAAAAGCAAAAAGAGAAATGGGGGTGGAGAAAGAGAATGATAAAAGTAATAAAATTCATGCTTTCAAAATATCAACAAAAATATTCCCCGGCAACGGCGCCAAAAACTTGATAGCTAAAATTTAGGATATAAATAATTTTCTCCAAATTCTACGAACTATAGGCAAGAGCACCTATCGTTCATAGCATAGGATATTTAAAATAAATAAATATCAAGTGTCGTATTCCACGGGTTTGTTGACTACTTCTACTCACGCAAATTAATATTATTTTATCGGAAGTAATATGAATTTTGAAAATAATTAAATAAAGAGAAACATTTGATCGGGAATCCTTCTAAAGTAAAATATTTCGTAAATCTAGAATTCAAAAGAAATCGATTTAGACAAACTTGACCGTGGAGGTTCCCAAAATATGATAGAGCCTCTCTCGAGAGAACTACCACCTAACCTTAGGTTGATCGATTAAGACCCCTCGGCCAGTCGAAACTCCTAAGCTTGCTTTATGCGGTGAGCCCCACTATTGGATTTGACTCCAATCCGGAAGAATTTCATCACCCTCTCTCGAGGAGTGCAAACTATTCTTTTTACTGATGAGCGATCTACCGTATTTACGGATCTCTCGATACACTAAAATATGGATCAAACTTGATTTTCATACACTAGAAATATGAAACCAATAATTGCAAATCATCGGTAAATCTTAGTTTCCAAATCCAAACTAAAAATAAAAGATTACGAAATATGAAAACTTAGGAAATCATCCGATCAAATGCTATAAAATTAGTTAAAATGATTTAAAAAGAAGAACAATTTTATTTCTAAGAAAAGGAATAACACATACAAGAAATAAAATTCTAAACTAAGAATTAAGAAGTGCAAGACAAGAAGTAAATTGCATAAAGAAAATATAATAAGAAAATGCTGAAAAAAACTAATCTAAAAATGACCCAATCTAAGCTAGGATAGGATTCCCATCACTTTGGCAGCAGCTGGCTTTTATAGGCAGAAAATTGCTGAGTCACGCCCTTGGTCACGCCCGTGACCAAGGGCGTGTAAGCTGCGTAATTGCGTCTTGAAAACCCGGGAACGTTGGGGAAGAAAAAACTGCCAAAATTAATCATCTCGACGGGTCACGGCCTCGGTCACCCCCGTGACCTAGGGCGTGACTTGACCGAATCTGGAAACGGCGGGAAACGGTGCAATCTGGAGTTATTCTGGTAGTTGCGGGAATGGTCACCCCCTAGGTCATGGCCATGACATGTAGTCACGCCCGTGACAGAGGGCGTGACATGACCGAGTCTGGAAACGACACGATCTGGAGTTATTCTGGCAGTTGCGCGTTGGGTCACCCCCTAGGTCATGGCCGTGACATGTAGTCATGCCTGTGACCTGGGGCGTGTAGGCTGGAAATGATGTGGCGGCGTGTTTTGGCAGCTAGAAGATGGTTGGGTTGAGTTATGGTCGTGACTTGATGTCACGCCCTTGGTCATGGCCGTGACCGAGGGCGTGTAATACTAAATTAGGGTGGCGGCATGATCAGGCAGCTGGAAGATGGCTGGGTTGAGTCATGGTCGTGACTTGATGTCACGCCCTTGGTCATGGCCGTGACCGAGGGCGTGTAATACTAAATTGGGCTGGCGGCATGATCAGGCAGCTGGAAGATGGCTGTGTTGAGTCATGGTCGTGACTTGAAGTCACGCCCTTGGTCATGGCCGTGACCGAGGGCGTGTACTGAAGATTTTTGCAGACTTGTCCCATTCTTTCCCCTGAACATGGCTGTGAGCTTGAATTTGCTATTAGCAGCCCCAGATTACCTGAAAACACAAAATAAAGCGAATTAGATATATATTAAACTAGAATTATATAAAAACTAATTAATTACTACTAAAATACTATATAAAAAATAACTATAAATAATGCACTATCAAATACCCCCATACTTAAGCTTTTGCTATTCCAGAGCAAAAACTAATTTATAAGTATGAGAAGAATTTATAGGGCATTTCCAAAAAGATTTACTTCTAATTATGCACTTCAAATCTCATAAAACTCATGTCAAAATAAGTTAAGAAATTAAAATTCAGATTTATAAGAAATAATTAATAATTCATAAATTGAAATGAGTAGAATAAATTTTAGTTTTGAAATTCTCTAACTAAATCTTCATAAACAAAATTGCATTGAATTAAGCAAAATATTCCAAGATTAAAATTATAGAAACTTTACAATCATGAGAAACTTTTAGAAAACTACAAAATATTAACTATGCTCTCTCAATAATATCTTGGATAAACAAGTGAACTTGGCTAAATGGGGTAAAATTGGCATTGAAGAAGTTACTTTGTATATGGGAAATGATGAATTTTATCCTCTCATTTCCATCTTTTTTTTTTTAAATTTCTTCTTCTTTTTATATCCCAAATGTATATGTTTAGGAGTGATGAATTTTATTCTCTCAACTCCATGCCATATAATCTTTTACTGATTTGGGTGCATATGTTTAGGAATGATGAATTTTATCCTCTCATTCCATGACATATGATCTTTTCAAAAAAAAAAATTTATGCCAAACAATGGGTTTAACAAAAAGGTAGGGAAAAGGCTAAACAAATTCCAAAGATACATTTTAAGAGCATAGAAAATAATTTGAGCAATCTACAAGAAACTATGAGTTTAAGTTAATATAAGTAAAATCTAGACATATTTAACACAATTACTACAAAATTGAATTATGATATTTTAAAGAGAGAAAGTAAAACTAAGAAATATTCTAAACAAGTCAAAATAATGAAAAACTCATTAAATCAAATTCATCTAAAATTTAAATCTAACATATTTTGAAGAGAAATATATGATTTAAAAATTCATAAAAAGAAAACTATTTAAAAAGCCTATAAAGACAACTCATAAGTAAAATTAATTTTGCATAAATGAAGTTTGGAGAAATTTAATAATACAAAATTTATTTTATTAGATTAATAGTTTAAATTTCTTTTGTATTTTTCATATTTTTAAAACAAAATTGAAAAAGAAAACAAAGAAACATTTTTTTTTTATGATTTTTAACATTTATCGCAATTTTTTTTTTTGAAATTTTTTTTTGAATAAAAATAAATAGAAGAGAACACCCCCCCCCCCCCATACTTAAAGATAAGCATTGCCCCCAATGTTTATAAACAAGGATGAAAAGGCAAAAATATGAAAAGAAAATGCATAAAATAAAAGAAAAATTGCAAAAATATAAAGATAAGCAAGGGGTGCCTCCCAAGAGCGCTTTGTTTAACGTCTTTTAGCTAGACGCTAAGGATTAGCTAAAAGGATATTCAAATTGAAAATGCACAGGCAACTCCCTTAATTCACGCTGAGGTGAAAATGCCGAAAACTGTTGCCCGACGACTCCTCCGCTATAATCCTGATTCTTTTGTTCTCCGTTAGCGCGAAATTGTGAATCCAAATTACCTATACATACCCTAGGTATTTGGGATTGATGGAGATGAGCGGCAAATGGATCGGTGAAGCCGTTTGGTTGCAACGGCTCATCATCTACAAGAAAATTATTAGTATAAAAAGAATCAAGATTAAGCGAGTCAGAAAAAATTTCACAAGGAGGAGTTTCTTGTGAAAATACATGATTAAGCGCCGGTTGTTTATTTTCAAAAATAAACAAATTATCAGAAAAATCAATACCAAGTGGAGAAAATTCATGAGACACAATTTCTTCATGAATAATATTTTCATGAAAAAGAGAAGAGGGCGAAGGAGAAGAAGAAAAATTTTCATTTTCAAATTCGTCCGGTGTCTCCATGACTTTGCGAAATTCTTGGTACAATTGTTCTTCTTGATCTTGAGAATAAAGATTTAAAGTGGGAGAAATAACATTCGGAAAAATTTCAAGATCAGAAGAAGAACAAATTTGTGGAAAAGGCGAGGAAAGCAAATCATAATAGAAGGAATTTCTTTCTTCGCACTGAAAACTATCTGGGTGACCTTGCCACCATGAATAATCAACATCAGAGTAAGAAGGAGATTCACTCAAATCATTATTTAAAGAAAAATTATTTTCATCATAAAAATTATAATTTTCATTATAAAAACTATAATTTTCATTAGAAAAATTAATTTGATTTTCATTAGAAAAATTAATTTGATTTTCATTAGAAAAATGTTGAAATGAAAAATAGCATTCCTCACTAGAATGATGACCCCCACAAAAAGGACAAATAATTTGGCGCATTCGTGCGGCTTCCAAAAGAATGACTTTATTTTGAAGCTCGGCAACTTTTGCGGCCAACTGCGATAACATCATATTTTTTGAAAAAGAAAATTAAACAACCGTTACCTAATAGAAGTGAATTTTAAAAGAAAAAGCAAAAAGAGAAATGGGGGTGGAGAAAGAGAATGATAAAAGTAATAAAATTTATGCTTTCAAAATATCAACAAAAATATTCCCCGGCAACGGCGCCAAAAACTTGATAGCTAAAATTTAGGATATAAATAATTTTCTCCAAATTCTACGAACTATAGGCAAGAGCACCTATCGTTCATAGCATAGGATATTTAAAATAAATAAATATCAAGTGTCGTATTCCACGGGTTTGTTGACTACTTCTACTCACGCAAATTAATATTATTTTATCGGAAGTAATATGAATTTTGAAAATAATTAAATAAAGAGAAACATTTGATCGGGAATCCTTCTAAAGTAAAATATTTCGTAAATCTAGAATTCGAAAGAAATCGATTTAGACAAACTTGATCATGGAGGTTCCCAAAATATGAAAGAGCCTCTCTCGAGAGAACTACCACCTAACCTTAGGTTGATCGATTAAGAACCCTCGGCCAGTCGAAACCCCTAAGCTTGCTTTATGCGGTGAGCCCCACTATTGGATTTGACTCCAATCCGGAAGAATTTCATCACCCTCTCTCGAGGAGTGCAAACTATTCTTTTTACTGATGAGCGATCTACCGTATTTACGGATCTCTCGATACACTAAAATATGGATCAAACTTGATTTTCATACACTAGAAATATGAAACCAATAATTGCAAATCATCGGTAAATCTTAGTTTCCAAATCCAAACTAAAAATAAAAGATTACGAAATATAAAAACTTAGGAAATCATCCGATCAAATGCTATAAAATTAGTTAAAATGATTTAAAAAGAAGAACAATTTTATTTCTAAGAAAAGGAATAACACATACAAGAAATAAAATTCTAAACTAAGAATTAAGAAGTGCAAGACAAGAAGTAAATTGCATAAAGAAAATATAATAAGAAAATGCTGAAAAAAACTAATCTAAAAATGACCCAATCTAAGCTAAGATAGGATTCCCATCACTTTGGCAGCAGCTGGCTTTTATAGGCAGAAAATTGCTGAGTCACGCCCTTGGTCACGCCCGTGACCAAGGGCGTGTAAGCTGCGTAATTGCGTCTTGAAAACCCGGGAACGTTGGGGAAGAAAAAACTGCCAAAATTAATCATCTCGACGGGTCACGGCCTCGGTCACCCCCGGGACCTAGGGCGTGACTTGACCGAATCTGGAAACGGCGGGAAACGGCGCAATCTGGAGTTATTCTGGCAGTTGCGGGAATGGTCACCCCCTAGGTCATGACCGTGACATGTAGTCACGCCCGTGACAGAGGGCGTGACATGACCGAGTCTGAAAACGGCGCGATCTGGAGTTATTCTGGCAGTTGCGCGTTGGGTCACCCCCTAGGTCATGGCCGTGACATGTAGTCATGCTCGTGACCTGGGGCGTGTAGGCTGGAAATGATGTGGCGGCGTGTTTTGGCAGCTAGAAGATGGTTGGGTTGAGTCATGGTCATGACTTGATGTCACGCCCTTGGTCATGGCCGTGACCGAGGGCGTGTAATACTAAATTAGGGTGGCGGCATGATCAGGCAGCTGGAAGATGGCTGGGTTGAGTCATGGCCGTGACTTGATGTCACGCCCTTGGTCATGGCCGTGACCGAGGGCGTGTAATACTAAATTGGGCTGGCGGCATGATCAGGCAGCTGGAAGATGGTTGTGTTGAGTCATGGTCGTGACTTGAAGTCACGCCCTTGGTCATGGCCGTGACCGAGGGCGTGTACTGAAGATTTTTGCAGACTTGTCTCATTCTTTCCCCTGAACATGGCTGTGAGCTTGAATTTGCTATTAGCAGCCCCAGATTACCTGAAAACACAAAATAAAGCGAATTAGATATATATTAAACTAAAATTATATAAAAACTAATTAATTACTACTAAAATACTATATAAAAAATAACTATAAATAATGCACTATCAGTGTTGCAACGAATATAATGTTAAGACAGCAATACATGTAGCAATATATAAATAGAAATAAAATATTGCTTTATTAAATATGATAACATGTATATAGTTTTAGTCGAGCTGAGAAAGAAGGATTTATAATTTCTGATAATATTTTCGTCGAGCAAAGCTTCAGGTTAGTCGATCTGATCATTTGATTCGTCATTCTGAGCCTCTGTTGAAGATTCGTCGAACGCAGACTTGAGTTCATCGACCGCTGAGACGAGGTCTGTTCGTAGACCGCTGAACCGCTGAGACGAGATCATCGACCGCTGAGATGGGATCGTTGACCGCTGAGACGGCTGGATTTTGTTGAGCGCAGAGTGAACATCTTTTGTCGAGCGCAGAGAGCCGTTCGTCGAATGCAAATATCCGTTCGTCGAACGCAGAGGACTTATGTAATTTTTACCTTTCTCTTATATTATTTTCACTGATTCGATCGCATTATATTTTCTCTGATTCGATCGCATTATATTTATATTATTCTCTTATATTATTTTCTTAGTCTTCTGACTTAAGGGGGTTTGATCTAAGTTATACAATGTGTTATGATAGAATCTTAGATATTACAGGTGGATCCTAACTCAAATCAAAACTAAGGTTCCAACAGAGATATTATTTCCTTCTCAAATTTTATTAAGTCTAAGCAAAGAACCTTGAATTCATCTTTGAATCCAATTGAATTGAAATCAAAATTAGAGATTACCTAATCAGCATCATTTTCAGCTTCTGATTCTGATTCTTCTTCATCTGAGTTGTTTGCTGAGGCATTGATAGCCATCATACAGAAGCTTCTTTCTTCTTCATTATCTTCATCATCAGAAGAGATGGATGAAGATGCAAGATCTGACTCACTGCTTGAGCCATAAATGGCCATCAAGCATTGGTCATTCTCATTTGATTTATCTTCATCTTCAGAAGAGATGGATGAAGATTCAGACTTCGTTCCACTCCAAGTTTCTGCTACAAATCCTCTTCCCTTGTGTTTGTGCTTGTGGGAGGAAGACTTGCTGGAGTGTCTTTTATCTTCTTTGTCCTTTTTCTTTTCTTTCTTCTGATTCTCTGGACAATCTGGCAGAATGTGTCCAGGTTTCCTGCAGCCATAACAAATAATTTCTTTAGAATTTGACTTGTCATACCTTGGCTTTTCTCTTGATCTGGAGTCCTTCTTTCTGAAGTCCTTCTTAACCATCTTGTAGAACCTTTTGGCTAAAAGGCTCATGAACTCCTCATCTCTTGGAGCCTTTTCTTCTTCTTCTTTAGTAGCTTGGAAAGCTACACTCTTCTCCTTCTTGGATGCTGAAGATGAAGTTGGTTGTTCAGCTTCTCTGGTTTTGATAAGCTGCTCATAAGATTTGAGTTTGCCTAACAAGCTCTCAGTTGAGATCTCATTAAGGCTTCTGGCTTCCTTGATTGGCCAGATCCTAGAGTCCCATGTGCTGAGGAAGCACATTAGGATCTTATCATTTATCTCAGTGATATAGATCACTTTGTCCAAGGTTTTCAGCTCATTGATTATGAGGCTAAGCCTGTTATACATGTCAACCACTGTCTCAGATTCTCCCTTTTTAAAATTCTCATATTGAGAAATGAGATGGGATCTTCTGTCCTTTCTTTCATCAGCTGATCCTTCAACCATATTGTTAAGAGAGATCCAGATTTCTCTTGCAGAGGTGCATTCCACTAATTTCTCAAAAATGTCATCAGACATTGTTTGTGCCAATATGTTCATAGCTTTGGCATCTGCACTTCTTTGCTTTTTCTGGGCTTCAGTCCACTCAGGTGGTGGAACAGCATTGTTGTTAGCCAGTGCTTCAGCATTTGTTGTTGCTGTTGGTGTAGGAGGTCCTATTAAGATAACATTAAATATTTCCTCATCAATAGAATTCATGTACAACCTAATCCTTGCCTTCCATTGTGCAAACTTACTGAGATTGCACATAGGAGGTCTTGTGCTAGAATATTCTTTGTTCTATGCCATGAGTTTTTAGAAAAAGAAACTTGAAAATAAATTATGATCTAATTGATCTTTATGATTCAGGTGTTAGCCTGTAAAGAATCAACTACCCTCTGATACCAATTAAAAGTGGAGATTAGATCTTAGATTTACTTTAGAGGGGGGTGAATAGAGTATTAAAACTTTTCCCTTAATTTTATTGCGGAATTAAAATAGTGATATATATATAAGTGTATAGCATGGTGATTTATAAAAACTAAATAAAAGCAAATCAGCACAGCACAACAACACAGAAAATCACAAGCATAGAGACACAAGGATTTTTATAGTAGTTCCCCAATAAACCTGGGTACGTCTACTCTTCTACCACACATGGTAGGATCCACTAGGTTTTTGATCAGGTGCCCTATCACCAAGGGGTTTTTGATCAGGTGTCCACACACTAAGTGAGCTTTTGATCAGGTGCTCTAACCAAACCACGGGTTTTTGTTCAGGTGCCCTGCCACCAAGAGGTTAACTTTTGAAGGGAGTTAGAACCCTGTACAAGAGGGGATAAGAAGGGTTAGAATGTTCTTCTCTGTCAACAATCTGAGAGAAGACTCTTGTGGATTGATGGTGTAAAGCTCCCCGTGTCTGATTGAAATTCTTGACAGCTTGAGGATGGAACTTTCTCTAGAATGAAATATCTTCCTTGATAAGCTGATGAATCTGAGAGACAGAAGTTCCTCAGATTATTGTTGCTCTAATGAAGATTTGAACTTGCAGCAGAAAACTGAGAGATTGATCTTGAAGATGTTGTTCTCAGAGAATGAGAGGTGCTGCTTGAGGAAGATGATCTTTATTTTTTTCTTTCTGAATATTTTCTCTCTCGACTGATGCTCTGATATTTTCTGTCTGTTACAGATATCTTTCTTCTGATATTCTATTTCCTTAGAGAGAGTGATAACTGATTTGAAATTCAAATCTTGAATAGGAATAGAAAAATCTGCATTAATTGTTTCCTTGGAACTTCAACTGATTCAGCAAATCTTTAATCCTTTTCCTTTTTAATAAATGATATCCTTTTCCAATAAAAGCCGACGGCTATTTTCTCGGGAAGAGAATGGAAAGGGGAATAAAATAAGGAAGGATAAAATCTGTCTTATCTGGAAGAATAACTCCAAATGAAGAATAGAATTGAATCTGATAGTTGAACTGAGTTCAGAGAATTTGAATAACTGATCTGAATAGACTGAGAGAAAATTCGTCAAGCTGAGATAGAATTTCGTCGGCCCGAATGATGAGTTCGTCGAACTAAACATTTGATAAACATTCGTCGAACACAGGCTGGAGTTCTTCGATCTCAATTTAGAGGTCGTTGAACTGAAGGATTCGTAGACCGCTGAGCCGCTGAGCTGCTGAGTATAGAAGATCATCGACCCCTGAGGCTGAAGCAAGTCGTTCGTCGAACACAGAGTGTAAACCATTCGTCGAACGAAGAGAGCAGTTCGTCGAACGCAGTATTGAGTTCGTCGATCGCAGAAACTTAGAGAAATTCTAAGTTCTTGTTATCTTATCAGCCTAAAACTATGACCCTTAGACTATACATTGGGGGTCAACTTAATCCTAGCCCAAATCATTTAATAGGGTTGTTCCAACAGAACACAAGAAGGAGTTCATCTAACGCTGAGACTTGGGAAGTTCGTCGAACGCTGAGACTTGGCAAGTTCGTCGAACTGGAGCAAGACGTTCGTCGAACGCAGAATGTTATTCATCGAACGCAGATTGAAGTTCGTCGAATGCAGAAACTTAGCTTTTCCTAAGTTCTAACAGCCTAAAACTTTGACCCTTAGACTATACAATGGGGGTCAACTTAGTCCTAGTAAACAGATAGTGATCCTAGCCCAAATCAATAATAGGGTTGTTCCAACAGGGCCACTTGGGGCGCAGGGGTTGCGAGACCCCCAAGGGTCATGGAGAGGGCGCACTAGAAGGGCCCGAGCAGATCCCTCTTGAGGTCGGCCAGCATCTCCACCGTTGTTGGCACGGCGGGTTGCGGCAATCCACCGAAACCCTCCTCTCGCTCGTTGTCTCCCGCCATCACTTCCTTGGAGCTTTCTTGAACTCACTTCACTCCACGCTCACCGCACCAAAATATTGAAATCCGGACTTGGCTTCTTTGTGGAGCTCGGGCCCTCAAAGATGAGTGGCATCTAGCACTTACTGATTCCTCGGAAGGAACCGACCGGAGAATCAGAACTAAACACAGACACTTGGTCGCAGCGAGGAGGTCCCACCACGCACCCGGAAGATCTTTGAGCGTTTCCCCTCCCAAGCCAAAGCTGAGACTAGGCACCTTGGAGAGCTTGAGTGCTAAGCCAAGATAACCTAGGGAGGAAGAAGCTCAGAATTCTGAGATTGGAATCCTCTCCCAAGGTTCCCTTCAAGGTCTATATATAGTTTTTGAAGTCTGGTCTGCTAATAGCGGGATTCCGCCTTACTCTTTTGCTATACGCAGCCCAAAATGATCTGCCAACAGCCAAACTCCGCTGTTTGGAGGAGCTAAATGCAGACCACCAGGGGTTTTTAGGTAAAAATGATCATGAACCCTTCCTGGGCGAGCCACCCACAAGAGTCTCTCTCGCAAACCGAGTGGCTCGGCTCGCTCGCCTCCCTACGAGTAATCGACAAGGCTCCTGGCCCGCTCGCCCTCCCGCGAACGATCGGCGAGAGCCCGGCTTGCCCGGCACCTTGGCTCACTAGCCTTCTTATTTCTGTTGACTGACGGTCCCTTCGCCACTGCTCACCCCCTTGCGAACACCGGGGTTGTACATTCATAGAAATTGATTGGCTTTGGAATCTTCTTTGGAGATGGAGGAGGGTCATGAGGGAATGCTAGTTTGTAATTCCTCCTTTTATCCATTTGAGTGAGATGAAGATTCCAGTCAGCAGAGTAGTAAACTCTTTCATACCCATCTTGTGGGAATCCAAACTCCATCCAAGATTCTGAGATCAGGGTCCTAGAGTTAGTACTCCGCTTGCCTGACTGTGGATTCGGCTCAATTTCCCGTAGCCTTTTCTGCCTTTAGCTTTTGCTCTGAACCTTCTTCCTTTTTCTTGAACTGGCAGATTCTCCAATTTCAATACCATATACTTCTGAGGCAGTACTCTCAGAAGGTTCTGCTAACTCATAAACTGAGGGAGGCTTCTGTAAAGCTTACTTGACTTGATTTATAACCCACATTGCTTGATTTGAGCCAGTATTTATCATTGCCTTCTCCCCCTTTAGGATTTATTTAACAATGTGATCTTCAATGTCTACTTATACCAAATTTATCCTCTCATGTAGGTGTTGTTCAACCTCATCCAAATTATTTCTTACTTCTAACAGATGTTCATCTAGTGTTTGAGTATTCACATCCATTCTGTTCAGAATTTGATCTATGTCTGAATTCATAAAGCCTGCTATTTGTTGAAAGGCTCTCTCAGTATTCCTTAACATAGTGCCTTGGTTTTGAATGATTTGGTGAGACTGATGCCCACCCTTGTTGATCTCCTCACCAACATGTTCCATGGATTGAGCTGCTAAGTGAAATAAATGAGTGTGCGGAGTGTTCAGATGATGCATGTCATTTTTCACACTCTACAACTCAGCCTTCATCTCTTACCTGAGCCCATGAACTATATGCAGAATCAGTTATTCCATCTTCTCCCTTAGAACTTTAAGCAATGCTGAGATCATGTGGAACAGGGAGCCTGAGTTATTAGTAGATGGTCCAGCTACATTCACCTATGGAGCTGCATTTTCCTCTGGAGGATTTTCAAGAGTATTATCTTGACCCAGAATATCAGGAGAGTCTACCTGCATCTGCTCTTCTTCATCCACCAACACTTGCTTGTCTTTGATCAGAACTAGGTCAAGCCCAGTCTGGGGATCAGTACTTCCATCCTTCTCTGGCACATTGCCTTTAGTTTCCTTCTCTGGAGCATCCTTCTCCTGGACTACTTTTTCAGTTGCAGGTCCTTCAGCTTGACCCTCCAAAGTAGAGCACCCCAGATGGGGCTCCCCCTCAACCCCCTCAGTATCTTGGGCTGAGAACCTATGTGGGGACTCCCCATCAACTCTCTCAGTGTTTTGGGCTAAGCTTCTAAATAGGAACTCCCCCTCAACTATATCACTGCCCAGAATAGGGCTTCTCCTCTCCTCAGCATCCTTGGAAGGATTTTGATTTGGAATTGATGGGGCCTCTTCTTCTGAACTGCTTGATGACCCTTCCTCCTCTGAGTCATCATCTGCTACAGCTTTCTTTTTCTTTCCTTTTATTGCTGCTTGGGCAACCTAAGGGGTTTTGGGGATAACACTCTCCCATTTATCCAACATTTTTGAATCCAACCTGAAATATCTAGTTTCCTACCTAAATCACCAAGAGAGGGGTGAATAGGCGATGGTGCGTGTTCGGCAAGTGCACCGGTCGCTGTCAAGTAATAAATTTGGGAATAGCTTCCCCGAATGTCGATCTCTTGAGGAATGCAGGTTCTGGTGAACGAAACGTGTGGTGAGTCGATTGTTACATGAGCGAACAAAATAAAACAGGGGTGTTGCGATTGGTGTCCTAAGCTATTGTGGAAATGAGAGAAATGTGGGTCGAAAAGCACCACTTCGCAAGGTGTGGGTGAGTGCAGCGGCCGCGATGCCGCACTTCGGTAAGCGGGTGGAATGGCCATAGAGTGAGGTTTTGTGAGGGTCGTATTCACCTCTTCGCCAACATCGCCACTATCTATTGCTAGATGACTTCACACACAAACAACTTAGAATATCACAACAACAAGGAAAACTATTCTCACCACCACAGCATCATTGCACATGAACAGCAAGCAAGGATCTATAACATTAATCTAACGAGCGCTCATTACAACAACACAAATAGAAAGCACAAGCATCAAAGTTTAGAAAGGACCAAAAAGAGGATGTCACCGCGTCTTGGGTTCTCGACCGGAATGAGAGGTTGTCGGGCTCTCTCCGGGCTCGGCCCTCAGATGGTGTGCGGACTTGAAGGAGGTTGTCGCCGCTCCAACGATCTACAACACTTCTATGGCCTCCACGACGAAGAATGCTTGAACTAGTGGCGGAGAATGCTTGCAAATGCTCCCGGATGGAAGAATGGTGAAGGAGATCACCGGAAATGGTCTCTTCTCGTCTCCTTCGGTGGAAGTGATGAAAATGGCGGGATTCCTGGCTTTTCCCGTGAGGGGAATGGAGGGCCTCCTTGACTGCATCTTTTCATGCTTTAAATACTAAACAGGCAGAGTTTTGGTCATGCACGGGAGAACGCACGATCTTACGCTGCACGTGCATTATTTAATGATAAAAACAGACTTGAAGACGAAGTTGCGCCGCCCGTGCGATTTACTCACGCACGGGCAAACCCGCCCGTGCGTAAAACGCACAGTTAAATTCAAAAAGGCTAAAACAAGAAGAAACAGGCGGCCGTGCATTTTACTCACGCACGAGTAAATCCGCCCGTGCGTAAAAACGCATGACTAAACTCAGATCGCCCATTTTCTGCCTAGATGAGAACGCACGACCGCAATCGTCCGTGCGTCAAGGAAACGCACGACCGTGCGTTGTACACAATCATGAATTCTGGGGGAAAACTGGATGATCCAACCGCCTGCACACAAGACAAAACAGCTGGAAAACACCTCCAGCACCAAATAAACACAGAAAAAGGATTGGGGAGCACCATGTGCTTACCCCCAATAACAAGGAGCGCAAATGCACACCGAAATGGGCCTAAGAGTGCACCAAGCAAGGAATAACAAATATGATTGAAAATATGCCTAAAGTGTAGTGCATCGACTAGAAATACGGCCCAGATGAGTCCATAAATGTGTATATAAATGGGACTCATCACACCCCCAGACTTAACCATCTGCACGTCTCGGGCAATCTACTCAGCTCTCCTGTCGGAACAATTGGATGTTAGAGTGTCATTGAGCGGTGGAGAGTCATGCGAAGTCGCATGCTCACGTGCGTAAAAATACATTAGAATAGAATTAAACTCAAGATTATATCTAACTATTTCTAGAACAGTAATTTGAAATCTACTTTACTTGGATGGTGAATCCCGGTGAATCTTTCGGTCGCGCACCAGGGAAAACAGCGTGACTAATAAGTAGAGTATTACTCGAATCAAAGCTCGGGACAATCTCCTAAGAAATCCATCAAAGTCGGTGTCCATAGGCTTGCACGTTCGCACTCTCTCTACTGCATGAGACGACTCGTATCTAAAATCAATAGGACTTATAGGTTAATATTTGTCTTAGGTTGAGTTTAGGCTAGATAAGTATAAGGACGATGGGAATCGCACTCAACATAACCTGAGCACTCAAGAGAATAAAAATCACCAATACAACATTTTCAAGAACTATACAACACCCCCAGACTTCAACTGAACACTAGGTGCGTGCTAAGCCAATCATACTTTGTTTTTGTCGAGAGAAAGAAATTGAAAGTTCTTTTTGAACAATATTTTTTCTTTTCTTTCCTTTTCTATTCTCGACAGAATATCTTTTGTAGGAACAATAACAACTTCTCCTTCAGCTTTTTCAAGGCTACCATACACCACAGAGATAACACCAAAGGTGATAGATAACTAAATTCCTTTCAGCTCATTTGTTGGTGCGAAAATAGGTTTGGCCGTATGGCTTTGGTGAGATTTTAGTGGAGCTAAACAAGGAGGCCAGGTAGGCTCAAGTGGGCTTGCAACGGTGATTACATTGGTAAGGATTTCAAAAGCACAAACGGATCAAGAAATGGCCTATATCACACTTTATAACGAGTACTTCAACGCAATCGTTTCAAGAGTCGCCTAGTGCATGTTCTAGCCACCGAGATAGGTTGTCCTTCCTTCCGACCCTAGTAATAAGCTACTACTAGTCCAGCTACACTCGACCCTATGCTATCGTTGGATTCATCGGATTCACCACTAAAGTAAATTAAATTGCAGCTACTATAATAGAAATAATTAAATTATAATATTGAATTTTATTCTACTCTAATTGAATTTCTAGGCGTGACGGGAGCACTCGACTAGAGCACTACTCGAGTCGACATTTTTCTCTACTCCTCACTCCTACACTAACAATCCAATTCTTACGAGCAGGAAACCTCGCAGCAATACCCAATAAGCGCGCGTGATCAAGTGCGCGTGAACTAGGTGCAAGTGTATGCAATGTGCACAATAAAATTGAAAATTCCTAACTCAGCACATTCTAACATGCCATGCAAAGTGTGTGCACGTGCACAACTCGCTCTCTCCCCCAGACTTGATCGAAACCAAATAAAATAAAAAATTCAAACATAAGGAAAAGAGGGGTAGAGTGGACCTATGCTCGTGAATGAGCATGCCAGAAGTACGGTAATTTCATCTTTAAATTTTCTCCTTCCTCATCTACCACGCGAGAGCTTCAGCCTACGATGTTAGAAAAAAGCAAATAACAGAACATAAAAGAAATTAAAAGGCAAACGGAACCGATCGATTCCCATGGGTTGTCTCCCAAGAAGCCCTTTTGTTTAACGTCCTTAAAGGTGGACCAAATACCTGTATCAAAGTTTGATAGCAGCAGTTATAAAGATTGTTTCAGACTGAATAAAAACACAACATTGCATGGCCGAGTAACAAGGCACAAAAAAACATAATAGAAGAAACAGCACAACCAAAACCCGGAGGCCCCATCACGCATCAGCTATATGCTGATTTGTGGTGGTTTTCCTCAGCCACGCGAGATGGGAAGGAGGTGAAGTCATTAGGGCCCAAGGATGATGTCTCCCCCTTGCCCCTAACCTCCTCCTTCTCGCGCTGGAGGGCAGCAGAGCGTGCTCCATGCAACAATCTTTCTTATTTCAGCTTCTCCACAGTTGGAGAGCGCCAACATTGATAATCGTCAGAATTTCCCACCTTGGTGGTGGGTGGCATCACTTCCGTTGCCGTCGTGGCAACTGGATCACCCCAATGGACCTGTTTAAATTGTTTACAGTTGTCATTATGACTAAGAAAATTATTCATAAGGCGCTTTGCTCCGCCTTCTCCCTTATTGTTCCAAACTTCAGTCTCGCTGCTTTCTCTTGCCTTCTTCACCTCTTCATTCATGACCTGCTTCGCTTTTTCTTTCTTCTCTCCAACTAACAATTCTTTTTCTTTCATGGCTTCAGCAGTACTAAACAATTTATCAGTAAAAGGGGTGGTGTTACCTTACCAGGTAAGACAACACACCCCTTAGAAAAAATCCAAGGTAGCACCGCTCTCTTTCAAGAATGGTACTCCCAAGATGGGAATAGATTGATTTTGACTAGGTCCCAAAACTTGGAAGTCGGCGACCACCACCGTCCCTTCAATTGTAACTTCAACATTTCTAACTTCTCCCTCAGCCTTAATGACGGTCCCGTTGGCAAGCACTAGGGATTTCTGATCATCTGTGTTCATTTCAAGTTGTAATTTAGCAACATCCTGCAATGCAAGGATGTTGCGAGATGAACTGGAATCACATAGGGCCGCCGTTTCAATATTATTAATGGTGCATGAGATTACCAACTTATTTGGGTCACACGCTCCCGCATCGGTGAGACTCTTCCCTTGGTAAATTGGATTCTTTTCAGTATTACTGGGAAGGGTCCCTTGCGAACGCTCAGTTAGCACTTGAGCCAATTGGCCCAATTGCGTCTCCAAGTTTCGCATGGACGCAGTTTGGTTGGCCATATTCGAGTTCGCGGCTTCCATAAACCTCTTCATCATTTCTTCCAAATTGCTTTTCTTAGGGGCTGGGAAACCTTGATTATAACCCGGATGAGGCGGCCTCGGTTGGCTTCCGGACGCTTGAGCATCATATTGATGCTGGCCCGGTTGCCATCGTTGGCCTGCAGTATTTTGATTCCAGGAAAAATTGGGGTGATTTCTCACACACGGATTATAGGCATTGCCGTAAGGTGCCCCCTTAGCTTGATTTCCAACAAAATTTACCGATTCATTTAAATTAAGTTGAGAGAATTCACCTGATAGCCCGCTACCTGGGCACTCGTATGCGTTGTGACCACCGTCTCTGCATCCTTCACAAGCAATGTTAGTCGCGGGCGCAGCAGCGGGAGGTAATGAGTCCACCACAAATAGTCCCCGAGCGCTTCTCGGCGCATTTCTCCCCGCAGTCCAGAAGGTGCTGTGAGAGGCAGTGTCCTGCAGAATTCTTAGAGCTTCCTCTGGCGTATGGTTCATCAAGGTCCCTCCTGCATCAGCGTCAATCATTGCCCGGTGGTTGGGCTCGATGGCGAAGTAGAAGGTTTCCACGATGTTCCATGGCTGAAGCTCGTGATTTGGGCATTTGCGCAGGAGGTCACTAAGACGCTCCCAAGCTTCTGCGAGAGTTTCTTGCTCAACTTGCTGGAAAGTGGCGATCTCACGCCGAAGGCTCACAATTTTGTCCACTGGGTGGAATTTAGCTAGAAATTTGGACGCGAGAGCATCCCAAGTTACAGCAGTCCCCGGGGGAATAGAGTGGAGCCAGACCATGGCTTTGTCGCGCAACGAGAAAGGGAACAGTCTCAGCTTGGCTGTTTCATTAAAAATTCCTACGTAACAGAAGGTTCCGCAGATATCGGCGAACTCCGCCAAGTGAAGATGTGGGTCTTCACTAGGCATCCCAGAGAACTGAGCGTTGTTGCGAATGATGTTCAGGATGGCCAGTTTGATCTCAAACTGGTTATTCATGATGTTAGGCCCAAATCCTGGATACACACTCCCAGCTGTTGGAGTGGTATAATCTCTCATGGTCTGGGGCCTAGGTCTAACTGCCTCCTGCTCATCCCTTAGATGATTTTGCCCCACATAGGGTACTCCAGGATTCACTTCTTCTTGATCATTGGGTGCTCTCGGCACACCTCCAAGTTCCATATTATCTCCCATAGCCGCTTGTACGGCTGCGGCGCGCCTTAGTGCGCGCGCAGTACGTTCAATCTCAGGATCAAAGGGTACTAATTCCCTTCCAGCTTGTCTCTGCATACACAAAAAGAAGACAAAAAGAAAAGGAAAAATAAAAAACAACTGCTCCTATAACATTGATTCACAACACAAAACGTTACACGTTTGCATTCCCCGGAAACGACGCCAAAAACTTGGTGCACGTTCGGCAAGTGCACCGGTCACTGTCAAGTAATAAATTTGGGAATAGCTTCCCCGAATGTCGATCTCTTGAGGAATGCAGGTTCTGGTGAACGAAACGTGTGGTGAGTCGATTGTTACACGAGCGAACAAAATAAAACAGGGGCATTGTGATTGGTGTCCTAAGCTATTGCGGAAATGAGAGAAATGCGGGTCGAAAAGCACCGCTTCGCAAGGTGTGGGTGAGTGCAGCGACCGCGATGCCGCGCTTCGGTAAGCAGGTGGAATGGCCACAGAGCGATGTTTTGTGAGGGTCGTATTCACCTCTTCGCCAACATCACCACTAACTATTGCTAGATGGCTTCACACAGAAACAACTTAGAATATCACACCAACAAGGAAAACTATTCTCACCACCACAGCATCATTGCACATGAACAACAAGCAAGGATCTATAACATTAATCTAACGAGCGTTCATTACAACAACACAAAGAGAAAGCACAAGCATCAAAGTTTAGAAAGGACCAAAAAGAGGATGTCACCGCGTCTTGGGTTCTCGGACGAAAAGAGAGGTTGTCGGGCTCTCTCCGGGCTCGGCCCTCAGATGGTGTGCGGACTCGAAGGAGGCTGTCACCGCTCCAATGATCTATAGCACTTCTATGGCCTCCACGACGAAGAATGCTTGAACTAGTGGCAGAGAATGCTTGCAAATGCTCCTGGATGGAAGAATGGTGAAGGAGATCGCCGGAAATGGTCTCCTTTCGTCTCCTCCGGTGGAAGGAACGAAAATGGCGGGATTCCTGGCTTTTCTCGTGAGGGGAATGGGGGGCCTCGTTGACTGCAGCTTTTCCTTCTTTAAATACTAGACAGGCAGAGTTTTGGTCACACACGGGCGAACGCACGATCGTGCGCTGCCCGTGTGTTATTTAATGATAAAAACAGACTTGAAGATGAAGCTGCGCCGCCCATGCGATTTACTCACGCACGGACAAACCCGCCCGTGCGTAAAACGCACGGGTAAATTCAGAAAGGCTACAACAAGAAGAAACAGGCGACCGTGCGTTTTACTCACGCACGAGTAAATCTGCTCGTGCGTAAAAACGCACGACTAAACTCAGATCGCCCATTTTCTGCCCAGATGAGAACGCACGACCGCAACCGTCCATGCGTCAAGGAAACGCATGACCGTGCATTGTACATAATCATGAATTCTGGGGGAAAACTGAATGATCTGACCGCTTGCACACAAGACAAAACAGCTAAGAAAACACCTCCTGCACCAAATAAACACAGAAAAAGGATTGGGGACACCATGTGCTTACCCCCAATAACAAGGAGCGCAAATGCACACCGAAACGGGCCTAAGAGTGCACCTAGCAAGGAATAACAAATATGATTGAAAACATGCCTAAAGTGTAGTGCATCGACTAGAAATACGGCCCAGATGAGACCATAAATGTGTATATAAATGGGACTCATCAGGCGATATCTGCGTCTTTTGCGGAATAAAAACTTAATGAAACAGAGATCACAGAAAAACAAATCGCAAGCACAGACGACACAAGGAATTTTATAGTGGTTCCCCAATCTTGGGTACTCCACTTTCCCGCCTCGCCAATCTAGTACCACGGCTAGCCTCGGCTACTTCACTATATTTCGGATCAATAATGATCCTACAAACTCGGAGTGACCACTCCTACACTTCGGAGACAATTCTCCTACAAACTCGGAGACAACTCTCCTATAACTCGGAGATAACCCTCCTACAACTCAGAGACAATTCTCCTACAACTCGAAAGATAAACTTCCTACAAGAAATAGAGATTGTGTACAATTAAATGATTAACCTAACATGTACAGACCTGAAATACTATGATCTTCCTCCTTCTTGAGACTTGGAAAACTTTGGCTTGAAGTTGAGGAAGATAGGTTGAAATCTCAGATCTGAACTTCTAGGATTCGACAAGATCCAATAAACTTATGTAGATGATGAGAGCACTGATCTGTCAAATCTTTTCTTTTGAAAAGGATTAGTTGAATGAGAGAGATGTAGTTCTTCAACAATGGCAAGAGGCGGCAGCTCTTTCACGATTTTTCTGATCGAATTAAAACTAGGTTAAGACAAGAGCTGAAAAGGACCTTTTATAGCAATCGAGTCTAACGGGAGTCCTTGATTTAAGGTAGAATTATCCTAAAAACATGTCACACATGGCGTTGACACCGTCAGACAAGAATATAAGATCCGTCAGAAAATAGATTTTAAACAGGACCTTAAGGAAAAATATTTCTCGAGACAAAATGGATTTCTCGAGAAATGAATAGAGTTCTCGAGAGATGGCCTGCTATATCATGAGAAAGAGCTTAGAAAAGCTTTCTGGAAAACATGAAAGAAAATTCTCGAGAACAAAATGATTACTCGAGAAATGGTCATGATTTCTCGAGAGAGGAATTGACTTCACGAGAAAAAGCTTAGAAAAGCTTTACAGGTTAACTGAGAAGGATTCCTCGAGAACAAAGAAGGCTTCTCGAGAAAAGATCTGATTTCTCGAGAAATGAAGTAACTTCTCGAGAAATGACTTAGAAAACTTGAACTAGAACTCTGAGAAGGATTTCTCGAGAACACAACTGATTTCTCGAGAAATGAACTTGATTTCTCGAGAACCAGAAACGATTTCTCGAAAAATACACTTAGAAAAATTTAGAACTTTTTTCCTCCTTTCTTGTCTAGACACCAGCAAATCTTCCAACTCCTAAGCATCAAGGTACTTGTACAATGAAGTGTATCCCAATATAGAGATCACACATGAGTCAACACCATGTTCCACACAATGAGAGATTACATTGCATGAAACTGTGTTTAATGACTCACTGTAATCTTACATTGGTCTACACTTAGCAATAATAACCTGCAAGTACACAACTAAGAAACAACATCAAATACACCAGCAATTCAACTTGGTTCAAGGGTGACTTCTCACAAATCTGGGTTACTATGGATACAATACCCAACAATCTCCCCCTATTTGTAGAAGTCAGAATCCTATACACTAAGGTGAATTGCATCAAGATAAGACATATAATATGCACATCACAAGAAAATAATAAGAAGCAGCAAAGACCATCAACATCAAAAATTATATACATAATTAAGATTGTCTAGAATAATTTTAAATTCACACAGTCTTTCTAATCAAAAGAATTGAATGGTCATCTTTCCCTTTCTTCAGCAGCTGCTCTTCTTTTTCTTTTCCTGTCTTTTAAAGTATGCCTTAGGCTTTGGATGATACTTTGGAGGTGGAGCTAGAGCTTCTGGATTGTCCCATCCATGAGTTCTGAAATGGATTCTTCTCTTTGTCATGTTCATCTCATAATTTTGCCATTCTTTATGACTATAATAATCTTGCACTTTCATTCCACCTTCATTCACAAGCTTGAGGGTATCTAAGATAATTATCCTAGAATCAGGACTCCAACTTTCTACAACCTCTCCTGCACTTCCCTTTCCAGTACCTTCTGAGCTTTTCCCTGGAATTGATTTACTTGCAGAGGGACCTTCTCCTTCTTTTCCTTGACCCTGGCAGTTTATATTGAATTTCAGATTGATCTGCTGGCCAAACTTGAGTATAACTTACGGGAGGAGAAAAATGAGGTTGCACTTCAGGTCTTGGTGAGAAGTGACGTGGTTCAGGATGAATGGAAAATTCAGGAAATATCTCATTGTGAAGCCATACTGCTGTATTGGATGTATATGCATTGACTTATGCTATCTACTTTTGAACACCAACATTTAAATGTTCAAGCTGAGTAGCCCACAGTCTCTGAAGCTCAGACAACTGAAAACCCTTCATTTCTGCCATCTTATTCTCCCCCTTTCTGACTTCTACAGATAGGGTTTGGATCACAGATTCTTTAAACTTGCCCACTTACCTGACCAATACTTACAATTGAGTGGTCAACAACCTTACCTACCAGATTAACAATCCTTTTCAGTTCATTAGTATTTGCTTGAATTTCAGCAAGTCCTCTGCTCATCTCTTTTTCTACAACAGAGATCCTTGTATGTACTTCTGTGATTGAACTTTCAAATTTTTCCCTTTGCTTGTTCAGCATAATTTCAATCTTCCCAAGAAGAGTATCTTTAGCATACTCTGGTGGTGAAAGAGGTGGAGGAGGTAGAAAAGCAATCCTCCAATCTGGGATTTCTTCAAGAACAACAGAACTTACTATCTTTTGAGCATAGGATGGAACCACATCCTCACTTTCACTATCTTGCTCAAGCTGAGCATCCTTGCCTTTGTCCACAGACAAATCTAGATCAACATTTTCTTGGGCAGAAGCATTAATCTCCTTCTCACCCTCTATATCAGTTGGGGGTGGAGAGTGCCCTTGCACTGAATAATCACTATCAACATCAGCAAAATCAAGGCCAACCCCTGACCCTGCCATATGAACACTTGGGATTTACTCAGCAATTTCATCTTTATCAGCAACATCAACTGTATCTGTATTCACAACTTCAGGATCTTTTTCTAGAGGAGGAGTACTAACTGTATTAGCAACTGTAGAGGATGGAATAAGATCTTCAGTAGGAGTTAGTGAAATTTCAGGAACACTTGGGTTCTGAGGAGCAAGGAGGGGAGCTGGAGAACCATGCTGATTGCCATCAGCTCTAGAAGGAGCAGGCTCCCCTTGGGAACTTGAACTTATATCGCCAGGTATTTGGATTCTGATGTCCCATCTTTGAATGGTGGAAACATCCAACTTTTTCAGATGGTGAAAAACTGCTCCCTTGGACATCTTAAACACTTCAGGGTAGACCTGGTTGAGATACAGGGAAAGTATTCTTGCATAATTTGGAGCAAGGAGACTTTCTTTAATTTTCAAAAATAAAATTGATGCCCAATCACACATTTTCCTACAAACCACAGATGTCATGAGACGTAATATATCTTCAGAAACATATCCTAGACTTCCAGTCTTGCACAGTAAAACTTTAGCAATGATGTCCACTAGCAGCTTCCCTACATCATTCATATTATTTCTTCTAACTGACTTTGTTGCTTTGTCTAAACCACAAAATGTTAAAGTTCTGAACCAGTCTCCATCTACAAGATCATCTTCAGATTCAATTGTTGGCAATTTCAGAAATTTTGAGATGGACTTAGAGGTTTTCTTAAACTTTAGATTATTCACTGTGGATTTCAACACCTTTCCTTCCTTCTTAATCTTAACATTCAAGAAGAATTCCTCTACTTCTCTGAATAAAATTCGGCAAGGGTGCTCCATAACAAAGGAAAGACCAGCGGATTCTAGGAGATTGAAGAGATTGAGAAAATTATCTTACATCTTGCTTAGACCTGATCTGACGAGCTCACTGCCGACTCCTATCTTTTGTAAGACCCCCCTCGCGGAACACAAGACACGGCCGAGGGGAGTCTTATGCCCAGGACAGCCGCCTTGCGGAAGCGCCAGCACACGAGCTAGCCTCCCCCACAAGACGCCTATCCTGCCGGCCAAACCAAATAAACAG
The DNA here is from genome assembly GCA_033032865.1 of Dactylorhiza incarnata. Taxonomy (NCBI): domain Eukaryota; kingdom Viridiplantae; phylum Streptophyta; class Magnoliopsida; order Asparagales; family Orchidaceae; genus Dactylorhiza; species Dactylorhiza incarnata. Next base: position 29,372,182 of record JAWHQI010000003.1, on the reverse strand, counting down.
CGCCAACCCATCAATAAAAGAAAGCATTAAATGCCATAGATTCACAATAAGTACAAGAAGGACAGAAAGCTACGCAAGCTCCTGCAAATCATCAGAGTATCAAACTAAATGCCCCAAGGGCTACATCTCAAAACACTCACCCGCCTTTGCCACTGACGGTAGCCAAGGTATCATGGTCTCCGGCCCTGTCATCCTGACCTGACTATCCTCCTCCAGCACCGTGCACTGCTGCTCTACAGAACACTCCTAAAAAGAGGGACGTAGCAACCGTTAGTCATAAAGACTAAGTGGCTTCACATCCGCTCCCCCGGCGACTCCAAGGCACCGGGCGGAAGGAAAGGAAGAAAAGCTGCAATATAAGCAATAGTATATACAAGCAGGTGACAGGAATGGTTGATCATATATGTCGGTTGTATAAGTACCCAAGTACTTGCAATGGCACTAACTAAGTTGTTCATAAGTATATAAGTAGCAATGGTTATAAATGCAAGCACTGGTAACAGGTATAATAAGCACAACTAACAAGTATATGACAATGGCAGAGTATAAGTAAGTAGTGACATAGCACAGAAGTAAGCAGTTCATATCGTACCTTAACTTATATGAATGCCCATACAAACTTATAAGTTAAGGTTTCCAAACTGGGACCCATCATATAAAAGAGCCCATACTTATTTATATGATGGACCCGATGCGGTGCAATGCTATGATTATGAATGATAAATGCAATGCAATGATTATGATATGATGAACTCACCCATGCATTTTGCTATATCGACATAGACCTTTAGTTCTCGCTTTTTGAGGGGTAGCTAACCGCTCAGGCATCTCCCGTCGTGGCCAGACGGAGACAGTGGAACGAGCTCCTCCACTACTAGGAGGGTATGAACACTACCAGTCCTAGGCCTCTGTACGCCTCGACGCTAAGAACACACAGCGAAGACCCTGCGTACTGCTCGACGCTAAGAGCACACAGCGGAGCCTCCAAGGACACAGAAGGGTACTTGGGTAGGTGAGCACCAAGAGTCCAACCCAACCGGTCTAGAGTCTAACTGTCGGCTTCTGTCGGTGTCACGACTAGCAAGCCCGTAGACCCGCCACAAGTATCCTCCAACCAGGATCACTACACCACCATGTGTGAACCATGCATATTCATGTAATTCCCATGCATAAACCGTGCTATAAAGCACCCAAGGACTCAACAAGTCCTAGGCCTTTGTACGCCTCGACGCTAAGAACACACAGCGGAGACCCTGCGTACTGCTCGGCGCTAAGAACACACAGCGGAGCCTTCTTATCTTTCACATCATACCAGACAACTGATGCTAACTAGCATCCAAGGCCCCCAACAATAGGGTCCTTAACATATCACCGCAAGATATGACCATATCTTATAATCCACCCCAAGCCATCAATGCTAACCATACCGAGTTATCATAACTCTTTTGCGGTGGCGAGTGTATATCATGGAAATTACTCTACGAAAATCTATAGGACTACTTGTGTACGATGTCATATTCATATTTTACTAAATATGTAATCCCCAACATATCACCGATATTCAATCGTCTTAAGTACAAATCACAACGTGATTCAACACGATTAAAGCTATCAAGCTTATGGGGAGGTCATCACCAATCTACAACATCCAATAGATTATCGAGCAATGTGAATATTAATACATTCATGTCCTTTTTACGATTCCACATAAATCTACAATTGAAGGTTCATTCAAGGGGTCATCTTAACACAAATAAATCTGAAATCATTATCACAAGCCAATGCTAGCATATTCATGATTCATACAAAATTCCGGCCCAAACAGGCTTCACATTCAGCATTTATATCCCCTTCAAGTTGTGAAATAACACGGCAATAACTTTAATACTACTTAATCATAAATTATGGATTTCAACAGGGATGTACATATTGTCATCACCTATGTCTCCACTAATTTTCATGAGCATCCCACCAATATAATAAGAGAAATCCACAAAATACTGAGATCGGAAGTGTTATGACACGGTTTACTAAAACTGGATTTCTGTGAGTTCTACTCCACCCCAAATTATGTGCCACCCCATTTTGGAAAGCTCTCATCCAGGACTACAACATTCATGTTCAGTCCTAAACCCAGATCCAAGTGGATCCTACCTAAAATCTGATATGAAGTCAACTGCAGAAATCTGGACAGCAAAAACAGCAGCACTAAACCCAATCCAGCTTTCTGGACAGTCCACTCGACTGGACCTTTAGGGAGCTACAGGTCACTTCAGAAAACGGGTAACCTATCGCTGTAAAGATCTTTCCGAGGGCTACAACATTCATGTTGAGTCCTAAACCCAGATCCAAGCGGGTCCTAACTAAAATCTGCTCTGAAGTCAACTACAGCAATCTGGACAGCAAAAACAGCACGCACTTAACACCTCCCAGCTTTCTGGACAGTCCACTCGACTGGACTTGTAGGGAGCTACAGGTCACTTCAGAAAACGCGTAACCTATCGTCGGAAAGATCTTTCCGGGGGCTACAACTTTCATGTTGAGCCGGAAGTCTAATACCAGTGGGATCAAGCCTAAAAATTGGCTTGAACCCACCTGCGCACAATTTTTCCCTTAATAACCACGTGCAATGTTATAAATTGAAACCTTCTTTAGCAAGGGGCTATTACCAACTTTATCTCAAGATATATAATCAAAGCCATATTTAACATGGGATTATCCAGCATTTTTATCACAAAAGATATAATTTAAAGCATACTTAACAGGGGACTATTCATCATCTTCCCAAAACAAGGGTTAGGTCATTTCACATTCTCTCCTCCAATACTCCCTCCAAAGACCACCATTCTTCACGAAATCAAGCTCTAAATCTTCGTATTGAAGAGAGGAGTTGATTGAAGGTAATAACATGGCGACGACGCCTTAGAACAAAAGTTCTAGCGTGGTCTCTTCCTACGAAACTACATGGAACTCACTGAATCAAACTCTTTTAAGTTCAATGTCTCTCCTAATATTCAGATCTAAAGATCTAGCACCAAGGGAGAGGGGTCGAAAGTCACCTTATTTCCGGCCGACGATCACGATTGTCTCCTCGGCGGTATGGAGGCGGTTAGACGAGCTGAAATCCTCCTCCAAGCTTGCTCCTTCAAAACCCTAGGTCAAAACCTTGAGGGGGGTTGGAAATGAAGAGGAAGTAAAAGAAGAAGAAGAAGAGAGGAAGGAGAAGGTGAACAATCCCATCTGATTGGGAGAGTTCAGCTCTTTAGGAAGAATCAAGTAGTGGGATTAGCTTAGGATTGCATTAATGGTAAACCTTTCCCCTAAGCATAAATCTTGAAACTCTACCATTACATGTCAACCTCCTATTGGTCCCAAACTCCACCAGGAGCCTTATCCTATGCATTATAAGCCACCACCAAACAGAAACCCCGTGACTCTGACACGGCCGCTAGCGCCGGCGGTAGCACTACCGCCGGGCGCTAGCCCTCCTCAGCCGTCTCGGCGGCACCACTGAGACTGCTCGGTCGTCTCGACGGACGCTGAGACGATTCTTTAGTGCCGGCGGTAGCGATACCGCCGGGCGCTAGTGACAGAGATCAAAATATAGCAGTTTTTTATTTTAATCCTAGGGAGCTACACAGCTCTCCAGAAAAGGTGCAACCAGTCGTTGGAAAGGTATATTCGAGGGCTACAACTTTCACGTTGAGCCCAAGGTCTGAATCTTGCTGGGTCATGCCTAAAAAGTGCCTCGAACCTAGCTGCGCACCTTACCCAGATTCAGAATTTAGTAAATTTCTAGTTCATGCAACTCCAAGTGACACATGTCACCCGAGGGGTCTAGCGCGAAATGGGATGTTACATCTTTGGTCTTGGAAGAGGTGTCATGGAATTGAGAGAGAAGAATGACTGAGCGGCCGAAGGATGTTGAGAAGAACTGTTCGGCTGAGGGATGTCGCGAGAGGCACTAGGTCTTTTCTCGGAGAAGACGTGTGTGAATTCAAGTTTATTTGAGAGATCTTATTTATATATATATTATTGATTTGGCATATAAAATAAAAGAAATAAGAAGTTGAATATCGAGGCACGTACCTGACCATTCGAATTCCAGAGAAAGAACAATATTTAAATCTGAAAAAGAAAATAGTATTTCTCGAGAGGTATAGTTATTTCTCGAGAGATAAAAGTCATTTTTCGAAAGATATATCAGTTCTTGAGAAATTGCTAAATCAGTTCTTTAAGGTCTTTTCTTCAGAGGCTTATCCATTTCTCGCCAAATATAGGTCATTTCTCGAGATAATTTAGATTTCTCGAGAAGTAGTATCATGTCTAGAGAAATTTGCAGAAATCCCTTGATAAGTCCTTTTCTAAAGAGAATTTCTATTTCTCGAGAAATATTAGCTGTTTCTCGAAAAATCTTAGATATGCCTTGAACTTTTCTTGATAATTTCAGATCTTTGCTTCCTTGAAAGTTTGAAGAGTTGAAGATCTTCCAGGCTTCATTTATGGCTTGATCAGGGCTCCATGTTGAGCATTACAAGTTCTGTCTTGAAGAAAGAGAATTTGGTCTCATCCAGCGGCTTCGTGAAAATATCCGCAACTTGCTTATCCTTTGGGACATAACATAGATTGATGTCCCCATTCTCCATATGCTCCCGGATGAAGTGATACCTTAACTCAATATGCTTTGTCCGGCTGTGAGAGACTGGATTATTTGCAATTGCAATAGCGCTGGAGGAGTCGCAAAATATTGGGATGTCCTTGAACTTCATATTATAATCTTCAAGCTGATTCCTTATCCAGAGAAGTTGTGCGTAACAACTGCCTGCAGAAATGTATTCTGACTCGGCAGTTGAAATTGCAACACAATTCTGCTTCTTGCTACTCCAGGAAATAAGTCTCCTTCCAAGGAATTGGCAAGTCCCGGAAGTGTTTTTCCTGTCATCCTTACTACCTGCAAAGTCTGCATCTGAGAAACCAATTAGCTCATTATCATTACTTCTTTGGTACCATAAGACAAGATTTGGTGTACCCTTAAGGTATCTAAGAATCCTCTTTGCAGCGGAATAGTGAGATTCCTTGGAGTTCACCTGATATCTAGCACATACACATGTAGAAAACATTATGTCGGGCATACTAGCAGTAAGGTAGAGTAAAGATCCAATTATGCTTATGTACTTAGTTTCATCGAAAGGTTTCCCTTTCTCATCTTTGTGCAGAGACATAGCTGAACTCATTGGAGTCCTCATCGAGGATGCACTCTCTATTCCAAATTTCTTTACCAACTCCTTGGTGAACTTCGTCTGAGAGATGAAAATTCCATCTTCAGATTGCTTCACCTGAAGTCCTAAGAAATATTTCATCTCACCCATACTGCTCATTTTGAATTTCCCTTGCATAAGTTTGGAGAACTTTTTGCAAAGGTTGTCATCCGTAGAGCCAAAGATAATGTCATCGACATAGATTTGCACTAGTAAAATCTTGCCTTTTACTTCCCTAAGAAATAATGTCTTATTTATCTTTCCTCTTGTGAATTTGTTCTCAAGAAGAAAGTTAGACACCGTCTCATACTAAGCTCGAGGAGCTTATTTTAAACCATATAAAGCTTTTTGTAATAAGTAAACATAATCAGGGTGTTCAGGATCAACAAAACCTGGGGGTTGTTCCACATATACTTCTTCTTTTATATTACCGTTAAGAAATGCTGACTTGACATCCATTTGGTATACGGTGAATCCCTTGAATGCAGCATAAGCAAGGAACAACCTGATCGCTTTGAGCCTTGCTACAGGAGCATAAGTCTGATCGAAGTCAATACCTTCCTCTTGTCTATACCCTTTCGCTACGAGTGTGGCTTTGTTCTTGATTATTGTTCCATCTTCATCCAATTTGTTTCTGTAGACCCACTTTGTTCCAATGATATTCTTATCTTTGGGTTTTGGTACAAGAGTGCATACTTTGCACCGCTTGAATTGATTTAGTTCTTCTTCCATTGCAATAATCCAAGAGGGTTCTTCATTTGCTTCTTGGAACTTCTTTGGTTCAACCTATGAGAGGAAACTCAAATACATATTTTCATTAGTAGTACCTCTTCTTGTTCTTATGCCGTCGTGAGGATCTCCTATGATCTAATCAATTGGATGATCCCTCATACTTCTGAACTCTAGATTCCTTGCATCAATTGGGCCACCAGGAACTTCTTCTACTATTGGAGTTTCTTCCTCCACTTGGATTAGCTCTTTACCTTGGTGATCTTCCTCTTCAGTTGAGGTTGAGGGAGAGATCTTGATGAAGTTTGGAGCATTTTATTTAACTGGCTCATCCAAGCTTAAGACTTGAAGTCTTGAACCTGCATCTTCAATAGAGACACTAGAAGAGCTGCTTTGTAGCATGCTCGTCTCATCAAATACAACGTTAATGGATTCTTCTACAACCAGGGTTTTCTTAATAAAAACTCTATAAGCTCTACCATTGCTACTATAGCCTACGAAAATATCTTCAAAGCTCTTTTCACTAAACTTGGTTTTGTAATGCTTCCTATTATTAAGTACAAAGCATTTACTGCCAAAGATTCTAAAATAAGAGATGGTTGGTTTCTTGCCTTTTAGTAGTTCATAGGGAGTCTTTTCATGGTTTTTCTTTATGAGTGCTCTGTTTTGCACGTGGCAAGCAGTGTTGACGACTTCAGCTCAAAAGTATTCTGGTAGTGAAGAGTCACTCAACATTGTTCTACAAGCCTCAATGAGTGTTCTATTCCTTCTCTCAGCTACCCCATTTTGTTGTGGATTTCGAGGAGAGGAAAACTCATGAAAGATACCAAGGCTTTCACAGAAGTCTGCCATGGCCCCAGATTCAAATTTTGTTCAATGGTCACTTCTGATTTTGACCACCGAACAATCAAATTCATTCTGGATTTGCTTGACAAACTTGGTGAAAGTATCAAAGGTATCTGACTTGTGTTTTAGAAAGAACACTCATGCAAAATGTGAATAATCATCTACAATAACCAATGTGTAAGACTTATCTCCTAAACTTCTAATTTGTAAAGGACCAAACAAGTCCATATGAAGCAGGTGTAAACACATGGTAGAGTCCTTGCCAATTATGCTCTTAAAGTTAGCTCTTGTTTGCTTGCCTTTTACACATGCATGACAAGGTCTATCTTTAATGCACTTAACATTTGGAGCATCACGCACTAAGTTTTGAGAAAATAATTTGTTTATAGTTTTGAAATTAATATGTGTTAGTCTCTAGTGTCATTGGTCAACAAGAGATGCACTATCTTTTGCTAAAAAGCACACTGGTGTAGAGGAGGTTAAACAAAGAAAGTTTAAACAGGAAATATTACTACAGCGAGTGCCTGATAAAATCGTTTCTAAATTTTCTGCCGACTTTATCAAACACTTATCTTTACAAAAATCAACTCTGTATCCTTTATCACAAAGTCGACTTATGCTTATAAGATTATGTTCTAATCCTTCCACATAAGCCATATTGGAGAAGGATACATTACCATTAGTAATCATACCATAGCCTTTAGTTATTCCTCTATCGGATCCGCAAAAAATGACTTTTGGGTCGTTCTCAACTGGAATGAAATTCTGCAATAGGCTTCTTGTCCCGGTCATGTGCCGAGAACAACCGCTATCCAAATACCAGAAAGGATTTATGTTGGCTTTTGGACATACCTGCAAAAGCAGAATATTTTTGCCTTAGGAGCCCAAAAAAATTTGGGTCCTTAGTCCCTTATTAGCTGAGCACCGCGATGTACGTTAACATTGCGAGCGGTCTTCCTTGCAATGTTTACTTGTGGTCTCCTAAAATTAATCGGATTGAACCAGCAATCTACGACAAAGTGACCAATTTTGCCACAACACCAACAATCAAATCTGTTGTGCCTTTTCTTTGTATTCTCCTACTTCACTTTTTGAACGATAGTTTTGGCAGGAGCTTTACTTTTTGATGAGGATCCCTCATGAGTACAACACACACATGGAATTACTGTCTCCTTTGGCTTAGGTGCAACAATCATCATTTTTGGTGCCTTCTTTGCACTAGGTCCATGAACAAAAGGACCAAAACCTCTCAGATTTATTTCCTCATAAGGTTATTTGAACACACTTGCACCAAAGTTTCGTGGATGAGTCCAACCCTTGTAATCATTGATAAGTGATGCGCAAATCTTAGCACACCGCTATAGGCGGTAGTAAGAATGCGACACGAAACGGCAGTGTACCGATCGTTCAAGTAATATAAAATGGGAATGAATCCCCAAGTATCGATCTCAAAGGAACACAGTAAGGTGGAGTTAACGTTCGAGGAAGGACTTGAGATCGAAGTCCAGCGATAGGTGGAGTGCGAACGAAAGGGATTTGGTTTGTGAATAATAAAATAAAATATTACAACTACTCCTATGCAATGCCGCTATGCAAAGCTTCGCTCGGCGGGATGGAAGACTACGTAGTCCTTGAGCGCACTACTTCGTTGGGCGGATGGACGAGTAGGCTAGCGGAATCGAACTATGCAGGCCTTGAGCGCGCTGCTTTGTTAGGCGGGATGGATTACACGGGCCGCGATGCCACGCTTCGGTAGGCGGATGGACGAGTAGGCTAACGGAATGAGGGTCGCAAACACCTCGTCGACAAGCACGCCACTAGCAATTGCTAGTGCGACACCGGACACGGTGGTGGAGTGGAAAACGGATGGCGGCGCACCTCATTAACACATATGAACTAAATAATTCCAAAGAAATGAAATAAGCATTACAAAGCATAGTACATAGCATACATCATCAAAATATAGAGATTACAAACATTACATCAACATAAGGAAGAGAAAAAGGCAAGAGATACGACCGAATCCGGAGGCTCGTTGTAGATTCACGATAGGAAGCACCGGGTTGTCAATCCGCGTCCTAGCTCGGTCCCAACTATCGTTCGGGGTAGAGGAGGGCTGTCACACCTCCCAATGGACTCGTCTTCTCCAGCGTTTTACAATCCGGCCACGTCCGATGCGAAGAAATCCTTCCTTGGCGATGAAGATGAGTGTAGAATCTCCTCCTTGAAGCCCTTGGATGATGGAGGAGGCCTAGGGGGCGAACACCTGTGGAAATGGGCGGAACGACGGAGCTGGGCGAGAAAAAACGGTGAAGATCCAACCTAATTCGCGAGCAGGAATATTTATAGCCGCTGGAATAAATAGTGTGCACGATCATTGGCGCACAACCAGTGGTCGTGCGCGCTGGAATCCTGTGATCGTGCGCCTGCCTGGGTGGAGCCTACAATGCAAGAAATTTATAAAATACCATGTTCGCACGACCAGTGGCGCACGACCGGTGGTCGTGCGCACTATCATAGGTGGTCGTGCGCACTGGTCGAAACAGAACTCATAAAATTGATGTTAAGTGCGCACGAACAGCGGCGCACGACCGGTGGTCGTGCGCAATATCATTGGTGGTCGTGCGCACTGTCCGAGACAGAACTCAAAAAATAGGGTTAAGTGCACACGATCAGCGGCGCACGACCAGTGGTCGTGCGCAATAGAAACAGTGATCGTGCGCAGTGTTCCTGTACAGAATTGTACCGGGAACACCCGCACGACTCCTGTTCCAGCACAACCATGAATCCAGCCACTGAAAGTGGCACTTAACAAAGCATGAAAACTACTAAAAATGAAGAACATGAAATAACACCAAAACCGGGCCTAGAGGTGCACTTAGCATGGAGTATCAAATATGAGCTGAAACAGGGCTAAAGTGCAGTGGAATGACTCGAAAAGCGGCCCAGATGAGTCCATAAATGTGTATATGATCAGGACTCATCAACAGGCTCAAACTTAATTAGTCTATTCAAGTGACCATAGGAGCTCTCAAGATCATAGGCATTTGTGGGAAAGATAACTTTCTTAAATGTCGTCTGATCCAGATGGGCCTTCCCTTTCTCTTCGGCGGTAGCTTTCATAGCATTCTTATTTTTCTTCTTGGCTTGGATACTCTTAGAAGATTTACTAGGACCAGCCACATGACCTAATCCACTGCCACTTGCTTCAGCAGAGAATCTATCAATGATTGGAAGAACAGTTTTCGGTTGGGAGAACTTTTTGACTAGCTTTTTCTCGGTAGCTAGCTGTTCTTCCAGCTCTTTGATGATTTTCTCTCTCAGGGCAAGGAGCTCATATGAGCTTTTGATCTTGTCTGTCAAGACTTGGATTTCCTCTCTGGGAGAGGTAAGTTGTTTAACTTCTTCTCTCAGATTGGATTCCACTTCCTTGAGAGACATGATCTCCTTAGCCTGCGTTTTGACGACCTTTCGGCATTTGTCAAAGCCTTTGAGCAATTCAGTATATTGGGTCATGAGTTCTGAATCCTCGTCTGAGGAGTTGTTCTCTTGCTCAACTGAGGCATAATCTAATTCAGACAAGATGGTGTGAGCATTTACCTTCCCTTTATACAGAGGTTCTTCATCGTCGCCAGTCATGGCCATAAGCCCGAAGTAGGCTTCTTCTTCATCACTTGACTTATCTGAATCACTGTCGCTGAGAGTTTTGGACTTCTTGGCAATGAAGCTTCTCTCAGATTTCTTTTTCCCATGGGTTGATTTCTTTTCTTCTCTCTTTCTACCCTCTTTCTTCTTGTGAGGGCAATCAGCGATCATATGCCCTAGCTTGTTACAACAATAACAAACAATGTCATAAGAAACATGTTTGTTCGGTGTAGACTTGTACCTATCATGGCTACTTGAGCCTTTCCTATGATGATCACCATCACGACGAGAATGTCTGTAGTCTGAGGAAGATGGCTTGTTCTTCATATGCCTTATTTTGCTTATCAGTTTCTTGAACTGACGGGAAATTAGAGAAAATTCCCCATCTGACATTTCAGAGCAGGAGGAGCCAGCTTCTGATTCTTCTTCTTCATCATTATCTTGTGCCCTTATTGGTGACACAGCTCTGCTCTTCCTGGAGATTTCAGCCTTCAAAGCCAAGGTCCTCTCCTTGCCTGAGGTGTGATACCCATCTTCTTCAGTTTTACGGATGTTCATCTGCAGCTCATGGGATAGTAGCTTCCCGAACAGATTCTGCAGGTCAATGTTTGGTAGCTTTCCAAACTCTCTAATTGCAATGATCATTCTATCCCATTCTTTCGTCAGGGATCACAGGAACTTGTCATTTATTTCACCGTTTGTAAATTCCCGACCATAATTTCTTAGGCCATTAACAATTTTGAAGAATCTTTCATAAGCATCGGCTATGCACTCCTTCTTACTTTGCTTGAAGGCCTCATACTCTTGGTTGAGTAGAGATCTTCTATCATCCCTTACCTCTTCGGTACCTTCCATGAGGACAATCAAGGATGTCCGCATTTCTTTGGCAGATCTGTAGTGGATTAAGTTTTGTAGCATTGAATCATCCACTGCACTGGCAAATATGTTCTTCTCCTTTTTGTCCAAGGCTACGATGGCGATCTCATCCTTGGTTAAGTCCATCATCTTCTTTGGCACCTAAACAGTTGGATCAATTGTAGAGGCAACCATAGGTACATGAGGGTCTTCTTCAACAACTTGAAAAATTCTCGGATCTGCGGCTTCCATGTAAAATCTTACACTTTCTTTCCACATGGGAAAGATAGCCTTTATGCAGATAGGCAGCTTCAACGAGGAGGATTCCTTGCTTCTTTCCATGACTTGCTAGCAACTAGAGTGGATGGATCATGTTCAAGGTGTTAACCTAGCAACGAACATCGACCCTCTGATACCAATTGAAGTATCTAGTTGCCTACCTAAATCACCTAGAGGGGGGTGAATAGGTGAAATCTGCGTCTTTTGCGGAATAAAAACTTAATGAAACAGAGTTCACAGAAAACAAATCACAAGCACAGACAACACAAAGAATTTTATAGTGGTTCCCCAATCTTGGGTACTCCACTTTCCCGCCTCGCCAATCTAGCACCATGGCTAGCCTCGGCTACTTCACTATATCTCGGATCAAGAATGATCCTACAAACTCGGAGTCACCACTCCTACACCTCAGAGACATTTCTCCTACAAACTCGGAGACAACTCTCCTACAACTTCGAGATAACCCTCCTACTTTTGGGTTTTTCTAGAACCATACATCAAATGTAGGCGCAGCGGAAATGAAGAGAAACAACCTAAAAGATTCAGATCGACCATGAATATTGAATCAAGAAGTTAATCAAAATGCTAGGTATGAAATTACCTTAACGGGATTGGATCAAATCCAACCTAGATGCTCCAAGAAGAAGATTGCCTTCGTCGGCTTTGCAAGAGTTCTCACGTAGAATAATGTCTACGTCTCTACAGCAGTCCACACGAGCCGGGAGAAGAAGACTACACCTTGCGCTTCCACGGATTGCTAGATCCGCTTCAGGAAGAACAACACCGGCGACAATCGTCGGAGAGGAAGTCGGCGGAGGCGATTCAGATGGAACACCTTCCGTCTAGGGTTCGAGCGGAACTCCTTCCGTCGGCTTCTATTTCGTTAGTCATGAGAACCCTAAAAGAAGTCTTATTTATACCCAAAGGATAAACAGCTTCTAGAAGAATCGCTATCCGCAGACCACACAGCAGAATAGGGGCTTCTGTTACAATTCGTCGGGATTCCACGGAACAGCATTCGTCGAGTTTTCACGGGACAATCCGACGAATTCCGACGAATCACATCAGACGGCAACATTTGCCGAGTTAATGCTCTCTGTGATAATTCGTCGAGATTCCACGGAACAATTCGACGAATCCCGACGAATCCGACGAATCATGTCAGAGGCAACATTTGCCGAGTTAATGATCTCTGTAACAGTTCGTCGAGTTTCCACGGAACGACCCGACGAATTCCGACGAATCCGATCAGACGGCATCACTTCCGAGTTAAGGGACTCTGTAATAATTCGTCGAGTTTCCATGGAATAATCCGACGAATCCCGACGAATCCGACGAATTCTATCCGTGTAAACCCGACGAATTCAGACAGCAACATTTGCTAGACTTCCCCCATTCTATATGGTGATTGGTAACCTTTACCAACATAGTCAATTTTCCAACTTCTCCACATGCTCTTATGTGCGACCCTGCAGGCTCATATCGCGTTGGCAGTGACATTACATGTTTGACCACTTCTAGATCACAATGGTAACTCCAACAGTCTCCCACTTGATCTTGAAAGTATCAAACAAAAACTTCACAAACAATGAGCGGCATCTAGCAATGCATCATTGCTCCCCAAGCAATAAGAGTTCATAACTCATAAGCCTTTATGACCAATGTTCCAGCGTTGTCTTTGTCCCTTTGTCCCTTACATCCGGAAAGAACTAGAGGCATGGACCGTGTCACCCTCATAATAGCTCAATCCAAGTTTCTTGATCTAGAACCGACTTCCAGAGAATGGTGAGCTCAATATCACATATTGACTCAACCAAGCATGGCCATGCATTTCTCAGTCCAATTCCATCAAGGGGCCCATGGATGCAACTCCTGTTATATAGGAGGACAAATCCCATATCTGCTCACACCCAAACACCCAAATGATTCGTAACGTACCCAACGACCACCCTTATCATCAACCTTCTTCAAGGAAGACTTTAGATGACATCAAAGCACGCTCTTCCTCACTCGATGAATGCTGTGACTTCAGGTCAAAGGGCCACAACACCATTGTCAAATGAGACCTACTTGTGACACTTTTAAGTAACAATCCACAAAGTAGTCTCAGGTTGGGTCTGTCCAGTACAACTTGTTCACTAACAAGTACCCACGTGATGACTTGATTTCACAATATCATGACCTGTGAGAACCGGTCATCAGTCAACACACATGCTAGTCTTAATGTATCATCATCACCCTTAGCTTCTACGATGATACCTCGACCAGGGACCTTTTAAGAATGAAGCTTCGAAATCATAGGCTCTCACATTCAAGTCACGTACTTGATGTCCTATGGAAGCGAACATTCTAAGGGTATTTATCACGAATTTTATTCTATCATATAGAAACAGTATATCGTAATAAAAGAACTTGCCATTAATTGTAAAAGGAAATAATTGGTACACTATTCATCATATGAATAATAAACAGCCAACAGAATATATATATTTTACATGCAACCCACAAGACTCCCACTAGACACTCAGGTATCGTATACCCATTGATCTAGTATGACCATCATGCTTTCTCTGCGCGAGAGGCTTTGTCAGTGGATCTGCAATATTCTCCTCAGTCGGCACTCTGCAAATGTTCACATCTCCTCGTTCGACAATCTCACGAATAAGATGGAACCGCCGAAGTATGTGCTTGGAGCGCTGATGGGATCTAGGTTCCTTAGATTGTGCAATTGTACCATTGTTATCACAGTAGAGAACTACGGGACCAACAATGCTAGGAACTACATCTAGCTCGCCGATGAATTTCCTAATCCATACAGCCTCCTTCGCTGCGTTTGCCGCAGCGATATACTCAGCCTCAGTTGTGGAATCAGCAACTGTCTCTTGCTTGGAACTCTTCCAGCTCACAGCTCCTCCATTCAGGCAAAACACAAACCCTGACTGAGACTTCGAATCATCCCTATCAGTTTGGAAGCTGGCATCCGTGTAACCACTTACAATGAGCTCTTCCTCTCCACCATATACCAAGAATACATCCTTAGTCCTTCTTAAGTACTTCAGGATATTCTTTACGGCTATCCAGTGACATTCACTGGGATCAGACTGATACCTGCTAGTCATGCTCAAAGCAAAAGAGACATCGGGTCGAGTACATAACATTGCATACATGATTGACCCAATTGCCGAAGCATATGGAATCAACTTCATGCGGTCCTTATCTTCACAAGATTTTGGACACTGGTCCTTAGAGAGATTCACACCATGAGACATGGGCAAAAATCCTTTCTTGGACTCAAGCATGTTGAACCGCTTCAACACCTTCTCAATGTACGTACTCTGGGTCAAACCCAGCAACTTCTTCGATCTATCTCTATAGATCTTAATACCGAGTATGTAAGTCGCTTCACCCAAGTCCTTCATAGAAAAGCAGTTCCCTAGGTTGTTCTTAACAACTTTCAGGGTAGGTATGTCATTCCCGATCAACAGTATGTCATCTACATACAATATCAGGAAGACAACAATGCTCCCACTGATTCGCTTGTAAACACACGGTTCATCTTCATTCTTGACAAAACCAAACTCTTTGATCTTCTCATCAAAACGAAGATTCCAACTTCTAGAGGCTTGTTTCAATCCCTAGATGGACCTATTCAGCTTGCATATTTTAGTGGCTTCATTTGGGGATACAAAACCCTCGGGTTGTGTCATGTACACTTCCTCAAGGAGGTTTCAATTTAGGAAAGCCGTTTTGACATCCATCTGCCAGATCTCGTAGTCATAATACGCAGCAATAGCAAGCAATATCCTAATGGACTTTACCATGGCAACAGGGGAAAAGGTCTCATCATAGTCAACACCATGAATTTGCTTGAAACCCTTAGCCACCAGTCGCCCTTTGAATGTCTGTACATTCCCATCCATGTCGGTCTTCTTCTTGAAGACCCACTTGCACCCTATGGGTCGTACCCCTTCAGGTGGTTCCACCAAGTTCCAAACTTGGTTTGTATACATGGAGTCCAATTCGGATTTCATAGCCTCAAGCCATTTGTCGGAGTCCGGTCCATTCATAGCCTCTTGGTAGGTTGCTGGTTCATCATCATGATCCATAAGCAACACATTACCTATTTGAGACACGAGAAATCCATATCTCTCAGGCTCAAATCTTGGTCTACCAGATCTACGTAGGACTTGTGTCTCTTGAGCAGGTTCTCCAGCTACAACATCTTGTAGTCCTGGCTCAGAATCCAACTCTGGTTCATTCACTACTTGTGGTTCTTGAACTTCTTCAAGTTCTACCTTTTGCGTCTTTCTTGACAAGAACTCTTTCTCCAAGAAGACACCCGTCCTTGCGACAAACACTTTGCCCTCAGACGGTAGGTAAAAGTAATATCCTTTCGTTTCCTTAGGATATCCCACCAGATAACACTTATTTGATTTGGGTTCCATCTTGTCAGGCATTTGACGTCGTACGTATGCCTTACAGCCGCAAATTTTAATGAATGACATACTAGGACGCTTCCCAGTCCATATCTCATATGGTGTCTTTAGAACCGTTTTCGTCGGAGCGCGATTCAGTGTCATTGCAGCAGTCTCTAAAGCAAAACCCCAAAAGGAAACAGGCAAGTCTGCATGACTCATCATCGACCGTACCATGTCTAACAAAGTACGATTTCTCCTCTCAGACACACCATTATGATGCGGTGTCCTAGGTGGAGTGAGCTGTGATACAATACCACACTCTTTCAGATGATCACGGAACTCATGACTCAGGTATTCGCCACCTCGATCAGATCGGAGTGCTTTAACCTTTTTACCCAATTGGTTCTCCACTTCATTTTTAAACTCTTTGAACTTTTCAAAAGTTTCGGATTTGCACTTCATAAGATACACATATCCGTATCTACTGAAATCGTCAGTAAATGTAACGAAGTAGAAATACCCACCTCTAGTCATAGAACTCATGGGTCCGCATACATCACTATGTACAACACCCAAGAGATCCTCAGCCCTCTCAATATAACCAGTGAAAGGGGCTTTAGTCATCTTGCCTAACAAACAAGACTCGCATCGCTCAAATGATTCATAATCAAATGAGCCCAATAGTCCATCTTTATGGAGCTTGGACATGTGCTTCTTGTTTATATGGCCCAAACGACAATGCCAGAGATATGTAGGATTTGAGTCATTTGTTCTTAGTCTTTTATTATTATCTACATTATAGATCGGATGGTCTAGGTTCAAAACATAAAGACCATTAAACAATTGAGCTACAGCATAACAAACATCATTCTTAAATATAGAACAACAATTGTTCTTAATTATAAAAGAAAATCCAATCATGTCTAAGCATGAAATGGATATAATGTTTCTAGTTATGGCCGGAACATAATAACAATTATTAAGTTCTATTACAAGCCCACTGGGCAAAGAAAGACGGTAAACCCCTACGGCTACAGCAGCAACTCTTGCTCCATTGCCGATGCGCAGGTCCACCTCTCCTTTACTCAGCAATCTCCTCCTTCCCAGTTCCTGCACATTTGTACAAATGTGAGAACCACATCCGGTATCCAATACCCAAGATGAAGGAGCAGAAAGGTTTATCTCTATAACGTAAATATTCGAAGCGGAAGTCATACCTCCCTTCATTTTCCACAGACCCTCAATGTACGAAGGACAATTCCAACCTCTAATGACCAGCCTTGCCACAGTGGTGGCATTTCCCTTCCTTCACGGTGCTCTTCTTTTTCAGCGCAGAAGATTTGGGCTCAAGATGTGACTTAGGTCCCACCTTCGTCTTCTTGAAGCCCTTGGCCTTAACCTTGCCTTTATGTACCATCAATATGGGACTAGCAGGCTTGGCCTTCTTCATGTTTATCTTGGCAGTTCGCAACATGCCTAGGAGCTCGGGCAGTGTCTTGTCTATTTCATTCATGTTGTAGTTCAAGACAAACTGCTCATAACTATCCGGCAACGATTGCAGGATAAGATATGTGGCCAACTCTTGACCCAGAGGAAAACCCAGTCTCTCCAGGTTCTCTATATACCCAATCATCTTGAGTACGTGAGTACCAACCGAGTCTCGAGCTCCCATTTTGCACTAAAATAAGGCCTTCGTGACATCGAACCTCTCTTGACGAGCTTGCCCTTGAAACATTTTCTTTAGGTGCTCGTCAATCTTCTTGCACCCCATGTTCTCGTGTTGCTTCTGAAGCTCAGAGTTCATGGTTGCAAGCATAAGGCACTCGACGTCTAAGGCGTCATCGGTATACTTCTTATAAGCATCCTTATCAACACGGGACGAGTTCCCGGTCGGCACCTCGGGGGCTTCATCTTCTAAGACGTAGAGCTTTCGCTCTTGCCTGAGAACAATTCTCAGGTTCCTATACCAGTCCATATAGTTCGTCCCATTTAGCTTGTCCTTCTCAAGGATAGCTCTCAGGGACAAGGAGGAATGTGAACCACTTGCCATGGAATTCTACAAGAATTCATGCAGAATTTAATTAGTACCTTAATTTCAAAATACAATTTATTTTAATTTGGACTTCAATAAAATACTCCCACTATTTTATTCAAATTGATAGCCCTCACTATCAATTCGGAGAGTCCATGCGAGCTACTCTCTTAGTGGACAAGATCCGTATTTCACCAACACTACGAGTCCGCTTTGGCGTTCCTCTCATAATGCGGTTATTTAGGTAGGCAACGCTTGCCAATTGCATCCTCATGCAACTCTTGTATGGCTGGTGAATAACTCCTTATTCGCATCCATCATATGGTGCATGCCAACCCTATGCCTCTAGGCACTCAACCTTTGAGGTCACCTAGTTAAGTTAGACCCGATGTCGACAGTGGGATATCACAATTATCCGCTCGCACCCTTACCAAGATAGATTAATGCACCTTGCTTTGGCAAGCCCACACTTCATCGATCGAGGCAGGAAGAGTGCCATCCATCGGAAGGCATCCGAACACTTAATATTTGATGAAGGGATTTTAATTTTAAATGATAGGTTAACACTTAACCATGATCAACATTTGATCAAAGTGCACATCCACAGAAAAACAAGCTTTCTAAAATCCACATGCATCCCTTATGTGCACAACATAAGACTATCAACCTTTGATAGACGAAAGGGCTAAATCTGGACATTTAGAACTCTTCCAAATCTTCAGATTTACATGCATTAGACAAAGGCAAAGACAACTCGACTTAAAGCAGTAGACAAGCTCGTCTCTCATTGTTAGATTCAAAATCCAAAACAATACAAGGGTTTATTAACCACTTGAGGGACGGTTAATGCTAAGGAGACAACAATTTCTAACAATTAGAAATAACCACGAAATCCCAGACGTTCCTGGCGGGGTTCCAAGGGGCTGTGCCCCTGGCGGGGTCTTAGGGGCAGAGCCCCTAACGGGGTCCAAGGGGAAGCGCCCCTGGCGGTGGTCTCGCTGACCGATCAGCGAGCGGGGGTCTCGCTGACCAATTCGTTGGGATTCCACGGAACAGCATTCGTCGAGTTTTCACGGGACAATCCGACGAATTCCGACGAATCACATCAGAAGGCAACATTTGCCGAGTTAATGCTCTCTGTGATAATTCGTCGAGATTCCATGGAACAATCCGACGAATCCCGACGAATCCGACGAATCATGTCAGACGACAACATTTGACGAGATAATGATCTCTATAACAGTTCGTCGTGTTTCCACGGAACGACCCGACGAATTCCGACGAATCCGATCAGACGGCATCACTTGCCGAGTTAAGGGACTCTGTAATAATTTGTCGAGTTTCCACGGAACAATCCGACGAATCCCGATGAATCCGACGAATTCTATCCGTGCAAACCCGACGAATTCAAACAGCAACATTTGCTGGACTTCCCCCATTCTATATGGTGATTGGTAACCTTTACCAGCATAGTCAATTTTCCAACTTCTCCACATGCTCTTATGTGCGACCCTGCAGGCTCATATCGCGTTGGCAGTGACATTACATGTTTGACCACTTCTAGATCACAATGGTAACTCCAACACCTACAACTCAGAGAAAATTCTCCTACAACTCGGAAGATAAACTTCCTACAAGAAATAGAGATCGTGTACAATAAAATGATTAAAAAAACATGTACAGATCTGAATTACTATGATCTTCCTCCTTGAGACTTGGAAAACTTTGGCTTGAAGTTGAGGAAGATAGGTTGAAATCTCAGATCTGAACTTCTAGGATTCGACAAGATCCAATAAACTTCTGTAGATGATGAGAGCACTGATCTGTCGAATCTTTTCTTTTGAAAAGGATCGGTTGAATGAGAGAGATGAAGTTCTTCAACAATGGCAGGAGGCGACAGCTCTTCCACGATTTTTTTGATCGAATGATAAAACTAGGTTAAGACAAGAACTGAAAAGGACCTTTTATAGCAATCGAGTCTAACGGTAAAGAGTCCTTGATTTAAGGTATAATTATCCTTAAAACAAGTCACACGTGGCATTGACACCGTCAGACAAGAATATAAGATCCGTCAGAAAACAGATTTTAAAACAGGACATTAAGGAAAAATATTTCACGAGACAAAATGGATTTCTCGAGAAATGAATAGGCTTCTCAAGAGATGGCATGTTATATCACGAGAAAGAGCGCTTAGAAAAGCTTTCTGGAAAACTTGAAAGAAATTTCTCGAGAACAAAATGATTACTCGAGAAATGGTCATGATTTCTCGAGAGAGGAATTGACTTCACGAGAAAAAGCTTAGAAAAGCTTTACTGGTTAACTGAGAAGGATTTCTCGAGAACAAAGAAGGCTTCTCGAGAAAAGATCTGATTTCTCGAGAGATGAAGTAACTTCTCGAGAAATGACTTAGAAAACTTGAACTAGAACTCTGAAAAGGATTTCTTGAGAACACAACTGATTTCTCGAGAAATGAACTTGATTTCTCGAGAACCAGAAACGATTTCTCGAGAAATACACTTAGAAAAATTTAGAACCTTTTTCCTCCTTTCGTTTCTAAACACCAGCAAATCTTCCAACTCCTAAGCATCAAGGTACTTGACAAATGAAGTGTATCCCAATAGAGAGATCACACATGAGTCAACACCATGTTCCACACAATGAGGTATTACATTGCATGAAACTGTGTTTAATGACTAACTGTAATCTGACATTGGTCTACACTTAGCAATAATAACCTGCAAGTACACAACTAAGAAACAACATCAAATACACCAGCAATTCAACTTGGTTCAAGGGTGACTTCTCACAAATCTGGGCTATTGTGGATACAATACCCAACACAACCTCTTAGAATAATGTAGGTGCTCCCATTTTTATTTTCAACACTTCCCCAAGGGAACTTAGGAGGAAGATAGATAAGATTCTTCCAAATGAAGGGGTCTTCAAGGTGATCTTAATCCTTTGGAACATAAACTTTCTCTAGTTTGTCTTCTTTGAGACAATGATCTCGCACATGACCTCAAACATTTCCTTGGAAATTCTGTCATGGGAACCAGGCTCGAACAGTAGCACTTTCCCTACAGTGTCAGCTAGAAGTTTTACCTTATGGTTAAATTATGCCTTTTTAATAGACTCATAGGTCTTGCCACTGTGCCCACACTAGGCATATCCTGCAAAGAGGTCTACAATAGTTAGATCTTCCTCTTCAGTCTCTTTCTCCAGTCTGGGCATTCTCAAGGCTTTTCCTAAGCTCTAGGTAGACATCTTGATCTTCTTTCCATCCACTACTGACTTTAGGATTGTCCCCGAATGATTAATTTTTGCTCTTTCAAAGAATTCTAGGAGCTCCCTGTTCAAGAGAACACATGGTTCACAGAGCAGATATTCCAGTCCTTCCGACTCCAGCAGTTCAATTACTGACCTAATTTATTCAGAGCAGGAATTGAATCCTCCTATCTGAAGCTCATAGCTGGAGATGACTGATGATTCTTCCTTCTTGGGATCCATTGAAGTAGAACGTCGAGAACTAGCGATTGTCGGAGACGGGATGGAGGTTTGTCGCGGAAATGACTTAGGGCAGATGAAAGTGTAATTTTTGTCCTAAGCATTCATTCTATTTATAGTAGAGGTAGATGAAGAGGCACATACCTTTTTGTCATAATTAGTAGATTAATAGACCATCGGACGGCTTAGATTAAAGATCCAATATTACATTGACTATCTGGGTTGTATTTCGATGATGTGCATTTTTGTCGTCGATAGTGTCGTCGAGATTACTTCAACCTATTTGTCGAAATAATTTTAGCTTTGTCGTCGAGAATCTAGTAATATCGTCGAGACTTAGATTTTGTCGTCGAGACATCTTATTCTGTATTGCTGAAAAGTCATCTATGTCATTGAGATGCCCATCCGATATTTGTCTAACTTGAGTAGATTATCAGCACCTCTTGAGATAATCATTTAGACTCTGCCACATAGAAATCCTCCGTCAAATTTCCTATTTAGAGATACTGATTTGACATTTCACTTGATAAGTTTGGAATCCTCTATGGGCTGCACAAACTAAGAATATTATGTGTAATTCCAACCTTGTAGTAGGAATAAGGGGTCTGACCAACCT